>OZ010798.1:343675282-344944949 GCA_963932465.1 Maratus speciosus | reverse complement strand
CCAGACGATTACAAGCTGTAATTGAAGCAAAGGGCATGCATACTAAATATTAGCATTGTTTTTAACATATAAATAATTCCTCTAGTTCTATTTTTATTGCTAGTGTGCAAATATTTTTTTGGCAGTACAAATGCTACTTTTTTATGTTTTCATATTTAAAATATAATTATTAAGTTAGATATTAAATATGTTTATTTGTTTTATAAAAGTGTTGGTATTTTTAATTCTTAGTTGCTTTTTATTTATTTATACATATGCTACAACAAATTTACCTGGTGTGCAAATACTTTTTTTGCTCACTGTATTTCCTAACGCTCATTTGGTACGAAGGGGAAAACATAGAATATTCATTACCTAATCTGAAGGGATTAAAACTATTTCCAGTTTTACCCTAATTAATTCTGAGTTCAACCCTCTGACCACGGGGCTAAAACTTTAAAGTAAAATTGTGACCTTAATATTCAACAAAAGTATTAAATGTAGGTACTCATTCAGAATTTTAAGCTCTACAACATTTGAATTGACAGTGTTTTAGAAAAAATTAGTGGTTTCGAGTTAGTGTTATGGTATTTAAAAAAAACGTGTTTTTTTTATTATAAATCAAAGTATAATTCCTAATGCTCACCTAGTATGAGGGGGAAAACGTAGCATATTTATTCTAGACATAAACTGAAGGGATTAAAACAATTTCCAGCTTTCCCCTAATTATTTCCGAATCGGGCCTTTTTTTGTTCCCCTACCACTGGGCTAATACGGACATTTTTATTTTGAATTTTTTTTTTTAATTGAAAGTATTCTCATTAGAAAAAAAAAAAAAAAAAAAAAAAAAAAAAAAAAAAAAATGCGACTCAAATCGAAAAAGTGAAAACGCACAACGTTAGATATCGATCTCAGGTTCAGGTATCATATATATATATATATATATATATATAACTTTTTTAAATATTGAAATTAAAGCGAGAATTCTCAGAAGAAAACGTTCCCATAGGTTTGGTATTAGCGTGCTAGTGTTTTCGCGTAACTAGTGTAGATTCTTAAAAGAAACTGGAACGCTAATAGACTGGGGGCCGGCAACACAGACAATCCCCACACAGAGTTCACGGAGGAAATTCTAGGCTTAGTTAAATCTTGATTCGCATATTAAAACGCAATCGGTCTGCTAAGTCATATTTTGGTGGAAAACACCGGGTTGTGTTTATGACGGTCAATTATCAACACGAGGGATATAGGCCCTAAGGGGAGGAGTGCCCTTCGTGGGGGGGGGGGGTCTTTCTAAGGAAACCTAACCCGTATTTACGCTGGAAAACCCGATTTTAGCGGCTGTGTCGTAGGTTTACCATTGTGCTTTCCTGCACCCAAAGTTATGAAAACATTGGAGGACTGGGAGCAGAAAAACACAATGGTAAACCTACGAGTCAGCCACTAAAATCGGATTTTCAGGTGTTTTCCACTAAGATATGATTTGGCAGACCGATTGCGTTTTAATATGCGAATTAAGATTTAACTAATCCTAGAATTTCGTCCGTGAACTCGATGAGGTGATTGTCTGTGCTGCCGGCTCCCGGTCTATAATGTTAAACCAATGGTTAAACCAATGGGAGAAATATTTAAGATTTCTTGTTTGTACTTTAATATTTAAAATATATATATATATATATATATATTATTTTTTGTCAGGTTGATAGCTATTGTGGTGCGATTGTACTTTTTTTTAAATTTATTTTGGTTATAGTTTTTTTATATGTGGACACTTTCATTTTTGGAACCGGTTCTGAAAGTGAAACTATCCGCATATAAAAAAATGTAATAAAAATCAAAAAAGTACAAACACACAATAGATAGGTATCCTATGCAAAATGAAAAATTATTTAAAAATATTAAAATACAAGCGAGAAATTTGTGAGGTTTTATCCATAGGTTTAACGTTTCTAACATGAAATTTTTAACTTATAAACTCGATTCTTTCTGTATTGCAACATATTTTTTTTTTTATTTAATTAACAAATATTAAACATGTTAATATTTTTAATTTAATAAGATAATCTAAAAATAGGAAAAAATTCCGAGTCCTTTTCCAAGAAACTTCAAAAACATTAGCCTTTCACAATTTTTGAGAGACTTTAAATTTTCAAGGGGTTTTCAGCTTCCTTGCCTTCCCGCCGTCTTTACGCGACATACGCATTTATGCGGACAGGAACATCGATATCAATGGCGGATCTAAGGGAGGGGCGATTGCCCACCCCCCTTGGGCTAATAAAGGGTTTGCAAAACGACATTATGCATCCTCACGGGAAATGACTTGGGGAGAAGCTCGAGCCCGGCGCGACCCGACCCGGGTCGCGCTAGTTTAAATCCACGAGATTCGGCCTGGGTCAGGTCTTCTCTCTTTTAGAGCCGGGTCGTGCCTTGATCTTAAACTGTTTTGCAGATTCGGGTCGGACCAGGCTTTATTTTCTTCTCCAGGTCGAGCCTGGCATGGACTTCATTTTTCCTAGAGGTCTGCACTGGCCAAAATTTCCTGACCGGGGCTGGGCCCGGAATAAAAGCTAAACGTTCGGTCCATGTCAGCCCGTATGATAGGCATTATTGGCCCGATCGCGACCCGTGGACTCCTCTAAATTCTTCCCTCCGAGCACAAGTTAGTCTGGCATCTTACTTATTTGCGGTTCGTAAAAATTATATTTATGTTGTACATTTGTTTAGCGAAATCTTTAGAAATTTAATTTGATTTGATAAGTTACAGAGATGCATTTCTAAAATCCACTTTTTTCTTTGTAGAACTTTAAAATTATCATTTTCTTTTATCATCCGTTTAAAAATCACGGATGATTGAAAATCCGTTATCAATCCGTTCGTTCATTCTAAACTGATTTTCTTACTGGATTTTCATTTTAATGTAATTGTCTAAGTCATATTTTTACTTAGTATTTACGTACATATTTGCCTAAATAGTCATTAATATTACTGTTTTTTTTTTGTATTCATGAATTTCAAATATAATCTGGAAATAAAATATGAGCATAAGTAAGCGTGCTTTATGAATAATTTTAATTGCAAAATGCAGGCAGGGCTGGAGTCGATTTTTTAGTTTTTATACCGGGCAGGGACAATAATTTTTTTGTGTGGATTGGACCTGGGCTTGGTCCTGGAAACTTCAGCCCGGATAAACATCTGAACTGATATATCGGAGCCAGATTTAATTTTTTTTTTAAATTCTTCTTTCAGCCATCATCCCATAGCTACTGAATATACCGGTTGTCCTAAAATGGACGGACTGATTTTAAAATTCAGTAACATGCAAATGGTGACAACTATTAAAAAAATATTTGCAGGAGGGTTTTGAAAGATGTTAGGAACAGGGATGATTCTGTTCCGAATTTTTCGAAAATTTAACCCTCTCGCTGCATATTGCATATCCAGCAAATTCCACGGCCAACGTAACAGTAGCATAATTTGCGCAATCCGCAATTTCCGCAGCAAATCTTTTTTTTCATGATCTAATTCTATTAAAAAAAATACTCCTTCACAAAGATGTTGGGCATATTTTAACTCTAAAATATATGCAGATTTGAAATGTGTAATAAAATAAATGCGCAATTTTTAAACATATTTTGATTTAAAAAAAGCAGGAAAAAAAATTACGCAGCGAGAGGATTAAGGATCCCAAAAAGAAAAAAAAATGCAATTTAACAAATTACAACGACCATTTGGAAAATGATTTTTTCAAAGACTAAAATTTAAGACATAAAAAATAGCACGGAGTGGATCCTACATTGCGTACGGTCATGAATTAAACATTAATATTCCTGGACCCATTTTAAATGACATTACGTACGCCATGGATTACATTACTTGCGTGTTATCCACCTGAAGTACTTACATATTGTCCAAGCAAGTCCTTGGCTGTTCGGGAAAAGGTTTTTCCATCGTCAGATGTCACCCATTATAAATGAAATTTCATTCTTAAACTTCTAAACATCCCACAATACTACTTTTTACACCGTTGTATAGAGAAAAAAAATGTACTTTTAAATGCAATTTGTTTGAAAGCTGTATCTCAATTTGTTTCTGAGTTATTTTTTTTTTTTTAGTTTTTATTACTTTTTTGTCATAGTGGCAACACAAGTATCGATCTCTGTTGAAAGTAAAGGGAAATACAGATTACTGTATAGACCAATCAGAAAACGAATAAAAGGCAGATTATAGCAATCAAAATCTTCAGATATGCTTTTGATTTCCCATCCTGTCGAGAACAATAACCATTTTTCCAAATGGTTAAAAACGCGAATTTTGACAAAAGGCCGCGGAAAAAACTCAAAATTCTTCAAATGATTGCAAAAAACGCGAATTTCATCGAAAGATCGCGAAAAGAACGCAAATTTTATCGAAGAATCGCGCATTTTGTTAAAGAATCGTGGAAAAAACACGAATTCCTTCAAAGGATCGCGGAAAAAAATCGAATTCAGTCAAAGAATCGCTTTAAAAAAACGCGAATTTCGTCAAGGGATCGTTGAAAAAACGCGAATTTTGTCGAAGGGTCAAAGGGAAAAATCGCGAATTTTATCAAAGGGCTGCAAAATTACACTAATTTCGTCAAAAGTTGCGGAAGAAACACAAATTTCGTAAAAGAGTCGAAGTGCGAATTTCATCAAAGAGTCGTGGAAAAAATTCAGTGGTCTCTTTAGAAAACAGTACACATACATACTATCTATGCACACATACATCTATGTTTATTATTATAGGTATAGTTTCTAACCTGAAATAATATACTGAATTAACTTTTGAAAAAAAGAACAGGTTAACCCCCAGCTTGCAGAAATCTACGCTCAGCTTGAAATCGATCGAATCGAAAACAACTAACCAGACCTGCAACAAAAATAATTAGTGCCACGAGGGAACCCCCCCCCCCCCCTCTCCCATCTGCTGTAACGTTTCAGAAAATTTGCTTTGAATTTCAGAATTTTTTTTTTACTCAGAATTGCTCCTGATCAGGAGTATTTTTACTGCGATTCTTGATTTTAGTTTAAAAAAGCAACGATAGATGGCGCTGGAAGCAATAGGTGATAATTCGGTTCCCGGAGGAGGTAGACCAGAAATCGGGCCCTGATTTACCGACCATTGTTTGCAGCGACATCTATCGCTGTTATTGTAAAGTAAAATCAAGAATCCCAGTTAAAAATCTAGTGACATCTTACATAACCCTCCTGCAAGATTTTTTTAAATTACTTTCACAATTTGCAAATAACTGAATTTCAAAATCAGTCAGTCCATTTTAGGACACCCGGTATGTTTTTTAATAAGTTTCAAAGCCTCCTTTACTCAATTACAACTGATATTAGATATAAAGAGACAAGTAGTTTTATACCAAATTAGAATTTTTTACACAATCCTGAAGAGTAGCATTCCTAAATGATTATTTGGGCGTGTCCTAATGGAGCCTTTACTGTATATAGTTTTTATCTTCAAAAATATTTAAACTTTCTTTTCAAAAATCGAGAAACCCGAACCCTTCTGGCAAGAGAGAAAACCCAATCCGAAACTGACCTAAACCCGAAATAACGTATGTCAATTTGCCCCAAACACAACATGCTAGGCTCAGCTAAAAGTAGAAGCCAACCGGAGCCAAACCCGACCCGCAGTAGAAAAGAAAAAGTCAACCGGGCCCAAACCCGACCCGCAGCAAAAAGGTAGAAGTTAACCCGGCCCGCAGCAAAAAGTAGAAGTTAACCCGACCCACAGCAAAAAGTAGAAGTCAACCCGACCAGCAGCAAAAAATAGACGTCAACCGGATCCTAACCCGCCCCGCAGAAAAAATAGAAGTCAACCGAACCCCCCCCCCCCCCCCCCCCCGCAGTGAAAAAATTAGCTCCGAAACGCGCATCAGATTGGAGTTTCCAAATTTCTAAAATCGCCCCCCCCCCCCCCCTTGAGGACTTTCCAAATCCGCCCTTGATCGATATTCGTGTAATAAAAAGAGAAAATTGATTACTCAAAAAAGGAAAACAAATCTGTATTTTTACATTAAAAATAGTCACTAAAATAATAGTGAGCAGTTTAGTCATTAAAATTATGTTGTGCAGTTTGTCAGAATTATCATCAGAATCGACCTCTTAACCATCAGAATCGACCTCTTAACAATTAACATTTAGTCCGAAACCAACCTTTTTCGCAGCCGGGGCAAACATGATTTTGGCGCCCTCCCCCCCCCATCTTCCACAAAGTATATTTTTCTCCATTGCAAGCTTTCTTTGGCGCGACGCCCTGTGCGGCCGCAACTGTCGCGCACCCTTAAAGATGGCTGTGGCATTAGCACTTCAGTTTCTAGTGTAGAGAGCCTACACTAGTCATGCAACGAAGCGCTCAAGCTAATCTTAACTCTATGGGAGCACTCTTTACACATTTTAGGTAGATTTCGTATGTAATACTACCTATTGGGATCGTTCCTATGTTGGAATTTCTGAAAAATTTTTGCAGATCTACACCGATCATGACCCCTAGAGCCCAAAACCACCCTCAGTAAAAAAAACTTTTATCTATCTAATCTATCTATATATATCACTTTCTTCTGGACACGATAACTTCCACAATTCTGCGCAAATCTCTTCCAAACTGATACATAAAATCAAGGAGCATAAAATCTCAGTCAAGTTCGTTTATGGGCAAAATCGGGCAAAGGGGCTGGAAATAGGGAGGGGTTTTGTGAAAACAGAAAAAAACCCATAACTTCTTAAATTTTGTACATATCAAATCAGTTTAAAGTTTTTATTACTCCTAAAAATAGGGCCAAAAATTTATGCATCACAGATTTTTGATAAAATTAAAAATGGGCTCAAGGGGCGCAAAAAATCGGGTTTTTGGGAGAAAAAAATTCATAACTTCGTCAATTCTCATGATATCAAATTCAATTAATTTTATTGTATATCTCCTTAATAATATCTACAACTTTTATATTCACAAGTTTTTGATAGGACCAATTAGTACCGCAAAAAAAAAAAAAATAAAATAAAAAAAATAAATAAAATAAAAACGAAAACAAAAAGGGGGGTTTGAAGAAGAAAAAAATCCATAACTCCGTGAATTCAAAAGATATAAAATCCCCGTGAATTTATCATATATCTTCTTAATGTTGTCTACAACATCTATATAGACAAGTTTAGGATAGGACCAATTCTTACAGCTAAAACAAATTAAAAATGCATAGCGGTTGAAGAAAAAAATCATCTTAGTAATGGTGTATTCAAATCTAATCTGCTTATTTTCTGACTCATTTTACAATTCAGTTTTGATCTCAAAGGCTTCCAATTGATACGTTTTCTTACTCAGAAACTATATAATGTACCGAAATGGTCGATTTTTTGATAGAGGTAGAATATATTTTAAAAAATGCTGTGAAAGTGGGCATTTTGAACCTCCAGAAGGGGATTGTGTTGGAAAAATCATTGTTTTAAGAGAGCACTCAAATTCAAACTGCTTATTTTCTGACTCATTTTTAAATACATTTTTGCTCTCAAACGTATCCAATTAGTACATTCGCTTATTCAGAAACTATATAATGCACCGTAATGATCGATTTTTTTGATAGAGGCAGAATATATTTCAAAAAATGATGTCAAAGTGGGCATTTTGAACGAAATTTTACGAAGCGATTGTGTTAGAAACGAAAAATATTGTCCTACTGAGAAAATAATAATTTATATTTCAAGTTTTATTAATTGAACGAAAAATAAAAACACAGGTCGCTTATAAATCTTTTCAAAAATTACGTAGCAAATTTCATATTTTCTCTATTAAAAATGAATCTGGAGTTATGACAGAAAATTTCAAGCTGTTGAGCATGGAAAAGTAGTTTTTTTAATATCGCCCTAATATGATTCTGTTAAAACTAGCTATTATATAAAAATGAAATAAAAACTCGTCAAAAGCGGCCAGATAAAACTGTTAAAATGGGTTTATCGCTAATCATAATTTAGTTTTTGTTTGTGAAATTAGTATATTTAACTTAGAAATCTACCTCTGCCTGTAGGCCGGGCTGGCAGGAATTTTTTCGCTTGCATTTTAATATTTTTAAAAGAATCTATTTTGCATAGGGTACCTGGGGGGGGGGGGGGGGTCGATAATTTTATTGTGGGTTTGTACTTTTTCTATTTTGATTATAGTTTTCTATATGAAGATAGTTTCAGTTTCTGAAACGGTTCTCTAACCAATTCCAAAAATGAATATATCGGCATATAAAAAAAGTTACTAAAATCGAAAATTACAAACGCACAATAAAAGCTATCAACCTCAGGTACCCTATGCAAAAGAAAAAAAAATCAATTGATAATAATTAAAATGCGAGTAAGAAATATGTAAACAACGCTCCAATAGGATTAACATTAGCTTGAGTGTTAAGCCTAAAGCGTCTATTACTAGTCACACTAAGAAACTGGAACGCTAAAGTTAAAGCTATGGGAGTGTTCTTTTAAAAATTTCTTACTTGCATATTAATAGTTTTAAATGATTTTTTGTTTAGAATAGCGCTGAGTTTGAATTCTAACTAAATTAGTTTTAACACTTTTTCCATTTTCTTTTTTTTTTCTTTCTTTCTTTTTTTACAAAGTCACTTGCACTTTCAGTGGCGGTTTCGAAAGTAAAAGTATAGAAACGCTAAAGAACAATCTCAGCTGTTCTAAGGGGGAAAAATCATTTTAAAATATTAAAATGCACGCGGGAAATTTTCTTTGTATTTCATATATTATATATATACACTTTTGTATGAAACGATAAACAAAAGCTTCGCTTTTCGTTTTGGCGCCGGGGCACATGCTTCCCTCAAGTTTCGGCACTGGATGTTTTACTTTATTTGAATAATAAATAATATAGCTATGTCCATTATTCTATATAAAAGATAAAATTGGCATTACAGATAAAATTATAGATTACTTTTCATACATTAAAACATGAATTAATTTTTTTCATTCCGGATTCGGTCGGTACAAATTGTGCAGCAGTCTAGATCGCCGACAATACAATGATTAAAAAAAAAAAAAATAATAATAAATAAATAAATAAATAAAACTGAGTTATTCATGAATCGGAAACATACATGGAAAAGGAATGAAGGAAAAAACGTCGAAAAGCTCAGTACGCATATAAATTTTCTTATTATGTTCTGATATAAAATAATATTAATATCAAAATTAATATTCCTTGGCTATTCTAGAGAATCTTACATTCTTTCCTTTTTGTAAAAAGAATCTTTTAATTATGAATTTTTATATATTTGTCTGTATTTTATTTAAGAAACAGAAAATTGTATTAATGCGGACGAACTCATTCAACACCCTCAATCTTTTAAATAAATATTTAATGGTACTCATTTTCAGAATGTTACGTTTTTACTAATTAATCCCCCTCCCCCCTCCCGTCACCAAACAACAACAAAAATAAAAGCATAAAAAGCGAAATGCCTTATGCAACTTAATCTTCTATTCATTAGCACAGAATAAAGCGCACATAGCCATCTTGCAACGTTAGCTATGGAGCAAACGAAAACCACTTAATCTGTGAACCACTGTCAGTCAGTCAGTAAATAAAAAATGACCCTGGCACCTGTCTCTTGGGGTTGCTGAAAAGAAACTGCTGTTGAAAAAACACAATTGGCTCAACACAGTGGCACAACACGCCAATATCCCACGTGTCATTCTGGCAACCATATGTGTCTTTTGCCAAGGCTTGGCGACTTCTTCCGACAGGGACCAGCATATCAACACTCCTCCCGTTTTTCTTATAAAAACAACCTTAAATGTCAGTATTAATATAACTTCATTTGTTCTTTTAGTTTCTTTAAAAACACAACGCATTAATTTAATTTATAGTTACGATCACGCTAAAAGTTCGTTAGCTCCAGATTACATCATAACAGATTTACAATGGAGATATTTGCAACGGTTTTCCAACTACCTTAAATGAAGAAATAATATTCAAAAATTAACTTTATCCTCATAATCCTTCTTCTAAAAATAAAAGTCAGTATTTTAGCATCTGTTTCTTAAACTTAACAGTTATCTTTAACCTTTTGAACGCAAGCGTAAACTTTAATTTACGCATGTTTTTTTCTGTTTTCAAAACGAAAATTTGAATTTGCCTGGCCATTTTCAATAGAAGACGCATCGTTTCACGTTTCCCCTGTTAGGTAAACCATAGCCTACTAGATACATAGTAGTATCTAAGTATGCCTTGGGTAAACAGACAGACCCTTTCTCATCCCTGTACATATCCCTATCATAACAGTTCACTTTTACTTTTTATTTACAAGTATAATTAATTCATTATCTTTATTTAAATACACTTTATTTAGTTCCACTTACCTTTATTCTATTGTTATTTCCAAGCTTTAGTTCCAGGTTTTAAGTTTCTTTCTTTACTCCATATACTTTATTTACGTTTCACTTTACTATCGTAAGAGCCGGCCTTTAGCACCATGGAAGAAGGATAAGGAATACAAGGAAGTGAAAACAACGAGAGGACTCGATGCCACCGGATTTCTTTGAGGGTCCCCTTCCCAGAATTCCCTGAGAGAATGGCAATAGTTTGGCGCGCTTATCGCTTATTTGGCCCTTCTTACACTCGACATTTTGTTCTTTTTAACGTTTCATCACAGAGTTGAAAAGAATGTGATATTGTGTTTGTTTACTGTAGATTAGATTATTTGACGTAGCGGTGGAAACGAACGTTTGATAACTATCGTTTCAAATCTATTTTAACAGCTATGTATCTTGAAATTAACTATAGAGGATTAAAGCTTTTTAAAAATAATATTAATCGGCTGCTTTTATATTTATACTAGATATTTCCAATAGATCTAATTTATTTTAAATCGGAGAATCAGTTTAAATTTGACATATATTTTTTAACTTTATTATTAAAAAGCTTATATACAAAATACAGCAACTTATAAAAATAAACGCATACGTCTCCTCCCCCCCCCCCCCCCCCGAGTTTAAATAAATTTTACCGAATTTATTTACGAAATTTTTAAATATTATATTCAGTTGTGCATTGAACCCAAGTTATAAATAGGTCACCTTAGATTGTGCTTCTATAACATTTATTTGAAATAACTAAAAAACAATTTCAAAGATGTAATAAGTACTTTAATTTGAATGAATATTCTGTTACAAGATTTGCATATATCATCTCCCTTGATTTTTTTTAGGGGGGGGGGGGGGGGGTGAAGGAAATTTATTCTTCACAAGTGGCTTCATAAAAAATATATTGTTTTGGTTCTTTTTCAAAATTTCTGATAGTAGGCATGAAATTGGGAAATATTAAAAAAGGCAGAATTTTTTTTCCATCTATACTAGGACAGGAAATTAGACACATTTTAAAAGTTATTTATACATTAAAATGAAATATAACTATATGTATCATTAACCTTATGAAAACATCCTTTCATTTTTAAAGTCTAAAAAACTTCACTCTGGAAAGAGCTTTTAAATGAATCCATTTAGATGACTTTCAGATGCTTATAAGCTCATCCCTTTTTTCTGTGGGGAGGGGGTGGGGGCACAGCAATTTAGAAAGAAGGACTTGAATAGACAAATATCCAGTTATTAAATTTTCCAGATCCCCCCGCCCCCCCCCCCCCTCTCTCTCTCTTACATGCTTCCAGTATTTTTGAAAATCAATTCAGAGAATTGATTTATTTAGTCTTTTAATTCAGAGAATGTCTAAAATTTCTTCAACTCTTTCATGCCTGTGTTAGGTAATTTTAATAAGCATTTAATGATTTTTACTGTTAAATTTCTGTTTTAAAAATTGTTTTTAAGGGAAATTCTGAAAAAAAAAAATCTTAGTTTTAACTTTTTTTTTTTTTTTTTTTGTAGACCATTTTTATTAAACCTGATATAGGTTGCAGAAGCACATCTGTTCCAAAAATTGGTTATTTCTCAATTCCGTTCTGCAGCCTTGATGTCCAGAATCACTTTCCTGACTGCATTTATTTACTTATGTTAATGCAGTTTAAAACTTTCTGATACATTCATAGACTCAAAAACAAAATAGCATGAAACTAGTATGTTCAATATAAATGATTTGTGATCAAATAGATTTTTATTATTTTTAGATATCTCAAATTATTACTCATTGCTGCCTTATAAAGAGCTTTCTTCATTTTTGTATCTGGAAATCCAATTCAAAATAACAAGTGCAACTAGATTTCATTGTTTTTAAATAAGAACAGCTACTGAGTTTACGTAGTTATGAAAAAAAATGTATTCAGTAAATATGCAATTAAATTAGGTTTTAATTAAATCATAATGCTACAGCTACAGGGCTGCCACATGCGACTAGTTTTTAATTCTAACTGGCACCACTTTCTCTAAACAAAAATCATTAACACACACTTTGACAACATTTGCAAGAGAAGTATACTTCAAAATTTATATTAAAAAAATACTGGTGCAAGCCTGTGGCAGCCCTGCAGTTAGTACTAGCTTGTAGTGTATGTACATAATGTGTTTAGTTTTAATTCATGGAGAGTAGTAAAATTTCAGATAACTTAAGGAATATTACATTTTACAAAATCTTAGAGGCAGTTAAAGATATTTTTAATATATATTACACATTTATTTAAAAATTATACAGTTATATTACATTAAGATACTTTTCTTTGAAAAGAGAAACTTTAATATAGGGTCACCCAGGGTAATTCCTGGTCACAGTCCTTTTTATGTTTTAAGAACGCTTCATCAAAATGAAAAAAATCATAGAGGTACTCTAAACTATCCTCATTGGAATTTATTACTTAATTATGAGTTTATTTATTTTGAAAAAAAAAAAATCTTTTGGAAATGGCGAGTTAAATTTCTGTAAAATAACATTGGCCTTAGTTATGATACATTTTTACAAAGATCTTTGTCACAACTCAGATTTTAAATATTTTTCTTTTCTTTCTTTTTGGTTCAATTACCAACTACTTTAGCTATTAAAAAATAGTCTTAGAATTTTTTATACTATTTTAAATAATTTACAGAAGTTGGTCAAATATTGCTCCATGTATCTGGGGTAAATCTTGGTCACTGGGGTAATTCCTGGTCAATGTTTTTATCATCTTTTAATTCCTTTTTATTGTCATATTTAGTGATTTTAATTGTCGCAAAACCTTTGAGAATTAATTGAAACCACACTGTTCACTACATTTTAATTAATTGTAGTTCTTAATAAAGTAGAGTCACCCATGGTAATTCCTGGTCACTGAGTTTCTGAGGTAATTCTTGATCATTTTCGCTTTTGTTATAAAAATAACAATTTATGAAACTGTAAAAAATCTCAAAGATACTTTGAATCCTTTGCTTTGAAATATATGCCTTAATTATTCATTTAGTTGAAATTAAATATTTAAAAAAAAATTATATTCAAAACTGCTACTCAAATTTCTGCAAAACATCAATCTTGATTTTTACACATTTTACAACAAATCATTGTGATAAAAATAAAGAAAAAGGAAAATCTTGTTAACAGCAAAAATATTTGGCAGGTGCTACACAATGGCGGAATAATACAATAGCAATACGAATCAGAGCGAGAGATAAAGGAAATGCCAAGTTATCGCCAATGTCAGCAGGGTTGCAAGGCAGTTTGAGGGTCCACCGTATCCCAGAATCCTCAGCTTTCTTCGGAGCTAATCGGGCTTGTTATTATCCTTCTATCTAGTTCCAACTTTTTTGGTGTTTATAGCCCATAAGTGGCGCTGTTATGCTGTATTTTTCAAAATTTCCACTATAGCTTTTTCTCAAGAATTATCGCACGTATTTTCATAACATTTCAAATTCAGACAGACGTTGACATAACTTGTTGCTGATTAAGTGTTAGTGTTAATCGTCCAATAGGTGGCGCTGCTATGCTGCATTTTCCACAATTTTAGCGATGTCTGTATCTCAAAAACTAATGCACGAATTTTAATCAAACACCTTATTATGTTACGGTTTCACATAAGTAGATCCTTCTTCGGCTTGGGTGTATACTGTCCAACAGGTATTGCTTTTATGATTTTTAGATTAGGAATTTTGGATACAGACATCTAATAAGGTTAATGCTGAAATTCAATGATTTGTTTGAAAGATGCGATGCTTATATTTCCTTTTAACTGCATACAATTTAGTGCACCTGTATCTTTAGAATATTCATGATGGGCATAGATTGTTATTTAATTTTGCCTCTGTGATAGCGAATTTTGAAGTAATAACACGTAGAAATAGAAGAAATTTTTGCGATTAACACATCCTACTAGTTTCTTTTAGCATTTATTTATTTAGATTTGCTTATTTATACATAGTTTTTTATTAATCTATTTGAGAATGATATATATATATATATTTTTTAATTTTAATCTTTAATAAAATATATAATGTATATTGAAGTTATACATATATTATAAATGTACATATATTTTTTTGTTCCTATGTCGCAATATCGATATATTGGAATATCGTGATATAAAGCTGCCGATTTATCACGATATTTCATTTTAGACATCGCCCAGCCCTACTGCCAACTATACATTTTAAACGGTAGTTTAAAATGATATAATGTAAACATAGCTATGCTATAATTATGAACACTAGTTTAAAATGATATAATATAAACATAGTTGTGTTATACTTATGAACAGTAGTTTAAAATGATACAATGTAAACATAGCTAATGATGTTTACTTCTGATGGTAATTATGCAAATGTAAGGTTGCCTAATATCAGATAGGCACAGAAGTTAATCCTATAAATTATATAAGAGGTGAGGTAGTGGATAAGATGCATTAAGCATTCCCAATCTATGTGCAGAAACTGAGAAAATTTAATACGCAATCAATAAACTTGAAGCATAATTTAGTACAAATAGAATATGAATAAATGTAACCACATTAATGCATACATCTCATTCTCTTTTAAAAACTGTATAATACATAATTAAAGTGTAACCAATAAGTTAATACTAAGAATGCAAGTTTTAAAAGTCCATAAAACTAGATCTGATATTAAAAACATATATTATCTGGTTGGTATTAGGCAACCTTTCAAATATTTCTTTTCACTTTCTTGTTAATCTTTTTTTAGAATTATTTTTAGCTGAAAAAACTTCAAACAATAAATATTTTATTCTTTTTTTTTTTTTAATCTATTTTTATCCCTATTTATATAAAAGAATAAGTATGGTAGGCAGTCAAAATTCTGAACTGTTTATGACAAAAAATTTTACATTTAGTCTGGCCAATGGAAAATGAAGAAAACCCATAATGACTGAATTTTTATGCTTCACATAAAAATACTGAACACAAAATAAATAAATATGACTTAATACAAATATTTAACAATTTTTCTTAAAAAAAAGAGAGAGAGAGAGAGAAACAACTTGCATTTAATGCTTGGAAGTCTAGAAGATAGTAAAAACATGGATAGAGCATTTTATAATATGAATTATTCTTAAATTATAATTATAGTGAAATCTATCAATGTAACCAATAGAAGTACAGTTTACTTACAGAATTAATTTTAAAATTATGATTATTAGCATGAAATTCTTGTAATACACTGAGTTGATTTGTTACATATAAACATTTAGCATGTTATTTTTATAGTGTTTAAATGTGAAAAATTCATTATTTTCAGTAAAATTTCAATTCAATTAAATTTTTGCCTGATTTTTTTTACAAATAGATTTAAGAAAAAAAAGCTCCTTAAAAAATCAAGCAATAAAATAATAATTAAAAAATAATACTTAGCATTAAAAAATAATAAAATTTGCTAATTTTAAGTTAATGATTCTGAAATAACTTAAGCAGATATTATATTAAAACTCTTTCAGCAAATACATAATATTAATGTCTGTAACATGTGCCTGACTTTCCTTCATGTTTTAAAAGAATTTTTTAGAATTTATTATTGTGAAAATTTTTTTTTAATTTAATCTTGGGCCATATATATATTTATTTATTTGTAGATTATAGACATGAATAGCACATACTTACTGAAAAAGCATATTATTGAACTTTAGAATTTTATCTTTCTGCAATTATCTTTTTTTTTAATATTATTTCTTGACAATTTTTTTTTTTTTTTCAGTTCCTAGTGATTCTATCTCATCAAGTTTATCTTAGCAAGGCATAATTGACAGTATTATTTACAAATATTTTAGCAATTCAGATATTCCAATGATATTCATATATTATATAATAATTACTACTGTGATTAAAACTTTTCACTGATATTTAGTATTTTTAAAAATAATTAAGCACGTACTACTTAGATAATCTTTTTATTTTTCTTGTTCACTACCTCCACTTTACCTTAAATTTGTGTAAGATTTTACTGGTTTAACCTTTTATCGAGCAAGTCAATTCTGTGGCTGAAATATTGAAAAATTGCACTACTGTCACATTGTGAATGTGCCATTTTCAGCAAATCATGATCTGGCATTTGCACGTGGTTGTATCTCCCATTAATTAACTTAATTTTAGCTATTTTAGTAATCTCTCTTTAATATTTAATTATTTCAGTATTTTTATTTTTCAGCATTCACAATTCCCTTTAATTTGGTATATCACTTTTATTCCTACAGCAATTCGTTCGTATTTTGATATCCCGTCGGCGCGATCGTAAGTACTTATTTTATTTCTAGTTTTCTATCTGTCGTTTCGGTAGTTCACCATGTTGGATCGTCGCATGGGAGAAATTTTACTTCTTCGCTTGTTTGCAGTTCGGAGCGTGTTCCGATAGCTTTAGTTATCACGTTTTTGGCGCTGAGCATGCGTGGCTGCTTTTCTCCGCGCATGCTGATTGGCCCAGATTCGCCAAACAGCATGCATTGGTTTTCTTTGGGATTTTTACCGAGTAGGATAGTGAGTTGTGCTTAAAAATTTAAACTAGTAGGTTGTTTTAAATAATAGTTCACCCTGGCACGAGGGGATGCCTGTTTTATGGCTCTCACCGGTGCCACGTTCATGGAATGCATATTTTTTATAAGCTTCATACTTTAAAACTTTTATTTTATAATTATATCTTGAGCAGGTCAGCCAGCCCATCCTAAAACCAAGACCTCCGGAGACATAAATAAATATTTTTGTTTGACAGCAAATTTGTGTCTTCTGTCATCATTCACGATGTCAACACCACTTTTTCCTCCACAGCTCCACAATGGTAATACAGGTTGTTTTCCAAGAGATCGATAAGAATGTTCTGTTACTATTACCTATTCGAAAACAAGCATGTCACAGGTATCAGATGAAGACTTAGCGAGTTTTGCTATAGCACATCTTAGCCATGTGTCTCTGTTAGGGCTAAAGCCAGACACATGCGAAGTTATCCTAAGTAATCATCAACCACTATATGAAATTCGGCAGTATTAAATTGTAGCAAGAAACTGTGTCACGACAACTACCACCAGAATCTACAAACAAATTTATTTGAAAATAAAACGCAGCTTTTTCATCCAGTGCATTAACAAAAACAAAATATTTTATTGAAAATTCCAGTGCAAATCGATCAGTTTTCGATAAAAATTAAGGTGGTAAGTATATTACCCAATAAAGGGTTAAATGTAATTTAAGATAGAAAAATAATGTACAAATTCTTTTTCTCATATGAAAAAAATAATTACGATTCAAAGAAAGAATAAACATTTTTTGTGTAAAAATATTTATTTGAAAGAGTCACGGTGTAATATAATAATACAAGCTATACAATAAATTATAACAGAAACAAACACAGCAAATTGATAAATATTTTTTTCCTAAATTTAAAGCTACTACTCATTTTCTTTCTTTTCTGGTTCTTGTTGTTGTAACCACATTGATGCATACATCCCATTCTCTTTTAAAAGCTGTTCATGCCTGAAATAAGAAAATGAACATTTCTTTCAATTCAATTTTAAATTTAATGATAGTAAAACTCATTTGTAGGTTTTTACACAGGGATGTAAGCGCTTTGCAGTAAATGGCTGATTTTTACCACAAAATTTTAATAGTAATCTTCGCCTTATTAAATCTCAAAAATTCCTGTTATATTGGAATACTAAAGTAATCCCAATATGGAGAATTAAAAGTAGCAGAGTATATCCTAACACAGCAATTGTGGAAACACAAAGGCTGACTACCTGTTTGTAATTGCCCATGAGAAATATGTAAAGCTTACTAAACCTAAAAATGAATGTGAGCAAATTGCAGTACTGATCTTAAGCTGAAAGAGAAAAATGTAGCCAGTGTTTGAAAGAGAATAAATCAGGATTTAAAACAAACAATATATTTATTAACATAAAGTAAAATAAATAAAAAGAACTAAAAAGATTAAAAACAAAGGATATTGAAATATGGACGTGACATACGTCACCAGCTTTCCAAAGAGACATCACTTAACACATAATTAGATAGAGTCCTCTAAGATAAAGTTTCACACCAACACACCAATAAACCTTATTGCTTTAAACGAACAAAAGAAATAAACTGGAGCATCAAATATAATTTCAGGAAAAAGTTTAAAATAAATTTACTTTTAAATTGTGTTTCAAACGCTAACTTTATAATTAAACTTTAAATATATATTGAACTAACTTTACTTCTATTACTTTAATCTATTACTTCATTAACTCTATTAAACTTTAAACAAAAATTTAAAAGATATTACTTTTCTTTAAATATATATTTACTTTAAGATTGAAATACAATTACGATTGACGATTTAAATATTAACTGAAAAATCTATTAAGTAAAACATATTATAAACCAGCACTGCAAGAAGCCACAAATAGAAATCAGAAAAACTTAAATGATACTGTAAGTAAACTCAGGTGATATATTCATAAGTCTTATTAAAAGGTTTAGCTTTATTTAAATGTTACACTCCCCCTCCAGAACAACCAACCTTTCCTACTTAGGAAATAACTAACACTATCCAATACATCGATTGCATAACAAATCTCAATATCAGCCACCGGCGACTTCAAAACGGCAGTTTATGTAAATGCCTCCTTACACTGAAGCTCCGTAACTGAGAGACGACATAAGCAAGAAAAAGGATGTGGAAAATGTTACCGATTAAATTGGAACAGCTAAAAGTAAAAAGTGTATCTGGAGAAGAAGAGTTAACACAGAAAAAAGAAAAGATAAATTTAAATAAAAACCTATTTGTCTGAAAATGTGAAACGTGACTCCGCCCACCGTATTAAACATCCATCTGTCAAAGCCCTATAAAGTTCACTTTACACACGTAGAAATTCAATGGCTTGACTAATTGACGAAGTTGATCAGACTCTAAACACAATGATACCATCTTTCTGTAGAGGCGACTTAACACTTTCACTTTAAACAGATGTGTCACCAATACTAACAAGATGAGGACGATTTAAAAGACGATGAAGATAAAAACTAGATTAAATATATTTCATTTCTTTAAAAATACTTCTGCAACACAAACAAACTTATTCACGTTCTTCCCAAACATGACCGGCATTTTCCAAGTCGAAAACAACAGAACAGATGGTTTCTGTAAAACGAAGCTAGCAAACTCACGAGAATGACAGAATATATACTCTGTTCACAATGAAATGCATATCATTACGCAGCCTCATTTCCAGCACGTAACGTCATTTCTGCGCTTCAGGAAAATCCAATGGCTAATGCCCAATCATGGGAGAGAAACACAGGAGAAGACAGACAGGCACGCCATCTGTTGTCACATGTTAGAATCCCTCATTACACCGTGTGATTTGTAAACTGTGTGCTTGGAAATGAGTGCCGTGATTGATAAAAACTGTTTCAGCCGGTAGTTAAAGGAATACGATATTTAAGAATAAGAAAAAGGAGAGAAGAACTTGTAGTATCTAATGGACTTACTATATTGATAACGGTAAGTAAAAATAAAATAAAGACATTTACTTTTATTTTTCTTTAAAGTAAAAGATAACTATTGTAAATAAAATAGAACTGTGATATATGGGAAACTAATATGAGATTAAACTAAATGGAAATAAAGATGTGAATATAAGTCAGGATTCAGAATGAAGTTATAGATTGATGAGATTAAGATAGGGACACCAGAATTCCTATCAAATGCCACCCCCTCTCATCAACTCTATATAACAAAATGCAAGGGAAAAATGACCAAAGCATCACCAACAGAAAGGACCTAACACTTTATTTAGTTGGCACACTCTAGCTATCAAAAATTCAACCCCACCTGAAAATCCAAAAACTGACTTAAAAAAATGAAATCATATTTATTAACAATCCATTGAAAAACCATCAAATACCCAAGTCTTCCCTAATTAAAAAAACTGTTAACCAGAAGATCTAAAATCCAAGTACTATCATCTCAATATGTGGCTCCCCCTGAATGCTTGCAAAGAGAATAAAAACTTGAAGCTCCAGTCTTCACATCGCTAAAATTTAAAACAAAACTATAAATAAAATATATAAAAATACATATACACATAAAAAAATATATAAAACCACTGCTGTTGTCAATGCATGAACTCATTTACTGCAAAAAAAAAGAATCATCTCAGCATTAAGAAAATCGTTGGTTGGAGGTCGACCTTACACTTAATGTATTACACATATCAAGTGGCCTTAAACTCATTAAAAACCCCTTTACACCTATGACACTACCTTACACATGATACTACATATTACACATTTGATCCATCAATATACCAAAAAAATTTCAAACTCATACTTAACAATACTGCTTTAAAACTTACAACTTCAATTAATAAATTTAACTCATATCCCAGGCTAGGCTTTATACTTAAACATCAAAAACTTTGTAATTCTGGCAATCTATTAATACGTAACCAACCTATGATCCATCTCCATTTAACAATCAAAACCAAAATTTGCATATTTAAACTAATTTCCAATAAGATAGCCTACTGAAATCTAAGAATACGGGATAAAGACAACACTCATGAATATGTACATCACATCCATACAAACATCCCTTTTAAAGCTGAGTGCACCAGCATAACCTACCAGTCTTGTCCACATTTGCAGGGGCCCCCGTCTTCACACCAAACTCTCACATAAACATCACGTAGACATGAGAGGCACCGGATAATTGCCAAATTTTTCAGAAAAATTTACTAATGACAAACACATCTACGGCTTCCTCACTAAACTTCAATTACGGTAAACCAGACAGAGCATAGCCAGCAACAAAGAGAGCTTAATTTCTATAAAAATTGTTCAAATAAAAACAGGATTCAGCCAAAGTATTAACAAAAGTTCACCAAAATTACATTTTTTGCTTCTAAGAACTTTAATGACCTATATCTAAGATCAAATTCCAAACTGCCATCTATACTTAACCTAGAAAGTGCTGGAAAGTTTACATTCCTTACACAAAACTTTTCCAGATGAAATTCAAACTCCTAATTTAAAACATAGGTAAGCACAGAGTAACAGAAAAAGACCCCCTTTAATCAGCTAGAAAGACATTTCAAAATTCTCCATGTAAACCTTAAACTTTACTTTTCAACGAAAATCGCCATCACCTGAAGCACAAGACTTAAAAAAATTTAAAAATCTATTCAACCTGTAAAATCACATTACTTAACTTTATAAACCATTTCTAACAGAATCCTTCCCCGCCGTTCGATCCAATTAAAGTCTAAAAAAAATTACAATTCAAAAATAGATTGAAAATATTTCCTTATTGAGCATTGACCATTTCACTCCAAATGACAGAAAACAAGTGTAGATCACGCCACTCAAAAACCTAGGAAATAATTAGACTTCCTGACCAAACAGAAGTAAGGGAAAAATTCAGATTCAATATCAATACCAATTTTAATTTAAGCCACAGCCACAAACTTCTCCAGAAACAAATTAAAAATATCTCTTCCCCCATGACATTGATATCCATGATTAGCCCTCAAAAATGTTACTCAACAATCAATGGGAGGAGATGCTGTAGAAAACCTGTTAAACATACAGCAAAACAAAAAAAAAATTAACTGCCATAATAAAACATAATGATAATGAAATACTTCCAGTCAGGTGGACAGGGCATAAAAATGACATCCTTAAACATTATAAAAGATCTTACTAAAATATAAAAGGGTTCACTAACTTAAAGAATATGCCCACAAGTAAAAACTTTAAACATGTCCACCTGACAAGAACATTTCGTAAGTATTAAAAATACATTAGAACTTTAATTGCAAGAATTACAAAAGAGGTAAAAAATTTAACAATTACTATTGCAAAAAAAAAAAAAAGAAACTATATAATTCTGAAAATATAAAGCTGTATATTATAAACTATAAACATCATTTACTTAAACATATACTCAACTTAATATCTGAGGTAGTTATCTTACACATTTTCCTCATTGAGCTCCAGAGTATATAAGGCTTTTAATTAAAAAATTATAAATCTTTAAACTATAGATTAACTAATGACATTCACCTCAGGAAATTGGCTCGTTTATACAAACATCTGAAGCCATGTCATCAAAAATCCAAATTTTATAAAAAGCTTTAATATCTTAAAATTAAAAATGACCTCTTAGAGTTTTAAATTAAATTGGCTATTTGAAAATTAAACTTCATTATATGAATATTTAAACTGTAAATTAAATACAATACTTAATCCAGATAAAACTGAAAACAAACAGATTAATAAATTAAATATAAGGAAAGTCAAATGACTGCAGCTCAAATATCTATTTAACTTTCAAAACCATTTCATTTTAATGTATTCAAGCTTAACTTTCTATTAAACTATTATCATATAAAAATATCAATAGTTAAGCAGTTGAACTCCAAGATATAAAAATTCAAAAGTTATCCAGTAACCTGACAATTAAAAATTTACAGCTGTATGAACTTTAATTTATGAAACAAGGCATCTATATTATCTTAATCATTTATATAAACAAAAATGTTAATAGCAAATCTTAAATTCTTTAGAAAATATAAGTTAATAAACAGAAAATTATAAATTAAATAACCTTTTAAAAATTCCAATTTTTATAATTTTTAATTGCTGTGAAATTTCCAATTTTTAACTCCTCATAAATAACTTAAACTAAAAGAATTTCAATGAAAACCTGTACTAAAATCCAATTCTAATTAAAAATTCATTTAAAATTACTTTTACTTCAAAAATTTTCAATTTTTAGTTATTAAAAACATAATTAACAATAGTATAAAATCTTTAACTCTAATATAAAAAAATATGGAATTTAACCAACGTTATTTCATATTTCAACTTGATACACAGGTGAATCACTAATGCAGTATCCTAAAAACACTAAAAAAAAAAAACGCCGATCCTTAATTCCACCATGATGAAGAACCCATAACATTCTTTGACTAGACTACTCAGTCACGTCAGGAAAAACAATCATAAGGGTCCTCAGGACGCTTCCGCTGCAGACCTCATAATAAGCACAAAAACTGTTCAGGAGAACAACACAAATACGCTGAATATTAATCACAGCAGATATCTTGGCACAAGATGACATGGGCCGATGATAAGCACGAACCACTTTAAAAATTCCAATATTGAAGGTTGCATCACTCTTCCAGGACAATGTGTAGATAATGGAAAACTCGATGAAATCAGGCTCAATCTTCACCGTTTTCATTTTAAAAACATAGTTGTCGTCGTTATGAAAATTACAGGTAGCCAGAGCACGTTCACAATAAAAGTTACTAAAAAAAACCAGAATGTAGCTTATGAAAAAAAATTTCCAACGCCCCCCCCCCCCCCCCCCCCATCTCAAAGATCAGGTTAAAAAAATAAGAGCCATGGAACAGAAAGATTCATTTAAAACTTGAAAAATACAAAATTATATTTAAATAACTTCCACCAAGGAAATGTATATCATATTTCACAAAAGGTAATCTGCATATCTCTTAGCCAGGGCTCCTAAGTTCTCTTTTCATATTAAAAATTCAAAAGCTGCTAAATGCAAGCATTTGATTACAAAAGCGCCCATAACCTTGTTATATTGGAATACTAAAGTAATCCCACTATGGAGAATTAAAAGTAGCAGAGTATATCCTAACACAGCAATTGTGGAAACGCAAAGGCTGACTCCAAGTTTGTAATTGCCCATGAGAAATAATATGTAAAGCTTACTAAACCTAAAAATGAATGCGAGCAAATTGCAGTACTGATCTTAAGCTGAAAGAAAAAAATGTAGCCAGTGTTTGAAAGAGAATAAACCAGGATTTAAAACAAACAATATATTTATTAACATAAAGTAAAATAAATAAAAAGATTAAAAACAAAGGATATTGAAATATGGACGTGACATACGTCATCAGCTTCCCAGAGAGACACCACTTAATACATAATTAGATAGAGTCCTCTAAGCTAAAGTTTCACATCAACACACCAATAAACCTTATTGCTTTAAACGAACAAAAGAAATAAACTGGAGCATTAAACATAATTTCAGGAAATAAATTTACTTTTAAATTGTGTTTAAAACATTAACTTTATAATTAAACTTTAAATATATATTGAACTAACTTTACTTCTATTACTTTAGTTTATTACTTTAATCTATTACTTCATTAACTCTATTAAACTTTAAACAAAAACTTAAAAGATATTACTTTACTTTAAATATATTTACTTTAAGATTGAAATACAATTACTTTAAATATTAACTGAAAAATCTATTAAGTAAAACATATTATAAACCAACACCGCAAGAAGCCACAAATAGAAATCAGAAAAACTTAAACGATACTGTAAGTAAACTCAGGTAATATATTCATAAGTCTTATTAAAAGGTTTAGCTTTATTTAAATGTTACACTCCCCCTCCAGAACAACCAACCTTTCCTCCTTAGGAAATAACTAACACTATCCAATACATCGATTGCATAACGAATCTCAATATCAGCCACCGGCGACTTCAAAACGGCAGTTTATGTAAACACCTCCTTACACTGAAGCTCCGTAACTGAGAGACGACATAAGCAAGAAAAAGGATGTGGAAAATGTTACCGATTAAATTGGAACAACTAAAAGTAAAAAGTGTATCTGGAGAAGAAGAGTTAACACAGAAAAAAGAAAAGATAAATTTAAATAAAAACCTATTTGTCTGAAAATGTGAAACCTGTCTCTGGCCACCATATTAAACATCCATCTGTCAAAGCCCGATAAAGTTCACTTTACACACATAGAAATTCAATGGCTTGACTAATTGATGAAGTTGATCAGACTCTAAACACAATGATACCATCTTTCTGTAGAGGCGACTTAACACTTTCACTTTAAACAGATGTGTCACCAATACTAACAAGATGAGGACGATTTAAAAGACGATGAAGATAAAAACTAGATTAAATATATTTCATTTCTTTAAAAATACTTCTGCAACACAAACAAACTTATTCACGTTCTTTCCCAAACATGACCGGCATTTTCCAAGTCGAAAACAACAGAACAGATGGTTTCTGTAAAACGAAGCTAGCAAACTCACGAGAATGACAGAATATAAACTCTGTCCACAATGAAATGTATATCATTACGCAGCCTCATTTCCAGCACGTAACATCACTTCCGAGCTTCGGGAAAATCCAATGGCTAACGCCCAATCACGGGAGAGAAACACAGGAGAAGACAGACAGGCAAAATAAAATAGAACTGTGATATATGAGAAACTAATATGAGATTAAACTAAATGGAAATAAAGATGTGAATATAAGTCAGGATTCAGAATGAAGTTATAGATTGATGAGATTAAGATATGGACACCAGAATTCCTGTCAATTCCATCATTAAATAAGGTGAGGAATGCTATAAAAATTTAGTGGTAGCAATCAGCCATTTGTGCCGCAGCACTTTCATCCCTGGTTTCACAATAATATAAATTTGTATACAACTTCATTATAGAGATCATCCATTAACTATGTCACACTTCTAGAAGAAGGGGGAGGGAAGGGAGAATCCACAAAGTGTGACAGGAGGAGGGATTAACACATTGTGGATTCACATTTAAAATTTTGAAACAATTAGGTAAGCATTGTTTGAAACCAGCATAATAAAGTTCATAAAAAATATGTATTTTTACTTGAGCAATATTAATTATATTTTGTTCTTTCCATTGAATGGCAAGGACTTGAAATTAGATCTAAAGAGTTTTATTCCATTTATTTGAGATTTTTTAAAAGGGAATCCACAGAGTGCGACAGGAGGAGGGAAGAATTAACACTTTGTGGCATAACATTTAAAATTTGGAAACAATTAAGTAAGTATTGTTTGAAACCAGTATAATAAAAGTTAATAAAAAATATGCATTTTTACTTGAGTAATATTATTTTTTCTTTCCATTGAATGGCAAGGACTTAAAGTTAGATCTGGAGGGTTTTATTCCATTTATTTAAGAAAATTTTTTAAAGTTAATTTGTTATGAATTTGCAGGATAGACAACCATTATGAGTACTAATGTGAGGTTTAAGCTGAGAATACATGTTATTTTAAGATGTCATGTATAGTTATTAAAATTATAAACAGGCTCAAAGTAGAAAAATCTTGATAATATTAAAATGAACTTTTATATATGAAACACATTAATGTATCTACTACATTAAAATCTGACTGTCTATTTGTATTTCACAACCACTCCTGCTAGAATATGCAATGCAGTACAATGAAATCAAACCCTTAAATGCTGTGTGTTGCCTTTCGGCAACATACCCAATTTAGGCTTCTAAAATGTTGTTAGAATAATATTGAAGCTATAATGCCTGATGTTGCCAATAAAATACATTTTGAAAATATTTTTAAATCGATTTTCAACATGTAGATGGCAACACTTGTGCTGTTTAAGAATAAAGACAAGATTTATTTTTTCAATTGTTGCTACATGTTCTTTTTGTTTGTTTGGAAGCTTGCGAAATACCCTATTTTGTTCTGCAGTTAGCAAGTAAAATTTATTTCGTATCATAGTTCTTAAAAATTCTTGTGTGTTTAATATTATAGAATTTTATCAAGGAAAATTATTTTTTCAATTAAAGACCAGTATTGCCAATTAGTAACAAACTGTTTTTTAGCCGTAAACCATACTTAAAACAAAATATGATTTTTTTAAGTACTTTTCCCGTGATTTATTTAAAAAATGAAGAAAAATCAGGCATTTAAGGGTTAACACTAGTTATCCACATAAATGCCATATAAGGTCTCAGAATTTTAAAATTTTCATTTGTCACTGAAATGTTCAATTTTTTAAAAAAAAGCTTTTAAGAAAGTTTCTATAAAGGTTTCAACTAAATTACTCCATCATAAAAAAGGGAAAAGGGAAAATAAAACTGATTATTATATTTTTATTGATGTCATTTTTTCATTAAAATTGAAAAGAGAAATTAATTAACAAAATTTTTGATAAAATTAAACTTTTCAAGAAAATTCTTAGGAATAAAAACCTATCTTCCCATATTCAAGCTTCACAAATCAGTTTATTTTACAAAAACAAAAATCGTTTGTTCAACATATTGACATTTAGATATCTCAATTTTTTCAGCTTTACATTCAACGAAAGGGGAAGATTTAAGCTCCTTGCATTTAGGTGGATAATTAATGGCCCCAAATCACAAGAACTAAATTTAAAGAAAAGTATATAATTTTAAAATTAATTTTCAAAAGATAGCAATTGAAGTGTTTCACTAAGGCATTTCAAGTAAAATGGTTTATTGGATAAAAATGACAGTTTTTTTTTTTTTTTTTTTTTTTTTTGTAAAACATGTTTTTTTAATTAAAAAAGCTAAAATATTTCTTTATAAGTTCATCAAAGTGATACTTTTAATTTCATTCCACCTGCATTGAAATTAGAAACCATATCTCGAAAGAACAATATGTTTTTTACAAATAATGTTTGTCATCAAAAATCATGTAATCTACAAGATGTAACACATTGCATGTACAGTAAATGTAGCAAAATCACAATTTTTATTTAACTTGCATTGTAGATATGATTTCTTACTTGAAATTTAATGTTCAATAAAAAAAATAGTTTTTTTTTTTTTTTTTTTTACTAAATGTACTGGATTTCTTTTCACTTTAAAAAATCAAGATATCTTATGCAATGCAAATGTTGCCAATGTATTGAGTTGTCATGCAGCTAGTCAAACATTAAAATTTCAAATAGCACAAAAAAATATTTCATTAATAATAATTTTAAAAAAACCTTATACAAATACGCATATCTTCATTATTATACGTCTTTTAAATTAAAAATTATCTTGTAAGTTGAATAAAGTGTGTATTTTTAGATAACATAACAAGAAAAAAATTTGGCCAAAATATCAATTGAATATTTTTATTTAAAATATTTCACATAGTAGAAAAAACCCTGCAGAATACGCATTAAAACCATAATAAAATTAATAATGGGAAATTTATACAGGTTGAAAAATGAAAAAGAAACTAAGTACAACATGACAAGACTAGAGTATCCGACATTAAAAAACAATTTTAAAAAATGTAGTTTCCAATAAATAATGTATAGTAGTGTGCAGTATAACATACCAAAGTGTAGTCTCTAAACCTAATGTGTAGTATTTCTAAACCTAATGTTGACAGGCCTGCATTTGTAAATGATTTTCAAAATAAAATAACTGTAGTGTTATTTTAATGATAATTAACTCTAAATTAACATTTCCAAAATATGCGACAGTATAACAGGGATAGGATAAGAAATTCAGGAAATTTGCATGATATAATTAATGGATGATCTCTTGTATGAGTATGACAGTCACTTGCTATATAAGGCATTCAGAATCAAAGTAGATCAAGTCCATTTTTTCTTTCAAATGTGTTTGATATGAATAATTATAGACAATAATTTAAGTCAACAACAAGATGAATGGACAATAATTTATTTGATGTCATAAAAAATCAAAACAAATCACAGGTTGAAAATGTAACCAACAGAAGACACTAGTCTCCTATCAATCTGTGTGAAATCTATGACAGCTCATTAACTTTACTTTTAAATATCTCTGGATAATATTTTATGGACATGATCCATTTTGAGTCTTAACACCTCATATGCATTTATTTGTTTTACATTTATACTTTTAAAAAAATTATAATTCTGATCAAAATGGCATGTTTCATCTATTTTTCTTCAAAATTATTAATATTATGCTTCACAACTGTAGCAAATTATTATGACAATTTAATAGAACAACTGTTTAAATTTTTACAATATGATTAACCATTAATTATCTGCTTAACCCATAAGCAGCTGCCATAATCATATGAACTTAAGTGCTGAAAAACTTAGTAAATGGCAATAAAAAAAATTTTTTTTTTTAAAGTTGTCTATCAAAAAAGACTTCTTGTTTAAAATATATCAAGTTTAATCATATTTAAGAAATTGTATTAATTTATAATAAGCTTTAATTACATTGTACAACTTCTCTGCCCACCTCCACTGGGATTAAAAAGTTAATATATTACAGTAATGCCTTGTTTCAGCACACATACTGGGAGTTAAGAAAAATACATTATATCTGAAAGTATGATATAATCAAGGGTGTTAAAAAATTAAGAAAGATAATAACCTGAAACTAAATGCATTACATTTGTCTTCAAAATGTTAATTTCACACTTATAATTTATTTTATGAAATGATAGAAATTACATTTATTATAAATGACACACATAAACAAATTTAATAAAAATGCAGTTAAGTTAGAACTGTTTCTATAAGCAGAGGGACACAAAAAAAAAGAATGGTATATTCTAATGAACGATGTAACAAGAGATACTGTATTAAAATGGCAAGTCTTTAAAATGATTTATAGGCTTGCCATTGTACTGATCAGACTGTATCAGAGGATCCTTCCGGAGTTGCAGAAACAAAGGTGATTTTTTTTTTTTTTTTTTAATTGGAAAATCTAACAGATTTTTCACATTTTGTCTTTTTTAAATTTCTCACTAACAACACCAAGAAACATTTCCACATGAAAAATATCAATTACGCATTCAAATGAACTTTTAAAATTCATTAAAAGCAGTACTTTTGTATTAGCTGCATACCAGAGGTTGCTGAAGAAATCACCAAAGATTTTGCTATTTACAAGAGCTTTTTTGATTCTGAATATTTCATTGTGTAGGCACATAGTTTGATTACATATCTGTTGAATTTGTGTTTATCAACAGTGTAAACACTGAAATTGTCTGATGTTTAGAAGTAACAAAATTTGCGATAAAAAGAAATTTACTACTTAGGCTGTTGCTGTCGATATGACGCCAGTGTTATTGCATGGACATGTTTTTGCCATTACCAAATTAGTTCTACATACAATGACTTTTGACTGTTTTATCATTACACATTACAAAAACTTGTATTTTTTATTATTATTGAATTCATCTTGCATTTTCAACTAGTTTTTAAAATAAGCGGGACAAATGATATATTTTTTTTTCTTTCATTTAGTTTTATTTATAATCATTGTATTTTATTTATTTTTTTTTATCTCTTTAGAAAAATAAATCTAGTTTCATTAAAGTGTGAAATATAAAAAATGTTTAGAAACAAAAATTTATTATTTCAATCGGATATATTAAACTTAAGAAGCAAACCATTTTTTGCTTGTCTCTCTTTTAGATATTCATGAAGATAACAAATATGGCAGAAGTAGACACTTTCAAAATGCTGGTTGTTACAGTTCTATTATAGTTAATAGTTCTATTAATGTTGATTTAATTTAGATTATTATTTATTTATTTATTTATTTTTAATTTTCACATTATCAAAAAAGATACAAAAATTTAAATATTGCATCTATAAAAGAATGATAATAACTTGTGTAAATAATTTTACAGTGATATTTCTTTAGTTTTCAACATTCTGGTGTCCGGCACAAGTAAACGAAATTGTTTTGAACCAGAAAATCTATTTAATAAAATACTCCTATATATTATTTATTTAATTTCATTTATTAAGTAAAATTTCTGGTTCAGAATGTATTTATTTGATTTTGATCAGGCTCCAGAAGAATACTGGAATGTTGTCAACTATGCTATATCACATATACAAGTAGGAAGTAATGAGAGTTTTAATCAAGCAGGAGAAAACAAAACTAAATTTAGGAAAAAATGTTTAATATAGAAGGAACATTTCATAACAATGGAATGTAAAATCTTAAAAAATCAATATAAGCACAGCAAATGTTTCTTTTTCAAAATGTTTTCCTTCATATGATATAAAATGATCCTGTCATTCAATCTACTTTTCAAAGGAAGTGGTTTAGTGATGCTATATTACTGAATCCTACATGACTGAAATAATGAAAATAAGAGAAATTTCTTCCATAGAACTTCTCCATCGTGGGGCTACTTAAAAACAATAAACTCACCAAAACAATTGTATTCATAAGTTTATTAAATAAGCAATCGTTTGAGTTACTTTGTTGCTTTTAAACTAAAATTTTTTTTATCAAATCTCCATGCAAGGCAATTTTTAAACATACCAATGTAAACACCAGTGAAGACAATTTTTAAACATACCAATGTAAAAATTAATAATGCAGAAATGTAACAAGTAAGAAATAATTAAAAATCCAAAAGTAAACTTCTACATTTCTTTTTAAAAATGGAGAATGGATTTTTTTTTTAAATCAGACTGTCTCTCTTTACCCCCCTCCCCCCCTCATATGTCCTGGTTAAGATAATTTTTTTTAAACATAAAAAAACGAAAAAAAAAAAAAAAAACCCAACAGAACTAAAGATTGTCTTCCATGGCATTTAAGGGAAGCAAAGCCCAAAAATCTTTAGTTTTTTTTTCAATTAATATTTACATATTTCAAATCACTTGGGAAGAGTAAATTTTACTGTTTCTTCAAAACCATTACAGAAAAGGGAAATTTAGTCTGTTAAATTTCAAAATCCAGGAGAGACAATGACTCTCATCTGTTCCCTTTTGACGGCACCCATATTAAAACCTGTTAGAAAAGAGCCTCTATATAAAACAGAAAATTTTCATGGTCCCAACTAAAATAGTGCAATAAATTTATAACAAAGCTGTACTTGCTATGGTGAAAACCTAAAATGAATCCCCCTCCTCCCTGATAATTGAATTATTTCAGTTATAAAAAGTATAACATATAAAATATTTACCTCCCCCTTTCAACAATTTCTCCTTCTTTTAGAACTAAAATTTCATCAGCATGAACAATAGTAGAAAGCCTAAAACAAAAATATATTTTACAATAAACCAAATATTTTATTCCAGCTACATTTATACAACTGAAGACGTTATTAAAATTCCTTAATTTAGAAATTTACAAAACAAAAATCCATTTCAAAGCCTTTTAAAAGTTTACTAGATAGTACCTGTCAAGACTTGTAAATAACTTGAATGCTTCATTAGAAAAAATACTCGAATTTTTAATCAGTTGCTTTTAAATTAATTAAGTATTGAAATAGTGACAAATTGCTATAAGTGATTCCTATTGATTTAAGGGGATAAATGGTGCTTTCAGTTTAACCTATTCAATGAAGTGAAAGAATTTTAAATTTATAATTTATAACCAATTATGCTTGCTTTTTATCAAAAGTTTAACTAAAAATATTGGACAGAGCATTTATATTTGCTTACTATGGCCTCGATTTTTTTTTTTTTTTTTTGAAAAATAACAATATTTAATTTTTTTTTTTTTTTTTAACTACACTGACATTAAAAGCTGTCATGAATTTTATTTTTATCAGTCTCATTAATCTAAAAGCTTAAATTTGAAACTTGGTGCAGCTAATGATTTATAATACAGTGGGTGATCGACTAATGAACTTAATCCGTTACAAAACAGTGTTTGCTAACTGAATTGTTCGTTAACAGATATTAAATGTACTATAGATTTGTATTGGAAATAAATTAATTCATTCTTAAAAGCTGAATAATGTATAAAACACATAATGAAACACAGCATTGCTTCTTCTTGGATTGTTTTGTGAGGTGTTCGTTACCTGAACATAAAAATCTCTCGCGAAAGTGTTTGTAAACCGATCACCTACTGTATATATTTTTTTATTACATGAATTTTATTTTACATTTTTTAAATATTAAATCATGGATACCAAGGTAATTTCTTTTATAGTTCTTATATGAATATTTTTCTTTCTTTTCATTTTCTTTTTCATTTTTTAAGGAAAAGAATGAAATTTTTCTTTCTGACACACACACATACATGTTCTTGATAATGGTCAGAAAATATAAAAAAAAATGTAGATCAGTTCAATTTATTTAATTAATAATTCCTTGTAAAATATTTTAGCTTAAATATTTTAATTATAAAATTATTATTAAAAAAAATATTGTTGGGTGTTAAATTTTTTTAAATTATAAAACATTCAAATAATAATATTAATAAAAATACAAATCATATAACTTCTCCTCCTAATAAAATATGTCGTTACTGAAAGGAATTATCACCAAAAATATTACAGAAATCATCTTGCCAGGCACTGAGGTCAGACACACATTCTCTACAAAAATTCAGAGCTTTAAACTGAAGCTTTTGACCAGTGTGCTAACCAGATCACGTCCTACCTTCCTCTAAATTGAAGAGGCTCTAAATTTAATTTCACGTATGCACAATTGTGTCAATTTTGCACTGAACTGATCTTACAGAATTACCTTAACATTTTAATATATATGATGATTCAAAAGTGGCAGACTTATTCTAAAAAAAATATCAAAATATTAAAAATAAAAGTAATTTTTTCACAAATAAAGGTACCAATATTTGTATAAATATTGGTATATGTGATGGAAATATTTTTGCAATATATTATAATCCATATTTATGGGCCGTTAATTAAAAGTAAAATTAAATTTGGAATTCTTTTTAGTTACAATGCGTTGTGTAGTATTGCAATAAGACCCTTCGTTCTTTGAGGTCAGCAATTGTAAAAAAATAGAAATAAATGAAACTTCTTACTTGGATCGTGTAGTCTGTAAAATAAATGAAGAGGAGACTTATAAGCATAAAGCAATCCTTTATTTTCATCTTGAGAAGAGAAGATAAGGCTTCCCGTTGGTCACCGTTCATAAATTAATTCTTGCCAATAAAAACATCTACTCCACTTGAAGATGGATATTTCTTTTAAAAATTAAAGTGCAGCATGAATCAAGAAATTATTAAGAAATAATTTAACCGGAGTTAAAATCATAGACATCGTTTTCGAAAAACTTTTTATCGGTTTCCACATCCATTGACGTCGGCAGACCGGAGCCGGAGCCCGCGATCTTTTTAAAACAAGAACTAAGTCATGACAGCTCTCCAACAAAACAGATTCTGATTTAAAATTAACGGAATTTTTAATTTATAGTAAGAATACGGGGACTTCAAAAGTTACTGAAAGAAAAGATTTAAATCTATTAGAGAATTTAAAATATTAGGTAATGTCTTAATAAAACAAATCCGAAAGAAAACATTTAAAAAGCTTTATTTTAATTTGCTCCCCGCACAGCGAATAGACACACCTCCGAAAGATCAATCATCCATTCAATTCATATGCCGTGAGAGGCTTGCTCCGATGACGTCATCACAATCGTACAAAGTTCAAAGGAGAAGCATCCCATACCAGGAGCAGCCGAACGTCAGCGAACTTGCCGATGTGCGATCGAAACGAATCGCCCGTGCAAAAATAAATATGGATTTAGGTTTAAAGAACATCGATGTATAAGGCCAAAAGAAATAAAAAAAGTAACATGATTTAAACACTGTGAGATTTCATCTCACAATACCCCCATTTACCGAGTAAAATTTTGGCAGAGCAAGTGATGTAAAAGGTAAAATGAAATTAAAACCTTTTACAGAAACGGGATGACAAAATTTTAGATGCCAAAGACAGAGAGAAAGAAAAAAAATCAAAGTTAAAATATTAAAGTAAAGCCAAAAGTTAAACTGCTGCAAATAAAATTTAGTGGTGACCAAAAGGGAAGTGAGAAGAAAAAGAAAGTACATCAAAAGTATACATAGTATATTCAAATAGTATACATAAAAAAATGCCAAATCTTTCCATTTATGGCAATTGCAGTATGATGTCATAAACTTATCTTCAAAAATAATACTTAAGTACAAATGCTAAAGAAAATGGAATTAGCATATATAAAATCCTATGTATTTAGTAAAAATGCTAAATAAAATCAGAATTAGCATATATAAAATCCTATGTATTAAGTAAAAATGCTAAACAAAATGAGAATTAGCATATATAAAATGAGAATTGGCATATATAAAATGAGCTCATTATCAAACATTTAATTAAATTGGTATGCCATATAAGAAAAGTTGCATTTTACAAGCAACAAAGATCAAAATAACTTCAGTATTTGACCATCGCCTAGGACTTATAATTCATAAAATAGAGCATTTATTTTTTTTAATTACTCTAAACTGGCCATACATAAAAAATATCTTTAGTAACACTTTCATGATACGATATTCATCATTTTTTTTTTAATTCAATTTAGTACTAAATATGTGACTTCAAACAACCAACTGTACTCCACATGAACAAGTGGCCAAATCGTGCACTAAATGACCACTCACATGTAAAACACAGATAGTTAAAGTAGTTGCAACAATATATATATATAAGAGAGAGAGACATGTCTAAAAGGAATTAAGTGTTATATTGCTGAAACATATACTCTTACTACTTTTCATAGAACCTGAAAATATGCATTGCAAAAGCAATATATCAACAAACACCAATACTTCTTGTATTATTTACTCATCAAGAATTTTCAAAGTATATACTATTCTTTAAAATATGAGACATCACTTAACACAATTTCTACACATGCATAAAGATAAACTCATAAACTTATAGATAAACAGACAAACCGAGAAACCATGGTTTTAAGAATAAGTAGGTTTTTGGTTGAGTGGGTGGGGATCCCCAGAAAAAAATAAATGCTTTCATATACAATGAAAGATTAAAAAAAATTGACACTATCATGGGAAATTTAAATTTTTAAGTGTACCATAATATAAATCATTTACATAAAATATTTCATGCAGAAAAATCAAGAGAATTATGTAAAAAATATACTATTATCTACAATCATAGAACAATATACACTGTGACTACTCATGTTTTACTCAAGATTTCAGGTGGCTTGGATCTCCATAAACAAGGCTCCTGACACCTTGTGCAAAAAGAAAAATAACTATATACACTAAATAGCACAATATACCATCCCATAACCGCTAAAACAACAGCAATGTCCTTCTTTACAGATCCTTGATTCCCTAGCGTTATAAACACAATTTAAAGTTTGCATGAAAAATAAAATAAATAAATGTTATCAGAATGTTCAAAAACAAGCTGACAGTTTTGGTACACAAAAAAAAGACATCAGGTATGTGTATTGATGCAAAGGTGTAAACATTTGTTTACCATGTAGAAACAAACGCACATTTCTAGATGACATACACAAAAAGGCAACATCAACTTAACAGTTGAATAGACATTTTACAGGAACATTGGACGAGAACTTTTTTTTGGCGACAACACAACATCAGTGTGCTTCACTTCTTTTGAAGCTAATCATTGACTTTCAGTAATCACTATTTTCGGACACACTAAAAGGATGAATTATAGAGCACTGAAGTAGGCAAAATGATGTTGTATTTGGTGAAAAATCGATAATGTAATGAAGATTTACACACACATCTTGGGTAAACAAATGAGACATAAGTAGGTAGGTGATGATATCAATAAGCACTTTTTCTTTAAACTTAGTAATTTTGAAGATTCATCAAGGAACACTTCTATATCAAAAGGCGCTGTTAAATAGCTACTAAGAACTGTGCTTTTCTTGTCTTTTTATGTAATCTTGTTTAGAAATTGATTTGATGCTTAAAAAAATTTTTTTTAATTTCTTCATTAATAATAAATCTTCAGACTTCATAATTAATTACTTGTGTAAAAATATGAGGCATATGACAACATAAAATTTAGAGACTTTGGGTATATTCACAAATGAAAACAAAGGCACAATAAAATTTTTGAAATATGGGGAATTTAGACAGAAAATAAATAAATAGATCTTGAGAATTCCTGAATCAAAATACAACTCTTGTAATTGCAGGTATATGTAAGAATCAATATTGAGAGTAACTAATTTTATAATATTTCATAAATTTTCTTGATTTAGCAAAAAAAAAAAAATAGCAACACTGACTTATAGGAGCAAACAGTCAACCAATCCACTTAGTAAGGATAATTTACATCTCAAAAGAGAAAAGGCAAACCAACAACACTTCCATAATCAGGTCTTGTGACAGCTGTTACTTGAGAAAACATCTGAGATTACTCGTAAATCTTATTTTAGCTTTAAAGACAAACATCGAAGATATTGAATTGAATCAGACATTGTAAGGATAAAATGACTCAAACATGACATGACTCTTCTTCAATAGTTACTTCAGCGTTGAAAATGAAGCAAAAATTTTAAAGTTATTGTTATAAAACAGTGAGTTAAGCACAGGTAAGTATAGTATTAATATATTTATCTTCTATCATCAAACAAGGAAAATACTAGAGAAGAGGTCAGCACAAATGGATACAACACATCAGTGAATGGCCAACTTCATCAGGTAAGAGAAACTGTTGAAAATGAAGCAAAGTTTTTTTTGCAGGTGAGTATTTTTTTTTTTTAACAGGTTGGAAGAGAAACTCTTAGAGCAGCATATGTAGAGAGACAGTCTTTAAATATGGGAAACAGCAGTGACACACAGTTAAAATTATTGCAGAGAAATACTGACAATATGAGAACTTATTTTAAAAGCTGTATAAAACCATAAGACTTTTGTAAAATAATTTCAAGAATATAACTGTAACAGGAATGAAGTAGCCCCATGCCTACTTCTTCTCAAGAGTAAAAAAATAATGCTGCTTTCATTCTTTTTCTGAGAGCAACATGAGAATCTTGTCTGTTGAAAACTGTCATAGTCTGCACATACGATGAAGTGGAAAGGTCTTGATGTCAAAATTACAACTTGCCATAAGAATATATTTAAAAAAATGAAGCAACAAGAATTTTTCAAATATAAAATTTTGTCAGCTGAGAGTGCTTTTAGAAACAACATGAGAACAGTTGTATAATAAATGTGAAAATATTCTTAAATGCATACATTCTTAATTTGTAAATTGCAGATTATCTTTGCACTAAGCCAAACTGTATGATTATAATAGAACATCACAGTCCAGATGGCATAAGAATAAATCTGTGAACAAACTCTTGTATTCAAATTATTGTTAAACAAAATATCTTGATTTGAAATTTGTAGAACAGAAGCATAGAAATCTCTAAGAATGTTATATAGGATATTTGCAACTACTAACTTCTGTGAAGAATTTCAGCTTCAGAATAATAAGTATGACATAAGAATAAAATTTCTCAGTACCAATAATCATAATTTAAAAAATAATACTTCTTATAAATATATATAGAATTTGCAAATTTGTTGCAATTTAATAGTGCCATAAAATTTAAAAACCCAAAGTCATAGCCTCTTAAAATATGAAATATGTTCTTTAGAACAATTTTATTATTTCAAACTCATTAGAATTTTTCTAAGAACAATATATAATTCATTTCAAAAATATATATACCAAATAATCATTCTTTAAAAAAAATATGTTCTCTAATAATTCATTACAATTAAAAGAATATGTAGATGAAAAACTATTAAGTGGAATAATAATTATGCATCATCAAAAATATGACTATTCTTCAATAGGAAATTGATCTTAATTTAAATAATTGCTTAAAAAAGTATGGGAAACTTAGTAAAATATATTATATTCTTCAAGATGGAGCAGAACAAAATTATTCTAGAATTATAAAATTTAATTCTTCAAAATAGCAAAAATCTATGCAAGAAATTTTTTTGAGAACAGAAACTTCCAATACTAAAAAATATTGTCATATGTAGTTATGCAAAAAAATTCTTGCGTAAAATATTCCATATTTCTTAAAATTCACTAAAAGAATAAATCTTGAATTATATTGAACACATCAAAAAATTTTTCAAAAGTTATTCTGAGAACAAAAGTTCTAAAATATTACGAATTTTCTTCAAATCAATCTAAATTTTTCTTAAGAACCACTGTTTTTGCGGCACCAAATGTGATGGAAATATATTGTAATATATTATAATCCATATTTATGGGCCGTTAATTAAAAGTAAAATTAAATTTGGAATTCTTTTTAGTTACAATGCGTTGTGTAGTATTGCAATAAGATCCTTCGTTCTTTGAGGTCAGCAATTGTAAAAAAATAGAAATAAATGAAACTTCTTACTTGGATCGTGTAGTCTGTAAAATAAATGAAGAGAAGACTTATAAGCATAAAGCAATCCTTTATTTTCATCTTGAGAAGAGAAGATAAGGCTTCCCGTTGGTCACCGTTCATAAATTAATTCTTGCCAATAAAAACATCTACTCCACTTGAAGATGGATATTTCTTTTAAAAATTAAAGTGCAGCATGAATCAAGAAATTATTAAGAAATAATTTAACCGGAGTTAAAATCATAGACATCGTTTTCGAAAAACTTTTTATCGGTTTCCACATCCATCGACGTCGGCAGACCGGAGCCGGAGCCCGCGATCTTTTTAAAACAAGAACTAAGTCATGACAGCTCTCCAACAAAACAGATTCTGATTTAAAATTAACGGAATTTTTAATTTATAGTAAGAATACGGGGACTTCAAAAGTTACTGAAAGAAAAGATTTAAATCTATTAGAGAATTTAAAATATTAGGTAATGTCTTAATAAAACAAATCCGAAAGAAAACATTTAAAAAGCTTTATTTTAATTTGCTCCCCGCACGGCGAATAGACACACCTCCGAAAGATCAATCATCCATTCAATGCATATGCCGTGAGAGGCTTGCTCCGATGACGTCATCACAATCGTACAAAGTTCAAAGGAGAAGCATCCCATACCAGGGGCAGCCGAACGTCAGCGAACTTGCCGATGTGCGATCGAAACGAATTGCCCGCGCAAAAATAAATATGGATTTAAGTTTAAAGAACATCGATGTATAAGGCCAAAAGAAATAAAAAAAGTAACATGATTTAAACATTGTGAGATTTCATCTCACAGTATATATGATTTTAACTGCTACATATTAGACACAAACACATAGTCTTGGGATTTTAACCCTAAACAATAAGGGACTTCTTAACCAAATGATACAGTACTAAAAAGTATTAATTACTGCAGTAAATTTATAAGGTTTTGAAATTATTCGATAATTATGATACTTTAATAATTGAATATAATATTAACATATTCGAGAAGACATTAAAATTGAATTATAATATTTAAAAATATTACAAAAACTTAATAAAGGCATTAAAAAAGGGAAAAAGTTTTTTTAGCAGTTTTATGCAATATGAACACATTGAGTAAATGATGCACAAATTTTCAGATTTTTAATGTAATTCTAATTACGATTTCATGCATTAAAGATATATTATCATAAAGCATAAATTACCTGTGTGCAATGATAAGTGTTGTCTTGTTAGCACAAACTACAGATAACGAATTCTGAATATTTCTTTCAGTCTGAGTGTCTAAAGATGAGGTTGCCTGAAGGAAAAAAAAAAATAACAGAATGATATTTTTTTTATATTCTACATTCAGTATTACAGCAATAATTAGCTAAAATATTGAAAATAATTTTATCAAAACAGAAACAAACGATGATATGTAATGTGGATTAAACATATAGATATTTGAGGATATTAGGAAAATACATAAAAGTGGAAAACTCCCGGTTCATAAAAAATGTTTAACATTTAAAGTTATGTAAAAAAAAAAGGGGGGGGGATTTTTTAAATACCCATAGCAAAGAAAAAAAATCAACTGAGTATCCTTTTCTTATCATTTGTTAAATATTTAACATTGCCAAGGTCAAAGGGTTTTACTTTGTTACTTGTTTTAAAATGTCTTATATATACTGACAATGTGAGATTGAAAACCTTAGTTATAGCTATAAAAGTAAATGTTTATATCAGATTTAGATGTTAAACTAAATTTAAAGGATAAAAGTCAGTCAATTTGATAATTAATTAAATTATGAGTAAAACAATTTTTTCATACATAAAAGACAAAAGAAAATATTTGTTAAAAAATAACCATTGACAATGATGATTAAAATGTAAATTTTAAGTTAAAAAATATTCATCAGCAAGGATTTTTATATAAAAATGAAAAACCAAAGATTCTTAAAATAATTGATTTAACTTATCAAGTTCTACTAACAGAAAAAAAAAGAATATTTTAAAAATTAAATTAGAAAATGACCATCTAGAAAACTATCAACTGATTATCTTTTTTTCCATTTATTGAATAGTCAACATTGCCAATACCAAGGAGATTTAATATATTATTATTATTGTTTTGAATGTCTAATGTACATTGCCAAATGCCATACATCAAATTGAAAACCTTAGTTGCAAACTATAAAAGACTATCAAATTTAGATATCAAATTACAAAATATAACAAAAATATCAAATACAGGATTTAAAAAAAACACTCAATGCGATACTGAAGTAAATCCTGAGTAAAAAAATCCTCTTATGCACAAAACTCAAGGGAAAGTGAAACAAAACAAAACAAAATAGGTAATGATGGTTAAAATAAAAGTAAGAATTTTTAAAGTGAAAAGAACATACTTCATCTAAAATTACAAATGAAGGAGATTTCAAGATAGTCCTAGCGATGGCAACTCTTTGTTTTTCCCCACCACTCAACTTAAGTCCACGCTCTCCAACTACAGTTTCATAACCTAGAAAAAAAAATTAAACAATTTTAGAACTCGATAACTACTAATAATTAAATGAACAAAGAATAAAAGTTTAAAAAGGAAATAACTAGTACTGATGAATAAATGAATAATACAGAACAATACATTTGTTCAAGTAAACATAAAAGATAACAGCAAATTATAATTTAATAATATTACTCAACTTTATAAATATTTTTATTCATTTCATATGAATGAACAACAGTAGTTTATCAGAATCGCACAGTCAATGTTCAATATAACCTTTTTGTTTAATTGAAAAATGACATTGTAATGAGAAATTGCTATAACTGAAATTTATCAAAATATTTTACCTATATTTGATATAAAAAAACTTTTTTTAAATTATAAAATAAGAATTAAATAATTTGCAAATGTAAAAGTATGATGCCAAAAAATTTAATACAATCTGAAATCTATGTTTATTACTGACAAAACAACATTGAGATAACTTTAGCATATAATATTGAAGTGAACGAGGAGATGATGAAACAAACAGACCAGTTAAGAGTTAATCAATCAGCATACAGCTTACAAATTTTTACAACCAACTTATTCTGGAGACAGATGGTCCATTGTCCAAAAATACATACAGATGACACAAAAAAAGCTTTGCAATTATGTATGGATAAAGAGTAGCTAGAAGGGAAAGGGATTTTTAAACTACTAAAATGTATTTAAACTTTTTTTATAAAAAGAAATTTCAAATAAAATTTGGTAGGAAACCTGAAAACAGTTGTTATGTTAGGATATTTGCTCTTCCCAGTCATTGCATTGGATGTAAAAATATCAATGTCATAATCAGTAAATATTTGTAACTTATTTAAATTGGTTGTTATAATAGAAGGATTGAAGTTACGAGTGGTCGTTATATCAGGTGTCCAATTTATACATAAATTCTTAGAAAATCTAAAGATATTTATATTAATTAATTATGCTTTTTTCTGTTAACATGCTTATTCTAACAATTTTTACATCTTAATTTTGGAACCAATACTCTTTTTATTATTTATAAGGGAATTTATAACTATTTTTTACATTTTAAATGCAATGTATTTTATGATTTTGACACTATTATCTTTTTACTAATTTTTCATAAATGCAGGAAATAATAATAATAATAAAAGTAAAAAAAATTAAAATTGTATTTTGGAATAGTACAATGAAAAGTTAGTTTGCTAATAAATTATTTTAATATATATCTAGGGTATTAACGGAAAAAATGATGCATTATTCACTTTAATAATATAAACACAATTAATAAAATAATGGGAAGAAGTAAGGAGTTAAAAATGCAACATGGAAATTAACAGTTAACCCCAGAAAGCTAATCAAAATGAAATAACATATAATTTTATCGAAGACAAATAAGATGCTTTATTCAGTTTAATAATATAAATACAATCCATTTAATAAAAGCATAAAATAATAGGAAAAAGTAAATAGTTAAAAATGCAACCTGGAAATTAACAGTTAACTCCAGAAAGGCTAATCAAAATAAAATAACAAATAATTTAAAGATTTTTTTTTTTTTTTTTAAGGTCAAAATATTCTTATTTTGTAAAATTTTCGAGAAAATACATTCTTTTTTGCAGTATAACATACCAATAAGTAGTCACAATTTCAAAAAGTTTTTTCAAGAAGCAAACTATCTGGATACCAAAATATTTAGTAACAGATAAGATACATTTTCCCCCTAGGCAACATATTTTGCAACGAAATATGTATCATACGTGAATAGTAGTAATCAATGTGAAGAGATCTGCATAAAGGCTATAAATGACCTTGGGGAATTTTTAATCCCATCAGGAAGAGGGTTTTTTTAAGGAATTTTAATCTTTCATCACCATTTTTTCAAAACAGAAATTTTTGCCTAATTGAATCGAGAAAACACCCTAATTAAATAACGCAAAATTTACAATAAAAAAAAACTGATGGGAATAATGAATGATTCTAAGCACCTTATACGTCACACACACATGACGCTCATCCCGAAGAGGTTAAAGAATAGAAGATACACCAGAGCAGATTATTTTCATTTTGTAAGACAGATTGAAACATCGAAAGTCTAATATTTTAAACTATTCATCATCCGAATGCAAGATACTATTAACTGCTAAAATTTATAAATACATGATAATTAAAAATCTGTATAAATAAAATATTTTTCCAGATTTCATACAAAATCCATTTTTTGGTAGAAGAAAAAAAAAAAGTGAGAAATAGCAAACAGCATACATGTTGAGTGCAGAGATAAAATGGCAAAAGATAACGATATTCAGAAATATTTATAACTTTAGAGTGGACTGCAGATTCAGAGACAACATTAGTAAATAGTGAATTAATAATTATAGGAAAATAATAAAACAGAGTTCAAAAACACAAAATATTTCTACAATGAGGAAAAATATAGTGTGCTTGTGAAACTATTAATTTAAAAAAAAAATATTTGAATTGTTGACGAACTTTCCAAAAGAAGATCATAATATATATGAAGATCATGAAAGCTAAAGATAACAAATCAATAAAAGATAATTTGTATTAAAATTGCCAATATTGGGATGTAATCAAAACTACATAAAAAACATAACAAAATAAAGTTTCTGGATTTGAAAAAAACAACAACAACAACTTATGTTTATATTTTGTACTCTTGACTCCTACTGTAAAAAGTAAATAATTTTAGCAAAGCTTTTTTTTTTTTTTCTTTAAGAAATCTCAACAATTAAAATAATAATAATACCATCAGGAAAACCTAGGATCTGTTCATGCATGTCTGCAGCTTTAGCAGCCTCTTGAATTTCTTCAAAAGATGCCCCAGGTTTACCATAACCTATATTATATCTATGGAAAGGAAAATAGAAAAACAATATATATAACCAATTACAGCTTCCAAACGTCAAGCTATCAAATGAAATAAGAATTACAGTGAAACCTTGTTTTACAAAGTACAAATACCTCTCACTTTAAAAACTATTTTCTGATTTGCCAACCTTTGATAAACCACTGAACATCCCGTCACTGAAATGGACAATTTTTGCAGCCTCCAAACTGTCCATGTTATCAAAGCTTTACTAGTATAAGTACCGTATATACTCGTGTATAAGTTGACTCGTGTACAAGTCGACCCTCCTAATTCTTAAGCAAAATTTTGAAAGAAATTGAATTTCGTGTATAAGTCGAACCACATTTCAGGTAGTATGTTGAAAAATGATTTGTAATCGAGGATAAAAAAATTAATAAATTTTCATTAAATTAGTAAACTTTTACGTTTCTAATCAGCCCTTTTTTTTAGTTCAACGTTTTAAAACTGTATAATTATGTAAACTGAAGAAGCTTAAACTATTTTGAAACCTATTCACATCAATTCAATGATACTTAAAAAGAAAAAAATCTATTCAAGCCTCATTTACAAGGGTAAAAAACTTCTTAGACTGCTAAAATATAGTACTTCTTCGTATTGTGGAACTTTTAGGAGAGATTTCTAGAAGCATTCTCAAGTTGAACTCTTTTTAAACAGGGGATTAAAATGTTGAAAGGATTGCCCCTGTATGGAAGGGAGCTCTGTCCCACAAGAAAATGGCTACAGAACAATTACAGGGTCATTATTGTTGAGCTTTTTTTTTTTTTTTTTTTTTGTCAATCACAGGGAAATGACCATTGTCTGCTTTTACCTCTCATGTGATTACTTAAAAGACTTTCCCATTGCACCAATTATCTGCTGTTTTTTTTTTTTTTTTAGTTTCTCGTACATAAGTCAACCTCCCATTTTCAACTCCTAAATTTTGTCTAAAATTCTTTGACTTATACACGAGTATATATGGTATTTCAAATCTAAAACTTACACAGAATGATTTTCTAACAATTAATTAGTTTTTAAGTAAGAAATCTTTCTGAATTTCTTGCAGTGAACACATTATTTAAAAATATTATAACAAATCTTGGAAAAAAAAGTGTGTGTGTGGAGGGGGGGGGGCATTCTTATTCTTCAGACATATAGATAAAATTGAATAATAAACTATATAGATAGGCTGAAATTTTTATTCTATTCTTAATAAATATACTGGATAGGGTGTAAAAAAATCAGTTTTTTAAAAATTTAAATCCGATTTTTTTTTATTTAAATCCAATTTTTTTAATTTTTTTCCCTGTGTTAAAATATTAAACATCTATCAAGAATTAAGCATTTCAAAAATGAATAACCCTCCAATTAGTTACATAATCTATGTTTTTTTGCTTTAATTAATAAAATTTTAATTATGTAATTATAGAAATTACAAAAAACTGCAAATTAAAAAATTCTTTAGTAACATACAAAATTATGTGCATTAATATTTTGTAATAATTATGTAAACCAATATTAAATACTGCTTATATTTTAAAGTTATTGATAAATTGCATTTATTTTCAAATTGATGATACAGATTAAATTTTGTAATTATTAAACAATTAATTGTTTAATTAAGAACACAATCTACATTTTTGAAAAAAGGTGATAAATAATAGTTTGATAAATTCATAAAGCAGCCAGTAATTTTACACAGGTTCTAAAGCGTATGTATATCAAATTGATCAAAAACTGTAGCAATGTATACAGCAAACTCACACATAATTTATAAATAGATTACAAAAATTGTATTTTTGAAATTTAAATCAGATTTTTTTCCCCCACAACATTAAAATATTTGAATAGCTACTAAATATTATAATGTTTTGAAGTTATTTAACATTTAGTTAGATTTTTTTAAATGTGTAATACTTCTTTTTACACAGTTTAATATTGTTATAATTAACAATAACAAATATTACATTTTTTACAAGTGATTTAGTGATAATTTCCATTACTGATTATAATGCTTTTTCACACTATTTTAAAAAATCAGAAAATATGTGATTTTATAATCTGATTTAAATCAATTGATTAAAATCATTGACACTCTATTGCTATGTTTATTGTATATAAAAGAATGAATAACTTGATTATTAAAAGGAAATGATGACATTGTAAGTTATATTAGATTTAAATACCATTTTAAAATTAAATGCTTTTTATGTTTGTTAGATAAAAAACCATGCTTTTTACAAACTTACTGTACTTAAATTTTTCACAATACTCATTAATTACACTTCTAAACAATTATTTAAAGCTTTGTTTTGTGTATTCATAAGTCACAATACCTATAGAAACTTTCCAAATTATGTTCATCTTAGATATGAATACTTTTTTATGTCATTTTAAACATTAAAAAAAATTTTGATTTTAATCAATGATTTTTTTTTAAAAAATCACTTGATTAAAATCATGATTTAAATCAACTGATTTAAATCGTTGACACCCTAATACTGGATGACTCAATTCAGTATCAGGCTTACAAATTCTAAGAGAGAAATAAATTTCAAGAAGTTGTAAACAACAAACAACTTTTGTGAAAGACATAATGTTTGCAGCTCATTTACCCAGTGAAAAATACAGGGTGTCTCACTTCCATCCAAAATCATATTCATGCTCTTAACTTTAACAATAATTTACAACATTTTTTTTCCTGTCAGCATTTAAAATTATTTTAGACATTTATCTAAAACAAGTTAGTAAAAATTACCACAGTGATAAACAATTTATTTTTATGAAATGAAAATTTAAATAAAACTCAACTGAAGCCAAACTTGTTGTGCTATAACAATACTAGAGATTCAGCTAAAAATGGGAAGTACATTTTGAATACATTATTATAAATACCTGAATTGTATATATTTTTTGTGTGTTTAAAAAATAAAAATAAATGCTAAGCAAGTAAGAAAATTCATACTACACAACCTATCTAAATACATTTATTTGATAAAAACAACTATTATATGAATGATAATAAACACAAGTACATTATTTATATGTATAAAATTTAGACTATGAGAAGTTTAATCTTGTTAGAATACCCCATCCATCAGCAGGTTAGACTACATAGCCATAAACTGTTATTTTAACACAATCAAATTGATAATAGTTTATCTACGTACCCATCGTTTATATGTAGTTCCTTTACCTGCAGTTTATTCTGCTGAGCTGTCTACATGGCAGACCAGATGTTATTACCAATAAGGTTTTCTGAGCAAAATATGCTCACTGGTAGTCAACCCAGTTAGCTTAAACAGCAGAGCATTGGCCCTGTAAGCCAAGGATCTGGGTTCGATTCCCAGCCTGGACATTTTTTCGCTCCGTTGGAAATATTCAATTCGTACATAGCCATAGTTCCAATTATGTTAATTTTTTTAAACCTGTTTAAAAATATGTAGTTATGTTTAAAAAAATGAATAGAAATAATTAAGGATCAAATTTTGTGGTTTATTTTGATATTTTATGTGCTCAAATAGTTTTGTTGAATTAGAAATTATGCTCACAAACAGTAAGTAATGTAAAAAATTTCTTAAGAAATAACATACTTTTGGTAAGGAAAAAAACAACAACTTTTAGATTTTATTTATGCACCAGAAGGGCACAATATATCTTTGAAAATAAAATATTTATAAATCTTAAAGCACTCTGGCACATAAAAATCATCTACTAATAAGACAGTTTTCTCCTCTAAACTTACCTAATAGTATTGTTAAACAGAACAGTATCTTGAGGAACAACACCAATGCTTTGACGAAGAGATTTCTGAGTAACCTGTTGCCATAGAAATCACATTTATTAAAAATAAAAACATTAAAATGAATGAAATAAAGTTGTCATATTCAAAGATGTGAAAATCGATGCAGATTTATTTGCACAACATCAGAATTCTAGTGCAATACTGTATGTTTTGAAATAAATTAGTACTTTAATTTTAAATTAATTACAGAGACATTTGAAAGTTGCTTCTATTATTGATTCTTACAATTTTTTAAATCATTTTTTAAAGATTCTAGTTTTTTAAGATATTTAACTTTAAAACATTTAGACATTTAATTTTAAAACATTTCACAAAATTTCAAGAACTTTGCTAATAGGAGAAAATATACACAATATTTATATGATATAACCTATTGATTTAATATTAAAACAAAGTTTACAAAATAAAGGCACTTATAATAATATGCTTAATTTAGCTCTTATATGTTATTAACCCCCCCCCCCCCCCCCCCCGCCTTTTTTTTTCCAAGAGAAAGCTTTATTGAAACTTTGATAATTTTCATTAGAATAATTTATTTGGGTACTTGTTTATTTTCCCATTGACTACTTAACCCTCCGAGTGCCTTGAGGGCTTTCCTTCATTTTCATAAAAAAGCTTACAAAAATAATCTTAATTAAAATTTTCTTTCCCTGTTTGTTTCCAAAATACACTTCATGGCCCTTTATTTGATATACATCTTGAAATACAATTATGTTTAAATATTTTTGTCTACAACAGATTAAAGTTGTTTTGGAGATACGGAAAAATGCAGGCAAATTGCTCAGAGGGTTAAAAAAAAAATAATAATAATAATAACTGTCGCCAAACAATGGGATTTAACGGAAGTGATGTGACATTCGTTACACATTAATGTTTTAGGCCAATAACCCTGGCCAAATGCCTCGTTCGTGTATTCTGACTATAGAAGATTGTCGGGAAAGTACCCAGACGAAACATTTAAAAATACTAGGCATGACTACATCCTAAGAGTCACAATATAAAACAGTTCACATCAAAACTTCTTGTTTATGGTAATGTAAATTGTTATAGCTGAGCTTTTTATTTAGTCAAATGTAACATATACAACAATCATAAATAACAGATATAACATATACAACAATCATAAATAACAGATGCATAATGTGCATAAAAATTAGATAAAGGATTAAAATTATGAGCCCCCCCAAAAAAGTTTGAGCCATTGAATGACATTCCCTTTTTAATAGAAATTCATTTATGACAGTTTTTAAAAATACCACGCTGCTATTCGTCCATTTGCAGGCCTCATATCATGCCCATTAATGCACACTTTTTTTTCATAGCATAATGCCATAATCTGGAAAATAGTTTTATCACATTAAGTTCTGTTGGTGGAAGGCCTCCGATCTTTATATATATTTTCAAATTTTATTTTAACAATTTTTATATATTATAATAATTTCCTTTTTTATGTATTATAATATTTTTTTCCAGATTCTAAAAGTAAACTATCTTCCATTAGAAAAATTAAACTACTTTATCCACAAGATAAATAAAAATGGAATTTGTTCATTGCCTGCTAGCATTGCATTTGAACAGAAAGTAGTTGACGGGAAAGTAGACAAATACCTTTATTTGAATACCCTTTACATATAAAAAAAGGGTAGTTGTCATCCAGAAACTAGGATATTTTGATTCCACAGCCACATTTCAAATTTAAATAATAATCTGATATTTACCAAAGACTGCGAAAGATTAACTATTTTAAAAAAAAAGGCCCAATCAAAATTTCAAAATGAATAAAACTGAAAATTTTCTTGCAATCTTATGTATGAGTACCTTCACAAGTCGCATTAATTCAGACAGAAAAATATCATTTATCAAATAAATTGAAATAGCTCGACTCTTTGTGCAATAGTGTTACAGCTTTGTAGTATGGATTTTATGCTTGATTATTATTTTATTTTTATTGCATCAAACATGTTTATAATAATGAAATAAGAAATGCAATTAATTTTGGGAAAATGCTATTACCACAGGAGAATAGAGATTAAAAATAAACAAATTTAAGAGCTTGAAAACAGAAATTTATGAAAATACAGAGTATTGAAAATAATGAAAAATAGAACAAATCTAAATTTTTCTTCTGTATAACTGTGCATAAAAATTAAATTGCAAAAGAATGTGTTCTTTCTTTCTTTAAAATCAATAACCATTATTGCTAACTGAAAAAAAAAAACCTAACTGAAGGGGGGGGGGGGGGAATCTCAGCACAAGAGACAAACATAATTAAAAATAAGTTGAACTATATGCCATAAACATAAATGAAATATTTAATCAAATTAAATCAACAGTTTTAGTCCCCCTTTCTTTTAATTTAGCCCATGCTGAAGAACAATTGAGTTTTAATAGGAAAAGGATTTAAAAGTAAAAAGTTAAATAGCAAATGTTGAAACTGCTATAATAAACACTTAATTCATTGCGGTAAAAAATATACAGTATCTGTAGAAAATGTATGATGTAAAAAACAGATCTAACTTCAAAAGAATACCAAACACATGCCTTCAGAATTACTTTACATACAACAGACACACACAAAAAAGAATAAATAAAAATAAAAATTACATCAGTGATATTCTGTCCATCAATTAGTATTTCTCCAGACTGGATATCATAAAAACGGAATAGTAATCTTGTAATGGTACTTTTACCACTACCTGTTGGTCCAACCTAGGTAGCAGAAAAAAGTGATTTGAAAAAATAAAGTATAGATTTAAAATGGAAATAACACTAATTGTATAATGCTTTTTAAATGTGTGAAGTTCAATTTGAAATACTAAATCAGCAAATTTATTAAATACTATCAAATTTCCTAAAATGAGAAAAAACAGCTAAAAAGATAAGTAAAAATAAATAAATAATGTGGAGAAGCAAATCACCAAATTAACATTTAAAAATAGAAAAAGAAAAAGAAATGCTAGAACTCAAAACGATCAAATATATTATACAGTAGAAACTCTTTTATCCGAAACTCTCGGTTAACCAAAATCCATTTTTAAAGCTTTATTTTTTTAACTGCATTCCTTGTGTGAAAAATCCATTATGAAAACTTTTTTTTTTTTTTTCCTGAACTACGAGTACATATAAATATTTTCGACCCCCTTTCTTAGAGTTCCTTTGAATTTAACTTGAACTCCTGTATGCTGCAGAGCGGAATGAAGAAAACAAACAAATTAGCAATTCTGAAGCTTTTGAATGTTTTGCAAAAGGTTTGCCATGGCTGGAACAGCAGAAAGACTGTGATACTGGTGAACTAACAATATTAAAAAACTTCGTGATAGAGCTTCAAAGCAAAGGCAATCGAAACTGCAACAAACAAAACATTTTCTCAAAACCTTGTGATATATATAAAAGGTACTTAATTTCAAAATTAAAATTCAGGTAATTTATTCTGGTTTCTATTTTGCTATTGCTTTATTTTTATTAAGCACTTGTTACTATAATAAAAAATATTGTATATAATCTTAATCTTAAAACTGAAGCATTCTCGATTATCCGAAAATTTCGATTTTCTGAAAGAAGGTTGGTCCCAATTACTTCGGATAATCGAGGTTCTACTATATTTATTTGTTTATACATGTTTATACTAAGGCCTGTTTAGGATACAGAAATACTTTAAAATTAGACAAAAATATTAAAGTTTAAATTACACCCAGTTTTCAGAACACAGTAATCCTTTGGCATAAGTGAACATGAAAGGGGTGAAAAATCAACATTCATGAGAGCAACACTTGTTTATTTTTTGCATTATCTCTCTTCTTAAGGAGCTCACAATAGCCAATTTTTATTTTCTTCTCCAAACAAATTTTTTATCCTTAAATTTTAAAATTCTAATTTCATTAAAAAAGGTAAGTGTTACAGGAGAACAGTGGCTATCTAGGAGTGGGCTTTCTTTGCAAAGGTGATAAGGAATGAGGTGAAGTTGATGTCGCACTTTCTTTACTCATTTTAAATAAATATATGCAGTTTATCAAACTGGTGATATTATCTGTTAAATGAAAAACAAATTACTTGAGAAAATCTCAGATTTAACAACCTTAGGGACATTCTGCTTAGGATTTTGCCCTACATGCATGTTTTCATGGCTTCAGAACTAAGCAAGACAAAAAATTTATCAATATGAATATTTTTACATAGTTTATTTATTAAGATATTTAACTTATTTTGAATTTACTTCAGAATAACTAATCACTGCATTCTCTTAATTTGTAATTTTTAAGTACCAGCATATAATAAAAATAAAGATTACAGGTAAAAAAATACTATAGACAGGGTTGCCAATATTTCAAAAACAGTCAAAGCAACATTAGCAGAAATTTCAGAGTAACTATTTATTTATTAAACTAATTATAATGCTGATGTAATAATTTAAAAGGATATAGTTATAATTAAATTATTATATTGTTCTGAAACTATAAATACTTACAAAATTCATTGTATTTAAAAAGAAGGTTAAAAAACACAACAAACAAATAGTAATAGCTGTCTATCTAAATAAATAAATCTTAATACTTTAAAAAATAAAATAAAAGAAAGAGAAAATACTGTAGCCAGATGGACAAATATCCAGCTGTAAATTTTAATTATTCAACATCCAGCTTAATTAACATACATTACATCTCTAATAAAAATAATAGTTGCATTAACTTCTAAAAAATACAAGATTGTTTAAAAGAAGTCCCTCTCCACCTTTATTTTAACAAGTACAAATTCATAATCGTCTACTTCAGGCAGAGAAAAATGTATGATCATTATAGAGAAACAGCTGGTCTCCAAATTTGCTTTTTATGTTTCAGATAAGTATTGAGATCAGCTATACTTTACACACATATTCACAATAAAATTATTACTCTTGAAACTTTTCCTTAAAATTAGCCTTTAAAAAACTTTAAATCATTTAGCTTTTAAGAAATCATTGTTACTAATGCATGCTAATTAATTAACATGAAGCATATTTCACAGAAAAAACTTTAGCTTACAAAGCTTTTTTTTGTTTTATGATTACAAATATCTTTAATTTACAAAATACATATACAAGTTGCAAATAACACAACTGGATAAAAATATTTCTGCTGAACAACTTACTAAAGCTACAGTATGCCCAGGAGGTATTCTAAAGGATACATCTTTTAAAATCTGCCTCCTAAAAAATTTCAAATTCAATTTGTAATAATTAAAATGAAAGTCATGTATTTGCTAAATAATAATAAAAAAAAAATCAACATGTAGAAGCATAGATATGCGCAAAAAGAACAACAAAAGATATTGAAAGAACTTTTCCAAAATACAGTAAACATCCTCTAATCTGGCACGTTCGGGACTTGAAGCATGCCAGATTACAAAAATTTCCAGATCACAGGGTGAATGTCGGGAAAAACATATAGAAGTTAGAATTAAACAAAAAATGACGATAAAACATGTTTTTATTTTTAAAACAGCTTGAATAGAATAAAAAAAATATCCAATAATGTAAAGTACAACATGAGTATAAAATGAAAACGTGCACTGTAGGCCTATACAATAGGCCTACTCATAGGAGCCATCTTAAACAAATCTCGAATATTTGTTTTGTAGTAGTCTTCTCTGTTCTTTTTTAGGAAGTTATTTATTGTGATTTGAAGTTTCATGATTTCTGCATAGTTGAACAAACTGCTGCACTCAGAAAACTTGATAAATGTATTCAAGGTATTAGCTGCTTAATTCCAAATGATGTTTGACACGTCCACATCATCATAGTCATCGTCTTTTGGAGGGCTGTTGGGTTGATAACAATCTGAATGATGGCCTCATCAGTCAAAATTCTTTCTGTCAGCTCATCAAAATCTGCTTCAAACCACTCTTTTATTTCTTTTCGATTCTGTTATGTTTCTGAAATTCGTGCTGAATTATACAGCATGCTGGACCTTAGGATGCCGGATTGGAAGATGTTTACTGTATATTAGCCGATTTTTAAAGTTCTTTTAAGATTTCATATTAAATTAATTAAATAATGGGTCCTTTTCCTAAGAGTCCTAAGAAAGTGGCATTTATTGCCAAATGGCAGAAACAACTATGAAAATAAAACTGATGAACTACTATTATGATTGTTTATGTATGAATGAAAAAATATCTTCTAATTATACATAGATAAATTACCTCTATTTGTGTTACAAAATGTACCATTTCCTCTTGTAAATTATTCTACAAAATTAAAAGAAACATCTTCTTAATTCTAAATTTATCGTAAATCATTGCTATTCGAAATTATCTACAAGTGTAATTTAACACTTCTGTATATACAGGGTGGCTACTAAATACTGTTACACTCCAAAAAATATGAATTAATTTTAATCGTTTGGGAAAACAATTTATTTCTCTATTTTAGGGTTTGGCAAGTTTCTACTGGTGCAGACGAATTTGGTTATAAAATGAATATTTAAAATTATTTTAAAGAGGGAAGCCAAAAGAATGATGATTAAACAGCTCTTTGATCACAGGTTTTCCTCAGGTAAAACCTTTAAGCAATTAAAATGCCCTGGTTTTTATGGAACATTTATATATAAAACTATAAATCGATCATTGGATACTAATAGCTATGTAAATATCGATCTAGGTCTGGTCGTCCACGCTCAGTTCTCAGAATAGAGCGCATCAAAAGAATTCGTGAAAAGGTGTGAAGAAATCCACAACGTTCTGCAAATAAAATGGCTGCAGAAGAGAACGTGAATTGCAGAACTATGCAAGTTAATATAAATGAAGATCTGGGTTATTGCCCTTATCGCAAAAGAAAAATTCAAGGATTGACTGCAGCACAAAGTATAAAAAAATTATAAAGAAGGAAGAAATTGATAAAGTGGCACGGTAGGAAAAGTGTTGACAGAATAATATTTTCTGATGGGAAGCTATTTTGCACTTAACAGTGTTATAATGCTAAAAATGATTCGTATATTTAGCAACCCTCGAGGATATACCTGAAACCTTTTGAATTGTTAAACGCTTTCAGAGCAAGAATTCTGTTATGGTTTGGGCTGCAGTGTCAAACAATGGAAAATTGCCTTTGGAGTTCATCGATAAAGGTATAAAAATCAATGCGAATATTACAAACAGGACATATTGGCTACACATTTATTACCACATGCTGACAGGTTGTATCCCAAAAAGAATTCGATATTTCTGCAAGATTTTACATCTTCACACCAAGATAAATCAGCACAGGCTTGGCTCCCTGTCATCTGTCCGAACTTTATCATGCAAGATTGGCCACCTTCTTCACCGGATCTAAATCCTTTAGATTATTGCATCTGGGGATTTTAGAGGTTAAAGTAAATAGCAACAAACACAGAAGTTTGGACTCTCTCAAAGCTTCCATATTGCATGAATGGTACCAACTACCTCTTAAAATGATTCGTGCCGCAGTCGGACAATGGCATAAGAGATTATCTTTGGTAATCAATAAAGATGGTGGTCAATTTGATTAAAATTATTTCCGGTTAAACTTTCATCTCTGATGTTCATCATGTTAGTGTAGTTATCATTTTCTATTTTCTATTTGTAAAATAAAATGACTGAATATTTGTAACAGTATTTAGTAGCCACCCTGTAAATGTATACATTAAACACTTGTGAAAATGTTGAACAAATTGCATATGTATATGAAACTGTGAATAGAATATCACATATGAAAATGTTTTTCTTATGCCAAGGGTATTCTCTCAATCTCAACAAAGCCTTTATAAAAGAGCGGTACTAAACATCAGTATAATTATTTTTTTACTCCAAGAAAGATGTTTTTAATTATTTAGGTTAGTTATTTTCTAAAGTAATTTTGAATCAGGTATAATGAAACATATTTTTAATTACAAATTGAACAAATATAATAATAAAATGGTTTAACTAAAGTAAAATATAAGTATCCTCTATTTCGGGGGCCAACGATCATTGTACTATAGAATGTATATTTGAATTTTTTTTTAACCTTTGAGGATGCACCTTCCATGCACATACATATTATTTATGTGTGCATGTGCTCATAGATTTTTTTTTCATCATATATGACACAAAGTTTTAATGGTGATTCAAAGCAATAAGCCATTAATAACTTACAAATTGTTATGAAAATACTATAAAAAATTACTTACTCAGGTAAATAAGAGAAATTTACATTTCTGAACTCTATGGACCCTTCTCTAACTTTTAAAGACTTTGCATTTGGCTTGTCAGCTATCTAGAATTAGAATACATTTTACCGTTCATTATGAAGTACATTCATTGTATAGTATTTTATTTTATGATAGAAAATGTAAAATATTTACAATTGTATTAATTTTATTTGTTCAAATAAAACAAAAAGAAAAATGCAGCTAAAAAAATAACATTTGCAGCAATTTAAAAAGTATTGGGCAAACAATTTATCTGTCACCGGATTGCAATAAAAGTAACATGAATTACTTGAAAAGTATACTACTTTTAGGAGGGGAAACTTCCTCCTCTATACTTATTCAACTAAAATGTACACCAATTTTAAGAATATACATTTTTTTTAAATTATTGATAGGCATCTGTCTTATCTTTTATCTACTTTGTAAACAATACAACACAAAAGAGAAAGCATGCATTTTTTTAAAAAGTTATATACACAGCATGCACAAAAAATAATAAACAAATAATAACAATAAATTGCTAAATAAATATTTCTAAAATCCATGAACTTACCTCTGGTTCTGTGCTGAGTAAAGTAAACATGTTCTCCATATCAACAAATGCAGTTTGAACCAATCTGCATAAAAACAAAACAATAAATGCCTGTCCCAATAACCAAAATTTAGTTATTTGAGCATGGTAAAAAAATTATTTAACTTTTCAAAAAGATTTTTTATTTAATTAACAGATACAATTATTTGCATTTGTAATTAGAATTAGTAAAAGATAATACAGTACAGGACCCATTATCCGGAATTCCGAAATCCGGAAGGACCCGAAATCCGGAAAAAATAATTTTGAAAATTTTCTAAATATGTAAATTTTTACTAAAATTTTGAAATTTCGGAAATTTTTCAAAAATTTTGCAGAATTCTAATTTTTTTTGGTGTATTGTGTTGCAATGGGTAACCACTAAAATATGTTACATCAGTGATGGGGGAACACAGTGCCCCCCCAGAAATCAGGGATGTAGTGGAGGGGCTACGGGGGTATACGCCGTATACCCTCTGGATTTTTTTAAGGAACACCGTATACCCCCTGTTTCTCAAGAAAGCTATAGTATGTACACTCTAGGGTATACGCTCTGCCTTGAGCGTATACCCTCTGCTTAGAGCGTATACCCTCTGCTTTTTTTACGACTACACCACTGCCAGAAATTAGAAAAAATCCTTTTTCTGTCAAATTTTAGTGTAAAATTTATATATATTACGATTCGTTTTTTAAAAAAATCATCAGATATTTCACACCCTCCCTCTCACTTCGACAAAATATTATGGTTACACAATTGTGTTACAAGAATCAGGGGTGATTCTGAGTAAAAAAAAAAAAAAAAATTCTGAAATTCACACCAAATTTTTTGAAAGTTTACAGAAGAGGAGGGGGGGGACCCTATCGGCACTAATTATGAGTTTTTTCTATGATACTTTAACGAAATTCGCGTTTTTACGAGATCTTTTGATGAAATTAAGGGTGCTTTTGCAATCCTTTGAAGAAATTTGGTTTTTTTTCCGCTATCTTTTGACGAAATTTGCATTTTTTCGCGAGATTTTGACAAAATTTGCTTTTTTTTCCTGCAATACTTTGACTAAATTTGTGTGTTTTAGGCAATTTCTTTTACCAAGTTTCGTTTTTTCGCGATATTTTGACGAAATTTGCGTTTTTTTTTTCGATCTTTTGGCGAAATTGCGGGGATTTTTTTCGATCCTTTGACGATTTTTTTTTGCTATATTTTGACGCAATTTGCGTTTTTTTTGCGGTCTTGGAAAAAATTTGTGTTTTTTCGCGAGATTTTGACGAAATTTGCGGGGGTTTTTCGCGATTCTTTGACTAAATTTGCTTGTTTTTGCGATCCTTTTACGAAATATCGTTATTTTGCGATCTTCTGACGAAATTTGCATTTTTTTTTTCAGGATCTTTTGACGAAATTGCGGGGTAGCTTTTTCTATCCTTTGAAGAAATTTGTGTTTTTTCGCGAATTTTTGACGAAATTTGTGTTTTTCCTGCGAATTTTTTGACGGAATTCGGGAGGATCCGAAATCCGGAAAATTCCAAAATCCGGAAAGCCTTCGGTCCCGAGGATTCCGGATAATAGGTCCTGTACTGTAGTACAATATATTATTATAGTAACACATTCTCTTCTTAACTAACAACTGAGAAGGTAAACGTCTAAAATTAACCTAAACATACCAAGAACAATCAAAATTATCATATTTAAAGTATAACTGTAATATTAATGAAAAGTGCATTAAAACGGTGCTTCTTATTGCTTATATTAACTTTTTTGTATGCACTTTGATAAATTTGTGAAATAAAATATTTATACTTTTTTCACAAATGCTATAGCTAAAAAAAATTCATCTGTTTGTTTATGGTTTATTAAATAATTCTGCATTTAAATTCTGCTTTCTTAATTCTTATAATTACTTAAATTAATTCTTAAAATTTGGATTAATCCTTACACTATTTCTTAAAAACCATTCTTTTGTCCAAAATCGCCTGAACAAATAAAATTTTATATTTTAGTAATTAATTATACTTGGTATATCGTTACTCTCATATAAAGGCAGCCTATTCTTCAGTGGCATTTTTATCACTAAATTCATTAACTTTACTATCAATAACTATTGAACTCTTCCATTTGTTTAATAGTTTGTTGTTTTTTTTTTTAAATGGAGAATGGTCTATGTTATAATAGAGAAGCACCAAATTTTGTTACAGAAATTTTTATATAAAAAAAAAACTAAAAAAAAAGAGAAGTAGAAACATTACCTATAATATGTTCCAAAAAAGTTTAGAGGTGTGTAAAGTTGGACTATATATGTGCTAAACAACACATAATCTCCTGCAGTAAGGTCGCCATCCACAACATAATGAGCACATAGCAATGTGCCAGCCAAAACACCTATAGTTATTGTAATATTTTGAGATGTATTCAATAAGTTAAGTGATGCTGTACCTTTCCACTCAGCCACCTAAAATGAAGATATTACTTAACTCTAATATGGAATGAAAGTTTTGTACATAGAAAAATATTTTAAAAGAAAAGATAAAAATGTTCTAATAGCGAACAATGATAGAAACGTTAGAATATATAAAATAAAAATAACCAGTCAAGTGCGAGTTTTACTCGTGCACAAAGGGTTCCATACAACAAAGATCTTGTACAAAGTTTAAACTTGGCGTTGTTCCAAGTTTGCTTCGAAAGGAGGTCATAAAGTTGCAACGCCACCTTGGCCTGTAGTGCAGTTTTTTACATAAGTTTTTAATTAATATCTTGACTAATTACCAACAATTTATTCCAAAAATCATTATCAACAATCCTTGAAAGATTCCATGTTGATAGGTACCTCAAGTGTCCCTCAACTCGCCCACTGAGCTCTCACAAAGTAAAGATTTTGTGTAATGGAAAAATGCGATTTTCTCAAAAACCTATGATGTGACCTAGGATAATTGCAATAGTTTTCCTGCAAGGTTTAACCAAACTCCTACTACCCCTAATTTTTTCATAATTTTAGTTAGAGTAGATTCAGAAATAAGGAGGAAACATATTATTGCAGTATATTTTGAAAGATATATCTGAAAATATAATACCTAAAATTAAAAGAAATATACTTTTGAATTTGGTGTTACGAGATCTTTCAAATAATACCCCCCCCCTCCCCCCCACAAAAAAAAATCAAGTAACTTAACTAGCCCTTCTAAATTTTTCCTAAAAATATTTGTGAATGACTAATTATCTATAAATACGTAGGTCAACAGTGTTTATAACTCTGGCAAGTTTCCACATTCAATAGTTTTCGAGAAAAACAGCTGCGACAGACAGACAAAGGAGTGACCTTATAATGGTTTCATTTTTACTTTTTAATTATGGAACCCTAATAAAAATTAACAAAAGGCAATATCACAAAATGCAGAAAGATTGAACAACTAGCCACTAACAGTAATAGTCTATTTCAAGGATTCCATTATTTTTTTTCAATGCCAAGAAAAAAAAAAAAGACCAATTTTTAAAGTGTTTTTTGGAAACATGGGCAGAAAAAGTGTTTCAAAATATTAAATTATATTTAAAAAACGTATACATTAAATGAATCATGGTGTATCGAGAAAATGTGTTTGGAAAAAGTTTTTTTAAAAACATTTAATGGTATTTATATTCATTTTAAGAGACATTGTATCCATAATGCTGATACTTGAAAGTGGACCTAATCACACAACATTAATCAAATGTAAAAAACAGGGACAATTGTTACTTGGGCTAACTCTGCCAACTAATTACTTTACATTACAGTAGCAAACACATGTTAATTGTTGAGATAGATTTAAAAGAAATACTGCTTGAAAATTATATATATATATATAAAAACAGTGAACTAAACTACAGTTTTTGAATAAATTTAATATGAAAGTACATTTTTTTAAAAGTAAGTTGAGGAGCAGAAACACTGTTGGTGATTAAAACTTGGATTTTACCAAAAAAGAACTTTTTCTTAATAAAATCAGATCAAAGAGTTAGATACAAAGCAAAAGAAAGAAAAATAAAATGTTTACCTGAAAATTTTCTATTGCAGTTTTATAATTTTCTAATTCAAACTGTTCTGCATTATAATATTTTACCTGTAATGTAAAATTTGAACCATAAGCAACCACAGAAATATACTTTGGTTAAATTAATTTAAATTTCCAAGTTATATAATAAAATTTAAATTATTTTAGATATAACTTAATTCATTTAATATACAAAAATAATAATAAATGTACATAAATATAAGAGTATATACAACATTGATTTTGTAACAGCAATTAAAAAAAAAAAAAAAAAAAACCAAAAATGTAGAATGGTGTGCAATAGAGATGGGCAACATCGTTCCTTTTAAGGAATCGTTCACCGAAAGGAATGAGTTCATTGGAGTCGTTCCGAAAAAAGGAACGAATCCGAGAAAAAGGAACGATTCCGAGAAAAAAGGAACGATTCCGAGAAAAAAGGAACGATTCCAAGAAAAAAAGAACGATTTTGAAAAATAAAGGATTCCAAGGGGAAAAAAACATTTCCGAGATAAAGAGAACCACATGCAATCCATAATATTTTTTACTAATTTATTTTCTTATGTACCCATCCATTTTCTTAGGCATCCAGTCGCTTTAATTTTGTAATGTTTTGGACAGATGATTTTGTTTTTAAGAGTTCATTTCATTGATCAGCGTGTGCAATTAATTTGCAGTTATTTCTAACTTTATGATTTATGGTATAAAGCATAATTCCTCTTGGAAATTTAAGGGCGGTGCAAGGTCTATTCGATTTTCAGTGTAATCATTGGTTTCTCTTGAAAATATGTCGTCAAATGACCGTCCATTTATATTATTATTTTATATAGTGTGTCTTTACTCTCAACGATGTTCAGTGGCTAAGTCCTAAACCGTTAGTCATAGACCTATAGTTCCAATTACAAAAATGTTTTAAATAAGGTAAAAAATTATTCTGAAAGTCGTTTGGATCAATAAAAATATTTCTAAAAAAGTTACGAAATTTAATTTTTTATACGGTCCTCTGCCCTATAAGAGATATTTAGTAAAAATTTCCTGTTCTCTTAAAAGAAAGACAAAAAAAGTCCCATTCATCTAACACTAAAATTCATGAAGTTATACGAAACTTTGAAATGCAAGACTTATGCCACTTTTCTGCATCCGAATACACATGAGTTTAGCCATGCTTCTAGGGGTCGTAAACAAAGTGCTTAAAGTATTTGAAGGATTTATTTCATGTGTAGCTGCGCTTTGAAAGAAATCGTATTACGACAGATTTTTGTAAGGATTTGAAGCTGTTTCTTTTCATGATTTTTTTTAACAAAAACTATGCTATTTTTATAAGCTTTTATTTAACCTATTAACCGCCAAAACTATAAGTAGGAATTTTCAAATTTCTTGTTGAAAGTCGCTTGTCACCACAAATTCAGAAAGGTAATTTCCGCTTTATTAAAATATCAAAATTTCTGCCAATAAATAAGGCAATTTTTTTAATTGTAAAATAGTGGTGACAAAGTAATTAATGTAAGCATGAGCAATTATTTTGACCGTTGCGTGAACGCAACACCAGCGGGTAACGGGTTAACTTGAAACGATCGTATGTATGTCTTTCCAGTTCAAAATTTGTACTCGAAATTCAACTCACTTTAAAATATGCGATCGAGGTTAAATTTTACATATTGACGTAAATCAGATGACAATGTAATATTATTATGATTTTCAGTGCTTACCATTATGTACTTATTTTACAGGGTAACAAAAAAATTTCGGATAGATTACTGCCAACAAGTTTTCTAAAAAGTTTTAGATTAGATAACACAAGACTGCGATGGTTGTGTTTTTTTATTTTTAAAATTATGTATTTTTAAAATTATGATTTTTATGTATTTTTTAGCACTGAATCCGAAAATTATCTTCATTTTTAACCATCATGTCAGAATTTTTCGCAACTAGTAAATTTCAAAATAATAAATTTCAAAATTGAAAAAATAGCTAATACTATAAAATAGAGTCGATGGTTGTATTTTTTAACTTTTACGACTGATTTGTATGTGCTTTTTAGCACTGAATGTAAAAATTACCTTCATATTTAACCATCATGTTAGACTTTTTTTGTAAATGGCAAATTTCAAAGTTAAACTAGTATGTTGTGGCCATCACAAAACTTTCTTCTAAATAAATCACGTCAATTAAATCATTTAAATAGTAAAAGAAATTACATCAATTTAGAACCAATTCGTATCAAAGTATACCTGAATTTGAAGTTTCATGAAAATTCGTGCATTACTTATTGAGATAGAGCTGTAGGGGAAATTCTGAAAAATGCAGCATAGCAGCGTCACCTGTTGAGCGATTTGCACCAAAACACAAACAGCACTAATTCATATTAAGGTATACCGGAATCTGAAGTTTGATGAAAATCGGTGCATTAGTTCTGGAGCTAGAGCTATTGTGGAAATCACAAAAATGCAGCAAAGCAGCGCCACATGTTGAGCGATTTACACGAAAAGGTACAAAACATCAATTCATGTCAAGGACTAACAGAATCTGAAGTTTGATGAAAATTCGTGCATTAGTTCTGGAAATTGAGCTATTGTGGAAATCGTGAAAAATGCTGCATACCAGCGCCACCTATTGAGCGATTTACACCAAAACATAAACAGCACTAATTCATATCCAGTATACCTAAATCTGAAGCTTGTTGAAAACCCAAGCATTAGTTCTTCAGACAGAGCTATTGCGGAAATCTCAAAAAACACAGCATAGCAGCGCCACCTGTTGAGCGATTTACGCCACAAGGGGCAAAACGTCAATTCATGTCAAGCACTAACTAAATCTGAAGTTTGATGAAAATCCGTGCATTATTTCTTGAGATTGAGCTATTACGAAAATCATGTAAATGCTGCAAAATGCAGCATAGCAGCGCCATCTGTTGGGCGATTTGCACCAAAACTTTACCAGCACTAATTCATATCAAGGATTAACGGAATCTGAAGTTTTATAAAAATCCGTGCATTAGTTCTTGAGATAGAGCTTTTGCGGAAATCCTGCAAAATGCTACATAGCAGGGCCACCTGCAGGGCGATTTACACCAAAAACTAATGAAGGTCATTTTCGGATTCAATAGTAAAAAATACATAAAAATCAATTATCAAAAGTTAAAGAAATAACAATCACATCTATTTTATACTATCAGAATCAGATTTCCGAAAATTTTTCACTTTTTAGCTTTCAAATTTACGATTTGCAAAAAATCTGTACTTTGTGATAAAAAATGAAGGCCATTTTTGGATTCAGTGTGTAAAGAATCGAGGCTGTTGCTTTTCAACATTTTATTTAACGAAAATTCTATTATTTTTTTCCTGTTATATGTTTTAGAGATGCAACGAATATTCGGCCGAAGCCGAATATTCGGCCCATTCGGCCTGTCTGCCAAACATTCGGCTTCGGCCGAATATCAAGTCCAGTATAACTTTTTAATTTGACAATTTATATTCATCATGTATAATGAAAATTTTATTTGAAATTAACTAACACTTTTTTTCCATTAACTTTCATACCCCGAATGGGTTTTATTTACCCATTTTTATATAAAAGGCTAATTTAGGAATCATGTTAAAAAAATTTTATGCTGTATCAGTAAGTACAAAAAGTATCTGCTTGTAATAAGCTGACATAATCTGTTAAATTTAAAATTAATCTATTCAAAATTGTTTTAATACAGCTGTACAAACAAATTCAATTTTTTTTAATCATAATGGGAAGTAACATTTATCCCTTGTTACATAAAAAAATATTTCTTTCAATAATATTTTGAATTATAAAGAACTCTAGTGCTATCTGCTGACAGCAAAGAAAAAAAATAATGATAATAATAAATGATAAAAATTTTTTGTTAATTGTGAGCTTTATAAAGTCTACAATGATTTCTTTCCACAATTTTAGAGGATATTCCTTTCATCCTTTCTATCAGTGGTTTTCTTAAGATATTAAGATTTCTTATTTTTTATTTTATTTCAGCTGAAAGTTGAAACTTATGTTTCCTAGTACTTTTCAAATTTTGTCATTATTTAAAAATGTAACAACACACACAATATCTATTAAAATGTAACTAGACAGTACCTGATGAGGAACTTTTGCTAAGAATTTTTTTTTCGGGGGGGGGGGGGGGGGGGGCGGGGGGGGGGAATTATATTATTGAGGCAATTTTTAGGCCGAACATAGCCGAATATTTTTTCAGAGTAAAATAATGCTTTAAAAAATTAAAAATTTGTATATAAATAATTTTTTAAAAGAAAACAATACATTTTAATTGTGAAATATACAAGAATTGTGCATATAGTGCATACTATATTTTGTTTTTAGGCAAAAATAAGTTCATTATTCGGCGGCCGAATAGGCCGAATATTCAGCTGTAGCTTGGCCGAATATTCGGTATTTGGTTATTCGGCCAAACCACTATTCGTTGCATCACTAATATGTTTAGTACAAGCTGTATATTTTGCATTAATATTTCAGAATGATTATAGATTTCAAATTTATAATGCAATGTTAATTTTACTATCAACTATATTTTTTATATATCTGAAGATTATTTATATTTCTAGTAAATTTGTAAATGACCCCTATTTCGCAGCAAAAAATATGCTCCAAGTTGAAACAGCCATTACTTCGGTCAGTTTTAGTCGTAGAATAATAGGACTTTTATTTGTCTTACTTGTAAGTGTAATAGGAAAGTTTTACTAACTATAACTTGAAGGACCGGGGGATCGTATAAAAAATTAAATTTCATAATTTTTCAAGAAATGATTCTATTGACCCAAATCACTTTTTAAATACTTCTTTACCCCCATTTAAAACATTTTTGTAATTGGAACTATATGGCTATGACTAACGGTTTAGGAATTAGCTATTGGACATCGTTGAGAGTGGACATCCTGTATAGGAAATTTTATTATTGCTCTGATATTTGTCACCAGGGTCTAGGGATTTTTAGTCTCATAGATTCCTCTTCAAAATCTACCTCTAGGTAATCTTAATTTCATTTTTCATTCTGAATCTCATTTTTGATTTGGATGGCCCTACTGGTTTGGATATGTAACTAGTTAAAGCAGATTACATTTTTGTTCCAGTGTCCGTACTTTCAATAACTTTATGCCCTTTATCGTCTTTCTCCTCAGCTCCCTAACTTTACGCACACAGGATATTTCGCATAATTCATCAACATTATTATCACCGCCTTCAGGATCTGGTTCAGAAGTGAAACACCCTATTCTATAGCAATCATCTTGTAGTGCAATTCAGTGATATATATCAATTTTAATGCATTTGAAATAGCTTAATGTCATTAAAATGCGCTGCAAACGATTTTTTCCCGTTGACCATAATGTAACGAAATACTTTTGAGTGCCCCTGTAAATAAACTATTAATGCTACACTCTTCATATTGAATACCAAACATCCCATGGTAAACATCATTAACATATATCAATTGCATGGGAATCCGAGTATATTTACGGGAGTTAGGTATATTACACACTGAAACCACACAACGACACAAAGCGCAACATGAAGTGCAAAAACCGGTCGAAACAAAGAACGAAGTAGTTGCAAACTTGTTTTAAAACAGTTTTTCTAGCGAATTCTAGCGACATGTCTTATGTGTCGCCTTAGTGTTTGACTTGTCTTAGAGCGTGAACAGACGGTCTGACGGACAGACAAACTGCATTCATAAACACTAACTTTATTGGAAAGAGTTAAAAAGTAAAGCACGTTTTTGCACACTGTCTTTCCTGAGTGACTGATGTATGTCTTGTATTTTACCCTAACATCGCTATTTGTGAACTGCTGTTAACTACGTAGAATTTCAATAAACTTACAACTCTTTTTGAATCTCCAATTTCACGAGAACCTACCGGAATTTCTCTAATTTCGCACCCTCATCCGCCGTCACCCTCTCTTCACTTATATGATACAGAACCTCAGTTCGGTGTGAGTGAATTGCAATGCTAATATGTTTGTTTGGATTGGGATCTTTGGAGCTTCATAACTCATGAAGTCATGGAACACTTGTGTTACACGAAAGGGTAGAAGTTCCTTCAGATGATTTGTAAACAGATTCATTAGCAGGGCTATGGCTAGTGATATTTATAAGATAATATTATATGCATTAATATTATAATATATATATATATATAGTAATATATATGATTTTATTCATATATAGTACATATTATCTCCGCCAAAAGATATAGTGATTCACTAAACTTCAAAGTTCTATTTCTTTAAATTTGAAATTTGCTAACATTTTAACTGAAAAACGGTTTATTGGTTTAATTAAATTAAACAAATTAAAAGTATGTCCATTATTATTATAGAGTGTAGTACTATATAAAGAACTATCCTTTTGACGATGTTTCGGCCGTTGAATGAAAGATATCTGTTGTAAACGTATTATAGATAATACCAACCTTAATTTTTTGAGAATTTAACTATTTTTTATTCGGAGTTAAACTTTTTACTGTCAAAACTATTTAAAATAGATAAAACATTTTGTTAAATTCGAACTTTTCAGAAAACTTTATGTAATTTAAGAAAAAAAAAAGAAAATAAATAAATAAATCTTCTAAGTGAAAAGAATAACAATAAGAAAGGAAAATACATAAAATTTAGTATCGTATTTGCAGTAAGTTTTACCTCAATAAAAACGGAAATTTGGTATTAGGCTTGAAACATTAAATTTAGTTTAGCATGAAGGGAGCCTTGATTTGCTCGAAATTAAACTCAGATATGTATTATCCATCACCACAGTAACAGGCATTAATCGTGGCATTGAACTCGGGATTTACGAATATCAATAACGATCAAGAAATCTGAATTATTATAAGAAATTATTACGATAAACGATTTTTTTTTGCTTTTATTTTACGTTGAATTAAAACAAAGTCACAGTTATTTAAATTCTAATTATTTAGCAAGAAATAGAAGTAAAATAACAATTGAAAAAACTGTACAAAATCACAACGTGCATTCTTTGGAAACCAATAATTAAATTCGTATATTGTAAAAATTTTAAATGCAATATTAACCTTCCGCATACCAGACCAGTGCAACAGGACCCGATAGATACATTCAAATTGATTTTTCACATTTTAAAAAATGAAAATTTTGTAAATATGTGACTTTTTCTGGAATGCTCTATTCAAAAGAATAGAACATCCCAGAAAAAACCCATATTTACAGAAATTTCAGTTTTTAAAATAAATTAGAAATATCATTATAAATGTACCTGTCGGGGCCATTGAACCCCTCTGGTAGGCGGAGGGTTAACATAAATCTATTAAACCGAAACAAGCATAAAATATGCAGCTTTATATATGTCGCAGTGTTGGAGAAAGTCCGATAATCTATATGTAGCACGTGATTTTTCTTTCCCGTTTTTATACTCAAAACGGCCATTAAGAGAGTGAACCGTGGTTAAATTATTTCAATCCCACCCACCACTGTTACTGTTATCTTATTATTATTATTAGACATTATGCTTTTTGAAATATTCATTATCTTAAGAAAGAAAGAAACGTTTTACAAAAATTCCTTGTTCTAACAGATTTTACTCTATGTAATAAACCTCAATGTAAGTTGATTAAAACAACAATCTTAGGGAGTTTTGAGATTTTTTTAATCATCTTCTTCAGGAGAGAAAAACAAGACGCCAAACTGTGGAAATAAAGTGGTACTCGAGCACTCGTAGCTGGTCATATATTTATTTTGACAAAGAGGATTCTCAAATTGAAATTATGTTTGAGGAAAAAACATGAAATAGTGAAATATGCAGGAAAGTGCGTAACTCTATAATTATTAAAATAATTGAAAATCAGTTATTATTATCCTATTAAAATGCAATTTTTATGGCCTAGTGATATATTTCTTACATTATTCAAAACTGTTTCTAGTCAGATTTAAAAAAATATTTTTCACTAGTAATTAAACAAGCATTTTCTTTGTTTTTCTTAAGGCTGTTCTTAAGTGATCTGCTCAACAAGCGTAAAACGTTTTGACACATTTACAAATTCATTTTTTAACGGAAAGATATAAAATTGGAATGTTTGACCATGGAAGCGATTTGGAATCGAACTGTGTTTTCCATCTTTTGATCAGTAAATTACCTATTGAGTTATAATCGATTTTGATCACGTGACAAACATGTTTTTCACCCATTTTTGAGAAATTATGCCTCTTTCGCGCGGAAATTCGGTTCAAAACGCCCACTTTGACAAAAAAAAACGGAAAAAACAGCTCGATTACATAGTTTCTGAACAACAACACCTGTTCGTTTCATGCATTTCCGAATAAAAATAAATTAAAACTTTTGTCACAAATTTATCCTTTTGGATTTGAGAACAGCCTTAAGAATTCATTTAGAAAAAATTCATTTCGTATGATACATTTACCAATTAGAAAATGTATTAGTGTATTAAAGTACACATGGTGTTCCATTACCCTCGGGGTCCAGGTACTCAATCGGTAAAGCACGTAAAGTTTCTGGGTTCGAATCCCATCTCGGGCACTTTTTCTCTCAGGTGTAAAAAATCCAATTCGTATAAAATATTTTTTTTAATTATTTCTTTCAGATTAATTTAGCACAAGAAGATGAAATAGTAATGTTTATTAAACGCCCTACTCCGCCCTGCACTTCAATTTCTTTTTTCTTTCTTTCTTTACTTTTCTTTTTTTTTTTTTTTTGAGGAGGCGGGGGAGTGGCACACACATTAGAAGGATATTTTGGCAATAAAGTCAGCTTTAATAGAATCAAAATCTGTTATTTTGAAATAAAATAGCGTATTTTAATTTATTAAAACTGGCCAGTCTACAAGAAAAGAAGCGATTCCCGAGGAATCGGTCCTTTTCGGAACGGTTCCTCGGATTCGGTCCTTTTTGGAACGATTCCTCGGATTCGGTCCTTTTTGGAACGGTTCCACGGATTCGGTCCTTTTTGGACCGATTCCGAGGAATCGGTCCTTTTCGGAGTCGGTACATTTTGGACCGATTCCGAGGAATCGTTCCGAAAAGGACCGATTCCGTGGAGTCGTTCCTTTTCGGAATCGTTCCAAAAAGGACCGAATCCGAGGAGTCGTTCCAAAAAGGACCGAATCCGAAAAGGACCGATTCCTTTTTACAGAATGGAATCGTTCCTTCAGTTTCACTGCCGGAATCGTTCCTTTGGAGTCGTTCCTCAACAAATGACACATCTCTAGTGTGCAAATTATATTATCATTAGGTAGCTTCCTTTACATAAAGTAAGAAGCTACCTATCACAGCTATAGCATATATATGGGGGAAAACAATTCTGGAAAATGTTGGTATATCTTCGGCTATATCTGTATTCTAAAAAAAAAAAAAAAAAAAAAACTAACGCTGTCACCACTGCCATAAATGAATTTTTTGTGACCGAGGGCCTTTCTTTGGTAATATTAAGAAAAGTACTTCATACAAAAATATGAAAATTGGTAGTATTATAGGGAAATGTTTGATAAACATGCTGAAGCAGACTGTTTTTAAATTTAAGAATTATTTTAAGAGCTATTAACTCTTAAAGCTGGTCAAAATCCTTCCATTAAAAAAGTTTTATAGGAGCAAAAACTATACATAGGAATTTAATCACTTTTTTCTAAGGATATACATTACAAATTTGCAGTTCACACACATTATCTTTTAATTTGACTAATTTTTTTCAGGTTTTTTTTTTTTCTATTTTTTATTCAAGTTTTTAGCATTTCAAAAGATTTCTTTTTTCATATTTTAGAAAAAGTAAATATTTTAAATTGTTGCCAATTTTAAAAACAGCGCAAATAATATTTCCTTGGAATTAAAAATTTATTTATTTGTGACTATTAAAAACAGAAAAAAAACTTCAAAATTAGAACTAAGTGATTATGTGTTAAAAGCAGGAAAATATTGAAAATTATGTCATAAAAATTTTATTTACACTTGAATATTAAAAGAGAAAGAAAACTTTAAATAATAAATTCATTAATATGCGTTAAAAGCAGTAAATGGGGGAAATTATGTCATATTTAAAGTGGCTAAATAATAATATTGCCAAACAGTAAAGGACAAAAGTGTTTTCATGTGAATACTAACCCTCTCACTGACAAGCCTGTGTTAATACGTTCACTAAGCTCCAGGTTTCACGGCAATACCAGCAATATTTAAATTAATATAATTCTGTTTGTTTAATGGATTTTTAATACACTGAACAATGATTAATACTCTCAAGGATTACATTCATATGTTTAATTAAGTTTTTTTTAATATAATGTTGAAAGAATCATATTTTTTAGCATTTAAAACAAAATGCAGAGAAAACAACTTTACAATTTTGCTCTTTTGCAAGACTGTCAGAGGGTTTAAAACGAGAAAGAAAATTTTTGTAAAAATTACGTCAGATTTAAAACAATACATTTAAAATGTCTTATTTAAAACAATTTTCTTGTAGCATTGTCAAAAAATACTGGAAGGCAAAGACTCTGTTTACTTAGTTCCTTTTATATTATTTTATTTTCAAATATTTAACGGATCTTATTTAATCATACACAATAACAGCCATTATATGTTTTAACAGCAGCTGATTCAGCCTTAAAATTCCCCAATGAAAGGGACAAGAATGAAAACACGTTTACACGGAGATCACTACTGGTTTTTTAATTATAATTCAATCTTCCATAATCTATTTAAAGCCAATCAAATTAGCGTGTTTTTAGAATCTGCGGTGTCTGAACGGGGGTTGGCGATGGTAACTTGTAGGGGGCAGAGTCCCCTAGTGTCTTAAAAAATGGTTAAGATATAGCAGATTGAAATCAGGGTTAGAAATTAGGAACTGTAAGTAAGGTGTCAAATGATGGCTAAATTTTTTTTTTGTTGGTGCAAAACTGCATTTCATGGTAGCAATTTTATGTTATATCCTATTTTCTAATTTCTTTTTGCAACCACGTTAGCAATAATATTGTATCTATTTTTATGTGTTAAGAGCAATGGTGGGTGGTACTCTACATATAAAACATTTTATCTCTGTCTTAATCACTAAAACAAAAAAACTGGCTTTCTATATAAGTGTAAAACATGATTAAATTGCAATACTTGGATTCTAGAAAAATGTTTAACTTATTCTTTTTATAAAGCTAATATGCATACAAAACATATTATCAAGCAATATGTCCATAGAAAGAAAATTTACACTGGGCATCCCTTAAAGAAGTTGATGTCTTTGGATTTTGCAAATTCTTTAAATACGATGCATAGCATCAAATTATTATCTTAAATGAGCCGTGGGTGCTTTTTCTTCCATATCATAAATGTTGAATTGCTCACTTTTTTTCGAATTGTTGTGGAATTTACATTGCTAAAATCTAGCAGTTCTTCATTTTCTTCACTTATTTTCAAACATTTACTTGCAAATGACATTGTAAAGAAGCAAGATACATCGTGTTTCGCGATTTTAAAATGCATGTGCTCACTTCCAACCTATAAATCTGCACTACATTCAACTGAACCTTCAATTTTTAACCATGCTTTTGGAAAAGGTGTGCAAGAATTTTAGAGGCATAATCTCTAAGGTCAGTTTTATCAGTCATTGGTTACAGTGAAGTTATCTTAGAGGTGATTGACAGGTACAGTCATGGAAAAATAAAAGTAAACACCCCCTACTAACTCCTCAACATATTATTGTAGAAGAAAGTTACTGGTACCGAACGATTGGAAATAAAGTCTACTTTTACATGATGTATATAAAATTAGCTTAGGGGGCATCTACATATTAAAGCAAACCATAACTTTGTTTTTTTCAATAGCAGTATACAATTCTGACAGCATAAATGAACTCTACACCCTTCAATTAGTCTAAGAACAAATTTTTATGCAATTCGTACCATAAGTTTCCGAGAAATTAATTATTTTAAAACAAGTGTATTTTAAGGGCTGTATCCAAATTAAAGTTCGGTACTCGATTGTTAACCGAGAGAGCTTCCTTCTTGATCAAGGCACCTTAAGCAGTCAATTAAGTCTGTTAGATTACAGGATAGGATAAGAAATTTCAAAATATTTAGTCACTTCTATCATAGACGGCCCCTTAAACCATCATTTTGCCGTTTTTTAAGCATAATTTGAAAACTAATTGAAAGAAAAATGTGAAATTTTGGATTTCCATAAAGCAGGACTTAATAAATCTGAATCCATCAAAAAAATTGTAGGTTGCAATTCATAATTTTTTTTAATATTAATTTCATAATTCATATCAGAAAATTATAAAAATTGCAAATTCAACGTATTTATGTTTGGGTATATTAGTATTATTGCTACACAAAAAATTAGAACATTAGGATCATAATTTCAGAAGTTATAAATAAAAATATGAAAATGTAATTTAACATTAGAAGCACTCAATTTTGAATGTTTATAATTCAAAAACTTTTCATTCAAATGACTTGAAATTTGGTGTCTAGGCATAGTTTGAACCAAAGATTTGAAATATCTCATTAAAATTGGGTATTGCCATTGAAAAAAATGAAGTTTGGATTTGTTTTAATATGTACATGGCCCCCTAAGCAAATTTTATTTACATCATTTAAAAGTAGACTTTATTTCCAATTGTTCGGTACCAGTAACTTTCGGCTACGATAATTTATTGAGGAGTTAGTAGGGGGTGTTTACTTTTTTTTCCCACGACTGTACAAGGAAGTCTAATACACTTGCCACTGTCCGATCTTTTATCGAAAACAGGTGCTCTTGAAGTGCATGCTGTGGGGGAACTTACGCTAAAGAATGAATGAGATCCTTTGTTAAAGAAAAATTAAAGTGAAAGAAAGCTAGATGTCAAATTTGATGACTAGGCATAATTTTGTGGTAGTGAAATGCAATAATTTAGTTGCTTTTGATCAGTAACAACTGCCAATTTCTAACTCTGAATGAAATACTACGGTGGATGACATTTTAAAACAAGATAATAGATTAAAAATAAGGGATTCCTCTATAAAAGGGTTTAATTTACGAGTTTTAGGGAACCTGGTTTCTCACAAATTTTCTTTCATTGTTGTAACCACTGTTCCAACTCTCATATGCTACCTACATAGTCACATCCACTAGTGTCAAATTCTCGCCAAGCTTGGCAACACTTCACAAAATATCGCCATAAATGAAGCCAATTTAGCTATCACTACCTAATTTGGTGAAATTTCTTATTCAAATTCAGTATTTATGAAAACTGAGAATGGATCTTCAATAATTGGGTTCCTCACATTTTAAGCCCTTGTTTTCATATAAAATTAGCTAAAATCTTAAAAAAAAAAAAAAAAAAAGACAGTGAAGGTACTTTTTCCTTCTGATACAGGCTGGAGGGACTTTTTTGAATATCCTTTTTCAAAAAACACTCTGAACATTTTATTGAACAATGCATAGTTCTCAAATATAATAATCATTAAGAAACATTAATTTCTGTATTTTTTTAATGTTGATATTTTAGTTGATAGTTCATAATGCTTTGAATATCATTTTCTGTAGCTGACAAAAACTAAATTACCTTACTTTTATGTTTTTGAAATGTTTAATGCATTTTTAAAAGGAAACTGAGAACCCGAAAAAACATGAAATTTTATTGCTATAAAGTTACTCTGATATGTTGAATGGAATGCAATTATAATTTTTTGAATTATTTTTATCTTAATCAAACTGATTGATAAAGAAATTACACTAGTAATTTTTCAACTGAGTGAAAAAATGTCCAGCCTAGGAGTCGAACCCAGGATCTCTGGCTATGCCAACGCTCTACTAACTGATCTATCCTCAACAACTCTGGTCAACACTATTCATTCTGAAAATTTTTAAGCATGCAATGGCATACTAAACCAGCAGTACTGGGTTTGATTCCTGGCCTGGGCACTTTTCCCTCAGTTGGGAATAAAAAATGTTGTTAGTTTTTATGAACATAAAATATGATGTACTATTTCAAAAACACAACAATCAAATATTTAAAAATCAAACAATTTATGCATACTATAAAAATCAAACTTGATGTATTATTTCAAAAACACATCAATCAAAAGTTTAAAAATCAAAAATTTATGCATAGTATACAAATCAAACTTGATCTTTGCTTTTATTTATTTAGATACTTTAAAATCACCACTCAATATCTATTACTAATCATAATTGTATGAATATGTGCATAGTTACAAAGCCTTTTTGTTTAAATAAACCTTTATTCATAATTAAAAAGACACTTCTACCTCCCTACCCCTTCCCAAATTGTAGAATTATACTTTGGGTAGTTTTATTTTGATATCTAACACAATTATGTAAATACATTTTACATTTACTGTTACTAAAATATTGTCTTACAGTTTCAAAATTGAGGAGAGAATCCACACACTTAGCCTCAACCTCATTTTCTAATTTATTAGCATCTCTTCTAAATTTAGTTCTCCACTCAGTAAGATATATTGTTGCAGCTGTAAATAAAAAAGACAAACTGAGTAAAACATTAAAATATTCAGCACCGTTATGTGACAGATCATTAGGGAAATGACTAAAATGATTGGTATAAAATATTCTATAATAAAGATAACACTTTTTATTATTTTTCTATAACCTACTTAGTTGTTAAGTATGAATTAAATACAGTATTTATGAAGTAAGTAAAATAACATATTAAAAATTACTAATATTAGCCGGTACAGCATTAAAATGACTTCAACTAATTATAAATCATAACTTCTTAAAATAAGATATAATTTCAATATATCATATATATTTCAATAACATATATGTAATGCAACTGTACTACATTTAAAGTGGCAATAATTATCACAAAGTTAACTCACAAATGCTTAAAAAGTTGTTCTCAAATCCCAAAGAGCTACTTTTAAACATATTTCTGAATTAATTTTTGCTTAAAAATGCATAAAATTGGCAGGTGTTCTTATTAAAAAACTATAGAATCGAATGGTGTTTTCCATTTTTTGATAAAGTCAGAATATCTTTTTTTGGATTTGAGGAGAAAATTAAAGTTGGCGTTTTGAACCAAATTTCTGAACATGACAGTGCAAGAAAGGAGAAAATACTGTTGTCACATGATACTAATCGCTTACAACTCGATAAGTAATTGATTTATTGAAAAAATGGAAAACATCATTGGATTCCAAATCACTTCAACAGTCAGGTCTGCCAGTGCCATGCTTTTGAGCCCATAAATGTGACAAAGTTTTGTGTTATTGTGCAGGGAAATATGTTTTTTAGGGTTCCGTACTTAAAAAGTAAAAACAGAACCATTATAAGATCACTCCTGTGTCTGTCCGTCTGTCTGTCTGTCTGTCACAGCCATTTTACTCGTAAACTATGGAACATGGAAAGTTCAAATTCGGGGAAGTAATAAAGACCATTGACCCACATATTTTCAGATTAATAAACATTCATAAATATATTTAGTAAAAAAGTAGAGGGGCTAATTATGCTACTTGAAAAAGAAAATCTTTTCCTTGTATATCATGTGGGGTATCCTGTGAAAGCTTTTGTAATGCTGAACTCAAAAATACATTCCTTTTAATTTTAGGTATTATATTTTCAAAGATATTGTTGAAAATGTAGCGCAAAAATATGTCCCCCCCCATCTAATTCCGAATCTACTGAAAGTAAAATTATGAAAAAATTAGAGGTAGTAGACGTTAATATAAACCTTGCCGGAAAATTATAGCGATTACCCTAGGTCACATAGTTTTTGAGTAATTAGCATTTTTCTGTTATACACAAATTTCGATTTCCGGGATTCAGAAAAATTGTTGAGCATCGCTGAATATACCTATCGTTGCAGAAGAATAAAAGTATTGTTGATAATGATTTTCGAAAAAAATCATTAGTAATTAGCCGAGATATTAACCCTTAAAGGTACGGTCAGTTTGGACATACACAAGGACAGGGGCGGCGTACTCTATGCTTAGTTAACAACTTTTAATGATATATATGTGTAATGTAATGTCCAGTAACAGTATAAAAGCAATAAACGTCAAATTGTTAAAAACATACTAATTTAAGGGGTCTCGGGACTCTAAAAATTGGAAAAAATGAAAAAAAGACCATTTTCAACATTTAATGTCTTAAAATGTATATGATTTTAAAACACAATTTTAATTGGGATGAAAGATATAAGTATGTTCTTTCGTTTCATGTACAGTGGAACCTGGTAAAGTGACCACCTTGGTAAGGTGGCCACCTGGCTAAAGTGACCGCTTTTACAAAAGTTTATTCCGTCCCATATAAAATAATATGAGAATTGTTCAATAATGTGACCACCTGTTTATTGTGTAAAGTGACCAGATAGCCTGTCATTGTAAATGTTATTTGAACCTGCAAAATGTGACCATCAGTTTTTCTGCATGCCGAAAATTTTCAAAATAAAAGATTGAAGTGACTTTTTTCCGAAATTTTTATCTTCATCCATAAAAAGTACAGGAATTTATTTCCTAAAGTGACCATCTGCTTGATGTACAATATGACCAGTTTGTCCTTTATTGTAATGATATTCGCACCTGTCTAAGCACCCTTCCCATTTTTCTGTCGAGGTGTGAGAGGAATGAGAAATGATTTCCCAATACATATTGACGGATCGTAGGATAGGAATCTTGTGCCTGCTACTCATTGGCTAAGTAAGTCATGTGTTAATACTACATTTACCAGAGGAGACGATTTGGCGATTGTTTGGGTTTGTTTTTAAAAAGGGTTCCTTTGTCATATATTCTCAGAAATTCTAAGAATAAACCTGTACATGTTCTTACATTGTACTGTTTGCAAGATTTGTAACATTTAACATTAAGTTTTAGTTGTATGAACTTGTAGTTTTCTTATTGCTTTGATAGTTTTTACAAGTTTATTTTTCAATGCAGTTACCTTTCTTCTTAAAGTATGGAGAATAAAGAATCTAAATCTGAAAAATCTAAACAGTATAAAGCATTGTGTTTAAAAGATAAAATTGAAGTTATTAATTTTCTAAAAAATAATAGTCAAAGAGCAGCAGCTGAAATTTTTCAAATCAGTAAAACTTGTGAGAGCAATATTTTAAAAAGAAAATCTGAATATCTACAAAGATTTGAAGAAAATGAAAATGAGTCTAGGAGTTGGAAAATTCGAAAAACCGATTATTTTGAAGTAAATCAAGCAACTGTTGAATTGTTTAAAAAATACGTGGGATGAATGCTCGAGTTTTTGGACCTTTGCTATAAGAAGCAGCTTTAGAGTTTTCAAAAAAACTCAAAGTAGAAAATTTTACTGCTTCTAACGGCTGGTTAGAATCTTTCAAGTAAAGAAATAACATTCCTCAGAAAATTTTGTGTGGAGAATCTCATGACGTTGATATGGAAATAGTAGATTCATTTAAAAGACGAATTACAAGAAAAAAGACATATTCAACGCTGACGAATGTGGTTTGTTTTATCGGGCAACGCCAAACACAACATTAGCAATGGCTGGAGATAAATGGAAAGATGGAAAGATTTCTAAAGAGAGAATTACCATTTTGCTTGCTTGTAGTTCAACAGGAGCGAAACTAAAACCTCTTGTCATAGGAAAAGCCAGAAAACCACGCTGTATCAAAAAGGTTAACATTAAGAATTTACTAGTCTCACGGTATGGAAATAGAAAATCCTGGATGACACCCTCCATTTTTACTTAATGCACTACACAATTAACCAAGCAGATCAAGCAAAGAAAGAGAAAGATTCTATTGTTTATAGATAACTGTCCAGCCATCCGAGTGATTTGTCGTTTTCAAATGTGAAAGTTAAGTTTCTACCACCTAATACCACATCGCATTTACAACCGCTAGATCAAGGAATAATTCAAGCTTTCAAGCTACATTATAGAAAGTTCTTGCTCCAGGCTATAATTTCCAGAGCAGAAGAATGCAAATCAGCAAATGAAATTGCTTCATGTATAAATGTCCTCGATGCCATAATGTGGGTTAATGATTCATGGAATTTGGTAAATCAAAGTACAATTTCAAAATGCTTTGAAAAATCTGGCTTTTCGCAAATAATTTCTGAAGATATCTGTGATTCACAGTCTGCAATTGATGACAATAGCCTTTCCAATATTCAAAATCTTATAAATCAATTGCCTTTTAAAGATGAACTAGTGAATGCTAAATTATTGATGAATTTTGACAGTGATATCCCAACATGCAATGCTTCCGTTGAGCATGAAAGTTTGAAGCAAGAAATTTGCGATATGGTTAAAAATGAAAAAGAAAATGAAGAAGATTGTGTTAGTGAAGATGAAGTTGAAATCAAAGAAAATGATGAAATTTCAGACGCAGAAATGTTAAAGATGTGCAAAAAATGAAAACGTAATCCCTAAATAACTGTCCACCAATTCTGGATTTATTGAGAAAACTTGAAGGCATGACTGAAAACATAATTGTTGAAAAGAAGTGCTTTAAGCAACAAAAAATTTCTGATTCTTTTGCTGTAAATGAAACTTCATAAAAGTCTGTGTAATTTTTTAATGAATTGTTTATTACTATTAGTTATAGAAACATTATCATTATGCAATTACAATCAAAATAAAAATGTGTATTAATTACAGTGTACCTTATCGTTGTGTTATTTAAATCATTCACTACGGAAGTTCTTCAATTGAATTCAAAAGAAGTAAGGTGAGTTTTAAATTATCTACTATGTAGTGTATTTTAAATTAGTAATTCAGTTATTATAATTGTTAATTAATCAATTCATTACTTAATATAGTTCATTTTTCCGTATGTATACTTTAATTTGTTTTATTTTTTGAGATCACAAAAAATTTTAATGTGCCATTTTTAAAGACACTTCATAAAGTGACCACCTCTATATAGTGACCATTTTAGCTGGTCCCAAGGGTGGTCACTTTAGGCAGGTTCCACTATTTAAAAAATTGCACGATACAGAATTAGTATTTATAGGGGGCTCGAAACTGTTAGACATTTGTCAAACAAAAAATTGGCATAACAGTTTACGCGCAGGATTACAAAATAAATATTGCAACTAGAATGAAAATTTTGGTGCTTACTTATACTTCAGATTGTAATAATTTCCCTGAACTTAAATAAATTTGTATTTAAAGCATTTTTATATTTTTAATGCAATGTTGCATTTAGCTAATACAAAATTTTGAAAATTTCAACAGTAAAATCACCTATGTGACGTGAATATTAGAATAGTCACAAATTGTCTTGATCGTATTTTAGAACTATTTTTGTTGTAAAAAAATCTTCCTTTAAAAAAAGAGACAATAACCCTACACTTAGTCCTTTTAGGTCATTTTAAAAGGAGAAAACAAGCAGTGTCGAGGAAGAGACACGAACAACATTTTCTTGAAACTAAATCAATTTTTATTCACGTATAATTTTAGATGAAGAAGAACAAATTTCCTCTTTGATCACCCATAAATAGTTCTTGAAAAATACTGGCACTAAGAGCAAAAATTCCCAAGGGAATATCTAATATTTAACTGAAGAACAGAAACTCCGTTGATAAAAAAATGGCACAACTACAAACAAATATCGGCATTGTTGTTTCGACAATCCCGTCAGAACTTTTAACTGCCTAAAAAAATTAAGGGAGACAGTATATAAACATCGCTACGGGGCCCGCAAAAGTAATTAAGCGAGAGGTTTAAAACAATTGACCAAATTCAAAAGCCACCGGTATTTGGAAAACAAATGAGAAAGCGAAACCAAAAGTAACGCAATTTAATTCGTTCGGGAAACGAAACGTCACTCGTTTGAAATCATAGCAAGCGCCCGTTTCTACTGAGCATGCGCGCACTTACAGCCTCGGATAAAACACGAAGAGAAAAAAGGAAGGGAGGAATAATGAATGATGCACATTTGTAGGCACTGGGGAAAAGCCAACTTACAGGTCTATGCTAAGGTTGTCAGTGAGAGAGACGGGAGAAAAAAGAAAAGAAACAAAAAAAACAAAAGCACGGCCGCGACTCCGTCACAGATGCAGACCGGTGAATAGGTGGAAAAAAAAACGTGAGATTTCATCTCAGAACCTAAAAAAATATTTTTTTGAACAATAAAAAGGAAATTTTACGTTCAGTTTATACAGACTAACATGAAATATATGTTTTGAAAATTTCATAAAAAAATATCCAGAAGTTTTTGAGGTATCCTGCACGTTATGCCCCAAAAACGCGATTTAGAAAATAATGACTTTAAAGTTTTGGAAATGCCGCTTCAGCTATTGAGCGGGTATAATTCTAAAAGCCAAAACTTCTGTTCTAATGGGAATTTCAAGGAAACAATTATATCAAAATATTTAGAAAAGATAGAAGTTTAACATTTAAAAAAATTAAAATTTCTTAAATTTTGAAGCTTTAAGAGTCTTGGGACCACTTAATCCTTTCCGGCACAGAGTAATTCTATTCATAAACTTATGAAATAATGGACTGACATCAGAATTTATAAACGAATTTATTAGAAAATGCGAACTTGCTTATTTTCACGTACATGATAAAAGGAAAATTTTAATTAAATATTCTTAGTGCCGTTTGTCTGTTTTGGAATTAAAATTAGGTGTCCGTTTTTTAAGGGCATCTCCCTCGAAAGATTTAATTAGAATGAATCGCATAAATACTGTGGGATTCGCGATAGTTTGCATTGATTGTATCTCTCAATACGCCACGAGTGACTTTAAAAGTTACTTAAACACCTATCTGGAAAAACGCGGTATTGACCAAGGCGGCGTTGCAACTTTGAGACCTCAATTTGAAGCGCGCTTAGCACAATGCCAAATTTAAACGTTGAACAAAGGTTTTGTTTTAGCTACACTGTAGAAATAAAGGTTATTACTATGCTGAATTTAGTTTCATGAGATGCCAAATGAAGTTTAACTATGCACTGCTTTTATTGTCAGTACCGAATTAAGTTCATCATAAACAGATTAGGATAATATTAAAAAAAGAGTTATACAAATAGCTATATTAGATATTAGTTAGGTTCCATATCTCTTTGAACTTTCATGGTATACCCATTTACACTTTTCTAATACATACAGTTATACCCAACCCTACGTTGTATAGTTTTTTACAAAATCTTAGTATTCTTTTAGCAACTTTTTTTTTTTTTTTTAATAATACAATTACAAATTCATATATTTATTCTACGGAACCCTGTGTGCGCGAGTAATGCTCGCACTTGACCGTTTATTTAGAATAATGTTAAAGTGAGCAACCTTCATTTTCCTCTACCACCAATCCCATTCAGACCAATTTCAATATCTTTTGTGATATATCCTTTACATAACAGACTACATTGTGGGTATGTAAAGGACAGCATTAACCAAATAATAATAATAATAATAATAAAATAAATATTTCAAGAAGTAATTTCACACCACTTCAAAATTATAGGCATATGTTTAATAATATTTAAAAAAAAAAAATCTACAATTTTTCTTTTTTTAAATTTTGCCAATAGAATTAAAAAAAAAAGTTAAATTAAAAAACAAAATTTAATTAAAAAACAAAGTGTAATTATTTTTTTTTTTATTAAGCTTCCATCTTTTTGCTTTCTTGATATTTTTATGGACTCTAAAATTCATATTATTTACATTATCATTAAGAATATCTAAAGAAATTCCTCTAGAAGAAAGTCTTAGATGTATGTCCATATGATTATCTTTTATTTCTATTCAATCTATTTTGAATTGAGAAGTTTTACATATGATGCAATAGAAAAAGGAAATGTCAGTCTCTCAGCCTGTTGATATTAAGATTCTTATATTCTTTAAACATAATTGATGGCCTACTCAGATACAAATTCGCAAAAGCCTTTTATTGACCAATGTTTACATTAAACAAGCGATTTCTTAACTGCAAGTATTTTATGGAATGATGTTGTTCTCATTTTAATGTGGTAAAATATATAAAAATTTTCTCAAAATATTGATAACTTAATTTTACTCTTTGACATTTTCTTAATCAATGAAAGTGATTCTAAAAAGATGAAACAGAAAACAAGCACCTATTTTTGTTAGTACATATAACTTACCAATTAATTGTAATAAAAAAATATACCAAAAATTTAGATCATTTCAATTTATTTAATCTATAATTATATGCCAAAGCTTTTAATTTTTAATTTTTAATACAAAATCATTAATTAAAAAATATTAGGGATTGTAAATTTCAATTAAAAATCCCAGTTATCAGAACACTAACAATATCAGAGAAATATCTTGTGTCAGAACGGGTTTGAACCCACGCTCCATTTAGAAAACCAGTGAGAAAGCAGTTCACAACTGGTTTCCCACCCCACTTAGTAACAGAAAAACACCCTAAAAGGCTCATTGCTCAAATCAGTCAAAACTTGTCTTTAAAATTCAGCTTTCCATTTTAAATATATACATATTTAAATCACCAAAAATCAACGTTTAAACACACAATAAATACATTAGATAATGTGAATAAAACCAGAACGTATACGTTTCGCGAGTTCCAGGACTCATATCATCAGTGTATAAAATCTATGTATAAAAACAGTATCCCCCCAACTACATGCAAGTCAAAAACACAAATGTCAGTAAACACGGTGCCGAAAAACCATCAAGTTCCAGCAACCAATGAAATCAAAGCAGAAGTGAAGCATCGTGACACAACAAATCCACCCAGAAAGTTCAGATATAAGGTACACTAGACAAATCATTAACCAAGGAGTTTTTAAATCTATGAATATGAACAGTTTCAAAAAAGTCTAAATCTAGAGGAATAATGCATTTCTTGATAATAGTAGCTGAGTCAAAATTGAAATTATGTCCTTCCCCCCAGCAATGAGAAGCAATAGATGATTTTTGCAATTATTTTATAATTATGTAATAGTAATGATAATAATAAAAAAGAGACAAAATAACAAATTAAAAAAGAATATAAATTCATAAGTTAAAATGCATTTTATATGGACAAAAATTTTTTTGGGAAGTTTAATAATCTAATAAATAATGATTACAATTGATTCCTTTTTTCTTGGGGCCCATTTTGTGAAAAGTAAAAGTTATTTTTGTGAATTTAATTATATTTTTGTGAAAAATAACATTTTGTAATGAAAGTTGAAATCCAGTTACTCAAATTCGAACCAAGCATTTATTAACAAAAACTTATTTAAACTCTTTTGCTAAAGTTTTCATTTCTGCTGAACTGGTTTTACTTACAAGTCACCCATTTTAAAACCTAACAAGATAAAAATAATAAATAGTAGAACTTTTTTATAGAAAGGAATTTTGTGAAGAGGCCTATTTTATTAAAAGGAATTTTGTGAAGGGAAAATTTTATTAAATTCATTTTAGTGAAGGGGCTCATTTTTGTGAAGGGGCCCATTTTGTTAAATTCATTTTTGTGAAGGGGCCCTCTATAAGCCTTAAATTTTGCCTGTATCGACCTCTGCTAATGCAGAAATTCCCATTCTTATATAGCTTATTTATGTTGACATGTGTTATATACTTTGTATTACATTATTACAGTAGCCTCCCTCTTAACCGGAACTCCGCTTTAACCGAGGGATTTTTTCTCCCAACATCAGGCAAAATTCAGGGATGACGGTCTTGGGAACTCAGCTTACGCTTTCAAGTTGAAGTACAATCACGAGGGGAAGGAGGCAACATTCAGAAAGGAGAACGTCGGTTCTAAATGGATACGCGTTGGCCTTCACCAGTGTTGAATTCAGGGTTTGGCATGGGGGGGGGGGGGATATTCCCCCCAGGAACAATGAGATGTCTCCCCAGAAGGTTTGATATTTAGTGTTTTTAATGGTCAAAAGTACAACCCCCTCCCCTGGAACTCTATAATGTCTGATCTATCTGCAAACTGTTTTGTACAAACATTTAAAAAGCTTTAGAGATGCGAGGAGATCACCGTAGAAGATGTATAAGAGTTGTTTGAGTCTGATAAAGATGTCAAGCATGAAACATTATTTGACGAGAATAAACGTATTGATGTTGTTCAATACGAAGACGATCCTGATGGTGCTCCAGTTGAAGTTGGCACTGCTAAAATTCCTCATAAGGGATAAAACATTAGAGTTGACACCACGCTATGTTGAGCAGCGGCTAACAGCTTCTTCGGTTAAACTTACGATGTTAAAGAGATGGAGAGATTATGCTGCAATGTCGGACATCTTGCCTTCAACAGAAGAAGATCACTTATTTCTTTATGGTTGATTAACTTAAATATACATAATGTAGAACAAGTTCAACTTTTTATAAGGCGTGTGACACGATTTTCAACAATTTAATTTGGGTTAAATATTTTTCATTATTTTTTATCAGTGATAATTTTTCTTTCAATTCAGTTAATTATAACTGGTATTCATTTCACAAAATATAGAATATATGGAATATATGTACTTTTTTAAAACTACACGAATTGAAAAACTAAATGCATCATAAAGGTTTAATTAATTAAATTACGCAGATACTTGTTTAATTTTTTTTACTTCTCCACTTTAACCAGCTTTTCTCTTAACCGGCTAACCCTCGGTCCCGTTTAGGCCGGTTAAGCGGGAGGCTACTGTATATGGCTATTAAATAAACTGCTTCTCAATATATGCATTAAATGGTGTAAATATTGAAGAAATTGCTCATGTCTTTCATATATTGGCAGTTATTTAATAGATATATAACTGAAGAGATAGAGAATAACGAATGAGTGTCCTTCGAGACGAGCATTCCTTTACAGAATTTTTAATCATTTTCCACCAGTTTTTCAAAACAGAAATATTTGCCTAATTGAATCGAAGAAATGCTAAAATTAAATAAGACAAAGTTTACAATTTAAAAGAAAAAACTGGTGGAAAGAATCGAGGATTCTGAGCACATTATGCGTGTCGCTCATCCTCAAGGGGTTAATGAGAACTTAAAATGTAAATGAAGGTTGCAAGAAAGGGTTTTTAAAAGTTTTGCTTTTCTCGCCACATTCAACCTTGCCAAATATATATATATATATATATATATATATATATATATATATATACAGAATATTTTTAATTAAAATACATACTCAAATAGAGAGCCATGGTCACAAGAACAATAAGTCCAAACCATACGTTGAAAACCAGGGCAAAATACAGCACAGCAATGAATATGTCTGCAAAGGTTGGGATGATGTTGAAAATAACATAACTACAAGAAAATGTAAAAAAAAAAAGAGCTTTAGATAAATCTATAATAAGATAACAAAAAAAATGTGGTCTCATATAGTTACATGCAAATTAATTTATGTTTCCATAAGTTAAACATATATTTTTCAAAAATACGGTATGTTCACTGCTTGGTAGTATGTCACAAGCCAATATCAGCAATCAACATACAGCATAGTGTAGCTAAATGAGTTAGTTAAAGAGATTTTTCAGTGCACTGATTATTTTTTAAATGAAATTTAAAAAACACATTAGATATTGAAGATAACTTATGACTACTTCAGTAAGTTAACTCAGAAAATTCAATAAATATGTAAGGCTAAACAAGAGTATTCGTCATATTTGCTACCTGTAAAACCTACATTAAAATATAAAGTGAAAGTTATGTTTTTTTGTATACATTAATTGTTTCCTTTGTTTCCATTTTACTATGTATTAATCTTTAAGTAAAACAAATACAGTATAACATCTTCAATATGGAAAGTTCTGTAATTCGGATATTTTGGTACATTTATTCATTTTTAATTAAAAGATCATAGATGGTGCCATAACATATTTGAATGAATTTCAAAAAATGATTAAGAAAAATGAAAAAACTACCTAATTTACTGGTTTTTTTTTTTTTTTTTTTTTTTTTTTTTGCAATTTTAAAATTGTTAGAACTTTCTGAATTACATTCGTAATTAATATAGATGTCTTTTTTAATAATAAGTTCTAAAAATTCAGAATTAGTGTTAATTTTCTATTTTTATTTCTCCAAAGGTAAGAAAATGGCATTAAAATATTGAGAAATCTGATTTTTATTATTATTACTTCTTTTAAGTATTTAATTTATGACTTACTTCGACATTTGTAGATGCTATATATTAAATTTAAAAAAAAAACATTAGCCTTATGTATCACTATTTTAAATATGTTAATGGAATTATAAAGTTATTTTTTAAATTAATTGTAAGTCTCATTTAAATTTCCCACTGAAACTTTTTTTGGTTTTAGAAAATTAGTTTCAATATTTTTCATGATATGTCTGTTATTCTTGTGATTTCTGTTATTTATTGAGTATTTATAAATCAAAAATCGTAATTAAAAAAAATTGTACGGTTGTTGTTTTTGGTAATTTAGAACAGATGAAGACCTCTGCATAAAATATGCATAATTTTTTATATATATGTATTTTAGAGCATTTTGAATTAATTTTTCTCAATGTTTTTTCAACTATTTTAACTTATCAAGTTCCTTGCATATTTGCATTGCCATATTTATGACAGATATTTGTATTACTATTTATCTAAATGCATTCTAGTTTCAAAACTTCTGCAATCCGTAATTTTCTATAATCCATAATTGCGATGCTTCTGGATTAAAGAAGTTATACTGTATAGGGCTATGTCCAATATACATGTAACTCTTCAAAGGTTATATGAAGCATGAAAGTTGGAGAACCACTGACTAAAACAACATACGTTAAAAACAACCTATTCTTGAATACCAACAGTAATTAGCACACTCTGAGAATATAGGCAAACACACAAACATCATTTACAAAAAAAAAAAAAAAAAAAAAAATCTGAATTTCCAGAAAATTTTAAATAAATAAAATGTTACTGTTTTCTTCTTTCTTTTACTAATATGCATTCAGAAAATATTGCTATATAATCATAAAATTAATACAGTAAAATCTGTCTAACGCAGAATCGATTGGGACCGGGAAAATTTTCCGTGGTAGACAATATTCTGCCTTATGCAGAAGAGCTGCCCCCCTTCCTCCCAAAAGATTCTATGAAGTTATAATGAATTGTTCTCCGACAACGATCTTTTAATGATTGTCCTAACTCAAAAATCGGTTGAAAACTAAAATTCTGAAAGATCTTTTGTCTTTATAGATAAATGACAAACGCTATTAAATTTCTTCATACTGCTGTAATAAAAACGCCTGCTAATTTCACATTTACACACAATAAATAAATAAATAAAATAAAATGAAATAAAAGACTTTGAGAATTAGACAGAAAGTAGTCACTTAGAGTTTGAATACAACCTTAATGCATAATATATTGTACTTTAGAAAATACACATATTTCCATGAATGTGTGTGTTTATTAATCTTAATTAATAATTTAATTAAAGGCATTCAGGGGCGTAGCTACAGATTTTTTTTTTTTTTTTTGGGGGGGGGGGGGGGGGGGGGAGAATTCGAAAATTTCCCAACTTGAAACAAATTCCTCCAATTTTCAACTGAAGTGATATGCACAACATTTATAATAATAATAATGAAACTTATGCATAAAAAATTCCTTTCCAAAGAAAAATTTTGAAACTAGAAACATAAAAATTCTAATTATTGATTTGTTTAATACAAAACAAACATGCAACTTCTGAACATGATTTGACTGTTTTTAGAAAATGTTTGTCTGTGTGTGTGTGACACAAATTTTGTGGATGCTCTATCTTAAGAACTAATGCACGGGATTTAATAAAACTTCAGATTTTGTTATATCATGATAAAAATTAATCCTGATTAGTTTTTGGTGTATATCGCCCAAAAGGTGGCGCTGCTGTGGTGCATTTTTCACGATTTACATGATTTTAGAGATAGTTATCTCTCAAAAACTGTTGCATGGAATTTGATCAAACTTCATATTCTGTTAAACCTATGTAATTTGGTGCTTATTAGGTTTTTGTGTATGTCATCAGCATATTTCACGATAGCTATATCTTAAAAACTAATGCACAAAATTTAGGCAAACTTCATATTCGGTTGCACTTCCTTATTAGGCTTGTATGTATACTGTCCAAAGGTATCGCTTTTGTGCTCTTTGGGTTTGGAATCTTGGTTGCAGACATCTAACAGGATGTGTGCCAAAATTCAATGATTTGTTTGGAAAATGCGATGCTTGTAAGCCCATTACTAAATTGCCAAAATTTTCTTGTATTTCTTATAATTATTTCCTGTAAAACTTATGTGTATCAATGTTCATTGCTGTGCTATTATTTTTATCTATTCCCTTTGGTGAAACCGTTTTCCGACGGTGCTTTTGGAAGTCAGCTTCTTCAGTCACATCCTAATATTCATAATTGTTTGTGAACTTGTCTATAAGGAAATCTTTATTTCTTCAAAATTTTATTCAAGTGCAACGTGTCAGTGTTACAGTGAAAGTCGATTTTTTCTTCAGTTGATGGATTGCTTTCATGGTCATATTTCTGTTCCAAATTGTCCTTTTTTTTTACCTTTTTCATCCTCGAATGGATTTTTAGATGCTCCAAAATCTTCCACGAAAACTCTTTTCCTATTATGAAGGGTTCTTTCATGCTGACATTTATAGTCATTTTTTAGAACAGCTTTAAACACACAACACTGGACTTTTGGTTTAAAATTTCAAAACACCTATAAATATAAACGAACAGGGCTGAAGTATATTTCGCACACAAATAAAAGTAAAATGTGACAAATTTATCTAAACGAACGACTTTTTATATTCACATTTGCTCATATAACACTTTTCTCTTAACTGCAAAGGGTTAACTAATTTTTGAGGCAAAAAATCACGAGAATGAGTAAAATATTGTCCAAAAATCGCAAAATTAGTTAAAAAATTAGTGCAATTCGTGAAAACTCATCAAATCTTCTTGCCCAGCTGTGTTTCAAGTAGGTGACTACATTCCTTTCTGTTGTGCTACAAGTGATCTCCAATTTTCAAAAGAAGATACAATCCTTTTGGATTAAAATAGCTGGATTCTCTTTTGGGAGGAGAAGGAGAGGTAGGGTGAAATTTTTGATAAAGGAACAAAGTTTTGGAGGAAATACAGGAGCTGGATAGTCAGACTATTGATGGACAGGAGTAAGGAAATTTAGGACTGGTAGATGTATATAATATTTTTGTATAACTGGAAAATACAATGATAAGTTGAGTGTGGCTGATTTTGTTTTGTATTTCTTTTGATAATTTAACTTGTTTACTCTTACAGTACTCAGAAACATAATCACCAAAACAATAAAAATTTCATAATTTTTTTACTATATTACTTTAAAAAAAGAAAATGTCTCAAAAATCTAGAATTTCCCAACCCTAAGCTCAAATTTCCCAACTTCACATATATTGGGGGGGGGGGGGGGAGGCTCCCACCCATGGGGATGCCCCTGAAGGCATTCAATTAAGATGCTCAGCATGGAGTATTTGACGCATATATATCAGTTTTAAAGTTTCATAAACCAAAAGCCTTTCATTTTTAAAATATCCTTTTTTCCGCCTACTGCAAAGTTTTGGTTTCAATGGGACCTTACTTTTTTTTTCCGTTTCCGCGTTAGACAGATTCTGGCTTACACAGCATGAATTAATGTTATTTTCTATGAAGTTTACCTGGACTTGAAAAAATTTCCAAGTTAGACACATTTCCGGCTTACACAGAGTCTGCCTTAGATAGAATTTACTGTATTTTTATAAACTAATTTACAGACACTTTGCTTGAAGAGGCAACATTAATCCTCTCATCCATAGCAACCTCATCTAAAGCTGTATTGAAAAACAACCCACATCTGTGGATATTTTATTTTTGTGGTAAATTTTGTCTTGGGGTAATTTAAGGAGTATTTTGTTTGTTCAAGAACTTTGAAACACCTAGAAAACTATTTTTAATTCAAAAGAAGAATTTAAGGACTTCAAAAATCCTGTATACACCCTGTATCAGAATATTTCTAGGCAAAAGAAAAACAAAACAAAAAATGCTCAAAAAGAGGGTTTCATTAAAATACAAAAAAGCAGAAAATTGCAGATCCATAGAAAATTTTCATTCCTGCTTTAAAAGTACTGTCATAGCCATTGTGCTTAAAAATTGATGATATTTGTATACAATAATGGTTCATTATGAATTGAGCCCAATTACTTAAATTCAGATACAATTGAAAAATATTGCACAAAAACATACAGAAATGCAGCAAAGAAAAATAATAATTCATAGCATAACATTCAAATATTGAAAAAACAGCTTTTATGCTGCAAACATTCATCTATTAAAGAGGATGAAAAACACACATACACACTTAATAGCATCCAATATAGAACAAACTCACATGATATGAAAGTATAATAAAATTACTAATTATTTCAATGTAGATGAAAGTGAAATTTCTGGACTGAAAATAATAATTACAAACAAAATAGGAAATTACACATCATTTTTTATTTTTATTTTTACTTAAAAATAAAGCAAAATATTACAACAGAAAGTATTTTTAATAATAGATTCTAATTTTAAGAGAATAACTAGAGAAAAAATCACTTAAAGATAGCAAAAACTTGTGATGGTAAGTGAAAAATAAGAAATACCTAAGAAGACTGCTGATACTGCTAGTTCCTCTGTCCATAACCCGGAGGACTTCTCCAATTTTTCGATTAAGATGCCACTTTAAAGATAAGCTGCAACATGAACATGTAAAATGGTACATTATTTTAAAGACATATAAGATAGTAAAATATACGCTGTTTTAAAGATTTGGGATTTATTAACTCTTTTATGACTACAGGACATAAATGTACTCGCATAAAATTTTATCAATTTAATGAGGGTTTAAACTTTATTTCAACAAATGCATTGTACTGATAAAAATTTTCATAACAAATTGTATTCGGTATGTGCTACTACGTTCAGCCATTATAAGATAAAATTATTTATAAATAGCATATTTTTTATTCAAAAGGAAATATTACAATTTTTCAACATGCAGCCACTTTTTATAAGACATCAGCCATATAAAGGAATCATGGATATTTTTATAGAGCCAGTAGTTACACATTTATGTTGGCTAAGGTAAGCTATTGGCAAATTTGTACAGGTGTATTCCATTCAAAACAGTGATAACATAGTGCTGATAATGAAAATTGGTATAGATGCCAAAAATAGCAATAGCTAAAAACAGAGTTTCCCCAAGATTTAAAAAAAGGTGGGGTGCTGCTTGTGGGAAAAAGGCACTTTTTGATTCCAAAGGGCCCATTTTGGATTCTTAAGGGCACTTTAAAAAAAAATTTTTAAGCATTCTTTTTATTTTTAATATTTAATAGTCAGGGAACTCTTTAAAGACAGCAATGAGTCAATTTTTACTATGCAAGTAATTTTTTTAATACACAAAGAAGTAAAGACACTTTTTTTTCAACTGGGGGCAAGAAGGGTGCTAATTTTTTGGATGAGGAGCAAGAAGGGTGCTATTTTGTAAACCTAAGGGCAGGCAAGGTGCACCGCCCTTCTGAAACTGTCTGGGGGAAACTCTGCTAAAAATATTGTAATCATAGATATAGCCAGCTGACAATTTAATTGATGAGTAATGCAAATTAAGATGTATTTATTTGTTAATTAAGGTGGGGAAATTTCACAATTTTCATTTTCACTTTTATGTTGAAGAACACAAAAAATCAAGAAAATTGATACCAGTCTTATGTATATTTGAAGCTTTAATAATCCACTAAATTAATTTTAAAAATTCCAGTTTTGGTTTTGGCGGGAAAACACTTCATCTATGACGAAAGCGGCTGTGACGTCATTCGCCATGTAAATACCGTCGTTCTACGTTATTCACTTAAGTGTTTGGCATATTTCTTATATGTTTTTTAATTTTCTGTGTAAAAATGAGTAGTAACGTGTGTTAAAACATTGTACAGTGCCATGTTTTGCAAATAGTACAGTACATTTGCCTGAGAAGCACCTTTTTAGTGTTCCTAAAATATTTTACATATTCATATTACTGAGTAGAAGGTGCTTTTTTTTTTGCTACAAATTTACTATGTGAAAATTCATAAATTTATCTGCAAGATAATTAAAATATGTTCTTACCACTGTGTTAGACATTCTTTATGTTTCAATTCCAATGAGAATTGATAAAAAATATTAATTTTATTTGCAATACCTTCAAATCTGATAATATGCATTTAACAAAAAGTATGATTACAACATAAAGTTTGTTTATATTAATTGCTGGTAGATTGCAGCAAAGAATTTGCAAGAAACACAATGTTATACGATTATCCGTTATTTTTAATTTAGAACTTAATTGGATAGATTTTGCAGGTTTTAAACAAAGTTAAAATATTTAAAGGTTTTAATATACTTGTGTTTTGTGAATAATTTTTTTTTTATTTTTAAATGTGGTACCTATTAAACATTTATGTCAAAAGGATAATTTTGTTCCGTATTTCTTTTAGGAACTTCTAAAATTAAAAATGTTGATATCTAAAATGAAATTTTATTTAAAAATATTTTAGAGGGTATTCAGATTTTTAATATGATTATTTGTAATTTTTTAACTTATTAACGAAAGGAAAACTGGCTATTCAAATTTTAGTGGCAAAAAAAAAAAAAAAACAGTCTCGACTACAAGATAAACTTTGTAAGAAAACTAAATTATTGAAACAAGCCACGGTCATGTGTTTGTTAAATAGAAAACTAAATAAATCTGAAAAATTAGATTGATTTTCTGTTCATTATTTAATGTTATAATAAATATGGTATTAAAAAGTTGTGCAGCAGTTTTAAGAAAATGATGCATAGTCTGCAATATTGTATGTCACAACTTGAGCTCATTTAAATTTTTTCCCTGCAGTATGTTTTTAATAAAAGTGTTAAGTAACATTTTATAAAATATAAACAAACCATCAATTGCTCCCATATAATTATTATGAACATTTTTTACTGTATGTGTGCCCTTTCACAAATCTGGCCAAAATCGGCATTTTCAAATCAAAATTTTAATGAAATTAAAAAATAAACGATATATTTTATGTTAAGATAAGTTAGATCTTACTTTTTCACAAATTTAAAGTTCATAATGTTAAATAAATTTTAAGGAACAGGTGAAACAAGATTGCAAATAGGAAGAGCAATGGGAAAAATTATGCGCGCAAAACATTAACATTTCACTTTAGTGGCAAATGACGTCACAACCAATCCTGTCGCGTTTTTGTATCACATGGTTTTGTTTACGTTTTTGCATTATTAAAAACAGTAATTAAAAATTATTTTCAATTATTTTAACGATTCTGAGTGGATTTTTGAGGATTTCAAGATAAACTTTATCAGTTACACACAAAAGAAAATGTATTCCTTCCGGGTGAAATTTCCCTATTAATACAAGCAATTAACAGAATCCAGCTTTTAATTAAATAACATATTTATAGAACAGCATGTCTCTGTTAATAATTTTCTTTCCCTGTAGTATTACAAACTCTTTCAAGCACATCAGCCAAATTATCGTGAGCAGACTACATTTTGATATGAAAAGCTCCTAAAGGAAAGAGTTCAGAATCTGAATTTTAGGCAACATGAACTATGCAACTTAAGAAAAACTCTTATAAAAAAAATTGCTTTAACTAATCTTGCTATTGCTACAAAGCATGATATTTTGAAAACTGCTTTAATACAATGCTGAAAATCTGAAATATTCCGAATGGGAATTATTCATGAATTGAGGAAGAAAAAAGGACTGATATCTACAACATTATATTCACAAAACAGACAATTTGATCAAAATATCTTGGTTACGTTTCTGCTAATTAACTTTGTCTAATAGTTATTTTGGACTTTAACTAAATTGTTATTACCTTTTAATTAACTAAACTGTTAATGAATTATTCTTATTGTAAGAAATCTTTAAAGAAAATACTATTTTGATAAACATTATGGCAGAAAACTTAAACAGCTTAAAATTAAATTCAAATGAATATGTAACAGAATAAAAATAAAACTTCTCAATCAGATAAACACATATGCTTACATATACAACACTCATTGGTGAGGGAAGCAGATTATCTTGTAGTTTACTATTTTAGACAACTGATTTAACTTTTTCAGGACTAGCAATGCATATATACATTTTTATAGGGTGAATACACCTTATTTTTAAATAGTAATCTTTTCCTTATTTAATCATAGAATTTCTATGATTAAACAGGGGTGAAGATTACTATTAAGAAATAGTGGTATCAGAAAATAAAATTGCATACCCAGGCCAATGGTCTTAAAGGGTTTGTTAAAGTAGGGTGTTTTTCAGATACACTTTTAATGCCTTTTCTTAGATAAAGGTAAATGCAAAGTTATTTTAAATGTTATTAGTAACCAAATAATTGCATTTAAAATTATTTCTGCTCTGTCATAAAGCAGGTTTACTTTATGAAAAGGATAAATAATAATAAAGGTACTGAAATAGCACAATAAAATATGGCTAAATTAATAGTTTATGTTTGATCTAAATCTACTCAAAAAAAAAAAAATAATAATAATAATAATAAATAAATAAAATGCACTGCGATAAAAGTTTTCCAAATAAACAAACTAACCTATGCAAATGTTTATACATATCCATTTCAACTTCTTTTACTGTATACTGCTGAACTCTAATCCACAAAAATGTTCGAATGTTACTTAAAAAACTGTTATTACCTATGAAGAAAAAAGATTAACAGTGTTACTTATTTTGACACTTAGAAATTCTAAAGTACATTCAAATATCTAAAATAAATTAGTAGATCCTCATAATTTACTATTTTTTTAGTTTATATCTATTCAAAATTAACAGGGGCTGAAAATAAGTAAAAGTATGCTTGAATTGGTAGCCTTTGCAAAGTCTTGGCTACAATTAATGCCAGCCAAAGATTGCTGGCTTGCTAATATACATATATATATATATACATATCCAAAAACTAAACCAAAATGTACAAAGTCACTGAACTGATCCAAAATAAAATAAATAAACTGAACAAAATGACAACTACTAAATTAACTTAAAAACAAATCATTATCCCACGACAACAAACCAGCACACTTTAAATAATATGAAATATCTAAAACCATAAGAAGAATATATATGTATATAAATAACACTTTGTATAATGTAAAATGGATATGGAAAGGGAAAAAAAGTGGTTATTTTACCAAATATTTATTTTTTAAAAGAGATTTTCATAGGAAAACAAATATTTGTTTATTTTTTTTTTATAAATCAATAAATCAGTGATAAAAGTTAAACTTTGAACTCCCTGATGTAAATTTGAAACCCTTATGTTGACCTAGAGCAGGCTTGATAAACCTATGTCACTATAAACTATTGGGCACCTATGCCCAAGTTTGCACATACAATAATTTCTCTGGCACATGAAAAATTTTCATTAGATAATCAATCTATAGGTAAAATTAATTTTTCTGTTTGTTGTAATTAATAAAATTTTGTTTAGCACATATCACAAATAATACAATTATTTTTGCATGAATTAACGCATATATATTTTTTTTCTTTTCCTGTGATGATATGCAGTACTTTCGACATTTAAGAGTTTTGCCTTTCTCAATGAATTAAAATAATGAATTTTATGACATTTGCAGTAATAAAATGACAAATAGGCCCATTTTTGCTATGCAATAAAACAACAAAAATAACAAAATCTGAACCAGGTATAAAGCAGGTGGTCATTCTGCCAAGTCAAGCTTAGAATGGATTACTTGCATTCTCCATTAAACATCTAACAGCAAAACTTTTATTAGTGCATTTTTAATGTGACTTGGATAACCACATGTTCCATTAATTACAAGTTAAATATATTACTAAAAGAAACATTGGTAATTCCCCCTGTTCCTTTATTATACAGTATGTGCCATCTAAATGAATCATATTTATGAATCAAAATTTCATTAATTTAATGGATGACTCTAACACATTGAAAAATCAATTTTGACTTTTAATTTTTTTTTAATTCTTAACTATTTAATACATTAAAGCAGCTATACTCAACCTTTTTTTCTTGCAGGCCCCAAACATATGTTTGCAACATATGTAATCACTTAAAAAAGAGTAATGAATAAAGCAAGACAACATAAGTAGTATAACAATGATTCCTAGTCTGAGCAGTTCCTCAAACCTGTAAAAGTAGTATAACAAAGCAATATAACAAAGTTAATATTATTAGTAATGTTGAACATTTGTCTCAGAAGAAATGTTACCAAAAACTTTTAACATCACTATTTCCAAACATAAACTTTGGGGCACATTTCTTTTACATATGCTGCAGAAATATGCCATGAAGTTTGTTGTTTGGAAATAGCGGTGCAAAAATGTTTGGTGCCAATTTTCTTTGCTACAAACGTTCAACCATAAGTATCGGTATAAGTTGTATAATAAGTATAAAACGTAATAATATAAAAATGCAGAATTTCTAAAAAAATATTTGTGGGATTATTTAAAATTAAATCAATCTTTTGCACAATGCAAAAACTTTTTATTATTATTTTCTTAATTGTAGAAATGTATAGTGCACATTTAATTAATTTGGAATAATGTAAGCTTAATGTTGAAAATTAAGAAATGCACACAGCACTGTAGCACAAATACAACTACATGTATAAATGAACTTTTGACTAAGAAAACTGCATTTAAGATGCGTTTATTAGAAATATTAATCTCTTCAGAGAAAAGAAATCATAAATCTTCTCAAGTAATTATTGTTACGTCCTGTGTTTACAAATATCAATAACTGTCAGCATCTCAGAATTCCCAAATCATTTTAAAGAAATATTACTTCCTGATTACCTCCAACAAATCATCTAAATACACATTTATCTTTCAATGCAGAAAAACTTTACAAGGACAGTTCAATTAAAGTGTATAATAACTAATGTGTAAGTGAAGTGTTTTTTCCAGATATAAATAAACTTTATTATGGAATAAAAGACATTAAACTAAATAACAATTTAGGACTTTTAAAAAAACCCATTATTTATGCAGACATTTTATATGTATTAATTTTTTCTTATGTAGTTGAATAATGTAATCCAGAATGAAAGGAACTGTTTTGTTGTGCCCCAAAATGTGTAAAATACTTATTAAAACTTTTCTATATATTTTTAACTCAGTGTCGTGCAGAAAATACACAATATACATTATACAAGCAATAACATGGGTTACACCCTGTGTTGTCACCCTGGATAATACCACTGGATTAATAAATAAAATTATAATGAAGTCCTGAACTACAGAGGATACATAAAAAATAAGTTTGACATAAGAATGAGTAGAAGACTTTAAAAGGTAAGCGATACTTTCTTACCTAATTTATTAGTGTGAAAATAAAGTTACAAATATTATTTGCCAAAATATTCGTCATAATTAAGACGCAAAAGAGCTTAGTCGCCACTGAGCAAATGTATTACGATTTTTTATTTCAGTGTTAACATAATTTTAAATTAATTAAAAATAACAGATTTTGTCTTCCCATGAAGATATATGAAACAATATTGAAGGTCTTACATAATTTGTATGCACATCTCAAAAAAAAAAAAAAAAAAAATTATAGGGTAGATGTGCCAGTAATGGATACCCTTAAGGAATTTCTTTTAGAATTATTTTTTTATTAATAGTTATAATTATTATATTCCAGTTTTTTCAATATTATATTAACCTATCAACAATATTTAAGCATTCTTATAGTCTCATTTCTCAATATGAATCGAAATTTAATTTTAAATAACAGAAATATATCAAAACACCCAAAAACCCAGTAATGCACACCCTTTGGCCCAGTGACTGCATTTAGAACCAGAATTTAATGAATACATACTAATGAGACAAAACAGTTATTTTCAAATAAATTAAAACAATTAAGATACCAGTAATTAATAAAATATTTGTGATAATCATTTACTGTTTGCATAAATTATTGTAATTATCAAAATATCGATGTTTTAATTATTTTAGATGGATAGTTTAAAATACTAAATAGCAGGCAATTACAGCTGTCAAATTATTGAACCAGTGTGGGATTTAAAAGGTAATTAAAATAAAAAAAGTTTTGGAATATTAGTGTTTAGTTTTGTCTCACTTTTTTAACAATTAATCTTCCAGAGACTACTTGATGTATCATTTATAATAATTAATATTACAAATATGAAAGAAATGATATTGTGAATTGAATATTTTAAATACTAAATAAAATAATTTCAAAATAAAACTGTCGAACTGATGTTTGAGTCCACTGATCTGCAGATTTACTAGTTTCATGAATATTAACTATAACTTTCATTAATATTACATTTTTTTTTTTTTTTTTTTTGTCAGAAGTAAATAAGGAAACATTTAAGACAGAAAATAGATTTTTAATAGCTTCTGTAACTTAATTGTTTTTATTTAAACGGAGAGGGATTAAGCCCCATGAGCCCCTCTTTGACTGTGCTCTTAAACAAAATTTTCTGCTTCCTAGCTGGTTTGATTGCTAGATTATAAAATATGCATGGTACATATACATAAAAAAAAAAGAATAAAATATTGAAATTTTATTAATCACATAAAATAACTTAAAAGCAGCTATTTATAAAAGTTTTGGTGTTATTACATTTTGGTAAGTATAATTGAAAAATTAAATTTGATTACTTAGGTTTGCAGTTAAGTTAAAACATTTTATGCACTATGAAAATTAAAGAAATTGCCTTTTTAGCAATGTCTACATGGGGTGTCCATTACTGGAAAATGATTAATTAACCATCCCAGTAATGGACACCACCTCTTAAAACCTTAAAAATAAGTGAAATTTTGTAAATGGCCATTAGTATATAAAATTCCAAGTTTTCTATTGCTACTCAAACAAAAACATTCAATTTTGCAAGAAAATAAATAACATATAAATTAATTAAACAAAGCCAATTCTTAGCCTCTTCATTAAGATTTTCACAGAAAACAGCGAAACTTTGAAACATTATTTTCTGCTTCCTGATTGGTTTGATTAAAAGTGTCAACAATAACCCAGTTTTATAAAACATGCAAAGGGGAATTATAAAAAAAATAAAGCTAAATATTTATTAGTTATTTTTTTATGAACACAAAACATCAAGGGGTGTCCATTACTGGCACATCTACCCTATATGGATTTGATTATGTGTCTTGGACCGCACAAAAAAGGTCACCGGGCCGCAGATTGAGCATGGCTGCATTAAAACAAGTCATTCAATTAAAAAGACTTTTTATATAATGCTGCTTGGTTGTGCTATCTATTTACATAAAATCCAAGTCTCTGTGTGTCCCTCACTATTCCGGTAGGACCGCCTCATTGAAATAAGTAATTGTTGAAAAATATTAATGCAGGGTTACCACAGTAGCGCCAGATGTTAGCCAACTTGGCAATAGCTGGCTAATTTGGCGAAATTCCCATTTAAAACCATTAATCTTTCATAATGGAGGTCACCGAAATTTAATTTAAACTCCACTCTTTTAAGATATTTTTTCGAAATCTATGGGTGAGAATTTAAAGTGCATCTTTACATCTTCCTCCCGATGCTACTAATAAAATAACCGCCAATAGACAATGGTGTACTGTGTGAGCTCCTAACTGCGCGATTTCAATGTGCTTTAGACACTTTTCCAGTATAGGTGCCTTGGCGAAAAAGGAAATTTGGTAACATATTTTTATTCACTGTTTCATTTTATATACATACGCAGTTTTTTCGATATTTATACCAATTATTTAACATAAAAAAGCCTTTTCTCTAATTTTATACAGAAACAGATGTAATTTGTACATAAAAACATCAATAATATACATATAAAACAAACAAAAACGCTCATCAAATTTGTTTTCATAGCTGTTTATATGATTTGACAACAAATCTCGATATTTTTCCGTTATACGGACACCATGCCAAAATGTATGCTAATGCGCCAATTATTTCAAAATGGTAAGAGATATTTGTAATTTTATGCCAGCAGTTTAATATGAGTTTTATTTTATTGCTTTATTTTATAGCAGTTATTTGTTCACTTATTTTAAGTATATATTTGTGATTTGATGAAATAGTTCGTAAAAGTCTGGAATTTTCAAATGTTATATTTTTTAAATGCTCACTTTAGTATCGACAATGGTTTTTCTTTTATTTTTCAAATGCTTCAATTCACGATTTTGCGGCAACTATTACGCTTGGCGACAATGGTGTCCGCATAACGGAAAAGTACCCAAATCTCACTTTCTGATGCCCAAATTACACCAAGCTTTTTTAAAAAAATGCCAAAGCCCTTACAGTGGAAAAGTACCAAACTGTCTAATCTTTTGCGCTATCCGTGTTATAGTTTGTACTATATGCAAGGGGAGTGGAGCGAAGAGTTTAAACATTAAATATTAAAGTTTCGGCACATATGTCATATATTGGCGCGATTTTTTCTGACGCCAATGTCATATACACAACGGGTACTTAACTGGCACCAAAGTGTCGTAATTTTGCTTGATATGGTAATCTGGATGTTGTTGTTTATGCTGTTGATGTTTTCGCCAAATTGGCGTCGGGAAAAAATCGCGCCAATATATGATAACGTATATGACAACTGTGCCAAAGTTTCTATAAAGCAGTATAAGACTAAAAAATTAAGAATAAAATAAATGCAAAATAGGACTAAAGAAGAAAGAAAAATCATGCGTTAAGCATAGAATATGAAACACTTTCCAACACATCCTAAATACTTTAACAAAACTTCGTTATTTAGGGAAATAAGGTAAATAAGATAACGTTACTTCTTAGATATCCCGTCGACCAATTTCGCCAAATTATATAAATCGCCAAATCAATAGTAAAACATTATTAAAAATACAAATAAAACGTCGAATTAATGGTTTTATTGGCCATTATTGGCATTTAATTAATTAATTAATGGCAACCATTATTGGCAATTAATCTTACAATTTGGCGACAGTAATTTGGCTGACAGGATAACTAAGAAGTACCAAGATAACTAAGTAAACATTTTAGAAAATGCATAAAAAAATTTCAAAATTGATTTCAGCAGTTACCATCCATAGCCAATAGTACCGTTATTACATGCTTTTTACATGCGTTATTACATGCGTTATTTTTAGCTAAAATTTAATTTAAACTACTCTTAAAACTACTGGCCCCACCAGTGGCCGAGAGGTTCTGCTCTCGAAGCTGGTAGACGGGAGGTGCTGGGTTCGATCCCAATCGCGCCCGTCGGCCTAATCGTTCGGAGTGTTCGTGGTTTTCTTCAAACCTCGGATTTCCAAGCGTTAATACAGGTTAAGTTCCCTTAGAAAGACCCCCACGAAGGGCACTCCCCCTCTGAGCCTATATCCCTCGTGCAGATAATTGGCCGTCAAAAATACAACCAACTTAAAACTACTGAAATCACATTTCCAGATATTATCATCCATAGACGGTTATGTATCCAATTCTTTGCGTGACCATGTATATCATTTTATCTATATTCTACAAACATTTCTTAGGAAACTAAATGCAGTTCAGCGTAAAAATGCATAACTCCTTTAAAAACCACCTTTAAGCAATTTACTCTCATACTCAGTAACCCTTAGGAATTCTTTTGTGTAGCCCTGCATATGAACTGTAGCATTTATACACACAGTATTTATACACATTTATACGCATTTATACACATGTATGCATAAATGTAGTGAAACATAAAAGCGCATATCATAATTAAAAATGCATTTCTAGCAATCATTGCTCATGTACAATACTTCGAAGAAAAGTTTCTTGGCGAGAAAGAATTTTGCCAACGTATTTTCTGGCAACCTATTTACTGCTTCATACTCGCAAGCAATTTTTTCCATATGTATACAATTTGGCCAGATGTCATATTGGCGCGATTTTTTTCCGACGCCAATTTGGCGAAAACATCAACAGCATAAACAACATTCGGGTTACCATTACAAGCAAAATAACGACACTTTGGCGCCAGTAAAGTACCCTGTAAGTATATGACATCGGCGTAAAAAAAAAAAAAAATCGCGCCAATATGGGCGTATATGACACCTGTGTCGACAATTTAATATAAAAAAAGCTATTTACCCGTTTTTAAAAAGAAACAGAAAGATTTTTTTCACAGATGTCATATACGCATGGTGGTTGGCGTGATTTTTCTATGACGCCAATTTGGCAGAAATCTCGCTTTCGAATACCAGTTGCTTATATATTTTTCAATTATTTGCTATCATTTTGAAAAGGAAATAACTATAAATAAATAAAAGTTTGAATAATAACTATAGAACAAAGCAGTTTATATAATTAAAAAACAGAAAATAAAAGTAAATAAACAATTTATTAATAAATAAAAAACAATAGCCGGGTTACCATAGCAGGCAAAATAACACTATTTTGGCGTCAGTTAGGTATCCCGGTTCATATCTGAAATCTGTGCCGTAATTTGTATATAAAAAAAAATATATATATATTTAGAAACGATTTTTTTATGCATATAAGTGCATATATAAACAAAGATAAAAGTTCATTAGATTTGTTTTCATAGCTGTTTATATATTTTCGCAACATATCTCACTTTCTGATTCCCGAATCGCGCCAAGCTTTTTTTAAAAATGCGCTATAATGGAAAAGTACTTAAATAAATAATTAACAGAAATAACAAATTATACAAACTAAAACTTTTTATTTCGAGATCAAAGCATTGTTTTTAATATCGATTAAAAATACATATATCCTTGGACAACTTCAATTGAAATTAGTTTCACAGCTTAATATCTCATTCCATAAACCTAAACAAACACAAGTATTCATTCATCGTGAAAAGTCAAAAATATTAAATCATTGAGGTAATCATTCACAAAGTAAGTTCTCCAACAATCAATGGGCAATATTCTAATGACGTCATAGTAGGTAAAATGGTGGCAGTATTGTTTGTTTATGGTTTGTAATCACAAAGATTTAATTTTGCAATGTCTCTTAGTTACATTATTTTATTGTCATATTTATAAGCTCAGAACAAAAGCCTATTTTTTCATTATTTAGTTATTAAAGACGGAAAAAAATCATAAATGCATGATTTGAAAATTAATAATAATTTTCTTTCTTAATACTAAAAAATAACACCGGGAAGTAACAGTGGGTTTAAGTTAAATAAGTTTAACTGTTTAATTCTGTTGTAATATTCAAAATAACTGTATTTATTAGATTTCAGTACTCAACATCAGGGCCCTATTAAATTTTGAAGTTAGAGGAATTACAATGTCATTTCAGGACCTTTCTTTTGGAGAAGCTTTTCTAAATTCCATATGTACATGGAAAATCTTCAGTGTTAGAAATATTATTCCTAGGACTGACATAACACTAGAACGGCCTGCAATTTTACACAAATTTTTGAAAGCTACTTTATATCAGAAATTTTACTAAAAACTGGTTACTTTCTTGTTATAGCGGCCCACGCTATTAGGATTATGACAAGTTGCAGCCAATTTCGCCAACGTCGTAACCAAGATCGTGAAGCACACACATATAATACCATTTCATGAAATCGTATACGATAATTTAATAGTTTTTAACCTTACTTCAAGTGTGTTATTTATTTATTTTTAAGGCTCAACAATCTAAATTGTCCAATATATGAATTAAAAAAATGTAAACAAAGATTGAATAGACATGACCGTAAAAAGCCTCAAATCTGCATAACACTTGGAACCAAACTGTGCAGATTAGTGGTCTTCTACTGTACACAGTTTTTCATAAATGCGTTTCGTTCTTAAAATGTGTTATTTTCATCTATCACTGCGGAACAAGCAAGAAAACTCATATTCTTGCACATGAGTTGTATATATCTTTATATCTAAATTTCCGTCATTTTTGACGGGCTACCTTTCTAGTTTTTATATATAAAAACTTGGCATGTGACACTGTTCATAGACATTGTTTGTGAATATTTTACATGTGCACATAAAAAAGGTTTAGGATTCCTCACCCACAATCTCTCTTTATCTTAAATAAACTATAAGTATTTGACTAAAAAGCAATCAAAGTGATCGAAAGTTACATATCAAATAATTTACAAAAAAGTTTTAGGAGAAAAAAGGAATCCACAATTTTTTTAGTGACAGAGTAAATGTTTTTAATCACAGGAAAAATGGCATTAGATTTATGTTAAAAGTTTGCAAATAAATGAGTCAAACTACATATCTTAATTTTGAAAGATACAGTAAAACCTGTTGAAACGGAACCTGAAGTAATGAGATCCTACCTTAAATGGAAAAATTTTAGTGTCCCAGTGAAAAGAATACAATACAATTACGATTACAATAGACAGTGTATCTGTTAACAAATAAATCTGTCTAATATGGAATTCGTCTCAAATACCTTGCCATTTCGTCTTAAGAGATTTTTCTGTATTAAATAAATTAACTTACAAATCAACATTACCAACCAGCAAATTAAAAATAATTATGAAACTTTGGAGATATATAGAAGGTAGTATGTAATAAACAATTATTTTTTATTGTTTAAATTTACTTTAAGAAAGTAAATTTTACTGCAGAATATTTTTCAACCTTGTGTTATTACTCATTAATAGTAAGAAATATAGAGGGTCTTCACACATATCACATATGATTTTCATTTTCTTCGATTTAAATATAAATGGAAGTAAAACTCTATATAACATCATTTCGGGTTTAATTATTGTCTGCATTATTAAAAATATTCTTTGCTTTAAAATGTCATTGGAAAATAAATGGATCAAAGGCACTTTATAAAGAGAAATACTCATATTCGAATATTTAAAAAAGGTATGAAAAGCATGGTTTTAATATTTCTACATGTAAAATAAGTGACATAATTAATAAACAGGAAAGAAACATCAAAGTTTACATTTGACAGGGGTAAAGGTAAAAAATGCAAACGAAACAAAGATAGATTCAACTCTTATTATATCTAAAGTTGCATCTATGTTTTAAAAGAAAATCCAACTCCCAAAGAATTATTGCAAAATTTTTAAACATCTCTATAGGCACTTTAACAAATTATAAAATCAAAAACTATGATTTCACTGTTTAATGCTGTTTATGCAATTCTCAGCATAAGACTTTGGTGCAAGATTGTTGTATGAAAATTATTTGGCATGTGAAAAACAGAAATACGTAATCACAATTGATGAGGCTTGGATATATTTATCTGATTGCAATAGAAAAAGACCATTTATTATTGAAAAAGAAGAGAAAAAGATCTAGAATGTTGGTTTAGAGAAAACAAGGAAAGTTTTTCTAAAGGTTTTATGGTTATTGTTGCATTCTCTTATAATAGAAAACTTAAAATAGGGAAAGTAAAAAAAGTGTCAAAATTATTTAGGATTTCTATCATAAATATGTTTTAACATCTGTTCTGAAAGATGACAATCCATTACATCATGCAAACAATCTCCATTGTGTTAAGTTCCATCCGGACATGGCTACCAGTCATACCTCAAAATATTAAAAAAAAAAAAAAAAAAAAAATGAGAAATGAAACCGGAATTGGACATAATTTTATTTACATTCAGCCCACCCAAGTCACCCGATGTGAAAATCCTAAATGTTTCATATTGTATTTTTAAGCAGAAGATTAAAGGTTCATGAGATGCCATTATTTCAATAAAAAAAGGAGAAAAAATGTAATTGACAGTTTTAAGCAGTAGTTTCACTTTGAAATGGGTACAGGTGTGATATTAATATTACAAATACTGGATGTAAATAAATGATAAAAAATGCTTTCTATTAACACATCTTGAATAAAGATATAATGTACAGTAATCCCTTAACATTCACGAGGGTTAGGTTTGCAGAAACCACTGCGAATGTCAAAATCACGAACATTGAGACTATCTTCTGATGCATAAAAGGTGGTTAGGTTTTCAAATTTGGTTTTAACGGAAAAAAGCAGTTGAAATGTAAAAATATATTTATTAAACATTAAAAAGTACATGCTGAAAATAAATTTGAATATTTATAAACATAATTTACAAAGTTCAGTTTCTAGTTGATGGCTGAAAAAAATTATTGATATACGATTGTTTGGAAGAACAGATCTTTTGTTTATGAATTTCCGTATAAGGAAAAGATGCGATCTCGATTTTTCTTTTAAATTTAAGACTCTTAAGCAGTTAAGGATCGCATTCTATTACTTTCTCAACTAGTTGTTGTTGAAGCTTTAAAATTTCTCATAGAATTTTTGCAGAAATTTTTTTAGAAAATTAGTTTTTTTTTTTAAGCATCAAGTCATGTTTCGGGTTTCTCGGAATACCGATCTATGTTTTATACAATTTAAGGGTTGAAGATGTCAAGAACTTAGGTCAGTATTAAATTCAGATACTTTTCTTCGAGAGGGAATTCCTGTGGCTCAGGGAGGAGGGACATTATAGAATTCCGGGAGGGAAACCTTCTGAATGCAACACTGACTTAGATTATACAGTGCAATGTAGCTGGCTAGTGTCAAATAGTTTATGGAATTGGTAAAACAAAGCAAGTTTACTTTGTAAAAAAATATTCTTTATAAAACAAAATTTGCAAATAACCAAGTTCAATATTTACAAATGTTGAAATGTTCTTCCTTTTTTATTTCATAAATAATCAAAACTCGCAAATAATAAGGGATTACTGTAATTTTTTAAAAATTCATGAAAAACCCCTTACATGCTAAAGAAAAATTTTACCTCATTTTAAGTTCTATATATTTTATTAGAAAAAAAAAACCCACATTTACACTATTTTTTCCATAAGGTCAGTTACATGGGGAAAAAAACAGTAAAAAGAAATCACCTTTCTAACTCTTATTTCTAAAAGGCCTTTGACTTGAGACAAAAAAATCTGAGAAATTGAAGTTCCTGCAGTAGTTTTAATTCAAGACATTATTCCAAGTTACTATCAGTAATTTGATTATTCTATTTACATTCAATAAATAATTCCTGTTAAATAAATAAAGTAAGTGACTTCCTCAAATGCCTAATATCTGCATAACATCATAGATGTTAACAATGAAACTTTCAGTTCAGATGTAGGGGCAAAATTACAGAAATTTTAGTTTTATATCATTCTATATGTATTTTAATATGTAATTGTTGATAATATGGCTAAACTTGTGGTTTTACATGAAGGAAGTATAATTTTATTTCATATCTTTAGAATCCTTATGATGGGCATAGATCATCATTTATAGATCATCATTTAATTTTGGCACTGTGATAGTGAATTTTGAAGTATGAACATGTATGAAATAGAAGAAAGTTTTGGGATTGGTACATCTAACTAGTTTAAATTATCTTACTTTTTATAGTTTTAGTTTATTACTTTACTTAATTATTTTAATATTTTACTACATTACAAACATTCATTATACTTTTGATTGCATTATTACATTCAAGTTACGGTTTAAAAAATGCAAACAAAGCAATGACCAGAAATGCACAAAATTCTAAAAGCTATACAAACTCTGGTCCCAAGCTGTGCGCATTTGAAGGTACTTGAGAATATCAAATGATTTTTTTTAAACTGAAATTATGACAGTTTTATTTTCATTTTAAATTTTATTTCAGTACCAAATGATACTACCTTAACAGCTGCAATTTGCCAGTCTTTGAGCTACAGTAAGGTTGGGAAGCTAACACATAGTTTATTATAAAGCTTTAATCATTTTATTACAATCTATCATAATACACTAAGTCAAACAGATCTGTTCTTTTCTAAAAAATTTTAATATAAAAATCACTAAAAAGAATCATGCAAGTAATATTTTAATTCTAAAACAAGTAACATTTACCTTGACCTTGCAGAAACCAAAACATCACATATGTTAGGATATAATCCCATCGGAAAGTTATTGTTTTAGAATCCAGACTTAAACTGTCAACTGAAAAAAATATATAATGTATAATTTCATTAATGAGTTTAAAATACAATATATAAGAGCAGCCAGTTTTACATTAATTATAAAAAATACAGAGCGATTTAGTAAATGCTAATTTTAATCTATAATAATTTAAATGTGTGTTTGAACTAGTAAATATTACACAATTATAGGCATGATGAAAGTTTCAAACTCGTATGAATTAAAAAATGTTAACATAGTGAAAATACAGTAAAATATGTTAAAACTGTATTTAAAAGGACATACTAAAAAGATTTAATCTTGCTTTTTTACCTGCTGGACATACATATTACATAGACAATGCAAATTGCAAAAGTGTTCAAAATAAGGTAAGAGAAGATTAGAAATAATCCTCCCATTAATTTTATAAAAGTTGTGCTTTTGAAATTTTTAAGACAATACCTGATACAGAAGTAATAAATAGTGATTTAGCTGAATACTGAGTATTCGGCCAAATACTACCTTAAAAGAAAATAAAGTAAAAATTGATCTCATATTATTTGTATGTTTAAAGATTTTAACAGCTTGATGTATATTTTGTAATATTTGAAACACCTTGATACTAAATTAATAAAACAAGATTTTTACTAAATCCAAATAACTAATAGCATAATTTTATCAGTAGATACATATAATTCATATACATTTTAGCTAAAATAGGAATTCGCCATCATCACTATTTGTACTTCTTAGCACACTGACTGCCATGTGTGCCAGAAATATTTTCTTGGTCGACATATCATACGAATACACTTGCCATCAATATTCTCAATTAATTGGCTAATTGCCAATTTATTTCTATGAAATGGGACTAATGATAATATGTCACCATCTATTTAAGAAAGAGAGAATCCTGCCCCCCCCCCCCTCCCTCCCACACAGGCATATTTAATGATTTTAGTTTTGTGTTCAACGTGTAAAAACGATTAAAATTTGATATTTTTGAATTAAAAATGTATAAGATTAACAAGCATTGCCACGCGAATTGAACTTTTCCATCTGAGCAAAAAAATGCCCAAGCCAAGCCTATTTTGCTCAGATAATCTTATTGGTAAATAACATCTAGTCTGCCATAGAGACAGCTCAACAGAATAAACCACAGGTAAAGGAACTCCATATAAATGATGGATATGTAGATATACTTTTATTATTATTATTTTTAACAGAATCATACTGAGTGTTAAAGTTATCTTATTTTAACTTTACCGATCAGTATGATTGTGCTAAAAAATGATAACTTTACCAAGCAGTATGATTGTGTTAAAAAATTATAACTTTACAAATCAGTATGATTGTGTGTAAAAAAAAAAGTACATCTACGTATCCATCATTTATATGGAGTTCTTTTACCTGCGGTTTATTCTGTTGAGCTGCCTACATGGCAAACCAGATGTTATTTACTAATAAGGTTATCTGAGCAAAATATGCTTGCCGGTTGTCAGCCCAGGTAGCTTAAACAGTAGAGTATTGGCAATGTAAGCCATATATCTGGGTTTGAGTCTTGGCTTGGGCATTTTTTCACTCAGTTGGAAAAATTCAATTTGTTTGATAACTTTACCAATCAGTGTGATTGTGTTAAATTGATTTTGTGTAAGTGAGGATGGTATGTATTTCCATGCGAATATAAAGAATATTATTCATTTGTATTATCCAGTCATACTTTTATCCTTTCTTACATTCAATGCTAATGGAGCCTTCATGATTCTCTTCCACATAATCAGTGAGACACCCCTTAAAATAACCTTGGTGAAATAAATTTTGTTGCAAGAAGTTTGCATGTAAAAAATTCTATTGTGATTTAAAACATGAAATGTATTATATATATTATGCATTTTATTTTATTAATTAACCCCTTGCCTGTGATGTCTGAACTCAGTTTGTGTAACACGCAAATGTGCCAGTTTTCAGAGTTGGGCAAAATACATCGAAAAACAATTTTCGATACAAAATACATTGGTTTTACAACTTAAAATACAAAATACTTTCCAAATTTCAAAAATTCAAAATACATTTAAAATACAAAATACATTAAAAAAATATATAAATTATTATGCATTAAACTGCATTACTCAAATGCAAAGTTGTTTGAAAAACTAATTAAATTTTTAGAAATTATAAATTAATAAAGAAGCAAAATCAATCAAAAACTCAACGAAAGATAACAAAAACAAAACTGAAAGATTACAGCAACAATGTGCTTAAAAGTGTATGAAAGTGACAAGAATAACTAATAATGAATAATAAACTATCCTTTAAAGGTAGTTATTCACTAGGAATAACTGCATCAATTGATTGTAGATCCGATAAGGAATCTTTTTCAGGAGGAATAGGATTAGAAATAGACCAAAAATTCGGTTTCTTTGGGCGAAAAGACTGTCGAAAATTAGGCCGAACCGAACCTATCTGTATTCCAAAAATCTCGTTTCTTCGTTTGGAAATTTTCATCATTACTCATTGATTTGAGCAGTATCGGCTCAAATGAGGCACTCTTTATTTATTGGTATTAACTTCACTGTGTATAATTATCAGTCAACTCATGACTGACTCAAGACGTGAGTGCAAATTATAAAGCAAGTAATGCCTATATGACTCAACTTTGAAGACGCTTTTCACATGCTCATTAAAAGCTACAGACTTAACAGTAATAGAAAATTTTTAGTTTGAAACCACAGAAGTACTTTGAAAGTCTTTGAGAAAGTTCTAGTATAAAAGATGATCATTTACAAAAATCATTATAAAAAATAAATCGAGGTATGCATACCTTAATTACATTTTATTTTATATGAAAATAAAAAGTTTTTGCCAGAGGCACAGAGAGCCAACTTGGGTCACACATATAGTTAATTAATGTTTATATATATTTATGTATGTACTTCAAAATTTTTATGGGCATTTTCATTTTCAGCAAAAAACAGGAATATTCGGTTTCGTTTTTGGTCTTAAAAGCCTGTTTCGATCTACCCTTACATAGGATGGCACTGCCCGCTATTCAGTGTTCGAAGCCAAAATTGAGACAGCATTGATTTTCAGAAAAAGAATGAAAAATTTGGGGCAATTCTATTCAATAGGTGCAAAGATATAAAAATCTCTGAAAGCAAAAATCATCTGCAGGAAGATATACACGAAAATGTCATCCATACTAACTGAATATGATGAAGTTTGATAAAACTTCATCATATCCAGGCTTCAGTTCTTGAAATGAGCTCTCACAGCACACTTGCCAACTTCATATTTTTTTTTACAAATCAAATAAATGCACTACGAACCAGAAAATTTGTTTTAAAAAGCTACCTTTAATCTACGTGGTATATTTATTTCATTTCAATTTGATTTACAAATATGATCATTTTGACATGGGAAAGAAAAGCCAGAGTTTTACATACATGTTACAGTAATCATAAAAACACAGCATAACAATGCCACCTGTTGAGTGATGCTCACCAAATCTTATCAGCATTAATTTATTTCAAGATCTAATATGAAATTGGATTAAATTTTGTCCATTAGTTTTTTAAATATAGTTATCACGGAAATCATGAAAAACACAGCATAGCAGCGCTACCTGTTGAATGACATACACTAAAAGCTAATTGGCAAGTATTTCTGATCAGGTCTATATGCAGTTTGATGAAGTTCTGTATATTGGTTCTTACAATATAGCTATCATGGAATAAAATAATTAAGTATAGCAAAGCTAAGTTATACCTATGTCTATCTTAATCTGAAGTTTGATGATTATTAAACTCCATGTATTAGTTCTTGAGATAAAGCGGCCACAAAAATTGTGTCACATACAGACTAACAGACAGACACACATTTCCCAAAAATAGTTAAATTGCGCTCAAGACATCCTGAAATGTGTAAATCAAGCAAAAAACGAAACTTTAAAATTTTCATGATTCCAATACTATATTAGAAGAATGTAAAAATAAATCAGTCTTTTCAATCATTCTTTTTTAGCATATGTCTACAAAAGACATTTTATAATAATCTGACATGTACCAAATAAAAATGTTTAAATGTATTTTTTGCTTTTTATATAATGCGCGTGTGTTTAATAAGAGCTCCCATCTATGCAAGATTTTTTAGGCCTTCCACTAATTAAATATTTGGGACACAATTTTTCGATTATGGTACTTTTAGAAATAATGAATACAAAATTTAAAATATGTATTACTAAATGAAAAAAAAAAAAAAAAAAAAAAGAAAAACTTTGATAATTTTTAATACAATAATTACTATTAACAAAAATACAAATTCTTATTATAAAGTAGTTTTAGAATTAAAACACTCAGGTAATATCAAACCATATATAAACGCAAACAAATAAGAAATCATTTGGACTTACTATGAAAGTATGAAAGTCTTGAAACTTTTAATATAAGGCAGAAAATATTTGAAAGCTCTTACATTTGTAAAAAGAAAGCACTTATAAAATCTTCATAAAAAGTAGGAATAATTCTTACGTAAAATTTGCAAAGTCATAAATTTCTTTTTCTCATAGTCAAATCGTTCTTTTAAAAGTTTATTATAGCAATTTTCTTATGGTTACTGTCTAACATATTTTTTGCAAAATTCATATAATTAATCAAACAGGTAAATTTTTAAGAAATCTTGTTTCGATATTTTAAAATAAAAATTCTCTACCTGAAAAAAATTGAGCTCTTTCTATCTGTGGTTAATGGGCAACTGGTCGGTAATAGAGTGCTGCACCTATGCAACACTGAAAGATAGTTCCAGTCTATCACAATACATGTTTTTTTTTTCTTGTAATTTCCACAGCAACATTAAGATATATAAAGCAAGAATACGTTTGCTGTAACTAAACAAAATATTCATCAACCTTCTTATCATAGCAATAGTTGAAAAGTATGTGCTTATATTAACTTCCAGAACAGAATTTGAAAACGAATCAAAACAGACAGGCATGTATTTCCTTTTAGAGAATCATAGCTTTTCTCTGTATGGTTTAAACATGGCAGTTTGAAATCTGGAAAAATGTATTTTGAGTATTTTCAAAATACAAAATACTTTTTAAAACCATCAGAAAATGCATCACAAAAATACTTTGATCTTATCCATTTAAAATACAAAATACAAGTGTATTTTGAAAATGTATTTCAAATACATGTATTTTTAATACTGCCCAACTCTGCCAATTTTGTAATGCCTGACCAAGTGGGCAAGAGAAAAATCGGTGTTTCAATTCCGTGAACCCCGAACACAGTTCATCCAATGCATAATATGTAATTTACCATTTTCCCAATAGATGGCGATACATCGCCGCAAAAAAATCGGCAGTTTTGCGCCATTTGTCGGATTTTTGTAAGTTTGTAATTTTTCCCAAATTTCATTCAAACCATTCGGAGAAATTTTTTTTTTTTTCCATTTTTGGCACATTTTTCTCAAATATATTCCACAGGCAAGGAGTTAAAGTAAAAATGCTTCTTTAAATGCAGAGAGAAGAATACTTTTATTCAAATAAACATAATTATTTACAGTTATTTAGAACTTAATCAACTAAAAATGACAAATTTATAATCTGGGAGGCAGCATCATATTAATGAATTTTAGCATAGATATTTTTGGTATACAGTAGAACCCCGATTATCTGAAGTAATTGGGACCGACCATCTTTCGGAAAATTGAAATTTCCAGATAATCGAGAATGCTTCAAATTTACGATTAAGGACAAATACATGCAGTATTTCTTATTATTATAACAAGTGCTTAATAAAAATAAAGCAATAGCAAAATAAAAACAAGAATAAATTACCTGAATTTTAATTTTGAAATTAAGTACCTTTTACATATTTCACAAGGGTTTGAAACAAAGTTTTGATTGTCCCAGTTTCGATTGCCTTTGCTTTGCAGCTCTATCACGAAGGTTTTTTTTAATACTATCAGTTCACCAGTATTCCAGTCTTTCTGCTGCTCTAACGATGCAAACATTTTGCAAAACATTCAAAAGCTTCAGAATTGCTAATTTATTTGTTTTCTTCGCCTGCTAGACCACATTCACACATTCCAGTTTGCCCTCCTCTTAATGTGTTCTAGTTCACTCCACAGCTTACAGGAGCTCAACTTAAATTCAAAGGAATTCTAAGAAAGGAGATCCAAAATCGTGGTTCGGAAAGGACTGCTTGCACAGAAGGAATGCGATTGTAAAAAAAAAAAAAAAAAAAAAAAGGCTTTAAAAATGGATTTCAGCTAATCAAGAGTTTTGGTTAAAAGAGGTTCTACTGTATATGACAGATTAAATTGTGCAGATAATGAAACTACCAGTCTGCTGCTGCACTAGTGTGTGTGTAGAAGGGTTGCCATAGGAACGTCACACACTCTGCTGCAATTCTAAATGATTGCAACACGACTACTGATGATGCCTTTAACTTGCAGTAACATCAGTAATCAGTTGCTATACATTTAATATTGTAGTGGAGTGTGCAATGTTGTTATGGTAAAATACCCCCTTCCCCGCTGGTGCGCCAGTCAGCAGTTTCATTATTTGCATCATCTAATCTGTCATATGTATCAATATAATCAATGTTGAAATTTGTTCCAAAAGTGTAACACTGTCTTTCAGACTATTATGTAAAATTTTAAATTGAATTAGTGTTAAGATGTTTTTATTATACTGAATTATTATTCTACAATATTTTGAAATAAATATATTTAATTCTGTTCTTGAAAAATGTACAATATTGCTCAACAGTGCGAATCTTCTTAACACATTAACAAAGTCATTTTTATATGTACAGGAAATTTGCAGACAATAATACTCAAGTGCTTTAGAATTGAATAATATTTTTAATTTTATTATAAATGTATTGCATCTATATAATCAATTGTTCCTAGGTAGTTGTGCTTTTAAAATTTGCCTAAATCTCCAACTTTGGTGCCATTTTCTAAAAGATTCTTAGCCTCTAAAAAAAAAAAAAAGAAGAGAAATGCTATTTGACTTCTTAGTATGTAAATAAGAATACCTGCAAATTTTGTGCTTTAAAGCATAAAAATTACTGCAAGAATGTGTGAGAAATATCAAGTTTGGATTTTTGTAAAGCATGCTTGGGGGAGGGAGAGATTATTATTTTTAGCTTGATTATATTCGGCTAAATATTCAGCTAAGTATCCAGATGAAGTATCTAGCCAATTGACATTCAGTATTCGACAAAAGGATTCATTAAATTTCTAGTCCTTGGGTCCTATAAGTTATATTAAAAATTCTTTCCACTCTGACAACTACAACACTGAATACTTGAAAATTCCATTCTATTACAACCAAAATTCACAGTCTTATGATACTTTGAATTAAAAAAAATTTTTGAACTTTCTAAGACAGACAAATGATTTTTCCATACCAGAAAGAGATAAAATTTAACACAATTCAAAGTAGCATAACCCTGAGTTTTGATCATAGAAGACTGGAATTTTTATTGCTGAACTTCTCTTTCTCAGAGCCGGGGGGTCATCAGAGCATGGAGAATTTTTTTTCTTCTAAATATAATTTATAAGACCCAAGGGCCTTTATTTTCATTTATTTTACATTTATTTATTAATTTTTATAGAAATTAACAAAATGTAACTTTTCAAAAATTAATGGAAGGACTATTTGATGATCTCTGGAATTTTGGAAAGCAGATCATTTGGACTCCAAGAAAAAGGCAAAGACTATTGCTTTGGAGTTAGGATATTCTAAAATTTATCTTACAATATTTTTATCATCTTCAAATATTTTTATCCTAGGTATTGTTTTTCTATAATAGTTTTTTTAAAAATGTGCAGTATATTACATAACAAACATTTATAAATTAGAAGCCTGCATTAAGAGATTAAAAATAGAAGTGTTTTTAGTATAAGTTTTTAATGGTATGGAGGAGAAAGTGAGATTTATAGAACTTCATTTCTTTTTATTATCCAACCTGCCCTTCAGCCCCATTAGACTGGATGGTTGGAAGTCTACTGTGTATTTAATAAATAATTGAATAAATATGGAATAATTGATTACCTATGGAATAATTGTACTTACGGGGCTCAATTTGCACAGCTGAATTCCAGTACTTTGCTTTTAGTGAATATTTAAATACTGGTTCGAATTCACCGGAGCTCATAAATAATGTGCTCCGGAGCCCAGTGGAACAGTGTGTTTCTTACAGCAGCGATTACATAGTAATGTAGCATGTCTCACTCCTAGGAGCATACTTCTGTCTAGTGCTCAAGAGTGTAGACTCTGTGATTTCCTAATGGTGACAAGAAATGCCATAATTAACTGCAACCGTACCTGACATTTTTACTTTACTTGTGATTGTGTTATGTTTAATCACTGCTTTTTGTTTGTGCTTGTAAAATATTCTTCCTTATCAACTTTTTAGCTTCAAGAGGTGCTTAATTTGCACTGAAGCTCTACAGTAGCCAAATCCAGAACTTCTATTTTTTTTAGTGAATACTTAATTATTAGTCAAAACTCACTGGATCTTATAAATACTGTTCACAAAAGTCCAACAGTACTGTGTTTTGCTAGTTCATACAAAGAAATCATTTTGAGCAGGTTTTTCTGAAAAATCTCTTCCAATGATTTTAATGTTTTGCTCTGAATAAAATCACTGCATATAAATATAGTCAAAATATGTTATTTTATTTATTTATTTATTTATTTTTTTTTTTTTTTGCTGCAGATGAAATTGCTTTATATTTTGCAGATAATGTATGAAATATAAATATGTGGGTGGAGGGAATGGGGGATACTCTACTGTTGTTATTATTGCAGAATATTAGAGCTCTGATACTCTTCTGGTTGGAAATTAAGTCCTGGTACTGTAACATCACATTTTAACCTTAATAAATATTTCATTCAAACATAATTATTAAAAAATATAGTATTTTTATAGTATAAAAATTTAACATTATCAAATATTTCATGCATCATTATAATTACCTATATATTTGTTGTACTGTGGCACAAAAACATTTATGACTCTTCCTAAAATTAAAATGAAAAAGCAGACTAAAACTCTCAGCTGTAGCATAAGACTCTTTTTTGGCCAAAGGAATGGAAGAAGCCTTTTACATTTCTTGCCAAAATCTGCAAAAACTGATCGGTTTCTTTCAGATTGATTTCTATCAGCGGAATGGGTTCCACTTTCAAGCAATCCCTGTAAACAATGATAATGAGTAAATATTTTGTCACTAATAACAAGGACCTAGGTAAAAAAAAAAAAAAAAAAAAAAGCATTGACATTTTTATTTTTAATCATTGAAATTCAACTTAACTTAAAAAGCATGTCTATAATAGTAACACTGATGAGTAATTAATAAATGCCACTAATTGTATTAAAATAAGTGAAAAAATACATTACAGACATTTTTATTTGTAAATTCAACTATACTTAAGAAGTATGCTGATGTTCAGATAGCTTAATATAAACAATAAAATAAAATACTGCTGACTGATGCAAGGATTGAATTGATTAATTAGCAACACAGAATTTATAGAACCATCATTGACTGATGTGCCTATATTGATTGCAAAAACTGATGTAACATGATAACAAATATAATTGGTTTAACCCTCCAGTACCTACTCAGTGCACCTTCCAGGATGTGTCTCTTCTTTGCTTCATAATTCTTAAAAAAATCCCCACAGGAAAGTTCAGATCCATCTATTGGTTTCTTGAGAAACTAAAGAAAGTGTAATCTAATTAACACTTGCTGTTATGATCAGATACTTTTTTATAATTTTTGAAGCTATCACATGCTTTTTTTGACTCATGATACATCGATGCCGCTCATTTATGTTTATCAAGATTTGTAAAAGATGAGTACTGACATTTTTTGTTACAATTTATCATTAGTATAATGGTTTTAGAAGTCTTGTGTGGGGAAACTGTAAATGAATTACTGCTCCATTGACCAATGCAGTGTGTGTTTCTGTTACAACCAAATAAAAGAAAACTAACATTAAAATTGCATCACATATATAAGTCCGGGAGACAATGTCACATGTTTGGCAATTAATTTTACTATCAAAGATTTTAAGTAGAAATAATGAAACTACCAATCAGATGACACACCACAGATAGGATGTTGCCATAGCAATATTTCACACGTCACAGCAATGAAGAATGAATGACAATCCAATTACTGATGATGCACCTGAGTTGGAGTAATATCAGTAATCAGGTTGCCATTAACTTTAAATTACAGCAGGCTGAGCGATAATGCTACAGCAATGCTACCTGCTAGTATGCCAGCTGATTGGTAGTTTTCTTATCTGTATCATCTAATCTATCATGTATAACAAAATCATCTTATGACACTGCCTCCTGGACTATACGTCTTATTTTGAGGTTAAATAATTAAAAATAATTTTTTAAAAATGAAAATCGCACAAACATATCCCATGTAGGAACTGAAGAGCTAAAGAAAATAATTAAACCAGTTTCATGATGCTACATTTAAACTGTTATTTCCCATTGTATCAATATCAATGCATCATTCAATCTTAGTCAGTCACTATACTGATGAACAATTAAATGCAAAAAACTTTAGTTCTCGAATGTTTAGTCAAATTTACTTACAATAGCAAAGTTCAAACCATCAAATGGAAAATCATCATAATGGTAGGAAGGACTTTCTAAGGAAACATAATCCATATTTATGCAATCTAAAAAAGGTTTGAGCAGGTTCAAGCAATCTTGGCAAAGGCAAATTATTAGAAATTATTTTAGATTCCAATTTGAAAGAACGTTTTCACACACACACAAAAAAACACATAAATTAGTTGTGCATTGCAGTGACGATTTGTTGTCAAACTTAAAACAAAAACTACTTCAACAGTGATGAACAAAAACTCAAATGGATTATCATTTTATGAAATTTAGTGAGATTCCATAACTTTAATTTAGTTTTTCTTTCTTTTTTATGCTAAAGATATTTGAGAAAATTATGAAAATAAAAACTGGGAGAAGGGGGTAACATTCAATAAATTCTTTTTTTTTTTTTTAATAGATTGCTAAATTAAAAAAGCTTCATTGTGTATTTAAAATTATATTGTAAAATATTTCAAAGTTGGTTTATATATATTTTCAAAAATACAGAATTTTAGATATTTTCTTATTTTTAAGGGACTGGGCACTTTTTAAAAAATAGTGTTGGTATAATTCAGGTTTAAGAAAATAAGAAGTAGCCAAATAATATACACAGCTATGAAAACAAAACTTATGTACCACATTTCAGATAAATTATTTCTGTTTGTATACATATATACACTAGTATGTTGTGGCCATCACAAAACTTTCTTCTATATAAATCACGTCAATTAAATCATTTAAATAGTACAAGAAATTACATGAATTTAGCACCAATTCATATCAAAGTATTTCTGAATTTGAAGTTTGATGAAAATTCGTGCATTAGTTCTTGAGATAGAGCTATAGCAGAAATTCTGAAAAATGTAGCATAGCAGCGCCACCTGTTGAGCGATTTACACCAAAAATAAACAGCACTAAATGATATCAAGGTTTACCTGAATCTGAAGTTTGTTGAAAATCTAAGCGTTAGTTCTTGAGATAAAGCTATTGCGGAAATCGCAAAAAATACAGCATAGCAGCGTCACCTGTTGAGCGATTTACACCAAAAATTAAACAGCACTACTTAATACGTCAATTTATGTCAAGGACTAACTAAATCTGAAGTTTGATGAAAATCCGTGCAATAGTTCTTGAGATACAGCTCTTGCAAAAATCATGAAAATGCAGCACAGCAGCGCCACCTGTTGGGCGATTTACACCAAAAATTAAACAGCACTAATTTATATCAGGGACTAACTAAATCTGAAGTTTGATGAAAATTCGTGCATTTTTTCTTGAGTTAGAGCTATTGCGATAATCATGAATAATGCAGCATAGCAGCGCCACCTGTTAGGCGATTTTCACAAAAAAGTAATCAGCACCAAACTATATCATGGACTAACTGAATCTGAAGTTTTATGAAAATCCGTGCAGTACTTCTTGAGATATAACTATTGCAGAAATCGTGAAAAATGCCGCATAGCAGCGCCACCTGTTGGGCGATTTTCACCAAAAGCTAATCAGGTCCAGTTTATATCAAGGTCTAACTAAATATAAAGTTTTGTGAAATTCTGTGCATTAGTTCTTGAGATAGAGTGCCCACAAAATTTTTGTCACATACAGACTCACAGAGTAACAGACATACTCACAGACAGACATTTTCTAAAAACTATCAAATTGTGTTCTGGGCATTCTAAAACATATAAATCCGTCGAAAACCGGAAGTCGAAAATTTTCACGAATCCAATACTTTCTTCTTGTAAAGATAGAAGAAAGTAAAAATTGTGTAAACAATAAACAAATTGTTTGAATATAAGAAACAGTGAATGGGTTGGCAGAAAGTATGAAAAATTTCTTATCACTATCATTTTGTCAAAATTACGATAAAAATCTAGGTGTGTACTTGATGTTTTTGCTACGACTGATTATCTGCACAAGAGAATAGACCCGAGTGAGGTGGGTTTACCATCAATGGGGGGTCTTTCTGAGAGAATCTAACCCATATTCATGCAGGTGAAGGAAGGTAAAAAAAAAAAACCCACAAAAAATTCTGAATGGTTAGGCCGACGAGTCTGATATGGATTTGCACCTAGTACTTCCTGTGTATCAGCTTTGAGAGCAGACCTCTAAACTCTGGCAAAGCAATTCAAAGTAAGACTATTTTCTCTCTGTTTTATTATGCAAAGTAAAAGAATAATGGACCGATATTTTAATTAAACTTTAGGGATTCATCATTTTTCTAGTAAAACTTTTTACTGAGACAATGATAAAAATTGGGGAAAATTAAAATTCTATATAAAATACATAACACAAGCACAGGATGGACAAAAAATAGTTTGGTAATTTTATAACTGAATAATTTCCAAAATATTAACTGTAAGATTCCAGTTGAATTGCACTGTATTAAACTTTGTACTGTACTTAAAAAAAAATTATTATTGTATATAATACTAAAATATATCTATTTATAGAAGGAAACTTGGCATGGGTTAATTATGAATTAATATGGCAAAGTAACAAATAAGACAAAAAATGTTTTTAAGAAGTTAGTTTTAAAGAGTTTAAACTTGTGCATTGAGGGGGACAGGGGGAGGGGCAAAGCAAATATTTTAGTGGAAGAAGATTTAGATGTTTATTTATTGTTACTGCAAAGTAACAAAAATGACAGAAAAAATTCAAAATAGTAAAGTTATTTACAGATTTGAAACTGTGTGGTGAAAAGGGGAAGAGCAGGGGCGTAGCTACCGTGGAGCAGTTGGAGCAAACTGCTCCAGGTGCACGAATTCTAAGGGTGCAAAATTAGGAAGAGCAAAATGAAAAATTTTTAAAATATTTACATATTTTTATCATTATTAATCATATGTAAGGGAGGAATCTTGTTACAATCAGCTTATTCCTATATGATATTTTACTTAGTGTTTAACCTATGCTATTTCTGTTTAAAATATATTTTTATACACAGTAAAAAGAAATTATTTTTATTTGCGAAGTTTTAATTCATTCCATATTTCAACCTTAAGTAACTTCCCCAACACCGTTTCAGCATGTCTGATTTTTTTTCTGTAACTTTTAAGTAGGCGACAGTTGAAGATTTTCAAATCTTAAAGTAATTGAAGCTTATTTATAGGGCTATCCCCAGTCACCATATTGTCTACCACTGTTTCTGAACCATAATCCTCCTGGTACATTCATATTGAAAATGATTTAGAAATTTATCATGATGATTACTGTACGGGTAAAAATGGTAGCCAAAGAAGTCACCGCTGCTAAACCTATATTTACGATTGCAACAGCAATGCCTTAGCTATTTAAGATTTAATTAGATATTATTGCTTTAAGATTTCCCAAAAAAGACAAACAAGTTAAAGAAAGACTTGTTTGACTAAGACTAAGAAGAGACTAAGTTGAAAGACTAAGTTTGACAAGTTAAAGAAAATTATTGACCATTTTACAAAAAAAAAAAAAAAAATTAACTTTTGAAGGGGTTTTTTTTGTGTGCGCGTGTGTGTGTGTGGAAACTAAACATGGATCAATACAGATTACAAAACAATAAGAATTAGGCATATTTCGCATCAGTCCACAGCTACAAAATATAAAGGGGGGAGGGGGCAGCGGCCTAATTATTTTTGAGATTTTGAAAAAAAAAGTAAATTTCAAATGCGGAATTGATAAGCATCTTCTTTTAAAGAGAGAAAGAAAGTTAAGTATCAAATTCAGTGTTCCTTAGGACCTGATTATCGCCCATGCAAATTTACACAACTTTTTTCTAAATGTATTTTTCCGCATTAAATCTTATTTAATCGTAGAATTTTAGGATTAAATAAGCCAAAAGGTACTTTTCGAAGATAGTAATGTGAGATTTGCTTAGGCCGTAATCACAGGCTCTGATCCATCCGATATTGCATATTAGTGGACAATGAATTTTTGAATTATAAAATGAAAAGGAAAAATCATGAGTAACTCCATTCAACTTTCCGAACAGCTAACAAAATACTGTGTGTTCAAAATAGTATGAGAATGAATAAAAAGTTAGATCTTAGTTTTATAGACAGGTGAAATATTTCCACTGGTGATAAAGACCTCGTGATTTAAAGAAAACATGCACTTCCAAGAGATAATTTTCAACAAATTTTCATTTCGCCCATACTGAAACAAGGCCCATAAATAAATAAAAAGAAGGATTTATTTTACATTTCACAGTCTGGTAGGCTCAGACTGGCCCGCTGGACAATTGATCTGCGGGTCGGTGTGCCCTAAATCAGGTAAAGTTGCGCACCCCCTTAGGTGAAGTTAATAGTTACAAAATATGCTACAAGTATTAGATTTAAACAGCCTTAAGTTATTTAATAATTTTAAAAAAAATCACTTTTTAGAAGCTTTTTATTATTAATCATTTTTTTCCTTGCAAAGCAGAAGAATTTAATTTTTTTTCTTGAAAGTTTCTTTGTTTCAGAGGACCATTTAAATCTTTTAAAACCTAAAGTATATTCTATAATTCTGTCCATTACCAATGGCGACATGATCTGTCCCAACAATTTTCAGCCTGTCTAGCACCAAAGAGCTCTATTTCAAAAAAACTCTTTATTAGTTTTTTGTAAAATCATTTATTAAGTATTCGTTTGAAATGTTTAGGCTTCGTGTATTCGTACATTGCTGTGATTGTAAATTCCCTTAAATGTTTATTATGCTGATTTTTGTGATTGTTGAACAAAAAAATATTTATAAAGTATATTTTCTGCAAAGAAAAGATAAATCAAACGTATTTTATGTTAAGAATGACATTTTAATATGAAAAGGAGACTGTTTGAATATTATATATAAATGTGATAATCAGAACGGCGGTCAGCTATTTTCTTACGTTAAAACAGGACTGCTCAACGTGGCGCCTTCTCAAGGTTCTGTTTGCGCCCCTGTTGTTAGGGGTATTTTTATACATTCTGCCTAAAGCGGATTCTGCATAGGACGGAAATATGTCTAACACAGAGCTTTAGACAGAGTTTATTGCATAAAAATCTATTTTAAAGATACTTCGCTTTAAAATCAAATTAATAATATTTACACGTTTTATTAGCATCATTAAGAGTTTTTATCCTGACCGCTCCAGAAAAGGTTTTAAATAGGTTTTATTAATAATAACATTCCTATTTAGTACTATAAATTCTGTACACTTAGAATCCTAAACCAGCCACTCGCAAGCTAATGTTAAACAATGACAGCGCTCATTACGAATTTCTCATTTACATTTCAATATTTTTTAAAGATATTTTTCAATAGAAAGTTGAGGTTGACGTTTAAATGGTTATGTGTATACTGTTTCGATTTTTTTTTTCTAAGGGCACTTTCAATTTCAGATTCAATTCAGAAGCTGAAAAAGCATCTCCCTCCTCGCAAAAAAACTGGAATGATAATGGGTATTATTGGTTTCTACTAGCAAGTTGATAAAACAATGAATTTCTAAAATGTCGTGCCTCCAAAAATCCAACGTCTGCATATTTGGCAATGACCTAGTCCGACCCTTCGTACACTAGCGGCTCTTCAAGGGTTCACAATCACTTTTATACCAGAATTTGTAAATAAAATTTGTTCTGTTTTTAATCGTGGAATTTTCAACGATTAAAAAATGAGAAATTTTTTTCTGAAATAACTGGTAGTGAGGTGATTGTGAACCTGTTGTCGAGCTACCACTGTCTGTGGTGAAACGTTGCCTGTATAGATATAAGATGAACGTGAGCAATAAAAATAATTTAATTGAGGTATAAGAGAAAGTGTCCATCAGTTATCGTCACTCAATGGTTCAAAAATAGTTTAGATGCCAAAATCATCCGCCGATTTTTTCGAAAATATTACAATTCATACAGATTTATAACATAACCGCTTACATCTTTAAAAACACACCAAATCAAGCTCTGAGAATCTAAAAATGTGAGGAAATTTTAACATACACGCATACATACACACATACATCTTGAATGGTTATAAAAATTGTGAGAACAGATTCAAGTATTTGAAAATGCAAAAATATACCATTATTTTCATTTATTTTTATTATGATTACAATACTTTCCTATTTCCTTCTTTGCATTGTATACACTTTCCTATTTCCTTCTTTGCATTGTACGTGTATAGAAAGTAAAAACTGCAGTCGTGAATAATTGGTGTCAATCAGGGTTCTTGCTGCCGATCGCCACTGCGCCAAAATGATTCATTTGGCGAGAAAACTAAAGACTGAAATCACCAAATTGCAAGAGATTTTTTTTTTTTTCTTTCGGTGACAATCTCAATGATGTTATTGTACGATTAAACTTTTTCTGTGTCATTTGAATTTAGCTGGTTCAAAAGCCAGTGAGAAGCCCGGTGTCAACTTTTACCATTGCCCATTGGCTAATTTTCTAAACCATTAGTTGTAGAAATATAGTTCTAATAGTAAAAGAGTTTCAACGTTGTTCCCAGTGCTGAATTCAGGGGTGGCTCGGGAGAGGGGACACTCCACTCGGAGCAATGACCTCGGAAGATCTGAGATTTTGTGTTTTCAATGGTCAAAAAGTGCAATCCTCCGCCTCCTTCGGAGCCACAGAAATCCTTCCTGGAGAAAAGTGTCTTCATCCTTTTAAAAGTAATTTATGTCAAAATAGTTATTTTTAAAAAGTTACGAGATTTACATTTTTTTTTCGGTCCCTTGGCGCCATACGTTATATCTAAAAAAATTTCTCCATACTTTAGCAGATAAAATAATAAAGAATTCTCTTTTGTACGACCAAAACTTACTGAGTTATTACATTTTGAATTTTATGAAATTTTAGTATTTTCTGGTACTAAAAATAGAAAACGTACTTCATCTATATGTAAAAAGTAAAAAAAATATATATATATAAATCGTGACAATAGTGTGTTTTCATATTGTTCAACAATGCTTCGAAACTTTTGAAAAGAAAAACAGATATTAAGGGCAGTAGATTGTACAGGCCCATTGGCGCATAAAAAAAAAAAAATCCCCCCCCCCCCCCCGCTGATTCACAGAAAATATTGGTAGGTACTCTGGACTTCAACATTTCATTTTTTTTACTTTTAATTATTTGTATTTAATACGTTGTTAAAATACTTTGACTTTCAAATAAAAGTAAATTTTAAATCGAATTAAGAATAGTATATGAATTTTAAATTTCAAAACAAAATTACGCAGAACTTTTTTAACTGACAAAAGGGCGCACAAACTTAACTTGCTCCAGGGCGCTGAATCTGTAGCTACGCCACTGGGGAAGAGGTGGATGATTGATTATTTATTTTCACTGCAAAGTATCAAATAGGGAAGACAGCTTTGAAAAAATATTAAGTATTTTAAACTTCACATGATGGGGAGAGGAGAGCAAAGTCCTTGGGGGTATTTGGATGATGTAAATCATTCCAACTTTGCTTTTATAGCAAGTTATTTATTGATACTGCAAAGAATAAAATAGAGTAGGGGGGAGGGGGGTTCTGCCACTTGATATCGTACGATATCGCTGTGGGGGAAGAGGGGTTTGTTTTTTGATATCGATATAATTTTCGATCCAACCAAACTTTTCTTTTTTCAGTAATTTTTTCTTTACATCCAAATAGTCTATTACCTTTTTTATTATTACTATTTTTATATGTTTTTATAAAGGGGGCAACTGCAAGAAGAGAATATTACTTTTGAATGCATTATGTAACAATAAGCTGTTATTAAGTACCTTTAAATAGTAACTAACTCTTTTAGATGTTATTTATAAATCTATTTTAAGTATTGATATTTTATTGTCTTCTTGAATCCGTAAAGTATGCGACTAATAAATGTATAATCATATGCGTATATCACATGTCACAGCGTATAAAAAGAAAGAAAAAGATTTTTAAAAAATTATACATTGATAACGATAACATCAGGGAGGAGGTGGTTCGACGAAAGATAACGGATGATATCATAAGGGGGAGAGGGGGTCCAAAATTAGAAAAATGTTGATAACGTTATATATGCATAGCCCCTAATGGTTGGGACGAAAAGGAGGGTGTGAGGATGGGGAGTAAACATTTAGGGGAACTTATATAAATTTTACCGGCAAACAATAAGGTGAGGTTTTTTTTTTTTAAATTAAAGAGCTTTAAAGATTTGGGAGGAAAACCGAGGGAGGGGGGAGGGAGATACAGAGGAAAATAGACATTTTGGAAAGGGGACTTAAATGATTTGTTATTATTGTTACTACAAAGTAAAAAATAAGGTAAAAAGATTAAAAACTTGAAGAACTTTAAAGATTTTATACTTGGTATGCTTATAGAGACAAAGGTGGAAGTAGTAATTTCGACAGAAAAGAGGCATGGGGCTAGATGATGCATGACATTCTTGTTTTATTTTTGTTATGATTGATAATTTACTGTTACCAAAAAGTTATCAGAAATTAAAAAACTCTTAAAATCAATATTAAAAAAAAAAAAATTGTATACTGGAGGGAAGGGTGGCAAAGGAGATGAAGTGTAGAGGAAATTTAGATGATTGGTTTAACCATTCTTTCAACAAAGTAAGAATCAGGTAAGAATATATTTTTTATTTAATGAAAGAGTTTGGAAAATTTTCAACTTTACAATGCTGGGTGAAAAAAGTGAAAGGATGGTAATTTCAAGGAAAATGGCGAACTAGAATTTAAGTAAGAGTTTTAATACAGTATTTCTATTGAGGAGGAATGGAATGTAGAAGATTTTCAATAAAGATCATACTTTGTATTTAAAAAACATTTATGCATTTTTTAAAAAAAATTTCGTGAGTTGGGGGGGGGGGGGGGGGGGAATTTTAGCATGATTTTAGAAATTTTAGGGAGAATGCGAGACCTGTGAATACAATAATTTATCTTAATAACATGGCACTCCAATAAGCAGGCTTGATCATATGATCACTGACTAAAACAATAAATGTCATATGGTGGTTATCTAGTGAAATAATGCTAATAATGATCTTAAGCATAAAAATGTGGTACATTATTAATTGCTTTGAAGCTCTGATATATTACCTCAAAAACACAAACTTTTGAGTTGTTATGCTTGCATTTAAAATATATTATCTTTGTATATAGACCAAAGAAATACAATCATAAAATGACATAATGAAAGGTTTATGATGAAATACAGATACATAAATAGCACAACAACATGCTCACAGAAAATTTGTCAGTAATAACATATTTGTTAAAATTGACTGTAGAGAAAGTCCTATAATAAGCTAGCAAGAGGTTTTTTATATTTATATTATATATTTAAGACAACATATTTTAAACATTATTAATAATATTCATATACTTACAGCTGATTCATCTTGAGTATGAAGACGATAATGAATGAAGAAATCTTCAACTTTGGGAATACCTGGAGCCTTCAAACCCAAAAAGAAGACAGAAAAACAACACATATATCGGATAATGAAAAGTCCAAATTCAATTCTATCTGATAAACTAGAATAAAAAAATTGTTTTGTTAAAGAACTAGAAATGCGTCAATATTAAAATAATAGTAGTATTTAAATTACAAAAGCATGACAATATATATATATACATATAATATATAAGACCATTATAAAACAATACAAATTATCAACAACTAATGTGAATATACAGTAGAGTCTCAAAAATCCACACAGCTTGGGACCAGAGGCTGTGCGGATTTTAGAGTTTTGCAGATTCTGGATTAAATGATTTATTTTTTTCAACTTACCTGTATCCATTTACAAGTTCCAACATTATGTACCTTTTTCTCAAAAATTGTGAAAGATAGAAATCTAGATTTTTTTAAAGTAGTTTGAATAACATGCTTTACGCATTTTAACAGACCATTTTCTTTCTAAGTGAAACTCAAAATTAATTATTTATTGAAAGACAATTTTAAATTAGCATTTTTGGTAAGATTTCACTGCCTAAAATAAATAATTCTCAACAAATCATTAAATCCCTGTGTTAAAGTATGCATTATAACATAAGTATTTAGAAAAATCCGAGTTCTTAAGTTTAATAGATATTGAAAAAAAGGAACACAAGCCTGAAAATTTGAAGTTTTGAGAAAAAGTTAATTAAAGCTGTGAAACAGTGTTGCCAGTGGACTACTTTTTTTAAATTCTGATTTCTTGATTAGCACCACTTTTTCAAAACAGTAAAATTCGTCTTATTTAATAACATATTAATTAAGGTGAAAACAATGGGAATTTTACCACTTAAGAAAAGTGGTGCCAATCAAGAAATCTGAATTTAAAAAAAGTAGCCCACTGCTGTGAAGTGCTCTTAGGAAGAATGAAAAAAATCCAACACTTTTTTTTATACATATAAACATGTGTAATACATCGCTGAAAAGATAAGTTTAAACTATTTAATGATATAAAAAAGTAAAAATTGATTTTTTGGTTGATGTTCGCTTACCCGGTGCCGGTCCCCTTAAGAAATACTGTGGAATTTGGAAGTTTTTTTACAAGAGATCTACTATAGGTGAATTTCATTATTTTTTAAAAAAACAGGGTGCATTTTGATAATTTCAAAAGGAGGAGATTGTGGCACCTTAAAAAATGAAATTTGGTCAATCTGTAGCAAACCACATTTACCTGTAACCCAAAAATGCAGGACCAAACCTACTATCATAAGGAATTAGTGTAGCCCATAAAATAAGCAAAGTTTGCATTTAAAAAGGAACTTACATAATAAAAAGATACAACAAATCTAGAAACTCAAAGTATATTTTAGCAGTTTTTTTTGGTTTAAAATAATCTGCAGCAACAGTAACTGTTGCCATGCATGTATTCCTACATAATTTCTTTTGTTTGTTTATGTATGTTTGATTTGCCTTTTTATTTTTGTCTGAATAACTTAAATGTAAAAATTGAACTTTATGGCAAAGGTGTTAACTTCTAAAAGTTTTCTAAATAATATCTGGAATTTTTTATACTTTTCTGTTATAAGGGAGACCGGGGTACAGTGGACCACTTTTGCAGTTAACATTTTTTTTCTCTTTAACGGGGAGACCAATCTACCTGAAAATATTTAGGAATATTCTTTAAACCTTTCTACATGCCTCATAATTTTCACAGAACATAGTTCCCAATACATTAAAAGAAAAAAGTTATATATACACTCGTAAAGTGGACCAGTGTGTGCCAGAAGCAGGTTACACTGGTCCACCCATAGGGGCACAGTTGTCCACTATTAGTTTTGTCTAAAATACAATATAAATCTATTTATAATTAATATAATTCTTTTTTATTTCCCCTTTACCCCTAAAATAATATAAATTTGTAAGTAGCATTTTGAAACAAAAAACATAAAACTAAAGAATTATAAAAAAATTTATTATATTTTGAAAATAACAATATATGATACAGGAGTGATTGCAAATAAGTTATTAAGTACAAAGAAATCAACAAATATTAAGGCAAATATGATGATGAAAAATTTATTAGAAGCTCAAAAGAGTCAGGATAAAATAGTTCATTATGAGCTAACCATGTGCTCTAAAGCTATAAACAACCAATCCAGTGAGGTCATCTATTACTTATTAGGCTACAGTTATATTTTTCAAAGGCAGTAATACAAAACAAAATATTTCTTACTATGTTAACTCTCTACAATGCATGATTTTCATTTCTCTCCCCCCCCCCCCCCAAAAAAAAAGAACAACAAAAAACTGCCATATTGAACAAGAAAACTTATTTTAAAAATCACACATGAACTATTATCCATTTTAAGGGAAAACTAAAGTGTCAGATGGCTACATTATAATCTGAACAACATATAACATGAAATTTAAAGTGTACCAAATGGCTACTCTATGCATTGTATGGTTAAATAAATTGTCGTTTTTCTTTGTATACTTTATTTTATAGTTACATAACTATTTTAAAACAATATTTCTTTATAGAGAATAAGCAAATATTAAATATTTTGAAAATTCTTCATTACAGGAGCAGTATTCATTGCGGACCACTGTACCCCAGCAGTGGGCGGTCCACTGTGTCCCATGTTGAAGTTCAATACATACTCATACAAATATTATTTAAAGTTTTCTTTTAAGCATATAAAATTTTAAATTAAATAAAGACCAGTGTCTTACCTTTTCAAAAAAGTTGTTTTATCTTATTTATCCATAACCTTTAATTACTCAATAAAGAAAAGTATGATGAAAAATTTTACTGTAAATCAATCCAGTGCTGTTATCAATTAGCCTAAAAGAAAAACTTTAAAAATAAGTAAAATATAAGGGATGGTCCACTGTGCCCTGCTCTCCCTTACTAACACCATTGTAGCCAAGCATAATAGTTGGCACAAAATGAAACATTCGAAAAAAGAACATAAATAATAATAACATTGTTGGTAAGAAAGTGAGCATTTGAAAATTACACTCTCACAAACTATTTTATTAGATGAATACAAATATATATACACTTAAAACAAAAAAAAATTATAAAATAAAACTCAATTTAAGGGGGGGGGGGGGAAGTCCCTTTAGAAATTTCAAAAATTCGATTTTTTTTTTCATATTTCGAAAATATAATATCTCGAGAATATATTAGCAAGAGGAAAAATCAAAATACAGTATGGGACCCGTTATCCGGAAACCCCGTATCCAGAATGCTCTGAAAACCGGAATGCAAAATGATAACTGAAAAATAGTTTGTTTCATTTCAAAAACGTAAAAACCTGCAATATTTTTTAATGGTGTGAATGAGCATGAAGTTGAAGACTTTAAAATTTAAAAGGAGAAAAAAATTATTACAGATCTGTTGGACTAAGCTAAAGAACTTTCATGTTCAGAAGCTCAATTGTTGGATATTATCCAATTGCTGATGACTATACTCCTATAAGTTATCAGATGACTGGCAGTGAGATTTGTGACATAATGCCCAGAGATATGTCTAATCTAATGGAAGTGGAGATGATGACAAGCAGAATGAGGTGTTAAAAAGATTTCAAATGAGCTATTAATACTTTTCAATTGAATAACTGATTTGTGGAATGCAACAAACAAGTTACTCCCACAAACAGCAAATCATGTCAGTATACAGAAGCAATTAGTGCAAAAGACACACTATAAGCAATCAATTTTAATATAAATGTTCTAAAAATTCAAATCGAAGGATTCTGCTCTCATCTTATGTGCTAATATAATTTTTTTAAATTGTAATTTAGAAATTTTTTTTTTAATTTTGTGTAAATAACTTATTAAATTAACTAATTTATAATTATGTATTTTCATATATTATACATTTCATACCATTATTTTATACTATATTCTTGACATTTATAGTAAAGTGTTCCGAATTACGGAAAAACCCCTTATCCAGAATATCTCAGGTCCTAAGCATTCTGGATAACGGATCTTATACTCTATTCAATATTAACAGAGTTATCTAATATCTTCCTCCCTTACTTTCTCAAGAACTTCAAGAGCATCTCCTACCAATCTACCAAGATTTATCTAGAGATGGCTTACTCCAAAGATACTTGGGTGGCCATACCCAGAACGCTAATGAAAGTTTTAACGCAACAGTTAGCGGTTATCTCTAAAATACCTGCATTCTGGACTACAAATTATTGAAATTTCAGCATACAACGCAGCTGGGATATTTAATGAAAGCTACACTTCCGTTCTTAGAGTTATGGATAATTTAAATATTGTTGTTGGCACCTATGCCAAAGTTTTTGTCAAAAACACTGAGGAGGCGCGAGTAATGAGACAGAACCGGAGGAGTCTTTTCAGGCAAAAGCAGCTCATACAGCCCGAAAACAGCAGCAACTCAAAGAAAACTAGCTTTTCGAGGAATCCGAAGGTCTATTATATGCACATGGGAATGCTGATTGATCGGTAAGTCACTAAAACCAGTAATTTTATTGTGCTGAAACTTCAAACACGATTATCTCGAAACTATGTTTTCAAAAACTGCTCGTGCTGTAACTCAAAAAGTTATCAGACGATTTGGCTGATTTTTGGTAAGGCTTTTCTTTATATCATTACCGGAAGGATGTACCTAAAGTTTAAAAGATTTTGTGTAAATAAACCATTTTTTAGGGGTGAAAAATGTCGAAAAAAATAGTACAAAATCCGAACATTTTATTAAAAACCGTACTTAATTTTTTACTTTATACTTTTTTATCCTTTTATAGGTTTATACTTCCAGTGCATATGTTAGAAAAAGAAAATATTTTTTATTTATTTTTTTTCAGATCAACAGAAAAAGAGTGACGAGTGCAGCACTTTTGGGCCTCGCGCTTGAGACGTTCGAAGAAAAATTTTGCTAAGCTGCCATTTTGAAAAAAAAAAAATAAATTACTGTACAAATATGTAATACAGTTATTTTACATTTCAAAATGATTTGATTATTTTATCACCTTTAAAAAAATTAATGAAAAATGACTGATTTTGAAGCATCTAAAGGGACTTCCTACCTTAAACTGCAGACATGAAATTGTAAAAGGCTCTTAACATTACAGTAAACATTTCACTTTTTGAATGAAGACGTTCATGATTTTTTAAAAACTTTTTTATGTATACCATCGATCGGGCTACTTTGGTCCAGCCCATAAAAAAAGATTTTATTCTTTGTATTGAACAAACAATACAAGACAATTCAGAGTTTTTGCCTTTGAAAAATATTTTAGACCCTAAGGGTATTTGAATAGTTTGGGGGTAATTAAAATTTTTTTAGTGGCAACATTGGATGTGTTTGTAAACAACTGTTTTCGTGTGTAGATTTTAACTCTCCAAACTTTCTATAGTGAGACAATCTGGATAAGAGATACAAATAAGGTAAGTTTCAAAATATTACCTTTAGTAACTTGTAACCCATGTCTGTTCATAGTTTTTCCTTTAACTTTTTATTTTGACAGAAAATGTTTACGTTTTCATAAAGCTAACATGAAAACTAGTTTTTCAGGGCTACTTTGTGCAAGGTCTTTTTTGGTCCGGAAGTAGCCCCAGTAACTCAGAAATGCCTTTTATACAATCAAATCTCTTTAAAAATTTATTAAGTAAAATTTTTTTCAAATGTTACTTTAGCAAAGTGTTACAGTAATTATTTTTGATCCAGTTGCTGAGGATAACATGATGAAAACTGTTTCTCGTGTCTTTAATATTGATATATGGTTTATTGTGTTTAAATGTTAAAAAAAAAACAAACAAAAAAAAAAAAAACATTTGTTTATCAAGTTTGCAGTGCTAATTCATTAGCAGATCCTACTGCAATCAATTTCTAATTGGTTTCAATATTCTAACATATGAATTGTACTTATTTTATATAAAAATAAGTGAATGGACCAAAGAAGCCCCCAGCAGGGGCTACTTTGTTCTGAAACTTTAAAAATAGTTAAAAAATAAAAAAATTGCCTTTTTAAAACCATACAGTTTGCTTCATTGTTTCCTGTTAATTGATTACAATTCAATTTCAATGTTGAAAAATCATATATAATATTTTTTAATAATGGAAATGTTAGTGGAACCAGGAAAAAATGGCCCGTTCGATGGTAATTCCAAAGTCTTGTCTTGAAACAATTTATTGCAGCTTCCTTGAAACAAGGTAAATGCCAAATGGTGAAATCCATCTGAGTGTCAGTAATAAATGTAAATTATGATTTAAAAAAAAGTATTTTTGGATTTAAAAAAAAGGGTACTTTTCAGTTAGCCGGGCGCCAGTGTTATATATACATACATATAAATGTATGTATATGTGTATATGTATATTTACATATATGTATGTATATAAATATGTATATATAACACTGGTGCTCGGCTAACCAAAAAGTACCAAAAAAAAAGTTTTGTAAGGTTACAAGTTACGACTAAATAATAATAATAAAATGATAAATGTTCACTAAATAGTACATCACAATACTCAGCATGGTTTGCAATAAAAATCTTTTGCACGGTCATGGCACAATAGCATACATTTTGGCATGGTGTTGGTATAATGGAAAAATATCCAATTTTAAATTATAGTTCTCAGAATTTTGTCAGTAATGCAAGATGACCAGATATTTTAGGCACAAACAGAAACATTCTTTCAATAGTATGAGAAGAGAAAGCTATTCTGACCATGATGTAATTTTACCACATTTCCTTTTTTATTTCCTTCTTTTGATTGCTTAAGCCATTTTAATTCATTTTCTTTTTTTCCCCTTTCCTTTTTCTGTACCCTTTGTTACTTTGTTTCCCTGCTTGCACAGTGATCATTTTTTTATTTATTTATTCCTTTTTCTACGTTTTTATTTAGCCTATGGCTTCAAACATTATTTCATTTCGGTTGTTTCAATTTTGTTTTTACATGACGTCACCCGATTCTGGTATCAAATCAGATTTAAAATATCTTTGTCAGTTTAATTTAAATTACTTTATTTCTCCAGTTGGCATCCTTTTATCTCTTGTTGGCATCCCAATATTTTGCAATCTTCGCAGCCTGTTACACTCTCAGGTGTCGTTTGCATTCTGTTTGGCGATTTTTATGTTGTCCGGCAACCCTTTTCCCTTGCCAAGTGACAGCTGCATTTTTCTTTGCCCTTCATTTCTTTCACACTTTTGGAACGAATTTTGTCAGTGAGGTTGTTGCAGATCGAGAGTCTAATGATATAAGTCGTTGTGAGTACGAGTGATATACGTGGTCAGTCTCAATGGGCCATAGAGGTAGTAGTGCTCAATATATACATTTTTATGTATCAAAATGACGAAATGTCATGTTATATCGGAGGCTTTGGCACATAAAGTGTTATGTGCAGCAGTTGGTTCACCAGCGGAATAAAAACAAGCATCTGAATGAGCAAGAATAGTATCAAAGTGGTGCTTGGAATAAATTTCTAATTATAAGCACATTCTGTAGTTCTTAAAAATAAAGAAAAAGTGCGTAATGGCATCCACAATAATTGGTCATCCTTTGTGCAAGGACAAGGAGTGGAATCCACCAGTGATAAGTATTTTTATGTATTTTCCATATACAATATTATTACATTAGTAAAGGAAAATTTTATGATTGTATGAATAATAAATGTAAAAACATTTGCTTATGATTATTTAAAAATGATGTGGAAGAATTGCATCTTTTATAACTTGTTATTCCATTTATAAGGGAATAAAGAAAAAAAAATGGAAATTTCAATTTTTGTTTGATGAATGAATAAATAATTCTATAAGTGATTTTTTTGTTCCTTTTTTACTTACATATGTGATGTGTAACTTATTTAGGTATGGCAGTCATTATATTTTACATTTTTGAAGATAATTAAGTAAAAAATGAGACACCAGGAGTTTTTTTTTATGTGTGAGCATTAATTTCTCTAAGGAATGAAACAAACGTAATTTATTCTTAGCTCACAATTTGATTGAATTATAGGTTCGAAGAAAGGTCAGGGTTATAATTAACAACACAATTAATTTTTTTTGTATTTGAATGGTTCCTGAAATGCTGATAAAAATATTTGGTACTTGTTAGTTATCCTGTCGACCAAATTACTGCTGCCGAATTGTAAGATTAAGTGCCAATAATGGTTGATCATAAATGTCACATTCACTTGACAATACGTGTTTACGTCGTCAAGTGATTTTTATTTCGACGCTTTATTTGTATTTTTATTAATGTTATACTAATTTATTTGTTCTTTCGATATTTAAAATAAAAATTATGTCAATTTGTATAATTTGGCGAGAGGTTTGGCGATTTATATAATTTGGTGAAATTGGTCGACGGGATAACTAACAAGTACCAAATATTTTTAATAAGAACAATTCAGATTATTTCATCCACAAAATATCATTTCATCAATATCATATTTCGTATTTTACAACAGACCATTATGGGAAATCCTTAAATTGTTAACATTTCTGTTTGTGGAACAAAAGAGTGTATACATCATGCTTATATAATACATATTTTACTCATATTTTCAATGTAAAAATGTGTTATACTATCTGATATTATCATTCGCTAATTACAAAAGCGATAATATGTACAGCTACATACCTATTCAAATGAAACCACCATTTCTCATTTTGTAGATTCAGAAATGTTAAACTTTCTGAGACAAACAAAGCAGTCCAATATACTAAAAGAACAAGTCCATGTCCTCTAGTGGGAATGCTAGGAAGAGCTTTATGTCGTTCCAGATATAATAAATAAAGTGCTAATGGAAACGTAATAGAATAAAGACAAGCACTTAGAATCATATAACCGTAAACAACTTCGTCATAAAATACTTTAGCCTGAAGAATAAGGCGTATAAGCGCCATTAAGGGGAAAATAAAATGACATATAATTTGTAATCTGTACAGGAGAGACTTCGGAAATACTCGCGGATCTAAATCAGAAGAGTATTTCATATACATACGAATTTGAATACTTCCGAATATTAAAATAAATGCGGATACAAAACACGACGAAACAGTGTCTGCAAAGCAGTGAGAGAGTCCGTGTTTCATCCATGGATTTAGAAAAGTTACATTAGGAGGACAATAATGCATGATGAAGAGATGACAAAAAAGATGTAACGAGATATCTTATTTTCAAATGTGTTTCTCTATTGGATTTGTAAAAATATATGAATGTGCGTAGCATAAAAATTATCGAAATTTAATTGTAGTGCTCATAATACGAACAGTTCAAAATGCCGGTAGAGAATGTAAGGAGTACAAGCTCTAGAAAAAGAATAAAACGCACTGCTTTTATTTATGCTTGAGCGTGTTCAGAGGTGCACTTTGCGCCGCGCGCGCGCTCAGAAGTTTATGCCATGGAGTAGGTCTTATCGAAGAAAGGAATTTTAACATAATTCAATTATTTCATTATTTTTATGGTTCAAAAAAGGTAAAACCAACGACTATATTTCTTCATCCTTCCAAAACATGGTTTTCGTAACAGGAATACATGCCTATGTTCACTCAGATAAAATCTAAAATAGTCGGGAAAAACATCACGTGACCTTCTTTATCTACTTTAGCCCATTTAGCATTTAAAATTAGTTAACCAACCGCACGCAAACTCCGCGCGAGCTGCTCAAAAAAATTGTGTGGGCGATTTGATCACGTGATTGTGCGTTTTCTGCTTATGTGTTATTGGTTGTGCTTTGTTTGGTAGGTTGATTGATACAATTTAAGAATTCAACTGGTGATCTAAAAATTTTAACTTTTTAACAATTTTCTTTTTATTTATTTAAAAATGATTTATCAGTTGATTTATATCTTCTGTGATAAATAGAATGCTGTTAGTAAACCAAGATTCTGATATCAACATATGAGATTTGTTTGTTATCTACTATACTGGATGGATTTCAATGGAATTTGCACTGTTAGTTAGACAGTTTTTCAGAGTAGGTTTTAATATATATATTTCTTATTTTATGATTGCATATTTTAATACCGTGTGGATAACAGACCAAAATACATCATAAAACATGAGAAATAAATGGCATTCAAAACTCTGTTAGTATAAGCAAAATACTTACTTATACTTTCAGTAAAAAATTTATAAACATTCTAATCATACTTTATTCATTACAAACTAGGCAGCAGACCTATATATTTTATCTCTTTAAAAAATATATGTACAGATATTTTTAGTTAAAATAATTTACAACTATTACATTTTATTTTTATAATGTTCAAAGTAGAATATGATTTCTAGCCTAGTCTGGATAAAAATTCACTCGTAAAGTACTCAAAAAAAAAAAAAAAAAAAAAAAAAAGAAAAAGAATTATTCTACGTGCAAAAGGATATTTTCGCACAATATATATTATTTTTTCATTTGGATTTGCTTAATGTTTATATCATTATACATATACATACTACATATATAATCACTTAGAAACAAAACTTTGAATATTTAAAAGGCGTTCAGATCTAAAACTTTCATCTCGAAATACCTCATTTTCTCACATTTAAATGAGTATTTTATTATTATAATAAAAATACACGTGCCTCTGTATAACAAAAATAAAAAATATATCTTCATCAAAAATATCTTATTCATTATGAAAAATATAAAACAACCAATAAACAAAACAAAAAAAAAATTGTGACACAATGTGGGACTGGAGGGATTCGAACCCACAATCCCTAGTCTCGAGTTCACTGCCTTATCCATTCGGCCATCCAGCACACGCTCCTTTTGCAACAAAATATCTTTATAATTAGCACCTTAATTAATCAAATCCATGATCTGTTCCTGAACATACTACGTGTTATTCCATACATGATATGGACCCACTCCATGTTCCTGTCTCCTGAGCTCGCGCGCGTAACGCGCGTGCTTCTTGAACACACTCCTTGTTTACAAACAGTGATACTCTATCTCACCTGTTTTACCGACATACCGGCTAAACTGTGAGCTTATAGTGACCGAATCTTTTCGTGGCCTTGAATTTGAAGCGCTATCTGGTGTGGAAAGTTGAAAGCCTCATTTTTGTAGATAGTTTAGCAAATGTTTCATTCAACAATTCAATCATCATTTTCCTCCAATAAAAATTAAATGGGGTTTTCGTACTCAGCTGAGGCAAGCTTATCATATATAAAAAATATAAATAATATAAACACATGTAAATGGTGATGCAACTGTTAAAATTTAAATAACACAATTTTTATAGATTCCGTTTAGCCACAATTAAATCTAAATAATTATACTACTCTGTCTGATGTGTATTTGAAAATTAATATATCGTGCAACAGCAGCGAAACGACGGAGCTTTCTTCATTTTGATTGGTACAATGCTCGTGAAGTTTCTTGATATTTTGTGTGTGTCTATTTGATTGTATAAGTCTAAAATCCTTTATGATGTTTATTTTTCATACATGCTTTCCATTTTTCATGTGTTTTGTGAACAGTTATTAACTATTTCAAAGAATGTTGAATCTCGAGTAGTCAAAATCAAAAGGCTGCATTTTCTTCCTATTTAATCTCGTTATTTATTAATTTGAAAAATTTATAATTATCGAAAGTGAAAGCTTCCTGAACTGTTAGTAAGTTTGTGTTATTACTTCCGATAATCAGTTGCTGGCAGGTACGCTCTAGAATTACGTAATTTGAATTAGTCATGCTTACTATTAAAGCTTTGTTTTGTGACATTTTACTGATCCTATAATTAACTTATCGTTTTCAAATCGTTAGGACATTCGTTCTGTTATTCTGTAATATTGGTTTAAGATAAATTCATATTTAGAATTTAATAGGATTGAAATATATGATTGAGTTTCTTTCATCATTTTGTTACTATTGACAAGAATTTAGCATGCAGCATTAAGTATTTCTATTAAATGATAATAAATAAATCTGATTTATTTTAGTATAAGTAGTAAAATACAATAAATCTTTTTTTTTTTCATTATGTCTGTTTAGCATCAATTGTCGATTTTGCTCTGTAAGAAAATTTCTTAGTGATTAGCTACAGAAGAAAATTGAGCTAAAATAAGGAAATGACTAGCTCTAATGAATATCTGTAAATAAAATTAACCCTAGGATTCCACTTTGGTATCCAGTATTATCACCTGAGTAATTTTCACTGTCTTGACTATTTGATTTTATATATCTCAATTTAATTTTTTTAAACTAATTAGGGATGCACAGAATAGTGATTTTGGCTGAATACCAAATATTCGGCCAGGTGAATAGTAACTATTCGGCTGAATACTGAATATTCGGCTTGCTGAATAATTTTATATTTCAACGTTTAAAGGCATTAAAATCTTAAATTTAAAAACAGTTTTACATAATATTTAAAACAGAAACTTTCATTTTGATAATCAGAGCTTTTTTCAAGTAAACTTTATGCTGAAAAAAATCTGCTTTGAGTTATTTAAGAAGAGGATAGGGCACAGATGTCATATTCGCCCCATATTGGGGCGATTTTTTTCAGTCGCCAATATCATATAGGCAACGGGTACTTAACTTGCGCCAAAGTGTCGCTATTTTGCTTGATGTGGTAACCCGGATTATGTTGTTTATGCTGTTGATGTTTTCGCCAAATTGGCAACCGAAAAAAATCGCACCAATATGGGGCGAATATGACATCTGTGCCGAGGATAGTTATAAATATAGTTTTTTTAATTAATAAAATTTTTAATTTCATGGCTTCTTCTGTGAATTAAAACAAATGAATAAAATTTCTTAAATTCTAAAACAAACATTTTAAAATCAAAGAGAAATTATGAAAAAATTGTACAGGATCATATATTATTTGTTTGTCAGGAAGAGACTAAAGTAAAAGTAAATAAATAATACAATCTATTCAAATTTTATATGGTGGCAACTCTGCAAGAATAACTGTTCTACTCCCTTTTATTAAGCAAGGAAGTTTATAAATACATCCTAGATCGGTGTCTGGAGTGAGCGATCATTTTCTGAGATTGTAAATGTTGTTCTTAAAATCTTAGCAAGAAACTGATTATTTACTGGACAATGTTCAGGAACTTGCATTTGTACATAATTAATTCCTATGAAAATCCTCGCGATTGTTAAGTATTATTTAAGAAAATTAACCAAACAGTAAATAAATAATGTAAAAACGTTATCTTTTATTTAAATATATGATTCTGTTTCTAATTATTCTGAATATCTTTATAAGTTGACTGTTAAACGTACAAGTGGTATAAGGTTTTAAAAAATACGTTTTAAAAGGTTTTTTTTAAGTATTTGGCAGGCCAAATAGTTTGCTATTCGGCCAAACCGAATATTCAGTAACATGGCCGAATACCGAATACTCGGTGCATCACTAAAACTAATATTTTATTTTATTCAAGTGTATAATAATTTTTGCCTGATTTCTAGTTGCGATTTACAATAGTAATTTAAAAATAATTGCTTTTCAAATAGCATTAATCTTTATGTGTCCTGAACCCCAGAGTGGATTCTGATTATTTACAAATAATGTGATGGTCCTAGATTTATATAATAATTTGGTACTTTTCGGTTAGCCGGGCGCCAGTGTTTTATATGCATATTTATATACATGCATATATGTAAATATACATATATATACATATACACATATTGTATATACACACACACATATATATATGTAAATATATATGTATATATACATATATGTGTGTAAATAAATATGCATATAAAACACTGGTGCCCGGCTAACCGAAAAGTACCAATAATTTAATAAGTTAAATCTTGTGTGTATTTAAAGCAAGGTTCAGTGATATATGTCATGATTGTGAACACAGAATTGTATAGGACCTCTGACGAAATATGCTTTGAAAGAATAAAATTATTCCTTGAAAAATATTTGAAATAGATGGCGCCATGTGGCAGGATTCTATTAAGGTTCACCAGTACATCTGCTTCTTCATTTATGTTACAAAATACAAAACTTTGTTGGAACCAGTTTTGCCTCTTTCTTAGGACTGTTTCTACACTGGCTGCCATATTAGTCTGAAAATTTCAACAGAATATTAATACATTTGTGATTGAGGTGATTCTTTGCTCTATGTTCATGATCATGATATAGTATTATAATATTTGATATTTACATAGCTGCCAACCTTCTGAATTTTCCGAGTCAAATAAACATATTTTGGTACTACTTAGTTATCCTGTCGACCAAAAATCTATCTCCAAACTATAAGATTAAATGCCAATAATGGTTGATCGTAAATGTTACATTCACTTGAGTTTAAGAAAGTTACACGTGTTTACATCATCAAGTGATTTTTATTTCGACGTTTTATTTGTATTTTTATTAATGTTATACTAATGTGTTTGTTCTTTCATTATTTAAAATAAAAATTATGTCAATTTGTATAATTTGGCTAGTGGTTTGGCGATTTATATAATTTGGTGAAATTGATCGAAGGGATAACTAAGTAGTACCCATATTTTAACCAGAAGTTTTATTTAATGAATGAAAAGCTATTACTACAACAAAGAAGGAAGGCAACATTTTATTTTTAAAAAATCTGGTGTAAAGTATGTATATTTGATTTTCAGAATCTGGAAGGTTGGCATACTTATGTATTTATTTTCAAAATATTGTGCATGATTAAAGATGGGAATGCTCGGGAAAAAAAAAAAAAAAAATTTTGTTTTTCAGTTTTTTTCTGAAGGGCTATTTTTTAATTTTTCCAAATTGGAAAAATTGAAATTTCATTTATAAAATAATGTAGTCAAATTGTAGTATAATTGCTACATTCTGATACTTTTATTTATACATTTTTTCATATTTAGTGTCCCTCATGAATCTTATCTGTAAGCAGGGATCTCTTTAGAATGAACTTGAGTCCCTTAAAGGATCCTTCACAGTTTTTTCCCCTTAAAACAAAATTCTTTCTCTTAAAAATTGACATTTCAGAAATTTTTTCCAATCTCTAAATTAAATCCTTCACAAATGTAATGATTTTAGAATTAAAAAAAAACACCTGTTGTATAATAGCTGCAATCACCAATGAATCTATTATCTAACTGTATATATGTACAGAGGACACGGTTGGGTTTTTGACATGACAAGCATAAAAAACTGGTTTAAACTGTCATAAACTGGTTTAAACCGTCGAAAACTGCCAAATACATGTAACACGCTAAAACATTTTAACAATAGATAAACATTAAATAAGTCAATGATTTATGTGATCTTTTATTGAAATTTAATAATTTAAAAAATATATTATTTGCAATAATTTTTTTTTTTTTTTTTTTTTTTTTTTTCAACCAGAAGAAAATAATTTTGTACAATTAAATAATGCGGATCAATTTTATCCCTCAGCATGCTGCAGCACACCACTTGTTTAGCACATTTATTTACACCCAAAAGATTTTTGAGTGTATGAAGCGTTAGAAAATAGTCTGTCTCTTAATTGATGCTGAGCTAGTAGGACTTGATAGCAAAAGCATTGCTAGATGAGCAAGTTTTGAAGCAGGCTCAAAAAGCTGTTGCATTTAGTGATACCTTTCCACCAAACAATGGAGTCCTCCCTATAGCACTGAAATAAGAAGACTGGAAAGGGGATTCTTTAGCTTCATACACAATCAGTATGGGTAAGCATCCATAAACTCTCTCCGTAGCTCAAGCGCGAGCTGAATCAACTGATACAGCAGTCAACCCTTGCCTCTGATGGTTGGGATGCAAAGTATAAGCCAAACAATGGTATGGTTTCATGATTTGATCCCTTCTATTATGCACTTTTTCAATATGGGCTTACAGGAATTTTCTTTTAGATGACTGAGCCAATTTTGTTCAGTTTTAAAATCGAAAACATTTTTATATATTGAAAGAAAACATGTTTTAAAAAGATTTTGACTTTAAGCTTTTTTTTTTTTTTAATTACTTCTCTTAATTTGTAAATGTTTAAAATTAATAATCCAATTTCAATTTTGAATGGAATGGTTATTGCCTAGACTAGAATAACATTGATGCACATTATCTTGTTATATATACAAAAAAATCGACACTTTTCTAAGTTTTTTTCCCCCTTAAAAAAAGCTAGCTAATGCTTTAAGCTCTCAAAAGTAAGCGAAATTAAAACGATTTTAAGTAAGAGAAAAAATGTACAGCTCAGGTGAGCTTGATGTCTACTTTTTAAAAAAACACAATTTTACAAAAAAAAAAATAAATAAATAAAATTTTACCTTGTTAAAAAGTTGTACTTAACAATAATACTTTACTATGTACTAATTACTAATATACACAGTCAGGGCCCGACTTAGACAGTGGGGGGTCCTGGGGCAAACATTATTCGGGGGGCCCCTTCGGTCTTTTGAAAATTTTCGTGAATTATTTTGAAATGACTAAAACTAAGCTTCATACCTATTGTATGTAGACTTAAATTTCATACCAAGTAGTACTATTCACATATAGTACAAGAAAGGTAACTTTAAGAAACTATTGCGTATATATATATTTTTTTGGGGGGGGGGGGCTATAGGAATATAAGGATAAATGTGAGCCATTAAAATGTAAATACAGTTCTCTCAGGTATTATTGGCTGTTTGTGTTAATATTTTTCTATTTAACTTAATCTTTGTATTCAATCAACATGCATTTGGGTGATTCCATCATATAGAAGGGCAAGTGGTGGCATGCATTTAATAATAATAGCAACAAATTTCAATACTTGTTATGTTGTTACTACATTCCCCATGATGCCTTAAAGTACTTTGGTATAAAATTTCATAATATGAAAACAGATAGCAGATATGTGATATTACTGTAATATTTTAATTAAAATTATGTAGTATTTAAAAAAAAATTATGAATCAGTAAGGAAGAAATTAAATATCACGAAATGAAAAACACTTTAAATTAGAATCTGGTCACTTTTGGATATTTTTTATCATTTGGCTCTTTAACTAAAACTTATATCTGCCCTTGGGGAGGGCCCCTCAAATCGGGGGGCCCGGGGCAGCTGTCTCCGCATGCCCCTGCATTAGTCGGGCCCTGTATACAGTAAGAGTGAATTTAAAATATTACATGTAATTTGTCATGTGTGACATTTAATTTGAATTTTTACAGATCAATTTAGTATTTGAGGTTTCTGACATGACGGTTTAAACTATGGTTTAAACCCGACATAAACTGGCACATGTCAAAAACCTGCCAACCCTGTAATTATTACTAATACTATATACTAATTATACAATTACAGTAACAGTGAATTTTAAATATTACATCTAATGTGTGACATTTAATGTGAAATTTTACAGATCACTGTAAGTATTTGAGGTTTTTGACAAGGGGTTTTTGACATGACAGTTTAAACTGTCAAAAACTGACATGTGTCAAAAACCTGCCAACCCTGACAGAGGACCATCTCGATAATGTCCAAATAAGAATTTAATTATGATAATTTCTAATTAACAAAATTCCGACTACATTTTTTACAATTTTTTTTTTTACATTTCATTCACATTTTTTACAAGTTTTTACAAAAGTTTACAATTTTGCAAAAGCATAATCGTGTGAAAAAAAAAAAAAAAAAAAAAAAAAAACCAAGCAAATCCCTGGTAAGATAATTAAATGCAACTTCTCTTGTTAAAAATGAAAAATTCGTGTGCAAAATCATTTGAATAATATACCAATTAATGAAAGTAGTAAGATGGAAAATTTAATGTAAAATTAGAAACATGCATTTATTTTTATTCGCATAGCTGTAATTTTTCACTATTGTCAGAAAAATTTCTTTTGATAATAATATGCAGCTGAAATTTTTTTTTTTTTCTTTTCCTGAAATATAGATTCTTAGAGTTGTCTAAAATGTATTTAAAAAAAATTTAAATCTATACAAACTTTGCAAAGAAATTGTAAGCAAATCTCTGTGAAAAATCTAGTTGAAAGCATTTTTTAAACATAGAAAATTCTATCTGTTTTAAAAGTTTCATTAAAAAAAAAAATACCACTTAAGTATTCGGCCGAATAATTTTGGATAGGTATTTTCTTAGAAGTAAAAATTAGTGGTGTACCGAGTGGTACTTTGGCCGAGTACCGAGTACTCAGCCATTGAATACTCGGCTGAGTACCGAATACCGAATAGTTGGGTAATAAGGGAAAAAAAATGCTGATGTGCACATAATGTGAGCTTAGGTGTACATATGTGTGTACATATATATATATATATACCTGTTTGTACATATATATAATGTACATATATATATATAAATTAACTAATTAAATTTGTGCACCTTTTAAAGACAATTTTTGACAATTCAAAACAGTAGCAAAAAAAGGAGAATTGACACATAACATGTACAATTATTAATCAATATAAAATTAAAACATTCTTCAACGATCTAATTTATTCTGATACCTAAAATCTGTCTATCAAAAAAAAAAAAAAAAAAAATGTTTATTGGTTACTGTAACAATTCATTGAATAATGCAAAACATTTCATATTTATTTTGTAACTGTACCTTATTTTCTTTTGATTAAAAATAAGAGAGAGAAAGATACAAAGAGAGGTACAAAAAGCTATACAGGATTTCTTAACAGAAGACTTATGTAAAATTGACACTCCATTTGCATGGTGGGGGGAAAAAAACTTTTCCGATTATGTGTAACCTTGCAAAAAAATTCTTATGCGCACCTTCAACCACTGTTTATTCTGAACGTATATTTTCAGAGGTAGGCCAAATTTATAGTAGTAAAAGAAATGCCCTGTCTACTGATAATGTAGAACGTTTGGTGTTTTTGCACCATAATTTGAAATATAATAAATTTAATTATTAATTTTTTTTATTACATTTATTGTATTTTCAGTTTCTTTATCCAAAATAATAGTCTTTTCTGTTTTCCTATATCTTTAAAAAGAACTTATTTTTATTTGTGTGAAACTAAATTTTAATCTGGAATTATTTTATGAGGGTTTTTGTTCTTAACTTTTCCTATACTTTGTAGACATATTGTTAAATACCGAGTAAATAGTTTTATGAATTATTGCATATATTATACATTGATATTCGAATAACTTTTTACAGATCAGTTTTAAATTCATATGTTTAAAAAACGAAATTCTTACAACTACTCGGTATTGGCCGAGTACTCGGCCAAAATTTCACCGAGTATCGAGTACTTGGCAAATTGGCCGAGTACCGAGTATTTACCGAGTACTCGGTACGGCTCTAGTAAAAATTCTCTTTTACTTAGAAATGGAATAGGCTAAACAATGAGTTTTAATATTGTATTGTGTGCATGAGTTCATAGTTCAGCTGCACAACAAAAAAGAAGTCAAAAGCCATTTTTAATTAAAAATTTTTTTCCTTTCTAAAATAGTTTACATAGCGGTGAAATCAAAACAACTGTCAACAACAGAGAATAAAAAGTAAGGAAGATGGGCATCTTTCCCTTATCATTTAATTTTAACTATTTCTACATTAGTTTCCTTAATTCAAATTTATTTAATGTGTATTTTCTTTAATATACACATCAAATAAGTTTATCAGAAATCATCTCTGTATATCTAAGGTGTATATTAAAGAAAATACACACACCAAATAATTATACTCCTATAGCCTATCATTATATACCTATATATATCCTAATCATTAAATTAAAATCGCTCAAATTTGTTATCTTCATCACCATAATGTTAAAATATTAATCAAAATATAAATATGTATCAGTAATTTGACAGAAAATATAGTTAAATGTTAAAGGTCAAAATTAGCACTAGCCACCAGCCACAGGGCAAGTAAAGGAGAAAAGGTGGCTAGTGCAAAATTCTCTATCAGCGGCCACCTTCCGGCCACTTTTTTACTAGGAGAGAATAAAATTTTCTTACATTTCATCAAGGATTCTACTTTTTTTAGTTCTAATATATTTATATTAACATATTTATTTGAGCTATTCAGTTTTAGATTAATACTTATAGAAACTTTACTGTTTAGTATTTTTAAATAAAAAAGTGGCCACTAGTTTAAAGAAAGTGGCCACTTAAAAAAACTAGTCTTACCGGCCAGTGGCCGCTAATGAAATTTCCCAGTTTTGACCTATATTAAATGTACATATTGATATGATACCTTTTGTGTCTGAAAACATTCCTATTCAATATGTTTATAATTAGACAATCAGTAAATCAGCTTTGACAACGTTTCTTTTTATTTGAATGAACTTTTGTTTTTCTGACAATTCTTATCCTTAATAATAGCCTGTATAGTTTAATATTTTCATAGGTTATTTTGGGTATTGACTAGTGATAAAATAATAAAAAATAAGTGATAGGTTAATGAATTTGTGAGTGGAAAGAAATCATTAAATTTTTTTGTGTAGTTAGATTGAAGAGTAAAAATATAATTGAATTAAATTATTAAGAATTTAATGTTAATTAAAGTTTATTAAAAAAGCTAATATATGCAAAAATGTGTATAACAAAATTTTAAGTATTCGGTTACCGAATACCGACTGTACACTTCGGTGTACACTTTGACCGAAGCTTCAGTATTCAGCAAAATTGCTGCTTCGGTCAATCCCTAGTTTAGACTGGAAAGCTGCATCAAAACTAAATATACAGGAAATGAAAATTATAGCTGTAAGGGGGAAAAATGTAATATTGTAAAATAATACTAATTTTTTTAAACAATGGAAGATTTGAAAATGATAATAGTATTTATAATAATACCAGAACTACAATAATTTGTTTATTTTAAACTGGCATCTTTTATATATTTGAAAACCAGTACTATGTAGCAGGGTTGCTGGCTTTTAGCCAGGCCAAAAAAAGCTGGCCGGCTTTTTTTGGTTTTAACCACTTAAAAAAAACCGGATTTTATTGAAAGAAGCCAGTTTTTATTTTTTAAAGTTGGTTTACAGTAAATTTGTTTTAAATTTGGATCAATTAATTTTTAATACATTTATAAATATTTTCTACTAAAAAAAAAAAAAAATAGGCTTCTATTAAATTTTATCAAATAAATAAGCAGAGTTTCCCCCAGGTTTAAAAAAGGGCAGGGTGCTGCTTGTGGGAAAAGGGCACTTTTGGATTCTGAAGGGCATGTTTTGGATTCTTAAAGGCATTTCTTGAAAATTTTAAAGGCATTCTTTTGATTTTTAAAACTACTTTTTAATATTTAATAGACAGAACACTATTTTAAAGACAGCAATGAGTCAATTTTTACTATGCAAGTAATTTTAATAAACCTAGGAGTAAAGGCACTTTTTTCAGGTGGGGGCAACAAGGGAGCTAATTTTTTAACTGAAGGGCAAGAGGGGTGCTATTTTGTAAACCTAAGGGCAGGCAGGGTGCAGCACCCTACTGAAACTGTCTGGGGGAAACTCTGAAATAAGTCTTTATAACTTCTAGAAGACAACTGTGAACGCATTATCTCTGAAAAAAAAAAAAATATATATATATATATAAACATTGAAAAGGATATATGTTAGGCTCCAAACTGGTGTTTTGAAATTCTATATTATATAGCTCCACATATATTACACATTTTAAAGATTATATTTAATTAAAACTGTTCTTAACTGCTCTGCTCAACAAGCGCAAAATGTTTTGACACATTTACAAATTCATTTTTTAACGGAATGATGTAAAATTCGAAAGCCTGACCATGAAACATGAAAGCGATTTGGAATCGAACTGTGTTTTCCATTTTTTGATCCATCAATTACCTATTGAGCTTTTGATCACGTGACAAACACGTTTTTTCACCCTTTTCTGAGTGGTTTCTTCTTTCGTGTGGAAATTCAGTTCAAAACGCTCACTTTGACACTATTTTCTGAAAAATCTATTGCGTTTGCAAAAAAAACAGAAAAAACAGTGCAATTACATAGTTTCTGAACAACATCTGCTAGTTTCATGCATTTCTGAACAAAAATAAATTAAAAAATTAAAACTTAGGTCAGAAAGTTGCCATTTTGGATTTAACAGCCTTAATGACAAAATATAACATATCAAAATGGAAACGAGAAATTAGAAAAGATGTTTTATTTGAGGAGAGTGGTACATAAGTGTATAAAAAATAGAGCATTTAAAAAAAAAAAAAAAAAAAAAAAAAATTCTCAAAATAAAATTTTGAAAAGCTTGTTGCTACGCATATTCATGCATATGCTATTCATAATGTTTTTAATAGTGAGAAATGGTGGTGTTTATTAATATGACTATGTATAATTTTAAATGTTTGCTAGAAATAAAATAAGACTTGTATATTAATAGCTCTTAAAATTAAGTAATAAAACATAACTAAGTAACCATTGTCCTCTTTAATTTTATAAAGCAGTAAAAATAAAAAAATTGGCAGTTGGTATGGCCCTTTTAAAATTTAGCAGACATATTTGCAATTCTGAATACAAATCACTAGCAAAATCATCTAAGTTTTATTCCACTATTATGTCCTCATTATTGAGAAATTGGGTTACTTATTAAACTGTAAATCAATTAAATGTCATTAAAACTAATTAAAAACACTTTAAAATGTGTAGTTTATAATTACAATGCTTTATTGTATAAAAGCCAATTATGGCCAAAAAAAGCCAATTTCGGCCAAAAAAAGCCGGTTAAAACCAATAAAAGCCACCGGCCTGGCTTTTTTAAATTTTAGCCGGCTTTTTTGCAACCCTGCTATGTAGATGGGATGTACAATACAGTTTAAAATTGCTTTCAAACTGCAGTGATATTGGTTGAAACTTAAGACTTTTTGTTGTTATTTTTTAAATTAGCTCTACTGATATAATTAAACAAATGCTACTGAAAAATTATTTCAACAGATACACGATATATTACAAACACAGGTGTTAAATTAAGCAAGAAAAGCTACTGTCAGAATTCTGAGACTGAAAATATAAACTTTTAAAAGCTGGCTTCCCCCACCCCCCTTTTAAAAAAATATATATAATTCATGTACAGGGAAAATCCTTTTTTTAGTGTGCATAAATATTAAAAAAGTTTATTATTTTATATTTTTTTAAGAAAATATAACCTATTTTTGAGAAACCTTAATAAGGAATTAATTTTTCAATTATTTGTATTTGCAATTTTTCCAGAAAAAAACTGGAAAAAAATGGTTTTTTTTCCACCACTTCAAATTTTCTGGAAAATTTACATCTCTATGCTTGATATTTTGATATTTTCTGTCAAAACGAGTGTAAATGAATTTTTCAACTGTTATTGACTATGCCATTCTATAGGCAAAAAAATTTACCTCTGGCACTGGTAGTGACTTTTTTAGGCTAAAAAAAGGTTATTTTCCAAGTGTTATGTATAGTTGCTAACGTGTACGTTTTTGTTCTGAGTGTACTGTGTACGGATGAACAGTATGAACGTACAGTTTTACGTGCGGAAAAATGCAAATTTCACCAAAGATCGTGGGAAAAAACGCAAATTTCTTCTCTTATCAAAGGTCGAAACAAAAACAGGAATTTCGTCAAAGGTCGCGAGAAAAAAAAATGGGAATTTCGTCAAAGGATCACGAAAAGAACGCTATTTTCGTTAAATGATCACAGAAAAAAATACAAATTTCATCAAAGGATCACAGTAAAAATGCTGATTTTGTCAAAAAATAGCTTAAAAAAATGAGAATTTCTTCAAAAGATCGCTAAAAAAATGTGAATTTCTAGAAAAGATCGCTAAAAAAAATTGAGAATTTCTTCAAAAGATCGCTAGAAAAAACGTGGATTCCTTCAAAAGATCATTAAAAAAATGCGAATGTCTTTAAGAGATTGCTGAGAAAATGCAAATTTCTTGAAAGGATGCGAATTTCGTCAAAAGATTGCAGAAAAAACACATAATTAGCACTGGTAGGGGATCCCTCCCTCTCTGCTTTAACCTTTCAGAAAATTTGATGTGAATTTCAGAAATTTTTGTTTTACTTAAAATCTCCCCTGAATTGAAGAGAACAGAGTACATCTAATCGGTAGCTAGCATGAATGCACACGTGTGTGATGAACTTTTTTTGATGTTTCAGTTTGTTTACTTCAATCATTCTGTATGATTTATTTTTCAGTTAGTATTTTTCATTATTCTTACAAAAAGGTTCTTTTGTTGTAACATTAACTTTAGAATTAACTGTTTCTGAGATGCATGTTTTTAGTTTGTAAGTTATTTGTCATCTTTCATGATTTTATGTTGTATAGTCCTGATCTGATGAGGGAGAAATTTTCATCCAAAATGTCTACTGTATTGCTTTTAATGTGCATTATGTGTACTTTTTAATTTAAAATGTCTGAAATTTAAATATAATTAAAATATATAGTTCAAATTTTCATTTCTTTAGAAATCATTCAAGTGCATTATTCGAAATGTGAAATGTAAAATTATTTAAAACGCATCACAATTAAAAGTACAGGCTATAAATTGTAGTCACATTGTAGGAAGAAAAAAAAAATAAGGGTTCTGTTACTATGATTAATCAAATCTGTACAATGTATCTGACCTGGCACGTATAATATATAATATGCAAGTGCATCCTAATCTGGCATCCTAAGGTAGAGATCTGCACGGGCCGGGCTCGGGGCTAATTTCATTTGCGGCACTCGGGCCGGGCCCAGGCCATGCATTTTTCTGAAGGCTCGGGCCAGGCCTAGTGACTACTCTTTACAGGCCGAGTCGGGTTTGGGCTTTACTTTTTTCCGGAAGAATCGGGCCGGGTCTAAATTATTTTTTCTGTACAGAGCCGGGACTGGTTTCTTTTCTAGTCTTCATGGCCCAAAATTTTCAGTCCTAGTTTTGAGTCAGCCCGTTCATTGTCTCGATGTGACCTGTTCGTTCAAAGGTCAGTAAAATTAAGCCTGGCCCAAAGATTTTTGAAAAATATGCATACATTTTTTAGTCACCATTATTCTAAAATTAAACATTTATTCTTTTTATAGAATAGTAAATTTCTACACTAATTAAAATATAGTCAGTGTTGATTTCAGGAGGTGGCCTGGGGGGGGACATCCCCCCCCCCCCCGGCGCAATGAAATGTCCCCCCCCCCCAGAAGATTTGAGATTTTGTGTTTTCAATGGTCAAAAAGTGCAATTTCCCCCCCAAAACTCTATAATGTCCCCCCCCCCCGGAGCCACAGAAATCCCTCCCTGAGAAGTGTGTCTGAATTCAACACTGAATATAGTAAAACGTGTGAAAAGGAACCTGCCTATTACGGAATCCTGTTTTAAACTGAAAAACGTGTTGATCCATGCAAAATTAATATACTAATACGTAAGAAAAAAATATATAATACATTTACATTTGCTAAGAAGAGAACTTGTCAACACATTTTTTTTTCTTTTCTATGTAATTGAGTCTTAGAAGATTTTACTGTATAGTATTTTTCAGATTTTTAACAATTCAAAGCATGGAATATGGATTAACAATATTAATGATAACTGAAACATTTACGTAGAAGAAATAGCGATTCATTAAAAAAATAAATATCCCAGCCTGCGGCGCTTATATAAAAATGAAGTTTAGAAACATAAAAAAAAAGTTAAGATAAATATTTTTGGTCAGAACTCCTCGTAAGATTCAAATTTTTAACCAAATCGACAGAAAAATCAATGTTTTGTAGCAATTTACTCGGGCTGAGATTTTAACTTTTTTCCGGGCCGGGCCGAACTTTTAACTTTTCTACCGGGCCGGGCCAGGTCCGGGCCTGGAAATTTTGGCCCGTGCAGACCTCTATCCTAAGGTCCAACATGACTTTTGGGAAAAATAGGTTTTCTTGTTTAATCACTCCTGATGTTGTTTGCCTTTAGAGAACCCCATGTCGCAACTTAATCGAGAAGAAATAGAGTAAGTTGAAACAAATTTTGATGAGCCAACAAAGAAAATTTTAACAGTTGAGGCCATCATTCAGAGTGTTATCAACCCAACATCTCTCAACGGCGTTGACTCTGATGAAGATAATGTGGACAAGGCCCCTGTAGCAGAAAGTTCCTGACGGGTTACATGCGTCGCAGATTTTCTTTTCCCTTTTGCAGATTTTTTTTTTTCCATTGGATCTTTTTCCAACTTTATATTATGTTTAGTTCTTTATTATTTATTACTAAAACTTAAGATTATTATTAATAAAAATGAGTAAAAGGCTTAAAAACATTAAAATTAAATGATTAATTAATTAAAGGTTCATTTGTAACATTTTACCTGCAGATTATTTTCAGTCCCTGAAAGATCTGTCGCAGACACTTGGAGAATTTTCTGCTATTGGGGACAAGGCAAACAACATTTCTTGGAATGAAGTAGCTGATGCCTTGAGTATACATTTATTAAATTTTCTGAGTGTAGCAGTTTGTTCAGCGTTGCGGAAATTATGAAATTCCACATAATACGAAATGACTTTCTAAAAAAAAAAGAAGAAGAGAGAAGACTACTTACTACAAAACAAACTGATATTTGAGATTTGTTTAAGATGGCTTCTACGAGTAGCAGGTTTTCATTTTATAGTCATGTACATATTTTATACTTTACATTATTGAGTATTTTGATATTCTATTCAAGCTTTTTAAATAATAAAAAACATGCTTTACTGTCATTTTTTGTTTAATTCTAACTTCTACACATTTTTCCTGACATTCATCCTGTAATCCAGGAAATTTAGTAATCCGGCATGCTTCAAGTCTTGAACATGCTGGATTAGAGGATGTTTACTGTAGCAAAGTCTTGAAACCCAGAGTGGTGTTGTTTTTAGTTCTTTCTTTCTAATGAAAATAAAACATTCAATTACTATTTCTACAGTTACTTGGCAGCCTGTTTACAATTTTGTTATGGAAAATTCTTAAAATGGGAGAGAATAGTTGTAGATCTGATTGAAATGGACTTGAGTTCGAGACAGATCTGTTGAATTAAAAATTAAGTCTTTATTTGAACTATTGTGTGATTCAGCAGTATAAGACATTTTCGACAACAATACCCAGGTTTATATCTGGATTTTTTTTTTTTTTTTTTTTTTGTTTCAACCTATTAGTGTGTAGCAGACTTTTTAACACTGATATTTCTAAAAAATAAATATAGAAGCTGACTAGTACTTAAGGAAGACTTAAGAATTAAATTATCAACTTTTTCTATAAAGCCTAAAGATTTTTTTAAAACAAGAAACATCATCTTGCTCCTTATTAATTGGTTTTTATCGTTTTTTGAAATATATTTTGTAAAAGTAAATGCTTATTATTAAAATATTTGATGTGGTTTTATTTTACCTATAAGTATTATGACCTATAAAAATGGGGACGAGTGGGTAAAAAATGTTAGTGGCCAAGAAAGAGAACATGTGACAGTGAACTGAGCTGCAGCAAAAGAAGTTTAGGGAATGCTGCCTCAATCCATTACCAGTTTAAAGTCGCACATTATCTTTCATGTACAGGATATAAGAATAATTTTTAAATGTTAGCCATGTAATTTTTTTTATAAATTGATTTTTATCTTATACAAATATTGTTTCTTCTAGAGTTTTATCAGTTGAATCATGGCAAAGAAACACTATGAAGCACTTGGGGTACCTGAAAATGCTACAGATGAAGACGTACGGAAAGCTTATCGAAAGATGGCCTTGAAATATCATCCAGACAAAAACAAATCGCCTGATGCTAGTAACAAATTTAAAGCAATAGCTGATGCTTATGAAGTTCTACGTGACAAAGAAAAAAGGAAAAATTATGACAAATTTGGTGATGCTCCTCCTCCTACTACATGTAACAATCGTACTAGAAGTAATGGTTCAGATTTTAATGCAAGTAAGTTTCTATCTTTTTAAAACCATATTATAGTAGTAATTATATATTTTTTCAAGTTTTTTAAAAATATTTACTCCATTTCTTGCATTCTGCTAGTAAATTCCAAGAAAATCAGTGAAAGTGACTTACAAATTTTATAGTAGCAAGTGATATATTGACTTATTAATTCAATCTCTTGCCTTTCTCCTGAAAAAGTAATTAATTGCTCTTTTACAAATATCTCAATATTATTGTCTGCTCTCCCAAATCCTATTTGTGTTTTAGGTAGCTTTCTTTACAAAAAGCTACCTATTGCAGCCGTTCGGAGGAAAGCGATTTCAAAAAATTTTGGTATATTTTCATCGATCATGACCCCCAGACCCCGAAACCACCCTCCGTTCAAAATTGATATATATATATATATATATATCTGAACTATGTCACACTGTAACTCTCGTATTTATGAACCGATTTGGATGTAATTCGGTGTGTACATAGTACATACCAATGTCTCGACCGAGTTCGTTGGCCAGCTTCATCCGCCATTTTATTTCAAAATGGCGGCTATTTAAAAATTAAAAAAAAATTAAAATTTGAAATGTGGTACCAAAAAATTGAAAATGGAAAAATATTTTTTTCTTATATATTTGACCTTTATACAAAGACTCCGTAGCAGTTTTTGTTTCGTCTATATCTTAAAAAATGGCTGAGTTATAGCATTTTGAATTTCTAGCGAAGCTGACATTCTGAAACGTCCTGAATTTTGTCACGCGATAAAACGCATATTTATGAACCGATTTGGATGTAACTTCGTTTATACATAGTACAGACCAATGTCTCGACCGAGTTCGTTGGCCAGCTTCATCCGCCATTTTGTTTAAAAATGGCAGCCATTTAAAATTTTAAGAAAAATTTAAATTTGAAATGTGGTACCAAAAAATTGAAAATTGAAAAAATATTTTTTTCTTATGTGTTTGACCTCGATAAAAAGATTCGGGAGCAGTTTTTGTTTCGTCTATACCTTAAAAAATGGCTGAGTTATAGCATTTTGAATTTCCAGTGTGGCTGACATTTTGAAACGCCCTGATTTTTGCCACGTGATAACAGACGTATTTATGAACCGATTTGGATGTACCTTGGTGTGTACATAGTACATACAAATAACTCAACCGAGTTCGTCGGCCAGCTTCATCCGCCATCTTGTTTCAAAATGGCGGCCATTTTAAAAAATTTTAAAAAAATTAAATTTAAAATGAGATACCAAAAAATTGGAAAATGAAAAAGAGTTTATTCGTATGTGTTTGACCTTGATACAAAGATTCCGGAACATGTTTTGTTTCGTCTATATCTAAAAAAATGGCTGAGTTATAACATTTTGAATTTATATTGAGGCTGACCTTTTAAAACGACCTGATTTTTGTCACGCGATAACAGGCGTATTTATGAACCGATTTGAATGTAACTTGGTCTGTACATAGTACATACCAATGTCTCGACCGAGTTCGTTGGCCAGCTTCATTCGCCATCTTGTTTCAAAAGGGTTGCCATTTAAAAAAAAAATGTAATTTAAAATTTAAAATGAGGTATTAAAAAATTGAAAATGAAAAAGATTTTTTTTATGTGTTTGGCCTTGATACAAAGATTCTGGAGCAGTTTTTGTTTCTGAAAATTTGTTCTTTTGTTTATATCTTAAAAAGTGGTTGAATTATAGCACTTTGAATTTCTATCATGGCTAACACTTTGAAACGATCTTGTATTTGTCTCGCTATACCACACGTATTCGCCTATTTCGATGTAAGAAGGCATGTGGATAGTATACATCAATATCTCGACCAAGTTCGCTGGCCAGCTTCATCAGCCATCCTGTTTCAAAATGGCGGCCATTAAATTAAAAAATATATATATTTAAAGTGAGGTGCAAAAAAATTAGAAATTGAAAAAGGTTTCTTTCTTAAGTATTTGACCTTGATATAAGGATTCGTCTTTATCTTAAGAAATGGCTCAGATATAGCAGTTTCAATTTCTAACGTGGGTGACATTTTGAAAAATCTGATTTTTTGCCTGCGACAGCACTCGTATATATCAACCGATTCCGATGTGAGTGAGCATGTGCACAGCAATTACTAAGGTCTCGACCAAGTTCACTGGTTAGCCTCATCCACCATGTTGTCTTAAAATGGCAGGCACTTTAAGAAATCGCCGAATTTGGTAGCCAAATATAAGTTACTTTAAATAAAAGCAGCTTGGATACAGCTGACTAATTTCGCGAAATTCTCATTCATAATGATTTAGTATTGATAAAAATTAGTATTGAATCTCCTACATTCGGTTTCCACTTAATTGAGCTTCGTGTGTTTGAATAATATAAGTTGGCTTTTTTAAAATATGGAATATGAAAGCTACCTCTTCCTCCCGGCACTGGCCAGAAGGACTTTTTAATATAGTCTTTTACCAGCAGTAATAGAATTAAGAAATACTGGATTATCATACTTGCTAAGCTGAAAGTGAAAAAATAACTTCTGCTAAGGTTTTCATTTCTGGTAAACTTGTTTTCTTTGTAAATTACACATTTTAAAATCTAACAATATAAAAATAATTAATGAAGAGTATGTTTTTATGGAATAGAATTTTGTGAAAGAGTCTGTTTTATTAAGAGGAATTTTGTGAAGTGCCTTGTTTTATTAAATGGATTTTTATGAAGGAGTCTTAAATAGGTCTCAACTTTTGCCTGGCTTGACCTCTGTTTAAACCAAATGGTTTTAACCATAGTTTAAAGTTTAAAATAAACCAGGTTTCAAACTAATTGTTTTTTTTTTCTTAATTAATAATAATAACTTGAATGTAATATTTTCTTTCTTTTTTTATGTAATTTAAAAGATTCAAACTACTAGATATAAACAATTTCTTCTTTTAACACTATCTCAGCTGTCAACATGAGCCACAAGAAGTCTAGGTCATGTTTGTAGGATGAAAATTACTGTGTGTTAATGGGTATTATAATATATGGTGCCCTAAAGAGTTATCTTAAATAATGGTTATAACTATTGTTGCCAGATGTCCAGATTTTTTGGGTCTCCAAGAGCTGTCCTGTGTCACCCCTATGCGGGACACCAAAAGTTTCGATTTTTCAGGATGGACCGTTTTTTTTTTTTTTGTTATTTCTTTTAGTACCATGCTATTCGTTAGTCTCCATTGAGTGGAACTTAATACAGTAAAACTTGTGAAGACCAATCCTATCTGTAATGGGAAATTTTTATAGTCCCTTCCAAAGGAATGCGTCGCAAATCTACTTGTATAGGCACTTACCTGTGTAAAATAGATTTTTTTGCTGTTCCTAGCGATTCTGTTTTGACAATTTATACGTACTTTGCTCAGTAAGCCCTGTGTAAATGGAACTTGTTTATAACGGAATTCTGTTTTAAAAGTTAAAATTACATTGTCTCTATGATAGGAATAATATTATACAATTATACTGCGATTCTATTTACACAGGTTTTACTTTCTAAGATTGTTGTTGTTTTTACATTTATAAAACTTGCTAAGAATGAATCACAAGAGACAGGAGAATGATTTTGTTTGTCTTAGCAGGTATAACTACGTGATATTCTTACAGTAAGGACAATGAAGTTTTTATATTTGAGAGGGTTCTGTTTTAGACGGGCTACATTATCATGGGATTTACTATATTTTTATGTCCTGATTTAGAAGCTGTTGCCCTGCTTTTTTTGTCCACCTGTCCCTCTTTTTGTGACACTAGTTATAACCAGAGCTTAATTTGCACCAGAGCCCAGCTCCAGTACTTCTGTTTTTAGTAAATATTGAAATATTTGTCGTAATTCACCGGAGCCCAGTGCAATAGCGCTTCTAAAAAGACTAAATTACCCTTTCCTTCCCATTGCCCAGCTTTTGTATTCTTTTTTATCAAAACATTTATATGTGACTTAATGTGTCACACATGTAGGAGATGGAGATGAAACAGTCTTAATTTTTATATCAGTTTTTGGGTTTAGACTGGCTCGAGCTCAATCTGTCTTAAATTCAAAATTTTATTTATTCATGTATAGAAAAACAGAACTTTTCCTTCTTCAAAATTACGTATTATATTCTATTTCAAATCATTTTAATGCTATTTTGATCAGAATGAAGGGAAAACAGAAATTGTGTTTTTCGAGTCTAGTCATATTTGCAAATGTTACCTAGCTTAGTGAGAGATGCTGAGCTGGGTATCGTCCTCGTAGCTTAAATGGTAGAACACTTGGAGCGCTATTCCAAAGGTTCAGGATTCGATTCCCGGCTTGGACATTTTTCAGTCTGTTGGTTCTACCCTTAGTTAGCGATGTGATAAATAACAAATCGATTATAGTATAAGATATCCACCTTTTATAGGAAATTGAAAAACATTGTTCTTTAGCATATAAATATTAATTTCTGTAAATTTAATTCATTTTTTTCATAAAGAAATGCATAGCTGCGAACTATCTCTTTTTTGTGTTATCTCTATTTCCGAATCTTAATTCTTACATTTATCGCAGAATTTTGCAATTAATTAACATTAAAATTAGGCAAAGAATACTGTTCGAAAAGAGTAATAACTAAAAAGTGGAATACTTGACAGCTAAGGGTATGTTGATAGATATATTTAAAATTTTTGTTTTGCTAAAGAAAAAAAAATGCTTTAAATTTTGCAAATGATGTATGAAATATAAATAAGCAGATTGGAGTGACAGAGGAGGGGGAGGAGGGAACGTTACAGTTGTTAGTACCAGCAGTACCGCAGAATATTAGGGCTCCAGTACTTTTTTTGTTAGAAATTAAGCCCTGGTTATAACACGTATAGATATATATGAAGCTAATAGAGATACAACAGATACTCAATATTTAACATAAAATATTTTAATTTAAAAAAATGTAGATTATCTTATTTCGAACATTTAACATAATATAATCTTAAAGACTGGTCAAGCTGCAAAGGAAATTTACTTGTTTGAGGAGGCTATCTTTTAAGAATTTAAAAAAGAATATCTAATGAATGAAATTGAATTAGGAGACATACATTAAAATTTTTTTCAATTACAGCAGTCCATCTTCTCTCTTTTTTGTTGAATCCAATTACCATAAATGTTTTGTCATAAGATTATTAGTTTTTAAAAAAATTACGAAAGTATTTGAATAAATAAAAAATTCCTTAACCGCCTCTATTATGTATATAAAAGCGCATCATTTGGAAGAGACAATCTTGAAGACCGCAAAAAAATACCATTGATAAAGTGGAGGAAAATCTTCTGTTTATGTGAGAGATGTATGATCAAAATTGTACAAGAAATTGGATGTTTAAAAAACTGTAAAACTCACTTTTTCTCTGAAATTTTAAATACATATTCTGTTGAATGTGTACCTGTATACTTTAACTAAAACAAGTAACTTAAGATACATTTATATAGCACGGTTGGATTTTGATATCTATCTGGAATCTCACAGGCAAATGAAGGGGGCGGGGGAGATCAAGATAAAGTTTGTTTGAAATATTAAGGTTTCATAAACATGTCTAAAACTATTGTTTTATCAATGTTTAATTCAGTTATGTAAGAGAAATGTATATCATAGCATAACTTAGAAAAAAACCCATTACTAATTTTAATGGATGTTAGTTCATGACAAAATTTTGTAAAGCAATTCAAAATCAATATTTTCAATAGATTCTGGAAGTTAACAAATAGGTTTTTCTTTTCCTTTTATTGTCCCTTTATTAGAAAACTGTCAAATTCATAGAAGTCTTGAGTTATAATGCATGATAACTTCTATAAAGAAGGTCAACTGCTAAATGTTAAATTATTTTAAGAATTCCTTATAATGTACATTTCTTTTTCAGATACTTGTCTTTTGAAAGTTTAATTTAATCAGAAACTGTCATAAATATGCATTTTAGTGCATAATGTTTTAACTTTTGAATTAATTTTAAGAAAATAAATTGTATAACGAAAGAAAAGTACAGGAAATATTTCATTATTTAGAGATATCAAAGAATTCTTGATAAAGAGGTACAAGATATCAAGGGCAAGATCTGTGTATAGCAATTTATTCTTTGTGCATAAGGCATTAGCTATAGCTAATGCTTCAGTTGTAAATGATTTGAATTTTCTGCATTAATGATTGTCATGACTTAAAACTATTTTCATGTGAAACATTAATTATTGCTTACATAGTATCCATTGCTCTTGACATTTTTTTTTTTTGTTGTTGTTAATCAACAAATATATATATTTAATAAGAAAAGATAATGAAAAAAAAATTGGATGGTGAAGGGTCTGGCAACCATTGTTTTAATAACTATTTATTTATTGTAGCTGCAGTCTCCAATTATAGTGTACGTTTAACATGTGTGCAGCTTAAATGTTTGGATTTGACTTAAAATTATACAAGTCAGCCTGACTTGCTAATCATAATCTGAGTTTTTCAATAGGAAAGGTGAGTCAATTGTGAAAAATCATGGATCAGTTTTTAACAAATCAGTAAAAAAGCTTTATTTATTTATGCAATACACATATCTGTATTATAATGGACAAAGATGTCCATTTATAACACTGACGTCATTTAGACGGTCACAACACTAGATGATTAAATTTGGCTTCTACTGCAAATTTTTAAACTTCACACATTTTTAATTTTTACACCGTGGAATAGGGAAAATAATGTACAATTTTTCATTAATAATCAAACTACTCTCTTAAACCACTGAAATGATCAGAATAAAAAAGGCTGATGCAAAGGTTGATGTCTTTGATGAATTCTTCATTAATTGGTGGCCATTAAATCCTGGCATGAAGCCAATACGAAAATATCCCTTTTAATAAATTTCAAAACTTTATTTTAATGCAAAATCATTATTTTTTATATAAAAATGATTTCTGGTATTTTTAGTGGTCATTCTAAAAAATAAAATGTAAAAAATGTATTAGAATATTTAAAAAAAAAGTTTGCACTTATATTCTGCTATCTGGGATTTCCCAGTTTATCCCCTTGTATTATTAATGAGTACTGATTTAAAGATTTTCACTGACAGCTACCATAAATGATAAATATAATGAACATGATAATTATTGATTCCATATGAATTTAAGACATTTCTAAGTATGTGTGCTATATTTATTGTGTGTGGCCGTGGATCGCCGTAGTGGTTGTCTGAAAATTAAAATGAATTGGCAACCAATGAAAATATTAAGAATTAAAGTTAAATATACAAAATAATTAATTTAGAAAATGTTGCCTTTGAAATATTCAATGACGGAAGCTGAAAAATAAAAAAGTGTAAAATAACTCACCCGGAGATTGAAGGTACAGTTGACACATATTTTATTGAATTATTTTATATGCACTGCATGCATAATAATTTGAATGACTATTATTGGTAGAAAATTAAAATTTTCCTGGCCAGGAATACGACATATTTGTGTGAAGAGGAAAATACATTTACATGATATTGCACTATGTAAACAATCCTTCAAAATTGCTGAAATTGATGCAAACCTGAGAGTTCACTATATAAACTAATTTTATACTGTCCGAAGTATTATGTCCATAGTCCAGATTAAAGGTCCTGTATTTAGGAATATATTTGTAGATGAGAGTTTGAAGATAAACTGGAGATTGTATATTTTTTACTATTGAAGATTTATAACGATAAGCAGTAACTGTAGAATTGATGATGGCACATTATCGGTGGAGCTCAGCTCGACATGGCAGATGTTTTTACGAACGGGAAAGGACACTCAGTTATTAAGCAAATCCTTTGAGGGCTATTAATAATCTCAAAGAAATGAATACATTAAAGTAGAATTGATGATGAAATTTCAGCTGCTGGGAGTACAGAAAATTGACATGGGAGAGCTTACAGTTCATAAAATTGAAAAGAAAAGAACATTTCTTTGTCTGGCTCCAAAAACTAAAAAATGGCTTCCAAAATGCAGTAATGCTACTTCTTCCTGAAAAATTCTTAGTCTGGGGCTAGAGCCCCAAACATACGTGTGTCCTCCTCCTTACATTGTTGACAAGTCCCAGAGACGAAGCGCACATGGCCCCCCAAAAGATCGTTGGGCCGACGCTGAACTCAAATTCGCCAATCAGCGACCGGCACGTGCACATCTGAGTCATCTCGATAGCGATTTTCATCGCAATCGAAATATCGATAACGATTTGTATCGTAATCGAAGTTGCATTCCCCCTGCATTCCTGAGTATCGGCGATATCACGCCGTGATACCAAAACAAGATGGAGGATAGAGTGACGTCACGACGTCCTTTTCTGCGAGGAAGAAAGATAAAAAATGTCTAACTGCGTCGGGGAAAAAAAATGGATCGCGCGTCTTTTAAAACTGACAGAAGTGATTAAATTTTGTAATGCGGATATCTCGCTAAATTACGGTTTAAAATTAATGAAATTTTGGCAATCGCTTAGAAATAAATAGTAGCATCCAATAAAAATTGTTTTGGAATAAAATAATTAATATTAAATATAACTTTTTAAATTTATATTTTCGGAAGTTAGCGATTGTAAGAAAAGCATTGTAAGTTACTTTAACGAACGATATGCCTTAATGTTTATATTTTAAAAGATCCGTACACTATTAGAATTATATTTAATTGCATATTATAATATTTATTACTTTGAATAATTATTAATTATAGGATTATTAACGGAATATAAATTATTTAGAATGCTTTTTATTTATTTACTTAATACGTTTTTAAAGTTGTTTTTGAACTTAAATATTTAAATTTAAATAGAGAAATAATGCAGACGATAAATTAATAATCTGAAATATTGAAAATGTAACATTTACCTGCAGCCCATAGAAAAAAAAAGTTTGAGATACTGGGATCTCAATAATGCATAACTGAATGCACAAACAAACTAAACGTTCAAGTGACGCACTCAAACGATTGGAAAATCTTCAGAGATGCACTTCTCTGTAAGTAATCCAATAAAAAAAATCAAACAATTACAGTACACTAAACAAATGCAAAACAAAATGAATATAGAAATAATACTGAATACAATACACTAAATATGTTGAAACAGATACACAACAATACATAGAACATACAAACACTTCTCTGGGTGAGTGAAAGATTAATAAAATCCTACTACTTAATTGAAACGTAAATATCTATGTGAACACCATTACAATTCTTATTGCAATATAAACAAACGAATGATAGAGATATACTATATACATAACTGGGTTGAAATTGCACATTGTAAAAAAAAATATGAGTTATTGCACATTGTACTGTAATGCTGGGCTTAATGAATCGGAGAGTGAAATTCAATCCAAAGTTTGAATTGAACAAAATTAATTCCGATTCATAAGCTCAAAATTACACTACAGCCGATGACGTAAGTGGTAGACATTGCTAAATGTGTTTTTTAAGAATTATTTTAAATTATTTAAGATCAAATAAAATTATATTTACTAGTTATCGTAGCTGAAAAAAAATAAAGAAAAGAAAACACTCACCCAAGTACTTGAACACAGAAAGATAATTCACAAATGACGTTTATTTAAACATATATAAAATTTGCTAATTTGAATGCATTCTTACATTATGAATTATGGAAAGATTATCAAAATGAATGTAAAATTTTAATATAACTTTAGAAAATTGGAGATATATCGTCATCTGAGAAAAAGCAGAAGTAAATTGTTAAAATATGAAAATTATTTAAGTTAACATGATAGAATGTGAAGTTCGGATATCGTGATGTTATAGTCTGATATTTTAAGAAATGTTTCTTTTAGTTTTAAGGCCTCCAAAATGAACAAAGTTCAGGAACGTAAAGTCAAACTAGGGGATAAAGTTCAGGAATATAAAGCCAAACTCGTATCGTAGAAGGACCCTTGTATTTGGAGAACTGGAAACATGCTGGTAACAATCTTCCTTCAGGAATGTAGATTCTATTTCTTTTTATTCAATGCGAATCTGAACCGAATGATAAATTACGGATTTGGAAAATTGGAAATAGGATGTTTGAGAACTTCCTTCAGAAATGCAGATTTTGACGATTTCAGTTCGTTACAAAGGCAATTTACTATTTATTGCATCGACAAAAAAAAAAAACAGATAATCAATTCATGTTTTTATAGCAAAGAGGTATGTTTGATCGAAGAATAGTAAAATGTCGATGAGCAGAACAATTCAAGGCTTCCAATTAATGTTCTATGAAATTTACTTAGAAATGCTTCTTGAAGAAAAAAAATTATATTTCCTTTAGATGATATACGGCCGCCAAGGCCTAACAAAACGTCGATCTCTTCTCACTGGCTAGCCGAACTCTTCTGCCGCAACAGCCGGCTAAAAAAAGCACGGCGTCGCAGCCCCCACAAGTTACTTGCTTTTACGGCTCCCTGGTGAAGAATGATGACTTTTCCAGAACCCAGAGCTTCAAACATGAAAAGCCATTACAGAGCGCGCCAGCCAATTAAAAACGCCTATCCTCCCCGCGCCTGACGTCACACCCAACGTGCGTGTTCCAAAAGGAATGTTAAACGATTTAGCAGACGTCCGGTTTTGAACTAAGCGTCTGTTTGGCAAAGGGGAATACCCTTCTTGTTGGAACTTTCAAAATGTCGGAATGAATGATCTCATGGCGTCGCGCGCCGAAATTACAAATGAGAAAAGATAGAAAATACATTTTTGCGTATTTCTGCCAAAGTATTTATCACAAGTCACTGAAAATTTTGCAATCGGCTAGAAATAAATATTTCTATCCACATAATATAATTTAAAAGGGAAATATTGATAAATAAAAGATTTCTATTTTTTATATTTTAGACTTAGAAAATTCCGATGTGTTTACACATTCGCGATGTATGTTGAAAGAAATTTGAAAGTTAAATTACTGAAATATAATAAAATACTAATTGCACTTAAATAATCTTAATAAGAGATAATGTTTACATTGAAAAATAAGGAAATATTGAATTATTTATCATTAAAATTTACATTATAAGTTTAAAACTTGTGATTAGAAATTAGGTGTTTGAAAATGTTAATTTAAGTTGTAAAATTGAAATAAATTATATTATTTAAATTAATTTGAATGGGAAATGATGCATTATATTTTTTATGATGCAACATTTTATCTCCCGGTAGCAGAAAAAAAAAGGATAAAAAAAAATTTTTAGCTGACAGGTTCGAAAAGATGAACCATCTGCAGATAATTCTATGCAAATTTAAAGGTAAACTACACAATATTAAACAACAATAAACACAATACAACAAAACAAATATATATAAACACAATACCAAACAAGAATACACAGTACAAGTAGAAATAGAATTGTAACACAATATCAAACAATAACAAACATGGTACAGGTAGAAACAAACCACTAAAATTTATATATAAACAAAACACTGCATGGGTGAGGTTCCAATTGGCCTATAAAAATGTAATCTTTTCATGTGCAAACCCCTAACAGTAGACATATTGCAACTATGATAAAAGTAAAACTATATGTTTAATCATATTAAAAAAAAAAAAAAAAAAAAAAAAAAATGCTGCATAAAGTTTTCAAGTATTGCAAAATCAAACCAATAAAATTAAAACAGGATAATACTGCAATTGTGATGTAGCTGAGACAACTGTATATCATTATTTGTAGTATTTATTTTGTTTACATTGTAAAATACCATCAATTTCTTGAACAAAAAACAAATGTACATTGTTCAGAATGATAGTTGTGCCCATTAAATTAAAAAAATTTAAGACATTAAGCTGTGAATTTTAAAATAGATCATATGTGATCTTGGACACTGAAATTTACAATATAAAATGTTATTCCCTTTAAATTATGAATAGTTGCACCTTGAAAGATTTATCGGAAGGGTACTAATTTTGTGATTATTTTTTGCCCCAAGCTATGCCGAATTTACCTTCTGTGTGTGCTCTCTATAAATTTGTTGGGAACTGAAAGAAAAAGAGAAATAACTTAGAGCAGTTGCTCCATCGTATTCTCATAAAATATCTCCACTAGTATTCAAAGAGCTGCAGCTAGGAGATTTGAGCATTGATAATTTTTCATATAATTTCTGGAACATATATAAATTTTCATTTGTATTTTTTATTTGTAATTTATTAAAGTTGTCTCAAAAATATATTAATTTTTTTTATATATATTTTCTCATAATTTTTAATAATAGTTATATAGGATCCTATAATTAAATTTAAAATAAAACATCACATGGATAAGCAGTAAAAGTTTATATGTTGAGATCACCCTTCAATTTCAATATGATATGGATATATATTGTTCAAAAATTAACAAAGATGAACATACAAAAAAAAATCTGTGGCAACATAATATTGCATTCCCATCATTTAAATTAAGGTAGAAAAAAAAAAATTAGATGAAGGATAGTACCTATTATAAAATATAGAATTGTAAAATAATGAAATCAATAAATCAGTATGCTTAATCAATTGTATGAGTGAACAGTAATGGACAGTATGTAAGCGCTTACATTCCGTGACCACTAGTATTTCGCCAGCAAAATATTGAAAACTCATAGAATTGATACAGATGTTACCACTGTATTGTTTAAAAAAAAAAATTGTAATTCAGAGAGATATATATACATATGAAGACACTAAAATGGAAATTAGAAAAAATGGGATTTACATTTGTAGGAAGATTGTAGTGCCCTAAAAAAAATTAAAATGTCCATAACAAAAGAAAATTAAGTGAGTAGAAAACAAAAAAAAAAAACTAGCATCCTGTTGAGATGAGTTTTGATACATTCACCGTCATAATTCTGATTGTTGGATCAGTCATATGTTGAATTTGATAGTTATCGTTATTGCATATCTGGATAATTTTAAAAGGACCTGAATTTTTTGCATGGAAAGTATTAGTATGATTGAAATTCTTCAAATAAACTTTGTCGCCAATTTTCAACTTTGGAGGAGAACGACCTTTAAGAAATTTTGCATTCATTTTAAAATATTTTTGTTCATTAAGTTTAACTAATTCTCTGGTTGTTTTGATATGTTCTTGTTGTTGTTTAAAGTATTGGGAAGGTTCTTCAGCATCTTTAGGTGGTAAGAAAGTATCAATAGGTAAGTTTAAATCTCTGCCAAAAAATAAGTTTGCAGGACTAAAATTAGTTACAGAATGTTTAGAATTATTGTAGTGAAGCACAAAAAATTTCAATCTATCAGACCATTCAATTATTTGATCAGATAGTGAAGCAACTGATTCTTTCAGGGATCGATGAATACGTTCGATAACACCGTTCGACCTCGGGAAGTAAATGGATGAATTTCTACGTTTGATATTGAGAGATTTAAGAGAGGTTAGAAAGACATCAGAGGTAAAGTTTTTGGCGTTATCAGATAATATAATTTTTGGTATACCAAACCTCGAAAAGTAGTCGTTTAAAGCTTTAATTATAGATGGAGAAGTAGCATCTCTAAGCGGAATAGCTTCCAGAAAGCGTGAATAGTGGTCAACGATGGTGAGAATAAAAAATTTACCGTCATGTGACCTGGGGAGTTTACCCACAATATCTATTGCAAGCATCTCTCCGGGAGCTAATTCACACTTGGAAATGAAGGAAGGTTTTGTGTTGGTTTGTTTACTTTTGTAGGGAAGACATTTTTCACAGTTATTTACAAAATTTTGAACATCCTGAACCATTCCGTGCCAGAAATAATTCCTGGAAATTGTCTCAACCGTTTTTATCATTCCAAAATGAGCTTGGTGAGCAAGGGCAATACAACTATTGATTAATGTTTTAGGAATAACGATTTTCTTTACTCTATTGACATTACCAGATTTCTTTTTAGCAAACATTAAAAGATCGTTATTAGGATTGATTGAGTAATTAGTGTTAGAACATGTTTTGGCAATTATTTTTTCTCGGATTTCTTTAAGTTTTTCATCATTTTGCTGCTCTTTTAGTATATTTTCGGTAGTTAGTGAGTCGTTAGTAGGTATAAAAATGTTTAATGCATTTACATATAAATTAGGGTTATTAGGAAGGTCCACGACACGAGAAAGAAAATCGGCTGGATTAACAAGCCCAGGAATGTGCTCAACCTTAAAATTAAAACTCTGCAAATATAAAAGCCATCTAGTTATAATTTCAGCCTGTTTTTCTAGGTTTAAATGGTAAGTTAAAGCTTTAGCATCTGTTAGAATTTTGAATTGTCTACCGTACAAGAATTCAGAAAAATGTTTAACAGAGGAATAGATAGCATAAAATTCACGTTTGATTGAAGGGTATTTAGATTCTGCCTGATTTAATTGCTTGGAATAAAATTCAATGGGGTAGAATTTGTCATTGTGTTTTTGCATAAGAATTCCGCAAATTGCAACCATAGATGCATCAGTAACCAAATAAACATCCTTACTATCATCAAAATTTTTAACTGTTGGATTAGTAAGCAAAATTTCCTGAATCTTGAGAAAAGCATTTTGACAGTCATTGCTCCAGAAGAATTTTACCTTTTTTCTCGTTAAATTTACAATAGGTTGTACTATTTTTGCAAAATCGAAAATTAAATGACGGAAATAATTTATCATACCCAGATAACTTTGAACTTGTTTCAGGTTTGTAGGAATGGGAAATCTATTGATTTTGTTTACATTATCAGTAGAAGGAGAGTGACCGTTTTTGTGTAATTTAAAACCTAGGTATGTTATTTGTTCTTTACATATTTGAAGCTTTTTAGGGTCTAAAGTGAGGTTAAATTCTCTCAATTTGTCAAAAACTTTCTGCAACCATATTAACATTTCCTCCAACGAATCAGCAGCAACAATTATGTCATCTAGAAAATATTGAACATTTTTACCTCTTAATGAGCTAAGGCAGTTATTTATTAAAGTATGAAAATAAGAAGTTGAGTTCACACATCCAAATGGCAGGCGTTTAGGTTGATAATTCCCATACTCCGTTGCAAATGCCAGTTTGGCCCTATCCTTCTGTTGAAGAAGAATTTGAAAAAATGCGGCTTTTAAATCCAAAACAGTATAGAATTTTTTGCCCGATATATTTTGCATAATGTCGTTGATTTTTGGTAAACAAATTTTATAAGGTTCAGTTATTGCATTAAGTAATCGATAGTCGATAACCATACGAAATTTAAGTTTGTTAGGGTCATCAGTAGGTAACGTCTTCTTTTTAACAAAAATGACTGGAAAACAGTAGTTTGAGGTTGAATTTTCTATAATGCCAGCCTTCAGAAGATCAGCGATTTCATTTCTAGCAAACTCCTTGGCAATTCTAGGAATGGGATATGGTTTTGTTTGTAAAGCAAAATCATGCAGTAAGTTAAACTGAGGAACAACTTTATCTGTACATCCCAGTGTACTGTATGAAGAAGAAAAAACAGCTGAATTATTCATAAGAAGTTTGAGAACTCTCTTCCTATCTGATTCAGGTAAGTGATCAACTTGAAAATTATTAGCTTTTAGTTCATTTTTACGAAGTTCTAAAATATCATCACAAATTAGCAAATTTACCTGGTATGTTTTACTGTTGTCATGCGTAGAAATTTGATCTTTAGAAATTTGTTTTAAGTAACCTAATTTAGTATTTTTGTTGAGGACAATTTTTTGACTATTGTTGTTGAATACATACAGAAGAATAGAATTGTTAACATTTGCCTCATGAAGACTAAGATCTAGGTTTAGTGGCAATTTGGTAGTTAATGGAACAAATAAATAGTTAAATGAATTGTTAATTTTATGTAATGCTTTAAGTCTTATAATCCTGCCATGATTTGGCCGAATAATGACACGGTTAGCTGGTGTGACAAAGTTTTTGGAATCTTCATGATTAATATCGTTAGAGAGAGAATTAATATTTTCATATGATTCAGCATTGGAATTTGAAATATCATGAATAGTATTATTGTCATTGGAACTTAGATTTTCATTGTTAAAATTAGAAGTTTGAGTAGAATCAGGATTTTTATTTTCGAAAGGAAATGTGAGGTTTCCCATGATAAGTTGAGAGTTGGCAGAGTCTAACAAAACTTTATTTCGGTTTAAAAAATCATAACCAAGAATAATTTGGTAGTTAGAGTGCCAATTATCATGGGTAACGAAAAACACATTGCTGAACCATTTATTATGAATTTTAAAGTTTAATTGTACAGCAGAAAAATAAGGAACACTGGAATTATTGATGGTCTTGATGTTTACAGATCTAGATAAAAAGTTAAGTTTATTGTTTTGTTTAAGTAAGTTAATAGTTTTAGGTTGTATAAGAGAAAGATTTGCACCAGAATCCAGAAGACCAATAAAGTTATGTTTTCCAAATGTTAATTTGATTAAAGGAAGTGGAGAATCATCAGAAAAACATGACATAAGTGATTTGGGAATGTTAACAGCAGTATCAGAATAATTCATACCCTCGTGCAAAAATTTATCATCTAGGGCTCTGTGAGATTGAGGGGAAAAATTGTGCAAAATATCATCAGAACCCTCTAGAAGTTTAAATTATTTCTTCTGCCTCTGCCACGATATGGTCGATAATTATTTCTACCTCTGCCCCTATTGAATCTCTGCACATTGTTATCGCTACCTCTTCTAAAATCTCCAGCAAAGTTTCTGCCCTGATTCTCAAAAAATCTATCATTACTTGGAGAATTACTGTTAGGACTTAAAAAATTACTTGCTTGATTAGCAGCACTGTTACCCTGACCAGAAAAATTTTGCTGCGGCGAAAAAAATCCCCTATTATGCAAAGACGGAAAAAACCAGCAATCGCGCGTATTATGCTGTTTGTTACAGATATGGCAAACAGTCCGCTCTTCTTTTAATCCTTTTATCTGCTCCGCCATACTCTGCAATAATTTATTTGAATTTTCTTGTTGTTTCAACAAAATTGTAATCAACGAGTCCTGACTGCTGTTGTTTGAAACCTGCGTCGCGTTGATGGTGTTGACTGAGAAAGAACATTGCTGCTCCAAAGCTTTTTCGCAATCCATAGCACTAGAAACCAGATCATTGAAATTTTCCTTTCCAAGTTTAAGTACCTCTGTTTTAATATCCGGTCTAAGAGCTTCGAGCAATTTATTAAACATCAATTTTTGCTTTAGAATAACCATTTGAGGGATATCCTCAGCGTTCGGAACCAATCGATTGACTAATTTTTTTACTACCTCAGCCAACTCCTTCACTGTCTGTTTAGGTTTTTGTCTTGTATTTGAGAACTGATAAGAGGTTTCCTGGAAATTCTCTTCTCTGCTAAATTTTGCTCTAAATAAACGCACAAAATTTTCAAAATTATCAATATTGTTAATTTCTGGATTGCTCGCAACATATTCCTGCGCCTTGTCTCTACAATACAGGCGGAAGAGTAGAATACGATTCTCGTCGTTCCAATTCTGTATGTTACAGACATCACTAATGTTTTTAATGAAAAAATGTACATTTTCCCCTTCTTTTCCATGGAAAGTGGGAATCGCTGCCATAAGCGCGTTTAATTGCAAATCATTTGCCATATCGTAATAATTTGTATACACGTGAAAAATCAAAAGGTATACTAAAACACTGATGTATGACAAATAAATTATTTTAAAGCAAAGCAAATAAAAAAATAATAATGGAAAAATTTGTTAAAATGATGAAGGAAAGAAAAAAAATTATAAAAAAAAATGGAAGATTACTTTTTTAAAAATTTTTTCTAAAAATGCATATTAATGTGCAATACAGTTAAACTAAATAAATATATGCAAAAATGTACAAATCCCCCAAAATAGAAAAAAAGGAACACAATAACTACAAATATCAAAACATGCAACAATAAATCATTATAAATTCAAAGCGTAATATATAAAGTTTTCGTTTTTTCAATTTATGAAAAAATATTAGCAAATAAATCTTTGAAAAATCAAATTTCTTTTCTTTACATATATTTATAGAATCAAATCTTAAAAGGAAAATGAATAAAAATATAAATCATGTATATTTTAAAAATATATTGCACCAATATGGGGTCCGCACATGAAATAGAGAGGAAAAAAAAATATATAAGTTTAGTGAGTAATATTTTTAAAATAAATGATTAAATAATTAATAAGTTAATTAATAAATATGCTTTATCTATTATCATGAAAAAGTAATGAAACCCGATCTCCGATCTTTAAAGTTATGGCATCAATTAATGCCTATGAATGAAAAGAAAAAATTAATATCAAAAAGGCTTAAAACAATAACTCCAAGAATGAAATCACTAAGTTAACGGCACCATAAATGTCTCACGGCACCATAAATGTACTGTAATGCTGGGCTTAATGAATCGGAGAGTGAAATTCAATCCAAAGTTTGAATTGAACAAAATTAATTCCGATTCATAAGCTCAAAATTACACTACAGCCGATGACGTAAGTGGTAGACATTGCTAAATGTGTTTTTTAAGAATTATTTTAAATTATTTAAGATCAAATAAAATTATATTTACTAGTTATCGTAGCTGAAAAAAAATAAAGAAAAGAAAACACTCACCCAAGTACTTGAACACAGAAAGATAATTCACAAATGACGTTTATTTAAACATATATAAAATTTGCTAATTTGAATGCATTCTTACATTATGAATTATGGAAAGATTATCAAAATGAATGTAAAATTTTAATATAACTTTAGAAAATTGGAGATATATCGTCATCTGAGAAAAAGCAGAAGTAAATTGTTAAAATATGAAAATTATTTAAGTTAACATGATAGAATGTGAAGTTCGGATATCGTGATGTTATAGTCTGATATTTTAAGAAATGTTTCTTTTAGTTTTAAGGCCTCCAAAATGAACAAAGTTCAGGAACGTAAAGTCAAACTAGGGGATAAAGTTCAGGAATATAAAGCCAAACTCGTATCGTAGAAGGACCCTTGTATTTGGAGAACTGGAAACATGCTGGTAACAATCTTCCTTCAGGAATGTAGATTCTATTTCTTTTTATTCAATGCGAATCTGAACCGAATGATAAATTACGGATTTGGAAAATTGGAAATAGGATGTTTGAGAACTTCCTTCAGAAATGCAGATTTTGACGATTTCAGTTCGTTACAAAGGCAATTTACTATTTATTGCATCGACAAAAAAAAAAACAGATAATCAATTCATGTTTTTATAGCAAAGAGGTATGTTTGATCGAAGAATAGTAAAATGTCGATGAGCAGAACAATTCAAGGCTTCCAATTAATGTTCTATGAAATTTACTTAGAAATGCTTCTTGAAGAAAAAAAATTATATTTCCTTTAGATGATATACGGCCGCCAAGGCCTAACAAAACGTCGATCTCTTCTCACTGGCTAGCCGAACTCTTCTGCCGCAACAGCCGGCTAAAAAAAGCACGGCGTCGCAGCCCCCACAAGTTACTTGCTTTTACGGCTCCCTGGTGAAGAATGATGACTTTTCCAGAACCCAGAGCTTCAAACATGAAAAGCCATTACAGAGCGCGCCAGCCAATTAAAAACGCCTATCCTCCCCGCGCCTGACGTCACACCCAACGTGCGTGTTCCAAAAGGAATGTTAAACGATTTAGCAGACGTCCGGTTTTGAACTAAGCGTCTGTTTGGCAAAGGGGAATACCCTTCTTGTTGGAACTTTCAAAATGTCGGAAAGAATGATCTCATGGCGTCGCGCGCCGAAATTAAAAATGAGAAAAGATAGAAAATACATTTTTGCGTATTTCTGCCAAAGTATTTATCACAAGTCACTGAAAATTTTGCAATCGGCTAGAAATAAATATTTCTATCCACATAATATAATTTAAAAGGGAAATATTGATAAATAAAAGATTTCTATTTTTTATATTTTAGACTTAGAAAATTCCGATGTGTTTACACATTCGCGATGTATGTTGAAAGAAATTTGAAAGTTAAATTACTGAAATATAATAAAATACTAATTGCACTTAAATAATCTTAATAAGAGATAATGTTTACATTGAAAAATAAGGAAATATTGAATTATTTATCATTAAAATTTACATTATAAGTTTAAAACTTGTGATTAGAAATTAGGTGTTTGAAAATGTTAATTTAAGTTGTAAAATTGAAATAAATTATATTATTTAAATTAATTTGAATGGGAAATGATGCATTATATTTTTTATGATGCAACACACATGATTAAAATTGCTATACTTTATGTACAATGGAACTGAGCAAGAGTCAATGACATATAGCAGGACACTACTGAAGTAATGATGTGATTGTGAGACAAACATACATTTTAAAAATATAACAATATAAGTGTGTAAATATAATGCAATTGAAATTTAAGAGAAGACATCATAAGTTAAGAATTGCACAAGTGTCGAAAAGAAAAGGAATAATTCCAACCTGTTGACAACCATACATGGAAGTCATCGACACAATTTCACACAAATTTTCAAAATTCTCCAAATTATACCAGAGACCATACCGTGAGGAAATGTCAGAAGGGCAGAATTTGTGCTAAATTTTACACCCCAAACTAAGCCGAATTGACCCTCTGTGTGTAATGGTCCAGAATTTAAAGAAAATTGAAAATTTTTTTAGAAAAGCTTAGAGCAGAAACTCCATCTTTTACATAGAATTTAAATCTCTTCTAGAACCATAAGGCATGCGCATTGTAGAGATTATCAAAATAACATTTATGAAATCAATTTAATTTAATTTCTCTTTTTCTTATTTTTTTTTTTTTTTTTTTTTTGTCTCAATATTTAATGAAACTTAATAGATTGATATTCTTTAAAGAAAATTAATAATTAGGATCCTAAATTAAAATTATAAAATAATGTCACATCAAGTTACAAACAGCAGTAAAGTGTAAGGTTAAAAGCCAAAATAAAGTTCAATCCTTTATAAAAGAATACTGAAAGGTCAAATAAGACTTGTGACAACTAAGTAAGATTTATATTGAAATAGGTAGTTATGGAAAAAAGTTAAATTAAAGAATTATACTATAAATCAATTAAGTCGTAAAGAATATTAAAAGATACTTCTCAAAACATAACGAGTTAGCTAGACACATATGCATTGAGTAATTCAAAAGAAGCTACCTCATGAACCATTTAGTATCAAATGGGTGAAGCCGGATAAGTTGTCACACTATTGAGTTTAAAATTAAATTAAAAAATGAATAAATGAAAATTGAAATGAAGTTAGGATCATATACTATGATTTGGAATAATAATAATAAAAGTTAAAATTGTACATAAAGGATGAAACAATATTAGAAATGGCAGAAAAACCTTACTTTGTTTGTCCAGTCGGAATCAATTTGCTAACATGTAATTTAGCACAATTTAGCGGTTCATTAACATGCTCAATTAGGTAATTATGACCCCTAAAGACTCCTGTAATTTTAATATGTCCTGTATTTTTTGGCATGAAAGTAGGAGTATGATTTAAATTCTTTAAATACACAACATCACCAAGCTTTAATACTGGAGGCGGACGACCTTTTAAATATTTTTCATTCTGAGCGAAATATTTTTCCTCATTCTGTTTAACCAATTCTCTAGTTTTTGAAATATGATCTTGTAATTTTTTGAAATATATACTTGGTTCTTCAACCTCTTTGGCCGGTTGAAAAGTATCAATTGGCAAATTTAAATCCCTACCTAAGAATAAATTGGCTGGCGTAAAATTTGTTACAGCATGTTTAGAGTTATTATAATGGAGAACGAAAAATTTAAGTCTGTCTGACCATTCAATGACTTGATCAGACAGAGAGGCAACTGACTCTTTAAGTGAACGATTAATTCGTTCAACAAGACCGTTAGATTTCGGGTAATAGATGGATGAATTTCTATGATTAATTTTTAATGATTTTAAGAATTGTTTAATTTCATTCGAGGTGAAATATTTAGCGTTATCAGATAACAAAACTTTTGGTATCCCGTACCTTGAAAAATAATCATTAAGAGATTTAATAACAGAATGAGATGTCACATTAGCAAGTGGGATAGCCTCTAAAAATCATGAATAATGATGAACAATAGTTAAAATAAAAAATTTTCCATCATGTGATCTAGGAAGTTTTCCCACAACATCAATAGCAATCATTTCTCCCGGTGCTAAATCAGATTTGGAAATAAAACTAGGTTTTGTATTTGTTTGTTTACTTTTGTGAGGTAAGCACTGTTCACAAGTATTTACAAAATTCTGTATATCTTTAACCATACCATCCCAAAAATAAAGTTTTGAAATTGTATCTACTGTTTTATTTATCCCAAAATGCACTTGATGTCCCAGAGCAATACAGCTGTTAATTAAAGTTTTAGGAATATATATTTTCTTAGATTTATTAACTCTATTACGCTTTTTCCTGGCAATCATAATTAAATTGTTATCTGGATTTATAGAATAAGAAGAATTAGGCATTTTATTAGCAATTAATTTATCTCTTATATCTTTAAGTTTAGCATCTTTCAGTTGTTCTTTTAGGATATTCTCGGTCGTTAGGGAGTCATTAGTGGGAATAAAAATATTTAATGCGTTTACAATTAAGTTAGGGTTGTCAGGGGGGTCAACAACACGAGAAAGGAAATCTGCGGGGTTCACAAGACCTGGGATATGATCAATTTTGTAATTAAAGCCCTGTAGATACATTATCCATCTAATTATTATTTCAGATTGTTTTTCTAATTTCATATGATAGGTGAGTGCTTTGGCATCAGTTAAAATTTTAAATTGCCTACCATATAAGTATTCGTGAAAATGTTTAATGGAGGAATAAATTGCATAAAATTCTCTTTTAATGGATGGATAATTAGATTCGCCCTTGTTAAGTTTTTTTGAATAAAATTCTATGGGATAAAATTGATTGTCATGACGCTGTAACAAAATTCCACAGATAGCATTTTTTGACACATCTGTTACCAAACATACCTCTTTATTTTCCTCAAAGTTCTTAACTGTAGGATTATTGAGGAGAATATTTTGAATTTTCAGGAAGGAATCTTGACATTCTTTACTCCAAAAAAATTTAGCATTCTTTTTTGTCAAATTAACTATTGGTTGGACAATATCAGCAAAATTGAAAATTAAATGTCTAAAATAGTTGATCATTCCTAGGAAACTTTGTACTTCTTTTACATTAGTGGGTCTTGGAAATTTATTTATTTTATTTACATTATCTGGTGATGGGGAATGACCATTTTGATGCAAATTAAAATCAAGGTAAGTTATCTCTTGTTGACAAATTTGTAATTTTGCTGGGTCTAAAGTTAAATTAAATTCTTTAAGTCTATCAAATACTTTTTGGAGCCATGACAACATTTCCTCTAGAGAATCAGCAGCCACAATAATATCGTCAAGAAAATATTGAACATTTTTGCCCTTTAATGCGTCCAAACAATCGTTAATTAATGTGTGAAAATAAGAAGTACTATTAACGAGGCCAAAGGCTAATCTGGTAGGTTCAAAATTTCCATACTCAGTTGCAAACGCTAATTTTGCCCTGTCCTTTTCCTGCAGAAGAATTTGAAAAAATGCTGATTTTAAGTCTAATACAGTATACAGTTTTTTACCTCAAATGTTTTGAATTACTTCATTAATTCTAGGAAGACAAATTTTATATGGTTCAGTAATTGCATTTAAAAGACGGTAATCAATGACCATACGGAATTTTAATTTACTTGGATCATCAGTAGGAAGAGATTTTTTATGTACAAAAAGAACTGGAAAGCAATAGTTAGAGGAAGAGTTTTGAATTATTCCTGCCTTTAAGAGATCAGAAATTTCTTTACGAGCAAAATCTTTGGCTATTTTAGGAATGGGATAGGGTTTTGTTTGCAGTGCAAAGTCATGGAGCAATTTAAATTCAGGAACTACTTTATCAGTGCAGCCAAGAGTGTCATAAGACGAAGAAAATACAGCGGAGTTATCCATTAATAGACTAAGAACACGTTTTTTCTCAGCATCAGGTAAGTGGGCAATATTAAATTTATCAGACGTAAGTTCTTTTTCTCTAAGTTCTAGCATTTCCTGAGTAATTAAAGAATTAACTTGATATGTTTGAGTATTGTCATGAGTTGAAATTTGGTCTTCTGAAATGGGCTTTATAAATCCTAATTTAGTTTTCTTTCTAATTATTATGTTTTTATCAGTATTGTTGTGGACATATAAAAGAATGGCATTGTTTGCATCAGGTTGATGTAGACTGAAATTTAATTTTAAAGATAATTTATTTGATGTTGGACAAAATAAATAGTTTAAGGAATTACTAATTTTATGAAGAGGTTTAAGTTTAATAATTTTGCCTTGATTGGGTCTTAGAGTTACTTGATTGGCTGGTTTAACAAAATTTTTTGACATTTCAGAACTATTTTGAGAAGAAGTTAAATCATTAGAAAATACTGGATTATTTTAGAGAAGAATTTAAGTCATTTGAAAGTACTGGGTTATTATGAACATTAGCATTAAACTCTGAAGGGGAAGGATTATTAACAGAAATAGAATTATCAAAATTATCAGCAGGTGAAATGTTACTATTGTTATTATTATTTACAGGTTGCAAAGAATCAGGGTTTTTATTGGCAAAAGGAAAAGTAAGGTGACCCATAATAAGTTGCTGATTCACTGAGTCCAAAAGAACTTTATTTCTATTGAGGAAATCGTAGCCCAAAATAATTTGATAATTGGAGTGCCAGTTGTCATGAGTAATGAAAAATGTGTTAGTGAACCAAGTGTTCTGAATTCGAAATTTAAGTTGTACCGTTGAAAAAAAAGGAATAGAAGAATTGTTGATAGTTTTTATATTTACAGAGCGTGATAAGAAATTTAATTTATTTTGTTTTTTAAGAAGATTAATTGCATGTGGTTGTATTAGTGACAAATTCGCTCCACTGTCTAGAAGCCCATCAAAAGCGAGTTTTCCAAATTTAAGCTTAATTATTGGTAATTCTGAGTTATCTATATTGCAGCTCATCAAAATTTTATCATTATTTACATTAGGACTTAATTTAATACCCTCATCATTATAAAAAAAGAATCTAGGGCCCTGCAATCATGAGGGGGGAATTATTTACATCAATTTCAGAACCCTTTACCCGTTTAAATGTCTTCTTGAACGGTTGTATTGGTCTGTAATTGTTATGACCTCTTCCACGGTTATATCTTATGCCATTATCCTGAAAACCCCCTTGATTGTTATTATACCAATTGCTATTTTCATTAACAAAATAATTCGCCTCACTGTTATTCATGCCCCCTCTTGAAAAATTTGTACCGTTTCTACCATTCGAGTTTTGAAACTCTAGGTAGTACCAGCAATCTTTGGCACTGTGTGCCTTGCGGCAAATCTGACATAACAGCTTTTCCTCTTTCATCTTCTTCACCGTTTCTGTCAGCTGAGCAATTTGTTTATTCTGATCTTCCTGGCATTTCAAAAGTTTTTCCAGCAAACTGTCTGGATTACTGGTGGATGGTGCAACTTGTAAAGTGTTAAGATCAAAAGTATTATGTTCCAGCGCTTTTTCAATATCTACGGCCTTAGCTACAATTTCATCAAAAAAAAATTTTCCGAATTTAAGAACTTCAACTTTAATGTCAGTTCGTAAAGACTCTAAAAATTTGGAAGACATTAAATTAGCCTTAAATGACTCTAACGCTGCATTATCCTCAGAACCTGGAGCCATATTGTTAACTGTAGCCCTCACTTCCTCCGCTAAATCAAGCACAGACTGTTTCGGCTGTTGAGTTATGCGCCCATACTGATACGACGCTTCCTGGAAATTTTGTTTGTATTCAAATTTTAATTTCATCAAATTTGCTACATTTCCAAAACTTTTTTCTTCGCTTACACGTTTGTCAGTTGACAAAAATTCTGAAGCCTTTTCCCTACACAGGAGTCTCAACAGAGTAATGCGGTTTTCGTCTTTGATATTTTGAATGTTGCATACATCTTCTAAATTTTGTAAAAAGATGTTAACATTTTCATTAGGGTGGCCATGAAAAGGCGGAATCGCCGACATCATCGACCGAAAAAGTGCGCGATTGTTTGCCATGATTTAGCAAAATAGAATAAAAAAAATTTTAATAAGCAAAATATGAAAACAACTAAAAAGCAATATTTCTTTTTTTCAAAAGATTGAGAAAATTATATCTGTATAAATTAAATTTATCAATAAACAAATATAGGTAAATAATCATAAAATCTTTTCAAAATCTATTGTATAAAATATAAGAAATGAAACAAATAAAATATAAGAATATATATATATAAAATATAAGAATATATATATATAAAATATAAGAATATATATAAAATACACTTTATATCAAAATATTATTTTTTTTTTTTTGGTGCTCACATGGACGGAGAAAAAAAAATCTTATCTTAGGAATTTCTTTTTATAATTAATCATTTGAATCAAGTTAAAATTTATCAGCAATAACAGAAAATATTAATGAAGTTAAAATAAAATAACCGTTAAAAAAAAATCGTTAAACGATCTTTGAAATATAATATTGCCCATTATAATTACCAAAAGTTAAACATTTAAAGTTAAGATTTTCAGACATTGACCAGGTTCGAACACCTAAAAATTGGTCAAAGGTGCCAAATGCTATATTTATTGTGTGTGGCCGTGGATCGCCGTAGTGGTTGTCTGAAAATTAAAATGAATTGGCAACCAATGAAAATATTAAGAATTAAAGTTAAATATACAAAATAATTAATTTAGAAAATGTTGCCTTTGAAATATTCAATGACGGAAGCTGAAAAATAAAAAAGTGTAAAATAACTCACCCGGAGATTGAAGGTACAGTTGACACATATTTTATTGAATTATTTTATATGCACTGCATGCATAATAATTTGAATGACTATTATTGGTAGAAAATTAAAATTTTCCTGGCCAGGAATACGACATATTTGTGTGAAGAGGAAAATACATTTACATGATATTGCACTATGTAAACAATCCTTCAAAATTGCTGAAATTGATGCAAACCTGAGAGTTCACTATATAAACTAATTTTATACTGTCCGAAGTATTATGTCCATAGTCCAGATTAAAGGTCCTGTATTTAGGAATATATTTGTAGATGAGAGTTTGAAGATAAACTGGAGATTGTATATTTTTTACTATTGAAGATTTATAACGATAAGCAATAACTGTAGAATTGATGATGGCACATTATCGGTGGAGCTCAGCTCGACATGGCAGATGTTTTTACGAACGGGAAAGGACACTCAGTTATTAAGCAAATCCTTTGAGGGCTATTAATAATCTCAAAGAAATGAATACATTAAAGTAGAATTGATGATGAAATTTCAGCTGCTGGGAGTACAGAAAATTGACATGGGAGAGCTTACAGTTCATAAAATTGAAAAGAAAAGAACATTTCTTCGTCTGGCTCCAAAAACTAAAAAATGGCTTCCAAAATGCAGTAATGCTACTTCTTCCTGAAAAATTCTTAGTCTGGGGCTAGAGCCCCAAACATACGTGTGTCCTCCTCCTTACATTGTTGACAAGTCCCAGAGACGAAGCGCACATGGCCCCCCAAAAGATCGTTGGGCCGACGCTGAACTCAAATTCGCCAATCAGCGACCGGCACGTGCACATCTGAGTCATCTCGATAGCGATTTTCATCGCAATCGAAATATCGATAACGATTTGTATCGTAATCGAAGTTGCATTCCCCCTGCATTCCTGAGTATCGGCGATATCACGCCGTGATACCAAAACAAGATGGAGGATAGAGTGACGTCACGACGTCCTTTTCTGCGAGGAAGAAAGATAAAAAATGTCTAACTGCGTCGGGGAAAAAAAATGGATCGCGCGTCTTTTAAAACTGACAGAAGTGATTAAATTTTGTAATGCGGATATCTCGCTAAATTACGGTTTAAAATTAATGAAATTTTGGCAATCACTTAGAAATAAATAGTAGCATCCAAAAAAAATTGTTTTGGAATAAAATAATTAATATTAAATAACTTTTTAAATTTATATTTTCGGAAGTTAGCGATTGTAAGAAAAGCATTGTAAGTTACTTTAACGAACGATATGCCTTAATGTTTATATTTTAAAAGATCCGTACACTATTAGAATTATATTTAATTGCATATTATAATATTTATTACTTTGAATAATTATTAATTATAGGATTATTAACGGAATATAAATTATTTAGAATGCTTTTTATTTATTTACTTAATACGTTTTTAAAGTTGTTTTTGAACTTAAATATTTAAATTTAAATAGAGAAATAATGCAGACGATAAATTAATAATCTGAAATATTGAAAATGTAACAATGTGCTTATTCTTTCTATACATCATCGACAGAAGAAAGGGTTCCTTTTACGAAGTCTTGAAAATATATGCTAAACCGCCACTCATGTTAGCAGCACTGGTTTGTATTTACTTATTTAACTTCCTTTCATATCTTGCTGGGCTTAGGACTGGTAATACTCAAAGTTTTTTTTAAACATGGAAATTTAGTGATTTATTAATAATAACTTTTTACTCTGAATCCAAGTTATTCTCACTGGTACTTCTTCATCAGAATCAGAGTCATTGGAATCAACTTCAATAACACAACTGCCCACCAACTCTTCTATATGTCCATCATTTTCCCAGTAATCAATTGCAACAACTCTCTATGTTTGCAATATTCCCACTCATTATAATTAAATTGACAGTACTCAGTGTCCCGGTAGCAGAAAGTTCCTGACGGGTGACGTGCGTCGCAGATTTTCTTTTCCCTTTTGCAGATTTTTTTTTCCATTGGATCTTTTTCCAACTTTATATTATGTTTAGTTCTTTATTATTTATTACTAAAACTTAAGTTTATTATTAATAAAAATGAGTAATATGCTTAAAAACATTAAAAGTAAATGATTAATTAATTAAAGGTTCATTTGTAACATTTTACCTGCAGATTATTTTCAGTCCCTGAAAGATCTGTCGCAGACACTTGGAGAATTTTCTGCTATTGGGCTCAGTGTGTTCTTTAGTGCAATCTAATTGTGAGAATGGAGTCAAATTTTGTAGGATGTACACTACAGGAGATGGATTCTGTGAAAAAAAACAGCACCAGGTATCTCTCTGGTGGTGAATTTTGAAAAACATTTTTATTTGCTTAATTCTTAGCCTTCTGTCTTTTTTAATTGTCCTACAAAATTTGGCTTCGTTTTTGCAATTCGTGCTGAGTAATACCAGTTTAATTATAATAACTTTGCATAAAAACTCTAACTCTGATAAAAGATTAATAACTTCGATCTTACAGTGGAAACATATGTATAATGCAATGTTATTTCCAGGTTTTGTGATTTCAGTTAAAATATTTTACTAAAAAAGAAAAAATATATATAAATATACTTTTTCTAAACTCAGAATATTGGGCAAGCCATTTTGCACACAATTTGTCTGACAGATTTGGAATTGATTATTTTAAGTTCTATGATTAAAGTTAATTTTTATTTTAAATGTTTGCTTCATTAAATATATATGTATATAAATAATAGAAGTTGTTGTTGTTGTTATAAAAATTCATGGGTTTTCTAAAATCTGTATATTGGTCAAGAAAGTTTTAGCCGAAAAATATATATTTAAAAGCTGTCTGTATGCAACTATCACTTTTGAAATCTGGCAACATTGACTGCATGCACTTATGGTTGTAGATCACTGAATAACTTTCTGCTTCTACAGTCATTTGGTTGAAAATAATCCATTTTAGATTTATTTAAACTCAGTTTCAGTCTTTTAAATTTGCAATTTTTTAAGTTATTGTTTGCTCTTTTACATATTTGTATTCTCATTCTTTTTTCTTTTACATTTACAGATATGTTTACTAGTTTCTTCAATAATAATCCTCAAGCTGGGTTCAGCTTCAATGCCACTCCCCAAGCCAACTTCTTCAATTCATACCAAAAGCAGAACTTTTTTCCAACACGTAGTAGCGCACGATGCAAGCAGAAAAAAGCTGCTACTCCTCCTCCTGTGAAAGATCCGCCAATAATTTATGACTTGTATTTGTCTTTAGAAGATATTTTGATTGGTTGCACTAAAAAAATGAAAATTGAAAGAAATGTGCTAAATCCTGCAATTAAAAGGGAAGAAAAAATTCTAACAATAAATGTAAAGCCTGGATGGAAAGCTGGAACTAAAATCACTTTTAAAGAAGAAGGAGATCAGCGGCCAGGTGCTATTCCATCTGATATCATTTTTGTCGTCAAAGATAAGCCTCATGAGCATTTTACTCGTGATGGATCAAATGTGAAGTATACTTGCAATATAACTCTGAAACAGGTATTAAATTTTCCATTTATTATTTTTTAAACTGTTATTTGTCAATGTTTGTTTATGTTTACAGAACTTGTTTTGTATAATTTTATATTTATTTGTCGTTTTGTTTTTATTACTGTATAATTGATTGTCAGGTTTTAAAAACATTTGTTTTATTCATTAGCTTTTCATCGCCTAATGTTACTTAAAAGCAACAATCGCTAACCTTTTAGACTTCCTGAACTACTAAATTCATAAATTTAAATCCTGCGGATCACTAAAAAGAATTTTTTAGAAACATACAGAGGTGTGAAAATTATTAGAATAATTGCGAAATTTACTTAAAATCTTGTTATAGTACAAAATAATCATTATTTAAAAAATATTGATACATTTAATATTTAGTGTGCTGTGCATCCCCTTGTTTTTTATTAAAGATTCGATACGTCTTGGCATACTTTGTATGAGTTTTTGGCAATTAATTTGTATTTCATTGTCATGATGTCAAATTTGGATGAGTCTTTCTATTAGACCATTCTTGTTTGTGATGTTGCATTTCTTTAATTTTTTCTTTACAATGGCCCAAAGATTACCTATGGCGTTCATATCTGGACTGTTTCCAGGCCATGGAAGTGTTTAATTAAAAATTAAAGAAATGCAGTATCACAAACAAGAATGGTCTGATAGAAAGATTCATCCAAATTTGGCATCATGACAACGAAATACAAATTAACTGCCAAAAACAAAAACTGATACAAAGTACGTAAACTCATGCCAAGACGTATCGAATCTTTAATAAAAAACAAAGAGATGCACATTAAATATTAAATGTATCAATATTTTTTAAATACTGTAAAAGCACTTATTTTCGTGAGTCGTAATTTTCGTGAAAATGAAGATATCGGTGATTTCGCGAGCTGAAAATTTCGCGAATTTTATATGAACAGAACCGAAAGTTGAAATATCCCGAAACTACCTAAATAGAACTCCTTTTGCTTAAATTTCTAGTGGAAAAAGAATCTGTAGACCTGCGAATATCATGACTAAAACAGATTCACGCTTCTTGGCTTATGCAAACATTTAACGGTGTTAAAGCCAAACATGAGATAATTTTGAATGGCTTCAAAGAAGCTGGTATAAATATTGTAAGTGAATGAGCTGCATTCTATTAGATGTATTATTTTTTTTTATTCAAGAAATAGTTGTATAGTATTCAAGAAATAGTTGTAAGTATTCAAGAATTTTTTTTACTTATTTCTTATTTAAGTACCTGTAATCATTAATTTTTGGATAAATGAAAATTTTCTGATTTTTTACTATTATTTGAGGCGGAAAAAAGAAATATTTTGCGAGGCTTAAATTTTCGCGATTACGACGGGCTCGTGAAAATCGTGAAAATTAAAGCCATGCGAAAATAAGTGCTATTACAGTAATGATTATTTTTTTAATATAACAAGATTTTAATGTACATTTCACAATTATTTTAATAATTTTCACACCTCTGTAAGTACATTTGTACAGTGATGATCAGAAAACTTCCAAATATCAAATGCACCTTTTTGGTTTTCATCATAACAAAACTCTTTTACAAGTTGCTTAATTGTAACAAAATTATTAAAGTTAGTTTAATTATTCTAATACTTGGAAGTTTTAAGTAAGTTTTAAGAATTTCGTAGTATTTTATTCCTGTCTTATTAATAAAACAAACAAAAAAAAAAAAGTCTAGATTTCTGTGATGATTGTGTCAAAGTGAAATCACTTTTTCTGATTTTTTATTCCAAGAATAAGTGCCTAAATTGATAACTTCATCATAATTACTGATCTTGATTATGTATACTCATACAGTTTAATCTTTTCAATATAGTAGAACCTCGATTATCCAAAGTAATTGGGACCAACCCTCTTTCGGATAATCGAGAATGCTTCAATTTTAAGATTAAGGATAAATAAATGCAATATTTCTTATCATGGTAACAAGTGCTTAATAAAAATAAAGCAATAGCAAAATAGAAACAAAAATAAATTACCTGAATTTTAATTTTGAAATTAAGTACCTTTTACATTTATCACAAGGGTTTGAAAAAATGTTTTGTTTGTCGTAGTTTCGATTGCTTTGAAGCTCTATCACAGAGTTTTTTAATCTTATTAGTTCACCAGTATCACAGTCTTTCTGCTGCTCCAGCCATGCCAAACCTTTTTCAAAACATTCAAATGCTTCAGAATTGCTAATTTGTTCGTTTTCTTCGTTCCGCTCCGCAGCTTACAGGATATCAAGTTAAATTTGAAGGAACTCTAAGAAAGGGGATCAAAGATATTTATATGCGCTCGTTGTTCGGAAAGGACCACTTGCACACAAGTAATATGATAGTTCTTTTTAAAAAAAAAGCTTTCAAAATGGATTTTGCACACAAAGAATGTGGTAGTAAAAAAAAAAAAAAAGTTTTCAAAAAGGATTTCGGTTAACCGAGAGTTTTGGTTAAACGAGTTTCGGATAAAAGAGGTTCTACTGTAATTTGAACAAATGAAGTTTTTGGAAATAGTATTTTGGTAACTTTAGGTTAAAAATATTTGTTTTAAGAGTGAGACTAAACAATGTAATATGGATTTCTTCTTCTAATTATTTTCGTAGGTTTATGTTTATTATAAATTCAATGTTACAGTTTCTTTTTAAACATTTTCTTTCGTAGAAATTGACAGGTTCTACCTCGTATAAATTTAATTATCAATGCTCTAGATTACCACTATTAAAAATTTAATGGCTTTAAATGACTTAATAATCTATTAATCTTAATCTTTTTTCCTGTAAAATGTCTAAATTAAGAAAATTATTAACCATTTGGAAAAATGGTTATTGTCCTCGTCAGGGTAGGAAATCAAAAGCATATCTGAAGGTTTTTATTGGCTTAATCTGCAATTTATTCGTTTTCTGATTGGTCTATACAGTAATATGTATTTCCTTTTACTTTCAACAGAGTGTTGCCACTGTGACAAAAAAGTAATAAAAACTACAAAAAAAAAATGAATAACTCAGAAACAAATTGAGATACAGCTTTCAAATAAATTGCATTTAAAAGTACATTTTTTTCTCTATACGACGATATAAAAAGTAATATAGTGGGATGTTTAGAAGTTTAAGAAATAAATTTCATTTAAAATTGGCCATCAGATTTCTTAGAAATTTGACAATGGAAAAGCCTTTTCCCGAACAGCCAATGAAATGCTTGGATAATACTTAAGTTTCAGGTGGATAATATGTACGAGTCGCAGGCAGTTTCTGTCACTTGCAACTTTTACGTGTTATAACACTATTAACGTTTAATTCATGGCGTACGTAATGTATGATCAACTCCGTGCTATTTTTTATGTCTTAAATTTTAGTCTTTGAAAAAATCATTTTCCAAATGGTCGTTGTAATTTGTTAAATTGCATTTTCTTAGAATTATTTATACTATTTTGGCTCTACTGTCTTGGAAGCATTTGGAAAAAGTCAAATGAAAAAATTATTTTTTGAGGAAATCAGCACTGTTACTGCCATTTAGTGGTGTGGTTTTAAAACAAAAACATTCAGTTATATAGAGTGAAATAAGTCGAAATCTCAAAAAACTAAACTGTTTAGTTTTAATGAGGTAAAAAATAGAGATCTTACGTATGTGGATCTCTATTAAGCAGTGTTAAATTCTAAAGAGGCACTGCACCCCAACTTTAGTGATTTCACTAGACCATTATTTAAGAATGCAACACCCTATATTTTAAAAAATCAACAAAATGCATAGTGTCCCCCCCCCCTTTTTTTAATAATTAGCTGTAGAAATATTCCCTCATCACAGTATGTCTGACTATGATCTTATGCCAATAAACTTACAAAGTTGATTATTAAGTCATATTGTAATTAAATTGTATTTTTAAAAAAAATTCATATACATTAAACCATATGAAATTGTAATTTTATTTATCATGACTAAAAACTATATATTTTTTTATTACGACTAAACACAAGAGCAGTAGAAAACATATGTTTTTTGTTGAAATAATGCTCTTTGTGAGCTGTGTCCTTTTTCTTTTCTGAGGGAACAAATGCTAATTTAATTGAATTCATATGGCATCATATATTCCAAAGGAGAAACTTTCTCTGTTATGCTAAATGCCATTTTAAATTTTATGCCTTTTGTTTAGTGTTATTCTTTTTGTGTTATGTGTAGTTTAGTAATTACTGTTATTTTTTCATTTTAATTTTCTGTGCTTTCTTTAGCCTTTTAAAATACAATAAATAAATATAACTTTTTTCTGTATTAATTTATATGTCATTATTCTCATTTTACATTTGAGAATCTCTCTATTCTAAAAAAAAGTAACTACCGCTGTCACCGCCGCCGCCGGTTTTGAATTTTTTGTGACCGGAGGTCTTTCTTCGTTAATATTGTGAAAAATAATGCATACAAAAATATGAAAATCAGTGGATTTATACAGAAATGTTTGATAAACACGCTGATGCAGATAGTTTTCAAATCGAAGAATTATTTTAAGAGATATTTAATGCTAAAGTTGAACAAAATCGTTCCACTAAAAAAGTTTTATAGCAGCAAAAACTGTACATGGCAGTGTAATCATTTTTAGATCATTTTATGCGTTAGAATTTGGCGGAGTGCAGATTGCATTATTTTTTTTATTTTGACTCATTTTTTCAGGTTTTATTTCTATTTTAAATTCAAATTTTCAGCATTTCTAGAGATATTTTTTACAGATTTCAGAAAATTGTACTAATTTAAACTGTTGCCAACTGTATAAAAAGCGCAAGCAATAATGTTTGCTTCAAATAAAAAAAAATATTTACACGTGACTATTATAAACAGGAAAAAAACTTTCAATTTAGAATTAAATAATTTTGTATAAAAAGCAGGAACATATTAAAAATTAAGTCATAAAAAGTATACACGTGAATTTTAAAAGAGAAAGGATATTGTAAAATAATAAATTCATTAACATTCGTTAGAAGTCTTAGGAGAAATTACGTCACATTATAGTTATTACATAAAATGAACACAAAATAATATTGCAAAAAAGTTTAAATTTAGAAATTGCGCTAGACATTTATTTAATATTTTGAGAGGATATTTTCAACTATTTTTATTAGGAAAGCGCAAATAATATTTCATTGCTAACAAAAGTACTTTCACGCGATTATTTAAAAGAGAAAGAATAGCTTGGTAAAAATTACATCAGATTAAAAACGATTAATTTTAAATGTCTCATTTAAAAGAACTTTCTTTTCGCTTTGTTAAAAAATACCAGGAGACAAAGACTCTGTTTACTTAATTCCTTTTATATTAGCTTATTTTGAAATGTTGTTACACGTGTCTACGTCATCAAGTTATTTTTATTTCGACGTTTTATTTGTATTTTTATTAATGTTGTGGGAATTTATTTGTTCTTTCGTTATTTAAAATAAAAATTATGTCAATTTGTATAATTTGGCGAGTGGTCTGGCGATTTATATAATTTGGCGAAATTGGTCGACGGGATAATCAAGTAGTACCGCAGCGCATTTGGCGTTAAAATTCCCCAATCAAAGAGAAATGAATAGAAATTCGTTTATAGGGACATCACCACTGTTTTTTAAATTATAATTCAATCTTTCGAAATCTTTTTAATGCCGATCAAATTAGAGTGCATTTAGAGCCTGCGGTGTCTGGACGGGGGTTGGCGAGCGTAGCTCGTAGGGGGCCGAGCCCCCTAGTTAACTAAAAAAATAAAAGAAGGTTTGAGAGAAAGAAAAAAAAAAAACTTCTTTCATGGAAATATATCCCAAAAGTGCATGCTTTGGCATTACTTTAGTGGGAAAATGCCGTTTACTTATTCTTTTTTCATAGACTATTATTTTGGCAACATTTATTTGACTGTATCCTTTTTTGTTTACTTAGAGAAAATTCATTGTCAAATATTAAGTTAACCAAGTTTGCCCAGTCCCCTTCTTTTATTTGCTTATAATTTGAAAATTCGTTACCTTGTATTTTAAATTGCATTGCAAAATCAGTCACTATTCATTGCTTAATTACTCTATCGTAGGTTTTATACATTATTTAGCATATTGTTTTTTTATTTAATGCATCAATTTTTTTATTCTTTTAATTTCGTTTAAAAATTTAATTGCTGTTAATCGTTATAAACAGTTACAAGCAAAACATTTGCATAGAATTATTACTTGTTTTTGTTTCTATAAATCACTTTCTGCATGTTTATATTTAATAAATTGTGCAATTGTGGGGAAAAAAAATTATTGCATATGCAAAATTGCCTTTTCTTATCAAGTAGGGATGAAACAAATATTTGAACAAATATCTGCCCAAAATCAGGACTCAAATGTTTCGGATGTTAAATTATGATTTTTTTTTTCCTTTGAAACAAATTCTTCTATGCATAATTTTCATTATATATCCTGTTAAAATGTCATTTTCTTTAAGAGAAAAGACATAAATTAAGGAAATTTTAATTTTTTAATAAGTGTTTATACACAACAAAAATATTTGCTTATACCAAAAAAAAAGTTTTGCTCAGAAATTTTTTAAAAAAGGTTTTAATATACAGTAAAACCTCCTAACCATACCAAAGTGTCTGCTAATTAGGGGTGTCTACTATTCAGAGTTTCACACAACAAAGAAAGAAACAAAAACAAAAAAATTCTAAGTTACATACTTTATACGATGAAAACTGTTCTATATTTTGTAACTATACATAACTGCAAAACTTTTTCAATTTCATTACTTTAATGTTTTAATGAAAAACCTTTATTTAAATGTAAAAATTATTAATTTTCGTAATTTTTTAGTTTGGAAAAAAAAATAATGCTACAATTTAGATTTTTTTTTTTTTCCCCGTTCAAAGCTTGTTCGTCCACATAATGTTTTAGATTTGTTGCTGATATTAAAATGTTCAGCAAGATTTCTTACACTTAACTTTTCTTTCTTAGCAACATACGAAAGATCATATTTTCCTTTCTTAGCAACATACGAAAGATCATACTTTTCTTTCTTAGCAACATACGAAAGATCATACTTTTCTTTTGGTAGCCATTTTACTTAATTTTAAATCTCAATCTCACAAAACTCGCAAAAAAGAAATGGCGAAGTACTCCACAGAGAATATTCTAAAGCGAAAACTTTACAGATGAATTGAGCGTTATGATTCCATGTACTAACTTATTGAAAAGTTGCTGATCTCAGAGGGTTGCCAAACGCAGACATGTTCATTGGCGAAATAAATTTTCTAAAGGTGGGGCGAGCATAGGGAGTTATCAACTGGACAGTCTCAAATTGGAAATCTTCAGATTCCCAGCCCGAAATTCCAATCCATTCTTTTAGGATAAGTTTCCTTCACATAGTCATGAAACTGACACATGTTATATGCCTACCAGGAAGGGATTCCTTCTCCCATTTCTAGGGATGCACCGAATATTTGGTATCTATTCGGTATTCGGCCATGTTACCGAATATTCGGTTTGGCTGAATATCAAACTATTTTATTTGGTATGCCGAATATTGAAATATTCGGCCTAACCGAATACTTAAAGAAAACTTTTAAAACACATTTTTAAAAACTTTATACAACTTCTACATTTAACAGTGAACTTATAAAGATATTCAGAATAATGAGAAACAGAATCATATTTAAATAAAAAAGAATGTTTTTACATTATTTATTTGCTGTTTGTTAAGTATTCTTTAAGAAAATGTACCAATTATGAGTATTTTCATAGGAATTAATTATGTACAAATGCAAGTTCCTGAACATTGTCCAGTAAATAATTTGTTTCTTGCTAAGATTTTAAGAACAACGTTTACAATCTCTGAAAATGATCGCCCACTCCAGGCACTGATCTAGGTAAAATCTTCCTTGCTTAATCAAAGGGAGCAGAACAGTTATTCTTGCTGAGTTGCCACCATATAAAATTTGAATAAATTGTATTTATTTACTTTTACGTTTGTCTCTTCCTGACTGACAAATAATATATGATCCAGTACAATTTTTTCACAATTTCTCTTTGATTTTAAAATGTTTGTTTTAGAATTTAAGAAAATTTTATTCATTTGTTTTAATTCACAGAAAAAGCCATGAAATTTAAAATTTTATTAATTAAAAAAGTTTTATAACTATCCCCTTTTTAAATAACTCAAAGTAGATTTTTTTTTCAGCATATACTTGAAAAAAGCTCTTGTTTATCAAAATAAAAGTTTCTGTTCAGTGACCCGGAGCCGAACAATTTTTGATGCTCCAGCTCCAGCTCCGCTCCTAGAGAAAATACTGTGGCTCCAGCTCCAACTCGGCTCCGACTTCGCGCTTTTGAGTTGCAGATTTTAATTTACACGTTTAATTTTTTGCTCACAAATACTTTCTACCTTCATTAAAGATCTGACAAAATGCATTTTTCTTCTCATCAAACTTCAAATGCTTGTTCTGAAAGTATGACATCTTTTAGCTTTTGCTTTTAAAATAGAAAGTTTGATGGAATTTTAAACACAAAAATCTTAAATTTCTTCTACACTTTTCAAACAGCCTAAATTGTACAACTACACATGCAAACAACAGGCGGCCATATTTGTTTTCGAATAGTGTTGTCACTTAGTTCAAGTAGAAAGTAGAAGTAAAGTAGTATTACCATGTTTCGAGAAGGTTTCCTTCTCTAATAATAATAATAAAAACCTAAAAAATGATATAATTAAAATACTGAATAATGATGTACAGTAGAAGATCTTTATAACGCAAACCTAAAAATGCAAGGTTGTGCGTTATATAGAATTTTGCATTATATGGATCACATCTCACACATCATTAAATTTACCTTATAAACACGACCATATAAATCTGAAACATACCAAAATACATTAGAGTATCTTTATACTGCACTTCTTGTCACCAGGAATTATCCAAATTATAAATTTTTGCATTATATGATCATTTTATATTGTTTATTTTATAAACATGGTCCAACTATACCTGGACCCAATCATTCATTATATTACTCCTTTCCAAAACTATAATATTTATTGTAATAATAGCAATTTTTTTTATTAAAAAGTTTTGAATTAAGGAGATAAAGTTGAATTAATGTATCAAATGTAGTTTTCTAGAGAGTATCAATTTTTACGATGTGGGATTTCAGGTGCTTCTTACCTGCAAAATTCATTGTTTACATCTGAGAAGTTGTGCGTTATATGGAGAATTGCGTTATATAGAATCGCGTTATAAAGATCTTCTACTGTAATTAAAATATTTTAAGCCTAGAAATTTAAAAGACTGAAAAAAAAATATTTAAAAGAATATTAAAAACTAAAGGAGCCCTGGAGCTGGGGAAAATTTAGAGCTCCAGCTCCGGAGCGCTCCGGGCTCCAGCTCCAGCTCCGGGTCCCTGTTTCTGTTTCTGTAAAATTGTTTTAAAATTTAACATTTTAATGCCTTTAAACTTTGAAATATAAAAGTATTCGACAAGCCGAATAGTTACTATTCAGCCTAACAGTTACTATTCGGCTAGCCAAATATTCGGTATTTGGTTTGCCTGTAGGGCGGATATTTGGTATTCGGCCAAAATCACTATTCGGTGCATCTCTACCCATTTCTTTTGAATAGAACTGGTGAACAGTGCTGAATACTCAACTGCTGTACTCTTGTATGTTTTCTTATGTCTATTATGTACTCTCCTTCTTGAAGTCATTCCACTTTGTCGACTAGGAAGATAGTACAAATGATGGCCAGCAACACCTTCAGAGGTTGAGGGGGATGGATTTTTTATGGTAGGGCCATTTCGGCCAAAATAGGAACGAAGGATTTAAACAAATTTAGAAAATTCACTTATGTTTTCATAAGTTTATGTGAATTTAGCATTTTAGCCAAAATTTCTGTTTGCAGTTAATACATAGAAATGTGTATCCTTTGGGACTGGGTATTTCGTAATTGCCCGCTAAGTAGGTGTTCATTATGGTGTTTTTACTATATTATAATTTGTTTAATAAGATACATTCATAATTTTGTGAAACTTCTGAAATAAATTAGGTAAGAAATGACAATATATATGTTCAGAATGAATTGGAACCAAAAGATTCATTGTGAAAAATTGCTTCAATCAAATATTGTTAAAAAAAGGATTATCAAGACTTATTAAAAGATAAGTTATAGTTATAAGCAGGTTCCAACATATACAAGTATGATGATGAAACCAAAATTAGCTTAACTCTGAGAAAATCTTTCTGAGACAAACTGTCGTCTTAGATGGTGGGGAGAAAACAGATTTTTCATATCTATAAATATTAAAGTAATAACATCATTACACTTATCATACATGATGAATATGAATTTGTTGTTAATTTTTTTTTTCATATGTCTATAAATGAGATATTCTAAAGATATTAAAAATACTACTTTATATTCTTGAGAACTAACAAAATTAAACTGAAAAAGTTCAGATAATTTTGATACTCATGAACTTTTCCAATGACTATTTTTGTTAAATAAAATCTATTGCTAAACGTTGTGATTTAACAGCAACAGTGGATAAGCATAACGATAACATCACATTTACTGTTTCAACTGTAGCACTACATGTCATATGCAATGTGCATTATTTTGTTTTTATTTACTTTGGGAGTAAGACACTTCAGTTTTTGTAATGTTGGATATAAATTGTTTTTTCCCAATTTTTCTCTCACTTTTTGAAAAGGTGATAATTTGGTACCTTCTGTCTACAGAAGAGCAGGTGGTAAAATGTTCTTAAAAGTATGAGATTCTGTCATAGAAAAGTGCCATTAATGGGCACAATATCAAACTGTATCTAAAAACAGATAAGTAATGGAAATGCATTGTGGAAAAGTTTGACAAGCAAATGTTAAAAAAAGAAATGTTCGACAGATCTGAAATTAGATTTGTGACTGCAATAACATTTATTTAGAACTAGTCAAAATAATTAACATCAGTTAAATGCAAAAAAGAGCATTACTATTTGTATTTGTTCATTGGCTGACTAAAAAAAAAATTGTTTCAAAATTCCACCATTGTTTGAGTTAAATCAAACTGTTTGTTATCTGATTTTGTTTAATATCAGCACATCTATCTGAAACCTTTAAAAATTCACTTGTTGAAAATTATTCTGGATCACTTGAAACCAAGGAAAACATCTTAGGAGTTTCTTTTGATGTCAGTCACACTTATCTATTATTTTCAGTAAATCACAGTATATTTTTATGGAAAGTACTCAATTTGAAAGGAAACAAGTAGCTTAATATACTGTACAGGTTTGCAACTATGAATCTAGGAATACTACTTTTTTTTTATGTGATTCAAATTTTTTACTTATTCTCTTTGTTTTGCAATGTTATCTGTAAAATATTTCATTCATCATTTTTCTTTTCTCTAGGCACTATGTGGCAGTACTGTTAAAATACCAACTCTTACTGGCGACCCTATATCATTTGAACTATCTTCTATTGTCCGACCTGAAACTGAACAGAGGTTTGTTGGTCATGGTCTTCCTTTACCGAAAGATGATACAAAAAGAGGGGATCTGCTTGTCACTTTTCAAGTCAAGTTTCCTGATGAACTTTCCGAAAGTGCTAAGTCTATTTTGAAAGACTATTTATAGTTAAGATAATTAAGGCGCTGTAATTAATTGAATTGTATTTTGAAGAAGCGCACTATGCTGAAACTGAGAAATAAGTGCCAAACATTTATGCACTTATGCAGACCTCATTATGATTTATATATTTGATTTTATTCCATTGTATATGTATTTCTGTTATTTATTCATTTAAAAAGGGGACATTCAGTTTTGGCATATTAAAAAAAAAATTCAAAATGTGTTGAGAACCACCAAAGAATTGTCAGTTATGCATTTATACTGAAACTTCTGTATATTATGTTGTATTCTATTTCCCTTTTTGATTTACTTAAGGAGTTTCTGTTATTTGTATATCATTGCAATCTTGTAACTTTGTTATTTATATATTTCGACAGTTTTCAAAGTAAGCATTTCTCACTATTCAAAAAAAGTCTTTATGCTCATTAGTGCTTACTTACCTAAGTCAAAGTGTTATGAAACTTTTAAATAAAAGTATAGATTGGTGAACAATACATAATGTACAAATTTCACAGGCCTACAAAAACATATTTTTCTTCTCTGTCGTTTTGAGTGATTCTAATGCTTTTTTGATAGATTGAGTTAAAAGAATACTGAACTTTTCTCTCTTATGTAAGATTTTACCACAAAGTGAAAATAAAAGACTAAGAGAGTTACCAAACTTTATTGAGGGAGAGAAAAAACTCTTACAAACAAGCTTTATCTTACATTTTATTAATTTGTTACATTTGCCATACCTAAACTTAAAATCACAGTGTGCAAATTACTTAAAAGATGAACAAATATTTGACAAGGTGTTAAATTACTTTAACATCCTTAGTACTTTCAACTATATACATAGCCTTTGTCAGAGAATACAAAAATACAAGCGTCTTATTTTCAAATTTCATGTAGTTGGTGTTGAAAGGAGTGAAAGTCAATTTTTAGATCCGGAAAACATTGGGAAAATAAAAATATGGAAGGTAAGTGGAATATCACGTGTTTTATGATTCTTTAAGCAAACTGAGCCAAATCCTGGGTATGTTGTAGGATTAAATATCATTACAAACAGTATTTTCTGTAGCAATACTTTCTATTGATTCGTGGATAATTAAATATATACCCCTTAAAGAATTATCATGATTTAATTATCCGTGAATCAATAGAAATTATTACTAAAGAAAATACTATTTGTAATGACGTTTTATCCTACAACATACCGAGAATTTGGCTCAGTTTACTTAAAGAATCATAAAACATGTAACATTCCACTTTCCTCTATATCCATATTTTTATCTTCCCAATGTTTTCCGGATCTAAAAATTGACTTTCACTCCTTTCGACACTAACTACATGAAATTTGAAAATAAGGCGCTTGTATTTTTGTATTCTCTGACAAAGGCTAAGGATATTAAAGTAATTTAACACCTTTTAAATTATTTATTTGCTATAGCTGTCACAAAGTGAAAAATCATTATGTTTTCCTTTATCTTTAATCTCTACACGGTGGCTCGGACAGCATCTATCTGAGAATATATGCAAACCTGGACAGATGCTTTCTGAGTCCTCTTGTAAAGGTTAAGAAAGATGCCCTCCTCCTCCTTCCTTTTACAACTTTTTGCTGTGTCAGCTTCTTATGAAGTGGCCTGCTATAATATTTAATGATGCCTGCTGTCCTTATGACTAAATTTTTAATTTATCAACCAGTCAAAAATTCTCAATTCGTGTTAAATTATACTTTTGGTATACTTTTTAAGCATTTTTTTCTGAAATCGACTTTTAAAAAATATATCGGAAAATTTTTTCAGTTTGAGGGGAAAAATATATTGCAGGCCTGTGTTATCTTTTATAAAGACACATTCAAAGTCAACTGCATTTTTGAAAAAAATAGTTGGCAGATGTGTGGAATTTTAGAATATATTTGAAAATATGGTTAAAACCTGGAAAAATAATCTGAAGTTTCATTACTTTTTTAGACCAAAAAGTCATTAAAAAAAAAAGAAAGAAAGAAAAAACTAATTCATGTACAACTTTAAAATTGACTATTCTGTTGGAATATTTCTAATATAATCAAAATCTATCACTGTTAAAAGAATGTCCAGTTTGCAAGTTTTAAATAGATTACCCTCTGGAAAGTTTTTTTTAATTCCAGGAATAGGACTTTGTGCCATTTTCATAATAACAAAACTTGAGGTGATTGTTTAATTTATAAAGTGGATATCCATGAATAGAAATGTCCATTTAAAACTTCAGAATTGATTATTCATGGAAATGTTTCAAATATAATAAACTGCCATTACAGAAGAGAAAAAGCAAATTGAAAGTTTTAAATAGATCACTATGGGAAAAAGTTTTTGAATTTTGGAATACAACTTCATGCCATTTTCATTTTGACATGAACTTGCTCTTGCATGATTCTTTGATTTTAAGAGTTGATAATGATATCCATTGATATGAATGCCCATTTATAACTTTTCAATTGACTATTTTTTGGGAGCATTTCTAATGTAATCAAAAACTACCACTGTAGAAGAGAAAGAGCCTAAATTGCAAGTTTTAAATAGATTACTCTATGAAATTTGTTTTCAAATTCTGAAATAGGGCTTCATACCATTTTCATAATGACTTTGAACTTTCTTAATTATTTATTAAATGAATGGATATCCATGGGCATGAGTATTTCGTTATAACTTCCAATTTGACTATTCTGTGGAAACATTTCTAATATAATAAAACTGCCACTGTTCAAATGAAAGGAGTCTTCATTTGTAAGTTTTAAATGGATTATGTAATTATTTACAGAATGGATATCCTCTCAAACATTTTATTTATTTTTAATATTGAAATAGGGCTTCGTACCATTTTCACAATGACATGAACTTGTGCAATTGATTTAAAGAATGGATGTCCATAGATGTTAATTTCTGTTTGTAAATTTTAAATTGATTATTCTGTGGAAATATTTCTAATGTAATCAGGGATACCACTATAAGGAAGAAAAACTCTTATTTGAAGTTTTAAATAGATTACTCTCTGAAATTGTTTTTAAATTCTGAAATAAAGCTTCATGCTACTTTCATACTGACATGAACTCGCATGGCTCTTTGATTATAAAAGTGGATATCCATGGATATGAATGTCCATTTATATTTTTCAGTTTTTATAAATTTTTGTGCCAGTCACTTAAAATGTACAATCTGAAATTAAATAGTGTGTGAAATATCCTTAATATTATTATGTCTTCACAAAAATAACTGAATTTTTTGTAAAAAGTTTGTAAATCAGTGTTATGTGCTTTAGGATGTATAATATTAAAGATTATTTACCTCAATCTGTGATTGTTTTTTTTTGTTGTTTTTTTTTTTTTTTACATGTATTATAACCTACTGTAAATATATTTTTTAAATATTATTTTCTAGTGTTAATTATAAAATAAAAAATAGTAAATCAATTACTTTTAGAATGAAAAAAAAGGCTTTTGAATTTGAATAATTTAAATTTCTTGTTTGTAGATAAAAGGTAAAAATTTATCAATTGAATATTTAAAGCAGACTTGCCAAGCAGGAAACTACTGTTTTTCCATACTCCTGATTTTTGACAAATTTCTCCTGATTTCTTATATATTTTGAAATGTTCTGTTATTTTACCTTGAAGTATATTGTGATTGGGAATAAAATCTGCAATAGAAGTGTACTTGTTCTTTAATCAGGGTGTCAGCTACCTTGATAACCTGGAAAAGTCAGGGATATTTACATAGACTGGAAAGTCAGGGAAATTTACCACTGCAGAGGAAAAGTCGGGGAAATTTGAAAACAGAAAGAATTACAAAAATTTGAAACTTCCAAGAAAGAAATTAGGAAAAAATTTCTTATTATAAAACTTAACGATTTGAAATTGCAGCGCCTGGAAAATCAAATTTTGCTCTTTATAAGTACTGTAAAGAGTATTTCAATCTGTCATGCAAATACACTCATGTCCAAAATTAAGGTCACAAAAATAAAATCCGTCAAAACTGATCAACTATTCACTGTGTTGCCACGAAATTTGGCACAGGGGTATATTACAATAGGAGAAAGAATGTAACAACATAAAAATATGGAAAATATTTCAATTGTGAATTAAAAAACAGGGTGCATCAAAAAGTGTGAAATCATGAATCAGAGATAAAGCATTCATCTCGGGAAAAGTCTATCTAATATGAAGTGTAACCCCCGTACATTGCTATACAAGCCTCACAACAAGCTATCATACTATTTATGAGGGTGCCAACAAATGTTTGTGGCAACAAAGCCCATTCTTCCAAAAGCGCGGCTTTTAACTCCTGGCGGGTCCTGTGAGGGGAGTTATGCTGTGCAATGGCACTTCCTAGACCATCCCAAACATGTTCAATAGGATTGAGGTCCGGAGATCTCGAAGGCTAATTCATATGGTGAATATTCTCTTCTTCAAGAAAATCATCAACAATGTGAGCTCTGTGTGGCTTCGCATTATCTTCCATAAACATGAAGTCCGGGCCTACAGCACACCGGAACAACCTCACATAGGCTTCAAGGACACTATCCCTAATGCTCACCACCCAGTCGTGTGTGTGCCTTTCACTGCATCCCACAGGAGAGCCCAGTTGTTGTGGAGCCGAAGACATCAGTCTTGGACACAACAAGAATGGAACGTGTTCTTTTCAGTGACGAGTCGAGATTCACCACGGCAGAGTAATTCTCGTTGAATCTTCATTTGGAGAGAATGTAGATCTCGCTATCATCCCTCCTATGTAAAAGAAATCGACAGATTTGGTGGCAAAGGAATCCTTGTCTCGAGTGGCATAATGTTGGGCAGTAGTACACCACTCCACGTCTTCAATGCGTCTACTGTCAATGCACATTGCTATAGGGATGAGGTCCTTGAAGCCTATGTGAGGTTGTTCCAGGGTGCTTGTAGAACCGGGATTCATATTTATGGACGATAATGCGAAACCACACAGAACTCACACTGTTGATGATTTTCTTGAAGAAGAGAATTTTCGCCGTATGAAATGGCCCTCAAGATTTCCGGGCCTGAGTCATATTGAACATGTTTGGAATAGTCTAGGAAGAGCCATAGCACAGCGTAATCACCCTCCCAGGACCCTCCAGAAGTTAAAAGCCGCCCTTTGGAAGAATGGGCTTTGTTGCCACAAACATTTATTGACACCTGATAAACAGTATGAGAGCTCATTGTGACGCTTGTATAGCAGTGCACGGTGGTCACATTCCATATTAGACAGACTTTTCTCGAGATAAATGCTTTATTTCTGATTCATGATTTCAGACTTTTTGATATACCATGTTTCTTAATTCACAATTAAAATCTTTTCCATATTTTTATGCTATATTCTTTCTCCTATTGTAATATACCTCTGTGCCAAATTTCGTAGTAACACAGTGAATAGTTAGTTAGTTTTCACAGATTTTATATTTGTGACCTTAATTTTGGACATGAGTGTAATTTTATCTACCCATTTCAGTCCTTCCTTGAAACGCAAGATTTTCGACTCCAGTTACATTGAAACTTTGTACTGAATGTTGTAGGATTGATTAGATGTTTCAGTCTGTATACTTATCTTTGTTTTTGAACTGAACATTTGTCAGCTTAATTTATTGAATATTTATTATTTGTATTAAAATATGTCGAAGCAATCTGTATTTAACTGTGACTGATGTGATAAAGAATTTCATTCTGATTGGATAAAATGGATAGAACTAGAACCTGATACTAAAAGTGTGTATCTGCAAAATGTTTAACAATTTGTAAATTTTGCGAAAATTTGTTTAACAATTCAGTAGTTGTTACTTCAGAATCAGTTTTGAAAGTTCCACTCTCAAATTCACAACTTATAAGAGTTTTTGTGCATAACATCACAAAATCTTGATATCTGAAATGTTTTTTCCAGAACCTGGAAAAGTCAGGGAAATTTGTTGGTGATCTGGAATAGACACCTTGTTTAGTATGATTCATTAGTACTATTTTAAGTTATAAACTACACTTAGATTGATTATAAGCGATGAATTTTTAAAACTATACTTTTTATTATCACTATTTTGTTTTCTTTAAGACCTTCATAAGTTAAGAACTTTTTATCAAGTTTGTTGGAGGTTTCATGTGGCAGCATTGGTACTCTGTAAACACTGCATTGTCATGATGTCATGTTATATGTAGTTACTTTAAAATTATGTTAAAGCATGTTAAATACCATATGCATAAGTTTGCTTTATGTGTAAGAAGTATATAAGTGTATATTTTTCTTTTTTCCTTTTTTTAGTAAGAGTTATATACATTTTAATACTTATCTAATACAGATCTAAAATGAAAAACATTTTCTTCATTAATTTTGGTGTTGAATGTGAAAATTTCAATAAAAATGGTGTATCATACGACTATTTATGCAGAAAGTTAAGTTATCATTAGTGTTCACATTTCTTTTAAAATGGGCAGGGTGGATTTGCTGAAAAGGGCATTTTTGTCTGATTAAAGGGCACTTATATCGAGTAAAGGGGCACATTTTGTTGTGTGAAAGGACATCATTGAATTATCATTTATCAGTTCTGAGGAGTGGGAATTTCAACTCTAAACCTTTAATTAGTATTAAGTCCTAAATTTTCTGAGGGCATTTTGAGAAGGGGGGGGGGGAGGCACACCCTAGATTCACTGGCATATATTATCTAGGTAAAGTGAAATTGTGCTGTATTTTTAAGAATATTATAAAAGAATCTGATTAAAATAACTCCCTTTTTCGAATATTCCACTTATGAGAACATATGCCATTCTGGGACGATTTTGAAATGGAAAATGCATTATGATTTGAAAACACAATACAATATGCAGCTGTTGCATGTTTTTGTACCTTGATTTAGAACTTTAAACACGCGAGTCAATCAGAGCAGCAGAACTTTTGTTTTCAGAAGTCGGGGAAGGGGTGGAGGAGAAGAAAATGTCAAATATTTTGGTGGGGAAAAAAAAAATAGAGGAGACAAAGAAGCTATTGGAAAATGGGACAGGGCGCATCAGCAGTTTAAACGAAAGGGCAGGGCGCAATGCCCTTTGAAAAACATCAAATGGGAATACTAGTTATCATTTATAAGATGTGTAGCAGTCTTCTTATTCTAAATACAGTATCCAATTTAAATTATAATTGAAAATACATTTATGAATGTCAAATTTTGTTATTCAACTAAATTGGATATATGTGCGGTGAATTCAGAAGTTTTTAACATTCTTTATTGTTAGATGACAGCATATACTGCATGAGAACATAATCTTAAGTTATTGCATTGCATTATTTATTTAAAAATACCCTGAAAAACACATTTGTTAAAATATCACAGAATGTTTTGTAAATTTCTTTTGTTTACTTTTAAATAGAAATTCAACTCTAAACAATAATATTAATAGTTGAACTTGTACAGACTACCATTATGAAAATTTCTGTTTTTCAGGTGAAAGAAAATTAGTATTATATAAACAAAGTATATTTATATGTACCAATGTGCCAATGCAGTTCATCAAGAGTACCTACAGGAGTCGCTATGCTTCTGTTTATCTCTATCGGCTTTGAAGGATCGAATGAGTCAGAGTGCTTCGGTGTTTAAGCAGCATTGAATTCCTTACGAATTCTAGAGTATTGGGATGGTAGAATTAGCCAGGGATCGTGGGGGAAAGATGGAAAAGGCCCCACAGCCATACATTTTTTTTAATATATATATATATATAAATTAGTTAAATCCAAAAATAATAAGGATAGGAATCGAAAACGTTAATAAAAATAGAAGCTGGCACAAAAAATAATGAATTTTGAAAGAAAAACGGCAAGGATTTGATGGCTAACTTCATCAGCCAAATGAGGAAGCGAAGTGCATCGAATCAAAACTGCCTAAAAAGATCAATAAAGAAATAGGAGGATGATAGAAACTTCAGATCACGTGACTATTGGGTCGGATGGGAGCATCTCAGTCGGATTTGACGGCAAACTTCAGCAGCCAATAAGGAAGCGAGTTGCGATGAATCAAATTCCTTCGTTCAAAAAGAGATGAAGGAGGTGACCGGGGGTTGGGGGATACTGAAAAACCAGAAAGAAACATGAAAACAAGATAATTTTTGATAGAAAGTGGATATTTAACGTTGCCAAATGCTTAGGCAGGGACGATGTCGAAAAAATAGGATGAAATAAGAGAATAGAGTTTAAAATAAAGAGAAAAATATTAATAACATGGTTAGAATTTAGAAAAACCTCAACCATGCGTTTAAGGTGGTTCTTGCCTCCTTCTTTTGGAAGGTAGTGCGAAACCGTCATCTCGACTAAGGATGACAAGTGGTCTTTTTTTACCGACAGAATTGTTAATACTGTAAGTTTTAATTGACCGCAACGCTTCGTTGGGTATCAGAATACGATCTCTGTGGAAATTTTGCACGAGTTTTTTAATAACTTGCGAAATAGGTCAAATATTGAGATCTTTGTGAATGACATCGTTCCGGACAAACGAGGTTGCATTTACAGCCTGTCTTAAAATAGTATTTTGAATAATTTGAAGTTTTTGCATCTTAGTTTTGCAGACAGATCCCCAAACCACTGACCCGTAAGTCATGGTGGATCTGATAAAGGATTTATAAAGCAATAACTTGTTGTAAAGTGACAGGCAGCTATGCTTAGCTAATAAAGATTTGAGGGAGGACTTGGCAGCAGTAGTTTTAGAACATACATCTTGAATCTGCCTAGTCCAGAGTAATTTAGAATCCAGGTAAATTCCTAGATATTTATAACCGTTGACCCAGGGTATATCTTCATTATTAAAAGAAAGATTAATGTCTGGGGTGATAGATTTTTTAGAGAAAATCATGGCGGCCCTGTTCGTGGCGTTGACTTTAATACGCCATTTCCTGAGCCAGATAGAAAGAGCCTGGAGATAGGATTGGAGTTGTTTTATCACAATGTTTAGTAAGATGTTTCTGTAGAGGATGGCCGTGTCATCCGCATATAATGCTAAGAGGATGTTGGGAATTTTGGGTATATCGTTGATATATAAGTTGAAGAGCCAGGTGCTGATTAGTCCCCCTTGGGGTACGCCGGCCTCGATATTGCAAGAAGAGGAGATAGAATGATGTACTCTGACAGAAAAGAATCTATTTTTTAAATACTTATAGATAATAAGAATTAATTGAGGGGGCACTTTAAGAAGAATTAATTTATAGATTAGAGCTTCATGCCAAACTCTATCGAATGCTTTTGCAATGTCTATGAATACTACACCAGTTTTTTGTTTGTTACTCTCCAAAGCTGATGCTGCGTAGACAGTTTGGGCCGAAACCCAAACTGCTCCGGAATGATAATCGAATTGGTAGTAACGAACTCTTTCAGACGGTTTGAAAATATGTATTCATAGACTTTAGAAATACATGAAAGTAAAGAAATAGGACGAAAGCTAAAAGGAGCGTGTCGGTCCTGCCCAGGTTTTGGGATTGGTACAACCAGCGCCCGCTTCCAGCAATCAGGAAACATGCGAAGATTGAGCATAGTATTAATTAGGATAGTGAGAAAAAATATAAAATTTATGGGGAGATATTTTAACATGTTACTAGAAATGCAGTCGAGGCCAGGCGATTTGATCTTTTTCAGATTCCCAATATAAGTTACAACTTCCGAAGGGGTTGCAGGAGTAAGCGTATTATTATGGTTTGTGTTGAGAAACTCTTCAACTTTGTCATTGACAATGTCGGTCATCCTGGGATTGACGACATCGCGATTAAGTGTAAACTGACTTCTAATACTGTCAGCAATGAGCTCAGCCTTATCTGTGTTTTTATAGACCATCGTATTATTAGGGCCGGAATGTGGGTACGTGTCCAACGCATGCGGGCGGTTGCCGACCAAATTGTGTTATCAGTAGTCGAAAGAGACTCGACGTAGGTGTTCCAGCATGATATACTGAACTCCTTGATTGCAGTGCTAATATCGTGATTTAATCGATTGATTTGGGGTTTAAGCAGGGGGTCCCTAGACGTCTGCCAGTCCCGTCTTAAACGATTTCTGAGTCTTTTCAAGTTCCTGATGTGCTCAGGTAGTCGAAAGCGATCTACCACTCTCTGTCGAGGTTTGGCGACTTTAAAAGCATTATGGATGGTTTCTCCAAATGCATGAATTGAAGTCGTTACGTCGTCGGCAGAGTGTATCTCAGTGGGGGGCGGCTCAGTATTCATGAGAATGTGAGCAAAATCTTCCCACTTGACTGAAAAGGCCTGTGGGACGTCCAAGTGGAATGTCCCCACATCGAATTTGAGCACAACCGGTAAATGATCAGAAGTCAGATCGTTCACAGCTTGAATAGTGTGCGGGAATGGAAAATTGCGGGTGATAGCAAAATCAATAATAGAGTTGGAGTCGTGGCGGGTGGATTCAGTAGGTGCAATAATTTCTGCGTGATTTTGATCTGTCCACCTGCGAATTCTAAAACCAGGGTTGTTGGAGCGATGGGAGCCCCAGGAGAAATGATGAGCATTAAAATCACCCGCAATGATAAAATTAGAAAAAGGGCGAGTGAGGTTTGAAAGGTCTTTTCCTAGCAGACGTTGATTTCTAGCGGGAGGGTTAATATGATATTTATATGATCATTTTGAAACTTTTTTGCGACTTTGAATAATATTCATAATCTTTAATTTTAAATTTTAACTTAATTGCTTACATATCAAATACATATGTGATTGTGTGAATTATGAATCATTGCACATTAAAGTTCTTATTAAAATTATTTCTTAGTTTCTGCCAGTCTTTGGCACTTGGCATGGCAGAAACTAGTTTCTGCCATGCCGGTTTTAACTGGTTACAACCGCTGATTTTAACCACTCTGGCAGAAACGTGCCAACCCTGATAACAACGCAATAATAATATATCATTATTCCTCTTTTATTAAAATGTTCTTTTCAAAGTTTTTTTTTTTTTTTATTATTATCAAAATGGAAATTTATGCGAATATTTAAATGGAATATAAATACATAAAAATCTCTCACTTACATCTTAAAATGAGAAGGCTGAAAATGATTAATTGCAAAGAATCTATTGCTATCACAAATAAAATTGAAAAAAAAACAAACAAACAATAAAACGAAAAGATTTTATTTTATTCTATTTACAAAAGAGTTAAAACAATGTCTCAAAAGAAAACATTTTTCATTCTTTTAAGAGATAATGCAAGATATATATATATATATATATATGCATATATTTTCCTTTAACAGAAACATAAAAAACTAATTGAAATTCATTTAAAAAAAAAGTCTATAATTAAAATTGAAAAAAAAAAAAGCTATAAATAAAAGTTATTCTTGAATCTTTCTTTACATGTCTGAATAGAATAGCACCTGAAGACAAAAGCAGGAATTTCAAAATATTAAAGGGTCGAAAAGCGCGGACCTTTTTTTTTTTTCTTCTGTTTTGAAGCAGAGCGAGCGCGCGCCTCGCTGCGTTTCATCCCTGTAAAGTTTGTTTTGCAGAGCTGGTAGAAGCGCCGTCATGACGTAGATTGCAGTTTCAGGGATGCAAGTTAGTCACTTTTCTCACTTTTAGTCACATTTTTTAAAACTTGTCACTTTTAGTCACTGTTTTTGACTAAAAGATGAAGTCTCTAAAAGTGAGCTAACTGCGGAAACTGATTCACTCTCTTTTAATAAAAAAGTTGACTAAAATCGACATTTTTATCTTTCGGATTTCGTCGATATCCTCAACATCAATAATTGTTAATAATATTCACGTACAAAACATCATGTCGAAATACAGACGAACTCTGTTAATACGAGCTCTCCTAATATGAGGACACAGTTAAAACAAGCAATTTGCACATTAAAAAAAATTCGTCGTTTAAACTGTATTATGATTTTCTGGCTTATTATGAACTACAAAACTGGGATCATGGCTAATACGAGCAAAACATCGGTCACTTCGAGTTTCAGCGAAAAGTAGGGTAGAACTAATAAAGGAATCTCATCACATAACTAAGATCTTCAGCACGTAATACTCCTCATTGGATTTCAGTCCCAGTCACAATTCTTTGTTTTTTATCGCAAAAATGAAAACATAAAGTTCCCAATCACCACCAAAAAAGATGATTTTTTTGCATAATCATATTGATGTCATTTTATTTTTTTCTGAACAGTGGAGTAGAAACTGTTTCATATGTTTAAATCAACACAAATCTTTGTGATATTAAATTAGTTTTAGCATTTAGATAATTAGAGTAATTGATAACAGTTATTAATTTATGTGTGTTTTTAAGATTTTTATTATCTTTCCGGGTATTCATTTTTGTTTCCATAATTAAAATTCTTAGAAAAAAAACAAATAAAATGTACCAAATTGCTAACAGGTGCATACATATATAAAAATATATTCAAAATGCATTAAACTCCAAAATGTTTTCAGCCGATGCACTTTGCCACCATCAGTGGAAAATGAAATGTCGTCATGTGTCTTTGTACCTACTCGAGAATCGTCAAGAAGAGACCATTCTAGATTAAGAATGGTGCGGAAGCTAAGATGGCAGAAAAAGGTATTCAAATGTTCATCAAAAACATCCTTTCATCTGTTACCTAGCAATTCCTTCCAAACTCCATGGATGTCAAAAGAAGATGGAATTCTATTTTTATAAGCTGAGTTTGAGCTAATCTTGATGACGCAGTTCGTGGTAGATTTAAGGAGTAAAGTCGATAAAGGAACATGAAGCAGATCTTAGATTAAATTGACCCTATATTGCATTAACTTACAAACTCAGCATACAAAAGTAAAATTTAATAAATCCAAAATTATTTTCAGTACAAATAATTCCAAGAAGCCATTATAAGTTAATCTCTTGAGATAATTTTTTAAAAAGACATTTCTAATCATGTGTGTCAATATGTGTCTAATAATGTGTGTGACATCCATGGAGCTTGAAAGAAATTGTTAGATGATGGTTGAATCCATTTTTTTATGGACATTTGAATATCTTTTTGTCACTTCCCGGACAATTCTCAAGTAGGCGCAAACAGACATGGAATTTAGTTTTACTATGTTGATGGCCGAGAGGTCGTCTGAAAATGTTTTGCAGTTTAATGGATTTTTAATATATTTTAAATATTTTTATAGGATATGTATGCACTGTAAGCAATATGGTACATTTTATTTGTGTTTTTTCTTATAGTTTTAATTGTTACTCTGGGTGAATTTAGCACTAGAATTTTAACTTTTCTTTATTTCCATCACTTTTTGACTTTAAACGTCTAGTTTCTTTTTGTGTAGCTAGTTGCAGTTATAATTAGTTTATTGCAGAAAATATTTCAAGGATCCTACCAGTGACTTATTTCAATATCACTATTTGCAAACAGTTGAATTCTATTACAAATGTTGTAAAAATAAAATGAATATTGCCCTTTAGAAATAGTGGTAATTAAAAGGTGATAGTTAGGACCCTTGCCATTATTTTTGTGACAAACTTACTTATAATTCAGTTTTAAAAGTTTATTATGCTAACATTGTACTTTTTGTTTTATATGATTAAATAAAACTGAGGTTTGATCTTATCCAGTATTTTGGTAGGATTTTCATCTAAAAAGCAAAAAGGTTACATAATTTAACTTACAAATTTATTGAAAAAAAAAAAAAAAAAAATAGAAAACTTTGTCTTCTATCATTTCATGTCACTTTCCCCTTTTTTTTTCTTTTTTGGTGCGTTCGTAATTATATAAATACGTAGCACCTATAATCGTCGTTCAGTCCGTCTGTCTACATATAACAGAGCAAAAACTACCCAACTGCATGGTATGAAATTTTAAATATATAATTGTTGTAAAATTTTGTCGAGTCATTTCAAATTTTATGAAAATCGGATGTATACAGGTTAATTACAGGGCCAGTCAAAAGTTTTTTGTTACATTGTGGCCAATGGGAAAAAAATTATTTCAAGTGCATTTTAATGATGTTACAGCCTTTCGAACAGAATGAAGTTGATATATGCTTATGAAGTGCACTAAAATATACATTCAGTACAATACGTGGTGCAAAAAATATTTGTAAAACTAGCTATAGTATGAATGCACCTCATTTGCAATGTTTGACGTGCAATTTCCAACTTGTTTTGTTATGCTTTAGTCACTTTTTGGGCACGCTTTAGTCACTTTTTCGACATGCTTTAGTCACTTTATTGTCACTTTTTTTGGTCTTTTTGTCACTTTTCTCACTTTTTTAGAAGCATTATTGTACTTGCATGCCTGCAGTTTACATTGGCCCTATGAGAGCTTTCTATCTTTATCCGTTCACTATCTTTGGTTAGGGGTAGGAGCTTCTGCATCTGCTGTCTTAGAAAACGGGTGAATCGTCAAGCATTTTGTTTCCCACTTTGACCAATGAGCGATTGTTGCCCACGCGGCGTGGCCAATCGTTCTTCTCCTACTGGCAATTAAATGGCGGCGTGAGTCAGCCCGTATTATAGGAGCCTTACGGGAGGTAAAAGCTCTTTCTATGAGTACGTTCACGGACCGCAACCTGCATAGGCGTAGCGTGACCAGAAATTTTGGGGGAGCACCAAGGCCGTGAAAATGCGCCCCAAGCGAATTTTAAATTTTGCGCCCCCCCCCCCCCCCCCCCAAAAAAAAAAATCTCTTTGTGATGGGTGTAATAAAATTGAAAAAGTGCAGAAACATGAATAAAATCTATTGAATAAATATTTCGCGTTTATTTTGGAATTTTAAAAGGTTTAATTTTTAATTTAGAAATCCAGAACAACTAAATAACATAAGGGGAAATTGTACTTATTTGTTAGAGAGGTCGTGATGTTTTGCGACAGGAAAAAAAATGATCAAGAGGGAAAAAGAAATTCCCCGGAAAATGATCGGCGGCCAAAAAATTAATAAAACCGTGGTTCGCAGCATAAATTTTGCGCCCGGGGTGACCGACCGCTCCTTTAGCCCCCTCTTTGCAAGGCCTTGGGGAGGCACACTAGAGGTCTGCACGGACCGCAATTTCAAGGCTCGGGCCCAGCTCGGCATAAAAATTAAAACTTCCACCCGAGCGCGGCCCGTTTATATTTTCACAGTTTATGGCCAGGCCAGGCTCATACAAAAATCAGTGAAAACAAGTCCGGCCCATGGAAAAATCAATAAAATCAGGCCTGGTCCGGCCCGACTCGATTTCTCATAAAATTCCGAGTTTTCTTAACATAAAATTGCAGGGCTGCACTTGCTACTAAAATGCTACTGAAAGCCACTTTTTTAAGCATCCGGCGGCTATGCCGACTGTTTTAGGCCGAAAACCATTAAAAAAGTGACTATTTCAAGAAAACAAGCTACTTTTTTTCGGATTTAAGCGACTATTTTTACTGAAAATATTCGATCTTTTTATTTAAAGCGCTTGTAAAGTCATCTTCCCAAACGCCCTTTTTCAACGGTTGTGTGAGGACATTCGCGATTTTTTCCGCGACGAATTCCAAAATTCGCGATTTTCCCCCGATCGATTGACGAAAATACCTCTTTCTTTCTGCGATCTTTTTATACTATCGTTGAAGGAGATTTTGCGATTTTTCCGAGATCCTTTGCCAAATTTCACAAATTTTTCAGATTGACGAATTTTTTTTTTTTTTTTTTTTCGCCACCACTTGTCGAAATTTGCGATACATATTTTCCGCGACCGATTGATGATAGTTACTATTTGCTTCAGGGTCAATCCATTTCAAGTGGTCCAGCACTGGTTGCTCGACCATTTTTAAAAAATCTGAAATTTTTTGTACAACAACCCTAACATGATGGAAGTTCAAAATGACTATTATTTTAATTTTATTATTTTTTGTTTGTGTATGGCGGCCATCTTTGTTTCATCGTCTGCTGCAATTTTCTGACATGAAGGGTTTACGAAATTGTAAATAATTCATCTTATATTTTTCCAATTCAAGTGCGAATTGTTGCAATTTGTACAGAATACATTTGGCTAAAAATTTGGTAATAGAGTAGTTTCCGAAACTCACTGCTTATTGGTGAAATTTAAGCATAAAGTTTCAGTTTTTTTCAAAAATTTGTCCGTTTACAAGTCGAAATTTTTCTAGCAAGGAAAACTGTCAACATGACATAATTTTTTTTACAAATAGGCCAAAAGTACTTGTACTCATACGCCAAGTTCCAGACCTGGGACTTCGTTTCTCTTCGCTAAAAAAAATCCCAAATTTTTCAAAAATGTCAAAAATCGCACTTTTTAGGCTTAGATATCTCTGGTGGGGCACGAGATATAAATCTGAAGTTCTGGTTTCTGAGAGTATTGTATGGTAGTGCTATGCACAAGAAATTTCAGGATGGAGATTTGACTATAAGCTGCGATATGGCAAGGGCAACATGTCAAAAGAATACTGCCAAACTATTGTTTTGCTGTAGTCACAGTTAAGTATTTATCTCAGAGTGTCATTTAAATTTATTTTTTTGATTATCTTTAAATAATAGTAACAGAAAATAAAGCCTTTTGCAAAGCTTAGCAATTAATTTAAAAAATAATTATGCCTAAGGCCTACATTTTGTATGGTTTCAGTAATTTTTTTTTGTAATTTTAGTAACCAAAAGAAACCTCAGCACTTTTGTATAAAGAAAAAAATATTTTTATACAAGACCTGAGACAAAAACAGAATAGGGAAAGAGAAAAGCTGTTAATGTTGGCATGCTTGTTGAGACATGATCAAATGTGTCAAAACACATTCCTGCTTGTTCGTTTAACCCTCTGTCTACCAGACGGGTCCATTGGACCCGACAGGTACATACAAAATATTCATTCAAACCAGAAATTTCTTTAAAATAAACTAAGTATATAAACCAGACAAAAATAAGGTAAATAAATAAGTTAAATAGTTTTAAATAAAAATTCTGGTGTAGAACGTTTTATTAAAACTTGAATAAAATTCCCGGTAGATCTAGGGTTAAAAACCACAATTTTAATGTTGCTTGCCAATTCCTGAAACTTGTTCCTACCATAAGTATATTCCTGTAAATGAAACATCATACGATGTTACCATGCATCAGCCTCAAGTAAATTTTAGAAAGTAAAGATATCCAAAGCCCTTTCAAAATTTATACTTCAGAAAATGACATTTTTGCAGAAGAAGTAAGCTAGGAATTATTAATGAACTGAGACTTGCACATAGTGATTTCAAAGTTTATTTCTATGAGCCAGCAGGGCAAGATCTTCAATCCAGTTATCAAGAAATGACAAGACTTGGTTCCTACAAATAAAATTTTGAGAAAGATCAAAATTGGGGTTTTTAAACCAACAAGTAAAAATGTGTTTTGACACGTTTGATCATGTCTCAACAAGTATGACAACATTAAAAGCTTTTCTCTTTCCCTGTTCTGTTTTTGTTTCAGGTCTTCTATAAAAATATTTTTTTTTCTTTATGTAAAAGTGCTGAGGTTTCTTTTAGTTACTAAAATTACTTACAACAAAAGTTACTGAAAGCATACAAAATGTGTGGACTTAGGCATAATTATTTTTTAAATTAATTGCTAAGCTTTGCAAAGGGCTTTATTTTCTGTTACTATTAATTAAAGATAATCAAAAACATAAATTTAAGTGACACTCTGAGATAAATACTTAGCTGTGACTACAACAAAACAATAGTTTGGCAGTATTCTTTTGACATGTTGTCTTTGCCATATCTCAGCTTGTAGTCAAATCTCCATCTTGAAATTTCTTGTGCATAGCACTACCATACAATACTCTTAGAAACCAGAACTTTAGATTTTTATGTCGTGCCCCACCAGAGATATCAAAGCTTAAAAAGTGCGATTTTTGACATTTTTGAAAAATTTGGGATTTTTTTTTTAGCGAAGAGAAACGAAGTCCCAGATCTGGAACTTGGCGTGTGAGTACAAGTACTTTTGGCCTATTTGTAAAAAAAATTATGTCATGTTTACAGTTTCCCTTGCTAGAAAAATTTCCTTTTGTAAACGGACAAATTTTTGAAAAAAAACTGAAACTTTATGCTTAAATTTCATCAATAAGGATTTATTTCCGGAAACTACTCTATTACCACATTTTTAGCCCAATGTATTCTGCACAAATTGCTTCAATCTGCACTTGAATTGGATAAATAAACGATGAATTATTTACAATTCCGTAAACCCTTCTTCTGAGAAAATTGCTGCAGACGATGAAACAAAGATGGCCGCCATGCACAAACAAAAATTAATAAAATTAAAATAATAGTCATTTTAAACTTCCATCATGTTAGGGTTGTTGTACAAAAAATTTCAGATTTTTTAAAAATGGTCGAGCAACGAATTAATGATTTTCTGGACCACTTGAAATGGATTGACCCTTCAAAGATATTTCGACGAAATTCCCGATTCTTTTCCAGATCGTTTGTCAAAATTTGTGATTTCCTTTTCACGACGGACTAACAAAATTTGTGATTTTCTTTTCACGACTGACTTACAAAATTCGTAATTTTTGCGTGATCATTTGGTTAAATTCTCGATTTTTTTAAGAAAACCAAATTTACGTTTTTTTGTCCTCGACCATTTGACAAAATTTGCGATTTTTTTCTTGTGATCGTTAGACGAAATTCGCAACTTTTCGTCCATTCTTTTGACGAAATTTGCGATGATTTTTCCGCAACAGACTGACGAAAATCGTAATTTGTTTCCACGACCTTTGGTAAATTTCAAGATATTTTTTACGGTTGTTTGAGGAGATTTGCGATTTTTTCCGCGACGAATTGCAAAATTCGCGATTTTTTTCTTCAATTAGGGGGCGATTTTTCCCGCAATTGACGAAAATAGTTATTTCTTTTCGCCATCTTTGGCTACGATCATTGAAGGAGATTTCGCAATTTTTCCTATGACCTATTGCAAAATTCCCGATTTTTTGGGGGGCGATTGTTTCGTGGAACTCACAATTTTTTTCCATAATCCTTTTCCAAATTTCGCGTTTTTGTTTCCGGCGATCATTTCACGGAACTCACGATTTTTTTTTCCGCGATCCTTTGACAAAATTCTCGAATTTTTCTGCGACAGATTGGCGAAATTTTTTTTCCGCCACCATTTGTCGAAATTCGCGATATATATTTTTTCCGCGACAGATTGATGGTATTCGCTGTTTGTTTCAGATATCATTTGACGGAATTCGTGATTCTTTTCCACGATAAATTGTCGAAATTCAGGATTTTTTTTTTTCAAAACCGACTTACGAAATTCTTGATTTTTCGCGTAATCACTTGTTTAAATTCTCGATTTTTTACGCGTTTATTTGACCAAATTCGCGCCTTTTCAGGGGTGATTCTGTTCTGAATTTTTCGAAAGTTTAAGGCATTTGGTTTCAAAAATTAAAAAAAATCAACCATCTGTCCGAAAATTCTGGCATAAAAAATATCGCGAATTTCGGAAAAAGGTCGTAGAAAAAAATCAATTTCGACAATCGTTCACAGAAAAAAAAATCGCCAATTTATTCAAAGGATCGCAGAAAAAACGAATTTCGTCAAAGAATCCGGAAAAAACGCGAATTTCTTCAAGGAATCGCGAAAAACGCAAACTTCGTATAGGGATAGCGAAAAAAACACAAATTTCACCAAGGGATCGCAAAAAACGCAAATTTCGTCAAAGGACCGCGGAAAATGCGAATTTCGTCAAAGGATCGCGAAAAAACGCGAATTCTGTTAAAGAATCTCGGAAAAACGCGAATTTTCCCAAAGGATTGAGGAAAAAACGCGAATTTTGCCAAACGACCTCGGAAAGAACGCATAATTGGTAGCGGGAGGAGATTTCCCCTCTTTTCCTCCTCTGCTGTAACCTTTCAGAAAATTTGCTGTGAATTTCAGATTTTTTTTTTTTTTTTTTACTTAGAATCACCCTTGCCGTCTTTTTGTCCGCGACCATTTGACGAAATTTACATTTTTTTCCCTTGATCGTTAGACGAAATTCGTAATATTTTGTGCATTCTTTTGACGAAATTTGCGATGATTTTTCCGTGACCGAATGACGAAAATCCCCATTTATTTCCGCAACCTTTGATAAAATTCAAGATATTTTTCCATGGTCCTTTGAGGAGATTTGCGCTTTTTTCCCCCGATGAATTACCAAAATTCCTATTTTTTTTTCGCCGATCGTTTCATAGAATTCACGATTTTCTTTACACACTATCCTTTGCCAAATTTCGTGGATTTTTCTACGACCGATTGACGAAATTGATATTCGGTATTTGTTTCAGAGAACTTTGACGAAATTAGTGATTTTTTCCCACTATCTTTTGTCGAAATTAGTCTTTTCTTTTGTCGACCGACTGAGAAAGTTCTTGATTTTTTGCTCAATTTTTGATTAAATTCAAGGGTTTTTTTTTTTTTTTTTTTCTGTCCACGACAGTTTTACAAAATTCTTGATTTTCTTTCATAATCCTTAGGCGAAATGTACAAATTTTTTTGCGACCGATGGAAAACTTTTTTTTCTACGACCAATTGTTCATATATGCGATGTTTTTCGCTACCGATTGGCAAAATTCGCGGCTGTTTGATGAACTGATTTTGCGGAATTCACGAAGAAAAAAAATCGTGGCTTTCACGGAATAAAAAAAGAAATAGCTTACGAATCATATGCCTGTGCAAGAAATAAATTTGGAAGATTCCCTCCAAACGAATCTTTTTATTATACGGGATTTTCCTTTTCTGTGTGGGATATGCGATATCTCACACGTTATTTCTAACCCTGCCCCTCAAATAAAATTTTTCTTCATTCTCTCCAAGAAACTCTTGAAATGAAAGGCCTGATGGAAAATAGTATCGGAGATAATCTGCAAAAAGTTTTTACTGCTATGGTTCCTGGTGCTGTACATAATTTTTACTGTTGAAGAACCAAGCTTACTTACTTCCTAACTAGACGGATCCCAGGGGCGCCATTTGAGGGGGGCTGTGGGGGGCCATAGCCCCCCCCCAAGGAATTTGATATTTTAGAAAATTTATCTGTCATCGGAGGTCAAACTCAAAAGAATTTTAAAAAATTACTCAAAACCTAAAATAGCTTGTCAAATTTTATTACAATAAAAACACGTATAAATAAACACTTTAGGTATATAAACTAATAATTATAAAAAAAAATTTCTAATTTGCCAATTTATCTCTTTTTTACCAAGTCTAATTTGCAAATTTCGCATTTTTTTTTCTGCACTCAATTGACGAATTGATTTTGCGTCGCTCTGCAAGAAAAATAAGCAAATAAATAAATAAAATAGCATGGGCTTCCCTTGAAAATTAAACAAGAGAGAAAAATCATGCGTCAAGCATAGATTATGAAACACTTTCCAACACATGGATGCTTTAGCAAAACTTAGCCTTTCAATAAGGTAAATAATATATCTAATTAAACATTTTAGAAAACATAAGGACTTTTTCCTAGAAATCCGCACAAACTTTGCAATTATGTAAAATAGCAAAGGAAACTGAATCAGGTGAAACTTGCACGTGAAGTGTTGTGCTATGGTATATAAGAGCATGGCCATTAGCCAAGAGATCATTAAATAATCTGTGTTTTCCGAGAATAGAGCCACAAGAGGAGTGTCTATGTATTATTGTGTACAAGTTTTACGAAAGCAATATTCATCAAGGAGCAAGTCCATCGTGAACTATTTATTTTCCGAAAATATCACCAAACGAACTACATACGATGTTCTAGGATGTTACTAGGAGGGACTCTCGGCCAAAAAAGAACTGGGATCGGGTAAGAAGGCAAAAAAAAAAAAAAAATCTCCAAGCCAGAGTTAGAGCAGTTGAAAGGACTGTTTGACGAAAACGACCGAGTATTAATCTATCCCATGCCTTCGAAATACAGTGTTTCACCTAACCACCAACAAAAGACAATCACTAAGAACCTGAACATCAAATATTACAAGAAATGGTCATAACAGAATGAACAGAAAAACAAATGGTTGTCGTGAAAACGAAGTGTGGTCACTTGTTCAGAAAATTCTCTGATAGAATATTCATCTTCGATGACGGTGACGGCTCATATTTTAAGCTCAAGCGTTCCACGTTTAACTATAACGGTGGCTATTATACATATGACGTCTCTACGACCTAAGATATCATTATATTTTCTACTAAAGCAAAATTCCAAGACAAGATCCTCGTATGGATTGCAATGGGTCCGAAAGGTTTGAGTCGTCCGTTCATCCGAAAGTCTGGGTTCGCTGTCAATGGGCAACGATATTTGAACAAGGGCATTCGCCGTCTTCTTATCCCCTACATCTGTAGCAACTACAATAACGGTGATTACGGTATCTGGCCAGACTTGGATAGCAGTCATCTCTGCAAAATCGTTCTCAGCCATTTCCGCCAGCAAAACTTCACTTTCATAAAGAAGTCTGACAACCTGGTTAACGTTCCCCAAATTTGACCAATTGAGCGGTTCTGAAAGTATCTGAAGTCAAAAGTGTATGCCAAAGACTAGAAAGCAGGTAACATCCAGAAATTGATCAATTGAATCAAGTATTGTTTCAAAATTATGAACTTAAATTTTGTACAATGTCTAGCAAGTACCACCAAAAGTAAAATCAATAATGTCAAACGAAACGGTTTAATTGAAATCCGATAACAGTTTTACAGAGGAATGTGGTTATTGAAGTCACCTTACAGTGCCCATTTGAGTTCTTTATCTCGTTTTTTAATGACTTTCAAGTCAAAAAAAGTTTGTGCAGATTTCTAGGAAACAGTCCTTATACCACATTTAAAAACCATATATCAATAATTACCGCCCATAACCGTAAAAGTAATCCAGTTCTTTTGTGAAGCTCTGTATATGATCTATAAATTTGTACATATGATACACAGTGTGCTTAAATTATGTTTAGTAAGAAAATGCATAACATAGTAAAAAATTCCCCTTCAGCAGTTTTTACCGATAGGGGGAAACGTACTTAAATTCTTTTGTACAGCCCTGTATATGACATACAGATTTTAATACACACCACATATTAATGCTGAAATTTACAAACAATGCTTAAGCTACTTAAATTACGCTTCCATGAGTTAATATCCATAGGCGATTATATATCCAATTCTTTGCATAGGCCTGTATATGATTTTATTTATATGCAGCAAACTTACCTTAGTATATTATAGTAAATGTAGTTGAGCTTGAAAGACAACTTGAAGCTGCATAACTCAAATTAAAAATAACATCTTTAAGCAATTCCTGCTCTTTCTCAATAATGCTTACGAATTTTTCTGTGTGTCTTACGAATTTAAAAATTGCTCTGTATATGTTCTATAGAATTTATGTACACCATGTAGTATTCAAAAATTTAGTTAAACTAAAAAACCATACCAAAAGTGAAAACGGACTTGCAGCAATCATTCCTAATAGCCAAACTTCGCATACAGATTTGTTCCCGAAATCTTTTATGTGTCCCTGTAAATGAATGATAAATGCAACCCCCATCCTATTTTACTGCAAGCATTTTGTTGTTAGCTTCAGTAATATATATCAGTTTCATCATGTTTGAAATGGTGCAACATAATTGAAATACGCTGCGAACAGTTTTTACCCGTAGACCATCATATAATCGAACTCTTTTGCATAACCTTGTAAATGAGTGATGAATGCTTCGCATCCCATATTCTACAGAAAGTATGTATTAGCACCAGAGATGAGACGGACTCAACCCGGACCTGACACGGGTTTGATTTTTATACCAGCCTTCGGGCTCGGGCCCATTCTTTCTCAAATTGGCAATTTTATTTATTCTCGTACTCGTGTAGAAACAAAAAATAATTTTTTTTACCCCTTAAAAATTAATTATCCCATTGCAAGTCTTTTTAATGCTATTTTGATCAGGAGGAAAGAGAAATAGATTTTTTTTTCTTTTTTTTTTTTAGTATTTGTCGAACATTATTTTGAAAGAAAACTTGTGATATTTGATGATTTATGTCTGTAGTTTAACGCGAGTAACCTATTGATGTTGGTGGCAATCAGAATATGGCGCCATTAGGATACTGTTTAATTGGAATGTTTATTTATTATTACTTTATTCAGAGATCTAACGCGAAATAAATATTTTCTTTTTCGTCAATCAGCATTAGCCTAAGACTTGGAAATTTTTAGTCTCCTATTGTCTGCGATTGTAATCGCTCTTTATATGAAAATAATGTTGGTGATTTTATTCATGCTTCTTCTTGAAGTCTGCTCATTCTGTGGCTCTGTTCTTCATATTCATGCAATCACTTTCATACGTAAGTAGATAAAATTGGCATGTGTTGTTATTCCCGATTGAAAGCAATCAAGCAGCGTTTCCTCTTTTTCTATAAAAGCATCGGATCTTTTCGGTAACGGTGTCAAATTTATAATTTAAACCTATTTTCAAAGCCATGATAAATGCGAAAGATGTACACCTTTTATAGGAAACAGAAAACGCTGTTCGATTCTTCGTCATATAAATCATAATTTCTACAAATTTCATTAATTTATACATAAAATGCTCTTCGTTATTGAGTCCATCAGAGATACCTACTTGTTGCGGGAGAAAAATTTAAAAATCTTTTTAGGGAAGTATATTTCTATTTGACACTAAACGTCTCTTTTGATAAGATTTAATGTAAATTTCATAAAATTAATTATGTGTTAGAGATTAACAGTTGTTACAAAATGAGATCTATTACATTTAGAACAGCTTTTAAATATGCATTTTTGTTAAACCTTTTTTTTCCGTGCATACTTTCGGTATCAGAATCGGGCTCTGATGGCACAAACTTTTTCGAATTCGGATTTAAAATTGTTGGCCCCGGGCTCTGAAAAATGAGCCCGAACTCATCTCTAATTAGCACATCTCAGAAATTTTTATCAATTTCATTATGTTTGTAACGGAGTAACATTATTAAAATACGTCACAAATATTCTTTCTTCATAGACTATAATATGACGGAATACTTGTGAGTTCTCCCGGACGCGAACTGTAAGTGCTAAACATAACATTACATGTAGTAGTAATCTTTTAGTACACCCCAATAATGTATATAAATGTTATTATGTTTAAATACTGTAATACAACAATATTAAAATATACCGCAAATGATTTTACCCGATAGACCATAATCTAACGGAATACTTTTGAGTCCTCCTGTAAATGAACTATGAATGATACACACTTCATTTTGAATACCGAACATTCCATTGTAAACATTAATAACATGTATCAATTACGCGTTAATCCGAGTATATTTACGTGAGTTAGAGCATGACCAGACGGGCAGACAAACCCAATTCACTTTTCAACTGCGTTGGAAAGTGTTACAAATATTTCTTGAAGAATCCCATGCTTATGAAAATGTTAAGAATGGCATGCTATTTCAAACCCTTCCCCTCAAACAAAATCTTGCCTCCTCTCCCCACTCTAAGAAACTTATTAAATGGCTTTCTGTCCTGTCCGTAAAGCCTGCAAAGTCCAAAAAAAAAAAAAAAAAAATCTCCGTTTTAGACAGGTACCCTTCTTAGCAAGAATAATTATATAGTGCTTTCTTCATAGAAACTTAATTTTTTTTTCCGTTTACGAAACAATTCTTTTTTTGACAGGTTTCGTATTCGCAAGTTTTACAATAAATGTAATATACCTATACTCTTCAGAGGTATACTATAGAAAGGATGTTTTAAATGCCTTTAAGAATACTTGTAAAAAAGGAAACTGTCTATAATAGAATACTGTCTTAAACGGAAAAAATGTTAGTTACTATCTTGAAATTATACCTGCTAAGATAAAAAAAAACCCTCCTTAAAACGGAATTTTTCATAGGTTTTCGTTTTGATGGGAGAGAGTACAAGCTCCCCCCCCCCCGCCACCAAACCCCACCCCACCCTTGGCTATGCCACTGTCCTCAAAGACAGCCTTGCCCCCCCCCCCCCCCAAGAAAATTCTGAAATGGCGCCCCTGACGGATCCATTTAGTAATCCGCTTTAAATCAAGCTGCTTCGAATTAGGAAAAATGTTAGGAAAATGGAGACGCTACTCGATTCTTAAGCACCTGACACTTAAACAATCTGTAATTTTCAGGCAAATAGGAATAGAAATGAGTTTATGAATGTGTAAAAAACAATCTCATTTTTGAGTGAGGATTTTTGTTTTTTCTGAAAACGTATTAATTTACTAAAACATTCTTCATGTGTATTCTTACCTTCTGTTCCATTTTCGTCCTTCTGAAGCCAGAGTTTCATGAATTTAAAACCAGCATGGCGTGCTCCGTGACATCTTTTTTTATTGAGTTTTCTATAAAAATTTTCCTACTTTTTTATCGCGCTTGTTTTTGCGTGGGTCATTCATTCCTGATCAGTTTTAAAAATAATAAAATTTAACTACAAGCACATTTCCACAAATGACCAGATTAGACCAAACCAAGCGTGTGTAGGAGTGTGAGTGTGTGTGTGGGGGGGGGGGGGAGGGGGGGAGTAGGTAGAGACGCTCCTACTATATCACTTAGCACAAGAGGGAAACACGAGTTCAGAGGTCAAAGATGTTCTTTGTGTTGCAATTAAACTACGTGGGTGACTGGACACTAAAAAAATAGTATATAGCTTTGCAGTTAGGAAAATTTTTTCTTCTACCGATCAACTTACAACTACTGACCAAATATCAATGATTGACCAGCACCGTATTGATAGTTGAGAGCTAAAGCGTTTTTGTTTTGGGGGAAGAGAGAGTGGGTGAAATGCTACATACTAACGAGGTTTAAATTCGATTGCATCTTTAAAAAAAAGGGAAAAAAAATTGAAAATCACTGTCGTTTATCGTTTTTGTAAAAGTCTCAATAAATCACAATCCTAAAATATGTGAATATAAATTTCACATTAATTTATCTGAAAATCCCATGTATAATACACAATCACATATCATTTTAAAACAGTAACTAATAAATGTTTTTAATAATTTGCACAATAAGTACAACCAGGAGGGCGAGCCTCCCTCCAATGGTTTGCGAATGCTGTTACACTTGGCAAATTTACAAACTTAGTTGGCAAATTTGTTTAAAAAATTTATAAAAAACTATAAAACACTATTTCTGATAGACTTGACAAAAGTTACAAATATAATTGGGAATATTATTAAGCTTTTTACAAATAAGAACTATATTCTTATTTTTTAATTGTGGTAACTTGGTAACATTATACAACTGGTTGGCAAATGTCGAGAAGTATTATTTTTTACTTCTCAATGAGTTGGCAAATACGGAAATTTGACTTGACAATTTAAGGTCCTCTACCCCACCTACAAAACGTCGAAAGCGATGGCCCTGAGTACATCTTATATCAATCGTACGTTCAGGGCCGAAACTAGCCTTTTTTGCGCCCGGGGAAAACATGGATTTTGGTGCCCCATCTCCTCACGCACAATAAAAGTTATCGACCTCATTTAAAAAATTAAATAAATAAAAATAAAAATAAATAATTAACAATCATAAAAAAATACAAATCATTTAATAATTAAAATTAGAGCAGAAAATATATAAACAACGCTCCAATAGGATTAACATTAGCCTGAGCGTTAAGAGCCTACAATAGTTACGCGAAGAAACTGGATCGCTAATGCCAAACGTATGGGAGCGTTGTTTTTAAATTGTCTCGCTTGCATATTAATAGTTTTATTTTTATTTTTTTGCTCAGAAATGCTGAGGTTGAATTCTAACCGGGTTAGTGTTTACTTTCGATTTTGGTTTCAGATTATTTTTATAAAGTTACTTTCATTTTCAGTACCGATTTCGAAACCTAAAAGTATAGCAATGCTAAAGATCAAGCTAAACTATCCTAAGAAAAAAAATCCTTTTAAAATATTAAAATGCAAGCGAGAAATTTGAAAAGTACGCTCCCATAGGTTTAACATTAGCTTGCGAGTTTCTTTGTATTTCACATATATATATATATATATATATATTACAAAATTTAAATTTTTTCGCCAAGTTTAAAGTATTTTATATAAATTTTCCTTTTTCAGTAATATTCCGTATATTTGACCGGCTTATTAAATTAAAACCCTAGTCTATTAATCTCTATAAGATCTTAATCCATATAATAATATTTATTCCAAATTGCGTAAATCTAAAAATGGCTCTAACTATTTATATTTCTTTAAAAAAACTTTTATTATTTAAACTCCTATTAAATTCCGCTATTAAATCCCGGTATATAATATTCCCCTAAAATCTTTATTTAACTGCTAAAATATTATTATTACTCCGTCTTACAAAAAAACTTACTTATTTCAATTTATTCTTTTATTTAAAATATCCAGGTGCAGCTAGAATATTTCAAAGATTAAAACTTTCGCAAACATAAATTGATTTTCTTTTATCGTCTGGCGAGGGAAAAAAGGTTATTTTTTGCATAGTCTCGACAACAGATATTAAAATTTGTTTACATTTAAGACATCTGGGGCTAGAATATAGAATATTCTCGAACAATCTTTTGACGGGAGTATAAATACTGATGACGGCAACCAGAGCGGGTAGAAGTGAAGGACGCAGTCAGAGGAATATGGTGCAGAAGTGTGTTTTGGAGAGATTTTTCTGAAAGTTTACTGCGATAGATTACGGAGATGTTGATGAAAGTAGCATGGTTGAGAGGTGATGTGATAGATTAGATATACAATGTGACTGCTCGATGAAGGTAGAAATACGGTGGATGAATACTATTTTATGGGTGTGTAGAATGAGGAGGAAAAGGTATCGTACTGTGTACGGAGATGTTTACGGAATTATGTATAGAACGCAGCCGAGAGATGGAATGTTTTTAAACTAATTGTGTGATGGGAATGAACTTTATTATTTTTTACCATCGACGGAGTGGAGCATTTTCCCTAGATCCAATCGGGAGTTTGGAAATAAACTGAATAGTGTTTCAACCGACTGCCTTGTGTGTATTCTTCATTTTCTTTTACTCTGTCTTAAACCAATCGGCTGAAACGCTTGTGCTGTTGATAACTGGAAACCCCCCTCATTTTTCGACAATGCCAGCTGCTTGCCCTCAAATCGTCACATATATATATATACATTTTTGTATGAAACGACAACGAAAATCTTCATTTGGCGCCCCTTCGCTTTTGTTCTGGCACCTGGGGCACATGCCCTTTCTGCACCGCCCTAGTTTCGGCCCGGGCTATATTCTTAAAAAAATATTAAAAAAGGGAGTTACTATTTTATCTTGCATATATTTCAACCCTTAGTCTTTAGCCGTTGACAGTTGCCCGACCTCGCGCCGTTTGAGGCCGGATCTGGATGTAAAAAAAGTAAAAGGGCATAGGCGACATTTTTCAGTTGTTACCTACCTAGAAATGACAAAAAGACAAGAAATGTAACTTAGTAAGGTAAAAGCAGGGGCAGCTGCGGTTTTACTATACATGGCGCCTTGAACGCCCTTTTTTGTTTATCACGGGCAGTTGCCCAAGCTCGCCTCGTCTCTCTATAAGACTGGACCTAGTTGATTGCAAAAAACAATTGCCCCAAAAGTAATGTAAAAAATAATTGCACCAAAAGGAACAGAGCGGCATTTTTCAATTTCTGCCTAAAGTGGCAAAAGGCCTAGAAATGGCAAAAAGAAGAGAAAAAATCATTTTGAGGAATAAAGGCAGGGACGACTTTATTAGCCATGGCGCCCTGTGCGAGATTTTTTACTGTACCACGCAAATGCTATACTCTTTTTTTTTTTTTTTCTTTTAAATGATTTTACTAAAGCATTTTACTTTGTGCACTCCTTCCAGGGCCCAAACTAGCTATATTTTCACCCGGGACAAACATGGATTTTGGTGCCCCCCCCCCACCCCTTATTCCACAAAGTAAATTTACCAAGAGAAATTTATGAAAGTTTCTATTAGCGGACTTATTTTAAAATTTTAAATGCGTAACAGTAAAATACGTAACAATAAAATACGTAATATTGAAATATATAACCAGCTTTGTCAAATATTTATTCACTAAAACCTGGGAAAAAAATCGAAAGGAATCGGAAATAATTCCGCTTTATACAGGTTTCTGTCTTAGCAGGTATAACTGTTTGTATTCTTTCTGTTGGAACCATGTAGTTTTTTTTAATTTAAGACAAGATTCCATTATAAACAGATTTCCTTTTTTCAGATTTTACTTGTTGTTGTAGCATTACAAATTATTACAGTTGAGGCACTTTAATGTCATAGTGATATGAGTTACATCGTTTAAGGAACTAAAAAACCAGGATTTACTGTAGACATAAAAATGAATTCCAGTATTGTAAAATATCTTCCTGTACTATCTACACCAGTTTTGTGGAATTATCACTTATACCACTCTTCTTATTTATAGATTTATGTGTCTAGATACTCTCCTGAACCTATTGCTAATTTTAAAATTTATGTGTGACTCAAAACAACAACAACAAAATTATTAAGTTTTTACTTTTTATTTTGTGAATTTTCGACCGCTTGGTTTTTATTGTCCCAGCCAGTCACCTGACCTGACCATCTCTAAGTTCAGATATGGTGATATGCATGTAAAAAAGTAGTTATAAAATAAACAATGGAGATATTCATTTGCTGTCTTGTATATTGCAAGCGAATCTTTTTATCTATTTGACAATTTTAATACAGTTTACTCAGCTTTTCTTTTTGATTTTTCGGCTAGAAAATATTTTTTACACAAATTTCACACGCACATATATATATTGCATAAAACGGTAAACCAAATTTTCATCTGGCGCCCCCTTCGCGTGGCGCCCAGGTCATATGCTCCCCCCCCCCCCTTAGTTTCGGCCCTGACTCCTTCTCTCGTTTGTTTTTATTGTCCTGGACAGTCGCTCGACCTCGCCCATAGCAAGGCGGGAGAAAAGAAAGTTCAATGCTGCTCCGGGAGAGAGATAAAAAATAGAACAGCCTTCATGGAATCTTTTCATCAGAAAAGTCAGTCTAACAAAATCTTCAGTTGGCGCCCCCTTAGCCTTTAGTTCTGGCGTCCGGGGTATATTCCCCCTCTGTACTCCCCCCTCCCCGGGAAATCGGTTTGATTTTGGCAATTATCGGTGAAGGTCAGTTTCACACAGAAGATAGGGGTGGAGACTGACCTTGGAAAATGTTAGTGATTCTCCTGACACAGGAAGGGATTTAAATGACAGAAGGCGTAAACATGGTACATTTGGAATTGGAGAGCAGCTCTTTTTTTCTATCCATTTGCAATCTTCTGTTATAGATGAATCTTTTTATATATTTGTATATTTCAATGCATTTGGTTCAGTTTTCCTTTTGGATTTTCCGGCTGTGAGACATTTTTATTCGAATTCGATATATATATATATAAATTATACATTTTTGTATGCAAAGACAAAAAAATCTTCATTTGGCGCCCCCTAAGCTTTCTGTTCTGGCGCCCGTGGTACAGAAGGTTGGGGGGCACGTTCCCCCTCGTGCACCCCCCCCCCCCGACGCTACGCCTATGGCAACCCGAGTTACATAGGGTTACACATGAGTAACCCGAAGCGTTCAGAGACCGATATCACGTGACTTTTTGCGAGTTACCCGCAGAGTTCAGAGCCGGAAATTACGCAGACTTCGGACCATATTATACCTACAGAATTTTGTTGGGTAAAGTGATCACGTGGTTGGGAAATCTCATTTATTTCTCATTTTATAGCTTAACTTTGACTGTTAACTGGAATATTTCAATTTTTATTCGTTTTTCACGCAGTTTTGGTTAATTAGCGCATAAATCTCATAAATCTTACAAAATATAAAAATAAGCACATAATTTGAACATACCATATTTCCCACCGAATGAATGCATCTCCGATTCAGCTTAAAATGGCTAGCGAGATCTATAACATACATGGACTTTACCCATGCATGGCAATTTCGGCGCATTTTCGTCGATCCCAACCGTTATATTTAAAATAAGAAACTGTGCATGCGTGTGGACTTTGATTGAAATTCTCTTACTACTAGAAAAATTGTAGGTACAGCGTACTCCAGATGATTGGAGCGTTTATCATATCAGGCATGACATTTTCGTCCCATCAATATTTATTTCACTTTTTTCAGTTGAGCAAAACTTTTTGTAAATGTTGTAGTAAGCCAATGGCTTATAATAAATAAAAATACCTCCACCACCAATTTGGTGTTCTATTTTTATTTGTTTTGTAATTCCCTATGTCAGTTACATTATTATTTTATTTTTATTGGCAAACAACATTGCTTTAGAAATAGCTTCACGGGATTTTCTTTTTTTATTTAGTATTATTTTTTATTTAGTATATAATACTAATGCAATTAGGAAAATATTTATTACTCAACAAATAAAGAGTTAAATTTTGCAAATGAGCTGAGTAATTTAAACGCATTACTAATAAAAATGTAGCTGCAAATATATACTATTCCTTTCCACACTTAATAATAATAATAAGAAGAATGATTACCTTATTTTCATTTTAACTTGATATATTTATTTTTTTAACATAAAGTTAAAAATATGTTCTTTTAAATCTTGTATGTTCTGCTGCCAAAATAGTATATAGTTAAAGAAAAATTATTAATTTATTTTAAGTAGTGCATATAAATTTAAATGTAATAGTTTATGATTTTTACAAATTTAATTAATGCATTATTTTTTTTACATCCTATTTTACTTTTTTGTGTAATTTTACTAAATATTAAATACATATTTTATTGAATATTATTACTATGTCCTTCCTTTTTAAATACAGCTTCTTGGGACTGTTATTTAATTCCGTTTTAAGCAATTAAAATCTATCTATTCAGATAATTATAAAATTATTTTAATAAACAATTTCGTTTAAATCACTGGACATAGATGGCAGCACAGTAATTTTTTTTTTTGCTTTTTTCACTCTTTATGGATGTAAGTTATTCAGTTTTGATTTTATTTACCCTTTTATTGATAAAATATATTTATTTTAACTTTTTAAATACTTTTCTTATGTTTTTATTTTAATTTTTACTTTCTCTCTTTATTTTCGAATGCCAAAAAGTAATCGCCAATTTAGCATGATGACATATAGCAAACTCGGTAACCCTGTACAATTTTTGTAGTAAGAGAATTTCAGATTAAGTCTACACGCATGCCCACTTTCTTATTTTAGATGTAACGGTTGGGATCGGAAAAAAAGCCGCCTCTACGAGGAAAAACCTTCCCAAAAAGACTGTTTATAGGATGAAGGGGGGATCAGAGTTAAAATTTTCTTCACGCCTATTGGTATTTTTCTTCGGCTTTACCGGCTGACGGCATATGGGTAATGTTCGACGCTAACGAAAAAGTCAGGCTACCGGGGTGCATCCCACGAGTCTTTATTTACAGAGCGCTAGAGTGACGTCATGTTCTTTTCGCACGCCTTCATTGGCGCATTCGAGTATCACGTGACTCCAGCGGTCAATAAAAAAAGGTACGTGGAATGCACCGCGGTAGCCTGTCTTTCTCGTTAGCCTCGGGTAATGTCGAGGCTAACAAAAAAGACAGGCTACCACGGTGCATTTCACGTATCTTATCAGGAATGCACCGCGGTAGCCTGTCTTTTTCGTTAGCCTCGGTAAAGTCCATTGCTGCGACAGTACTTTCGACATAAAGATTAACTCTTGGAACACTTTCCCTTCTAAGAAGAGTGTTAATTGGGAAAATGCCATAATATTCCTCATCTGAGGAATAATAAAAAGATATATGCGCCATCAAAAGTTCAGCTCCCGGCATGTTTGTAAACGTAAATAAAAAAGACACACAACTTTACTCAAAAGCGTTCAGAGCCGTTTTAACCCAACCTTACACTGAGAAACCCGAGGCTAACGAAAAAGACAGGCTACCGCGGTGCATCCCAAGTGTATTTTTTTACAGACCGCTAGAGTGACGTGACGCTCTTTTCGTACACCTGCATTGGTGTATTCTAGCATCACGTGACACCAGCGGTCTGTAAAAAAGATACGTGGAATGCTTCGCCGTAGCCTGTCTTTTGTGTCTAGTGTGTAAAAAAGTAAGGAAAATTTTTACTCCATAAAAAGAAATCTCATAGCGAGAGGAAAATGAAAAAGATCTCTTTAAACTTTTCAAATAAGTTATAAATGTAATGAAGTATATTTAAATAACGTTAAGATAAAAATTAAAATTACGATGATAATTTACAAATATATTAATGAATTGTGTAAGGAAAAAAACTCTAAAAGCTATACTATTTTGTACGTAAATACTTTGCATATATATAATTTTTTATTGTATAGTAACGTTTTAATTTTGAAGTGAATATATGTTACTTTTAAAAGAGCAAGTATTTAATAAGTTTGATTCCTATCTCGCATTTCAGCCCGTACTAGAATTCCTGGTTGAACCTGCAGATTTCCCTCTGCAAGCTTGCGTTTGACTTAATTTTTACTTTCTTCTATCTTTACAAGAAGAAAGTATTGGATTCGTGAAAATTTTCGACGGATTTATACGTTTTAGAATGCTCAGAACACGATTTGATGGTTTTTAGAAAATGTCTGTCTGTGAGTCTGTCTGTCATTCTGTCACTCTGTCTGTGAGTCTGTATGTGACAAAAATTTTGTGGGCGCTCTATCCCAAGAACTAATGCACGGAATTTCACAAAACTTTATGTTTAGTTAGATCTTCATATAAAATGGATCTGATTAGTTTTTGGTGAAAATCGCCCAACAGGTGGCGCTGCTATGTGGCATTTTTCACGATTTCTGCAATAGCTATATCTCAAGAACTACTGCATGGATTTTCATAAAACTTCAGATTTAGTTAGCCCAGGACATAGTTTGGTGCTGATTACTTTTTTGTGAAAATCACCCAACAGGTGGCGCTGCTATGCTGCATTATTCATGATTATCGCAATAGCTCTAACTCAAGAAAAAATGCACGAATTTTCATCAAACATCAGATTCAGTTAGTCCCTGATATAAATTAGTGCTGTTTAAGTTTTGGTGCAAATCGCCCAACAGGTGGCGCTGCTGTGCTGCATTTTCACGATTCCCGCAAGAGCTGTATCTCAAGAACTATTGCACGGAGTTTCATCAAACTTCAGATTTAGTTAGTCCTTGACATGAATTGACGTATTAATTAGTGCTGTTTAATTTTTGGTGTAAATCGCTCAACAGGCGGCGCTGCTATGCTGTATTTTTTGCGTTTTCCGCAATAGCTTTATCTCAAGAACTAATGCTTGGATTTTCAACAAACTTCAGATTCAGGCATACCTTGATTTAGTGCTGCTTATTTTTGGTGTAAATCGCTATCAACAGGTGGCGCTGCTATGCTACATTTTTTCAGAATTTCCGCTATAGCTCTATCTCAAGAACTATTGCACGAATTTTCATCCAACTACAAATTCAGATATACTTTGATATGAATTGGTGCTAAATCGTTGTTATTTCTTGTACTATTTAAATGATTTAATTGATGTGATTTATATAGAAGAAAGTTTTGTGATGGTCACAACATACTAGTTATTTGAATGAAGCACATATCTCCTGCGCGGCACCACCAATTAAGGTTAGTTGGGGCAACTGGGCCATGATTTTACAATGTGACTCTGGAGCTTTTGATGATTCAGATCAAAAAGCTAATGTTCATTTGAATTAAAGTCTGAACTTCTGTAAATGTGTTCAGTTAGGTTTCCTCTATCAGACAGAAATGCTCAAAATTGCATTTTAATGTATAAAAATATGCATATTTCATCTTCCTTTCCTCATGGGTCCGGTTGCCTCCAAAAATGGGGTAACTGGGCCGGGGGGGGGGGGGCTATGTTCCACATGCGTATTTTTTTTTCTTTTCATATCGGATATCAGGTTCTGTTTAAAAAAGTGTAAACAACTTAAAAAATTTTAAACCAGGCAGATCATGTAAATTATATGTCAATAAACAGCGTTGTAAGGGATACCTTTGCTGTCAATGTGTCTAAAAAAAGCACTAAAAGTGAAAATATTAGATTTATTTATACCAAAAACATAAAACTTAAGTAAGTACTTATATACTTTAGTATAGATAATAAGTATAAAAGTCACATGGGTATTTTAAGGAAAAAAAATAGTAAGGTAAATCTATGAACAAACGGCTACGTAAGTACTTAAGTACTTTATCATAGTACAATTTCAAGGTCTGTGTATCTCGCTTTCAGGGGCAAGGTACTTGCATTCGTAAAATGTTGAAATAATTTAATGACACCAATATTTACAAGAGAATCTACCTGAAAACAAGTAAAAGTATATTTTCGCGTACTTAATAAAGGTGAAATTTTCATTATAAAATTCAGGTACCAATGTGACAATTAGGAATTAAAATTAAGTGACGCCATAACGGCATCACCGCCTCTCAAGGGGTCAAGAAATTTGGTTTGATACCACTCAATATGCTTTTTTTTAAATTTCATTACGTAATTTTAATAAGGTATTCTATCATTTTCTTTATTGTGAGCAAAAAACAATGGAGAAATTTACTTCCCGTAGTAAGAGAAACTAAAAAAATTATTTATAACTATTGGGGTAACTGGATCCAGTTACCCCGGATACATGTCCCAGTTACCCCATTCTTGAAAAATTTATGGGGTAACTGGGACACCGGGCTTACATTTGAAACATGAAGTAAATATGTATAGATAACCTAATAATATTAATGTAGTTATATGTCTAATCTTTAAAAAAAAAGATTGTTTATTAAAAGTACTTACAGTATTTTAATAAAAAGCCGAGGAAGTTCAGCCATATTGACGTTGTTTTTAAAAAAAGAAATGTAAATTTTTGACAACCTATCACAGCAAAGTGAGAGTTTGATTGAGTTGATACACGTTGTTTTAGGAAGTAGAGATTAAGGGGCATTGTTCACAAAAGCTAAAACTTAAAAAACACCAACAGTTTTTATAAAATAGCCTATGGCCCAGTTACCTCGTGGGTCCAGTTACCCCAACTAACCTTATGTATGTTAGGCAGAGATATCCAAACAGAATATTTGTAACACTTTGTTTATTGGCGATAGTATACTCGTGTTTCTAATATGATACGTTGTTTACTTAAGGCGTGTGCTGCATCCCCAGTCCTACGCCATTTTATAAGCAATCTTTTATCAGTAAGATTGCGTCTTTTATACCAAATAATTGACCACTTTTTGTTAGACTATACGAAATTTTGTATAAAATCCAAACATTTTCAAAACGTTTATTTATAGATAAACTCAAAAAACCTATCTAGGTAACCGAATTTCAGAAAAGGCGGGGCTTCTATTGTCTTGAAACACAGATTTCATAGTAAACTGCCGACCAAGAATGTATTAATTTTCATTTGAATGACGCACATATTTCAGCTGCAGCCTGCAGCACCACCAATTATGTATGTAAGGCAGGGATATTCAAATAGAAAATTTTAAATTTGTGCAAACCACGCCTTCGTACAGTTTACTTAGGCTTTTCGAGTTAAGCAGGTTACACATTTTATGCTTATCTGTTCATGAATATTGATGGCAATTCATGTACTTAAGGTGATTTTTTTAGGTGATAATTATTTCTTTTTTATCGCATCGCTGTCAGTTGGCGAATTTAAGCAAAAGATTTTACAATTTAAAAGTCATGTTCCTGTATCTTTTGCATCTTGTACTTTTGTCAATATCATATGCAATCAAATAATATAGTCTCTTACGATAAATCGTTAAAAATTTAGGTATAATTAATTACTATGGGTAACTGAAATAAATAATTTAATTAGCATATTAAGAATATTGTAAATTCATTTGTACGTATTTATTTAATTTAGGTTTCGACAGAACTCCTACGAAATATCCTTGATACACTATGACTAATTTTTACGTTTTGTCCATTGTACCAGGATAGGAAGTGAGTTCTTAGATAGCGCAATGCAAAAAAGAAAACCTCCTACGACTTACATATTCAACTAAAACAATTAATTAAAAAATACATTTATAAATTTTTTTAGCGTATTCACTAGCTTCTGTATATTGTGGGATATTCAAAATAATAGATTCCTCAATTACTTATGGTTTCACATATACTCAGAAAAATAATTATTTTTTAAATAAATTTATTTATTTTTCCTGAAGAATTTGCTATTAACTCTAAAAGTACGAACTAACGAATTAAAGTTAAACTCTACTAAACAGACTAAATAAATAAATACTATAGCAACCTATTTCTCAACTACATAAGGTAAAATCATTTTACTATCTATTATATCCTAATTAATTATAATCACTATAAAGCATTATAATATATATATATATATATATATATATATATATATATATATATATATATATATATATATATATATATATATATATATATATTGTTAGTAGAAAATATGAAGCCAGGGTCGGACTGGCCCGCCGGCCCATCGGCCCGAAGGCCGGTGCGCCCTCGTTCGGGAAAAATTTCGCACCCTAAGTTCCTAAGCCACTCCAATATTTTTTTCCACCGTTGTACACATACATTCTGACGAGTGTACAAAATTTTGAGAATTCTTTTACGGAATAATCATCAATCCATAAACAGACATCAGTAGTGAGGTATTTTTTATTATCACAAAGAAATTAAAGATATATCGAAGCTGTTTCAGGATCAGAAATCAAAGTGGATATCTTTGCATGCGATTGAGAAAGAAAACATGCACTCAGGGAAAGCTTTAGTAGCCACGACGATGCCCTGAGCTGGATTTTTTTCATCACCTCTGTAAATGATGTCACTGTGAGATGAAATCTCACAGTGTTTAAATTATGTTACTTTTTTATTTCTTTTGCCTTATACATCGATGTTCTTTAAACTTAAATCCATATTTATTTTTGTGCGGGCGATTTCGCTTCACCGCACATCGGCAAGTTCGCTGACGTTCGGCTGCCCCTGGTATGGGATGCCTCTCCTTTGAACTTTGTACGATTGTGATGACGTCATCGGAGCAAGTCTCTCACGGCATATGCATTGAATGGGTGTTTGATCTTTCGGAGGTGTGTCCATTCGCTGTGCAGGGAGCAAATTAAAACAAAGCTTTTTAAATGTTTTCTTTTGGATTTGTTTATTAAGACATTAGCTAATATTTTAAATTCTCTAATAGATTTAAATCTTTTCTTTCAGTAACTTTTGAAGTCCCCGTATTCTTACTATAAATTAAAAATTCCGTTAATTTTAAATCAGAATCTGTTTTGTTGGAGAGCTGTCATGACTTAGTTTTGGTTTTAAAAAGATCGCGGGCTTCGGCTCCGATCTGTATCTGCTGATGAATGTGGAATCCGGTAAAGAGCTTTTGCGTAAACGATGTCTGCGATTTTTAACAACTCCTGTTAAATTATTTCTTAATAATTTCTTGATTCATGCTGCACTTTTAAACTAACTAAATAACTTGAATTAATTTATGAACGGTGACCAACGGGAGCCTTATCTTCTCTTCTCAAGATGAAAATAAAAGATTGATGTATGCTTACAAGTCTCCTCTTCATTTATTTTACAGACTACACGATCCAAGTAAGAAGTTTCATTTATTTCTATTTTTACAATTGCTGACCTCAAAGAACAGAGGGTCTTATTGCAAACATTACACAACGCATTGTAACTAAAAAGAACTTCAAAATTTAAATTATACCTTTCATATCACGGCACATTATCAGTTCCATCACATTTGGTGCCACAAAAACGGTGGTTCTGAAGAAAAGTTTTGATTGATTTGAAGAAAATCGTAATATTTTAGAACTTTTGTTCTCAGAATAACTTTTGAAAATTTTTTTTGATGTGTTCAATAGTATTCAAGAATTGTTCTTTTAGTGAATTTTGAGAAATATGGAATATTTTATGTAAGAATTTTTGCATAACTACATATGACAATATTTTTTTAGTATTGGAAGTTTCTGTTCTCAAAAAATTTCTTGCATAGATTTTTTTCTATTTTGAAGAATTAGATTTTATAATTATAGAATGAATTTTGTTCTGCTCCATCTTGAAGAATATAATATATTTTACTAAGTTTGCCATATTCTTTAAAACAATTATTTAAATTAAGATCAATTTCCCATTGAAGAATAGTCATATTTTTGATGATGCATAATTATTTGAAAGAATTTCATCTACATATTCTTCTATTTGTAATGAATTATTAGATAACATAATTTTTTTTAAAGAATGATTATTTGGTATATATATTTTTTTGAGATGAATTGTATATTGTTCTTAGATAAATTCTAATGAGTTTGAAATAATAAAATTGTTCTCAGAACATATTTCACATTTTAAGAGGCTATGACTTTGGGTTTTTAAATTTTATGGCACTATTTAATTGCAACAAATTTGCAAATTCTATATATATTTATAAGAAGATTATTTTTGAAATCATGATTATTGGTACTGAGAAATTTTATTCTAATGTCATACTTATTATTCTGAAGCTGAAATTCTTCACAGAAGTTAGTAGTTGCAAATATCCTATATAACATTCTTAGAGATTTCTATGCTTCTGTTCTACAAATTTCAAATCAAGATATTTTGTTTAACAATAATTTGAATACAAGAGTTTGTCCATAGATTTATTCTTATGCCATCTGGACTGTGATGTTCTATATTATAATCATACAGTTTGGCTTAGTGCAAAGATAATCTGCAACTTACAAATTAAGAATGTATGCATTTAAGAATATTTTCACATTTATTATACAACTGTTCTCATGTTGTTTCTAAAAGCACTCTCAGCTGACAAAATTTTATATTTGAAAAATTCTTGTTGCTTCATTTTTTTTTAAATATATTCTTATGGTAAGTTACAATTTTGAAATTGAGACCTTTCCACTTCATCGTATGTGCAGACTATGACAGTTTTCAACACACAAGATTCTCATGTTGCTCTCAGAAAAAGAATGAAAGCAGCATTATTTTTTTACTCTTGAGAAGAAGTAGGCATGGGGCTACTTCATTCCTGTTACAGTTATATTCTTGAAATTATTTTACATCATCTATTTAAAAATCTTATGGTTTTATGCAGCTTTTAAAATAAGTTCTCATATTGTCAGTGTTTTCTGCAATAATTTTAACTGTGTTACTGCTGTTTCGCATATTTAAAGACTGTCTCTCTACATATGCTGCTTTAAGAGTTCTCTTCCAACCTGTTAAAAAAAAAATATATATATATACTCACCTGCAAAAAACTTTGCTTCATTCTCAACAGTTTCTTACCTGATGAAGTTGGCCATTCACTGATGTGTTGTATCGATTTGTGCTGACCTCTTCTCTAGTATTTTCCTTGTTTGATGATAGAAGATAAATATAATAATACTTACCTGCTCAACTCATTGCTTTATAACAATAACTTTTAAATTTATGCTTCATTTTCAATGCTGAAGTGATTATTGAAAGGGGTCATGTCATGTTTGAGTCATTTATCCTTACAATGTCTGATTCAATTCAATATCTTCGATGTTTGTCTTTAAAGCTAAATAAGATTTACAAATAATCTCAGATGTTTTCTCAAGTAACAACTGTCACAAGACCTGATTATGGAAGTTTTGTTGGTTTGCCTTTTCTCTTGTGAGACGTAAATTATCCTTACTAAGTGGATTGGTTGACTTGTCTGCTCCTATAAGTCAGTGTTGCTATTTTTTTTGCAAAAATATTTTTTTTTTTTTTTTTTTTTGCTAAATCAAGAAAATTTATGAAATATTATAAAATTAGTTACTCTCAATATTGATTCTTACATATACCTGCTGCAGTTACAAGAGTTGTATTTTGATTCAGGAATTCTCAAGATCAATTTATTTTCTGTCTAAATTCCCCATATTTCAAAATTTTTATTGTGCCTTTGTTTTCATTTGTGAATATACCCAAAGTCTCTAAATTTTTATGTTGTCATATGCCTCATATTTTTACACAAGTAATTAAGTGAATGAATTCTGAAGATTTATTATTAATGAAGAAATTAAAAATTTTTTAAGCATCAAATCAATTCCTATACAAGATTACATGAAAAGAAAAGCACAGTTCTTAGTAACTATTTAACAGCGCCTTTTGATATAGAAGTGTTCCTTAGTGAATCTTCAAAATTACTAAGAAGTTTAAAGAAAAAGTGCTTATTGATATCTTCACCTACCTACTTATGTCTCTTTTTTTCTCAAGATGTGTGTGTGAATACATCATCAATTCTCATCAAATACAACATCATTTTATCATCTTCAGTGCTCTATAATTCATCCTTTTAGTGTGTCCAAAATAGTGATTACTAAAAGTTAATAATTAGCTTCAAAAGAAGTGAAGCACACATATGTTGTGTTGTCGCCAAAAAAGTTCTCGTCCAATGTTCCTGTAAAATGTCTATTCAACTGTTAAGTTGATGTTGCCTTTTTGTGTATGTCATCTAGAGATGTGCGTTTGTTTCTACATGGTAAACACAATGTTTACACCTTTGCAACAATACACATAACTGATGTCTTTTTTTTTGTGTACCAAAACTGTCAGCTTGTTCTGATAACATTTATTTAATTATATTTTTCATGCAAACTTTAGATTGTGTATATAACATCAAGGATCTGTAAAGAAGGACATTGCTGTTGTTTTTGCAGTTATGGGGTGGTATATTGTGCTATTTAGTGTATATAGTTATTTTTTTCTTTTTGCACAAGGTGTCAGGAGCCTTGTTTATGGACATCCAAGCCACCTGAAACCTTGAGTAAGATGAGTAGTCACGGTGTATATTGTTCTATGATTGTGGATAATAGTATATTTTTTTACATAATTCTCTTGATTTTTCTGCATGAAATATTTTATGTAAATGATTTATAATATTTATATTATGGTACACTTAAAAAATTAAATTTCCCATGATAGTGTCAATTTTCTTTCATTGTATATGAAAGCATTTACTTTTTTCCGGGGATCCCCACCCACCCACTCAACCAAATACTTACTTATTCTTAAAACCATGGTTTCTCTGTTTGTCTGTTTATCTATAAATTTATGAGTTTATCTTTATGCATATTTAAAATTGTATTAAGTGATGTCTCATATTTTAAAGAATAGTATATACTTTGAAAATTTTTGATGAGTAAATAATACAAAAGTATTAGTGTTTGTTGATATATTGCTTTTGCAATGCATATTTTCAGGGTCTAAATGGAAAATAGTAAAAGTATATGTTTCAGCAGTAAAACACTTAATTCCTTTTAGACATGTCTCTCTCTCATATATTGTTGCAACTACCTTAACTACCTGTGTTTTACATGTGAGTGGTCATTTAGTGCACGATTTGGCCACTTGTTCATGTGGAGTACAGCTGGTTGTTTGAAGTCAAAATATTTAGTACTAAATTAAACTAAATTGAATTTTTTAAAAAAAATGATGAATATCATATTGTGAAAATGTTTCTAAAGATATTTTTTATGCATGGCCAGTTTATATTTAGAGTAACTGCAAATAAATGCTCTATTTTATGAATTATAAGTCCTAGGCTATGATCAAATACTAAAGTTATTTTGATCTTTGTTGCTTGTAAAATACAATTTTTCTTATATGGTATATCAATTTAATTAAATGTTTGATAATGAGCTCATTATATATATGCTAATTCTGATTTTGTTTAGCATTTTTACTTAAGTAATACATAGAATTTTATATATGCTAATTCTCATTTTCTTTAGCATTTGTACTTAAGTATTGTTTTTGAAGATAAGTTTATGACATCATACTGCAATTGCCATAAACAGAAAGATTTGGCATTTTTTATGTATACTTTTTGAATATACTATGTATACTTTTGATGTAATTTCTTTTTCTTCTTTCTTCCCTTTTGGTCACCACTAATTTTTATTTGCAGCAGTTTAACTTTTGGCTTTACTTTAATATTTTACCTTTTTTCTCTGTCTTTGGCATCTAAAATTTTGTCATCCCGTTTCTGTAAAAGGTTTTTATTTCATTTTACCTTTTACATCACTTGCTCTGCCAAAATTTTACTCGGTAAATGGGGGTATTGTGAGATGAAATCTCACAGTGTTTAAATTATGTTACTTTTTTATTTCTTTTGCCTTATACATCGATGTTCTTTAAACTTAAATCCATATTTATTTTTGTGCGGGCGATTTCGCTTCACCGCACATCGGCAAGTTCGCTGACGTTCGGCTGCCCCTGGTATGGGATGCCTCTCCTTTGAACTTTGTACGATTGTGATGACGTCATCGGAGCAAGTCTCTCACGGCATATGCATTGAATGGGTGTTTGATCTTTCGGAGGTGTGTCCATTCGCTGTGCAGGGAGCAAATTAAAACAAAGCTTTTTAAATGTTTTCTTTTGGATTTGTTTATTAAGACATTAGCTAATATTTTAAATTCTCTAATAGATTTAAATCTTTTCTTTCAGTAACTTTTGAAGTCCCCGTATTCTTACTATAAATTAAAAATTCCGTTAATTTTAAATCAGAATCTGTTTTGTTGGAGAGCTGTCATGACTTAGTTTTGGTTTTAAAAAGATCGCGGGCTTCGGCTCCGATCTGTATCTGCTGATGAATGTGGAATCCGGTAAAGAGCTTTTGCGTAAACGATGTCTGCGATTTTTAACAACTCCTGTTAAATTATTTCTTAATAATTTCTTGATTCATGCTGCACTTTTAAACTAACTAAATAACTTGAATTAATTTATGAACGGTGACCAACGGGAGCCTTATCTTCTCTTCTCAAGATGAAAATAAAAGATTGATGTATGCTTACAAGTCTCCTCTTCATTTATTTTACAGACTACACGATCCAAGTAAGAAGTTTCATTTATTTCTATTTTTACAATTGCTGACCTCAAAGAACAGAGGGTCTTATTGCAAACATTACACAACGCATTGTAACTAAAAAGAACTTCAAAATTTAAATTATACCTTTCATATCACGGCACATTTATAGTTATATCACAGTCACATCTTTTAGATTTTAACCAAATGTTTTGCCGACTTTCATTCCTTCAGGTTTTACTACCTTCCCCCACCCCTTTTTAAACTAGCCCTGCATGCACCTATAATTGAAACCGTGCTTTTTGAAAACAACTTGAGAAAAGAAAGAGATTAATATTAGAAGGCAAAAAAATTTTTATAGGGATTTTGTTGTGAATTGGAAAATACGATTTTTCTTTTCAAGAAATACAAACTTGGTGGCACTTCTGGATTACAATCCTGCTAACTGTGGAGGAATCCTGCGGCCAGCGTTTTTTCATTCACAAAATTTACATCCTAATTTTCGGTTCGTAAGCTTCGCTTTATTTACGGACAGACTTTCCGTGCTTAAATAATTGTTAGGAAATTCTAGCATAGATTTTCGAATAAAAAAGTGTTTAATTTAATCCTGGAAAAACTTATCGTTTAATAAAGCGATGATTATTCAGAAATTATGATAGTTAAAAAAAATAAAATAATAAAAAAATATTACGGAAACTTAAATATGTCCCTTGATCTCTACGGGAAGATTGTTCTGAGAAGAATAAATTTACTCAATTATTTTAGTTATTTTAGACTAACAAAAAGACTTTTTTATCAAATGAAATAGTCTTCTTTTACCAAAAGAGCACCGAAAACAAATCATAGATACTTACCAGAAATACTTAAAATTTCTGTAAAGTTAAGTCAGTTTAGTTTCAATTTAAAATTCATGTATGATTTTATTCGTGATTAACTGTTTTCAGTACTTATTTTCCAAAATTTATGGATAAGCCCCTAATACTTTTTGTTTTATAACTATTTTACGATTGAAGAAAATTATATAAACATCTTGCTGGCAACGAATTGAAATAGGGTGTTAAAAGTGGATGTTACCATTTGAAAAATCAACGTTTGTGCATTTTTTTAATATGTAGACAATGCCCAAAGCAAAATTTATGAATATCATTTAACAGCAGATATTATTTTAATCCATTGATACCTATATATTTTTTATACGGTCATTTGCAGAAGAATTGGTCGGTGGTGGTCACTTTTTTCCATGACTCTTATAAGGTGTCTACTGACAAAAGAAAACACAGGAAATCTCTAGCCTTGATATCAGTCATCGACTACAAACTAATCTGTGTTCAACTTGCTGAAACTTTTAGATATTACATAATTCGTTTTATAAAATTGTGTAACATTGTTTAGATTTGATGGAACACTAAACATGCACAAGGAATATAGCGAAGTCTTCTATTTAGACTCAGAGATATAATATTAAACCGTTTTCATACTTGGTACTATGCGAATGTGCTAATCCTTGTCAAATACAACACAAGCATAAGTAAAGTTGACTCGAGTTCCTTAAAAATTTTGCGCCCTCTGAAAATCCAAGGTCTGCGCCCTTTTCCCTGTCCCAGTCCGACCCTGTATGAAGCTCATTGAATATTCCATTGACGACGAAATTTCTTCAAACAGCACAAAAAAGTTAGTAACTGTAACTGCGAAATGTATTGAAACATGCATCAACAAAAAAAATGTATCACCTAACAATTGTTTTATATTACTCGCATCACTAATATTTTTAGAATAATTATTAAATTTATTTCAGATGCTTAAATCCTTCGTGCAGCCCTGTTTTAGCGCTATGCGCTCTAACGGGCAGACAGACAATAATTATATCTGTCGATCTGAGTATAATTGTACTCGGTGTGAATATGAAATGATAGATGTACCAAAGAACGTAGAGGAAAGGAAGGGAAGGCTTTGGAAACCGTAACTAACCGAAACAGTGCAAACAGCTATGCTGGAAAACACACTCAAAGGGGAAATCCAATCATAGGCATTCTTCCTTGCATCTAACAATTCGCCAAATTTTCTTGTAGTACACCCAAGATAACACCTTCGCGCCAACGCCCCGCGAGAATTCAAAACGACATTTCTTTGTCAGTTTGACTTGTGACTTAACAGCGATTGGGACATATTTTTTAATATGATCTGTTCATGTTCTGTTGTTATGATATATTTTCTGTATTGCAAATAGATAGCCGATGAATACATACAATGGAAAAATCTCCAGTGATAGAGCACTCTGTAAAATAATAAATTTTACGTATCGAAAGTTCCACTTTCACTCGAAATCTAACATAACAACTAACAGATTCATCTAACGTATCCTACGATCTTTGACCTAGGGGTTTCTCCCTCGGAGAGAAGCTCCATCCACGAAAAGAGGGGGGACGGGAGCGCACTGCTTTCGCGCGGACAGGGGACAGTGGTGAGCACAGCGTTACTCCTCATTTTGATAATTATCGCTACTGGCTATCACGCAAAAGCGCGCCAAGTAAACCCCGTGTTATCTTTCGCCCCTTTATGCGACTTCTACCGCTTAGCTGTTTGCACTGTTTCGCTGAGGGTCGGGGATTTACATTGCGTCTATGAAAGTCTCCCTTCTTCACGCTTCAGTTTCTTTGGATGTACCACGGCCAAACTCGATCGCCTGCCTTATACGACCCGTATACAATATCCCTTAGTTTCGGAATCGTTAAAGACTACAGTCGTCGCCAGATGGCGCGAATACCTACAGTAAATTGTATTTTCTCTACTGTAAATAATGCTTATTAAGTGTTACTTTCATACATAAAAATATGAAAAACGTCTCTGTATATGTGTTATAAAAGTTATAGATAATATACGTATACTTGCGTTTAACACACTTGCGTTTTAAATATTTAGATTATATAAAATTATGAAAAATTAAATTAAGCAAATTATGTTATTTTGATAAAATTATAGTAGAATGTCCTAAATGCATTAAAATTTTATTAGTTGAGAGAATTTTGGACAAAAACTTGAGGAAGCAGTTCGGATGAAAAGGACGCACTTCTACAAAATATATTTCAGTTTTAAGAATTAAATTACATGCTTTTTTATAAAAAATTTACGTCATTTGCATCCACTAAAGCAATCCACTTTTACAATCCAACTACATTACAATTTTTACAATCCTTCATCTATAGAAAAGTATGCATATGACGTCATTATCGCGGAATAACAGACGATATTTTTGACATAGCACGTATTCTAATTTCAACATTTTTTTTTCAGGTTTAATAAGAAAATGGCAACAAAAAGATACAGTAATCTCCTATTTTTGACTATTTTACGTTTACTTTCAATAGAAATGGAGTACTTTTGTTGCCACGATTAGAAAAATGGTATTAAAAACTAAAAAAAAAAAAAAAAAATTAATATCTCAAAAATAAATTGAGATACAGCTTTCAAACAAATTGCATTTAAAAGTACATCCCCCCCCCCTATATAACGGTGTAAAAATTGAAATGTGCGATGTTTAAAAGTTTAAAAATTTGCTGTTGCGAAAATTGCAAAACCGAAATTTCATTTCAAATTTCGAATGTTGCCATTCGAAGAATGATGTATGCGTTACGCACAGATATGTTTGTCCTTTATAATATAGATATGAAAAAAAAAGAGTAATGTACGGTCATGCTACAAAAAGACAGTATTAAATATATGTATATGTATGGAATGCCTGAACTTGCTTCAAACAACTATTTGCATACTTATACAGTTTCATTATTCACAGGATTAAAGATGACACACCATAAAAGTGGGTATATTTGTCATAGAAATCCACTGATGTTGAAAATATAAACGTGTTTCATCAGAAAATGAAAAGACAATCCATTAATTACTTTCATGCCGGTAAAATTTAACAAGAATGTTTTTTATGTTAAAACAATGTTACTTGCAAAAACCTTTGCATCGTCCGTGGCGCCTCCAGATATTTACGTAATACCACTGTCCGTAGGGACCTGAACACCATCACCCTTAGGAAAAGACCTTGCACCTTGCAAATACTTTCTATTCTACCGTATATGACCTTCCAAATGATATTGTAGCAGGGCTCCCTGACTATGACGCCTTCGAGCCCCATCATCGCAAACGCCCGAAATATTCCACAATAATGGAATCCCCGTGAGCTTTGTGTTCACCGCATAAGATTGCTAAGTAAAATTTTTTCTCCTTTTTTATTTTCTTTTTTAATTCTTAAAAAAAAATACCTCTATATAAACTTTATTATATAGAAAAAAAAAAAAAAAAGATATATTGCCCTGATTAGTGCCTTTTTGTTTTTGTAGGCAGCCTTGCTGCCTTCCTTAACCGCCGACCCTGCCCTTGCTTGGTGTGAGTAATTCTCTGAACTAGTGCTAACTTCTATTCTAACTTATTTTTCTCCTCATTACAGCAGTTTGTACTGCAGCTAAACCTATATCTTAATATAATTTCATTATGTAAATCCAAGTTCTTAATCTTTTTTCTCTTAACTTTTAAAGCATCTATGCTAGTTATATCTTTAGTTTTTTCATTTTATAAGTAGTTGCAAACAACTACACATTTCTTACTTTCCCAATGGCTCTATATTACGTAAGACATCACATTTAATCAGACTGGGTGTAAAGTTGACTTCAACTAGGCAACCCCTTAACCGCTGCTTCACTGTTCAGCGCGACAAGCCTCTAGCGATCATACTTTTTCATTTTAATCCTGTGATCCTGCGGGATCAGCGCACTCCGCGCATGACGTATTTTGCATCATACCCATACCTTTCGCGCATGACGTGACGTATATTTGTTTATATTTAGATGTTACATAGATGTTTAGATGTAACATAAAATTACTAGAAACATATAAAAATTTATTATATTCAGAATTTAAAGTGCTTTAAATGATTGAAAAATAAATAAATTACTAAATCATTATAAAGTTTCAAATTATGAAAAAAATATTAATAATTATTATTTATTCAAAATTAAAAGTTCTTTTAAAATGATGATAAAAATGTAAATTATTAAATTTAAAATTATGAAAAAATATTTAATTATTATTAAATTTAAAACATTCTTTATGATTTGCTTATCTTTACACCACTAGATGGCGATACTAAAGGCATTAAAACTGTTAAAACTACGATCACCATATCAAATATTTGGAAAATTCACAATTTTAAAAAAAAATTGTTAATAGTGGTACAAATATTGAAAAATATAAATTTTCAATTTTTATCTTAAAAAAAATTTAGCTTTTTAAAGCAATCTTGACATTCATTTTCATTCAGCTCCGTAAGGAATCGAACCCATGCCATTTTATGTGAAGTTGAACGTCATACCACTACACCATAAAGTTCCTTAAATAATTTAGCTTAGATTATTATTTTACACAAATATCGCTACGTTATGCGCGGAACGATATGCGCGGAGCACGCTGATCCCGCAGGATCACAGGATCAAAATGAAAAAGTGTGACTAGACGCTAATTACTTGCGCGTTGTAGTTAAATTGGTACACATCAAGGAACAGCCTTCAGAAAGGCTGTAAAATGGAATAAATTTTATGTCTGTCTGGCCACGCCCAAGAACTAGCGTCTAAACCGCGCCCCTCACAACAGCTCATATCACAAATGCACCCGCGAAATTCCTTATGCTACAGATAAAGTCCCTATTTAAAGGGAAAATATGTGTTTTCTTTTTTATTGGCGGAAACAAGTTAAATTCAGATGCTTTTTTTTTTTTTTTTTGCATGTATGATTTAAATAGATTTGATAGTAGTGAGATTAAATTTTTATTTATTGATTCTGAATAAAATAAATAGATGGATGTAGTGGAATATTTCTGCATAAAATTGTTGTCCTTTACACGTTATGAATACGATTTTTGTTAATTTTGTTATTTTTTTTTACTTATCAAATCTCTGGTTATATATGAAGGCATATGTGACATTAAATACCCGATTATTATTATTATTATTATTTTTTGTCGAGCTTCTTGAATGACGATATTGCTTTTTGTTGTATTTGTGTATTATTCTACGATAATGACGTCATTTAAATACTTTTCTATAGATGTAGGACTGACTACAAAATTTAAGAATTCTGGAAGCTCTGTATAGATGTTGTTTAAGACTGGATCATAAAAGTGGAATTCTTTAGCCGATGCAAATGATGTCATTTTATAAAAAAGCGTGTTTTTTAATTCTTAAAACTGAAATATGTTTTGTAGAAGTACGTCATTTCAACCCAGCTACTTTGAAATTCTTCACAGGTGAAAAAATTTCTTTTAAAAATAATGTAATTGAAATCAGAGGCTGATAAAGCTCAATGTTTTGCAAAAATTTACGGTGTCTTTATAGAAGAGCAGTGGCATACAATGTGCATGCTCAGTTTGGAAGCCTTTGTTCAAAAAATAGTGACATACATTAAAGAGCTTTATGATTCTCGCCTGGATGAATTCGCTTCGTCGAGTTACACAAGCAAACAATCAGCATCTTGGCAATAATTTGAGGTTTAGAATAATATCAGGTTTCCCATATTTTTGTCCAAAATTCTCTTGACTAATAAAAGTTTACTGCTATTCTTTAAGACATTCTACTATAATTTTATTAAAATAATAAAATTAGCTTAATTTATTTTTTTTTATAATTTTATATAATCTATACTATATTTAAAACACAAGACTGTTTGTTAATCATCTGCCCTGAACTTTCTACTGAACCAATTTTACTAATATTTTTTTTAATTGAAAGCTGTTCATTTGTATATGTGCCCGCACTAGCTGTTTTTTTTTATTTCCCCACTTTAGTATTTTAATTTTAAAAACATTTTATGAAATTTCTCCAAAATGACGGTAATTAGATGGCTTTCATTATTGCAGAATTGAGAGAATAATGAGGGTTACTTATCTTTATTCATACCATATTTTGTCAAAAATTAAAAAATAAATAAATATGTTTTTCTTTTTTTCTATGATTTAAATTTCGTTGTATAGGGTTAAGTGGCGCAAAATCCCATTAAGGACATATTGCTCCAAAATATTTTGAATGAAAAATGACGTACTGCTTTTGAAAGCACGTATTTTTCCTTATAAAGTTTCCATATTTTTTTCTTCTGCATGAGTGCTGATACTAATTTTGAGACATAGGTAAAAGTCTTAAGTTCGTGAAAATGACGTCATATTTAAAAGAAAACGATCACTCTCTTAGATAATACTAAACATTTTATCACATATGCGTCTAAAAAAACATAAATTACGGCAATTTTTACTCTTCGGTATTGAGATTAGTATCTGAAGTTAAGAGTGCGACTGTTCACATGCAAATATGTTGTTGACAATCGTGACTTCAAGTTTTGATTTAAAATGAATTTAAAATGATCAAATTAAAATGCCTTTTTTTTTAAACATCGTGAATACGGATATGATAAGTACATGTGTAAATTATGAGAAGGCGAAAATGATGTCGGGTTTAGATTTTACAGGAAACAAATATAATTGTATAAAACTAGAATAAATTTTATCGTTTTGACTCCGGAAAACGAAGCATAAGAGACTTAATTGACAACTTCATCATAATAACTGTTTTATATTAAATTTTACTGATTACATATGCGATTAAAGCTTAATTTTAATAATTCAGACAACCGGGGGTTGCATTCCATAGGGGAAATTTTTTTATTCCTACCAGAACTATTAATCAATAATCTTCTAAAATATTCTTTTTTTTTTTTTTTTTTTTTTTTTTTTTTTTTTTTTGAGAGTTAGACCAACCAATTAAGTTTTTTTTTTAATATGCTAAACAGTATTTTGTTAATTTTAAGTTAAAATAATATTTTTTTTGAGAGTTAGACCAACCAATTAAGTTTTTTTTTTTTTTTTAATATACTAAACAGTATTTTGTTAATTTTAAGTTAAAATAATATTTTTTGAGAGTTAGACCAACCAATTTAAGATGTATTTTCTATTGCAACTAATTTTGTGGGTTTATTATAAATCAATGAAACAGTTCCTTCTTAAACATTTTCCTTCGTTGAAGTTCGATGGGTTCATGAATTTTCATTCATAGTGGTAATAATAATATTCATTATTAATGTACTTTTTGTGAATATTTATTATCATATGATGATGATGATGATGATGATAATAATAATATTAAATCTAATAATTTTAATAATATTTTTAAAATATTTGAGAAGTTTTGGCATGGAAGAGGTTAACTGTAGTAAAATATCTTAAATTAATGTACCATACTGATAAATTACAAATTACATGGCATATTAACTTACTATATTACATTTATTTAAACATTACACATTTATCTAGCCATTTCGTTAAGCAGTCAAGAAAGAGTCTGCTCCGAGAATACCATAAAATAAGTATAATGTGTCTATAATGGTCTAGATTCAGAAAAGTGATGCGTGTGTTTAAGAAGGACGTGGATCCCCCGCCCACTCATTTATTTACGACATAAGCTTACCGAGTTATGATACTTTGAATTTAGGTTTTTTTTTTTTTTTTTTTTTTTTTTTTTTTTTTTTTTTTTTTTTTCAGGGTTTCCTGCTTTGTGGAAAACACTCAAAATCCATATTTTAATCCTTGCAAAGCAAATTCCATATCAAAAAGATAAATTTAATTTATATATTTTTTGTTAGCGGAAGTAAATTCTAGTGGTGTAGCCAAGCGTGGGTTCCAGATGCTCTATACACCATTAATTTCGCAAAGTTATTTTCGCCTTGTTTTATCGTTGAAAATTTCTGCGATTAGGAAAGATGGAGGATATTGCATATCTGCCAACATCTTACGCTTTTCTGTACCACAAAAATTTAATAGAAATTTTTGCCTTATTTAATTGGCGTATTACAATGATTTAAGAAGGTAAAATTTACTATTAAATTTTTTGTGGTACGGAAAAGCGTAAGAGTTGGCAGCTATGATATTGCTTTACAAAAGTAGTATCCAGAGCCTCCTGGCCGCGTCACTGTATGTTTCTCTTATGAGTGGTTTAGAGATAATCGCTATAACCTCTATTTTGAATAACTCGGTAGATTCTGACAAGGGAACCACTTTTGGTGCTGCTCGCATTTAACATCGCGACCTGGTGCATTTTGTAGCCATATACATAAAAGTTAGAGAACCGATAAAATTTCTCTGTTAAAATCATATTTTATATAAAAAAGCAGAAATAAAACAACGTTTAAAAATGCACAAATAATGCATGAAAAGCAGCAAACAGCTGTTTCGAATCTACTAGCGAGATTCTTCTTCAGTGCAAGATAGGGAAAAAGGAACAGCGTGCTAGAAAAAGCACGGCTGAGCAGCTACAGCCAGCAGGAACAGCGTGCTTTTTCTAGCACGCTGTTCCATTTTCCCTATCTTGCACGGAAGAAGAATCTCGCTAGTAGATTCGAAACAGCTGTTTGCTGCTTTTCATGTACTATTTGAGCATTTTTAAACGTTGTTTTTTCTGCTTTTTAATATTGTTGCACAAAGGCTTTATTTGTTACTTTTACATATTTTATATATTTTTTATACTTTTATTTTTTTATACTTTTATTTTTATTTGTTTATTTCACGCCAAAAATAAGTTAAGTCGCCAAATATGGCGCTACGAATTTTTTGCTTGCCTTATCCCGGGAGAATATCTATGGTACATATTAGAATTTCATCAGATTGCAATTTCTTTGATAACTGATAGAATAAGAAACAAAAACTAGATTTTTTTTTTCTATGCAGACGGTAGGTGCATAAACCGTAATTTTTTTTTTTCTGTTAAAAGCTTTCAAGATCATTGAAATTTATTTTTTTAGTGAAATACAAAATAAGCAATCTATTTTGTTTTGAAGCCGGGTGGAATAAAGATTCGAATGTTTAAAATGAAACACTGTTGTAATAAATGTGTCTTTTGGTAAAAGTAATCATAAAGAAAATTAATATTTTTGAACAGTTTAGAAAATATTCTGTGCCTAATTAGGTGAGACATTACAATTTTTACAGAAGTCCAAGACACTATTCACTTCATACAGGACAATTAGCTACGACATTCGGCAAGGGTTGCCGGAAAACTTTACTTTTAAAGAAAACAACTTTTTACCCGCCAAAACTTTGAACATAATGTTGTGATATCAAATTCGTAGGCTTTTGAAGGAATTTTTAAACTTTTTTCAATATTTTATATTTATTGTTGACTAATTTATATTTTTAAATGCTTTTCTTAAAAAAAAAAAAAAAAAAAAAAAAAGCAATTTAACAAATTACAACGACCATTTGGAAAATGATTTTTTCAAAGACAAAAATTTAAGACATAAAAAATCGCACGGAGTTGATCATACAATACGTACGCCATGAATTAAACATTAATAGTGTTATTACACGTAAAAATTCCAAGCGACAAAAATCGCCTGCGACTCGTATTTGGTGTGAAATATTTATATGTATTCATTCCTGTCCTATTTATCCTTTTTTTTTAATTGTCTTATTCCATTTTGCTTTTGCACGTCAAAATCTTACAAATTAAAATTAACTCTTTGGCAGAAATTGTTATTCATTTTCTTTCATTTTCATTAGTTATTATCCACCTGAAACTTACGTATTATCCGAGCATTTCATTGGCTGTTCGGGAAAAGGCTTTTCCATCATCAGATTTCCAAGAAATCTGACGGCCAATTTTAAATGAAATTTAATTCTTAAACTTGTAAACATCCGACAATATTACTTTTTACACCGTCGGATAGAGAAAAAATGTACTTTTAAATGCAATTTGTTTGAAAGCTATATCTCAATTTGTTTCTGAGTTATTAATTTTTTTTGTAGTTTTTATTACTTTTTTGTCATAGTGGCAACAGAAGGTATCCATCTTTGTTGAAAGTAAAGGGAAATACATATTACTGTATAGAACAATCACAAAACGAATAAAATGCGGATTAAACCAATAAAAACCTTCAGATATGCTTTTTATTTCCCATCCTGACGAGAACAATAACCATTTTTCCAAATTGTTAAAAAAAATGCGATTTAACAAATTACAACGACCATTTGGAAAATGATTTTTTTAAAGACTAAAATTTAAGACATAAAAAATCGCACGGATTTGATCACACATTACGTACGCCATGGATTACATTTTTCGGTACTGTAAATTTTTAAACTTCTACGGAGCTGGTCATACATTACGTACGCCATGGATTAAACATTAATATTCCTGGACCAATTTTAAATGAAATTTCATTCTTAAACTTCTAAACATCCCACAATATTACTTTTTACACCGTCGTATAGAGAAAAAAATGTACTTTTAAATGCAATTTGTTTGAAAGCTGTATCTCAATTTGTTTCTGAGTTATTAAATTTTTTTGTAGTTTTTATTACTTTTTTGTTCTAGTGGCAACATAAGTATCCATCTCTGTTGAAAGTAAAGGGAAAATACAGATTACTGTATAGACTAATCAGAAAACGAATAAAATGCGGATTCAGCTAATAAAAAGCTTCAAAAAAAAAAAAAAAAAAACTTCGTAATATAGGGCATTGAAATGCATCAGGTCTCAATATTAGGTGCGAGCAGCACCAAAAGTGGTTCCTTCGTGAGATCAAGAAACAGATCACTTCATTGAATGATAGAACTGAAAAAAATTATGATTATTGGAAAAAAAAATTATTATCATTATATTATGTGGTTTGTCTTTGCTCGTGCCAAATATGATTCATGTATGTAACACATACCCACATTTGAAAATGATTTACATGATTTACTGAAATATTCAAAAAGATAATTTATAAATGAACAATGATTGTTAATAACGGGATCAAATTACTTCATATTAATGTAAAGATAAGTAAGTCTCACTTTTCTTTATTTCAATATTTTAATCAAGTGATTTAAAATTCAAGTTAAAAATGTATGCGAGTTATTTTTTCAGGGCAACAATCGTACTAATGCACATGACTTCTACGATGCAAACGAAAAAGTTACATAAGTTCATTAAGGAATTTTTAATAAATCAATTCATTTATAAAGTTTTGAAAATATATTACATGCACATCACTAATTTTTTATAAGTTTTATTAATAATATTTTGAACCAACAGTTGGTCATGTTTCATTACTTAAATCCAACTTTCATAAACAGAAAGTTTTCCACAGTGCAAATTCGGGGTACGAGTGGAAAAAATTCTGTGCAAACGATCAGATCTAGTCTAGTGGCAAAGTTCAAGCTGGATTAACCCCTTAACCTACGATTTAACCTACGGTTTGGCAAATCCATAGATACCACTAAAATTTAATAGAGATTTTCGTGTTGTTTAATCATGAAATTTCGACTATTAAATTTATATTGTGAAATTTTAGTGGTACGATAATTTACATTTGGCTCGATCATCGTACACGGGCTATGCCCGTCATTGTAGGTTAAGGAGACCTTCTACATTAGGAAAAAAAAAGCACTTTTTTATGATTTTTTTCGTAAGAAAACTGCATGATGGATCTTTTTGAAATTTTAACAGTTTATTGTACATATCTTAACGTATACACAAGAATTTTTTTATTAGATTTTGTTGCTTCTACTCTAAGTTATAAAGAAATATGTTCAACTGCTTTAGAAAATTTCGTTTGGACGGTGGGCATGATAGCACCTTGTAGAATTATCTGAAACACAAAAATAATTTTTTTTCGTAAACTTCGTGAGTATAGCTTCTAGTTGAATTAAAGGAACTCATAAATTTATTTAAAAAAAAAAAAATATGTAATGGCTGATTAGAAAAAAAAAATTTTTTTTGTTAAAAAAATTCGTTCCTATTTGTTAATAACTTTCTTTATTATTATTATTTTAGTAAAAGCTTTAATTCATATCGAAGGCAATTAAATAACCTTTAATTAAAAAAAAATCAAGATGATCCATTGAGTAGTTTTTTTAATTTTGCCCACTGTGTCAAAAAATGTGGTTGAACATACTTGTTTATAACTTAGAGTAGAAGCAAGAAAAAATTAATAAAAAAATTCTTGTGTATACCTTAAGATATGTACATTAATATTATATTAAAATTTCAAAAAGATCCATCATGCAGTTTTCTTACAAAAAAATCATAAAAAAGTGCTTTGTTTTTGTCTTCTAATGTAGAAGGTCCCCTTAAAAGTAAAAGCGGCGGGAGCTTTAGGGAGAGACTGTCAAAGCTGGATATATAATAAAGCGAAGACACTCCCACATTAAAAGATGCTGCAAAGTAGCGTCTCTAGTGGCCGTGAGGAGAACTAAATTGTTCGGCAGTGGGTGGGGCGTCCTACGATTAGCTTTTAGTTCTGCTTTCATCGCCTGAAATTTAGCCGTTGAAATTTTTGTTCATTTCGCGGCAGTATCACAGTAACGAAAATCAGAAGTTTTCAATCCTGTCATTAAGACTGTTCTCAAATCCAAAGGGTCAACTTTCTGACATAAGTTTTAATTCATTTTTGTTCGAAAACGCACGAAACTAGAAGGTGTTGTTATTCAGAAACCATGTCATCGAACTGTTTTTTCCGTTTTCTTGTAAACGCAATGGATCTTTCAGAAAATACTGTCAAAGTTGGCATTTTGAACCGAACTTCCGAACGAAAGAAGAAAATCCGGTCAGAAAGGGGAGAAATATGCCATATCACGTGATCAAAATCGCTTATAACTCAATAGGTAATTTATTGATCAAAAATGAAAACACAGTTCGATTCCAAATCGCTTCCATGGTCAGGCTTTCCAGTTTTAAATCTTTCCGTTAAAAAATGAATTTGTAAATGTGTCAAAACGTTTTACGCTTGTTCAGCAGAGCAATTGAGAACAGCCTTAAACAAACTCATATAGTGATGAAATATTTAAATTTTGAGGAAAGTAATCTCATTATGTTTTTCTTTTTTTTTTAATATTACTTATTTTCTGTTTACTTCTTATACTTTGTAATGGCGTGAAGAATACTACTAATACTCTAAAATAGAATCATTTCTGGAACAATGACTACATATATATATATATTTAAATGTAAAATTTAATGTGTTCAACAATTTGTTTTAATGGAATATTTAATATATGGGATTAATACTTACAACAAATATTTTCTTGTAAAAACATTCATATTTTTCAAGCCCTTATAAACTATAAAAAGTAAACAACAGAAAATAAATAAGATTAAATATTAAAAGAAATACATAATCCGATTACTTTTATCAATAATTAAAATATTTCATCACTCTATGAGTTTGTTTAATGACAGAACTGAAAACTTCTGATTGTCGTTACTGTTGTACTGTCGCGAAATAAAAGAAAAGTTCAACGGTTAGTTTTCATTAAAAATTAAATTCCTTACTGCAAGTGCATGAAGTGTTTGTTTTATAAGGGCACATAACACGTTTTATTATAAGCAGGAAGCATTTAGAAAAAAAAAAAATCAAATATACATTATATGTTAAGTAAATACTAACTTAGGACAGTGTTGCCAGATTGAGGACTTTAATTCAGAATATTTGACTGTTACCACTTTTTAAAAATAGCATAATTCGCCTTACTTTTCAGCGTTTTTTACCTATTTTTAAATGGGTCGAATATTTCTATTTCAAAAAAAGAGTGACAATCAACAATCTGGAGACAAAGGAGTCCCCAATCTGGCAACACCGACTTAGGAGGTGTTTTTTCTTAAAAAATTACCTTTTGTGAATTTTTGCACACAACTATTATTAGGGAAAAAAAAAGAATTTTGCTCTGAAGAAAATTGACTTTTTTTCAAGATGCATATAACTTAAAAAAAAATTAAATTGAATAAATGAAATTTTTTCGTTACTTAATGCAGAGTTGGGCAAATTTGTAATTTCAATTATCTGCATTGTAATTACAATTTAATTGTATGCAATTAATTATAATTAAAATTACATGCTGTAAAAAATTCTTGCAGCACTATATACGGAACCGGCCCCATCCAATTATTTGACAAAATTTCTGCGTTTGAATGTGTGTAGCTATAATCAATTACATAAAATTAACTTGTAATTACATTGCGGATAATTGAGATTACAAATTTGCCCAACTCTGACTTAATGTTTAATCTATACTAATATTATAAAGAGGTAAAAATTGTTTATTTGTAGGAGGTAAGCTCTGGAAATACTGAACCGATTCCAAAAGTAATGGTATCAAAATGATGGTGTTAGTCCAACTTAGAACATAGGCTATATCTTATGTCCGTGCCACTGGCCAAAAGGGGGGTGCAGGAGCAAAAAACGTTCTAAAAATGCGATTTTTGAGTTACTGAAGGGCCTAGAAACATGAAATTTGGAATGGTAGTTACTTATAAGGTACTAATGATCTCTAAAGACATTTCTTAAAAAAATCGAAATTAAAAAGGGGTGAAAAAGCGCGAAAAGCGTTCGAAAAAACGTTCTAAATGGCGATTTCTACGCAATTTAAGGAGGTACCAAACTGAATTAAAAAATAATGGTGTCAAAATGATGGTGACAACCCTTGCTCCAACATCGGCTACATTTTATGTCGGTGCCACTACCCATGAAGGGGGTGAAGGAACAACAAAAAAAAAAAGTTCGAAATTATGATTTTTGGTTTTACTGAAGGACCCGAATGCATGGAATTTGGCACGGTAGTTACTTATTAGATATAAATGATCTCTAAGAGCATTTAAAAAAAAAGAATCGAAATTTAAAAGTTGTGAAAATGCACAAAAGCGTTCTAAAAAACGTTCTAAATGGCAATTTTTACGCAATCTGAAGAAGTACCAACCGATTTCGAAAATAATGGTGTTAAAATGATGGTGACAACCCTTGCTCCAACACAGGCAACATTTTATGTCGGTGCCATTACCCCCAAAGGGGGTGCAGGAGCAAAAAACGTTCGAAATTGCGATTTTTGTGTTACTGAAGGGCCCAGATACATGGAATTTTTCACGGTAGTTACTTAAACGTTCTCTAAGAATATGACTTAAAAAATCCGACATTTAAAAGAGGTGATAATGCGCAAAAAGCGTTCTAAAAAACGTTCTAAATGGCGATTTTTACGCAATCTCAAGAAGTACCAAACCGATTAAAAAAATAATGGTGTCAAAATGATGGTGATAACCCTTGCTCTAACATCGGCTACATTTTATGTTGATGCCATTACACCCTAAGGAGTATGAAGTGAGCGAAAAGCGTTCTATAAGCGTTCTAAATTACTATTTTTATGCAATCGTATGAAATACGAAACCGATTTCAAACATAATTGTTGCAAATTGATGGTGATAGAACCTGCTCAAACATAAGCTATATTTTATGTGGGTGCCACAACCACTAGAGGGTTGCAGGAGCAAAAAACTTTCTAAATTGCGATTTTTTGAGGTACTGAAGAGGCTAGAAACTTTAAATATAGCACGGTAGTTACTTATAAAATATAAATGTCCTATAAGAACAGTCGAAAATAAATTCGAAATTAAAAAGGGGTGAAGCGAAGGGAAGGAGCGAAAAGGATTCGAAAAGAGTCCTAAATTACAATTTCTATGGAATCTCAGGAAATAATAAAGCGATTACAGAAGTTGTTGTTTGTGAATCAAGAGTGATAGTCCCTGATCCTATATGTACTATATTTTATTCCGGTGTCACTACCACCTGATTGGCAGGAACAACAAGAAAGCCTTTAAAAACATCTAAATTTCGTTTTCTTATAATATTAGGAAATACCAACCGATTTCAAGGTTAATGTTGGCAAATTAATGGTGACAGTCTCTGTTTTAACATTTTTCGAGATATTCTACTTCAACTCTGTTTCGGCATTTTATGTTGGTGCCACTAACACCAGAGAGGTTGTAGACTGTTAGACAAGAAGCTTGGAATTTGACATGATGGTTAATTTTAATACGTAAATGTATTAAGATGGTTTCTAAAAAATTCAAAACTTCAAATGAATACTGAAATGAGCGTATAAAATGAGCATAAAAGTCTCAAAATACTTTCTAAATTATCATTTATTTGGAATTAGTTTTAGTTCTTTTTATTAATTAAAATCTCATTTCTGTCTATTGCACTTTTATAATGAAGTTTAGTCAAACTGTGGCTTAATTTGTAATTTTTGAATTGTTCCAAAAAGTGTTCTTCTAAAAAAAAAGTCATGCACACATCACTTGGCATATTTCAACTATTACGCGAGCAAAGCCGCGGGGTTTGCTAGTTATTAATAAATAAAAAAGTTTCAACTATTATTTTATACCGAAAATAAATATCGAGTTTAAATTAGTTAAAATGTATTCTGTACCCTGTTTATGAACCCATGACATATTGTCTGTGACATTTATTCTTTATCTTTTTTTTATGTCCTTTAACATGCTGATAAGTCTTAAGTTATACTCAGTTAATTTAGCTTTTTTAAACCCATTGAAATCTTAAGCTAAATATTTTTGCATTATTTAATTTCGTAAAGATTATTCCCTGTTTAAGAACTATATAAAAACAAATATAAGTTTATATAATTTCTGGGCAAAATCAGAAAAATAACTTTATTTTGAAATATTTCATTTATAGGAAAAACATTTTTTGTTCAGAATCATTTGTATCTTACATTATATTCAACTTGAACTTGATGCTCCATAACAGGGGCGTAGCTACAGATATTTTTTCGGGGGGGAGAGTTCGAAAATTTCCCAACTTGAAACAAATTCCTCCAACTTTCAACTAAAGTGATATGTACAAAGTGTGTAATAATGATAATGAAGTTTATGCATAAAAAATTCCTTTCCAAAGAAAAATTTTGAAACTAGAAACATAAAAATTCTAATTATTGGTTTGTTTAATAAACAAACAAACACGCGTTTTACTTTCTTCTGTCTTCACAAGACGAAAGTATTGAATTCGTAAAAAAATTCTACAACTGGTTTACGACGGTTTGATACGTTTTAGAAGGTCCTGAACATAATTTGACTGTTTTTAGAAAATGTCTGTCTGTGTGAATGTGACACAAATTTTGTGGTTGCTCTATCTCAAGAACCAATTCGCGGAATTTTATAAAACTTTAGATTCAGTTATACCTTGATAAAAATTAATGCTGATTAGTTTTTGGTGTAAATTACCCAAAAGGTGGCGCTGCTATGCTGTATTTTTCACGATTTACATGATTTTAGCGATAGTTATAGCTCAAAAACTGTTGCACAGAATTTGATCAAATTTCATATTCTGTTAAACCTTGACATAATTTAGTGCTTATTAGGTTTTTGTATATATCTGTGGCACTGCTGTGCAGTATTTTTCACGATTTTCGCGTTAGCTATATCTGGAAAACTAATGCCCGGAAATTTAGTCAAACTTCATATTCGGTTACACTTCCTTATTGGGCTTGGGTGTATACTGTCCAAAGGTATCACTTTTGAGCTCTTTGGGTTTGGAATTTTGGTTGCAGACATCTAAGAGCATGGGTGTCGAAATTCAATGATTTGTTTGAAAAATGCGATGCTTCTATCTCCTTTTTAAATGCACACAATTAAACGAATTATAAATTAAATGCACATAATTAAACCTTTAGAATTCATTATTATGGGCATAGAATTGTTATTTAATTTTAACATTGTGATTGCAAATTTTGAAGTATTAACATGTATGGGATAGAAGAAGGTTTTAGGACTGGCACATCCAAATTGTTATCATTTAACATAAATTCTTTTGGTCTTCAAAGAATCTAACCCTGATGAAGCTAACCTAACATCGTCCAGTTTAATAAAATCCACTATTTCACTTTCATATTTTAAAAGCATTAGGCTGTCAAATCTGTCAGACCTCATTGTAGCTTGCAATATACATTTTTACAATTTTTATTTGACTAAAGATTCTTTGATTAGATGCAACGCCAAAAAGATAAGCTGCTGAAATGTTAAGGTACGAGTATATAGTTTGACAGTGTGACCCAAATAGTCTTTGAATTTCATGGCATGAGTAAAAGGTTTGTTAAGTGAGTTGGGATTTAGTTTATTTCTATTTGACTCTGCAAGTCATGTACATCCGGTTTCTCATATCCAGGTGGAAACATTATTAACTTTTCTAAGTTAGTGATACTCATATTTGCCTTGCACAATTGTAATTTAAATATGCAATGTATTGGTGCAATATTCTCCTGATATAGGAAACATTGTCATTTAAGCCCATTACTAAATTGCCAAATTTTCTTGTATTTCTTATAACTCTTCCCTGTAAAACTTATGTGTATCAATGTCCATTGCTATGCTATTATTTTTATCTATTCCATTTGGTGAAACCGTTTTCCCACGGTGCTTTCAGAAGTCAGCTTCTTCAATCACTACCTAATGTTCATAATTGTTTATGAACTTGTCTATAAGGAAATCTTTATTTCTTCAAAATTTTATTCAAGTGCAACCTGTCAGTGTTTATGTCAACCTGTATGTCGATTTTTTTCTTCAGTTGATGGACTGCTTTCATGGTCATATTTCTGTTCCAAATTCAAATCATCCACATTTTTACCTTTTTCATCCGCGAATGGATTTTTAGATGCTCCAAAATCTTGCACGAAAACTTTTTTCCTATTATGAAGAGTTCATTCGTGCTAAGATTTATAGTCATTTTTTAGAACAGCTTTAAACACACAACACTGGACTTTTGGTTTAAAATTTCATAAGCACCTATAAATATAAATGAACAGGACATATATATATTTCTGCACACAAATAAAGGTAAAATGTGGCAAATTTATCTAAACTAACGACTTCTTACATTCACATTTGCTCATATAATGCTTTTGTCTTGACAGCAAAGGGTTAACTAATTTTCGGAGCAAAAAAATCACGAGAATGAGTAAAATATTGTCCAAAAATCGCAAAATTAGTGCAATTTGTGAAAACTCATCAAATCTTCTTGCCCAGCTGTGTTTCAAGTAGGTGACTACATTCCTATCTATTGTGCTACAAGTGATCTCCAATTTTCAAAAGAAGCTGCAATCCCTTTGGATTAAAATAGCTGGATTCTCTTTTAGGAGGGGAAAGGGAGGAAGGGTGAAATTTTTGAGAAAGGTACAAAGTTTTGAAGGAAATAAAGGAACTGGATAGTCAGCTGTTGGTGGATAGGAGAAGAGAAATTTAGGTCTGGTAGATGTATAATAATTTTGTAGATCTGAAAAATACAATGATAGATTGAGTGTGGTTGATTTCTTTTTGTATTTCTTTTGATAATTTAACTTGCTTACTGTTACAGTACTTAGTCAGAAACATAATCACAAAAACAATAAAAAATTAATAATGTCTCAAAAATCCAGAATTTCCCAACTCTAAGCTCAAATTTCCCAACTTCACAAATATTGGGGGGGGAGGCTCCCCCCCCATACCCCCCCATGGCGACGCCCCTGCTCCATAATTTAATTTTCATTTAAATCAAGAAACATTATTTCATTTTTCTCTTAATTTTTTCTCTTTCAAATACAAATATGCATTTTCAAAATCTCTCATGTCTATTATTATATACATTGAAATTGTCAAATATTTAAATTGATTTAATCAAAATTAATTTACTTTAAATTTCACAGAAATGAAAAGCATTAAATACGTTTAATAACGTTTTCCAATTCAAACAACTTGTATAACAAAAAATTAATAAATTAAGATTGCACATTTAATACCCTCTGTTGTTGAAAAAAGTATTATTTGAAATTTTATACAGCACCAGAATAATAGGATAAGTGGAAATAAAAAAAAGCGCTTAAAATAATTAAAAAAATAAATCATTTAGCATCTTTGAATAAATTGCATTTCAAATACTATACAGAACAAATTCTTCAATTCAATCGAAATTATTGACGATTTTTTAAATACATAAACATGGGTATATTTTTAAATTGTGGAGCATCAAATAATGTAAACAAATGATAAACGAATGCCTTTCTGTACTTGTTAAACGAAAATACGTTTAAAGAAGAAGCAATAATTAATAAAATAAAAAAATATGCTACATATCATGGAATCGTAGATAATAAATAAGATAAATGAAAACTGATGAAATATATTTTTCATACTTCACTCAACTTTAAATATCTATGATAAAAATGTCAACGGAAATTTAATGCTTAAAAGAGGATAAATCTTTACAAAATAAAAATATATGCAAAAATAACGAACTTAAGTACGATTAATTACGATTTAACATACAAAATTAATGAGCATAGTGCTCGTTATTGTATTATTATAGTGCTAAAAAGTCTAATAAGTCAGATGGAGAGCACCACATTCCCCTTATATTTGGGCGCCATATGAAGCGATGCAAGACACTCCTGAACATGTGACGTCACGTGCAAGCAGTCCACCGCCCCCTGAATGCTAGGCCTGAGCGCTGACACAAAAATGGCAGCTGCCGAAGGCGGATTTTTTTTTAAACGTAGGTACGATCCCTTAAATATGGGCACCAGTATTTTATAAAAGATTTCTCTGACTTTTTTAATCCCTGGAAAATAAAGTGGAAAAAACTTAAAAAAAATATTGGTAAGAATATTTAAGGGACCGTACACACGTTGAAAAAAATCCGCCTTCGGCTGCCGCCATTTTTGTGACAGCGCTCAGGCCTAGTATTCAGGGGGTGGTGAGCAGTCTATACAATAAAGAAAGGGCAGCTGACGTCACTGTTGGTTGAATTACTATTGGTCAGCAAGAAAAACCTGTTCATTCATTATGACTCCTACCTGTACACAGTGCTAGGGAAATTTGATTGGTCTACGTGTAACAGGTCTCTGATATGATTGGCCTACATCGCCAAGACTATTCCTGCAATGATCGTTATGACAAATATGTAGTTGATAGATTGGTTGACGGAAGTTTTTGTTTGTAAACATGCCCTTTCCTTATTACACTTACCAACATTCCTTTCAAACGTGCAGCAATAGTATCCGTTCACCGCCACGCGAGCTTTGCATTTTCCCCTTCAAAACCAGTTGTTTACAAAGATGCGCGCGCAGTTTCGCTGGTTGGGGATGATTGCAGCGCTCCCATTTATGCAGGGGCGGACTGGCCCACCCCGCTACCCCGCGATCGCGGGGTGGGCCAAACGGGTGAAGCGGGCCAAAATAATAAAACGCAAAAAAAAAAAAAAAAAAAATGCGTTCGTAATTATATAAATACGTAGCACCTATAGTCGTCGTTCGGTCCGTCCGTCCTCATATAACAGAGCAAAAACTACCCAACCGACTGGTCTGAAATTTTAAATATAAATTGTTGCAAAATGTTGTCGAGTCATTTCAAATTTTATAAAAATCGGATGTATGGTTTAATGACAGGAATAGTCAAAAGTTTTCCGTTACATTATGGCCAATGGGGAAAAAAGTATTTCAAGTATAATGATGTTACAGCATTTCGAGGATGAAATGGATATGCACTGATGAAGTGCACTAAAATATACATTCAGTACCCTATGCGGTGCAAACAATATTTATAAAACTAGTCATAGTACGAACGCACCTCATTGGTCACGTTTGACATGCAATTTCCAACTTGTTTTTTTTTTTTTTTTTTTTTTTTTTTTTTGCTTTTTTCAAGTGAAGCGGTTTTTTTTCTTCTTCTTTTTTTTTTTTTTTTTTTGATCGTGTTTATTTTAATTTATCTTTTCCCTCCCCTCTCCCATCAGCAATCGTTGGAAAATCTGTGCAAATTACTCATTTTGCATAGAAGCCGAGAGATAAGGGATAAAGTAAAGAGTACACTGTAAAAAAAAAAATCTGTAAAGTTACTAAAGTTTTTCTAGGAAACTGGGATTCCTAGAACTTTTTATGTAACGGTAACAAGAAAAATTCCTGCAACAGACGCTATTAGAGGAATTTTTGTTGTTGCCGTTACATAAAATGTTCTAGGAATATCAGTTTCCTAGAAAAACTTTAGTAACTTTACAGATTTTTTTTTTTTTTTTTTTACAGTGCATATAATTAGAGGTCTGCACGTTCCCGGGCTTGGTCCGCCGGGCCGGCAAAATGAAAGCGAACTGTCAAACGGGCCGGCAGAAATAGGACAATTTTTTCAACGAACCGGGCATTAAATGGACCTGCCAGGCTAGGCCGACAAAGAATTAAACGGACCTGCCGGTCCAACAAACAATTAATCGGTCCTTCCGGGTCGATAAAAAAATTAAGCAGGCCGACCGCCCTGATATAAAAATTTAAACGAAGCCGATAAAATATGAACCATTTTCAATTGATATGATTTTCGCGAGAATAAGTATAAATGTGCTGCACGAGCCGAAGCATAGTTTGACAGCACTATAGAAATAACATGTTCAACGTAGAGATCGGCATCAGACAGGTACATCATGTTTGATCCCGTGCTTAATTTTTTTCAGCAGACTCGTCCCGCGCCGAGATCAGGTTTACATTTTTTTCCCTGCATAGTCAAGCCAGACCTGAATTGGTCTTAATTGTTCCCAAGATATATCGGTAGGCAAAATATTTTGTTAAAATGTTAGTAGCGATAATGAACGGCCTGACTATTGAAGCGATTTGGAATCGAATAGCGTTTACCGATTTTTTGATAAATAAATTACTTATAGAGTTATAAGCGATTCTTTTCACCTGACGCTGGGGTTTCTCCTTTCGCGTGCTATCCAGAAATTTGATTCAAAATGCTAACTTTGACAGTATTTCCTCAAAGATCTATTGCCTTTATCAAAAAATGAAAAATACCATTCGATTACATAGTTTCGGAATAAGAACACTTACCAATTTTATGCGTTTCCGAAAAAAAATGAATTTAGAAATGTGACAGAAAATAGCTCCTTTGGATTTGGGAACAGACAACAAATTACAGTTATATTTTTAAAACTCTACTGTTTATTATAAAGCTTAAAAAATTATGATGTTTTTAACGCTCTTTTTTTCTTTTATTCTAAACTACATTAATTTTTTGATGAATCCTTATTTGAATGTTGGAAAGTCTAAGTAATCATTAATGTTGCTGTTGTGTATTTTCTGTTTTGTGATCTGTAATCTAAGATATACTGTAAAATTATCCCATAAATATGTATGCAGTATTCTTTAAAAGAATCTTAATTGTATGTTAAGAAAAATCGGAATTTTTTTGTAAAAATTGAATCTGGCCGGACCGGGTCTGATTTAAATGATTTTTGCACGGGCTGCAGCGGGTTCGGGGCCTGGAAATTCCGACCAGTGCAGACCTCTAGCACATATAATCAGTGAAGTGTGGAAAGTTGTTTGGTGGCAGGGGTCTGCCTGTGGACATTTACATAATAACAAGAGATTGGCAAGGATTAGCTTACATATTTAGGTATGATCTACAGATCAAGGTTCTCGGGAGGCAAGGATTGGCTTTTAGAGAAAAATGAGGGGAGGCAGCTGCAGACTTGAATAATAGAGACGTTAACCACGACCTTTTTTTTAGAATTGGTAATGCTGTTATGTAAATATGATCAAATTTTGTACGGTCATGTAGCACAGGTTATAAAGAGCAGCCATGAAAGAAGATCTTCAGAAAGTATGAAGGGCTAGAATAGAGCAGAAAAAAGAACAAAATGAGAATCCTAAACGGCATGGAAGAGGTTTGTTGATTATATTCCTGTCCAAGTCAATTATAAATAAGTTAATTGCTCATCTTGCCATTCAAATCCAAATAAACATTGTCGATGAAGTAAAACAGTCAGATTCACTCAGTATTGAAGTGGATTTCACACAAGATATATCGATAATGGAGCAGTTCGCACTTTGTATTCATTGTGTGCAGAGTAAAGTGAAGGTTAGGTTTTTAAAAGTGGTTGATGTCCCAAAAACAGCAGGGGAAGCCCTCTATCTCCAACTGAAAGAACTTAAAATGTTTCTTCACAATTAGTTGGCACTTCTTTTTTTGATGGTGCAGCAAATTGAGTGGGAGATATAAAGATTTGCAAGCACAAGTGAAAAAGGACAATCCAAATATAAAGCATGTACAGTACATCGATATGTACATGTGCTAAATTTGATCCTGATAGATGCAACAGAATGTTACAAATTGACAACGGACTTCTTGTACTTAATGTCAGTTACAACCGGGCTTAGCTTAGAGTCATATAAGCGAATGAAAGTATGAATTTCAGTGAAAAAGGAGTCTGTAGGTAGAAATAAACTTCTTCGCCGATTACAAAAAATAAACGCTACTAGGTAGTGGAGAAAGGATCGAACACTTAATAGCATGTTTGACAAGTCTTCAAAACCTTTTAAAGATCGACATAAGTTTTTAACATTGCTGAAGTACTACAAGCTATCACCGAAATGGACGATTTCCCGTCACATGTATCTTTTAAGGCAACATCACTGATTGATAATTGGTGCAAGTTTCAGTATATATTAATAGTAGCCATTTCAGCGACTTATTCAATCTATCACCACATCAATTTATATATGCTCACATCGAAGTATCTTCAGATAAGCAGTCTGGACTAACTGCTGCTAACAAAATCCAAACCCTGAAATCTAATCTTCTACAGAAAAGAAATAATTTTGATATGGTTCTGAAAAATGCTTCTGAATTTGCAGAACATCTTCGGAAGAAACTAACAGAAAAGGACTCCATTGAAATTGAGTTTTTTTTTTTTACCGGAACCGGAAAAGGGAATATTTATAGCGAGACGTCGATGGGGTGAATATTCTCACGATGAGGCAGGAAGTATTGTCGGGTCACCATAAAAGTATTTAAGGTAAACGTTTATAATGAAATCTTAAACACAGCTATTGAGCAGTTGAATACACAATTTACTGGAAATGAGTTGCTCGTGAAAGACATTGCTTGATTTGATCCTCGCCGCTTCCGTGAGGTTAAATTGTTAACCCGGCAGGATGCGCGCCGTGAAACATAACACGAGAACGGGCATGGGGTGTCAACACACCCCAAACATATTAAATGGTATAAATACGAAAAAAAACTTTAGAATTCTGTATGTTAGTGAAATTCATGATAATTACACTCTTTCTCGTAAAAAATGATAACTGAAATGTTATATTATAGTTAATTTTAAAAATTAATAATCAATAAATTATAAGCACTCACCGATAGCAGACGAATATTTTCAGGCATGGGGTGTCAAAACACCCCGCGCCCGTCCTGCCGGGTTAAAGGAACTTGCTAAAGGAGCTCTTAGTACTCTTTCTGGCTTGGCGAAAGTTAAGAAAGACTATGTCAGAAAAGAGTTACTGCAATTTTCCCGGCACTATGCTGATTATAATCAGTCGCTATTGCATCAACAATCTCGACATAGCGAGCTCTCAGCCGCTTACAGCAAAGAAACGAGCTATTTAGAAGAACTCATTAAAGATGTTGAGAATCGGTGTAAAGTTAATAAGTGAATTAGAATTATTGTGCGAGTTGAGAGCCTATGGTCTCATTTATCCAACCTGGTACATATTGACTTTATCATGCATCCAAGTGTCTTGTGAACGAGTGTTCTTAACACATAAAATTATAAAGAACCCCTTGCAGTCATCTCTAGGACAAAGACTGTTAGAGGATTTTATCCTATTCAGTGTTGAACGATCTTTTGATTACGATTATGATAAGATCGTAGATGATGGGAGTCGCTCAAGTTCGAAACAATTGTCAAGATATCCGACATTCTAATTAGTTAACAATGAGGGTATGAAACAAACTATTCAATTTTCAGGTATTATACTGATATATACAAACATGAAGAAATGTACAAAGTGTATATATTTGTTGATAATTTCAAATAACAAAATAAAATGTACAAATGAATATAATGATAATTCAAATAACATATTAATCAATGTACGTGTGTCAATTTTAATAGTACTAACTCTTTCCGGTCAATACTATCACTTTCCAGTGTAAGATTACCACTTTTTAAGTTTCTATTCTCCCTACTGCCATGAATCGAATTCCAATGTAGTGCTTCCAGTCTATTATGGTCGGGGATGTGGGGCATAGGTCCCAGGCTCCTCGAGAAACAGTTAGAAGTAAGTATAAGATTTACAATGTAGTGTACAGACAAGTCTAAGGGTTTTTTTTTTAACCATTTGGAAAAATGGTTATTGTCCTCGTCAGGGTAGGAAATCAAAAGCATATCTGACGTTTTTTATTGGTTGAATCCGCATTTTATTCGTTTTCTGATTGGTCTATACAGTAATCTGTAATTTGCCTTTACTTTCAACAGAGATGTATACTTCTGTTGCCACTATGACAAAAAAGTAATAAAAACTAAAAAAAAAAAAAATAACTCAGAAACAAATTGAGATACAGCTTTCAAACACATTGCATTTAAAAATACATATTTTTCTCTATACAACGGTGTAAAAAGTAATAGTGTGGGATGTTTAGAAGTTTAAGAATGAAATTTCATTTAAAATGGGTCGTCAGATTTCTTGGAAATCTGACGATGGAAAAGCCTTTTCTCGAACAGTCAATGAAATGCTTGGATAATAGATAAGTTTCAGGTGGATAACACGTAAGTTTCACGAAATCTGACGAGTCGCAGGCGATTCTTGTCGCTTGCAATTTTTACGTGCAATAACAATAACACTATTAATGTTTAATTCATGGCGTACGTAATGTATGACCAGCTCCGTAGAAGTTTAAAAATTTACAGTACCGAAAATTGTAAAACTGAAATTTCTTTTAAAATTTGTTCATGATGGGTCCAGGAATGTTAATGTTTAATTCATGGCGTGCGTAATGTATGATCAACTCCGTGCGATTTTTTATGTCTTAAATTTTAGTCTTCGAAAAAATCATTTTCAAAATGGTCGTTGTAATTTGTTAAATTGTTTTTTTTTTTTTTTTTTTTTTTTTTTTCTTTTACGGCATAGTGGTTAGCATGTTAGCTTTCCAAGCAAAGGTGCCTGGGTCCAAATTCCGAGTGAGGCATCGATGTTTCTAGGTGTTGTCAATGTCCATAGGTTAAGGTCCATGATTCCCTATTCCCGTTGGGAGCCTTTTCACAAGTAGCCATTATCTATTCTAACGATATCGTTGGCCGATGCTGACAGTGCAATTGCTCCGCCATTGGACCAAACAAAAACAAAAAAATAATACAAAGAATAAAAGTATCTGAACAGAATTTCCATACGAAATTTCAAAATTATTTTTATTTATTACGTGTATACCTTTTAATTGTTTAAAGTTTATATATTCAAATAATAAATAAAAAATAAGCAAGTTAACATCCCTACGAGCAAGGTTTTTTTTTTTTCTTTTTTTTTCTTTTTTCTTTTTTTTTTTTTTTTTACGATAAAATTACTACCAACTGAAAATAAACTATTTATAAACATGCTAATATGTCGGAGTAAAGCCATCTTCATAGAATTAAAGCCAAAGGTGTGTTGATAGTCAGTATTCAAATATTTTAGCAATGGGGTTGTCGATTGGTGGGCCAATGTATAAGTCTAGCGGGGTGGGCCAAACTATGCCAGTCCGCCCCTGCATTTATGGTACTGCAAACTAAAATTTCCCATTTTTGAATGTCAAGAACGGCGCGCCCGTTCTCTTGTAGAGCTGACCTCTTTTCGTCCTTTATCCAGCTTTGGGGACTGTGATAATTCTTGACATTCTGGGGGAATTGTACTATAGTTTACAGTGAGTACATTAACTCTCGAGCACTGCGATCGCCCCAACCAGCGAAACTGTGCACGCATCCTTGTAAAGAGCCGGTTTTGAAGGGGAAAATGCAAAGCTCGCGTTTTCGTACACAACTCTGAACTGATCTGATGCACTTGCTGCACGTCTGAATGAAATGTTGGCAAGTCTGCTTTTATACTAAACTCGTTAATTTTGTTTTGTTAAATCCTAAGTAATCGTACTTAAGTTCGTTATTTTTGTATATACAGTTGAACCCCGTTAATACGCGAATCAAGGGACCGATCGAAATTCGCGTATTAAACGGGTTCGTGTATTAACCGAGGTACGCGAATTTTCGTCCAGTGGTTCATCTAATAACAGCCTATATGGATAAAATACATCATTATGACAGTTTTTATGGTTTTTAAGCCATAAAATGACGTTTTCATTTGTTGCTATCATTCATTGTTTATCAAGCAGAAAAATTCGAAAGTTGTATACAGGGAGGCGGCTGGACAAACCATCATCTCATCGATTTCATGGCTGAAATTTTAGGATTAGCTAAAACTCCATAAGCATATTAAAAAGCAACTGATCTCCCAAGTAATATCTCGATGGAAACCACATGAAGACCTAATTTTAGGAGTTTACTGGTAAGTTTACCTGTTTCCCTGCGCTCAAAGGTATGAAAACATAGAGGACTGAGGTTTGGAGCAGAAAAACACGTAATGGTAAACCTACCAGTCAACCCCTAAAATCCTTTCTGCATAAATTTCCAACAAGATATGACTTAGCAGAACAATTGCTTTTTAACCTGGGAGAACTCGCTAGTGAGAATGCCCAATTGCTTTTCTTTTACTTTACATTCATATAATATCAACTTTTTTTGGTTGGCTTAGTACTTTTATTCACAAAATATGTATAATAATTGTAAAACATTTAGAAATTTTAATTAAAATGAAAAATGATTTAAATAAGAGTCTTAAAAACGTACGACTGTGAGAGAAAATCTCATGCAGCGAGTTCTCCCGCGTTAATATGAGAATCGAGTTTTAACTAATCCTAAAATTTCAGCCGTGAATGCGATGTGGTGACGACGGATCGTGCAATCGACGCCCTATCTATAGAAAATTCAAATAAGTAAATAAAAATATTTTAAATTTTTATTAAAGTTATATTTATTATGTACGACACATAAAATTGAACAAAGCGATACCAAAACCAGTCGCAGTTACACCGGCGATGATGACATCCAGAGCTCAGAGATGACTAGATCTATGTCGATACTTGTATCTAAATCAACAAAATCTTCCTCTATAATTTCCTGTCTGCTTAGCCAGTCTTCTTCAACATCAGAGTGCGAGGTCGCTCTATACCAGTGATGACCTCGCGAATTCCAAAACCAACTTTGCGAAAACAATTTGCAATCGACGATAGTGTAACACTCTTCTACGCTGCGGTAATCCGGTAATCACGTGTGCAGCGTGGAGGACTGTAATAAAACGACGCTCGTAGCAAGAAGGGTTGCTGCCGTGTTCCATTTGGTGAAGGTATCGTCGTAATACGCCAGTCTAGTAAATTAGCATTACGTTGTTAATGATTTCTTTATCCATCGACTGAAAGACACTGGTCGAATTTGGAGATGAAAATTAAGGTCGAATTTTTTTCAGGCCTTTGTTATCTTTCGGATGTGCAGGGCAGTTGTCCACAAGCAATAATACTTGGCGCAAATCTTTTCCCATCCGCTGGTCAAAATTGTGAACCTATGTAGAAAAAAATAGCTACCAGTCATCCACGCTCTACGCTGACTTTCGTACAAGCAAGGGAGATTTCTGACGTTTTTAAAATATCGCGGGTTGCATAATTTCCCTATGACCAGTAGCTGTAACTTGTTTGATCCGTCAGAGATGGTACCGAGCAGAAAAGTAAGACAGCCTTTGCTTAATTTATCCCCTTGACATGTTTCTCCTTTCTTAGCTATTGTTTTGTTGTATGTCAGTTTGTAAAAATGTCTAAATTCGTCCACGTTGTAAATATTACAGCTTGAGTTGTTCTTTACAAGCAGCGGAAGCACATTTGTTTTCCAACAATTGACGTCTTCAATGTTGAAGGCAGTTAATTCATCGCACACTTGCTGGAATTTTATTCCATAAAGAGATTTTAATCGAGACCTAATTCTTTCTGGTCAGGAGGGGGGGGTCAGCATTCTTGATTTTTCACTGTGCGGTCGTTACCAATAAAATTTTCTCTTTGATCTTCCTGGCCTATTTGACTATACAAAGTAACCGGTGCCAGGAAAGAATTCTCCTTTAGCTGGAAAAGGTTACAACTGATATTTTTACTAAAGCCATACTTGGTTCTTTAGAAGCGTATTTATGGGATCGTGGTAATATTGAGGTGTTTTGATTAGAAGATTAATAAAACATAACACAACCAATCATTTCGTAATGATAACTCTGAAACAGCGCGCATTACTGAGCTTTCGAAATCTTGCTGGCGTAGCACGTGATCAAAATGAGCTTAAAGCAAAGAGTGGGGGGGGGGGGGAAGGCATGGCATGTCATTGTCTGAAGTGCACAGATTTGGACAGAAAAAGGACATTCTTAATTTAAAGAATTGTCTGTCCTATGTAAATCTTGAGTCATTATTCCCTCTAAAACCTGCCCTGTTTCGAATCAAACTGCATTCGCGTATTAAACATAGGACATTTTCTCACGGGACTGATAAAACTTCGCGTCTTAAAACGGGTTCGCGTATTAAACGTTCGCGTATTAAGCGGGGTTTTTTATACGCAAAAGATAAGCGTTTTTCAAGGGACCGAAGAAAATTCGCGTATTAAGCGGTTTCGCGTATTAAGCAGGGCGCGTATTAACGGGGTTCGACTGTATATATATTTTCGTAAAGATTTATTCTCTTTTAAGGATTAAATTTCCGTAGATATTTTTGTCATAGAGAATTAAAGTTGAGTGAAATTTGAAAAATATCTTTCAGCAGTTATCACTTATCTTCTTATTACGTAAGCTTGTATAATATGTAGCATGCTTTTAGTTCTTATTAATTAGTGCTACTTCTTTAAACATATTTTTGTTTAGCAAATACAGAAATATATTCGTTTATTATTTGCTTATATTATAATTTATTTGATGCTCCACAATTTAAAAATATGCTCATGTTTCGAGTTTATGCATTTAAACAATCGTCAATAATTTCAATTGAATTGCAGAATTAGTCTTGTATAGTATTTGAGTTCTAAGTTATTCAAAGTTGCTAGATCATTTATTTTTTAAATTATTTTACGCGTTTTTTTTTTTAATTTCTACTTATATTTCGGTGCTGTATAAAATTTCAAATTATACTATTCAACAACAGCAAGTGAATTCGCATGGGCAGTCTTAATTTATTAAATTTTTGTTATACAAGTTGTTTGAATTGTAATGTATTATTAAACTTATTTAATGATTTTCATTTCTGTGGAATTTAAAAGGGATTAATTTTTATTAAAACAATTTAAACATTTGACATTTTCATTGTAAAAATGTTGTATGATAAATGTTGTATACATGTGTATAAATGTTGTAATAAATTGTTTTAATTTTTATTAAAACAATTAAACATTTGACATTTTCAATGTATAAAATAGTAGAGATGAGAGATTTTGAAAATGTATAATATTAAAAAAAAAAGCAAAAAATATTCCATTAAAATTTATATTCTATTAAAACCAATTGTTGAACACATTAAATTATATATATATATATATATATCCAATGTTTCAGAAATGAACCTCTTTTAGAATATTGGTATTCTTTACGCCATTACAAATTATAAGAAGTAGACAGAAAATAAATAATATTAAAAATTAAAAGAAATACATAACCTGATTACTTTTATCAGAAATTTAAATATTTCAGCACTCTAGCACTGCAACACCTATTCCGGTATCATGAAGACCCCGCTTTCCTGGAGTGGATCGTTACCGGTGACGAGAACTGGTGCCATCACTACGAGCCGGTGACAAAGCAGGACAGCATGCAATGAAATCATGCGTCGTCACCTCCCGCTAAAAAATTCAAAGCTGTGCCTTCAGCAGGGAAGGTGATACTCGCTGTCTTTTTCGACATTCGAGGTCCGATACCTATCGAATACCTGGAGCATGGACAAACGATTAACAGTAACGTGTACGATACTCCATAGCCTACGCAAGTCCATCAAAAGCAAACGGCTTGGGGCTACTAACAGATAGAGCGATTTTGCTCTACGATAACGTGAGTTCACACGTTTCCAGGGTCACACAAAGTGTACTGGTCAAGTTCAAGTGGGAGCTGCTTGAGCATCGTCCCTACAGCCCGGACATGTCTCCCTGCGACTACCATCTGTTTGGTCCGCTAAAAAAATATCTCAAAAGGAAACGTTTCAACTCGGAAAACGAACTGAACTTATCCTGTCTATTGAATCTTTGCTAGATCACACTGATGAACGTATTTTATTAATGCAAAAGGAAATTATTAAAAATCTGACTTCCAAGAACATTAGCAATCGAATTTAATTTTCAAGTGGTGATGTGATAGTACATCTGGTCAAAGTACTTTTAAACAAAAATTTAGCATTGATGATGGTAGAAATTAGGTTCAAATAGCTTTTTTCAGTTCTCTAGTGTCACTAGAACTTAAGTGTTGCGAATAATTCAGAAATCGTTATCTGGAAAAATTCGAGATCTTCATCTCCTTGATTTTTTAGGCCCATCAGAATCCATTTTTTGCACCAAAATGCGGAAGCTACTGTCAGTGAAATGGATTATATTTCAGATAAGGAGAATAAACTTATTCCTTTTAAAACACTCATTGATAGAAAATAAGTAAGCGTTAATTACAAACTAGCTGTAACGATGATTGATTGTAAATTTTTACTGTCAGTAATTTGTCAACGTTGATACCTATATCAGGCAACTTCAAAACAGTTTAATAATCTTTATGACATTTTCAAACTAAAAGTGAATGAAAGTCATTTACAATTCGGGATGTCCACGTTACATCCCTGTATAAGATCTTTTGAGTGTAGATTGCATTTGGCATACAAATCGGATATAAAGGAATGACAAGTGTGCACTCCTGACGAGATGAAAAAAAATTTAAATTGCAAATCAAAATTTACAAAAAAGATTTCGTTTACAATTAGGATAAAGCTCGGATTTGGAAGTACAAATGATTACAATACAGCTCGTAGATTTTTTGAAAACGCAACTATTTATGCTTCCATAAGGAGCGTAGACGAAGATTTGATCAAACGATTCCACGTCATTATACAAGTAATTTCTTAACATTCATTTGACCAATTTCGTGGATTATTGCTCACAAACAGCTTGTAAATTCGTCGAATTGTAATCCTACTTGTATATGCCAACTTCAGTGCACGAACTACTTATTCATGGCACAGAAATAATAGCTTCCTCATTATTGACTGCTGGGCAAATGTCGGGAGATGCTCAAGAATCATGCAACAAATTGATCTAAAGGTATCGAGAAGATTTCTCCCTAAAATGCAGTAGGACGTAAACAGTGGAAGATTTTTTTGCGGCTTTTAATGTTATCAGATCCTTTCATTTCAAACTTACATAAATTCCCATTGAAAAAACTAATATCCTTGCCCCTAGAGGCACAGAAACTTCTGTAAAATATTTCGACACCTCCCCTTCTGAAGAGTCTACTTACTATACTACAGATGATTCAAAAGATGAATTTTAGAATATCCTTTCGTTTCATTTTTATAATATATAGACATTAAACCTTGTTTATTCTATTTTTCATTAATGTACTTAATTATATTTAATAAATAAATATTCATCGTTTAATTTCGATTAAAAACATCTTAGTTCCTTGAAAACACCTTGTAACGTTTAGCCTCGAAACTTTTTAATTTCGAAACTCGAAATATTTTATTTAAATATAATTGTTTTTATTTTTAATTCGCCAGTTTTTAAAATTTAATTTTTGAATCTTACTTAGCATCCTGAAAAGTACCTGTATACGAAATTTTATAGAAAATGAATAACTTTCAAAGCATTTAAATATTATGTCCGCCATTTTGTTTTTTGGAATTTTAATTTTAGAATCAAGATCAGCATCCTGAAAAACACCTGTGTACGAAATTTCGTGGCATTTAAATAACATTTTCATACTTTGGCCAGCTTTTCGGGATTTTGCCCCACTGTGTGACGACTCGAAAGTTGAAAGATCGGATAAAGGAATGTAAAAGTGACTTACGATTCAATAAACCAGCTACCACACTTTCCAGACTTTAGCAAAAGCAAAACATTAAAATTGATTTCAATAATGCAAGAATTATATGCCCTATAAAGAATTATTACGAAATAACAATCTGTGAATCTATTGAAATTGTAAACAGGAGTGAGAAAGTATGCAATGGCATTTTACTCTACAACGTTCGAAATATATGGGTGGATTTGATCAGAGAGCAGCGGTTTAATAAAAAACCCCTTCCTTCCTCCTACATCTCTCTTCTGTTTTTCGCTAGTAGAATCGACCACAGAACCTGTATGTACGGTTTGAAGTGAGGATTTTGTGAGTGAGATGCGGACAAGTAGCGTTCGTAACAACCGTTTAGATTTTAAATCCTGATGATGGCTAAGTATTAGCCGAAAGTACTCTATTTTTAAGAACTTCTTAATTGTTTAATCATCTTTTAAGTAATGAATCATTTATGTAACTTTATATTAAAAACGTAGGGTTTCCGTGAAAGGATAGCTTTGAAATCACTCACGTCTCCCCCTGAACAAAGTACAACTGCTTAGTACATATAAAGTAGACACTTGATATAGTGATAGCTCATTATACCAACTTTCTTTTATGACGACAGATAAAAAAAAGTATATATTTGATCATTCTTTGACCCACTGGTGAATTGCGATCCATAGTTTGCGAAGTGATTACTAATTCGTTTGTTCTATTGAATCTAAAAATAACTTTACATGAATGGTTATACACACCCTGCCGACACACGGTCGTCCTGGCTTTGGAACTTCGCACAAACAGCGAGTGGTTTAAATTTTTTTAAACGAATCAATTTCTGTTTGGAGGTTCTTTTTCAAATCGTATTCTAAAATGCCGTTGCACAACGGTGACAGATTCCATTTCGCACAATTCAAGAACACAAAAAAGGCCTTTTCCACTGCATATGCAGCCATTTCGACTCACTGTTCACGTGATACGCTAGCTATCGCATAGTACATCAATTTCTTGCGCAGCCAGAAAAAACTTTATGGTACACCTACCTTATGACTTGCATTTGGGGAATGTGCCTTAAACTCTTCCTGTTTTACAGAAACTGGAAACTGTATACTTATTTATTAATCATCCTGTATTATTAATTTTATTTGCTTTCAAAAAATGAAACGAATATAATGTGCTAGATCTTTAAAGGAACCAGTCGAGAAGAAGTAAGAGTGAGCAACTACGTAAAATTACAGCATTTTATTAACCCTCTCGCTTCAGAACCCGAGATTTCATCGGGGATGCATTTTTCCATCTAATTAACCCTCCTTGATTATTCCCACCAGTTATTTTTTTATTGTAAATTTTGCCTTATTTAATCGGAGCATTTTCCCGATTAAATTAGACAAATTTTTTTGTTTTGAAAAACCGGTGACAAAAGAATAAAAATTCGTAAATACACAATTTTTGAAGCTATTTTGATAAAACAATTACGCAGCGAGAGGGTTAAACTTTGTGCTGAGAGATGAGGTTAAAATGAGTAAGTTTCAACCCTGATATAAAGGTACAAAACAATTTTGGAAATCGCGCTCGATTTTAAAATGATTTGTAAATTTATATAATAACTAATCAAAGTATTTTTTCATACTTAGCAAAGGAAAGTTATGTTTTATTACAATACGCGTTATTATTGTTGTGATTACTCATATTAGAAATACCTATTTTTATTTTTGTGCATATCCTTTGTACGAAAGTTTGCCTTTTCCAAAATATGCAAAGAAATCCAAATTTGATGTAAAAACTAAATGTTTGTTATACGTTTACATTTGTACCGATTTTTAGCAGGCATTATTTGTACCAAAAAGGGAGTATCATGTATGTGTGTGCTATACTCATTTAGCAGTCATAATACAGGGTGATCGAAAAGTCGCTTAACTCTTGAAAAAATATTTTGTTTACTAAAATACAAACATAATTCAAATTACAAACATAAATTAATTTGAAAGAGTAATAATATTGAGACACAAAACTGAGCGATAATAACTAAATAACAATATAATAACAACAATAATAGCGACATAACAATATAACAATAATAGCGATAATAACTAACTAATCAAAGTATTTTTAAACTAACTAATTACAACAAAGTATTTTTAACAAAGTATTTTAAAAAAGTATTTTAACAAAGTGTTTTTAAACTAAGTATTTTAACAAAGTATTTGAAACAAAGTTTAAAGTTTAAGTTTAACAAAGTACTTTAAACAAAGTATTTTAACAAAGTATTTGTAACAAAGTATTTTTAAAGTTTAACAAAATAAGTAAAGTTAATAAGTTTAAAGTTTCAGTTGAAGTTAAAGTTAAGTTAAGTTAAGTAAAGTTAAAGTTAAGTTAAAGTTAAAGTAAGTAAGTTTAAAGTTAAAGTTAGTAAGTTTAATGTTAAAGTTTAACAAAGTATTTTAAACAAAGTATTTTTAAACTAAGTAACTAATCAAAGTATTTTTAAACAAAGTAACAATATAATAACAATAATAGCGATATTAACTAACTAATCAAAGTATTTTTTCATACTTAGTAAAGGAAAGCTATGTTTTATTACAATATCGCACCGCATTATTATTTTTGTAATAACTCATATTAGAGTTACCTATTTTTATTTTTGTACATATCCTTTGTACGAAAGTTTGCCTTTCCCAAAATATGCAAAGAAATCCAAATTTGATGTCAAAACTAAGTGTTTGTTATACGTTTATACTTATACTGATTTTTATCAGGCATTACTTGTACCAAAAAATGGGGTATCATGTATATAATATCCTTGTTCTCGGATACAAACACGTATGCGTTTTTAGGAGCGTTCGTAGTTATATAAATACGTAGCACCTATAGTCGTCGTTCAGTCCGTTCATACTTAGTAAAGGAAAGCTATGTTTTATTACAATATCGCACCGCATTATTATTTTTGTAATAACTCATATTAGAATTACCTATTTTTATTTTTGTACATATCCTTTGTACGAAAGTTTGCCTTTCCCAAAATATGCAAAGAAATCCAAATTTGATGTCAAAACTAAGTGTTTGTTATACGTTTATACTTATACCGATTTTTATCAGGCATTACTTGTACCAAAAAATGGGGTATCATGTATATAATATCCTTGTTCTCGGATACAAACACGTATGCGTTTTTAGGAGCGTTCGTAGTTATATAAATACGTAGCACCTATAGTCGTCGTTCAGTCCGTCCGTCCGTCTGTCTGTCTGTCCGCATATAACAGATCAAAAACTACCCAACCGAATGGTCTGAAATTTTAAATATATGATTGTTGCAAAATTTTGTCGAGCCATTTCAAACTTTATGAAAATCGGATGTATAGTTTAGTTACAGGGACAGTCAAAAGTTTTTCTTTACATTACGGCCAATGGGAAAAATTATTGCAAGTGCATTTTAATGATGTTACAGCCTTCCGAATGGTCTGAAATTTTAAATATATAATTGCTGCAAAATTTTGTCGAGCCATTTACAATTTTGGGAAAATCGAATGTATAGTTTAATTACAGGGACAGTCAAAAGTTTTCCGTTACATTACGGCCAATATGAAAAAATTATTGCAAGTGCATTTTAATGATGTTTTAGCCTTCCGAATGGTCTGAAATTTTAAATATATAATTGTTGCAAAATTTTGTCGAGCGATTTCAACTTTTACGAAAATCGGATGTATAGTTTAATTACAGGGACAGTTAAAAGTGTTCCGTTACATTACGGGGAATGGGGAAAAATTATTGCAAGTACATTTTAATGATGTTACAGACTATGCACTTATGAAGTGCAAAAAAATATACATTCAGTACAATATGGGGTGCAAAAAATAATTATAAAACTAGTTATAGTACGAACGCACCTCATTTGCCACGTTTGACGAGCAATTTCCAACTTGTTTCAAATGTGAGGCCACTCTTTTAAATGTTGGAACACTTATATTTTGAATCTCATGTTCGTTCAGTGTTTGTTTTCATGTCAACGAAGAAGTGTGGATTGTTCGCAAAAACATGTGCTTTTAGGTGAAAACAAACCTGACCTAAAAATAAACATTGAACATGAGATTCAAAATATAAGTGTTCTTACATTTAGAAAAATGGCCTCAAATTAAAAAAAAAAAAAAAAAAAAAAAAAAAAAAAAAAAAAAAAAAAAAAAAGCTTGCGTTTTTCTATCCGAGAAAAAGGGTCACATTTTCAATGTCTTCTGTAACAATGTTAATTCTGGCTCAGTTTGGTGTCTCAGTATTGTTACTCTTTCAATTTATTTTATGTTTGTAATTTGAATCATATTTATATTTTAGTAAACAAAATATTTTTCAAGGTTTGCGTGGCTTTTCGATCATCCTGCATAGTTACTTAGAAATATTTTAATTCAATATTTAAAATAAATTTATTATTGTTTTAAAGAAAAAAATGCCATTTCATATTTTATTTGTAAAAACTGTACTTTTTTGTTTAATAAAAGTCCAATATATTTCCAAAAACGTAACTCATATATACATCAGTGCTAAAAAAATGATTATGATTATTTTTTAGAATATTTTCAAAGTTCATTTAAAAAAATTATCTGTGTCCTTTTAAATCATTAAAAATTCATAAAAAAATCTTATTTACCTTTGTCGTTAATACATCAAATAGCATTTTGCTCGCTTTCTTTGGACATCTTTACCTCTTCAGCAACGCATCTTCAGTTCCGAATGAAATTAATTTTTATCTCTTTGGCCGAGATTTTAAGCTTTTTTACCTTTTATTCTTCTTTTTTCCCTATTCCTTCATCCAGGATTTGGCGCCATCTATTGTCAGTTATCGCATGGGTTATATCATTGCACAATCTTCTCTCCATTTCACCCTTTAACCCATTTATGCCTGAATTTTTGTTTTTTTAAATTTGTTGGTAAAATCATTTTAAAATGTTGCAAAATGAACTGGATAAATACTATATAAAAAAAAACTACGCTAAAAATATTTTTGTATCTATTTGATAAAATGTAAACGTGCTAAATATGGGGATATCCATATGTGGAAAAATGCATAATTATATGTTTCTCTCCATTCTAAAAAAAAGTAACTACCGCTGTCACCGCCGCCGCCGCCGGTTTTGAATTTTTTGTGACCAGAGGTCTTTCTTCGTTAATATTAAGCAAAATATTGCATACAAAAATATGAAAATCGGTGGAATTATAGAGAAATGTTTGATAAACACGCTGACGCAGACAGTTTTCAAATCGAAGAAATATTTAAAGAGATATTTAATGCTAAAGTTGGACAAAATCGTTCAATTAAAAAAGTTTTATAGGAGCAAAAACTGTACATCGGAATTTAATCATTCTTAGATCATTTTATGCGTCAGAATTTTCCGGTGTGCAGACTTCACTCAGTTTATTAATTTGACTCATTTTTGAGGTTTTATTTCAATTTTAAATTCAAATTTTCAGCATTTCGAGATATATTTTTTTACACATTTTAGAAATTGGTATTAATTTAAACTGTTGCCAACTATATAAACAGCACATATTTGCTTCAAATAAAAAAATTATTTTACACGTGACTATTATAAACAAGAAAATATAAAAAGCAGGAACTCATTGAAAATTATCATAAAAACCATATTAAACGTGAATTTTAAAAGTGAAAGAATGTTGTAAAATAATAAATTCATTAACATGCGTTCGAAGTCTTAAATAGGAGAAATTACGTCACATTACACATTACGTAAAATGAACAAAAAATAATATTGCAAAACAGTTTAAATTAAAAAATCGCGCGAGACATTTATGTAATATTTTAAGATGATATTTTCAACTATTTTTATTAGGATAGCGCAAATAATATTTCATTTCTAACAAAATTATTGTCACGTGAATAGTCAAAGGAGAAAAAAAAGTTTAGTGAAAATTACGTCAGATTAAAAACGATACATTTAAAGTGTCATTTAAAAAAACTTTCTTTTCGCTTTGCTAAAAAATACCGGGAGGCAAAGACGCTGTTTATTTAATTCATTTTATATTAGCTTATTTTGAAATGTCAAATGATTTTATTTAATCAAAGACGGAAACAGCCATTGTATCATTTAACAGCCGCTGATTTGGCTTTAAAACTCCCCAATCAAAGAGAAATGAATAGAAACCCGTTTATAGGGAGATCGCCACTGTTTTTAAACTTATAATTCAATCTTCCGAAATATTTTTTAAGCCGATCAAATTAGCGTGGTTTTAGAGTCTGCGGTGTCTGAACGGGGGTTGACGAGCGTAGCTCGTAGGGGGCAGCGCCCCCTAGTTGTCTAAATTTATATAAATTAAGCTTTTAAATTGTATATTACATCCCTGTAAGACCGGAAGATTTTTGTTATAAATGAAAAGTTTTGGTGGTTTCCCCTAATTAATAGGATTATATTTGATGGGAAAAATATTAAAAAAAAAATACCCGATGTCAGGTTATGTCAAGGGAGGATCCGCGCACTTATATGGGGGCAGGCTCGACTTTAAATCGCACAAAAAGAGGAAAATGGTTTTACTTTTTCTCTAGGATCACCTGCACAATTGTGTAAGTCAGGTCTTAAAGGGATATGCTATAATCAGTATTTTTATGAACTATTGCAAAAAAAAAAAAAAAAAAAAAAAAAAAAAAAGATACTTCTTTACAGAGACTAATAACATTATAAGTATTATTAATAATAAATTAAGAATAATCGTATGTGAGGCTAAAAAACAATTTATTTCAAAATCATCTTGAAAAGGACTTTGCATAAATAACTGCCCCCTAAATGGCTAATAGAAATATGTGCCCATTTGCGCCTTGTGCCCTATGTTTTGTACGTTACAAACATGCATAAAAAATAGGCTTGAACATATAATTTCGCAATTTAAAAAAAATCAAAGAAGTCTACAAGCTAAGATTATGACTTATTTATTTGGATAAAACATATCTATACTCCTATTATAAAGAGGAAAAAATTGTTTATTTGTCGGAGGTAAGCTCTGGAACTACCGAACCGATTCCAAAAGTAATGGTATCAAAATGATGGTGTTGGTCCAACTTAGAACATAGGCTATATCTTATGTCGATGCCACTACCCCAAAGGGGGTGCAGGAGCAAAAAATGTTCTAAAAATGCGATTTTTGCGTTACTGAAGGGCCTAGAAATATGAAATTTGGAATATTAGTTACTTATAAGATATAAATAATATCTAAGAACAGTTCTTAAACAATTCGAAATTTAAAATGGGTAAAAATGCACAAAAAGCGTTCTAAAAAACGTTCTAAATAGTAGTTTCTACATAATCTCAGGAAATACCAAACCGATTTAAAAAATATTGGTGTCAAAATAATAGTGACAACGTTTGCTCCAAGATAGGCTAATTTTTATTTTGGTTCCACTACCCCAAAGGGGGTGTAGAAGCAAAAAACGTTTTAAAAATGCGACTTATGTGTTACTGAAGGGCCTAGAAATATGAAATTTGATGTATCAGCTACTTATTAGATATAAAGGATTTCTAAGAACAGTTCTTAAACAATTCGAAATTTAAAAGGAGTGAAAATGCGCGAAAAGCGTTCTAAAAAACGTTCTAAATGGTGATTTCTACACAATCTCAGGAAATACCAAACCGATTTAAAAAATAATGGCGTCAAAATGAGGGTGAAAATCCTTGCACCAACATAGGTTACGTTTTATGTCGGTGCCACTACCCCAAAGGGGGTGCAGAAGAAAAACGTTCTAAATTGCGGTTTTTGCGTGACGGAAGGGCCTTGAATCGTGAAATTTAGAATGGTAGTTAGTTATAAGATATCCATGATCTCTAAGGACATTTCCTAAAAAAAATCGAAATTTAAAAGGGGGGTTCAAAATGCGCAAAAAGCGTTGTAAAAAACGTTCTAAATTGCGATTTCTATGCAATCTCAGGAAATACTGAACCGATTTCAAATATAATGGTGTTAAAATGATGGTGACAGATCTTGCTCCAAGATAGGCTATATTTTATATCTGTTTCCACTACCCCAGAGGAGATGCAGGAGCAAAATGAGCCAAAAGCGTTCTAAAAACGTTCTAATTGCCGATTTGTCACCAATATGTCAGGAAGAATCAAACTGATTTCAAAAGTAATGGTAAGAAATTGATGCTGACAGCATCTGCTCTAACATAGACGCTATTTTAAGTTGGTATCACTATCACCTAGACGTTGCAGGAGCAAAAAAGCGTTCCAAATTTCGATTTTTGTGATCGGTAGGGGCTAGCAACTTAAAATTAGGCAAGGTACATATTTATTAAATATAAATGATCTTTAAGAACAGTTTCGAAAAAATTGGAAATTTAAAAAGGGGTGAAAATGCGCGAAAAGCGTTCTAAAAAGGTTCTAAATTGCGATTTCTACTCAATCTCAGAAAATTCCAAAGCTATTTCAAAAGTAATGGTTGCAAATCAATGGTGACAGTCCCTGCTATAACATATAGGTTATATTTTATGTTGCTGTCACTACCATCTGAGGGTTGCAAAAGCAAAACATGTTCTAATTTGGGTTTTTTGCATAACTGAAGGGTCTAACACTTTGAAGTATGGCATGTTATTTACTTATAAGATGCAACTGCTTTCTATGAACTGTCGAAAGAAAATTTCAAATTTAAAAAGTTGAAGTGAGCGAAAAGCTATATAAATTACAATTTTTATGTAATCTCATCAAATACCAAACCGACTAAAAAAATATTGATAACAAATTGTTGGTGATAGAACCTGCTCAAACATAAGCTATATTTTAATTCTGTGCCACTACCACCAGAGGGTTGCAGTAGCTAAAAACTTTCTAAATTGCGATTTCTGTGATACTGAAAAGGCTAGAAACTTTAAATATGGCATGGTAGTTACTTATAAAATATAAATGCCCTCGAAGGACTGTCGAAAAGAAATTCGAATTAAAAAGGGGTGAAGTGAAGGGGAGGTGCGAAAAGCATTAAAAAAAAAGCATTCTTATTAATTTAAGTCTCATTTCTGTCTTATGCAGTGTAACAATGATGTTTAATCAAACTGTGTTTAAAATAGTAATTTTTTAAATTATTCCTAAAAGTAATAAGTACCTTTTAATAAAATAAAAATTTAGTTAGTATATTTTAGTAAAAATTAGACATAAAAATATCACTTGGCATATTTCAAATATTACTTGAGCAAAGCCGCGGGGTTTGCTAGTATAATATAAAATATATATAAAACATACAAATAAACTTATTTTTTACATTTTGCTATCCTGAAAAATGAAAAATCTATAAACACCTAAAAAAGACCTTCATTTAAGCAAATAAATATCAATCTTATACTGTCATCTCTTGGTAATAGATAAAGACATTTATAGAATTACTTCATACAATTTTCATGTTGTAAAGAAGAAGAAAATTAAAAAAAATTATTAAAATTCGAAACATCCCGAAAATGGGACGCTAGGCATAAATGGGTTAACCCTCTAATGGCCATGGTAGCAAATATGCTACCATCAGTGTTTCCAATTTAGTGGATTTTTTTTTAAATTCAGATGTTCAAAATTCATACCAGAAATTTAAAATAGCAATATTTGCTTTATTTAATAACAGGAATTCTGTTATTAGATGAAGTGAAAATTTTATTGAAAATTTTTTGAGTAAATTCAGGTTTTCCGAATTACAGAATTTCTAGAACGCATTCTACCCTGGGACTTAGAGGGTTAATAAATTCAATGGCCTCTCTAATTAATGCATTATCGAAGTTGTCATAGTCAGCAATTTTTCGTATTGTATCGATATGTTGTTCGATATTGTATTGGTTTTAATTAAGGTTTCTATATTAATTCTTGCGAGGGTTGTTGTTTGGTTGTTATTTTTAAACTTTTAATCTTTCTTCAATTGTAAGTATAGTCATTCCTATATAAAATATCACTTCTCTTATGTTATTTCTGCAAGTAACTTTATAAATTTCAGCCGTTTGTCGTTTATCGCATTTTTGAATATCATTTCGTATAATTTTAAAGAGGGATGGATTCGGTGTTATAGGTACATATTTTTCAAGTTTACTTACTTCTCTTTTTATCTCAACACATTGCCGATGGGAAATTGTTATCAAATCTGAATTTTAAAACAGTAGAATCTCCCCCCTGTTCTGAAAGTCTTTTGTAAATTGGTGTTCTATATGTTTATGCATCGGTAAATATCTTTCAATGTACGAATTTAATATAAAATTTCTTACAATCTAAAAAAATATGGACAACATGATAAAAATGCATTTTCTGTAATGTAGAAGCAACACCTTTGTCAAAGATTTTTTTTAAAAATGAAAACGAGAATTCTCGTTTCCCGTCGTGAATGTGTTAAGCACACATTCAGGGATAAGGGACCTTCAAACTCATTTTTTTTTATTTATTCAATTCCTACTATTAGTTCACACTCTCCCTATATATATTTATATATCTTGCTCAAATTTTCAATCTTTAATAAAATACTTATTATTCATCCACTCAAATTCAAATACATTTTTTAAAACTTGTAGTGGATGACACTTGATGTTTATACAATTTTTTTCAAATATTAATTCATTAATTAAATTTAATAATTTAATTTTAGTTTTATATGGGAGAAAATTTTTTTCTCTTATTCAAATTTTCAATCGTTAATAAAATACTTATTATTCATCCACTCAAATTCAAATACATTTTTTAAAACTTGTAGTGGATGACACTTGATGTTAATACAGTGTTTTCAAATAGTAATTCATTAATTTAATTAAATTAAGTTCATTAATTAAATTTAATTAATTAATTTTAGTTTTATATGGGAGAAAAAATTGTTGTGTTTTAGTACCAGAAATTTCGTAAAGTACTGGTCGCTATATCTGAAGATAGCATTTGTTTTCATTAAATAAGCCAAATATTACTTTACGAAAATTCTGGTAAAAGATCCTTGAAAGCCCTTGAAGCGTACGAACCCTGTTCACATACTAAAGGCACAGCGATGAATGAGGTATTTTTCGAAAGGTTCTGCTAGCGGCTTTTGGCATAGCATACCGGGTGAGCCAAAAGTTCGTTAAAACTTTTAAAACTCATAAAAAGGAAAGAAATTATGATAAAGGAGTGCGGTTTGTAAGAAAGGGCTCACAAAGTAGTCGGATTTTTTTTAGCAAAAAAAAAAAAAATGTTAAAAAAATCACATGTAGAGGGCGCTGATGACTCGAAACACAATGAACAGAACAAGAATACGCTCCAATCATTTGTCAAAACTTTTAAAACTCATAAAAAGGAAAGAAATTATGATAAAGGAGTGCGGTTTGCAAGAAAGGGCTCACAAAGTAGTCGGATTTTTTTAGCAGAAAAAAATGTTAAAAAAATCACATGCAGAGGGCGCTGATGACTCGAAACACAATGAACAGAACAACAATACGCTCCATTTATTTGTTCTTCCAATAACAAATGTTCAACATTACCTCCAGAACATTCTACGACACAACCAGGTTGTGTCGTAGTACCTGTTCATTGTGTTTCGGGTCGTCAGCGCCCTCTATATGTGATTTTTGAACTATTTTTTTTTTTTTTTTTTTTGCTGCTAAAAAAAATCCTACTACCTTGTGAGACTTTTCTTGCAAACCGCACTCCTTTATCATAATTTCTTCCCTTTTTATGAGTTTTTAAAGTTTTAACGAACTTTTGGCTCACCCGGTTTTTATATATCGTTAAAACACATTGTTTGATAAAAAGAAATGCAATTAATCAAAAATTAAATAATAAAAAAAGTATCAGCAAATAATCTAAAAGATGGCGGTGAGAAAAACTCGCACTGGTCCATTGTTTTTTTTCTGTAATTGGTAACTGTAATATATTTAGTACATTTAATATTTTTTTTAGAATGCCCACTAACAATATTAAAAATCATATCCATATAAAAAAAGAGCAATAATGAGTTCAAATAAAGTTTTGAAACTTATTAAAAGTGATTTTTTCATATTGGCCTCACGTCAGGAATTAATAGACGAAGAAATCGCAAAAGATCGCTATTTACAATCAGCCTTTTTGATTCTGTTCATGTCAGTGGATTTAGTGCGAAATTCGGTTACATGTCTTAAATTTGTGTTTTATTTATATTTTATTGTTTTATTTATTGATTGGTGGATGCTTAAATTTAGTTATGGAATATGAGCTGGAATAAAATAATGAGCTATTTGTATTTAAGTGAAAACGGATTTACCTTTCGTAATCGTCTGCAACCGATAGAGATAGATTTGAAAAAAAAAATCATGCTTGACGATTAATTTAAAAACAATAAAAACTGAGTAAATTGCGATACAGTTTCCAAATGAACTGCGATATAGTTTTCAAATAAATTGCATTTTAAAGTGCATTTTTTTTCTCTATTCGACGGTGTAAAAATTGTAAAAATGTGCGATTTAGAAGTTTAAACAATTGCAATAAAAGTTAATAAAAGTTAAATTTAATCGCCTGCTGTTTCCACCGTCAAAAGGATGCCACGTCATACACGTTTGTCCTTTATAATATAGATAGATAATGCATCATCGTTTGAAAATGCAGTTCTTATTTTGTAAAAAAGAAAAAATATATATATATTTATAACGTGATACAAAAGAATCTGCATATTTGAATCCGCTACATCAAATTTATTTAAAATTACCGAGATTCATTTAAAGAACAATAAAATGCTTTAAGGGGACCGGGAAAGTCCCATCTCCGCCACATTAAATTCATCAACTTTATGTACCCTTTTCTCAGAAATGGTGAAAGATACAGGTCTAGATTTTTTAGAATACTTAAAATAACATGATTTACGTATTTTAACAGACCATTTTCTTTCTAAGTGAAACTCAAAATTAATTATTAATTATTTATAGAAAGTGATTTTTAAATTAGCATTTTTGGTAAGATTTCACTGCCTAAAATAAATAATTCTCAACAAATCATTAAAATCTTGCGTTAAAGTATACAATATAACATAATAAAAGTATTAAATAAAAATATAAGTTCTTAAGTTTAATAGATATTAAAAAAGGGAACATAAACATGAAAAATCCAAGTTTTGAGAAAAAGTCAATTAAAGATTTAAATGGCCATTAAGGTGTTAATTTCAACAATTATTTTTGATATATATAAACACGTGTGACACATCGTTGGAAAGATAAAAGCTTAAACTATTTAGTGATATAAAAAAAAATCGATTTTTTGGTTGAATTTTGCTTTCAAGGTCCCCTTAAATTTGTTGTCCAGGTTATCCATACCGTGCTATACTTTTAACAGTTCAATGGCCTTTATAATTTTTCCACTTTTTAAATCTTGTAACCATTCAAATTCAAGCATCTGATGTACTAAGAAAGCAGTAAAATAAATTTAATATTATAATAGGACTTGAAAGAAAAGAAATGATTGCAATTTTCGATTCTCCGAAAATGGTTTTAATTTTTATTAGTGTTGTTCGCCCGAGGTGCTTTCCCAGGAACGGGACAAATAGAATTTAATTAACTTTTAAGTTCAATGAGTGATTAGAATCTTTATGTCTAAATTGTCTGAACATTTTACTATCCAGATCGATTTAGATCCAGTCATCTTGAAAAGAACGAAAACAATTAAGCAAGAAATAACTGCGCGAGAAATTCAAAACAAAGGAAAAATAGCATTTAAATCCAGTTCAATTAACTAGATAATAAAAATATTTTTAATACATCACACCATGTCTAATCAACATGCAAAATTTTATCACATATATTCTTTTTATTTTTCCGGCAATGGAATGAAAATGAAAATAGATGAAAATGCCATTCAATTATTTCTAAAAGTTCAACACGTGATTAACATTTTTTCTTTCCACAATCGTCTGCTCCTTTCTTTTTTAATTCTTTTTCCATCCAAGTTAATTGAGATTCAGAACGTATTTATGACATAGTATATCTGACACCACTGCTAAGCTAGTGTTATCGAGCGCATCGTATACAAGACGACACAATTGTCAGTTCTAATTAAAACTTACGTTATGAATATGGGATTGAGAAAGTTCGTCCCAAATTAAAGACATGTTTATTACTTTTTCTGGCAAGGCAACCTTCTTACTCGCAGGATACTTTGGAAATTGCGGATGCTTGTTTAGCCCAATTTCTAGCAATTTTTCGGAAAAGAAAATCTTTTTTTCTCCCCACTTTCTTAAACGGTTAGCCTTGACTTGATTGAATAATATCGTATTGATTGCTTAAAGTATTGTATCTTTGCTTTTCAGGAGAGATAAAGAGAGTATTATAGTTATGAATATTACAGTCTAAATGGAGTACAGTGTGACTTCAAAAATCCGGCATTCAGAAATCCGACAACTTCAAAAATCCGGCATCGAAACCATCTTTCCCCCCTCTTTCTTTTACACTTTCAACTTATGGAAGAAAAAAAAAATAGCAATTGTTTATGAATTAAAAACTTCAAGATCGAAAGTAAAAATGCAAAAAAAAAGAATATTTGCCCCCTTTTTTTTTTCATTTATCAGAGACGGTTATTTTCTGAATAAATTTTCTCGGAGCTGCACCGTTGCTTAGCAACGGAGCGGAGACTAGTACACAAGTTCTTTGGAAGAGAGGTGAAAAAAGAATATATAAAGCATTGACGAAAATGCAACAACAACGAACAATTTAACACACAGCGAGATCGCTGACGCTGTGCTAAGTAAAACCGCTGATAACACTAGTAGCAACTCAGAAGAAGAGAATGAACAACTCACAGGAGAAAATGTATCACTAGAAAAATGCATAAATTTGACTGGAAAATTAATATCTGCTTTAGAGAAACAAGATTGCATATCAAAAATAGACATTCTTCATTTGTTTAAAATACAAGAAAAACTTGTTAAAGAACAGCCAAAATAATTGAAGCAAACAAAATTTACATCGATGTTTCCGAAATTACACGAGAAGAAATAATTTCACTCTTTATTAGTTTTTTATTTTATGTAACATAGAAAATATCAATTAAACTAAGTTATCTTTTATATTTAATTTTCTCTTTTATTTACGTAATTATCACTTAATAATGAATTAAATTATGATTAAAGACACCGTTAAGAATATAGTACTACTTTTGATATTCTTGGTTCTTTTGATATTCCTTCAGTAATCCGGAATTTTCAAAAATTTCGGCATAGCCTCTGTCCCAATGATGCCGGATTTATGAAGTTATACTGTATTATAGATATGAAATATTTGATTTCATTTAAGATATGGTTTTTTAAAAATACTAGGGGATAAACCAGCGCTTCCCGGGTAACAGAATATAGGTGAAAACCATCATATATATTATTTCTGATATCAATATAATTTTTTCTCTGTACATACTAAAAACAGCGATGAAATGAGATATTTTTCGAAAGTTTATGCAAGAAACTTTCGATGTAGTATATTTATGTATCGTAAAACGCGTTATTTGTTTTAAAAAATTGCAGGTAATGAAAAAAAGAATTAACAAATGATCTCAATGATTGCAGTAAGAAAACCTCGCGGGGATCTACTGCTTTTCTTTTTATTGATAACTCTAAAACATTTTTTACAATTAATATATCTTTTAGAATGCCCAATAACAATACTAAAAATCATATCAGCCTTTTTGATTCGGGTCATTTCAATGGTTTAAGTGCGAAATTCAATAGCATGTCTCAAATTTGTGTATTATTTATGTTTTATTGTTTAACATATTGATTAATGGATGTTTTATTAATTTCGTTATAGAACATAAGCTGAAACAAATTATGAGCTATTTATGTTAATTTAAGTGCATTTATATTTCACAATCGTCTGCACACGACAGATATAGATTTGAAAAAAAAAATCCTGCTTGAAAATTATTTTTTAAACAATAAAAATTGAGTAAATGGCGATCAAACATATTTGCGATATACAGTAAAACCTCCCTGTGCGACAATCTCCATTAAGCGACCACCTCCTTCAACGACCATTTTTTCATGGAACGAAATTTATTCCTATAAGCTCAATACCAATTTTACCTCCATTCAGAGACCATCCCAGTTGAATTCCCTCCATGAGCGACCCATTTCTTTGAAGAAAATGAAACAAATTCCGCTTTTTCCTGGTCGTTTGAAGATGGTTTTTTTTTTTTAAATAATTCTGGAGTCATTCATTATTCATCATTATTCATTATTCATCAAACTTCTGAACTAAGTTTAGAATTGGTTTTTTATTCCGGTAACTTTTAAGTATTCAAACCCCTTTGTGCCGTTTTAGGCAGTGAATTTAACTTTGATGACAAATCAAGAATGACGGTCAATAAACTCTCCTGCCTTATTCTGTCAGAAAACTCTAAAAGAAATAGATAAATTAATGAAATCGTCATTATTTCTTCCCGTCCAAAAAAAATTGCATTTATTTACTGAACTTCGAAAGGACTTGGAATTAAAAGTTATAAAAGATAAAACCGTAAAATCAAAGCAAAAATCAATGTATTGATTTTTTAAACTTTGCAGTAATTAACTTTTGTTTTGATACTTAAATTTTCATATTTTTTCCTAATGTGAAAAATAAATTTTAGTAACATTGTTACCTTTTTTCAACAATTAAAATCTGGATTTAAACATGACCTCCATTAAGAGACCACTCTCGGAGCGACCAATTTTCATTGGAACATAACATGGTCGCTTTAGGGAGGTTTTACTGTAGTTTTCAAACAAATTGCATTTGAAAGTTCTTTTTTTTCCCTATTAGATGGTGTAAAAATTGAAAATGTGCAATGCTTAGAAGTTAAAAAAAAATGAAGTAAAAGTGAAATTTGATCATCTGCTGTTGCCATTCGCAAAATGACGTCAGGATTACGCACAGGCACGTTTGTCCTTTATAATATTAGATAGATAGACAATGAAAATTACTTATAATGATGCTGAATGGAAAGGGAAATTCATTCGTTATACATGTCCCAGCAAAGAAAGAAACAGTGGGCCATCAGCTGGAAAAAAGATGGCAGCCAGCAATGCCATCAGCGGTAAAGTGCCAGCGTGCCATTACTTAAACCTGTCGAAAAGTGTTCAAGCCGAATGCAGCTGGCCCATCAGTGATGGCCAACAGCAGGCCAGCATTGGTATGCCATCACATTACTTCAATCCGGCGCTTTTCCTGAAGTGCTAGCACCTATCCCACTGCTATTCCTTTGCTGGCCCAGCACTTTCCCTTACAAAAATTTCATACAGAATTCTATAAAAAAAACAAAGTATTATATAATTATGGTTCTGTTTTCTACAAGCTAGTATCACCAAGAGCTATAGAAATATCTGCAGAAGTGTCTATAACAGAAATGTTTATAGAACTATTTGAACTTTCATTGGTTTCCATGCGGTCGCCCTCCCAAGTACTAACCGCGCTCGATGCTGCTTGGTTTTCGTGATCGTACATGAACAAGTGCTTTCAGCGTACGCTACGACGGCTCGTAGCTTTCAAGCTCTCATTACACTATTTCAAGTTTGTTTCTTTTGAAATTTACGTCCCCAATCATTAAACTGGTACAGAAATTATTCTATTGTATAGAGATTTTATGTATTTTATACGCTTTTTTTTTATTATTGATTCTAAACTGCGTAAATTATGAAAACCGAAATCCTTTGTCCCACGTATCCTGATTGATACTCCTGAAAAGTTAATTATTGAAGCCGGAAAAAAAAGCAACAGCTTAAACTCAAGAAGCAATGGTATTGAATAAAAGGATTTTATTTCTTCATTGCTGTGTTATCTAATTGGCTAGTCAGAGGTACAACAACTCATGGTCAAACTATGTGTTGTACCTTTGACCACAATGTTATTATTTTTTAAAAATGAAATTCAACATAATAAAAGTAAAGCCAGAACCTTGAAAAAATTACATATGATAAACCAGATGATACTGATTATAATAAAACAAAGAAATTGAATTTAGCTTTAATAGTTAAGCTACGAAAATTAAAATTTTGCAAAGTGGTCAAAGGAACACCTTCCCCTACTTAAAATTAAATTTTGTTTATAATAGCTCCACGTTTTATCAGAAATCATTCATTCATATTTTTTCAAAATAGCACTATTTTAAGTACATTTTTTTTTCAGTTTTTATAGGAAAATGGTAACAAAAAGATATAATTGCTACTTTCTAACTATTTTTCCTTTATTTTCTACAGAATTGGAGTACTTAAGTTGCCAAAATTAAACGAATGGCGCTAAAAACTACAAAAAAAAAAAAAAAAAAAAATTAATAGCTCAAAAATAAATGGAGATGCAGTTTTCAAACAAATTGCATTTAAGAGGAATTTTTTCCCCCAATACGACAGTATAAAAATTGAAAATGTGCGATGCTTAGAAGTTTAAAAAATTTCAGTAGAGTATTTAACAGTACAATGATACACCTGCTTTGTTTTACGGCTGGCTTATACAACGGAACGATATTTTTTGGAGGCGACACTTTATTTGCTGGGAGAAAGAAATAGCATACCGGGGGCTAAAAACAGGGCATAAATTTATTTGAAATAGTTTTAAAGGTGGAATTTCAGTAAAGCGTGTAGAAAAAAAAGTCCTTAAAAATTCACAGTTCATGAAAATTCAAAGCGTGTAAAAATTCAAAGAGTTCATTCAAAGCGTGTAGAAAAAAAAAGTCCTTAAAAATTCACAGTTCATAGGCCTACTGATAGCATTTCTACTGAGGGCATAGCTCAATGGCATTTATAAATGCTCACTTTTTACTTCCAACGCAGTTGTAGAGTATGTGTAACGATTTCCGTTTGTTCGACTGTCTGTCTGCCTGTCCTTGCTCTAACTTCCGTAAATATACAGTGAAACCTGCCTGTGCGACCACCTCTATTAAGCAACCACCTCCCTGAACGACCATTTTTTCATGGAACGAAATTTATTCCCTTAGGCTCAATACTAATTTTACCTCCATTCAGAGACCACCCCAGTTGAACTCCCTCCATGAGCGACCCATTTCTTTGAAGAAAATTAAACAAATTCCTTTTTTTCCTGGTCGCTTGAAGAAGGTTTTATTAGAATAATAATCCCGGAGAGCGCATTATTCATCAAACTTCTAAACTAAGTTTAGAATTTTTATTTATTCCGGTAACTTTTAAGTGTTTAAACCCGTGCCTTTTTAGGCAATAAATGTAACTCTGATGACAAAATAAGGATGACGGTCAATAAACTCCCCTGCCCTATTCTGTCAGGAAGCTCTCAAAGAAATAGATAAATTAATGAAATCATCATAATTTGTTCCCGTCAAAAAAAAAAAAAAGAAAAAAAAAAAAGAAAAAAAAATCATTTATTTACTGAACTTTTAAAGACTTGGAAATAAAAGTTATAAAAGGTAAAACCGTAAAATCAAAGCAAACGTCAATGTATTCATTTTTTAAACTCTGCACTAATTAGCTTATGTAATTAACTTTTGTTTTGATATTTAAATTTTCATATTTTTTCCTAATGTGAAAAATAAATTTTAGTAACATTAATTGTTACCTTTTGTTCAATGATTAAAATCTAGATTTAAACATGATCTCCATTAAGAGACCACCTCTCGCAGCGACCAATTTTTATTGGAACTGAACGTGGTCGCTTTAGGGAGGTTTTACTGTATTAGGATTGTCATAAAATTGATATATGCTATTGATATTTATTATGGAATGTTCGGTGTTGAAAGTGAAGTGTGTTGCATTTATAGTCCGCTTACTGAAAAGAATTCCGTTACATTGCAGTCTATTGCGAAAAATCGTTTCCTGTGTATTTTAATTGTGTTATACTATTTCAAACATATTGAAATTAATATATATCACTGAAGTTCACTCAAAGGTTTTTTTACTTTGTAGTTGAAATGAGCCCTGTTAGTAAAGATCACCAATCACAACGACTAGCGACAAAAAAAAAAAAAAAAAGAATATATATATATATATATATATATATATATTAATAATCATAGTTTCTATTACATATCAAAATCGGCGTTTATTAACTTTTTTCAAACAATTAATTTTTGTGAATTTACTCCTGTTGCATAATTTTTTTAAATCCCTCTGTCGAAAAGAAAAAATAAATATTAGAAAACAGGAATTCTGCTTTTTCAGAATTTAGTGTCGCGCCCGATTAGACAAAAAAAAAATTGTATATTTAAATAGTACAAAACGTATTTCAATTTTAAGACTTAAAGCACACGTTTTCATTTTATGTAAAATGACGTCATTCGCATCTGCTTAAGAATCCCACATTTACGATCCACTCTTAAACATCTACAGTAAAGCATGCGTAGGACGTCACTATAGCAAAATAATACACAAATGAAGCAAAAAGATGCCGTTATTAAAGAAACTCGACCAAAAAGAACAACAACAACAACAACAACAACAAAACGGCTATCTAATGATTTATAGACCTTCATTTGTTTGTAGCATTAATGTAGATACTTAAAATTAAATATAGTTTATATATAGCTCCATGTTTTAACAGAAATAAATCGTTTATATTTTTTCAAAATAGCACATGTTTTAATTACCTTTTCTTTCGGTTGTTATGAGGAAATAGCAACAAAAAGATATAATTACTATTTTAGAACTATTTTTCATTTACTTTCTACAGAAATGGAGTACTTCCGTTACCAATATTAAGCAAATGGCTCCAAAAACTACAAAAAAAATTAATATTTTAAAAATAAATGGAAATAGTTTTCAAACAAATTGCATTTAAAAGTACTTTTTTCCCCCAATACGACGGTATAAAAATTGAAAATGTGCTACTCTTAGAAGTTAAAAAAATTGCTATAGAGTATTTAATCGTACAATGATACATCTGCTTTGTTTTAAGGCTGGCGTTAACGTTGTTTTTTGTTGACGACACAAAATAAGTTGGGAGAAAGAAATAGCATACCGGGGGCTAAAAAATCATGCGTCAAGCATGGATTAGGAAGCACTTTCAAACTCTTCAAAAATACTGTTCCAAAACTGCACCGTTTAATAAAGTGAAAGACAGATGATGTTCAAGTAAACAATTTGGTAAACGTAAAATAGTTTTGAAAACCGAATTTCATAAATTACCATCTATAGTCGGAATAAAAATCGGAATTATTTTGTGCGTTATTTTGTGTTTGTTAATTTACAGAGACACACAAAAGAATTGGGTTACAAGACTGACTAAGATCAATAATTGCGGGGAGTGCGTTTCCCGCTGTGGTATGCATTTTTGATTTTGAGTGTATTAGGTGGTGTGTATAATTATGTGTGTTTCTTTAAATTGTTTATTTGGACAATGGTGTTTATATCCAGTATGTTTAAAATAGTGTAATATCATTAAAATACACCGCAAACGATTTTCCCCCATAGACCCACGGAATTATTTTGAATGTCCCTGTAAAGAAACTATGAACGCTACATACTTCATTTTCGATACCGAACATGCCATAGTAAACTCATTAACATATATCATTTGCATGGTATAATCCGATTATATTTACACGGATTATATTAGAGCACGGACAGACAGACAGACAAACAGAATTCATAAAGACTTTTCAACTATGCTTGAAAGTTTTAATAATAAAAACAACATATGACTTATTTAGAAAAATATTTTCAGTAAAATATTAGGCGATGAGGCACTTCACCTACTTTACCTGACGAGTCGCAACTTTAAACAGTCCAAGCGTTCAAAAATCAGAATAGTGAGAAGTTTGATTGTATCAAGATAAATTTATTAGTCAATCTTCATGAGAAAATTGTGTGATTTTCTTTTTCTTTTCTGCAAAATTTATTTCTCAAAATAAAGGCGCGAAAATAGTATGAATAAAAATTACACAAGTGAATGAATCCGTAAAAAAATATTCCTCGAAAGAAGTTGATAAATGCTATATTAGATAGCAAGTACACGAGTTTTCTTTTCTATTTCCCTTGCTTGTCCTTACGATTGGTGTTATTTTCTAAAATTAACTGTACCGAATACTGATAGAAAAATGACTCCATTCCAAGACCGAATAACAGCTCACAACATAAATGAAAACATCTTTGAGTGGTCTTGTGAAGTACACCTTAACAAACACATCGACATCTATATAAGTATCCTCTCAATAAACTTTTCTTCCTCTTGCACAATGGAAATCTATAAATTGTCAAATCTGGCAACTCGACTTTTAATCCTCATGACAAGAAGAATCTTTTGTTGCCACGCAGGGGATCAAACATCCAAAAGTATTTACAAAAGAATTCTTTTATTGCCGCGCAGAGGATCAAACGTCCCAAACTTTTCCCATCAAAAGCATTTAAAAAAAACTCGCGATGTTTAACGTCTTTAAGTTGATAACTGATCTTCCACATCCGGCAGAACTTATTACCCTGACGACGACTCAATCGCGACAAATCAAACAGCCAATTTATCAACACTCAACGTAAGAAAAATCTCAATGAAAAACATCACGCTAAGCTTAAGACGAGGGAGATGACACATGCATGGGGTCAAATGTTTAAATGGAATTTATGGGCAGATTGTAGGCTACAGATATGACTTGGAAAACTGGGTTTATGTTTATGGAACAATTTAGGGAAGAAGTGGAGTTCATCAGCTAAGGTCATTTAATAGAGATATAGTTAACTATTATAATATTTCTCAAACGAATTTACTAATTAGGATGAGCGAAGCGAATCCTCTACTTCTACTAGGCTACACAAATTATATTTTGTCGTACATTTTACAAAAAACTATTCAGTATTTTGACTTGAAATTAAACATAAAAATAAATTATGATTTGCCCAATATTATTATTATTATTTTTTTTTTTACAGAATACAGTTTAAAAATTTAGTATTTTAATTAATTTATTTTACATGTTTTTCCATTACGGACGCATTTTTGAAAATAAAAAATGAAACACGTCTATTTCCAGAAGAAAAAATAAATCATGGAGTTACGATTGCTTTTATGAAATTTTTAAAATACCTTTTTTATGAAAATTATAGCATATTTTTAATGAATTAAAATTTGTGAAAATTCAATTATTTACATTCAATTATAAAAGTACTTTTCAGTGTTAAGAATTCAAATACACAATTTATTCTTATTATATGAAATCATTTACGCAGACGATACTTACGCATTTTAAAAGAATTATATTATGATTTTTTTTGTAAAGTGGTAACAAAAGAATTGTAAACAAATAAAATTGATTGTTAAATGTCATATGTTTGTTGTTCAATAAATAAATAAATAAATAAATAAATTGTTAAATTCTCTATGTAAATATTTTGTAAAATTTTGCTTCGAAAATATTTTTATTTATACCAGTCTTATATCATAAATAAAAAATTCTGAAGAAATTCTTAGTTATTTGGCTGAATTTACATTTCTAAATTTAAAATGCGCCAAAACATAAAATAACGTTTTTGCTTATTAAAGATGCAATAATAATAATAATAATAAAAAATTCTTACTTGCAAATATTTATCTTATTAAATAATGCTTCGCGAATCCAAACAAAGCTTGGCTTTTGCTAGTTGTAACGATATTTATGCTAATTTGATTTATCACAATTAATTATACAAACACAAAACTTCCCTCTACTAATGCTAATGTTAAATGGCCGAAATTTTATTCCCAGTGTTCACTTGTATCACAGCTTTGTCACTGTCAATAGTGAAATAAAACAATTTCAATATTTCATTGAAACAAGTCAATAATAATTTCTCCTCCTATATTGAAATGATTATTCATGTGTAAGAATTATTTTTATCAAAATGAAAAAAAAAAAAAAAAAAAAAAAAAAAAAGAGTTTATACGCACTAGAGATGTTCTTAGGGGTATCCGTCCAGTGCATCCCCACCTGGCCCAGCGCCTGGAAGTAAAATTAATTTTTTTTTATTTAATACAAAAAAGCTAAATATTTTGTTTTGAATTATTTGTGACACGACAAAGTTTATATATTTAAACAAATTTATTTATAAAATGCTCTGCTGTTTCAGCTCGTAGAAATCGTGAAAATTTTAATTTGGCTTAAATGATTAACTATTTCTAACACGAAAATTATTCGTTTTAGCCGTATTCGTGTTAAACGAGTTCAATTGTACATATTTGGATAAATATATATATAAATTTTAATATTATCGAATTATAAAAGTAAAAAAAAAAACATTGAGTTTAATCAGAACAAAGTCAAAACTGATTTAAAATATCAGCTTTACGAACTAAATTTGGGGTCCAAGGCCACGCTCCATTTGGACCACGCTTTAAAAAATCCCTGTATAGACTGGCTGTGATAGCAAATGCATAATGCTAGTGATGGGCGATTCTCGAGAATTCGACAATCGAGAAAAATCGTCATCGTAAAAAATCACAATCGATACAGCCATCGATTAATTCATAGAATCTACAATCGAGATGTTTTACAATCGATTATAACGAGAAAAGCTAAAAACAGTTATTGGAAAACTTAGCTATTATTCTGGCCGACAATTTCATAGTAGTGATAGGGCTTAGTGATGGGCGATTCTCGAAAATTTACCAATCGAAAAAAATCGTTATCGTAAAATACACAATCGATACAGTCATCGATTACTTTCGAGAATCTACAAAGGAGATGTTCTAGAATCGATTATTGAAATCATTGTTTTTACAAATATATAAGGCAGATTTTATTAAATATAGGGTAACTGAAAACAGATGGAATAAAAAAACAACAAACCAAAGGGAAACTATAAAGAAGCCATAAGACTGGAAAAGTCTTGTAAGGGTGCCCCCTGGTTGAAAAAAGCGGAAAAAACGCGAGTAGCTATGAAGCGGTAAGGAGAGTTTAAGTATCAAAAATTAGAATTTTTAGGCAATTAGTACCAAAATGGCCAAAGAAATAAGAATCAAAAGCACCCCCTAGTGGCAAAAATATGAACTAAAGGATGATAAAAGGGATCAAAATTTTTTATTGATTTTTCTACGTCATTTGAGATTGGATCTTTAATTTCCCCATTTTTATAAAGTCTTCGACTGGAATACATTAAACGAACTCCCGCGGGGAGCAAAGTAGGAGGGAGGGGCAAGGAAAGTGCATAATATGAATAAGTGGTCACAGGACTTTCCAACGATATGGCACATGAGGGGTGTCGGCTAAATTTAGTAAAGTGCCCCCGCTCGGGGGCAAAGTAAGGGGAGGGGCGCGGGCGATATATAAAATGAAATAGTAGTCACAGAGCTTTCCAATGATATATCACATGAGGGGTGTCAGCAAAAGATAGAAAAGAGTACCAACTCCCAGGATTCCAATTATCGTGCCCCCCCCCCCCCCCCCCCGAAATATACCCTGCCCATCCTTCTCTTTGAAATTTTCATATATTAAAAATTATTTATCGGAGGGCTCCGTAAAAAAATCGGATCTAAAATGTTTAAAAACGCTACGATTTCAAAAAAGTTCGAAAAGTGCCTATCTCGGGGCGCCAAACTAAGGAAGGAAGAAGAAAGGTTCATAATATGAAAGAGTAACTTTGCGATGATAACCGAAAACTTTCCGATGATAGATCAAATGACTGGTCCAAAAAAAGTTTGAAATCTACCCCTCCCACGTGGGTTCCCTCGTTTATCCTAGAATATACCCGGAAATCACGCAGCCCCACTTTTAAAATTTTATATTTAATAAATAATATTTATCGGAGAGCTCCATTAAAAAACCTCATTTAATGATATTTATTGTAGAAATCTCTACAATTAAAAAAAAAGTAGAGATGTTCTTAGGGGTATCCGTCCAGTGCATCCCCACCTGGCCCAGCGCCTGGAAGTAAAATTAATTTTTGTTTATTTAATACAAAAAAGCTAAATATTTTGTTTTGAATTATTTATGACACGACAAAGTTTATATATTTAAACAAATTTATTTTTAAAATGCTCTGCTGTTTCAGCTCGTAGAAATCGTGAAAATTTTAATTTGGCTTAAATGATTAACTATTTCTAACACGAAAATTATTCGTTTTAGCCGTATTCGTGTTAAACGAGTTCAATTGTACATATTTGGATAAATATATATATAAATTTTAATATTATCGAATTATAAAAGTAAAAAAAAAAACATTGAGTTTAATCAGAACAAAGTCAAAACTGATTTAAAATATCAGCTTTACGAACTAAATTTGGGGTCCAAGGCCACGCTCCATTTGGACCACGCTTTAAAAAATCCCTGTATAGACTGGCTGTGATAGCAAATGCATCATGCTAGTGATGGGCGATTCTCGAGAATTCGACAATCGAGAAAAATCGTCATCGTAAAAAATCACAATCGATACAGCCATCGATTAATTCATAGAATCTACAATCGAGATGTTTTACAATCGATTATAACGAGAAAAGCTAAAAACAGTTATTGGAAAACTTAGCTATTATTCTGGCCGACAATTTCATAGTAGTGATAGGGCTTAGTGATGGGCGATTCTCGAAAATTTACCAATCGAAAAAAATCGTTATCGTAAAATACACAATCGATAGAGTCATCGATTACTTTCGAGAATCTACAAAGGAGATGTTCTAGAATCGATTATTGAAATCATTGTTTTTACAAATATATAAGGCAGATTTTATTAAATATAGGGTAACTGAAAACAGATGGAATAAAAAAACAACAAACCAAAGGGAAACTATAAAGAAGCCATAAGACTGGAAAAGTCTTGTAAGGGTGCCCCCTGGTTGAAAAAAGCGGAAAAAACGCGAGTAGCTATGAAGCGGTAAGGAGAGTTTAAGTATCAAAAATTAGAATTTTTAGGCAATTAGTACCAAAATGGCCAAAGAAATAAGAATCAAAAGCACCCCCTAGTGGCAAAAATATGAACTAAAGGATGATAAAAGGGATCAAAATTTTTTATTGATTTTTCTACGTCATTTGAGATTGGATCTTTAATTTCCCCATTTTTATAAAGTCTTCGACTGGAATACATTAAACGAACTCCCGCGGGGAGCAAAGTAGGAGGGAGGGGCAAGGAAAGTGCATAATATGAATAAGTGGTCACAGGACTTTCCAACGATATGGCACATGAGGGGTGTCGGCTAAATTTAGTAAAGTGCCCCCGCTCGGGGGCAAAGTAAGGGGAGGGGCGCGGGCGATATATAAAATGAAATAGTAGTCACAGAGCTTTCCAATGATATATCACATGAGGGGTGTCAGCAAAAGATAGAAAAGAGTACCAACTCCCAGGATTCCAATTATCGTGCCCCCCCCCCCCCCCCGAAATATACCCTGCCCATCCTTCTCTTTGAAATTTTCATATATTAAAAATTATTTATCGGAGGGCTCCGTAAAAAAATCGGATCTAAAATGTTTAAAAACGCTACGATTTCAAAAAAGTTCGAAAAGTGCCTATCTCGGGGCGCCAAACTAAGGAAGGAAGAAGAAAGGTTCATAATATGAAAGAGTAACTTTGCGATGATAACCGAAAACTTTCCGATGATAGATCAAATGACTGGTCCAAAAAAAGTTTGAAATCTACCCCTCCCACGTGGGTTCCCTCGTTTATCCTAGAATATACCCGGAAATCACGCAGCCCCACTTTTAAAATTTTATATTTAATAAATAATATTTATCGGAGAGCTCCATTAAAAAACCTCATTTAATGATATTTATTGTAGAAATCTCTACAATTAAAAAAAAAGTAGAGATGTTCTTAGGGGTATCCGTCCAGTGCATCCCCACCTGGCCCAGCGCCTGGAAGTAAAATTAATTTTTGTTTATTTAATACAAAAAAGCTAAATATTTTGTTTTGAATTATTTATGACACGACAAAGTTTATATATTTAAACAAATTTATTTATAAAATGCTCTGCTGTTTCAGCTCGTAGAAATCGTGAAAATTTTAATTTGGCTTAAATGATTAACTATTTCTAACACGAAAATTATTCGTTTTAGCCGTATTCGTGTTAAACGAGTTCAATTGTACATATTTGGATAAATATATATATAAATTTTAATATTATCGAATTATAAAAGTAAAAAAAAAAACATTGAGTTTAATCAGAACAAAGTCAAAACTGATTTAAAATATCAGCTTTACGAACTAAATTTGGGGTCCAAGGCCACGCTCCATTTGGACCACGCTTTAAAAAATCCCTGTATAGACTGGCTGTGATAGCAAATGCATCATGCTAGTGATGGGCGATTCTCGAGAATTCGACAATCGAGAAAAATCGTCATCGTAAAAAATCACAATCGATACAGCCATCGATTAATTCATAGAATCTACAATCGAGATGTTTTACAATCGATTATAACGAGAAAAGCTAAAAACAGTTATTGGAAAACTTAGCTATTATTCTGGCCGACAATTTCATAGTAGTGATAGGGCTTAGTGATGGGCGATTCTCGAAAATTTACCAATCGAAAAAAATCGTTATCGTAAAATACACAATCGATAGAGTCATCGATTACTTTCGAGAATCTACAAAGGAGATGTTCTAGAATCGATTATTGAAATCATTGTTTTTACAAATATATAAGGCAGATTTTATTAAATATAGGGTAACTGAAAACAGATGGAATAAAAAAACAACAAACCAAAGGGAAACTATAAAGAAGCCATAAGACTGGAAAAGTCTTGTAAGGGTGCCCCCTGGTTGAAAAAAGCGGAAAAAACGCGAGTAGCTATGAAGCGGTAAGGAGAGTTTAAGTATCAAAAATTAGAATTTTTAGGCAATTAGTACCAAAATGGCCAAAGAAATAAGAATCAAAAGCACCCCCTAGTGGCAAAAATATGAACTAAAGGATGATAAAAGGGATCAAAATTTTTTATTGATTTTTCTACGTCATTTGAGATTGGATCTTTAATTTCCCCATTTTTATAAAGTCTTCGACTGGAATACATTAAACGAACTCCCGCGGGGAGCAAAGTAGGAGGGAGGGGCAAGGAAAGTGCATAATATGAATAAGTGGTCACAGGACTTTCCAACGATATGGCACATGAGGGGTGTCGGCTAAATTTAGTAAAGTGCCCCCGCTCGGGGGCAAAGTAAGGGGAGGGGCGCGGGCGATATATAAAATGAAATAGTAGTCACAGAGCTTTCCAATGATATATCACATGAGGGGTGTCAGCAAAAGATAGAAAAGAGTCCCAACTCCCAGGATTCCAATTATCGTGCCCCCCCCCCCCCCCGAAATATACCCTGCCCATCCTTCTCTTTGAAATTTTCACATATTAAAAATTATTTATCGGAGGGCTCCGTAAAAAAATCGGATCTAAAATGTTTAAAAACGCTACGATTTCAAAAAGTTCGAAAAGTGCCTATCTCGGGGCGCCAAACTAAGGAAGGAAGAAGAAAGGTTCATAATATGAAAGAGTAACTTTGCGATGATAACCGAAAACTTTCCGATGATAGATCAAATGACTGGTCCAAAAAAAGTTTGAAATCTACCCCTCCCACGTGGGTTCCCTCGTTTATCCTAGAATATACCCGGAAATCACGCAGCCCCACTTTTAAAATTTTATATTTAATAAATAATATTTATCGGAGAGCTCCATTAAAAAACCTCATTTAATGATATTTATTGTAGAAATCTCTACAATTAAAAAAAAAGTCACCCCCGCACCGCTCTCTCCCCCCCCCCCCACCGAACCCCTTCCGGAATTCAACTCTGGGAGGAGAAAGGTTCATAATAATAAAGAGTGGTGAAAGGACTTTCCGATGATATGTCAAGGAGAGGTTTGGTAAAAGTTTGAAAATTACCCCCCCCCTCCCTTTGTGCACTCTCGCGCACCCCAGAATTCACTCCCCTTCCTCTTTGAACTTTTTATATTTAATAAATAGTATTTATCTGAGTCTCCATGTATGGGGCAGCTTGGCAAAGCTAAAATAAGAGAAACATTGAAAATTCGTGGCAAAATGACACTAAATTTAACAGTAAAGTTTGAAAGTAGGACTATACAGAACTGAATACATAAACACCTATGCTTCATAACCCACATCGGTTAATAGCAATAAAATGAAAAGTGCCAGTTAAACTGATGGCATTGAGCTCACAGGTTATTAACACTAACTGTATATTATACACTTATTTCAAAGAATAATGTCCCTCTAAAAATAAATGAAGGGAATTATCCCCCGTTTGCTCCCTTTGTACTTAACCAATGAACCTCCAAATCTAATCAGGGAAACTCCTTAACTATAATAAATCAGTATATCAAATTTGAAGCAAATCGGATAATTCTGCATGAAAAAAAGAAACATATCGCTAAATTAAGGGTGGTCTAACCCCTTTAACCCTTTTATACTTAACTAATGAACCTCCAAATCTAATCAGGAAAGCTCCTTATCAGAACAAACATAGAAAAAAAAGTTAAAGTAAATTGAATAATTCTCGATGAAAATCCATTTATCTAAATTAAGGGGACTTGCCCCCTTTTCGCCCTTGTATACTTAACCAATGAACCTCCAAATCTAATGAAGGAAGCGCCATATCGGAATAAATCGGTATATTAAATTTGAAGCAGATCCAATAATTCTGCATGAAAAACTCTTTTATCTAAATTAAGGGGAGACTAGCCTCTCCCCTTTATACTTAACCCATAAACCTCCAAATCTAATCAAGGCAGCTTCTTAACATAATAAACCGGTATCCCAAATTTGGAGCAAATCGAATAATTCTGCATGAAAAACCCATTTATCTAAATTAAGGAGGGGGTCTACCCCCCTTTCCCCCCTTTATACTTAGCTAATGAACCTCCAAGTTTAATCAGGGAAGCTCCTTAACATAATAAACCGGTATACCAAATTTGGAACAAATCGAGTAATTCTACATGAAAAACACATTTATCTAAATTAAGTGGGGAACCAGCCCCCTTCTCCCCCTTTATCCTTAACTAATGAACTTCAAAGTTTAATCAGGGAAGCTCCTTAACATAATAAACCGGTATACCAAATTTGGAGCAAATCAAATAATTCTGCATGAAAAGCCCATTTATCTAAATTAAGGGGGGGACCAGCCCCCCCTTCTCCCCCTTTATCCTTAACCAATGAACTTCCAAGTTTAATCAGGGAAGCTCCTTAACATAATAAACCGGTATACCAAATTATGAGCAAATCAAATAATTCTGCATGAAAAGCCCATTTATCTAAATTAAGGGGGGGGGGTCTAACCACCTTCTCCCCCTTTACACTTAACCCGTAAACCTGCAAATCTAATCAAGGCAACTTCTTAACATAATGAACCGGTATACCAAATTTGGAGCAAATCGAATAATTCTGCATGAAAAACCCATTTATCTAAATTAAGGAGGGGGTCTACCCCCCTTTCCCCCCTTTATACTTAGCTAATGAACCTCCAAGTTTAATCAGGGAAGCTCCTTAACATAATAAACCGGTATACCAAATTTGGAACAAATCGAGTAATTCTGCATGAAAAACCCATTTATCTAAATTAAGTGGGGGATCAGCCCCCCTTCTCCCCCTTTATCCTTAACTAATGAACTTCCAAGTTTAATCAGGGAAGCTCCTTAACATAATAAACCGGTATACCAAATTTGGAGCAAATCAAATAATTCTGCATGAAAAGCCCATTTATCTAAATTAAGGGGGGGACCAGCCCCCCCTTCTCCCCCTTTATCCTTAACCAATGAACTTCCAAGTTTAATCAGGGAAGCTCCTTAACATAATAAACCGGTATACCAAATTTGGAGCAAATCAAATAATTCTGCATGAAAAGCCCATTTATCTAAATTAAGGGGGGGACCAGCCCCCCCTTCTCCCCCTTTATCCTTAACCAATGAACTTCCAAGTTTAATCAGGGAAGCTCCTTAACATAATAAACCGGTATACCAAATTATGAGCAAATCAAATAATTCTGCATGAAAAGCCCATTTATCTAAATTAAGGGGGGGGGGGGGGTCTAACCACCTTCTCCCCCTTTACACTTAACCCGTAAACCTGCAAATCTAATCAAGGCAACTTCTTAACATAATGAACCGGTATACCAAATTTGGAGCAAATCGAATAATTCTGCATGAAAAACCCATTTATCTAAATTAAGGAGGGGTCTACCCCCCTTTCCCCCCTTTATACTTAGCTAATGAACCTCCAAGTTTAATCAGGGAAGCTCCTTAACATAATAAACCGGTATACCAAATTTGGAGCAAATCAAATAATTCTGCATGAAAAGCCCATTTATCTAAATTAAGGGGGGGACCAGCCCCCCTTCTCCCCCTTTATCCTTAACCAATGAACTTCCAAGTTTAATCAGGGAAGCTCCTTAACATAATAAACCGGTATACCAAATTATGAGCAAATCAAATAATTCTGCATGAAAAGCCCATTTATCTAAATTAAGGGGGGGGGGTCTAACCACCTTCTCCCCCTTTACACTTAACCCGTAAACCTCCAAATCTAATCAAGGCAACTTCTTAACATAATGAATCGGTATACCAAATTTGGAACAAATCGAATAATTCTGCATGAAAAACCCATTTATCTAAATTAAGGAGGGGGTCTATCCCCCTTTCCCCCCTTCATACTTAACTAATGAACCTCCAAGTTTAATCAGGGAAGCTCCTTAACATAATAAACCGGTATACGAAATTTGGAGTAAATCGAAGAATTCTGCATGAAAAACCTATTTATCTAAATTAAGGAGGGGGGGGGGGACCAGCCCCCTTCTCTCCCTTTATCCTTAACCAATGAACCGTCAAAACTAAACAGCGGAACGCCTTATCAGAATGAACATAAAAGAAAATTGAAGCAAATCGTACATTTTAATCAAGAGTTATCGCGTTACGTACATACATACGTACGTACAGTACATGCATACACACAGAACCGACGGGTACATTAGCTCTCAGGCTTAGATAGCCTGTGAGCTAAAAAGAGATTGGATAAGCAGATGGACTCCTTTGAGAAATTATGACTTAAACCAGAAATGCGGTAAGTTTGACTCTGAAAGCTTCATTTCCATCTCGCATTTCGGCAAATCTCATCTCGATGCTTTTTCCAGCATTTCGACGCTTCCAGATGGCCAGCTGCTCGATGGTTGGTTCTCTCGCGGTTTTAAACCTTTCGGGATGGGAAGTCTCTCGAGAGTTTCCTCTCGCCCTTTTTAACCTTTCCCGATGGGAAGCCTCTCGCTTGTTACTCTCGTCCTTTTCGAAATCTCCCAATGAAAAGCCTTTCGAGGATTTCTCTCGCGCTTTTCAACATTTCGCTATGAGAAGCTTTTCGAGGATTTCTCTCGTCCTCGGCAGAGAAGAAAAGTAAGAAAATTTATCGAGAGTACCAAGGGACGAGATAGAGAAAAAGGCATGACAATGCTGTGAAATGAAGCTTTAATTTTCAAAGTTTCTCTTATTTTAGCCCTACCAAGATGTCACATACCTGGAACCCTCCGATAAAAATTATTTGTTAAATATAAAATTTTCAAAGAGGAAGGTGGGTCGGGTGATTTCGAGGGAGGAGGACGTGAGAGTGCACTCATGAGGTGCAATTTTAAAATTTTTACCGAACCTTTCCTGTGGCATATAATCGAAAAGCCCTTTGACCACTCTTTCATACTATGAACCTTTCTTCGCCCAAAGGGGGATGGGGAAGGGGCGAACAAATTTTTAAAACCGTAGCCGATTTCTATAATAAATTTAAATATCACTTTAAATATGGGTTTTTTATGCAGTCTTCCGGTAAATATTATTTATTGAACATAAAAATTTTAAAGTGGAGGAGCAATTTTCAAACTTTTTTTGGACCAGTCATGTGATATGTCATCAGTAAGCTTTCGGATGACTCTTTCATATTATGAGACTTTCTTCCTCCCCTCCCCAATTTGGCCCCCACTGCGAGGGTATTTTTTTCCGCTTTTATAATTTTAGATCGGATTTTTTTATGGAGCCCTCCGCTAAATATTATTTATAATATATGAAATTTCAGGACACTTTTCCAAATTTAGCCAAGACCCCTCATGTGACATATCGTTAGAAAGGTTTGTGACTACTTATTAGTGCTATGCACTTCCGGTGGCCGCCTCCCTCCACTTTGCCCCCCCGGAGGACACTTTTCCAAATTTAGTCAGTACCCCTCTTATGAGATATCGTTGAAAAGGTCTGTGACTACTTATTGATGTTATGCACTTCCGGTGACAGTCCCCCCACTCTTTGCCCCCCCTGGGGACACTTTTTCAAATTTAGTCAAGACCCCTCGTGTGAGATATCGTTGGAAAGGTCTGTGACTACTTATTGATGTTATGTACCTACGGTGTCCCCACCACCACTTTGCCCCCCCCCGGGGGGCACTTTTCCAAATTTAGCCAACACCCCTCATGTGAGATATCGTTGGAAAGGTCTGTGACTACTTACTGATGTTATGCTCCTCCGGTGTCCATCCCCCCATTTTGAACCCCCCCCTCGGGGGACACTTTTCCAAATTCAGCCAAGACCCCACATGTGAGATATCGTTGGAAAGGTCTGTGACTACTTATTGATGTAATGCACCTCCGGTGACCGCCCCCCCCACTTTTCCCCCACGGGGGTGTTTTTCTAAATTTAGCCGAGACCCCTCATGTGACATATTGTTGGAAAGGCTTATGACCACTTACTCATGTTATCCGCCTCCCGCACCCCTCCCCCCCACGGGGAGGGCATTTTTATAAATTCAAATCCAGACTTCTCATGTGACATATGGTTGGAAAGGCCTAAAGACCTGTGACGACTTAATCATATTATGCAGCTGCTGTGCCCCTCCGCTCGCTTTGACCCCTCCCCCAAGAGATCTGGTCCGACGTTCATTCGTTTCGATATTATATTTTTTACAAGATTTTATAGTGCGTGCACACCACACCCGCCTGCTATCATATATCAGTGCCGTATATAGCGGGTAACCTGTTCGTGATTTCATATTACAAGATTACGTATAAATTAGGGGCCCCGATTAAAGGAGGGGACCGCTAGCGGTCAAAGTCACCTAGACTTTATTAACATCGACTCATTCCAGTTCACCCGCAGACGATTCTTGATAAATGTATGACGTATATAATACATAATATATGATTTATAAAATAAATTTGCAAACTGTAGTCATCGAGAAAAAATTTATACAATCGAAAAATATCGAGATGTCCATACAATCGAGAAAATCGAGAAAAACATCTCGTTATCGCCCATCACTACATCATGCTACAGAGACCCAGAAGCGGGGTTCGTAAATATCATATTATTTCCGAAAATATAAAAAATATTCTATATTTCGATATATTAGGTTGAGCAAAAAGTTCTGGGAAAATTTTAATCTAATAGTTACGAGAATTTATATCGTATGTAGGAGTACAATGGTATATCTAAAGGAGTTCAGGCATTTCGGCTCCAAAATTGCTATTGAACAGTATGATTTGCGTGTGTTGATCCGGCATTATTGGAGAAAAGGTCTAACGATTCTGAACGAATGAAGTTGAAGAAGCATGTCAAGAGTTTTTCGATTCCAAGGAGCCGCCATGGTACGTCAACAAATCCGGAATCTGGAAGAACGATGGCAGAAAGTAGTGGACTACGATGGTCTCTACTTTAAAGAATAGTCCTTGTTGTTAATTTGCGCATAACAATGCAACTTTCACAAATTTCCCAGAACTTTTTGCTCAACCTAGTATATACCCGATATTTTTGATATATATCCGATATTTTCAAAATAATCAGTTTATTGATAATGATAGATATTTTCAGACATAATATAAAATAGAAACTAAAACATATCGCATTTAGCATGAAAACTTAATAAAACCAGTATTCCACATGTCTTGATTATTATTATTATTATTATTTCTAAGCAAAAAAAAATTAGGATTAACTAAATGAAAACAGACGCAATTTGCTTTTTACACTCAGAAAATATAAACTACAAGATTTAGTATCAATTATTAAGAAATTTTATGTTTTATACAACAAAATTTTAAATACAAAATAATTCGCTTTTATCGAAAAAAATTGAGCAAAAATGTAAGCTTGTCTGCTTTTTCTTTCTCTAACCTGTTGTGCAGTTTAAACTGAACAAACCAAAACCAACAAGTCGGAAATTGTACGTCAAACGTGGCAAATGAGGTGCGTTCGTACTATGACTAGTTTTATAAATATTTTTTGCACCGCATATTGTACTGAATGTACTATATATGATAGTGCACTTCATAAGTACATATCAATTTCCTTCTGTTCGAAAGGCTGTAACATCGGTAAAATGCACTTGAAATAATTTTTTCCCATTGGCCGTAATGTAACGGAAAATTTTTGAATGTCCCTGTAACAGGGCGTGCCGAAGGCTGTTTTAGTGGGGGGGGGGAGGGTGCGAACTGAATTTTGCCGACTGCAAGATCGGGGGTGAGAAAGGCTTTGTGATAGCCCCCCCCCCCCCCCCAGCGACGGAGTCAACTGTTCTACAATACTGTGAATTTATAAAAATCACTAAAAGTCTTAAGTGTTCACCTGCATTCTCCTTAACCACAGTCGGAATTAAATGCTGTTATTCACTATGTGTAAATTTTTTTAAATTATTTTACTATATAAGTAGAGTTGAGAATCCTGTTATTAATTAGAATTCTGCTTACGATTTAAAAGGGAATGTGTACGGATGTACCGTACATTAACCAGTTCTCAAAAGTAACAATTTAAGAATGTTGAAGTACTTCGGAATTTATGTTTCTATAAATAAAACCACATGCTATTGTGTAATGTAAGTGTACAAATTTTAAAATACATAAAAAAGACAAATCTTGCTTGCTAAAAATAAGATATAGGGTAGATGTGCCAGTAATGGACACCCTTCCAGTAATGGACACCCCTTGATGTTTTTGGTTCATAAAAAAATAACTAATAAATATTTAGCTTTAATTATTTTTTTTATAATTCCCCCTTGTATGTTTTATAAAACTGGGTTATTGTTGACACTTTTAATCAAACCAATCAGGAAGCAGAAAATAATGTTTCAAAGTTTCGCTGTTTTTCTGTGAAAATCTTAATGAAGAGGCTAAGAGTTGGCTTCGTTTAATCAATTTATATATTATTTATTTTCTTACAAAATGTGAATGTTTTTGTTTGAGTAGCAATCGAAAACTTTGAATTTTATATACCAATGGCCATTTACAAAATTTCATTTATTTTTAAGATTTTAAGAGGGGTGTCCATTACTGGGATGGTTAATTAGTCATTTTCCAGTAATGGACACCCCATGTAGACATTGCTAAAAATGCAATTTTAGTGATGTTTATAGTGCATAAAATACTTTGGCTTAACTGCAAATCTAAATAATCAAATTTAATTTTTAAATTATACTTACCAAAATGTAATAACACCAAAACTTTTATAAATAGCTGCTTTTAAGTTATTTTATGAGATTTCAATATTTTATTTTATTTATTATTGTTTTTTTATGTAGTACATATACCTTGCATATTTTATAATCCGGCAATCAAACCAGCCAGGAAGCAAAAAATATTGTTTACGAGCACAGTCAAAGAGGGGTTCATAGGGCTTAATCCCTCTCCGTTTAAATAAAAGCAATTAAGTTACAGAAGCTATTAAAAATCTATTTTCTGTCTTAAATGTTTCCTTATTTTTTAAAAAAATGTAATACTATTAATGAAAGTTACAGGTAATATTCATGAAACTATAGTAAATCTGCAGATCATTGGCCTCAAACATCAGTACTACAGTTTTATTTTGAAATTAATTTAAATACTAAATAAATTTTTATTTAGTATTTAAAATATTCAACTCACAATATCACTTCTTTCATATTTGTAATATTAATTATTATAAATGATATATCAAGTAGAGTCTGGAAGATTGTTAAAAATAGAGACACAAAACTAAACATTTAAAAATAGTGGCACAAAACTAAACATTAATATTCCAAAACTTTTTTTTAATTACCCTTTAAATCCACCACTGTTACAATAATTTGATAGCTGTAATTGCCTGATATTTAGTATTTTAATCTATCCATCTAAAATAATTAAAACTATCGATCTTCGGATAATTTCAATAATTGATACAAACAATAAATGATTATCACAAATACTTTATTAATTACTGGTATCCTAAATGTTAAATTTATTTGAAAATAACTATTTTGTTTCATTAGTATGTATTCATTAAATTCTGGCTCTAAATAGTCATAAAAACAATTATATTTATTACTTTTTAGGGGGTGTCCATTACTGGAACAGAGGGTGTCCACTACTGGGCCAGAGGGTGTCCATTACTGGGCTTTTGGGTGTTTTGATATATTTCTGTTATTTAAAATTAAATTTCTATTCATATTGGGAAATGAGGCTATAAGAATGGTTAAATATTGTCGATAGATTAATATAATATTGAAAAAACTGGAATATAATAATTTTAACTATTAATAAAAAAATAATTTTTAAAGAAATTCCTTAAGGGTGTCCATTACTGGCACATCTACCCTATATTAGTATAAGAGACTAAAAATTATCCTTCTACATTTTTAAATTTTCACCCGCCTATCCTTCAGAATAGCCCATTTTCCAGCTACACTGTCTAAATCCAACATGTCAGTTATGTCTGTTTCACAGGTTAATAGCATTAGTTCGTCCAGTCGCTCTTCCGACATGGTGGTACGCAAGTAATTTTTTACTAATTTTAACCTGCTGAAACTTCTTTCATTACTTGCCACAGTTACTGGGATAATTAAGGCCAACTTGTAGGCCAAAGAAAGGTTAGGATACAAATGAGCCTTCCCCACAAGTTTTTGCGCTGCTGCGCCAATTATATCCGATTCAGAACTAGCTATTTTTGAGGACATGAGAACAATTTTACATTCAAGTTATCTACACTGTTAAAAATATCGTGAAAAATTACCTCTGTTTTTAAAGGCTATCTATTTTCTGACCGATGAGAACGCTACATAAACATATATGAAGCGTTTTCATTGGTCAGAAAATAGATAGCCTTTAAAAACAGAGGTAATTTTTCACGATATTTTTAACAGTGTACATCTTTGAGATCATCAGGAAATAATTGACATAGTTTAGAAATGTCCTCGGTAGAGCTATACTTGATCCTAGATGGAAGGGGCCCCACCAGTGGCCGAGAGGTTCTGCTGTCGTAGCTGGTAGACGGGAGGTGCTGGGTTCAAACCCAATCGCGCCCATCGGCCTAATCGTTCGGAGTTTTCGTGGTTTTCTTCGAACCTTGGATTTCCAAGCGTTAATACGGGTTAGATTCCCTTAGAAAGACCCCCACGAGGGAACCCCCTCCTTGGGCCTATATCCCACATGTTGATAATTGGCCGTCACAAACCAAACCAAACCAAACCTAGATGAAAGGAGACAGGCCAGTGGTTTAACTTTCTCAAATACCAACTTATGAATGTCTCCAAATGCAGTTGTAAGCCCATCTACCACCTTCAAAATTTCTGCTTTAAAATAATTCTCTCGTGTAAATAGAACTGCAGTTTCAGGATTTTCGTCGATCTTCGATGGAGGCCTCCGTCGCCTGTGCCGCAAATTGAACTCATAATCTTGATTTATTCCATGTGTCTCGCAGATGTTGTCAGCTTCCTTAATGATCTTCATTATTGCCGCCGCATCATCATTCAGGAGTTTCTGAATGCTTTCGTAAGTTTTGTGCATTATGTCGGTTCCCTCTAAAATGTTCAGGTCTTCACGCTGCAATTGCTCTGTTGCTAACTTGGTCTTAAAAATAATTGTTTTCATTGCAAGTAAAGAAACAATGAAATCATGTGACATCATTTTGCTTCTTAACCCTGCCGCCTTAGCTCGAGCATCCTTGTCAACCTTCATGTCTTCAGAAATAATTTGCAGAGTATGGATGAGGGCATCATAGGACGATAAAATAGCTCTGACTGAATCCACTCGCATAGTCCATCTTGTCTTCGACAAAGATTTCAAGGTAAGACTCTTCTGAAGACTTCCATTTTCTCTCTCAGTATGCCGAATCGCTTTGTACTCAGTGAAAAGAAGTTATAGAGATCCTGGATACTGTCGTAGAACAATTTTATTATATTGCTTTCTTCGCACGCATGTTCAACACATAAATTCACTTTATGCACGAGGCAAAGTATGTATAAAATAGATCTACCAGCTATTTCTGAAAGTTTTGATTGACAGCCTAAAATGCGGCCGGACTATTTTCACTATATTCACATAAAATTTTCACCGAATTATCCGCCATCATGCGACAAAAACAAACTTTTGCAAATCGCTCTTCTTCTGTGTCCGTGACTTCATCTTTTAAATGCAGCAACCTCAAATAACTAGCGCCAAATCCAGAGCCAAGAGGTCACCAAATTCTAAGAATCAGTCCATAGCAGAAGTGAGCAATTAAAGAGGCTACATGGGAAAACTTACAATACAGATTGCAACAACCCCCCCCCCCCTCCCCCTTCCTTTCACGAAAGTCTCAAATTCTCAGAAACGCGATTCTCTCTCTCTGTCTATCACCTCCGCTCTCTGACAACCCCTCCCTCCCACACAGAGTCATACACAATCTTCCGTAAGAAGTTCTTTCTTTTCCCCTTTAAAGACGAACAACAGAGAATTGAAATGATACTGATGACGGGAGAGGGGACTTTTTGCAAGGTGTGTTCTTAACTTTCCGACTATTCTAAATGTTACCAACTCTTCCAAATAAGTGGGGGGGGGGGGTGTTCCACCCCCACCACCCCCCCGCTAGGCACGCCCCTGCCCTGTAATTAAACTATACATCCGTTTCTCATAAAATTTGAAATGACTCAACAATATTCAGATCTTGGTTTAATAGACGTTGCGCTCTTATGCAAAAATGCATGCATACAAAATTTATTACGATTATATACACCGAAGAGCCATTACATTATGACCACCCTCCATCTATTACAATAAGCTCGCCCAGAAACAAAACCACGGTATGTGTTTGGCTGATGTTGTCGTATATAAAGCGTTCATGCACTGTATTTCAAAACGTAGCGTCATTAGCGACATAATGGAAAAAAAACAGCATAATTATCAGACCTTGATACAGGGCAAATCGTTATGGCCTGGCGACTGGAAACGTCGATATCGGAAACGGCGCGTTTGGTGGGCACTCCACGTGCAATTTTTATGAGCACGTATCGAAATTGGTGTATGAATGGTGAAACGACAAGTCGCCGGCCAGCGGTGTGTCGCCCGCGGCGCATTGATTCCTGAGGAGAGGGAAAATTGCTTCGCATTATTCGTCGTGACCGAAGAGCTGCAACTTTCGAAGTCACCCACAGCTACAACAGTGGCGACCCAGATAGTGTTTCTCAACACATAGTGTCACGTGTACTGCTGCGTAAGGGCCTACACAGACGGAGGACGAAGCACGTTCTTTCGCTGATGGCACGTCATCGCCAACAGCGCCTGCTACGGGCCCAGGAACATCGGAATTGGACCATAGAAAAATAGAAGAAAGTTGCATGGTCCGACGAATTACGTTTTCTGGTCAATCAAATCGACGGACGCGTGCGAGTATGGCGATTTCCAACAGAAACCCTGGCCCCCGGATTCACAGTTGGTCGGAAATGTGCCAGTGGTGGCTGTATTATCGTGTGGGCGATGTTTTTATGGAGCGCATTAGGACCCATAGTTCCCATAGAACAATCCTTGATGTCTGAGTGCTACCTGAACATCGTTGCAGACCAGGTACAGCCGTTTCTGAGAGCAGTATTTCCGGCGGGTGATTGCATTTACAAACAGAATAATGCACCATGTCATAAGTGGTCGAATCATCAGAGAGTGATAAGAGAAGCATTCTAGAGAGTTTCAAATCACGTCCTGGCCTCTAAATTCACCTGACATGAATCCAATAGAAGATTTGTGGTTCCACCTGGAAATCCCAATTCGGTTTGCCATGCTACTACCTCGCAATGTGCGAGAACTACAGGACCAGTTGGTGACCGTTTGGTACGAGATACCTCAGACTACCTATAAGCACCTTTTCGAGCCAATGCAAGCCGGCTGTTGGCGGTTTTGTGGGTGAAAGGTGGTCCTACGTCGTATTAAACAGGTGGTTATAACGTAATGGCTCTTCGGTGTACATTCAATTCATTAATACGGAAATAATAGGATTCATTAATACGGAAATAAATCTTTAATAGGATAGATATAACCACCATTGCAACCTAGAATCATTACCTATCACGGGATATATTTGAATTAATTACGTATGATTGGATTTAATAGAATGAAGAAAACGTTTATTAATATATTTTTGAGTTTTTATTCAATTTTCATAAAATTTGAAATGACTCTACAGAATTTTTGCAACGATTATATATATTAAATTTCAAATGATTCGGTTGGGTAGTTTTTGCGCTGTTATATGCGGACAGACGGACCAGATGACCACTATAGGTGCTACGTATTTATATAATTACGAACGCACCTAGAAAAGATTCATTTTAATGAAACTGTAAATATAAATAGCTTGTTTTCTAAATTAGACAGTTTAACTTTCTATAGCTGTTCTATACAAATATTGTCCTACATAATTGGTTGTACATTTAAAATGGTACTTTGTTGTGCATTTAAATATTTAGCTTCAAATGTAAAACTTCGAAAAGATTTTTTTTTTGAGGGTGTGGAGAGATAAACAGCTACTTCCAGAGCAAAAAGTCTTTATCTACAGAAAAACACATAAAAAAAAAATCATTTATAACTTGACTTCTTTGACTGAAAATATCAAAAATATCATACATAATATATTAAAAATAAATATCGAATATCTGAGAATGTCAAATTTCATGATATTTTGATAACAAATATAGGCTATATATCAATATATATATATATCGATCGATATATATATCCATTGATATATATCACCGAACCCTGCCCAGAAGGCCACTTACATTCTTTGTTTTTTCTTTGCAGTTTTGTAACAGATCGCTTCGCGTAGTCACACTTCACACCACTGTATTCGAAATTTTATTATTTCTAAATCTTAATTTAATACTTAGTAAACTTTGTATTTTTGAAATTTTTGTCAAATAATCCATCATTATTATATTGAAATCAAACAAATTAAATGCCTGTTCAAAAGTAGTTTTAAGTGTCCATTACGATGTTTTTCTCTGAGAGATGATCGATGCGTCATTATAAAATCAAGGACTTAAAAATTTTAGTCGGATAAATTACCTATTTGTCATGACACGCTTGTTGTCTCATATGATATATCCACTTGTTGAGGTATGTTTATAATAATCATAAAATCAAGGCCAGAATTTATATTTGAAACACAAAAATCTAATTGAAAGTTTAATAAATTAAAATATTATTTACACAGGATGTTCCGAAACGTTCTAAGGTGCTTTAATTTTTTTCCTGTTGCAAATAAGTTGGCAATGTTAAGTGCAAAAGTATTCAAAATAAGGTAGTGATAATGATAATAAAAAAGTCTTGACATTAATTTTTTTTTAAAGTTACACTTTTAAATTTTTATAGAACCCTTTAGACAAAATTTGTCATTGGGGAAAAAATATACTTTTTCTGCAACAAGATCGTTATGAAAAATTGCCTTCTTTTGGTGGAAATTGCGTTGGAAATTTTGATGGAAAATTCATTCATTGGTGGAAATTTCAACTGAACTATTCGTTTATCTAAACTGACTTTTAGCATATTATGCAGTATACATTCAAATTTATAGATTATATACAGGGCTGCACAAAAAAAAAAAAAGAAAAAAATCGAATATTTTTCCGACTTAGCAGAAATCCGGTTTTCAAATGCATTATGCGTTTTTTCAATTGTTTATTTAGACATCATCTTTCATATTAATAAACTGTGAAGTTTTGTTATAGTATTTCGAGTGTTTTGGAAAGTGTTAAATAATGTATGTTGGACGCATGAGTTTTCGCTCTTGTTCATTTTTTGGAGGGGAAAGTTTTCCGTATAAAAGAGAACATTCACACTACTTCAGGAAATTTATCTAAGGGGCTGTGCATATATAACGTTATCATTTTAGGGGGGAGGGGGTGGGCCTGTCACATGATATAGTAAGATATCTCTAGGGGGAAGGGGGATTTGTCTTTTGACATCGTTATCATTTATGATCCAACCAAAATTTTCTCTTTTTATTTGTAACTTGGTCTTTACATCAAAATAGTATGTTATCCTTTTTAAGTCTGTTATCTGTTTTTATGAAAATACAAATTTATTATCATAAAATTATTTAATTCGAAAATGTGGAATACCCCAACGTTTGGCATTCCATTTCTTCTGTCATATGTGAATGCATTTTGCTGGGCAACATATAACTATGATATGTTCCCGCACCATGTTGGTTAAATCAAAGTAAAATTGCGTAATTTGTTATTTCTGTTTGTATAAATATTTTTTATAAAATATAATTATGAGTGTAAAATTATAATGTTTATATATTTAAGTAAAATAAGAGTGTAAGTTCATACAAAAATTATTAAGTTGATTTTAAATAGTAAATATATATTTTTAAAAAATTGTTGTATTGTAAAATGAATGTATAACGTTGAATGGAGTTCGGATCTCAGACAACAACAATACGCAGACGCCATGGTGTCGTTTTATGACAAGCCAATGGAAAGTGGTGTATAATTAGAAGTCGTAAAATCATAAAAACGTTGGAATCAATTTATGGCCTCAATAAAAGTGTTGGGATAAATTTATGACTTTTCAGACCACCCAAACTTTAAGGCAGATAATAATATTAAAGTATATGTAAGGGGCCATTTGCAGACTGCTAGCTAATAGGCCTATCGAAGTATAATAAAAAATCTTCTCACATCCAATAACAGTGGACTAGACAAAATAGTTCCACCCACTGCAGGAACTGGTGTGCAAGAAGAATAAGTTTTAAAAAAAGATAGTCTGAAAAAAGATGTAGAGGATGCAAGAGCTCTCCTGAAAGCCCGTGCAATGAGTCCCGTAAGCCCTAGTAAAGCCCAGGCGAGATGGACATGTTGAGGCGAGCCTAATCGAGCCTAATCAAGCCTAATTGAGGATGTCTTCCTGAGGTACCTATCGGAGTGAGCCTAATCAAGCCAAATTGAGGATGTCTTCCTGATGTACATATCGGAGTGATCCTAATCAAGCCAAATTGAGGATGCGTTCCTGATGACACATTGCCATGATCCTAAGCAACGCATCAACTCGGAATTTGATGAATAAAGGCCACCATCCCGTATATTAAAAGAAGGTACTATTTTAAACATTTTCTTTTACCACTTAAGATCATATGAAAAAACTTAAAAATACTTTTCTGATATTTTACGGTAGAGAGTTATCTGAGATCCGACCAAACCAACAATTAAATAAGATTAAGGGAATTTTAAAAATGAAAGAGAGTATTTCTTTTAGCAAAAAGAAACAATTATAATAATTAGAGTACGTGAAAATATTGTCTTTTTTTTAAAAAAAGATTAAACATACTTAAAATAATGAGAAGCAAACAAAAGTGTTGCTTTCTATTTTTTGAATTAATATTATGTTTTTCTGTAAATAGATATGTTCAATGTAAATAAAATATTTAATCAAGTTTTAAAAAGTTTCTGTAATTATTTAATTAATAATATTTAAAGTGTGTCAATTCTTTTTTTTTACAGCTTAAATTTTAGTTTAATTCATAAGTGGAAGAGTTCGTCTAAATAATTCACAACGCAAACTCTTAATTTTATTCGTAATTATTCAAATTTAATAATTACTTTTTGACGCGAATTATAATTTAATTTTATTAATGCTTCGCGTTGCTCTTCTACTAGAATGTAGGTAAATACGATCACTTATATTATTTAAGTTTATCTAAGGTATATAAAACTATATACCAATTTGCTATGAGGTTGCTTGGATGATTTGGACCAATTAACAATTTTGAATATATTTAATAAAAAATAAACAGGTGTAATTATCTGTCCAGCACATTTATAATACGCTGTTCGAGAAACCCTATGCTAAGGCAACTTAAAATGATACTTGCGTTTACTAGTAAATAACAAAGAAAGAATATTGTCCACCTATTTTGTTGATAAGAAATTCTGTCTGCCCCCTACCCCCATGTGCGGGGAAAAGTGCAAGAAGACATTATTATTGTTGAATGCATTATGTAATAAAAAGGTATTATTAAATGCTTTTAAATTGTAACTATTTCCTTTAAGTGTTATTTGATATATAAAGCAATATTTTGTTGACTTCTCTTTTCGAATCAATAGAGCATGCGAAAAATAAATGTAAATAAATGTAACCATATTTGTATATCACCCTCCCCCCTCCCCCGCAAAAAAAAAAAAAAAAAAAAAAAAAAAAAATCAAAAAATTAAAAGGCATTTTTAGGCATTGATAACAATATCATTGTGTATGTGTGTGTGTGTGTATGGGGGGGGGGGGTTCGAGGAATGATAACGTATGATATCGAAAGGGGGGGGGGGGAGGGACCCAGAATTACCAAAAAGTTGATAACGTTATATAAGTACAGCCCATAACTGGAAAATCTGAATGTAATCGATAATCTGTTAACCAATCGTATGGCATCCTGATATGCTGTTTTTCGAAACGATCCCCGCAATTGAACATAGAAGAACTACATTTGCTATAAATACACTATATTGCCAAAAATCACAGGACACTTTATATTTTAGGCGTTTTATGGAATATCTAAAGAAATTCTTGGCGACTTCTTTAAGAATGTTGGGAGTATAAAAGTATGTATAAAGTATAAAGATATATATCTTAAAATGATGAAAATTTTATTAAAATAAATAAAAAAATATTATTTATTTATTTATTTATTACTAGCAGACTATGCCCGCTGCGCTGGTCTTTTTTTGCACACGAACCTTAAATCACACGAAATAATGAATTTGATCTAATTTGACCTTATATTTTAAAGCAACATGGACCTACACCTGGAATGTCCTGTTGTACTATCTTATGCGTTGGACAAAATTTGGGCTATTCAGAAGAACTCTTTTAGTTTATCAGTTATAGTGGAGTCTGGTAGGGGAATGAGGCAGTTATGGCAACAGGAGTTGAAATATCTTTAGTCACCACAGTACTAAATTATTGAACATTACAATGATTGCAGAGAATGACCATTAAACTAAAATAATTCTCGGGTGATTCATATTCGTTTGCTAGTTCTTGGACTCCGGACTTCTCAGCTTAAACGAAATGTGTTGTGTGTAGCTTGAATAAAACTTCACACTGCATTATGTTAAATTTCGCAATATGCATCTTCTCCTGGCAGGTCTATTACAGTTTTCCATCTTCAGATTCCAGAAGGCAAAAATACAGTCAAAAGTGTAACAAATTATTAACCATTATATTCAAAAGAAAAATGAAGAATAAAGAACGCAGATTTTTAAATCTGAATTGTTTGAATAAAAATAAAAGAACATAATTTTCATTGCCTTTTCATTTTATAGACCAGTTGCAATCATGTAACCGTTAACCTGGAAAAATCCTTGATGACTGATACTGATAGAAAAATAAACATTTAGTTTGCATCTAATAAAATCTTCCGTAATCGTATTAAGCCAAGGTTAACGCAAACATTAGAAGTGTTTGCAACGATAGAGTTACAAATGTAACACATTTAGTTAATAGACAAAGTTAATTACGCACCAAACTACTTTTCATTACATTATGTCAAATTGCTATTGACAAAATTATAGATCTTTTGCCAACAAAAGCCCATATCTTAAATGCAACTGACAATGATAAATCGTTAGTTATGCAAAATGTTTAGTAAAAATCCTTTTCGTGACTACTTGAACCGAACACTTTCTTTGCATTTTTCTAATGAGCATAAAAACACAGAGAGATAAAGAGACTTACTGTTTCCTTTATATTTAAGATTAAATTATTCTTCGATATGTTGCCTAAGTAATCCCGATATTGAAAATAATCGTTTATTTGTCACTAAGATTAATTCATGGGACAGTCTGTCAGACGAAATTGCTTTATAATGATCTAAATTTTGTTTAATCAGAATTGCATTTTTTTCTTATATAGGCTAACTGATAAATTGACAAATATTTTTCCATGCATTGGTAATAAAAAGTTTTTCAGTAGCTTGCAATTATTACTTTTTTCGTGACATTACTGACATTACAATAACAGAAGATGAAAAATATATAATACTGAATTTTATTCGTATGCTCCGTAATAAAAATTATAAATATAATAATAGCTAATTACAAAATCCCTCTAATATTTTGTAATCGGGTTCACCATCCACAGTCTTCAATCATAAATCAATCTTCCAAAAATATAGAAAAATGCTCCAATTGGCGGGTGACCAGATTACGGAAAATAAGCCCAATATCTTTTAAATACCTTCCTAAAAGAATAGAAGATATGCAGAAAAAATTAAAAGAAATGGCGAATGGAAAAGAACATTGAAAATTTATTTCAGCCTTTTAGGTAGCTTTCATTACAAAAAGCTACCTATTGCAGCCGTTCGGAAGAAAGCAATTTCAAAAAATTTTGGTATATTTTCATCGATCATGACCCCCAGACCCCGAAACCACACTCCGTTCAAAAGTTGATATATATATATCCATATATATATATATATATATATATATATATATATATATATATATATATACACTGCTCAAAACAATTAAAGGATATTGCAGTTTTATGTGGATTTCGTATCTGGTAAACTGTTTAGCTGATTGATACATGGTCGACAGACATAGTAGGTTATATGAGAATAAATTACACATGTTTGGCAGAAAAAAATGCATTTTATTGCGCATTTGTGTACTAAAGGAAAAAAAAACACAATTTGTGCATATGAGAAAAAAAGAATAAGAAAAGGTGTTTTCTTCAAAGAAAATCATTTTCAGTAGGGGGTATGGTTTCCACGGGCGGCCAGCAACGTTGAACACCTTTGAGGCATGGACTCAATGAGGCTATTAATGACGAGTTGGGGTATTCTGCCCCACTCTTCCAGAAGATCTCTTTCCAGTTCTTGGAGAGTTTGTGGGGGTTCTTGGCGGCCAGAAACTCGTCTTCCTAGAGCGTCCCAAACGTGCTCGATTGGATTCATGTCTGGAGAACACGCTGGCCATTCCATTCGAACGATTCCTTCCTCGAAAAGGAAATCCTCCACCAGGTTTGCACGATGTGGCCTGCAGTTATCGTCCATTAAAATGAAGTTATCTCCGATTGCTGCAGCGTAAGGGACTACAATAGGTCTGAGGATCTCATCCCTATATCGGCGACCAGTCAGAGCTCCATCTCGAATGATGTAGAGGTCAGTGCACCCGTCAATGGAGATGCCACCATACATCAACACTCGTCACCGCCAAATCTGACACTTTCGTGCACGAACGCAGGATTATTCCTACTGCCACGGTCCTTCCAGATGAAAATACGCCTATTATCCGGATGCACAGAAAAAACGGGACTCGTCAGAAAACAGAATATTGCTCCATTCATTTCTCCTCCAGTTGACATGCTCGGTTGCCCACTCCCTGCGGTCGCGACGATGCCTTGATGTTAATCTAACACATACCATCGGTCGGCGAGCATACAGACCTACAGCATGGAGCCGGTTTCGGACAGTCTGAGTTGAAATCGTGGTGCCTGTAGCCGAGCGAAGGTGTTGTTGGAGAAGAGTAGCGTTCATGGTTCGGTGTCTCCGAGCTGTTAACGCTAAATACCGATCTTCATTGGGCTTTGTTGCCCGTCTACGACCTTGCCCTGGTCTTCGGCCTGCACATCCACTCTCCAAAAAACGGTTCCAGATCCTGGAAATGACACTTTGTGACACTCCAATTGCTTGCGCTACTTCGGCTTGAGTTTGGCCCCTTTCTAACCTACCAACAATTCTCAAAGCTTCTGAATCTGTCAAATGACTTCGCTGAGACATCGTACTCATCGAAACAAAGCAATCACTGAATGCCGATCATCCTTGTCTTCATTCTCTTTTATCCAGTTGAAAGTCAAATTTCATTCGCTGCCGCTGAAGCGACGTTTTTGACGTCGAACTCAAAATTTGCATACTCTACAGTTTGAAAACCAGAAAAATTTGCATTTGTGATTCTCTTCTTCTATTTTCGGCAAAAAAAATTTCGTTTATATCTTTATTTTATATAAAACTTCAAATATCCTTTAATTGTTTTGAGCAGTGTATATATATATATATATATATATCTGATCTTTGTCACATTGTAACTCTCGTATTTATGAACCGATTTGGATGAAATTTCGTGTATACATAGTACATACCAATGTCTCGACCGAGTTCGTTGGCCAGCTTCATCCGCCATCTTGTTTCAAAATGGCGGCCATTTAAATTTTTAAAAAAAATTTAAAATTTGAAATATGGTGCCAAAAAATTGAGAATTGAAAAATATTTTTTTATGGTGTGTTTGATATTGACACAAAGATTCCGTAGCAGTTTTTGTTTCGTCTATATCTTAAAAAATAGCTGAGTTATAGCACTTTGAATTTCTAGCTTGGCTGACATTTTGAAACGACCTGATTTTTGTCACGCAATAACAGGCGTATTTATGAACCGATTTGGGTGTAACTTGGTGTATGTATAATACGTACCAATGTCTCGACCGAGTTCGTTGGCCAGCTTCATCCGCCGTCTTGTTTCAAAATGGCGGCCATTTAAATTTAAAAAAAAATTTAAAATTTGAAATGTGGTACCAAAAAATTGAGAATTGAAAAATATTTTTTTTATGATGTGTTTGATATTGATACAAAGATTCCGTAGCAGTTTTTGTTTTGTCTATATCTTAAAAAATGGCTGAGTTATAGCACTTTGAATTTCTAGCGTGGCTGACATTTTGAAACGACCTGATTTTTGCCACGCGATAACAGACGTATTTATGAACCGATTTGGATGTAACTTGGTGTGTACATAGTACATACCAATGTCTCGACCGAGTTCGTTGGCCAGCTTCATTCGCCATCTTGTTTCAAAAGGACTGCCATTAAAAAAAAATAAATTTTAAATTTAAAATGAGTTATCAAAAATTTGAAAAACGAAAAAGATTTTTTTAATGCGTTTGGCCTTGATACAAAGATTCCGGAGTAGTGTTTGTTTCGTATATATCTTAGAAAATGGTTGAATTATAGCACTTTGAATTTCTAGCATGGCTGACATTTTGAAACGATCTGATATTTGTCACGTGATAACACGCGTATTTATTAACCTATTTCGATGTAAGAAGACATGTGAATAGTATATCGTAACGTTTCGACCAAGTTCGCTGGCCAGCTTCATGAGCCATCTTGTTTCAAAATGGAGGCCATTAAATTAAAAAATAATTATATTTAAAGTGAGGTGCAAAAACATTAGAAATTGAAAAATATTTCTTTCTTAAGTATTTGACCATGATATAAGGATTCCGGATCATTTTTTGTTTTGTCTTTATCTTAAAAAATGGATCAGATATAGCAGTTTGAATTTGTAATGTGGGTGACATTTTGAAAAATCTGATTTTTTGCCTGCGACAGCACTTGTATATATCAACCTGTTCTGATGTGAGTGAGCATGTGTATAGGAATTACTAAGATCTCGACCAAGTTCACTCGTTAGTCTCATCCACCATGTTGTCTTAAAATGTCAGGAACTTCAAGATGTTGCCGAATTTGGCAACCAAATATAAGTTACTTTAAATAAAAGCAGCTTGGATAAAGCTGACTAATTTTGCGAAATTCTCATTCATAATGATTTAGTATTGATAAAAATTAGTATTGAATCTCCTAAAATCGGTTTCCACTAAATTGAGCTTCGTGTGTTTGAATAATATAAGCTTGCTTTTTATAAATAAGGAATATGAAAGCTACCTCTTCCTCCCGGCATTGGCCGGAAGGACTTTTCTTTTAATGTCGAGTTTATTTTATAGTAATAACGCATAATTTCAAAAACCTCCTTAAGAATAACTCGATTTCCTAACTTTTGAAGCCATGAATTTTCTGCACAGATGTCATATACATACCCATATTGGCGCGATTTTTTTCCGACACCAATTCGGAGAAAACATCAACAGCATAAACAACAACATCCGGGTTACCATATCACACAAAATAACGACATTTTGGCGCCAGTTAAGTACCGTTGCGTATATGATATTGGCGGCAGAAAAAAATCGCGCCAATATGTTTTTACTTTCTTCTATCTTTACAAGAAGAAAGTATTGGATTCATGAAAATTTTCGAATTCCGGTTTTCGACGGATTTACACATTTTAGGGGTCAGAGATTCCAAAAAACATGTTTTTACAAAATGTCTGTCTGTGACTCTGTGAGTCTGTCTGTCTGTCTGTGTGTATGTGACACAAATTTTGTGGGTGCTCTATCTCAAGAACTAATGCACGGAATTTAATAAAAATTGATATTCAGTTAGTGCCTAATACAAATTGATGCTGATTAGTTTTTGGTGTAAATCGCTCAACAGGTGGCGCTTCAATGCTGTATTATTCACGATTTTCGCAATAGCTCTATCTCGAGAACTAATGCACGGATTTTGATCAAACTTCAGATTTAGTTAGTCCTTGATATGAATTGATGATGATTACGTTTTGGTGTAAATCGCCCAACAGGTGGAGCTGTTATGATGAATTTTGCAGGATTTACACGATTTCATCAATAGCTCTATCTTAAGAACTAACGCACGGATTTTCATCAAACTTCAGATTAAGTTAGTCCTTGATATGACATGCTACTGATTAGGTGTTGGTGTAAATCGCCCAACAGGTGGCGCTTCTCTGCTGCCTTTTCCACGATTGCCTCAATAGCTCTATCAATAGAACTAATGGACCAATTTTCATCTAACTTCAGATTTAGTTGTATGTTGACACAAGTTGTTGTTAATTAGGTTTTGGTGTTAATCACCCAATAGGTGGCGCTGCTATACAGAAATTTTCACGATTTTCGCTATTGCTCTATCTCAAAAACTAATGTACGGATTTTCTCCAAACTTCAGATTCAGTCAGACGTTGACATAAATTGTTGCTGATTAGGATTTGGTATAAATCACCCAATAGGTGGCGCTGCTAGGCAGCATTTTGCTGAATTTAGACGATTTCAGCGATAGTCATATCTCAAGAACTAATGCACGGAATTTCATATCGTTAGAATCCTCATGAGATGCATAGATTGCCATTTAATTTTGGCAGTGTGATAGCGATTTTTGACGTATTAACATGTATGAGATAGAAGAAAGTTTTGGGATTGGTACATCCGACTAGTTTTTTGTTGTTTTGATTTTTTAATGTGTGAAATTAAATATTTTTTACAATATGTGTATGTGTAACAATCATTTACGTTGAAATTTAAATATTTGAATTCATTTTTATAATATTAACTGCTATTTATGCAATTTGCATTGAAAAATAAAAATTTACCCTCTCTCATACACTTAAAAAAAAATAAAAAACATTATCGCCCCGTCTGAAGTCACGCTTATGCCTTTTTGGCTTAAAATCGCATTGTTTGGCAACAAAAGTAAAAAGAACAGGCACAGATATCATATTCGACCCATAATGGCGCGATTTTTTTCTGACGCCTATGTCATATACGCAATGTATACTTAACCGGCGCCAAAGTGTCGTCATTTTGCTTGATATGGTAACCCGGATGTTGTTGTTTATGCTGTTAATGTTTTCGCCAAATCGGCGTCGAAAAAAAATCACGCCAATATTGGGCGAATATGACATCTGTGCCAAACAACATTTTAAATAAACAAATATCATTTTAAATAAACCATTTCCTACAACTCAAACGTAGAGCCATTTTTAGAGCTATTTCTGCGAGTTTCTCAGGTAAGACACATAATGGGAGTAAGATAAAAATCAAAATAATTTAAAACTAGAGAACGGGAATTCTGCATTTTCAGAATTTTGTGTCGCCTCCGGCATTCCCATTACTTCATTTTCTTCTGGTGGACTGGTGGCTTCTATTATTATGAAACAGCCATTATAAATGAAGAGTTAGGTGAAGATGAAAGAGCAGTCGTAAAAAGTTAGAAATCTGATTTTCTGGTCAGAATAGGGAAAAAAATGGCCATATTTTTTTTTAAATAAAAAATTATGACCATTTTTTTCCCATTCTGATCAGAAAATCAGAGTTCTAACTTCTTACGGCTGCTCTTTCATCTTCACCTAACGCTTCATTTATAATGGCTGTTTAATAATAATAGAAGCCACCAGTCCATCAGAAGAAAATAACTCAGTTAAGCGGGAATCGGATAATCGGGACGCTACTGCAAAACATATTTCAATTTTAAGACTTCAAGCACACGCTTTTATTTTATGTAAAATGACGTCATTCGCATTAATATAAATACTTAAAATTAAATATAGTTTATAATAGCTCCCTGTTTTATCATAAATCCTTCATTTATATTTTTCTCAAACTAACACGTATTTTAATTATTTTTTTTTCAATTTTTATGAGAAAATGGCAACAAAAAGATATAATTGCTATCTTTCAACAATTTTTTCTTTACTTTCTACAGAAATGGAGTACTTGAGTTGCCAAAATGAAACAAATGTCGCTAAAAACTAAAAAAAAAAAAAAAATATTTAAAAAACAAATGGAGATGCAGTTTTCAAACAAATTGCATTAAAAAGTACTTTTTTTCCCAATACGACGGTGTAAATATTGAAAATGTGCGATGCTTAGAAGTTTTAAAAAATGCTGTGGAGTATTTAATCGCACAATGAAACATCGGTTTTTGTTTTACGGCTGGCGTATACCAGGTAACGTTATTTATTGGAGACAAAATAAGCTGGGAGAAAGAAATAGCATTCCGGGGGCTAAAAATAGTACTGAGATTTTATATAATCAAATTTTTGAGTTGAATTTTTCTGTAGTACTTGATTAGGCACAGATATCATATATGCACCACGTTGGCACGATTTTTTTCCGACTCCAATTTGGCGAAAACCTTGTCTTCGAATATCAGTTACATATATATTTTTAAAAAGGGAATAGCAATAAGTAAAAAAAGTTTAATTAATAGCTATAGAACAAAACATTTTATATAATTTTAAAAAAGAAAATAAAAGTTAATAAACAATTTATTAATAAATAAATAACAACCTCCGGGTTACCATAGCAATCAAAATAACGACACTTTGGCGCCAGTTACGTACTTCGATGCGTAAATGAGATTGGCGTCAGAATAAAATCGCGTCAACGTGGTGCATATATGACATCTGTGTCCTTGATTATCCCGTCGACAAAAAAAACTGTCGCCTAAACAAAAATATACCTTTGTTTCTGGTTTAATTTAATAATTCTGCATGTAAATACGTAAACTATTAGTATTATTTTGTCCGAAATTATCTAAATAAACCAAATTTTATAATTGGTATATCGCTTTACGCCATACGTGAACCTCATCATTAAAGTAACACTGTTCTTTAGTGATTTTTTAAAATTAAATTAATTAATTTTTTTTTCTGGAAAGTTTAGAGTGGCAACATTCTTCCATGTGTTTAATTTGGCGAATAATTTGGCAATTTGTATAATTTTGCGAAATTGGTCAGAGGGATAATGAAGTAGTAATCATTTTTCTTAACCTGGCGGAAGCGATAACGCGCCAAATATTGCATGAATTGATATATTTCATATTGAATTCATTTTTAAGTATTACGAATATTCCTTTCATGTTTAAATTAAATATTTTCGTTTATAATATTTTCCTTCATTAAAGCGGTTTTTTCTTTCACTGTTTAAAAATTAAATATTAGTAATTATTTTCTTCTTTTGTTTGCAAGACGTTTGTATTGTTTTCTAACGGGTATAGCCATTTCAATTCATTTATCAAAGATAATCTTCGCCAAAAGATAATCACTGGCAACCTTTTCATTCAAAATAACAGTAAAATATGAAATTTATCATCAAAAATCATAGCTATCCCTGTATATTTTCTCATAAACCACCCCGGGAATATTTCCTATCGAATGATACAATTTGAAAAAAAATCCACCTGGTAGTTTTTAAAAACACTCGAGCGGAACTTTTAGAGCTTACTGCTTTATAATATATATGGTTATCATTATTATTATTATGTAATGAACTATTTTTAAAAATTTTCCTGAAAAACATAATTTAATAACAACATTGTCTTCACTTTCGATTGAAATTAAAGATAATTTCCATTTCAATTTGAAAATGACGTAAAAAAGACATCTAATAATCTCTAGCGTTTTACCTTTTTTTCCCGCTAAAGTGGAGTAATTTAGCTGCCGTCGTTACAGAAATGCAATTAAAACTTGAAAAAAAAAAATAATATCTCGAAAACTAATTCAAATTGAAAAATTTCAATACCACTTTTGACATCCGGGGATCAATGCAGATAATTGGTGTTAATTTCACCGCCAAACCTTCCATATTTTAGGAGGGAATAGCTGTGAAACATAATCAGTCGTTTACTCAGTCATTTCATAAATTCGTTTCATTAGGGTTATATACGGTAAAACCTCCTTAAAGCGACCATGTTCCGTTCCTATAAAAATTTGTCGTTCCGAGAGGTGGTTTCTTAATGGAGGTCATGTTTAAATCTGGATTTTAATTTTTGAAAAAAGGTAACAATGTTACTATAATTTACAATGTTACTATATATGCTAAAATTTATTTTTCACATTAGGGAAAAATATAAAATCTTAAGTATCAAAACAAAAGTTAATTACATAAGTTAATTACTAAGAATTTAAAGAACTTAAGAGTTTAAAAAATGAATACATTGACCTTTGCTTTGATTTTACAGTTTTGTCTTTTATAACTTTTATTTCCCCGTCCTTTCGAAGTTCAATAAATAAATGCAATTTTTTTTTTTTTTTTTTGTACGAGAAAAAATAATGACGATTTCATTACTTCATCTATTTTTTTGAGAGTTTTCTGACAAAATAGGGCAGAGGAGTTAACCATCATTCTTAATTTGTCATCAGAGTTAAATTCATTGCCTAAAACGGCACAAAGGGGTTAACACTTAAAGGTTACCGGAATAAAAAAAAAAAAAATCTAAACTTAGTTTAGAAATTTAGTGAATAATGCACTCTTCGGAATTATTTTTCTAATAAAACCTTTTTCAAACGACCAGGAAAAAACGGAATTTTCTTCAAAGAAATTGGTCGCTCATGGAGGGAGTTCAACTGGGAAGGCTCTGAATGGAGGTAAAATTAGTATTGAGCCTGTGGTAATAAATTTCGTTCCATGAAAAAATGGTCGTTCAGGGTGGTGGTTGCACAGGGAGGTTTCACTGTATACGTATATAAGATATACTGAACTATGGTGTTTCTACTGTACGTTGTCACGTTTTCTGAAAGTAGAGTTAAATTTAGTTGAAAACAGTGAACGCTATTAACAAAACATACAAAAATGTCTTGAATATTACTTTAAAGAAATCTTTATATTTCCATAAATATACATGATACTTTTACACAAACGAACACAAATATTATACACTAGCAAACCCCGCGGCTTTGCTCGCGTAATATTTGAAATATGCCAAGTGATATTTATATGTCTAATTTTTATCAAAAGGTACTAATTAAATTTTTATTTTATTAAAAGGTAATACTATTTTATTTTATTTAAAGGTACTTATTACTTTTAGGAATAATTCAAAAATTACTATTTAAAACACAGTTTGACTAAACATCATTATTACACTGTATTAGGCAGAAATGAGACTTAAATTAATAAAATGAAATAAAACTCAATAAATGATAATTTAGAAAATATTTTGAAACTTTTATGCTCAATTAATACGCTCATTTCAGTATTCATTTGAAGTTTTGAATTTTTTAGAAACCATCTTCTTACATCTTAAAATTAACCATCATGTCGAATTCCAAGTCCTACCACCTCTCTCAACATAAAGGGCTATGTTGAAACAGGAACTGTCACCATTAATTTGCCAACATTAATTTTGAAATCGGTTTGTTATTTCCTAATATTCCACAGAAACGTTATTTAAAAAGCTTTTATAGCCCTTTTGTAGAACGTTTGTTGTTCCTGTGAACCCCAGGTGGTAGAATCACCGGCATAAAATATAGCCTGTTACCACTGATTCGCAACTATTACTTTTATAATCGGTTTATATTCCCTGAAATTGCATAGAATCGTAATTTAGAACTTTTTTAGAAAGCTTTTCGCACCTCCCCTTCGCTTCACCCCTTTTTAATTCGAATTTATTTTCGACGTTCCTTCGAGGGCATTTATATTTTATAAGTAACTACCATGTCATATTTAAAGTTTCTAGCCTTTTCAGTATCACAGCAATCGCAATTTGGAAAGTTTTTAGCTCCTGCAACCCTCTGGTGGTAGTGGAACAGACATAAAATATAGCTTATGTTTGAGCAGGTTCTATCACCAAAATTTGTCATCATTATTTTTTTAATCGGTTTGGTAATTTATAAGTTTGCTTAAAAATTGTAATTTATAACGCTTTTCACTCACTTCATTTTTTTTAAATTTGGAATTTTCTTTCGACTGTTCTTAGAAAGCAGTTGCATCTTGTAAGTAAATACCATGCCATACTTCAAAGTGTTAGACCCCTCCGTTGTGCAAAAAATGCAAATTAGAACATGTTTTGCTTTTGCAACCCTCAGATGGTAGTGACAGCAACATAAAATATAACCTATGTTATAGCAGGGACTGTCACCATTGATTTGCAACCATTACTTTTGAAATAGCTTTGGTATTTCCTTAGATTGAGTAGAAATCGCAATTTAGAACGTTTTTAGGACGCTTTTCGCGCATTTTCACCGCTTTTTAAATTTCCAATTTTTTCAAAACTGTTCTTAAAGATCATTTAAAGCTAATAAATATGTACCTTGCCTAATTTTAAGTTGATAGCCCCTACCGATCACAAAAATCGAAATTTAGAACGCTTTTTTGCTCCTGCAACGTCTTGGTGATAGTGATACCGACATAAAATAGCGTCTATGTTAGAGCAGAGGCTGTCAGCATCAATTTCCTACCATTACGTTTGAAATCAGATTCATTCTTCCTGAGATATTACCGACAAATCGGCATCTAGAACGTTTTTAGAACGCTTTTCGCGCATTTTGCTCCTGCATCTCCTCTGGGGTAGTGGAAACAGATATAAAATATAGCCTATCTTGGAGCAAGATCTGTCACCATCATTTTTACACCATTATATTTGAAATCGGTTCAGTACTTCCTGAGATTGCATAGAAATCGCAATTTAGAAAGTTTTTATAGCGATTTTTGCGCATTTTGACCCCTTTTAAATTTCGATTTTTTTAGGAAATGTCCTTAGAGACCATTGATATCTTATAACTAACTACCATTCCAAATTTCACGATTCTAGGCCCTTCCGTAACGCAAAAGCCGCAATTTAGAACGTTTTTTTGCTCCTGCACCCCCTTTGGGGTAGTGGCACCGACATAAAACATCGCCTATGTTGGAGCAAGGGTTTTCACCATCATTTTGACGCCATTATTTTTTAGATCGGTTTAATATTTCCTGAGATTGTGTAGAAACCACCATTAGAACGTTTTTTAGAACGCTTTTCGCGCATTTTCACTCCTTTTAAATTTCGAATTGTTTAAGAACTGTTCTTAGAAATCCTTTATATCTAATAAGTAGCTAATATTTCAAATTTCATATTTCTAGGCCCTTCGGTAACGCAAAAATTGGATTTTTAGAACGTTTTTTGCTCCTGCACCCCCTTTGGGGTAGTGGCACCGACATAAAACATAGCCTATGTTGGAGCAAGGGTTGTCACCGTCATTTTGACACCCTTATTTTGACACCCTTATTTTTTAAATCGGTTTGGTATTTCCTGAGATTGTGTAGAAACCACCATTTAGAACGTTTTTTAGAACGATTTTCGCGTATTTTCACCCCTTTCAAATTTTGAATTGCTTAAGAACTGTTCTTAGAAATCCTTTATATCTAATAAGTAGATAATATTTCAAATTTCATATTTCTAGGCCCTTCAGTAACACAAATCGCATTTTTAGAACGTTTTTTGCTCCTGCACCCCCTTTGGGGTAGTGACACCGACATAAAACATAGCCTATCTTGGAGCAAGCGTTGTCACCATCATTTTGACATCAATATTTTTTAAATCGGTTTATATTTCCTGAAATTGTGTAGAAACTACCATTTTGAACGTTTTTTAGAACGCTTTTTGTGCATTTTCACCCCTTTTAAATTTCGAATTGTTTAAGAACTGTTCTTAGATATCATTTATATCTTATAAATAACTAATATTCAAAAATTCATATTTCTAGGCCCTTCAGTAACGCTAAAATCGCATTTTTAGAACGGTTTTTGCTCCTACACCCCCTTTGGGGTAGTGGCACCGACATAAAATATAGCCTATGTTCTAAGTTGGACTAACACCATCATTTTGATACCATTACTTTTGGAATCGGTTCGGTAGTTCCAGAGCTTATCTCCGACAAATAAACAATTTTTTCCTCTTTATAATAGGAGTATAGAAGTATAGATTATGCCCATAGCCATGTCCTGCAGCTGCAGATCATTTCAAGAAGTTTAATTTACGGGGTTACCCCAAATATTATTATTTTTTTTTATTAATTTGTGGTTGGTCCCCTAATAAACCTTGTGATCAAACATTCGCTGGAAAATGTGAAGTCAGATAATTTCTTTATATTCCCAAAATTCCAGGAATATCGTGTAGTATTTTTCTAGATATATTCGACAAACTGTGTAAAATTCTAAGTGTCAGGGGATTTTTGGCAGTACAGTGTATGCTCTATCTAGAGTTTATAAAGTGAGCATAGAAAAAGTTGTCTAAAAAAATATGTGTGAAATTGGTTAAGTCATTCTCGGGAATAATATGATAAAGTATATACAAGAAGCATAGAAAAAGCTGTTTAATGAAATATATGAAGAGTTCAGATGATAAAGGTGGTATGTGACAAAATTATAAAAAAAAAAGTGCCCAGTTAAACTGATGGCATTGAGCTCACACGCTATTTACACTAATTGTATATTATACTCTCTCTTGTACTCTTATTTAAAAGAATAATGCCCCTCGAAAAATAAAGAAATCGACAAAAAAAAACAAAAAACAAATAAACAAACAAACAAAAAATCCCTGCCGGCTCGGGCCTACAGGCGGAGGTAGATTTCGATGTTAAGTACTAAATTCTCCAACAAAACTTAAATCAAGATTAGAGATAAAACCCAGTTTCTTCACAAAGAGTGAGCTGTAGGAAGCTAAACTTTTTGTGAAAATTATAATATACATGAATACACACACACACATGTATATGGAAAAGGTTTAAAAAATGGCTACAAAAAATTCAGAGAACCTTGAAGTGTTAAAATGTGTTAATATTTCCATAGTCGGGTTTTTATCATGTTTTAATACCTTCCTTCAATTTTACATGGCGTTACATATTCACCTGCTGAGGTCCATTATATTTCCAATATGATGCAATATACATATTTTTATAATTCGTCAAACTATTTATTTTATTTTGAGTTTTCATGCTGAAATCTTGCTCTAGAAATGACGTAATATTCAATTTGTTTTCAATTTGTCAAACTATTTAATTTTACACGTGAAAATTTTGCAAAAGAAAAGTAATTGTTGTGGTGAGAATTTTACTGTTTTTTTTTTTTAATTGTTGGCAACTGCTATAACGAAAACTTTTATTTTTAGGTAGATTTCGTAAGAAATACTACCTATTGCAGTCGTTACCATGGTGCGACTTTTGAAAAATTCCTTCATAACTTTTCATTATAGGACCCCAGGAACCCAAAACCACCCCCACCTAAAAAGTTTATATATATATGTATCTATGTACCGGGTGTCCCAAAAAGGACTGACTGATTTTAAAATTGAATAACTTGCAAACGGTGACAGATATTTAAAAAATTCTTGCAGGAGGGTTATGCATAAGGTCAAAAGTTTTATTACACTGATTTTCAATTTTAGTTCGAATTACAAACAGTAGATGGCGCTGCGATCAATAGACGCTGAATTCAGGCTCGATTTTTGGTACTTCGTGGCCCGGATAATACATTTCCATCTCCTTTTTCAGCATGGAACAAGAGAAAGGACTAGAAATCGAGCCTGTATTTAGCGACTATTGCTTACAGCGCCATCTATTATTTGCAATTCGAACTAAAATCGAAAATCACTGTAATAAAACTTTTGACCTTATTCATAAACCTCCTGCAAGAATTTTTTAAATATCTGTCACCGTTTGCAAGTTATTGAATTTTAAAATCAGTCAGTCCTTTTTGGGACACCCGGTATGTACTAAATTTTGTCCGCACGATAAAAGTCGCAATTATGCACGAATCATCTTCAAACTCGTTAACAACTTTGAGATGGCTAATATCTCGGCGGGGATTGAAAATGGGCGAAATCGGCCCAAGAGGGTGGAAATGGGGAGAGTTCAAAATTTTGAATACTGTCTTAACATGATTCTGATAAAACCAGCTCTTACACAACAATGGCAGGAAAAAATAAAAGTTTTTCGTTATAGCAGTTGCCAACAATTAAAAAAAAAACAAATAATAAAATTCTCACCACAACAATTACTTTTCGTTTGCAAAATTTTCACGTGTAAAATTAAATAGTTTGACAAATTGAAAACAAATTGAATATTACGTCATAAGTTTCCTAGAGCAAGATTTCAGCATGAAAACTCAAAATAAATAGTTTGACGAATTAAAAAAATATGTATATTGCGTCATATTGGAAATATAATGGACCTCAGCAGGTGAATATGTAACGCCATGTAAGTTTGAAGAAACGTATTAAAACATGATAAAAACCCGACTATGGAAATATTAACATATTTTAACTTAAGGTTCTCTGAATTTTTTGTAGCCATTTTTTAAACCTATTCCATATATATGTGTGTGTGTGTATTCGTGTATATTACAATTTTCACAAAAAGTTTAGCTCCCTACAGCTCGCTCTTTGTGAAGAAACTGGGTTTTATCTCTAATCTTGATTTAAGTTTTGTTGGAGAATTTAGTATTTAACATCGAAATCTACCTCCGCCTGTAGGCCCGAGCCGGCAGGGATTTTTTTTTTCTGCCATTGTTGTGTAAGAGCTAGTTTTATCAGATTCATGTTAAGACAGTATTCAAAATTTTGAACCCTCCCCATTTCCACCCTCTTGGGCCGATTTCGCCCATTTTCAATCCCCGCCGAGATATTAGCCATATCAAAGTCGTTGGCGAGTTTGAGGACAATCCGTGCATAATTGCGACTTTTATCGTGCGGACAAAATTTAGTACATACATACATACATACATATATATATATATATATATATATAATTTTTAGGTGGGGGTGGTTTTGGGTTCCTGGGGTCCTATAATGAAAAGTTATGAAGGAATTTTTCAAAAGTCGCACCATGGTAACGACTGCAATAGGTAGTACTTCTTACGAAATCTACCTAAAAACATTTAGCTAAATTAAGGGGAGGGGGATTAGCTCTCTCATTCCCATCTTTATACTTAACCAATGAACATCCAAATCTAATCAGGGAAGCGCCTTATGAGAATAAATCTGTATACCAAATTTGAAGCAAATAATAATTCTGCATGAAAAACACATTCATCTAAATTAAGGGGGAGATTAGCCCTCAGTTCCCCCCCTTTATGCTTAACCAATGAATCCCCAATACTAATCTGGGAAGCGCTTTATCGGAATGAACCTATGTACCAAATTTGAAGCAAATCGTATATTTCTATGAAAACTTATCGCGTTATGTACATACGTACGTACAGCACATACAGAATCTGCGGGCACGATTAGCTCTCAGGCTTCGATAGACTGTGAGTTAAAAATTGCAGATCATAAATCATCTACTAAGCTCAGATAAATCATATGTGAAATCGATTAAGCGGCCACTTCACTGAAATTCCCCGATCGCGAAATCTCATGTTAAACTATAATAAAACTTAAAAATGCGATTACTCTTTACCTAATATAATTATTAAAATGCAGTTAGTTTTCACAATCAAAAAGTAGACATCAGATGCAGACGATGGGCGTTTTTAATACTTTCCACCGTAGTTGAAAAGTGTTTATGAATTCGGTTTGTCTGTCCGTGCTCTAACTCACGCAAATATTTAATGAATTAATATCTGAAAAATCTGTATTAACATCAATTGTCATCCAGTACAAGTTTAAAAAAAATTATTTCTACTTGATAGGATGAATAATAAGTATTTTATTAACGATTGAAAATTTGAACAAGAAATATATATATATATATATATATATCCAATTAAATCTAGGACTGTAACTATTGGTTGCAATACATATAATAATAAAACCAATAAACTTCTCTTAAAAATTCTTAATCAATTATATGTACTTACTACAAACAATGATAATACACATTGTATAAAAAATAGCTATCAACTTGTCAATATTTTAAAAAATCTTTATTGTGCTTATAATATAACGACATATGACTTCAAAGATCTTTTTAATAATATAGACCTATTAGATTTACATAAAATTATAAATGCATTATTTAAAAAGTATTATAAAAAACTGGAATTACCATCTAATATGGATATTGCATATTTTAAATCTTTAACTAACTTCATTATATATAATAATTATATATTGCAAGATAACACTTTATATTTACAGCATGTCGGTATACCACAAGACGGTTGTACTTCCAGTTTACTCTCAGACTTATACTTATATCATTATGAACGTAATTTTACTAATAATAATCTACATTTATATCGTTATATTGATGACATAATTTTAATTGATACTGATCAATCTGCAATTACTCGATTTCCAGTTGATTATCCCACTAATTTGGAATTAACGGAAAACCTTTTATCTAACAATACAATTAACTTCTTAGATCTTAAAATTACAATAAAAGACAACAAAACAATTACAGATTTATATGACAAACGTAAAGAATTTAAATTCAAAGTTAATACATTTACAAATTTTAAATCTTGCCTACATCATTCTGTATTTCGAAATATAATACTTAATCATTTATATAGAACAAAATGTTTATGTTCTTCTCCTCTAATTAACAATAATATTAAAAAACTAATTTATGATGCATTAAATCATGGTTTTCCAAAAAAAATCATATATTCATTAATATACAATCAGTACTTTTCTTACATGATCTTTTAAAACAAATTAACACATGCGTAAACAAAATTACAAAAAAATTATAAAATAAAAAATATCTATAAAAAATTAAAAATTGTAAAATAATATAAAAAAATTATTATAGGTTGGTTGGGTGGGTAGATGTTAGAGTATGGAGGAGGGTGGTGTTGTCTGGATAATACGCAATGGTTAATTATATATATAAAAGAAAAAAAAAGGTGGGGCTTTTGTATTATTACTATATTTTTGATTCGTATTTTATATGGATGTTGATTTGATATTTTATATGTAATTGGAGAATTTCATTAATTTTATAATTAGCTTAATTATTGATTAATCTTATTTACAATCATTTGTTATTAAATTTTAATTTACTAAGGACAATATCATATTAATTACTAATAGTATGTCATTTTTATAGTGATTAATATACATATAAGTATGTTTAATATAAATATAGTTATACTGTATGTATTAAAATTGGGTAATTATTTTTATTATTATTCCTCTATTCTTTTTAATATTTATCTATTTTCAATTTATTATCGGTTTAATGTTTTTGAATGTCCCACATTCATACTTTTTGGATTTTTATGGATGTATGAAAATAATCCACACTCTATATTTGTGCTTTTTAAGTAATGGGAATTTAAGTATAATTTAACCTTCTATATACTTCCATATGTTTTTTATTTCCTGTTCATTTTATAATTATCTTATATATAACTGATTTAAAAAATAATTTTTATATTATTTTTAATAATTAATTATATTAATTATTACTGAATTTATTTTGTTTTATAGCATATAGCTATATGCTATATATTATCAATGTTCTAGAATTATTTAAATTCTTAGTTTAGTTTAAATAAGTTAGCTAATAGAATATTTTGTATGCTTTTAAATTTTATTCACAATAGTTTTTTTTTTAATACATTGTGTGGTTTATATTAGGTTTATAATTATCTATATATAAGGATATGTTTGGTTTTGCTGTTAAAAAAATTATTTACACTCAAATGCTTACAAATATTTATCTTGTGACAGTTGAATAATAAAAGTAATACTAGATGGCAGCACCAAAATTTGTCTTTTGAAGATAGCTCTAAATTTTAATTCTTCTAGCTCCATTTCAGTTATAATTTACTACACCAGGGGGTATTTCTAGCTAAATTTTGACGATAATGTTAAACAGTTATTAATTAATTTAATAGTGCATTTTAAATAATGTAATTACTATCTATTTATTTTATATTATATTAAATGTATTTAACACGGTATTTCAAAATTTATTTCTAAATGTATTAACTGCATCCTTTGGTATCAATTACTGTGATTTCTTGTTTTATACACCTTAATCTTTATGATATTCTGGTAGCCATGTGCGTGGATATTTGTAAAATACTGAAATATTAATCGGTATGGTGTTTATTATTTATATTTTATATCCTATAAATATTTAAATAGGTTTTATTGATTCTTCCATTTCATATTATTTGTTTCTATTCTGTTTTCATTTTTAATCAATTCACTTGATTTTAATGGTTGTTTGGGCACAGGGGAAAATAATTTTTAGCTTTAGCTTATTTTTCTCACAGAAAACAACCATTTTGCTTATATCATTGAATTCTGTGCCCTTGACAACGTAATTCAATGTATAAGCTTTTCCATTTTTTGTCGGTGTCCACTTTTTTCTTTTTCTTCCATAATAATTCTTATAATATTTTTTTTTTTTATACTTACAGCTTTAATTCATAATATTTGATGGTGGTAGGTTATGTTTAATTAATGGTTATATATATATATATATATATATATATATATATATATATATAAAGCAATTTAACAAATTACAACGACCATTTGGAAAATGATTTTTTCAAGACTAAAATTTAAGACATAAAAAATCGTACGGAGTTGATCATACATTACGTACGCCATGAATTAAGCATTAACAGTGTTATTGCACGTATTGCGTCTCGTCAGATTTCCTGAAACTTACCTATTATCCACCTGAAACTTACGTATTATCCAAGCATTTCATTGGCTGTTCGGGAAAAGGCTTTTCCATCGTCAGATTTCCAAGAAATCTGACGACGCATTTTAAATGAAATTTCATTCTTAAACTTCTAAACATCCCACAATATTACTTTTTACACCGTCGTATAGAGAAAAAAAATGTACTTTTAAATGCAATTTGTTTGAAAGCTGTATCTCAATTTGTTTCTGATTTTTTTTTTTTTGTAGTTTTTATTACTTTTTTGTCATAGTGGCAACAGAAGTATCCATCTCTGTTTAAAGTAAACGGAAATACAGATTACTGTATAGACCAATCAGAAAGCGAATAAAATGCGGATTAAACCAATAAAAAGCTTCAGATATGCTTTGGATTTCCTACCCTGACGAGGACAATAATCATTTTTTCAAACGGTTAATAAATAAATATAGGGAGAGTGTGAGCTAATAGTAGGAATTGAAAAAGCAAAAAAAAAAAAAAAAAAAAAAAAAAAAATGGCGACTGTAGGGATACACCTCAGCTGTCTAATGAAAAAAAAAATTTAAATTGTCGAAATGCCAACGAGATATTGGCAAAGAACCTCCCCATAGGTTTAGCATTAGTTCTCGACTATCTTCGTTTTATGGGACAGGATCCTTAACCTCTTGGCATCCAGAACGTACGACGCGTACGTCCTGATTTTATGGTAGACGACTACCAGACGTACGGCGCGTACGTCCATACAGTGTTGCCGCATCTGGCTGATTTTTTATTTAAGTATTCCGAATTCTCACCAATAAGTTTTAATAGTTATTTTTGTCTTAGAATATGATAACTATGCTATAAATGATATAAAACAAAACTGCTATTCAAAATTTATTGGTGTGAATTTAATATTTCTAAATAAAAAATCCGCCAGATGCGGCAACACTGCGTCCATGTGGAATCTGAAAATACAAATTTACTCTAAGCGCTGGTATATGGGACATTCTCACAATCTTTTGACTTTTCAGGAATAAAAATCTAGTGAAATTAAACTTACTAAAATAACATTTTAAACATATAGATGAATGCCTTAATGATTCTAAATAAAGAAAACAGAGTCAGCGGCGAAATTTTTTTTTTATTTAACTGAGGTTTAAGTTAAACTTACGAGTTTAATTTTACTTACCATTTTACTGCTATAACTTTTTATTTTCTTCTAAATTTTTACTTATAATGAATTTGCATAGTACCTACAGGATATTCAAATAAGAAATAATGAGAATGTAGTATTGTTAGTACAAAATTTTGGTATAACATTGTTTTAAAGGGGTGTTAAAAAGGGATGGTAAGGGAAAAAAAGGGGATAGTATAGTAAAAAACGGACGGTAAGGAAAAAAAAAAGGGATGGTAAGGAAGGGACGGTAAGGAAAAAAAAGGGATGGTAAGGAAGGGACGGTAAGGAAAATTACCACCTATTTTTAGGCAAATCATGTTAAGACTAAGTGGTAGCCACAATGTTCATAGATTTTTAGAAATAGTTATTTACATTGGATTAAAAAAAAAAAAAATACCTCCAAAAGTGCAGGAACAAACCTTGGGGACGGTAAGACTACCAATAAAGCCACGATGCTTGAAATTTAAATGCTGATTTAAATTTTTCAGTAAATTTCCTGTCAAAAAATTTTAGTCATTCTTTCTCTAGCATACTTCTGTACGAGAAAAAACTTGGAAAAAAAAATTCTGTGGCCGAAGATTTTTTGTATAAATTTAGCAAGAGGGACGCTAAGGAATTCAAAACCCAGCGACAGAGTTAAAAAAACAATAAAAACTCTAAAAATGTGTGCAGGTTTTTTTATACATATTTATATTAAACAATAGTCCCAGTTTCGGAAAAAAATTACATTGAATTACTTTTATTGAAACAATTTTATACAGACAGTTCCAAACTTAAAATGAGCATCAGGGACAAGGGACGGTATAGGAGTTTTCCTGGTATTTGGACCCCCAACATCAACAAAAACTTATTTATCTCGTTAATATTGTTATGCAGTCATGCATTGGGATGTTCCCCAGTATAAGAAATAAAAAAAAACTCCAAGAATATGTACTACAATAAAAATTGTAATTCAGGGACAGAAAAATATAGAAAAGTCAAAAGATTGTGAAAATGACCCATATACATGTATACTAGAAAAAAGCGGTCTGGATGTCAATGGGTTAAGATAGCAAATGCTACGGGCGTCGGAGACTCACGAGCCACCAAATCCTTCTTACTTTTGGGCAGTCAGAAATAGACCATGAGGTCTAGAATGCAATTTTGCAACTCCTCTCCCCACATTCGCGCAGTTACGCCACTGCAGTCAAGATTTAATTGGTTTCAAATATTAATTTAATATTCCATAAATCTTGCAAATAGTTTAATTAAATAATCCATCATTATTTTATTGAAATCAGACAATTTAAATGCTTATTAAAAGGTAATTTAAAATTTCCTTCATGTCTTTCTCTCAGCTATGATTGATGAAACATTTTAAAGTCAAGGACTTAAAATTATTAGTCTAATAAACTGATTATTTATCTTTCATTATACAGAACTCGCTCGCTTTCTCATATGGTCCATTTGTTTAGGTATGCTTATAATAATTATGAAAACAAAGTTTGATTCTAATTTTTGATACTTAAGAAATTATTTGAAATTTTTTTTTCCGAGACACATATTTTTAAAAAGAAACCACATCTAGTTCAGGACCTTCTAAAACGTATAAATTCGTCGAAAACCTTAGGTCGACATTTTTCACGAATCCAATAATTTCTATTATCAAATAAATTACAAATTTCAAGTTTATACTGATAAATATAATTATTAATTATTATGTACAATATAATTATTGTGAATTGATTAAAAACATAAATTTTATGGCAATTTGTAATAAGATTCAGCTTTTATCAATTTTTAGGGTTCCGTACTTAAAAAAGTAAAAACGGAACCATTATAAGATCACTCCTGTGTCTGTCTGTCACAGCCATTTTACTCGTAAATTATGGACGTGGTAAGTTCAAATTGGGGGAAGTAATAAAGAATATTAACCCACATACTTACAGATTATTAAACATTTACAAATATTTTTAGGAAGAATGTAGAGGGCTAATTAAGTAATTTGAAAAGAAAAAAAAATCTTTTCTTTATATATCCTGTGGGGTATTGTGTGAAAGCTTTCGTAGCGTTGAACTCAAAAATACATTTAATTTAATTTTAGGTATTATATTTTTAGAGATATTGTCGAAAATGTAGTGCAAAAATATGTCCCCCCCCCATCTATTTCCGAATCTACTGAAACTAAAATTAGGAAAAACATTAGAGGTAGTAGAGGTTAATTAAAACCTTTCAGGAAAATTATAGCGATTACTCTAGGTCGCATAGTTTGTGAGAAAAGGCAATTTTCCGTTACACACAAATCTCGATTTACGGGCATTCAGCAAAGGTGTTGAGGAGCGCTGGAGGTACATATCGTAGCAGAAGTATAAAAGCATTGTTGATAATGATTTTTGAGAAAAATCGTCGGTAATTAGACAAGATATTAATTCGGCCGGACAGGGCTGGACTCACCTTCATATCTCTTTGAACTTTTACGGTATACCCATTCATTCTTTTCTAGTATATAAAAAGTATATGCTTCTAGTATATTTTTCTTTTAGTAACGATTTCTTTTAATAATACAGTTAATAATTCATATATTTATTGTACGGAACCCTCTGAGCGCGAGTAATTCTCACACTTGACCGTTTATTTTTCACAAAATGGACTGGTCCCACTTTCAAAATCATCGGCTTACATTATGGTCTGTGAGGAAAAATCGTTTGCAGTGATTTTTACTTTCCTCTTTCTTTACAAGAAGAAAGTATTGGATTCGTGAAAATTTTCGACTTCCGGTTTTCGACGGATTTACACATTTTAGGGGTCAGAGACCACGAAAAACATGTTTTTACAAAATGTCTGTCTGCGAGTTTGTCTGTCTGTATGTTATACAAAATTTGTGGGCGCTCTGTCTCAAGAACTAATGCACGAATTTTTATCAAACTTCAGATTCAGGTATACCTTGATAAATATTGTTGCTGATTATGTTTTGGTGTAAATCGCCCTAAAGATGCTGCTGCTATACTGCATTTTTCACGATTTCCGCAATAGCTCTACCTCAAGAACTAATACACGAATTTTCATCTAACTTAGGATTCAGTTAGACGTTGACATAGCTGATTAGGTTTTGGTGTTAATTGTCCAGTGGGTGGCGCTGCTATTCTGCATTTTGCATGATTTACATGATTTTAGCGATAGTCATATCTCAAGAACTAATACACAGAATTTCATAGCTTTAGAATCCTTGTGATGGGCGTAGATTGCCATTTAATTTTGGCACTGTGATAACGAATTTTGAAGTATTAACATGTATGAGATAGAAGAAAGTTTTGGGATTGTCATATCCGACTAGTTTAATGATGTTGCGATAATACAAACCAAATTACATTTAGATGCGTCACTAAGATCTACTACAACATGCTTTCAGTGGATCTAGATTAAGTAGCATTTATAATTCGATTGCAGAGAGGCACAAGAAAATTTCATCGCTATGGGAAAAAGGAGTGTGCGGTCATTTTAGTGATATTATGATGCTTAAAACAATGAAACTGATATGGATTACTAAGGTAAACTACAAAATGTTTTCTATAGACTATAGGGTGCAAATCATTTATAGTTCATTTACAGAGAAACTCAAAGAACTCGGTTACAGGATGGAATTTGATGGCTAATTGATTATGTGCGTTTAAACTGTGGTAAATCTTAATCTTAACTGATTTTTAGTATTTTACCTGGTGCGTATAAATTATACGGGGGTGATCACGTACACAAAAGAATTCTCACATCTTGCCTGATATGTACAGCAATTGCAGAAAATGAATTTTTACTGCTTAATGCATTTTTTTGTAATTGTTTATTTAAATATCCCACTTCATTGTATTAAAAAAAATTAAACGTTTTAACAAAATTTATTTCGTGTTGGAAAATATTTTATAATCTATGCCGGAAGAATGAATTTTCATATTTATTTTGATTTCTGAATGTTTTCTTAAGCTCATATACTTAATGCCTGCTTTTTTTTTTTTTTTTTTTTTTTTTTTGGACAGCACTGCTTTAGATCGCTTTAAAGTACTTTTTCCGCTTCGATCTGAGCATTTTTTTTGAAAGATAAAGCGGGAACAAACAGACACAGGTTCAAGGAAAAACATAATTGTATGCATAACTGTAATTTTTTAACCAATGTTATAAATTACGACACGTTAGCAATAAAAGATTTTTGAAAATTAAAATAATATAACAGAAATTTCTAACATATTTGTTTCACCACAAATAATTTTAAATATAAATATGTATCGTTTTGAAATTTTTCTGTAATATCACTGAAATTTTACTGTGTCGACCTTGTTTCGTCAGTGATAAAATGTGCTGATGCATCTGTCCGAGCAGAATTCCTAATGGGGCATTGGGAAACCTGTACTTTTGAGCCCACGTGTTTTTGACCAGGGCCGTGCGAAGCGGGCGCGGAAATTGAGGGGGCGCCAAATTTATACTACAAACCTGTTTCTTCTTCCTTTTTTATAAAAAAAAATTATATATTGGAAATTTTTTTCCCAATAAAAGTACGTTGATTTTTTGTTTCAAAGGTATATGTGCATAGTATGGTCCCTCAACCTGCACCCAAATTTACGAATAAGGATTTCTTTCTGTTCAAAACTTGTTTTATGTTTTTGTCTTAGTCTCTTTCGTTAACCTTCTCTTTTCTGAGTCTGTAATTTTCATTCTGTGCTATTCTCAAACTACCATGCGGTTTTCTTCTGGGAATACAAAAGGGTTGTAAACTGCTATACTGTACTGTTAGATACATTTTTTCTACACTCATTTCCCAGATTCTCGTTGCTATAATCTAAGTGCAATTTTCTCTTATGTTATTTAGTTGTTTGGAGTTTCTGAATTAAAATTAAACATAAAGTTCCGAAATATGTATTCAATAGAATTTATTTCTGTTTCTGCCCTTTTCAACTTTCTCACACATGTCACAAAGAAAAAGTGTGTATTTGTGGAGAGGGGGCGCCAAATTGAAACTTTGCCCCGCGCGCAGTTTTCTCTTCGCACGGTTCTGTTTTTTGACAATATACATTAGCAAAAATAGGGAGGTTTGGGTGTTCCTTGAGTTTTGGGGGATAGTCACATTTGCCACTTACATATATGACACTTATTCTTGAACAAATTTAAAGTACATTTGTTGAAATGACGAAAATATTCTTCTTTAATTCACATCCTGGAAAAATAGTTATTAGTCAGCCCAATAGATGGCGCTAATAGTTTAGCAAATTTTCTATTAAAATGATACAGATTTCTTCTGTTATCTTTTTCTCAGTGTTATAATACGGGCATTTTTCTCTGTGAGGGATTTCTGCGGTTCCGCGGCGGATATTTCAGAGTTCCGGGTGGGGGAGGGGGGATTGCACATATTTGTCCATTAAAAAGTATAAAATTACAAACCTTCAGGGGGGGCATTTCAATGTCCCGGGAGGTGGATTTGTCCCCACCGGGCCACCCACTGAATCCAACACTGCTTTTTCTTCTAAAATTCTTCATATATATTCATATTTATAATTAAGGATCGACCGAAACAGGATTTTAACACCGAAACCGAAAACGACACCGACTTTCTGTAATCTTCCTATTTTCGACCGTAAACGAAAACGAAAATATCCAATTTTTTTTTAAAGTAATTAATAAATACATAAATATACATAATGATTAATTAATTATACGTGTTTATTAAATATACATAATCATTAATTATACGTGTGGCCCAAGTTGGCTCTCTGTGCCTCTGACTAAAACTTTTTATTTTCGTATAAAATAAAATGTAATTAATTCATCAACGACGCAGAATGATTTTATAATTACACAAATTTCATCTAATTAAAAAATGTTTTAGGTATACATACCTCGATTTATCTTTTATAATGATTTTTGTAAATGATCATCTGTTATACTAGAACTTTAACTTCTCAAAGAGCATTTGAAACATTTCTGCGGTTGCAAACTAAAAAATTTCTATTACAGTAGTACTCCGACTTACGTCACCCCGCATTTACGTTGTCTGGTCTGAAAAAAAAAAAAAATCCTTTATTAACACGCACTTTGAATTTTTTTAACACTATTTTCCCTATGAAGAGAAAATTTCCTGCTACAGTGACGCGATAGTTACAAACAAATAAACAAAGTCACTAGAAAAAGCTCTGCTGTGTTTATAAGAGAAAAATAAGAGAAAAAAAAAGAAAAAATTGTCGGTTCAAACTTCATTGCAAGATCTTTTCATATCCTCAAAAACTCGAACGGGGCAACTAGACAGAAATAAATTTTACGTTAATAACTTATTGATTTATTCCAAATTATTGTATTGCAAATTCATTCTTTTGGTAATGAAAAAAAATTTTTAATTAATACGCGCTTTGAATTTTTTGCAACACTATTGTTCCTATGAAGGGATAATTTCCTGTGACAGACACGTGATAGTAACAAACAAATAAACTAAGTCACTAGAAAAGCTTTGCTGTGCTTATAAGAGAGAAAAAAGAAAAAAATGTTAAATGTATGTAACATAATGCCTAAATATATTAGAATATGTACATTAGATATTTCAGAATTTTTATTGCTTATCTAAATACTCGTATACCTCGACTTACGTCGTATTACTGTACTGTTAAGTCTGCAGCTTTTAATGAGCACGTGAAAAGTGTCTTCAAAGTTTAATCCTATATGTATTACTTGCTTTATAATTTGTACTCACGTCTTGAGTCAACCATGACTGATAATTATAAACAGTGAAGTTCATAGCAATAAATAAAGAGTGTCTCATTCCAGCTCAAATCCAGTTCAAACCAATGAGTAATGTTGAAAATTTACGAAGGAAGAAACGAGATTTTTGGAATACAGATAGTTTTGGTTGAGTTTCGGTAGGGTCGAATTTTCAGCAGCATTTTCGCCGAAAACGAATTTTTGGCGCAACTCAGATTTTGAACCGCAAACGAAACCGAAACCGAATTTTCAGTCAATCTCTATTTATAATAAATAGTAGAATATAAGCAATGAAAAGACAGGAGAAGTATATTTTATAAGTACAGTGTTGCCAGTAGGCTACTTTTTTAAAAATCAGATTTCTGGATTGGTACCACTTTTTGTAATAGTAAAATTCATCTTATTTAATGACATATTCATTAAAGCGAAAGCAAGGGGAGTTTTACCATTTCAAAAAAGTGGTGTCAATGAAGAAATCTGAATTTTAAAACAGTAGCTCGATAACAACACTGCATAAGTATTCCGACAGAAAGATAATATTCAAATTCAGCTATTAAAACTTGGCTCTCGTCAAACAAAACTTTGCTTTTATTAGGGATTTATTTTACTTACAATTATTACTTTTTTCTATCTTTACAAGATATTGGATTCATGAAAATTTTCGAATTCCGATTTTCGACGGATTTACACGTTTTAGGGATCAGAGAATCTGAAAAACATGTTTTTACAAAATGTCTGTCTGTGAGTCTGTCTATCTGTCTGTGTGTGACATAAATTTTGTGGGCGCTCTATCTCAAGAACTAATGAACGGAATTCAATAAAAATTTATATTCAGTTAGTGACTGATATAAATTGGTGCTGATTAGTTTTTGGTATAAATCGCTCAACAGGTGGCGCTGCTATGCATCATTTTTCACGATTTCCACATAAGCTCAATCTCCAGAACTAATGCATGGATTTTCATCAAACTTCAGATTCAGTTAGTCCATGACAGGAATTGACGTTTTATACATTTTAGTATAAATCGCTCGACAGGTGGCGCTGCTATGCTGCATTTTTTTGTGATTTCCACAATAGCCCTATCTCAAGAACTAATGCTTGGATTTTCAACAAATTTTAGATTCAGGTATACCTTGATATGAATTACTGCTGTTTATATTTCGGGGCAAAACGCTCAACTGGTGGCGTTGCTATGCTGCATTTTTCAGAATTTCTACTGTAGCTTTATCTCAATAACTAATGCGCGAATTTTCATCAAACTTCAGATTCTGGTATACATTGATATCAATTAGTGCTGTTTATGTTTTGGTGCAAATCGCTCAATAGGTGGCGCTGCTATGATACTTTTTCAGAATTTCCGCTATAGATCTATCTCAAGAACTAATGCACGATTTCCCAACAAACTTCAAATTCAGATATAGTACTTTTTGATATGAATTGGTGCTAAATAGATGTAATTTCTTGTATTATTTAAATGATTTAATTGACGTGATTTATATAGAAGAAAGTTTTGTGATGGACACAACATACTAGTTTTTAAAGGTTTTTAAAAAAATTATAATGAAAAATTCTTTTCCATATTTTGAAGTTTTTATTTTGTTTCTATTTCTTGTTAAGAAAATGATATTTACTGAAATGTAAATGCGCGATGGAAACGGAAGGTAAAAAAATGAATCAAAATCAAAATAATGTATCAATCTATCGCGAGCTACACGGTTTAAAGAAGTCCGATATACTGCCCGATATACAAAACATAGAGGGAAATGTTTTTTAATTAAAAACTATAATGGATTTTTTACAGTTAGCGTATTCTCTTAGATTGTCCAACAACTACACCAAAAAGATTTTTTGGTACTTTCATATTACCGTAGTTTCGAAACATTTAATTATTTATAGCAACCTTTGTGGTTCTAATTGTTTCGGTGTTTAAGCGCGTAGTTCGATTACATATCTGTTATATTTGTGTTTTATTTATTTAAAATTTCATTTTGGCAGTGGAATGTTACATTTTCTTTTTTAAATTCGTAGGTGTAAAAATTGAATTTGTACGATGTTAAACAGATTATACTAAAAGCGAAATTTATTGTTCAAGTCGTTGCTACCGTCAAAATGATGTCAGCGTTACGTATGGACTTGTTTTTGCTTTATAATACAGATTAAGCAGTTTTGTGTTTTTTAAATTCTCCGAAAATCAATAACATCATTGAAAATTTGAAAGTGTATTTTCAAAACCTTTTTATGTATAAACATGAAATTTTGACTACTGGTTAAACAGATTATGCTTTTTAATATAGTACCATTAGAAACAGACTAGTCTTTTACAGATTTTGTGCATTGTTGAAATTAAAATACACTGTTAAAAATATCCCTGTAAAATTACGGGCAGAGGCCGGCAGCTGAGATTCCAGTCATACCCGGTAACAAAAAAAAATAAAAATAAAAATAAACGGTCAAGTGCGAGCATTACTCGCGCACAGAGGGTTCCGTAGAATAAATATATGAATTTGTATTTGTATTATTAAAAAAAAATTGCTAAAAGAATACTAAGACTTTGTAAAAAATTATACAACGTAGGGTTGACTATAACTGTATATATTAGAAAAGTGTAAATGGGTATACCATGAAAGTTCAAAGAGATATGGAACCTAAATAATATCAAATATAGCTATTCGTATAACTCTTCTTTTAATATTATCCTAATCTGTTTATGATGAACTTAATTCGGTACTGACAATAAAAGCAGTGCATAGTTAAACTTCATTTGGCATTTCATGAAACTAAATTCAGCGTAGTAATAACCTTTATTTTTACAGTGTAGCTAAAACAAAACCTTTGCTCAAAGTTTAAATTTAGCATTTTGCTAAGCGCGCTTCGAATTGAGGTCTCAAAGTTGCAACGCCGCCTTGGTCAGTGCCGCGTTTTTCCAGATAGGTGTTTAATTAACTTTTAAAGTCACTCGAGGCGTATTGAGAGATACAATCAATGCAAACTATCGCGAATCCCACAGTATTTATGCGATTCATTCTAATTAAATCTTTCGAAGACGATGCCCTTAAAAAACGGACACCTAATTTTAATTCCAAAACAGACAAACGGCACAAAGAATATTTAATTAAATTTTTCCTTTTATCATGTACGTGAAAATAAGCAAATTCGCATTTTCTAATAAATTCGTTTATAAATTCTGGTGTCAGTTCATTATTTCATAAGTTTATAAATAGAATTACTCCGTGTCGGAAAGGATTAAGTGGTCGCAGGACTCTTAAAGCTTCAAAATTTAAGAAATTTTAATTTTTTTAGATGTTAAACTCCTATCTTTTCTGAATATTTTGATATAATTGTTTCCTTGAAATTCCCATTAGAACAGAAATTTTGTCTTTTAGAATTATACCCGCTCAATAGCTGAAGCGGCGTTTCCGAAACTTTAAAGTCATTATTTTCCAAATGGCGTTTTTTGGGCATAACGCGCAGGATACCTCAAAAACACTTCTGAATATTTTTTCATGAAATTTTCAAAGCATATATTTCATGTTACCTAAAATTTCCTTTTTATTGTTCAAAAAAATATTTTTTTAGGTGATTTTACTGTTGAAATTTTCAAAATTTTGTATTAGCTAAATGCAACATTGCATTAAAAATATAAAAATGCTTTAAATACAAATTTATTTAAGTTCAGGGAAATTATTACAATCTGAAGTATAAGTAAGCCCCAAAATTTTCATTCTAGTTGCAATATTTATTTTGTAATCCTGCGCGTAAACTGTTATGCCAATTTTTTGTTCGACAAATGTCTAACAGTTTCGAGCCCCCTATAAATATTAATTCTGTATCTTGCAATTTTTTATCCCAATTAAAATTGTGTTTTAAAATCATATACATTTTAAGACATTAAATGTTGAAAATGGTCTTTTTTTCATTTTTTCCACTTTTTAGAGTCCCGAGACCCCTTAAATTAGTATGTTTTTAACAATTTGACGTTTATTGCTCTTATACTGTTACTGGACATTACATTACACATATATATCATTAAAAGTTGTTAATTAGGCATAGAGTACACCGCCCCTGTCTTTGTGTATGTCCAAACTGACCGTACCTTTAAGGGTAAATATCTCGGCTAATTACCGATGATTTTTTTCGAAAATCATTATCAACAATGCTTTTATTCTTCTGCAACGATAGGTATATTCAGCGATGCTCAACAATTTTTCTGAATGCCCGTAAATCGAAATTTATGTTTAACAGAAAAATGCTAATTACTCAAAAACTATGTGACCTAGGGTAATCGCTATAATTTTCCGGCAAGGTTTACATTAACGTCTACTACCTCTATGTTTTTCATAATTTTAGTTTCAGTAGATTCGGAATTAGATGGGGGGGGGGGGGGGACATATTTTTGCGCTACATTTTCAACAATATCTTTGAAAATATAATACCTAAAATTAAAAGGAATGTATTTTTGAGTTCAGCGTTACAAAAGCTTTCACAGGATACCCCACATGATATTCAAGGAAAATATTTTTTTTTCAAGTAGCATAATTAGCCCCTCTACTTTTTTACTAAATATATTTATGAATGTTTATTAATTTGAAAATATGTGGGTCAATGGTCTTTTTTACTTCCCCGAATTTGAACTTTCCACGTTCCATAGTTTACGAGTAAAATGGGTGTGACAGACAGACAGACACAGGAGTGATATCTTATAATGGTTCCGTTTTTACTTTTTAAGTAAAGAACCCTAAAAGAGAGAGAAAAAAAAAATCCATGCCCATCATTTTGTGTCAACGAGTACATCCTAGCGGAGGAAAATGTATGGAGCCGTACCGTATTTTTGCTAACAGATGGGCTAGAACTGCAAGAATATGTGGATTGCGCTTAATTTTCTAAGTATCTAAAAATATCCCTGTAAAATTACGGGCAGAGGCCGGCAGTAGAGATTCCAGTCATACCCCGTAAAAAAAATCCACGCCCATCATTTTGCGCAGCCCTTAATTTTACGGGGAAAAGATATAATGCACTTCAAAACACAATAACACTTTACTTACTGTTCCGTAGCACGTAGCACGTTATATAATCATCACAGAATCGCTTTTTTGGCGGTTAAAAAATGTGTTACGGTCGCGGTTAAGTGACATTATTTTTCGAAACACGACTAAAATTAAGGATTACACCGTAGCGGGGATAAATGTATGTGGTCGTACCGTATTTTTTTAGTGGATCAGACCGTTTTTCCTCAAATAAAGCTGTTGCCCGTGAAAATTGAAGAGCAAATGCTCATAAATTTACAGTATTTTTCTGAGGAAATATGTTTTCTGTTTCAAGGGAGTGGACAAAACTTGCGTATTAAGCGGGATCGCGTATTAAACACGACTTCCATAATGTTTTAGGAATAGAGCTTACATACGCATCTAATCGTCTCTAAATGAACTTAATAGATCGGGAGGCGACTGCACAGACCATCACCTCATAGAGTTGACGGCTGAAGTTCCAGGATTAGACAGAACTCAATTAGCATATTAAAATGCAACTGGTTTGCCAAGTCATATCTTGGTGGAAAACACCTGCAGACCCGATTTTAGTGGTTAATCGGTAGGTTTATCATTGTGTTATCCTATACCCAAAGGTATGAAAACGTGCAGGACTGGGAGCAGGAAAACACAAGTGTAAATATATCAATCAACCACTAAAATCCCGTTTTCAGGCGTTTTCCACCAAGATATGACTTGGCAGATCAGTTGCATTTTAATATGCGAATTGAGTTTTAACCAATCCCGGAATTTCAGCTGTTAATTCGATGAGATGATGGTTTGTGAAGCCGCCTCCCATTCTGTAAGAGATTTACTTTATATGTTTACGGCTGAATGTTGTGTCTTTTGCGCATACATAGATTACACCCAAAAAAAAAGTTTTGTTGAATCAACGAAAATTTGGTTGGCCCAACAAAACTTTTTGTTTAAATATGGGTCAATGGAAATTTTGTTTGAATCAACAAAAAAAATATTGTTGATTTTTTTTTGCAACTGCAACGAAAAAATTTTGTATCACCAGCAAAAAAAAAAAAAAGGGTTTGTTAATTAAGGTAAAATGGTCTATTTTTGTTTAAATTAACAAAATTCCTTTGTTGAAAGTTTTTTTAAAATAAATATTACAATCTGTAACTTTAAGAGTTCTTTTTAGTTTCGGCAACAAAAACTTTTGTTTAAAGAACAATTGTTTTGTGTAATTTTAAAAATTTTCTTTGTTTTAACAACAAAAGTTTTTGTTAAAGAAGCAATTATAATATTTAATTTAAAATTATTTTCTAGAAACAATATTTACGTTTTGATGGCGCCATCTATTGAGCCGTGCTGGCATGTGTATTTGTTAGTTTTTCAAAGGAACGTATTACGTTTGTTAATACATATTTCAAATGAAGATATTTCAGCGATGGAACACGTTGGTTTCGATAAATGCTTTAACCGCTCGGCCACTGAGACTTCCTGCAAGGAGGATTTTATTTGGTTATAACGGGGAGGCATTTTGTTAAGTGGTTGTTTTTCATTGTAGGTAAATGGTAAATGCCAAAATTGGAATTTTTAAATATTTTTTTATTGTCTTATGCGGATGTATTTAAAAGATAATTTAATATTTAAATGAATGAAATAAATATCTTAGCGAAAAATTTTAATGTCAAAAAGATGGGTAGATGTTTTGATATTTTTATAGCTTGTAAATTAATTTTAAAAACTTTTAATAATTTGATTTAAGTAAAATAAGAAACTTAGCTATTGATTTTAGAATGAATATATAATTAGAAGATAAATTAAATTAACTAATGAATTTTTTTTTTCCGTTCTACGATTACGTTTGTAATGAAAAATAATTTTAAGAAGCGATTCTTTTTTTTTTTTTTTGGATGATTTAAATAATTCTAGTTCCTTTTTAAAATGAATTCCCCAAAAATTCTTTTTTAATAAACAAATATAGGCCATTTTAAATAATTTTTAGCTCACAGGCTATCAAAGCCTGAGAGCTAATGTGCCCGCAGGCTCTGTATGTACGTACGTACATACGTACGTAACTCGATAACTCTTGACAGAAATATCCGATTTGCTTCAATTTTTTTTCTAGGTTCATTCTCATCAGGCGCTTCCCTGATTAGTTTTGAGGGGTTCATTGGTTAAGTATGAAGGGGGTACGGGCTCCCCCACCTTAAATTAGATAAATGGGTTTTTCCTGCAGAATTATCAGATTTGCTTCAATACCAGTTAATTCTGATAAGGCGCTTCCCTGATGAGATTTGGAGGTTCATTATTTAAGTATAGAGGGGGGGGGGATCGGGGGTGTAATACCCTCTTAATTTAGAAAAATGGGTTTTCTTATCCGATTTGCATCAAATTTGGTATACCGGTTTATTATGATAAGGCGCTTTCCTGATTAGTTTTGGGGTTCATTGGTTAAGTGTAAAGGGGGGGGGGGTGGATTACGGGAGCTAATCCCCCCTTAACTTAAATAAATGGGTTTTTCATGCAGAATTATCAGATTTGCTTCAATTTTGGTATACTGGTTAATTCTGATAAGGCGCTTCTCTGATTAGATTTGGAGGTTGGTTATTTAAGTATAAAGATCGTGTGTGTGTGTGTGTGGGGGGGGTAATACGCCTTAATTTAGAAAAATGTGTTTTCTTATCCGATTTGCTTCAAATTTGGTATACCGGTTTATTATGGTAAGGCGCTTCCCTGATTAGTTTTGGGGGCTCATTGGTTAAGTATAAAGAGGGGTACGGAGGATAATCCCTCCCCCCATTAACTTAGATAAATTGGTTCTTCATGCAGAATTATCAGATTTGCTTCAATTTTGGTATACTGGTTAATTCTGATAAGGCGCTTCCCTGATTAGATTTGGAGGTTGGTTATTTAAGTATAAAGACGGGTGGGGGTGGGGTCGTGTGTGTGTGTGTGGGGGGGGAATACATCTTAATTTTGAAAAATGTGTTTTCTTATCCGATTTGCTTCAAATTTGGTATACCGGTTTATTATGGTAAGGCGCTTCCCTGATTAGTTTTGGGGGTTTATTGGTTAAGTATAAAGAGGGGTACGGAGGCTAATCCCCCCCCTTAACTTAGATAAATTGGTTTTTCATGCAGAATTATCAGATTTGCTTCAATTTTGGTATATCGGTTAATTCTGATAAGGCGCTTCGTGATTAGATTTTGAGGTTCGTTGTTTAAGTATAAAGAGGGGGATCGGGGGTTATACTCCCTTAATTTAGATAAATGGGTTTTCTATCCTATTCGCTTCAATTTTGGTATACTGGTTAATTCTGATAAGGCGCTTCCCTGATGAGATTTGGAGGCTGATTAAGTATAAAGAAGTGAAACGCTGGGGGGGGGGAGTAATTCCCCCCATTTAATTTTTTTTTTACGAAAGGCATTATTCTTTGAAGTAAGAGTTAATATACAATTACTTTGAATAGACTGTGAGCTCGATGCCATCAATTTAAATAGCACTTTTTTTTTTAATTCTGTTTATTGCTGTTAGAATTTTATATGAAATATATGAAATATAAATATACATTTTTTAAATCATTTCATTTCTCTGATAACATCTTTTATTTGTCACACACGCATATATAATACATAAGAATAAAAAAATAACAGTTTTATTTCATACTTTTATAACGATTCCTTGAAGCAAAGTAAGGAAATATTATAAAACACATTAATTTTAAAAATATATTTAATATTCCCAAATAAACTCAAACTTTAAATGTAAAAAGAATAAATGTTCCAACTTCGGACCTATGTCGATTTTTTTTTTTTAGGTTTTCTTTAAATATTTTATACCGCCCACAATTTTCATCCGAAATGCACAGAGTTGACGTCGTAATAGAAAGAATATTTTTTTCATTTTAGACGATCTCAAGCTTTTCTAAAAATTCGGATTTTTAATCCGATTTTCGAAAGGAATCTCAAAAAATCCATCTTTCCCGGTAAAATATTTTATTCCTCCAGAAATTTTCGTTGAATATCGCGATTAATTTTTTTTTCTTTTTGTTTATAAAGCCAGTGGATACAATTTTTACCAGAAATTATAACAATCGAGAGATTTACGATTATTTTTCTGTTTTTCACATATTGAATATCTCCATAACTTTTCAACTGAAATTCCTAAAATTTACGTGAAAATAAAGGTAATGTTTTACTGTTTCAGACGATACCGAATTTTAAAAACGAATACAGATTTTAACGCAATTTTCGAAAAAGAAAAACCCCGCGAAATCCGGTAAAATGTTTTTTTATTCCGGAAATTTTCGTTAAAAATTCGCGATTATTTTTTTCAGAAAAAGCTGTGAGTCAAAAAAAAAAAAAAAAAAAAAAAAAAAAAAAAAAATGTTCACATAAATTAATAAAATATCTCGCAAAAACCGGTGATTTAAGTTTTTTTTTTCTGTTTTGCATGAACATTTCGTGATTCTTTGCGATTAATTTGTTTCTTGAGACTTTACCGAATGGGAAGGAAATTTAGGAGGAGTTTATAAATATGAAGTGATTTCTTTGAAGATGCCCGGAAAACATACAGCCGAAGGTAGCGGGGACTCCGGTCTAGACGGGCGAATCCCGGCTAGTATATAAATAAAATCCGTTCAGTAATAAAATATTTCAGAATAACTTAGTTTTTTTTAAATACGACAAATACTTTATTTCCTAAAAAAAAAAAAAAAAAGTCTTTGTCTTGTATTTTTTTTTCTTATTCTTAAAATTAAGACCTCAACAAATAATTAACTATGAACAGTACACATTATTTTGATGTAATTTACCTGCTAAATATTGTGTTTGTTTGTTTGTGTTTATGATGACCAATTATCAACACGTGGGATATAGGCCCTCGGGGGGGGGGGGGGGGGGCGTGCCCTTCGTGGGGAGTCTTTGTAAGGGAACCTAACCCGTATTTACGCTTGGGATTCCACGGTTTCAAAGAAAACCACGAAAACTCCGAAACGGTTAGGCCGATGGGCACGATTGGGTTCGAACCCAGCACCTCCCGTCTACCAGCTTCGAGAGCAGAACCTCTCAGCCACTGGTGGGGCGCTAAATATTGTGAACTATTTAAAATCTAAATGCTCAATTTCAAATAAAAATCAAGAAAATTAAATGGTAGAGGGGGATTTTTAAAGCTACCTTGGTCCGTCCCAATTTAAAAAGTTTTAATTATCCAAAAATTATGCTAATCCTTTAATTATATAGCTATATAAGTCAAATAAACCACATTATGTGAGACAATTATGGCTATTACACAACAATTTAAATTTCGCAAAAAGAACAAGATTTTTCTGGAATTACAAATTTAAATTACGAAATTATTGTAAAATTAAAAAAACAGATTTTGTTAATTCAAATAATATCGTTAAAATTTTAAAATAAATAATTAGTAAAAATACTTAAAATTTTATAAAAGTATCAACAATATTTTTTCGTCCAAGCAACAAAACCCACTTTTTACCAACTAAATATTTTGCTTAAAACAATCAAATTGTACTCAACAAAACCTGTTTTGTAGTTTTAATCAATTCCTTTTTCTGGGTGTAAAATATAACTTTATTAAAATTTAACTCTTCTTTTATTTTTATAGTACCGACAGGACTAATAACTGGAAATAAACATGAATATAACATTATTGTCGATTAAACATATAACATTATTGTGGATTAATACGCTACAACCAAAAATAAAACAACAAAAATGATTTTCATGGTAGCCTAATTTTTTTTAACACAAACCAAAATTATTAAATCTTTTCAACACAAACCGTTTATTAAAATAAAATTTTATTTAGTACTTTTACTAATAAGTACCCTTATAATCAGTCCTTAATGTTTTACATAATAAGAAAAAAACCATACATATACAAATCTTTGTGTAAAAAAAAAAAAAAATGTTATTAGCATGGAGAAAAGTAAACAAAACGTAGAAAATATAAAAGAAATACCCAAGAGCTGTTGCATTTGTTAAGTCTTCACAAGCTTCCGTACTTTTTTTTTGCTCCACAGTCTTGGTTCACCACCTGCTAATTTGTTCATCATTTGCTAATTTTTATTCGAGTAGTATCTATCAATATTTCCGATTAGTGATATTTGTATTATTTAATCAGCAGTGTCGGTTTAATATTTTTACTTTCTTCTATCTTTACAAGAAGAAAGTATTGAATTCATGAAAATTTTTGAATTCCGGTTTTCGACGGATTTACACGTTTTAGGGGTCAGAGAACCCGAAAAACATGTTTTTACAAAATGTCTGTCTGTGAGTCTGTCTATCTGTCTGTGTGAGACACAAATTTTGTGGGCGCTCTATCTCAAGAACTAATGAACGGAATTTAATAAAAAAGTATATTCAGTTTGTCCCTTGTATAAATTGGTGTTGATTAGTTTTTGGTGTAAATCGCTTGATATGTGGCGCTGCTATGCAGCATTTTTCACGATTTCCACAATAGCTCAATCTCTAGAACTAATGCATGGATTTCCATCAAACGTCAGATTCAGTTAGTCCTTGACAGGAATTGACGTTTTATATATTTTGGTGTGAATCGCTCAACAGAGGGCGCTGCTATGCTGCATTTTTTGCGATTTCCGCAATAGCTCTATCTGAAGAACTAATGCTTGAATTTTCACTAAACTTCAGATTCAGGTATACCTTGATATCAATTAGTGCTGTTTATGTTTTGGTGCAAATCGTTCAATAGGTTGCGCTGCTATGCTACATTTTTCTAAATTTCCGCTATAGCTCTATCTCAAGAACTAATGCACGAATTTTCGAATTGGTGCTAAATTGATGTAATTTCTTGTATTATTTAAATGATTTAATTGACGTGATTTATACAGAAGAACGATTTGTGATGGCCACAACATACTAGTTTTTCATTACAATATCTATCACTATTTCCTAATAGTAATTGCCACCTTCCTGTAATTAAATTAGGCGGTTATTACTAATTCGAAATAGTGGTAGATGTCTGAATTAAAAAAAATCTGCTAAATTGGAAGTACTGGAGAAGAGTTAATAAATTTATATCTGTGTGTATGAATTCGCGTCTTAAGCGTGATTTTCGCGAACTTTATCGCGTATTAAGCGGGATCATGTAATAAGAGTTCGCGTATTAAACGGGATATTTTTACATTAGTCTTATAGGTGATGTTCGAGCGACTGGAAGAAATTCCGCGTATTAAGCGGGATCGCGCCTTAACCGGGTCCGACTGTAATTCTGTTTTCACTCCGTAAATCATTGTGCGCATATCTTGAGAACTTATGTAGGGATTGTTATGAAATTCTATACACATAATAAGCACACGTGCATTTTTAAAATGATCTATTCTTAGGTCAAAATTATTTCCTTAACCATGTAAAGAACTAACGAAATTTTACAGTTTTAATGAATTAAAATAGCCATAACTAAAAGTCTTATCACTGTAAATACTTAAAAGTAGATCATTTCAAACACACATATGTGCTTATTAACTGTATCAAATATCCTAACAATCCATCATAATCTCAAGATATCATGCGTGCAATAACTTAAGGCTGTTCTTAACTGCTCTGCTCAACAAGCGTAAAACGTTTTGACACATTTACAAATTGATTTTTTAACGGAAAGATATAAAATTGGAAATCCTGGCCATGGAAGCGATTTGGAATCGAACTGTTTTTTCCATTTTTTGATCAATCAGTTACCTATTGAGTTATAAGCGTTTTTGATCACGTGACAAACGCGTTTTTTTGCCCGCTCTTGAGTGCTTATTCTCCGTTCGCGCGGAAACTCGGTTCAAAACGTTCACTTTGACACTATTTTCTGAAAGATCTATTGAATTTGCATAAAAACAGAAAAAAACAGCTCGATGACATAGTTTCTGAACAACAACACCAGCTAGTTTCATACATTTCCGAACAAAAATAAATTAAAACTTATGTCAGAAAGTTGCCCTTTTGGATTTGAGAACAGCCTTAAGGAGTACACAAGAATGAAAAATCATGCGTCAAACATAGATTATAAAACACTTTCCAACACATTCAGAATAATGTAACAAAACTTCACCGTTTAAGACTAGAACGCCCGGAAGAAGTCGATTCGATTCCGACCATATGATTAAAAGTCAACTGGAACCAGAAATTCTTTCACAAAAGAAGTTAAATTTTAAAAACGCAGATTTACGTTAAATAAATCAGACAAATAATTTTAAATAAAAATTCTGGTGTAAAATATTTTTATGAAACTTGAGCAAAATTTCCGGGCGTTCTAGTGTTAATAAGATGAAATACGATGTCTAATTGAACCAGTTGGAAAAGCACAACACATTAAAAAACCCAATTTCAGCAATTCCCATCTACAATCGGAAAATTATCAGAATTCTTTGAGCAGCCCTGTATATGAGATATAGACTTGTATCTATAAACTATATGCATATAAAAAAATAGTTCAGTTACGAAATACAGTCAACCCGGTTAAGACACGTTTCAAGGGAGTGGACAAAAGCCGCGTGTTAAGCGGTATCGCGTATTAGACGTAATTTGTCATAAAGTTGCAGGAAATGGGCTTATTTACACATTTTATAGTCTAAATGAGCTTTAAAGCTTTTATTTATATGTTTACGGTCGTAAATTTTGTCTTTTGCGTATATTTAGATTAAAATTTAATTGTATTCAATTCATCGTTTTTTTTATAGGACTGACTGGAATAATAACAGAAAATAAATAAGATTCCAACGTGGTATTTACTGTCGATTAATACGTTGCAATCAACAATAAAGCAACAAAAATAATTTTACTACTAGACTAATTATTATTTTTTTTTAACAGAAAGAAAAATATATTAAACCTTTAAAGCACAACCCAGTTTACAAAATGATATTTAGCATTTCTATTAATATAATCTGTCCTTTTTAGATATAAGAAAAACTATGCTTATTAATTTTTGTATAAAATATATTGTTAGTATACCATAAAGTAAAGAAAACAAAGAATTATCCATTCGCTGTCGTATTTGTTTAATCTTTACGAGTTTAATTTTTTGTTCTCATAATATACACTATAAAACATAATAGTAATATAACGTACATTTAACCCCTTAATCGCGCCGGTTTTTATTTTACGCGCAATTTGGCCGTGAATGTATCGGGTGTGACGATTAAAAGGTTAAAACCTCGCTAACAATGCGAGAGACAAACAGTCTTAGGAGCCGGGATCAAAAAATTGCAGTTTTGCTAATTTAGCGAGTTTTTGCTTTATTCAAATATCTGTCACTATTTCCGATAAGTATTTTTTGCCTTAAGGGTGTTCTCAAATCCAAAATGGCAACTTTCTGACACAAGTTTTAATTTATTTTTAACTTATTTTAATTTGTTCGAAAATGCATGAAACTAGCTGGTGTTATTGTTCAGAAACTATGTCATTCAGCTGTTTTTTCCATTTTTTTTTGTAAACGCAATAGATCTTTCAGAAAATAGTGTCAAAGTGGGCGTTTTGAACCGAATTTCCGTGCGAAGGAAGAAAGAGACTCAAAGCGGGCGAAAAAACATGTTTGTCACGTGATCAAAATTCCTTATAACCCAATAGGTAATTGATTGATCAAAAAATGGAAAAAACAGTTCAATTCCAAATCGCTTCCATGGCCAGGCTTTCCAATTTTATACCTTTCCGTTAAAAAATGAATTTGTAAATGTGTCAAAACGTTTTGCGCTCGCTGAGCAGAGCAGTTAAGAACAGCTTTAATTATCCTGTTATTAAATAAAGTAAATAATGCTATTGGAAAACAGTTTTTTTAATCAGAATAAAAAAAAATCTGCTAAATTGGCAACACTTGAGAAAAGAGAAGGAATTCGCATCTTGATCAATGAATTCGCGTCTTAAGCGTGATTTTTTCCTCCAAGAACAGAAAATTTATCGCGTATTTAAGCGGGATCGCGTAGTGACCGTTCGCGTATTAAACGTGATATTTTTGCAGTAGCCTTATGGGCGATGTTCAAGGGACCGGCAAAAATCCACGTATTAGGCGGGATCGTGTATTAACCGTGAGCGTCTTAACTGGGTTCGACTGTACTGTACATACTTCACTTGAAAATTCCCCTTCAGCAATTTCCGCTAATAGGCGAATGGTTCGTCGTGAATGTGCAACCATGTCTACGAGGTATAGAATTTATGTACAGCCCAAGTGACAAGAAGATGCAAAATATTTGTTCAATTTAAAAGCGCATACCGAATTTGAAAACGGATTTCCAGCAGTTATGGCTCAAAGACAATATTGGTACCGATTTCTTTTGTGCAAACTTTTGTGTCTTCCCTGTAAATGAACGATAAATGCTATGAATGCCCTATTCTAAAGTAATCATCTTGTAATGAAATTGACTGATTTATAGCAATTTTAATACATTTGAAATATCGTAATGTCATTGAAATACACTGCACGCGATTTTTCAGCATTGACCCTAATCCAGATAGCGAGTGGTCAATGAAAAACGCAGTCAAAAAAGGTGTTAAATACTAGTATTTTGTTAAAGAGAAATTTTCTTTCTTTAATCCCTTTATATTATTTCAAGTATTTTCTGTAAGACAATACTGGTACTTTCCTCCTTTTTTGAATGTGTTTTTCCCTGAGCACTCACCACCCTGCTAATATAATTGAATTCTTTTTAATGCCCCTGTAAATGAACTATTAATGCTACACACTCATATTCAATTCCGAACATGCCATGGTAAACATCATTAACATATATCAATTGCATGAAAATCCGAATATATTTATGCGAGTTAGAGCGTGGCCAGACAGACGGCTAGACGGACAGACAAACCGAATTCCTAAAAAATTTTCAACTATGTTGGAGAGTGTTAGTAAAAAAAAAGTTACTTTAATTTCAATAATTCACAAATTCTGTAAAATTCTTGTCATTTTCTATTGGTAGTATATTAAAAAGACCAATCTGTTCAATCAATTGTCAAAATTTCCTGTTTATACATAAAAAAAGTTTTGAAAACACACCAATTTAAACATTGAGTGTTTTTGTTTATTTTAGTCGCATTTTAAAAGTACAAGACCCCGTAAAAAAAGAAATACTTATTTTTTAATCAAAAATACCCCCCCCCCCCCCACACACACACACACTCACACCTCCATATATATGAAGAAAATCGTTTTGTAGAAAATCGAAAATTAATATATTGTAAAAAATTTTACTACTTGGTGATAACATTTGACGCTGCTTTTTACGGTAGTTGAATGTTACAACCAGGAAGAAGATGAAAAAGAAAGGTTTTGATTTACTGTTTCAACGTCTCAATTATCGCTCCACAAACACTTTGTTGGCGTCTGGATGACAACAAAAACATCACTTCCAAGACAACACTTATTGTGTAACACACATTATTCTCTCACGTTAAATCAACTTTTGAAATGGGAAGAATGAAGTAGGGCACACAGTCTATAAATTTCTGATTACGCGTAGTGTGTACACATTCACGCAGTTTGTGGAAAAAAATAAAGAAAAAACAAGAAAGAAAAATGATGCGTCAAGCATAGATTATGAAACACTTTCCAAAACATTCAAAATAACGTAACACAACTTCATCGTTAATGTTGTGAAAGATGATGTCTAATTAACCCTTTATCTACTGACGGTACTTATAAGTACCATTAAAATAACTTGTTATAAAATTCATTTAATACACCGATTAGTTGTAATACAGTTTAGAATGAGTTATAGATACATTACTTTATCTTGTTCCAAAAGCATTATGGGTTACACAAAACAAAAATTTTTAAAAGGATGATTTTGTTTGCCTTTGCATCTTTTAAACTTTCTTGGCGTTGGGGTTGGGGGGGGGGGGGCATTTTCAATTCGGAAATATTTCTAATGTAAGAACATTATATTTGTACATTTCCTAATTCTACAAAATACTAAGAAAAATATTTAAAATAAAAGATTTGAATGGGGTTATAAATATTGCACAAAATCCTTATAAATTCAAATTTAATTAATCCTTCTAAATCCTTCAATCCTTCTAAAATTTATTAAACGATTATGTAAATCTTCTAATTTTAAACAATTCACGAAAAATGCTTTAGAAGATAAAATTTTCCTGAATTCAGTACATAAAGGGTTAAACAAATTAGAAAATGCATAACCCAATTGAAAATACAAGTTAAACAATAAAAAAGAATGAATTCGTTAAAAACACACAAGCTTGCTCAATGGTACACATAAACAAGAACCTTTATATGAACTTGTACAGTTAAAATTCATTACAAAAACATAAAATCTACTTCATCATTATCACTTATTTTAACTGCACAAGTTCACATAAAGGTTCTTGTTTATGTGTGTACCATTGAACAAGTTTGTCTGTTTTTAAGGAATGTATTCTTATTTATTATATTTTACGGCGCAATTGTCCAGCATGTGTTAACAATTAACAGTTCCCATCTACAGCCGAAAAATTATCCGAAATCTTTTGTGCAATCTTGTATATGATCTATAAATTTGTATATATACCATATAGTATGCAAAAATTTAGTTCAGATGGGAAACACATAACCCAGTTCAAAATTCCTCTTCAGCAAATTTCTGCAATAAGCAGAAATGTATAGGAATTCTTTTGTGCACCCCTGTATATGATCTATAAAATTTATACACATCGAATTTCATGCAAACTAACAGTTAAATTAAAAAACGCATGCCAAAATTGTGAGTTCACTTCCAGCAATTATTGCTCAAATACAGTACTGTAAACGAATTTTTTTGTGCGCTCCTGTAAACAAACTTAAAATTCTATGAAACCATATTCTATAGTTAGTACCTTATAGTGAACCTCTATGATGTATATCAATTTCAGTATACAGTAGCCTCCTGCTTAACCGACCTAAACGGGACCGAGGGTTAGCCGGTTAAGAGAAAAACCAGTTAAAGCGGAGAAGTAAAAAAAAAAAAAAAAAAAAAAAAAAAAAAAAATAAATAAGCATCTGCGTAATTTAATTAATTAAGCCTGTACGATGCATTTAGCTCTTCAATTTGGGAATTTTTAAAAAAGTACATGTTTTCTATATTTTGTGAAATGAATACTAGTTATAATTAATTGAATTGCAAGGAAAATTATCACTTATAACAAATAATGAAAAATATTTAACACAAACTAAATTGTTGAAAATCGTGCCACACACCTTTATAAGAAGTTGAAATTGTTCTACATAATGTATATTTAAGTTAATCAACCATAAAGAAATCAGTGACCTTCTAATGTTGAAGGCAAGATGGCAGATATTTTGCAGCTTAATCTCTCCATTTCTTTAACATCATAAGTTCAACCGAGGAAGCTGTTAACCGCCGCTCAACTAGAGTAGCGCCAACTCCAATGCTTTTACCCCTTCCGTATGTGAAATTTTAGCAGTATCAACTTCAACTGGATCATCATCAGGTTCGTTTTCGTATTGAACAACATCAGTCACAGTCCTAATTATATTCTTATCAAATAATGTTTCATGCTTGATATCTTTATCAGGCTCAAACGAATTTTATACATCTTTTACGGTGATCTGTTCGCATCCCTAAAGCTTTTTAAATTAGCCTTTTAACAGTTTGCAAATAGATCAGACATTATAGTTCCGGGGGGGGGGATTGCACTTTTGCCCATTAAAACAGAAAATCTCAAGTCTTCCGAGTAGGACATCTCATTTCTCCTTGTTCCTGGTGTGTGTGTGTGGGGGGGGGGGACGCCCCCACCCCAGGGCCACACCGGTGAAGGTCAACGCGTATCCACTTAGAACCGACGTCCTTCTTTCGGAATTTTGCATCCTTCCCCTCAAGATTGCACTTCAACTGGAAAGCGTAAGCTGAGTTCCCGAGGTCGTCATCCCTGAATTTTGCCTGATGTTGGGAAAAAAAGTCGGTCGGTTAAAGCGGAGTTCCGGTTAAGAGGGAGGATACTGTATTTGGAATGGTGTAACATCATTCAAATACCCTTCAAACGATTTTTTCCCCGGTGACCATAATGAAACGGAATTCTTTTGAGCGCTCCTGTAAACGAAATATTAATGCTACACACTACATTTTCAATATCGAACATGCCATGGCATGTTCGATATTGAACTCCCATGATATAAACCCCAATAACATATTTAAATTTCATGGCAATCGGAATATATATTAGAGAGCGGACAGATAGACGGGCAGACAAACCGAATTCATAAACTCTTTTCAATTTTCTTGGAAAGTGTTTTTTTTTTTTAAAGCCTTAATGGTAATTTTTATTTGCGCATCAAAATAGCTAAAGTTATTAAATATATATATTTTTTCGTTTTAAAACCCTCTGACAGTCTTGCAAAAGGGCAAAATTGTAATGTTGTTTTCTCTGCACTTTGTTTTAAATGCTAAAAAAAAATATGATTCTTTCAACATTAAATAAAAAAAAAACTTAATTAAAAATATGAATGTAATCCTTAAGAGTATTAATCATTGTTCAATGTATTAAAAATCCATTAAAGCAAAAGAATTATATTACTATTTTAAATATTGCTTATATTGCTGTGAAACCTGGAGATTAGTGAACGTATTAACCGGGCTTGTCAGTGACAGGATTAAAAGATATATTTTGTCCGCCACCTGTTTATCGATCCAATATAAAAGTTATGATTTATATATATGTTTGTTTTTGCTAAATATCTTCTCTTTAAATTAACTACTAATAATAATTTAAGACATTTTCGAAGTAAAATTTTATAACGTAAAATAGGTTAAAATTTTAGTCATATGTCGATTTTTGAGAAATCATATTCAAATTTGTAAAATATGAAAAGTTTTTATTAGGCACGTACTTTGACCAATGTCTCATTACATCATTAACACTTTCCAATAGATAGTTCACTGCACAAGGTGTTTGCGAAATATATACCCTTAAAATAAAAATGAAGATTTCATTAACCTTGGGCTCTCAGTAGCGTTAATGAAAACTGTTCGTAAGACATTTTTCTTATATATATTTATAAGCATTCTAAGTTGTCACTCCTATTTTTTAAACTAAAATTATGCTTAATCATTCAGTACTTTGTACTTATTGCAATAAACCTGGATGTTTGGACAAGCAGCTGGTCGTTTTCATATAAGCATGGCCATATTTCATGGTCATATAAGCATTCTAAGTTCTCACTCCTATATTTTTTTAGACTAAAATTATTCATAATCATTCAGTACCCTGGACTTTGTCGGGTTTCCTCTAAGTCCACACAACTTTGAAGAAATCCTTTACTATTTATATGCTGCCACCACCGATATGATTACGTGATATCGGTCACGCTATGAGAGGATTGTTGAAAAGAAAACAAACTCTTTCAATTAAACTGAACTAACAATTTATTTACACATTATTTACACATAACAAGACACTATTTACAATTAAGAACTCGGATATAGGTGATCCGGTCCAACATTAAATTAAATACAGTAAATACTTGCTGTGTACTGTTAAAGTACTTTATATTCCTCTCAACCTACGCCAGTTAAATTAGATTTATCGGAGATCACTATTAATTTCCCAACACATTAGCTCTATACTCCAAGAGCTTCACAGCCTAATCACGCTCTATCCAAGAGCTACTCTCGAACAACTCACACCTTGAGTTCCAAGTCCAAGCATCAACCGTGCTCTGCGAGGAAGTGACCACCCACTTTCAGCTATATCCTTAATTGATCTCCCTCAGCTATGCTACCCCTCTCCCAAAAACATAAACGGGGTTTCCCTTCTGCCACCAGGGTCCCCTTCCCTTCCTCCAATCCATCGAACCTCTCCTGTCACCTTCCGTGACGGCCGTTATTTCGTTATCTGGTGAAATCTTTTTGTCTGCCTTAGCTCAGGTATGCATTTGAATAGCAGGGACCCTGCTCTATTCATAAACTACATTCCTTCAACTACCCTATCTAACTCCCTAGCTCGGATTAAATTTCAGATAAGAAAAAAAAATGTTACTTTAAAATTCTCAGTACACAGACAATATACAAGCAGAAAAAAATATATAACCATAGTTCTAATAGTATATGTTCCTCAGAACCTGACAGACTTATTGCAATAAATTTGGACAAACAGCTATTCATTTTCTAATTAGCCTAAAACTGCATAGGCTCAGTTTAAAAAGCCTGGAAAATAAATAAATAAATAAATAAATAAAAAATCAGGCTGAATGAGAAATAAATTTCCATTTTCTAACTAATCTAACGTTTTATAGGCTCTTTGCAATAAGTTTTACAATTATCAGGCTGATTGAGAAAAAAATGGTCGCAATCCCAATTAGCCTAACTCCGCGCCGCTTGGGCTTTCTGTAATAAGTCTGAAAAATATGCATAATCATTCAATACTGATTGGAAATCAATTGGTATCATCAGGCTGATTGAAAAGAAAGAGTTGATTCTCCAACCAGCCTGGTTCTTTGCAAACAGCCAGATTTCTCAATCAGCCTATGTCATGTACATTATGCAGACGGCAAGTTTATAATTTATTAATCACAAAATAGTTATGATTTAGACATATGTTTTAAATTTATCTTTCTTAATTTCATTTGTATGCTAAATTCTCATGAAGAAATATTTCATTGATATTTACTTTTGCCATATTTTTAAGTAAAGATTTTTTTTTTTTTTTTGTTAAAAAACTTCAAGTTTGAAATAAGGGATATAATTCAGAATGTGCTTGAACTTTTCACAAAACAGTTTTGCATCATGAATAAAGAATATTTTTAAACATAATTTTAAATGTGTTTTAATATATTTTATTTTCAAACAAGTTAAACGTATTTTTAAAACATAATGAATATTATTTTTTTAGATAGTAAAAAGAAAAGTTAGTGAAAAAAATTAGTGCGTACGTCATAGCTGATTAGTTTAAATTTGTAAGTTGTAAAATACTTATAATTTAGACATTTGTTTTTGGTGCAATTTTTCCCCCTTTAGTAATTAGAAGGGGAAAAAAAGTCAATGTGTACGTTACAGATAATAAGTTTATAATTCCTCTTTTAGCGCAAAACAATGAAAACATGATGCTGTCTATCTGATGTAAAATAACAAAAAAATAGGAAACTCCTTTCAAAATGAAATTTGACACTGAAAAATGTAGCCATTAATAAATGAATGAAATTTTGAATATATTTGAATATATTTTATTTTTTAACAAGTTAAACGTATTTTTAAAACATAATGAATATTATTTTTTTAGCTTGTAAAAAGAAAAGTTAGTGAAAAAAATCAGTGCGTATGTCATAATTGCTGATTAGTTTATAATTTGTAAGTTGTAAAACACTTATAATTTATACATTTGTTTTTGATGCGGTTTTTTCTGCTTTAGTAAGTAGAATAATAAAACAAGAAAGAAAAAATCCCGCGTCAAGTATAGATTATGAAACACTTTCCAACTCCTTCAGAATACTGTGACAAAATTGCACAGTTTAATGAATTAAAATATTATGTCCAATTCAACCATATGGAAACGCTGAAAACCGAATTTCAACTGTTCCCATTTACAATCGGAAAATTATCCGAATTCTTTGAGCAGCTCTGTATATGATATATACATTTGTATCTTGCTGGACAGATAATTACACCTGTTTATTTTCTAATTAATTTACATCCAAAATTCTTAATTGGTCCAAATCAACCGAGCAACCTCATAGTAAATTGGTATATAATTTTATATACCTTAGATAAATTCAAATAACATAAGTGATCGTAATTACATAATTCTAGTAGAAGAGCAACGCGAAGCATTAATAAAATTAAATTATAATTCGCGTCAAAATGTAATTATTAAATTTTAAATAATTACGAATAAAATTAAGAGTTTGCGTTGTGAATTATTTAGACGAACTCTTCCACTTATGAATTAAACTAAAATTTAAGCTGTAAAAATAAATTGACACACCTTAAACATTATCAATTAAATAATTACAGAAACTTTTTAAAACTTGATTAAATATTTTATTTACATTGAACACAACTATATACAGAAATAGATAATATTATTTCAAAAAAAAGAAAGCAACACCTTTGTTTGCTTCTCATTATTTTAAGTATATTTAATCTTTAAAAAAAAAAAAAAAAAACAATATTTTCATTTAATCTTATTATTATATATTTTTCTTTTTGCTAACAAAATAATTCTCTTTCATTTTTAAATTACCTTAATTATATTTAATTATTGGTTTTGTCGGATCTCAGATTACTCTCTACCATAACATATCAGAAAAGTATATTTATAATTTTTCATATGATTTTAAGTGGTAACAGAAAAAAGTTTAAGGAAGTACCTTTTTTTTTATATACGGGATGGTGGCCTTTATTCATCAAATTCAGAGTTGTCGCGTTGCTAAGGATCAAATCCTTAAGTCATCAGGAATTCGCTTCGTATCAGAGCGGCGATATCGGGATGGCAGGATGCATAGCTACGGACCTCTGTAGAACAATCCACTTTATTTTAACATCAGGAAGACATCCTCAATTAGGCTTGTTTAGGCTCACTCCGATATGTACATCAGGAAGACATCCTCAATTAGGCTTGCTTAGGCTCACTCCGATATGTACATCTCGCCTGGGCATTACTAGGGCTTTCAGGATTCATTGCACGGCCTTTCAGGAGAGCTCCTGCGTCCTCTACATCTTTTTTCAGACTCTCTTTTTCAAACCTTATTCTTCTTGCACACCAACTCCTGCAGTGAGTGGAACTATTTTTGTCTAGTCCATTCTTATTGGATGTGAGAAGATTTTGCATTATCCTTCGATAGGCCTATTAGCTAACAGTTTGCAAATGGCCCCTTACATATACTTTAATATTATTATCTGCCTTAAAGTTTGGAAGGTCTAAAAAGCCACAAATTTATCCCAACACTTTTATTAAGGCCATAAATTTATTCCAACGTTTTTATTATTTTACGATTTCTAATTATACACCACTTTCCATTGGCTTGTCATAAAACGACACCATGGCGTCTGGCTATTGTTGTTATCTGAGATCCGAACTCTATTCAACATTATACATTCATTTTACAATACAACCATTTTTTTAAAATATATATTTAATATTTAAAATCAACTTAATAATTTTTGTATGAATTTACACTCTTATTTTACTTAAATATATAAACATTATAATTTTACACTCATATTTATATTTTATAAAAAAATATTTATACAAACAGAAATAACAAATTACGCAATTTTACTTTGATTTAACCAACATGGTGCGGGAACATATCATTGTTATATGTTGCCTTTAAACCTCACGTTAAGGAAAAACAGATACATTTTAATTATAATTGATTCGACATCGAGATTCCTGGAAGCTGTTCCCCTACGAAACGTAGAGTCACAGACTATATTAAATGTACTAAATAAATATTTTGCAAATTATGGGATGTGTAAAGAAATTATCTTTGATAATGCAAAATATTTACGAAGCGAAATTATGAAAGAATATTTGGAATCTTTAAACATACAAAGGAAATTTGTGAGTGTATACCGTGCGCAAGGAAATGGACTTTGTGAAGTTGCCAATAAAATATTAAAAACATCAATTGTAGCTATGTCGAAACGCACTACGGAATGGGACATAAGACTGGATTTTTTTAAACTAGCATATAATTCCTCGAAACACCGCGCTACGGGATATAGTCCCTCACTGCTATTTTTCGCAAGGGAAATAAAAAATCCCTTCACAGCCCATATTCCTTCTGAGGAAATATATACCCACTCTTATATTAAAAGCAGAATACAGCATATGAAGGAAATCAAAATTCAATCCCTTGCAAACCAGGAGAAAATAATGCAAGAATATATAGATGAAGAGGCATACGAAAAAGTAAAGGATTTAAATTTGGGTCAAACAGTATATTTAAAATGTATTGGAAAACCAGGCGCATTAGAGCCAAAATTTCAAGGACCCTACGAAGTTACTAAAAAGTTTAGAAACTTTAATTATTTATTACAATATGTTCCAGATAAATCAATAGAGCCGATCAAACGACATATGGATCAGCTGTACGCGCCGAAATATGCAACAGGTCATACAGAGGCGGAAATTACGAATTTACAGGGGTCGCAGAAAAAAATTAAGGGTGATAAAAATTACAAAAATAAATGTGGCATTTGTCAGAGAAAATCACACTCAACTGAAAATTGTTGGTTTAAATTAAACGAAAATACGAGTCAAAAGGGTGACAAGGCTACTAAAAAGTATTATAAAAAAATAATAAATATTCTGAGAATGTAGACCCATATTTAAAGTATCAAACAGATTATTATGATAAAAATATGTCGTTATATGGTTATACACCATATACAAACTTATACGAGGATGTTATACAAGATCATTACCCTTTCCCCCCTCCCCAATATTATCCATGGGATATGAATTGGTATTAAAAATAAAACAAAATACATAATTAATCGAATTTCAAAATTTTCAAAATTTAAAAATAAATTTTTCTCTTTTAGGTAAAAAAAAAAAAAAAAAAAAAAAAAAAAAAAAAAAAAATTAATAACTTGCCTTTTTAAAATTCAAAATAATAATAAGAAAGGATAGGAACATGGGAACGCCAATTTGTCTCAGGGTTACAATATTGAGCAAATGTGCAGGGCGCACCCGAAAACATACTTATAAAATTATGTAATGTGCTTCACAAAACTTCACTGGAGCAGTGAAATATTTCTCTCCAGGCAAAAGTTATATATTTTTTTTTCTTTTCGAATATGAATTAGAAAATATAAAATCTTAACAAAGCCAAATAACATTAAAACTTAATTAATTTAATAGTGAATAATGTTGGAGTAATTTTCAAAAAAAAAAAAAAAACATAAAAAAAAAAAAAGAGAATTTTTTCTGTCTTCTATAAGGGTAGCCTTTGCTAATAACCTTACAATTTAGATGACAGAATTTCAGAATTACTCTTGAAAATGAGTAGGTGTAAGCTATTAGGTTCAGGGTAGTTAGAACAGCTTTATAGCATACTCATATATATATATATATATTTTTTTTTATATAAATATATGGTTGACAAGGAATAAATTATTAGTGCACTGTATATTAGGATAGCGGTCAGCTATAAGCCTAAATATAATAAAATATACAAAAAGTGCAAAGATTTATTCCGGTAGTTCAATTACAACTTATATGCTAAAGTCTGGAATTTAGACAGCAGGGATAAGTTTTATGAACAAAAGTGTTATAAAAAAAAAATAAATATATAAAAAAAAAAAAAAAAAAAAAAAAAAAAAAGGATTTTGGTGTAGCACATTGGTTTTTAAAAAAACATATATATGTATAACAGTGGACAAGGCAAGTTATTTCAATATGATTGCACACAAAATTATAGTAAAAAAATTACACAAATAATTAATTGAAGTAAAATTAAAATTTTCTCACCAAAGGCTTTCTGTATAGGGTGCAATTTTTGCCTACGGCTGGGTATGCACCAACACCAACAAAATTTTTGTAGAAAATTTATCAATTCATCAAGGTAAATCAAGGTCATCACTTAGGCATTAACTTCAGGATTCTTGGCTGAAAAAGGAATCGAAGAAAAAATTAAGTATGGTATAATTACTAGATGTTATGCTCAGAAACAATAAAATTAGTAATATTATATTGTAAAAAGCAGCATTTTGAATTTTACTTAGGAAAACTTTTGATTTTTAGGTTTTACACATTTATGGAGTGTCTAGCTCAGTGATAGTTCCTAGATTTAATAAAAAAATAATAAATAAAAATATAAGTTCGTGTTGTTTTCAAAATAAATAACAAAAGGTATAGCAATTAGCATTTACAGTTAAAATTTATGGAATTTTCAGCAAAATTAACATTAGACAAACATAGTTTATATTATATTTAACTTGATAAGCTAATTTACTTTTATTAACGGTATTCAATTAGAATTAAAGTAGGCTTAAATCCAAGTTAAATTAATTAATAACATTGTTATAGTGTAAAATTTTATGTAAGACTATTATATTTTTATTGTATATATAAAAATATTCAAATTTAATAATTAATAAAATGTATTAGCAAAATTATTTAATATAAATATTAAATGACATCTTGCTGAAATCAGCTAGAAATTAGATTTTTTTTTTTTTAAATAAAATATTTTATAAATTTATGTTAGTTTAGAATTTAAGCATTTTTTTTTTCTTCTCTTTACTTTCCCTTAGAATTAAATGCAATTCTAAATTAAACACATATAAATATACATAGGATTGATAAATTTGAGTGTGTGAGTTCATAAATTTTTTTTTTATATAATTTGGCCAATTTAACATAAGAAAACAAAATACATAAATAAATATATTTATATATATTGGCCTTATTTTTTATTAAAATAGGTAGTATGGCTTAATAAATTTATTTACTTAATTTTTTTTATAGTACGTACAGTAATTATTTTAAAAACTTGATCTATAAAAAAATTGGATGTGGTTGTTTGTGAGTATACAAAGATTTTTTCTGCTGGCAGAAGTTCTTTGGTCCGGCCGGGTACTCATAGATGGCTGCACACGATTTTACGTAGTAATTATCATTTGTTTTTATTTTTTTAAAATTATACAAGTGTATTAAGTACATTTTTTTAATAATTAAATAATAATTATTAATTTTTGATTAATAATAATAATTTATTATCTTTTATTTTTTAAACATATCATTAAATGTTTGACAGTAGAATTCACATACGGAATGTTAATGATAAATAAAATTTTGAATAAATAAATTTTTATTTCATTCAGTAAATAAATAAATATGAAAATTTAACAATCTTTTAAGATAGAATTGTTGGCTAAATAAATAATAATTAAAGACAAAAAAAATTGTTCTCTTCTTCGTCAATGGTATTTTCTGACAACACTATTTAATAGTATTAAATGAAGGTGCATTTTTAAGGTCAGCGTAATGCATATTTTGCATTTTGAGAGGCTGTAGAAGTCATATTTCCGTGTTGTTTACATTTTAATAGTAAACAATATCATGAATCAAAATTTATGTTTGTTAGAAAGGTCTAAAAATATACAATGTAATCAGTTAAAGAAATTTATATGCATTTTTTCTTAAATCCTGGTCACGGCACCATTTTACTATGAAGGGGGGGGATGCTGGACAGATAATTACACCTGTTTATTTTCTAATTAATTTACATCCAAAATTGTTAATTGGTCCAAATCAACCGAGCAACCTCTTAGTAAATTGGTATATAATTTTATATACCTTAGATAAATTCAAATAACATAAGTGATCGTAATTACATAATTCTAGTAGAAGAGCAACGCGAAGCATTAATAAAATTAAATTATAATTCGCGTCAAAATGTAATTATTAAATTTTAAATAATTACGAATAAAATTAAGAGTTTGCGTCGTGAATTATTTAGACGTACTCTTCCACTTATGAATTAAACTAAAATTTAAGCTGTAAAAATAAATTGACACACCTTAAACATTATCAATTAAATAATTACAGAAACTTTTTAAAACTTGATTAAATATTTTATTTACATTGAACACAACTATATACAGAAATAGATAATATTATTTCAAAAAAAAAAAGAAAGCAACACCTTTGTTTGCTTCTCATTATTTTAAGTATATTTAATCTTTTAAAAAAAAAACCATATTTTCATTTAATCTTATTATTATATATTTTTCTTTTTGCTAACAAATTAATTCTCTTTCATTTTTAAATTACCTTAATTATATTTAATTATTGGTTTTGTCGGATCTCAGATTACTCTCTACCATAACATATCAGAAAAGTATATTTATAATTTTTCATATGATTTTAAGTGGTAACAGAAAAAAGTTTAAGGAAGTACCTTTTTTTTATATACGGGATGGTGGCCTTTATTCATCAAATTCAGAGTTGTCGCGTTGCTAAGGATCAAATCCTTAAGTCAACAGGAATTCGCTTCGTATCAGAGCGGCGATATCGGGATGGCAGGATGCATAGCTACGGACCTCTGTAGAACAATCCACTTTATTTTAACATCAGGAAGACATCCTCAATTAGGCTTGTTTAGGCTCACTCCGATATGTACATCAGGAAGACATCCTCAATTAGGCTTGCTTAGGCTCACTCCGATATGTACATCTCGCCTGGGCATTACTAGGGCTTTCAGGATTCATTGCACGGGCTTTCAGGAGAGCTCCTGCGTCCTCTACATCTTTTTTCAGACTCTCTTTTTCAAACCTTATTCTTCTTGCACACCAACTCCTGCAGTGGGTGGAACTATTTTTGTCTAGTCCATTCTTATTGGATGTGAGAAGATTTTGCATTATCCTTCGATAGGCCTATTAGCTAACAGTCTGCAAATGGCCCCTTACATATACTTTAATATTATTATCTGCCTTAAAGTTTGGGTGGTCTGAAAAGCCATAAATTTATCCCAACACTTTTATTAAGGCCATAAATTTATTCCAACGTTTTTATTATTTTACGATTTCTAATTATACACCACTTTCCATTGGCTTGTCATAAAACGACACCATGGCGTCTGGCTATTGTTGTTATCTGAGATCCGAACTCTATTCAACATTATACATTCATTTTACAATACAACCATTTTTTAAAAATATATATTTACTATTTAAAATCAACTTAATAATTTTTGTATGAACTTACACTCTTATTTTACTTAAATATATAAACATTATAATTTTACACTCATATTTATATTTTATAAAAAAATATTTATACAAACAGAAATAACAAATTACGCAATTTTACTTTGATTTAACCAACATGGTGCGGGAACATATCATTGTTATATGTTGCCCAGCATATCTAATAACTACATGCATGCAAATATTTAGTTCCGTTAGGAAATACATACCTCAGTTGAAAATTCCCTTTTAGCAATTTCCGCTAATAAGGAAAATGGTACGTGAATTCTTTTGTGCAGCCCTGTATATGAGGCATAGAATTTACACACAACTAGTAACATGCAAGAAATTAGTTAAACTTGAAAGCGCATACCAAAATTGAAAACGCATTTCCAGCAATTATTGCTCGAAGACAATACGGTAACCGATTTCTCTTGTAAGTCCCTGTAAAGAAATGAACTCAAATGCCATCTTGTAGTGAAATTCAGTGATTTATATCAGTTTCAATACATTTGAAATAGCGTAATGTTATTAAAATACTCTGCAAACAATTTTTCCCCATATACCATAATGGAATGGAATTCTTTTGTGTGCCCCTGTAAGTGAACTATTAATGCTACATACTTCTTATACAATATACGTCATAACATGCCATATAAGCATCATTAACATATTCCGGTTGCATGAAAATCCGAGCATATTTACGTGAGTTAGGGAGGGGACAGACGGGCAGACAAACCGAATTCCTAAACCCTTTTCAACTTTGTTGGAAAGTGTTAAAAAAATCAATGTGTACGTTACAGATCATAAGTTTATAATTCCTATTTTAGCGCAAAACATTGTAAACATGATATGATCTATCTGATGTGAAATAATAAAAAAATCGGAAACTCCTTTCAAAATGAAATTTGACACTGAAAAATGTAGTCATTGATAAATGAAACGGAAGTGTAAAAAACTAGAATTAGTTTTTATCAGAGTCAACAAAGCAGTGAGAATTGTTATTCTTTTCTCTTTGCTTACAGTATAAAGAAAAAAATTCTTGTAACGGAAAGTACGTAATTCTCAATATGTTTGAATATATTTTATTTTTAAACAAGTTAAAAACATATTTTTAAAACATAATGAATATTATTTTTTTAGCTAGTAAAAAGAAAAGTTAGTGAAAAAAAAATCAGTGCGTATGTCCTAGCTGATTAGTTTGTAATTTGTAAAATACTCATAATTTAGGCATTTGTTTTTAGGGCGCATTTTTCTGCTTTAATAGGTAGAATAATAAAAAAATGTCAATGTGTACATTACAGATAATAAGTTTATAATTCCTATTTTACCGCAAAACGATGTAAACATGATATTGTCTATCTGATGTGAAATAATAAAGAAATCGGAAACTGCTTTCAAAATGAAATTTGACACTGAAAAATGTAGTCATTGATAAATGAAACGGAAGTATAAAAAACTGGAATTAGTTTTTATCAGAGTCAACAAAGCAGTGAGAATTGTTATTTTTTCCCTCTTTGTTTACAATATATATATAAAAAAATTTTGTAACGGAAAGCTTCCTTTTGAAAACTCCGTTTTGAGCATGTAATCACAATGAACAATTATATTATGACAGTCAAATAAATTAGGCTAGATGATGACCCGTCAAATATGACGGATGAAAGGAATATTAAAAAAATTTGAATAAGAAAATTTTTCTCAATTTATTTTTTGAAGAGATTTTATTTGCATGCTCTGGAAACTGTGTAAAAAGAAAAAACAAGTAAAAATTAAATTTTAAAAATAAAAAAACCCGACTGCGTAAAACGCGAATTAATTAATTATTTCTCATCAATGTAAAACTATTTTTTATATTATTTAACTATTTTTTTTATTTACTTGTATTGACGATTTTTAAGTTGTGTTTAATTGTTAGTTCCTATCTATAAACACTGTTTTGATGAGGCTTATAGATGTCTATGAAAGTTAGAGTTGCAATAAAGCTAGAGATTCTACCTACACAACTTCCAGGTTGTGTAATACTTAAACGGAACTTCTGACTGTAAAATAGTCAATGAAACATCGTCTTCATTTTGAAAGACCTATCCAATGGTATGCCACTCAATAGGGTGTGTAATTTTTTTTTGTCTCTACCGCTATTTTGTATTTACGGTTAAGACGAATTGATAGAGACCTCATTCATTAAAATCCATCCAGCCGTTGGGATGTTTCGAGGGTATAAAGAAATCCACATACCCAGATACGCGTGAAACACATAACCCTGCTTGGCAGTCGAGTAAAAAACAATTTATTTAGGATTCATATACAGTACAATCTCATTCATCTGGATCCCATTAAATCCGACTCCGACACTGTAAAGTTCAAGAACTCTCGAATGTCGTGTTCAAATTAGTGATGGACAGAATAAATGATTTTGTTATTCGAATGAATCATTCGAGCATGCGCAAAAGCATAACTACCAACCTTTGTTTATTAAAATCCAATTTTTACCAGAAATTTTGTATCGAAAAAGAAGTTTCCATAAAGTTTTGCAAAAAATGTATACATTTTTAAATCACCAGTAATGTACAATTAAACATTAAAATTCATTTTTTTAAAAGAACAGTATATTTCTACGCTTATTAAAATATAGTAAAACGTGTAAAAAGAACCTGCCTATGACGGAATCCTATTTTAAATTGAAAAACGTGTTGATCCATGCAAAATTAATATACTAATACGTGAAAAAAGAATATATAATACATTTAAACTTGCTAAGAAGGGAACTTGTCTATAACGCATTTTTTTTTCTATGCAATTTCGTCTTAGATTTTACTGTATAGCATTTTTCAGATTTTTAACACTTCAATATATGGAATATGGATTAACAATATTAATGATAGCTGAAACATTTACATTAAAGAAATACAGATTCATTAAAAAATAAATATCGTAGCTTGCGCCACTTTTAAACATGAAAAAAAGTTAAAATAAACATTTTTGGTCAGAACTCCTTGTACGAGACAAATTTTTAACCAAATCGACGTAAAAGTCAATGTTTTGTAGACATTCACTCGGGCCGGGCCGGGCTCGGGCCGAGATTTTAACTTTTTTCTGTTCCGGTCTCGGGTCGAACTTTTAGCTGTTATACCGGGCCGGGTCGGGCCAATAATTCTTTTCTACGGGCCGGGCCGAACTTTTAACTATTTTACCGGGCAGGGCAGGGCCGGGCCAACAATTTCTTTGTTCGTGCCGGGCCGAATTTTTTTCTATGAGTCGGGCCGTCCCCGGGCCTGGAAATTTCGGCCCGTGCAGACCTTTCTACGCTGCGTACGTCACAGAGCATAAGAGGTTAAGGCAGTTTTTCCCAACCATTTTTTGCCCACGCCGCACCAAAGCATATGTAAAAAGATGATGGCCCTACCTCTTACTGTAACATATACTTCTTATCAAAATGAACTATTATTCACATTATTCACAATATTATTTATTCACATGAAGAAAGCATAAAAAGGAATTAAAAAATGACAAGTCACTTTACGTATTTTTAAGCTATTAAAACGGGTAATATTCCTGTTAGGGGCTGTACTTATATAACGTTATCAACTTTTCGGCAATTTTGGATCCCTCCTCCCATTACCATATCATAGTTTATTATTCCTTGGACACCCCCTCCCCATCCCTAATGATATCGTTATCAGTGTTTAAAAAATATTTTTATTTTTAAAACATTTTTCTTTCCTTTTTTTATACATTTGCAATGATATACAGATAAAGTTGTGCATTTATTATTCGCATATTATTCTGATTTAAAAGAAGAGAAGAAATTAATAAAATATCATATAACATAAATATGAAATAACTTTATATCATATCCCTTTAATTCTCGCTCCCGTCAATATCACGGACTGAGGTGTCGTTCGTTATTTCTCGTGCCCGTCATATTTCCCGGCTGGAGATTTAATGGCTGTAAAAAACTTCTGAAACCAGAAAAACTTAACTGGCATTTCCGTTTGAAGTCTTTGAATATTTCCGCTTGGATTTGGTTTTTGGCGCTGATTGTAATGCTGGGATTTGTATTGCATTTTTCGAAATATATCACACTCAAAAAAATTATTAATAATCAAAATTTAATGTATATATATTATTTCAAATATTATTTGTAAAAATTTGTGTTATGATCATAAATAAAGATCTAAGATGTGAAAAATAAAGGTCTTATTTTTCTTAAGGTCTTAAGGTAATTTGTATGGTGTAAAACAAACATTAAGACACAGAATTCTCGCATGATGGCTTTTCTACAAATGTGAATTTGTTCTATAACATCTTTATTTTTGGCCTTAAAAAAACTAATTGCATATTTTATTTAGAAATCTTATAATTATTCAATTTCTGTAATAAAATAAATAGGTACTTTTTTGATGGTTTTTCCAAATATTAAGCGACCGTGAAAGCGTTAAAGAAATACTTACTATTTAAAAGTATTTAATATCTTTGTGTTGCATGATGCATCGATAGTAATATCATCTTCTTGCACTTGGTCCCTGCACGGCAGGGTTCGCAAAAACCCGGGTTTTTTTGAAAAAACCCAACCCACATGGGTTTTTTCGGGTTTTTTCATGAAAAACCCAATTTTCCCCGGGGAAAATTGGGTTTTTTCAAAAGTACAATATATGCGATATTACATTATTGTATACTATATTATTTATATATTATATATACTATACATAAAAAAATGCATTGTTCCCCTATATACAATATAATTGTAATGCTATTTTACAAGTTATAAATTGTATAAGTTATATGAATTTAAATTAAGTTTGAATGTTTCTCACAAATTAGTTTTATAAATATAATAGAAGATATACAATTAATTTGCTTTAAAATCAAATAATGAATAGAATATTAATATTTAATATATATAAGTAAGAAGAAAAAAAGGAGTAAACTAGTCGGATGTGCCAATCCCAAAACTTTCTTGTACTTCATACATGTTAATAATTCGAAATTCGCTATCACAGTGCCCCATCTATGCCCATCGTGAGGATTGTAAAATATAGGTTCGTTGAATTGGATGCAACAATGAGATGTAAGTATCACATTGTTTCAAACAAATCATTGAATTTTGGAACCCACCCTCTTAGATGTCCACAACCAAAATTTCCAACCCAAACAGTATAAAATCAATACCTGTTGTTCAATTTACATCCAAGTCTAATAATGATCTATTTACATGAAAATGAAACAAAATATTAAGTTTGATTAAATCACGTGCATTAGTTTTTGAGATATAGATTTTGCAAGAAATCGTGAAAAATTCAGCATACCAACACTATCTGCTGTGCAATTTATACCTAAACCTAATCAGTAACAGCTTACGTCAACGTCTAACTGAATCTGAAGTTTGGTGAAAATCCATACATTAATTCTTGAGATATTGCAGAAATCATACAAAATGCAGTACAACAGAGCCAATGTTAGATGATATTCATCAAAAACTAATCAGCACCAGGTTATATCAAGGTCTAACTGAATCTAAATTTTTATTTTATTCCATACATTAGTTCTTGAGATAAGAGTTATTGCTGAAATCGTGAAAAAATGCAGCATAGCAGCACCACCTGTTGGGCAATATATACCAAAAGCTAATCAGCATCAGTTTACATCAAGGTCTAACTGAATCTAAGTTTTGTGAAATTCTGTGCATTACTTCTTGAGATAGAGCACCCACAAAATTTTTGTCACATACAGACAGATATTTTCTAAAACCCATCAAATCGTCTTCAGGACCTTTTTAAAACGTATAAATCCGTCGTAAACTGGAAGTCGAAATTTTTCACAAATTAAATACTTTCTTCTTGTAAAGATATAAGAAAGTAAAAATACATATGTTTTATTTTCATGAATATAGTTCATTTGAATTTTTTTTTATAGACATTCTTATGATATGCATACCCATAATTACCCATAATTATGTACTATGTATGTTGCCTACTATGTTCTATTTTAGTAAAGTATTTAAATGTGCTAAAAATACATTTTTATTTTACCTCGGGTATTTATGTAATGGCTTTTATATATTAATTTTTTTCAAAATTAACTGAAATGACTTAAATTCATTAAATGTATTTGTTGTTTAAAATTTTAAATATTTCTGAAAATCGAAAAAACCCACAATATGGGTTTTTCAGTGGGCTTTTTCAAGTGGGCCCATTCTGAAAAAACCCACCGGGTTTTTTCGAACTGGGCCCAGCTTCGCGAACCCTGCTGCACGGGGGTAAACAGAACTTCTTATAAGAGTCATTCTCTGAAAAGTGGCAATTTTATGTCCCAGGGGTCTTGAAGACATATTTTTAAAATTACAAAAAGGAAAAGTGATTTAAACTATAAATATTAATCAGTTATACACATAAACTGTAATTATTTGCTTATTGAATTGAAATATGATAAATTAAATGTATTTGTTAATGCAAATATCATTCCCTCACAATGTCCCCATTCACATATGTAGGAAAGAAAATACTTTTTCTGCCATTGCAGCACTTATGTTTATAATTATAATTTCCCAATCCATTAAACATACTTAAATAAATATTTAGCCATTTAATTATATTTATATTTTACTAGGGGGCTCTGCCCCCTGCAAGCTACACTTGCCAACCCCGTTCAGACACTGCAGAATCTAAAAACACGCTAATCTGATGGGTTTTAAAAATATTAGAGAAGATTGAATTATGCTGGAAAAAGCTGTGTAGATCTCCCTGTAAACTGGTTTCCATTCAACTCCCTTTGATTGCAAAAATTTAAGGCCGAATCAGTTGGTGTTAAGACATCCAATGGTTGTTTTCGTTTTTGATTAAAGAGGATCAATTAAACATTTGAAAAGAAGCTAAAATAAAATGAATTAAGTATACAGAGTCTTTGTCTCCCGGTATTTTAAAACAATCTCTATAACAATATCCCAAGTCATGTGTCTATCATCAACAGTTCCGGTCGGAACACTTTGCTTTTTATACTCTAGGTGCCATTTTGGTACTTTAATGTTAGCCAGGCACATGTGATAAGTCTCCAAATATTATTCTATCGCCATCATTTCATCTATATTATAACAGTTCAAGTCATCAACTGCCATAAACAAATATGGTCTGATCCCTTCGCCTTTCATATGGAAGTTTGGCACAGATGTCATATACGAAGTATATGGAAGTATATTGGCGCGATTGGCGTATATTGGCGCGTATACTTCGCGTATATTGGCGCGATTTTTTTCAGACGGCAATTTGGGGGAAAGCATCAACAGCATAAACAACAACATCCGGCTTACCATATCAAGCAAAATAACGATTGTGTATATGACATTGGCGTCAGAAAAAAATCGCGCCAATATGGGTCCGTATATGACATCTGTGCTGAAAGTTTTCCATTTTCATAAAAAAAATCAAATTATTTTTTCGAATAAAACTACGTAAAAATTGCCATGGTCGCAAAGAATTCTTTGTACTGTTACGCTAGTCGGTGCAAATCTCGCCAATAGCTTTTTTCAACTCGCCAGTTGGCATTTTTTTTTTAATTTTTCGAGCGGTAAATTAAAACATTGATTTGAAGTTGAAATTAAATGTCATGGTTTGTTACATCATTTAATATTTGGCCAGATGTACACCGCAAGTTTGGCGTGATTTTTCTTTTTTTTTTTTTTCTTTTACGAAAATTTGGCGAAAACCTCGTTTTTGAATACCAGTTACATATGTATTTTTAGTACTACTTAGTTATCCCGTCGACCAAAAATCTATCGCCAAACTATAAGATTAAATGCCAATAATGGTTGATCGTAAATGTCACATTCACTTGACTTTAAGCAAGTTACACGTGTTACGTCATCAAGTGATTTTTATTTCAACGTTTTGTTTGTATATTTATTAATGTTATACTAACTTATTTGTTCTTTCGTTATTTAAAATAAAAATTATGCCAATTTGTGTAATTTGGCAAGTGGTTTGGTGATTTATATAATTTAGCGAAATTGGTCGACGGAATAACTAAGTAGTACCGTATTTTTTAATTATTTTCTATTATTTTCAAAAGGAAATAAAAAAAATAATAATTGATAAGTATAGAAAAAAATAATTTATATAATTTAAAAAAGAAATAAAAGTAAATAAACATTTATTATTAAATAAACAACAATAGCCGGGTCACCATGTCAATCAAAATAATGCCATTTTGGCTCCAATTAGGTATCCCGGTGTGTATATGACATCTGTGCCTAATATTTTTCTTTTCGTTTTGTTTAAAAAAAAAGGAAAGAAGTGAAAGCCATCAATTTTAAATGAAAGTTTTGTATTTTAAATAAAATGAATGAAAGGATTATATTTTAAATGAAATTAATGAAATATAAAAAGATGCGACGGGAAAAATGTTTGTCGATGTATCACCTGCGTCTCGCTAACATAAAAATACCGAGTTCTTGATTTCTCTATCAGAATCTTTCGATTTGGCGAAAGATTGTTGAAGTAAATTGAATTATGAATAAAAGTAACATGATACATTTCTTAGCATACATTTAAGAGAGGCCAAACTGGTCGCCAAATTAGTTTAAAATAATAACCTTTTCAGAAATATGAAAATAATATCTGTTATGATTAAAATTTGAGTTGCCATCATTAGAAAAAAGTATTTAAAATTAGGAAAAAATTAATATTTCGAAAACTAATTCTAATTTAAAAATTCTAATACCAGTTTTGAGATCTGCGGATCAATACGGATTTTTGGTGTTAATTTCATTGCAAAGTTTTCCATATTTTAGGAGAAATCGCCGTGAAACATAATCAGTTGTTTAATCAGTCGTTTTAAAGAATCGTTTCATAAATTCGTTTCATTTCAGTCGTTTCATATATCCGTTTCATAAATTCGTTTCATTAGGATTTTATATATATAGTGTAGACAGGGCTCCCAAATGGTCCGCCAACTGAATACCAATAAATTTTAACAGAAAATTTTATGGTAGGTTTGCGCTAGAATTAACTTTCAAAGGTGATTCCGGGGCGGTTTGTAAGAAAAATCTAAAAAGAAAATTTTTCTAAAAAAAATATTGGTATTCAGTTGGCGGACCATTTGGGAGCCCTGGGTAGATATAATGAAAGAATTAGAGCGCTTTTTAATGATGTCCCTTGTATTTGTCATCATTCCCTCACATAACTGTAAATGTGCCCCTATTTACTTAATAGAAAGCAGCATATGCTTTATATATGTCTAGGACAGTTTGTACATGAATAAAGTGAAGCAGCTATCTTATTGTTTGCTCACAAACATTCGTGAATAGCTAGCACATGGCTTTCAAGTACTAGATAAAAGTAAATATTTTTACTATCCATCATTCGCTCATCTATTATAAATTTAATAAAACTAATGAAATGTCTTTTTTATGTTGTTGTATTATTAAAAATGTGTTTCAAAAAATATTTAGTAACTGAAAATATACATTAGACTAATCATTTTCGTATAAAATGATTTTCAGAAGTATTTCGTCATTCCCTCATAATTTTAATATATGAGGGAATGATCTAATCCATTTATATATGTACTAAACGGTAAAAAAAGAAAATCTAATGCAATAAAATACACATTAAAAAACTCCCAAGACTTTAAATTAGCGTGTGTAAGGATAATACGTTTTTAATTTTTATTATTTTACTGGGAGAAGTTAAAAATAAAGAAATTTTTTTTTTTGTACTAGTTCAAATAAACATTAACTCTGCTAAATGTTAATTCTTTATCTTTATTATTTGAATTGACATAGAGTAAAAAAAAATATTATTTATTGACAGTATGACTTCTAATTATAATTTCTTTTCTCTCTTAACTCTTTCAAGGGCGGTGGCATGTTTATGAAACCACTTAATTTTAATTCCCAAGCGCCACAATGGCATCAGAAGTTTTATATATTTTTTTTCCTATTTAACATGCATGTGAAATATAGCATTTTCATATTTACAAATAAATTTGATTTTAAATTCCGGTGCCAATGATTTATTTGAACATTTTAGCAAAGGAAGTGCTTTGAAATTAAAATCTCAGAAGATCTATTATGTACAGTTTGGTTCATGTTATTTTTTGGTAAATATAGCAATAAGGTACTTGTAGGCTAAATTTTGAGATTTTTGAGGCAATTTTTTTCGGTCGCAATTTTTTTTTAAACAGCCACTTTTCAGAGAATAATCCATAAACAAAACAGTTGGGCAAAATTTTTCCAATTTTTTACTTTCTTCTATCTTCAATAGAAGAAAGTATTGTAATCGAAATTTTTTTCGACTTCCGGTTTTCGACGGATTTTCATGTTTTAGGGGTCAGAGATTCCAAAAAACATGTTTATAGAAAATGTCTGTCTGTCTGTGTGTCCGTCTGTCCGTCTGTCTGTCGCCATTGTACCATCAAAACGTGTATGAAGTTATGTATAGAATTAAACCAAAATTTTATTATAAGTTTTTGGCTATGGCAAGCAGGTCCTCCCGGAATTTCGAAAAAATTCGCCGGTAGGGGGCGCTGATATAACTATTTTTGTGCGATTTTGAATATTGTACCATCCAAAAGTGTATGGAGTTATGCATAGAATTGAACCAAATTTTTAGTTTAAGTTTTTGGATATGACAAGCAGGCCCTCCCTGAATTTGGAAAAAGTTCGTCGGTAGCTGGCGCTGTAAATGCGTTTTTTGTGCGATTTTGAATATTGTACCATCGAAAAGTGTATGAAGTTATGCATAGAATTGAACAAAATTTTTATTTTAAGTTTTTGGCTATGGCAAGCAGGTCCTCCCTGAATTTGGAAAAAATTCGCCGGTAGGGGGCGCTGTAATAGCGATTTTTGTGCGATTTTGAATATTGTACCGTCCAAAAGTGTATGAAGTTATGCATTGAATTAAACCAAATTTTTATTTTAAGTTTTTGGCTATGGCAAGCAGGTCCTCCCTGAATTTGGGAAAAATTCACCGGTAGGGGGCGCTGTAATAGCGATTTTTGTGCGATTTTGAATATTGCACCGTCCAAAAGTGTATGAAGTTATGCATAGAATTAAACCAAATTTTTATTTTAAGTTTTTCGATATGGCAAGCAGGTCCTCCATGAATTTTCAAAAAATTCGCCGTTAGGGGGCGCTGTAATAGCGATTTTGTGCGATTTTGAATATTGCACCATCGAAAAGTGTATGAAGTTATGCATAGAATTGAACCAAAAAAAATTTTTAAGTTCTTGGCTATGGCAAAGAGGTCCTCCCTTAATTTGTAAAAAAATCGCTCGTAGAGGGCGCTGTAATAGCGATTTTTGTACAATTTTTGTGCCATTTTGAATATTGTACCGCCGAAAAGTGTATGAAGTTATGCATAGAATTGAACCAAATTTTATGTGTTTATTTTTGGTCATGTCACGAAGGTCCTCCCTGAATTTGGAAAAATTCTGCCGGAAGGGGGCACTATAATTGCGATGTCTGTACCATTTTCATTATTGTACCATCGAAAAGTGTATGAAGTTATCCATATAATTGAACCAAATTTTTTGTGCATGTTTCTGGCTATGGCAAACAAGTCCTCCCTGAACTTGAAAAAATTCCGAAAGAAGGGGGCGCTATAATTCCGATCTCTGTGCCATTTTCATTATTGTACCATCGAACAGCGTATAAAATTATGCATACAATTGAACCAAAATGTTTGTGCTTGTTTTTGGCTTTGGCCAACAGGTTCTCCTTTAATTTGGAAATATTGCACGGTAAAGGGGCTCCGAGCTAGCGATTTTTGCATACTTTTTTTGATTTTTCGTAGTTCTATTGTGCATCGGCGGCTCATGCAGCGGCGGGAATTCGCTTCCTGCTATTCCGGCTATTCGCAAACAGCTGATAACGACAGAATAAGGAAAAATTAATAATTTTAACAAATATCGTGATATAGATTAACTCGTTTTTAGTCCGTTTAATTGACTTGAGCAGAAATTTAAGATGAAAATCAAAGTTGGTATAGTATTGAACTAATATATTGAAGTATTAACATGTGTAACTAGGTTTTGAAATATTAAGATGTATAAGATAGAAGAAAGTTTTGGGATTGGCACATCCAACTAGTTACTAATAAAAGTACAAATATTTTTCGAACCTGGTTTTCCTAACAAATACATTTTTTGCGCATGTGGCCGAAGAATATTGGGATATTTCATATTTTGAAATGAAATGATTTTATAATCATTTAATGGTTTTAATAATAACTTTGTATTTCATAAAAATAGATATCAGATTAAAAGAAAAAAGATAACAGATGTAAAGAAAAAGTTACCAAAAAATGAAATTTTGGTTGGATAAAAAATGATATCGATATCAAAAGACAACCCCCCCCCCCCCCACCCCTACAGATATTTTACGGTATCAAGTGCCAGACCCCCCTCTCCCTCCTAAAGTGATAACGTTATACGTATAAAGTTCCTTACGAGTATTTTTTACTATAACTTTATAAATGAAATGCATATTCGCATTTATATCCAGTAGAGTTTTGTTGCTTTCTTAACTTTACCTTGGTGTGAAACAAAAGTAATATTTTAAGCTCTGTAATTTTAGCTTGGCAAAATTTCTTGAAAAGACTTTCTCATTTGGCATTAAGTATAATACCATTGATATACCGTGTGATTAACTTTAGTGCCTCATTCATAAAACGTGGAAGTTTTCTGGGTACTGAGGTCTGATCTTTGTTTGCATAATACACTCATAGATGCCAACTGCTACGATTTATTGCATCATTATTTAAGAAGAAAAAAATTCTTCTCCCTATTGTATCGCAGAATTCTACAATTAAAAGGAGAATATTTCTGTCCTTAATTACTAGTGCCGAAGAATCATAGCAGTTGGCAGCTATGAACACATTGCACAGAATAACTTTTGGATTATCATATTTATCAATTTTCGGCATATTTTAATTATTATTGTAACACAATTTTCTTCATTACGAAGCAAGATCGCAACATCCTCCTTTTTGTCTAGTGCTTGTTTGCAAGCCTTATAATATTATAAATGTGAAAGTGTGTGTGAAAGTTTGAATGAAGTCAATGTCAAAATGGATGAATCCAGAATCTTAATCCAGAAATGAACATAGGCTGTGTTTTATTTATTTTATTCAAATGTTTTTCTTAATAATTCAAAATTTCATTATTTTTCGTACAGAATCAATTGGCAATTTCCCTATAAAATTTAACCCTCTTTCTTTTTTCGTTGCCAAAAAATTAAAATTCGGAATAAGTTTTCCTCAACAATTAATTTTCCATTGAAAGATATTCAAGTTAAAAAGAAAAATGAAATAAAAAAAAATTAAGGATTAAAAAAAGTTTATGAACGTGACGTCATTTTGGAAATAAAACGAAATTGTTCATGCATTTCTAACTATACAAGAGGAGCAGGAATTTTGAGTAAGTACAGAAAGGAGGCGAATACGACATTATATATGGAAAATAAAACGGATATGCTTTGATGTTGAAATAAAATGGGATTGAGTTATGGTATCAATTCTTATTAATTAAAGAAAATTATTAACAATACTTAGCGGTTTATCGTCTGTGCATGGTTAACATGAATATTTAATTTTTAATACAAAATAAATAATCATTTCACCATTTTAAGAAAAGAACCACTCTGCGCCTGAAAGGGTTAAGACAGCTAATATTAACCCGTAGGGTTAAGACTGAACCTGAAAGGGTTAAGACAGCTAATATTGAAAGATTTTCACATGAAAAAAGAAAAAAAAAATTAAGGATTAAAAAAGTATATGAATGTGACGTCATTTTGGAAATAAAACGGAATTGTTCATGCATTTCTAATAATACAAGAGGAGCAGGAATTTTGAGTAAGTACAGAAAGGAGGCGAATACGACGTCATATATGGAAAATCGAGGCTAACGAGAAAGACAGGCTACCGCGGTGGGTCCGATTCTTCTTTTTTTACAGACCGCTGGAATCACGTGATGCTCGAATGCACCAATGAAGGTGTGCGAAAAGAGCATCACGTGACTCCAGCGGTCTGTAAAAAAAGAAGAATCGGACCCACCGCGGTAGCCTGTCTTACTCGTTAGCCTCGTGGAAAATAAAACGGATATGCTTTGATGTTGAAATAAAATGGGATTGAGTTATGGTATCAATTCTTATTAATTAAAGAAAATTATTAACAATACTTAGCGGTTTATCGTCTGCGAACGGTTAACATAAATATTTAATTTTTAATACAAAATAAATAATCATTTCACCATTTTAAGTAAAGAATCACTCTACGCCTGAAAGGGTTAAGGTTAAGACAGCTAATATTAACTCGTCCATGTATATGTGACGTACATAGTGCTCAAAATCCTTGGTTATATCTATCAGTAATTTTGAAATGAAAAAATGTTTTTATTTAGTCACAGAATAGCGATTACATTAGGCTTAGTAAATGCATCTGCGATTGCATTGAGCAAAAATTCCTAAGCAAAATTACTCGTGATAAAAGATTCAAAGTTCTGTAAAGGATGTTTATCACAAAGATGTTACATATGCACTTGAATAGAATTCAGTTGTAAAAGTTTCTTCATCTAAATAATGCAGAGCGAAAAGACACGTTCCATAAATAGTAGAAAAAGTTGTCTAAAATGCCAAAATTGTATTTGTAAATCAGAAAAATGACAGAAATCTTAATATAAAAGCGTCCAAGTATTCCAAAAAAACTTTTCGTACAATTTTTTTGGTAGTGATTGTATTTCTAACTTTTGAATGAACACTTTTTGAAATATGAATAAAAAACTTCATTATATTTTTTAAATTTAAATGTGTAACTTTTATTTTTAGTCTACAGGTTCCATAATACTTTTACAAAAGAACTAATGGGATCATAAAAAATGCAGAATTGCCCCCCTGTGGGGCGTACGCCTCACGTTGGGAACCACTTATTTAAGGGGTACAAATGAATTAATAGTTCAAGAAATTAGCTAAAAGTACTTAACCAAACACCTATAATTTCTTCGTATGTGTGACATGACGAGATAGGTGTTAACCTAATACTACTGATATTTTATACTCCAGATACTTTATACTTATTTCTCTGACTCTGGATCAGAAGGTAACGTGTTCAAATCACGTCCGGGTCACTATATATATTATAGTTGTAGCAGAAGGATGCTCTGGGTCTTGATAAAAAAGTATAATATTCTTTTAATTAAAACTTTAAAACAAAATATTTACAAAACAATATGCTTAGAACATTAAATATTCATGGCGCGCCGGCTACATTATCCAATTCGAATGTACACACGGTGACACAGTCTCTAACGTCGAAAGAACAATGGAGAAGAGTTGTTTCAATTCTTCTTAATTATCGTCTTCGGATAAAGGCGATAATTTAATAATTATTTCGCTTCGCCACACTACATACAATTTAATATTAGATTGTAGAATTTAAGTATCAATGTAAGTTATGAACTGCTTTCTTCACTGTTGACTAATTTATCTTTTCTATTATTTCAAATGTAAAATAAATGTTTTTGTTAATGTACAGCGTGTTTTAGCTATTATATTGAGCCATTCTATGCATTATTATTATTTTTTTAATCGTGACTTACCTTAATAGGGACTTACGCCAAAGTTTAGCGACTAACATAAGTGATGTTGGCAAGAATATGATTCCATATAACACTGTAAAAAATAAGAAACAAACAGCATGGTAAAATTATCAAAATTCAAAACCAATAAAAGATTGAATGTTTGACATAGTTATCATAGTTGCCATAGTTATAATCACCCTTAGTTTCAAAAATTAAGTTAACCAGTTCGGGATCATGGGTTCATATATGCACCTTCAAAATGTGAATACAGAATTTGTTTTTGGCACTAGTAAAAAAGAAAAGTAATATTTGCTTTCTTCAATTGGAGCATTTTAGTGATTATTTAAGTAAAGGAAACTTTTTTAATAAAAGTGGTGCCAACTATATAAAATTTGTGTAGAAGCCGCCGGTCCCGAAGGTGTTAATATTACTTCTATACATGACAGTTAAAATGTGTGAAAATAGATGATTCGTAATACAAATTCAAATACGATTATGAAACATTCACAGACTTGGTATGTGAAAAATATATTTTTAATACGATTGCCATCCGTATTTCTAAAGTGATACCATGTTAAAATTTATGTTTGGCATTAAGTGGTGCCATTAAGTGGCATTGACTGGTGGCATTAAGTGATATTAAGTGGTATTTTGTATTTCAAGTTATAATCGTATCAAGTGCTTAAAAAAAACTGTAACTATTATAATTTCGTTTTATATTTCTTTAACCCCTTCTTGGCCAGATTTTGTTCCTGACTTTCCGATCCAAAAAAAGCATTTTTTTAATTGCTGAAAATTAATATGTGCTCTCTCTCCTGAATTCGGAAATGCAAAATATTTTTGTCAGTAAGAAGTTTTTTGCTTGACCTACTGCTTGGTCGAACATATCCCATTCCCTAACCTCCAGTTTGTTCAGCACTGTACCCAAGTTTTAAATAAATAAATAAAAATCAGTCTTATACTATATTTATCAAATCTATTCTGTTAGGGTTTTCTGTAAAAATGAAACGAGGAGGAGCAGAACACATTGTGTTTTTTATTCTACCCACATCTTTACTGAGCACATATAATCGTCTTCTGATTCACTAGGCTCTGAATAAATACCATTACTAGATAAATCAGAATTATCATCTTCTGGCTGATAGACCGGGAGGCGTATTTCAGACATGTATATCGTTAAGATGATTACAGATTCTAAGCCAATCAGCGAGCACCATGATCACGGTCACATACACGCACACACAGTTTGATTGACAGTGAACACGTGGACAATTGATTGTGTGTGTTTATTATTTACATAGATCGCCATGAGAGTGAAGTATTTTTTTTTTTTTTTAATTTCAGAATGACTTTGGATTTTATTTACTTCAATTAGAATTTATACTTATGTTGGACTTTGCATTTAAATTTTGATTAAGTCGATGTATAGTCCTATTATATTACGTGTGATTAAAGCTAGCTGTGAAAAAACTCTGGATATAAGATATAAACAGTCAGCATTTAAGCTGCTACTATCCTACCCCAATTGTTTAGTGCTGTCATCTACCGATAAATGAGCAGATTATTATTTCAATGATCAGATTAACATTTTCTTTTTTTTAATGCAATTTTTAATTTTAAAGCAAAGGAGACATAACATGCATAAAATATATAAAAAAATTAAAATATTTCTTTTTAAATTTTGTACTTGAAATATTTTTTTCATATTGCTTGAAAGTCCACATTTGTATTTTTGCCGTTGCGTTAGCTCGAGGTGTATAGTAAATTTTACAAAAGTTAAATGGGCAGTTGACTTATATTTAATGCAATTTTAATAAATATGCCTTTTATTTATTTTTTTTAATGTAATTTTTCCATCTTTTATTTTTTTTCTGAATTAAAAATGTGAAAATAGCCATTTTATTTTGTTTTGTATATATATTTTTTTTAAAGTAAAAAACGTTTAATTTAGTGTTTCGAAAGGATGCATGCTGATTTACAAAGCGTCCTTTATTACTGGTAATCAAGCTAATTCCCAAACCGTTAGTTTTAGAGGTGCAGTTCCAATTGCAAAAGTGCCTCAAGTGCTGTTGTTTATCATATGAAAATCCATTTTGCATCTTTTAAATTTAACAAACAACCTTACAAAAATAAACAAACAGGAGATTTAACAGAATTTTTTGTTGTGAAGCCGAATGAAGACGCTTCTATTTGAAAGTGGACGGATTAACTCGATGAGCGTGTTGTCATCGGTAACGATCGCTGATTGGCTTAGAAGCTGTAATCGTCTCCGCGATATACATGTCTGAAATATGCGATCGCCTCATCGAGTTGATGGTTGAAAATTTCCAGGTTGTTGCTATAACAATAGCCTAAGTCATGTGACTATCATCAACAGTTCCAGGCGGACCACTTCGCTTTTTATACTCTAGGCGCCATTTTGGTACTTTAATGTTAGCCAGGCACAGGTGATAAGTTGTCAAATATTACTCTATTGCTATCATTTCCTCTATATTATAATAGTTCAAGTCGTCAACTATCATAAACAAATACGGTCTGATCCCTTCACCGTTCATATGAAAGTTTGGCAAAGATGTCATGTACGTCCCATATTGGCGTGATTTTTTAACGATGCCAATTTGGGGAACGCATCAACAGCATAAACAGCAACATCCGGTTCCAGGATTAGACAGAATTACAGTCTATTAGCATATTTAAATGAAACTGGTTTAGCAAGTCATATCTTGGTGAAAAATATTGAAACCCCGATTTTAGTGGTTGATCAATTTGTTTACCATTGCGTTTTCCCACACTCAAATATATGAAAACATGAAGGACAGAGAGCAGGAAAACACAATGTTAAACCTACCAGTCAACCAGGTCTACCAGGTCTGAGTAGCCTCCTCTCGCTCTATGAGAGATATACCGAGAGATAACCAATATTCAGTGTTCGGACACACTCTAAGAATCCACCATAAAAGCCATTTTGACTTGCAACAATAACTAACGAAAGCCGACATTACAGAAAATACAAATAAAAATAGTCGGACTCAATGTGTTGAAATAGTGACGCAATAGTGATTTCTCTATATTTTTTTGGCAATAATACTTTGAGTAGTTTCAATTACCGACCACCTCAAAGCCTTTGAAATCGTTTTTAACACTTTCCAAGATAGTTGAAAAGTGTTTATGCATTCGGCTTGTCTGGCCATCTTTCTGTGCTGTAACTCGCGTAAATATAATCGGATTGTCATGTAATTGCTATAATTTCTATTGTTTATAATATTTCTATTTTTTAATATTTTTTGCATACCTTTGTGTGCCTTTTAAAATATATCATCAATTCAAATGTAACAGGAAAAGAAAAATTCTTACCTGTATGCTCGATAACGCCGCTGACCCCGATCCCTTTACTCGCAAAGCCGATAATCATCTTCCTTCGCACTGTCGGAGAACATATTTCACATATTAAGCTATAGTGTAAAAGAAAAAGGATGTTGCATTATTATGAATATGCATCCTGTGTAATTTTATGGAGGAACTTATTACTCCTATACTGGATTAATATCTTTAATGAAACGTTTCGAGTAAAATATTTTAGACACCGAGAGATGAACTACTCGGAGCATCCTTTTAAAACTACACACTACATGAGAAACGAAAAGAGTTCTAATGCAATATATAACTAGTATGTTGTGGCCATCACAAAACTTTCTTCTATATAAATCACGTCAATTAAATCCTTTAAATAGTACAAGAAATAACAACGATTTAGCACCAATTCATATCAAAGTATATCTGAATTTTAAGTTGGATGAAAATTCGTACATTAGTTCTTGAGATAGAGCTATAGCGGAAATTCTGAAAAAATGTAGCATAGCAGAGCCAGCTGTTGAGCAATTTACACCAAAAGTAAGCAGCACTAAACGATATCAAGGTATACCTGAATCTGAAGTTTGTTGAAAATCCAAGCACTAGTTCTTGAGATAAAGCTATTGCGGAAATCGCGAAAAATACAGCATAGCAGCGCCACCTGTTGAGCGATTTACACCAAAAATTAAACAGCACTAATTTATACGTCAATTCATGTCAAGGACTAACTAAATCTGAAGTTTGATGAAAATCCGTGCAGTAGTTCTTGAGATATAGCTATTGCAGAAATCGTGAAAAATTCCGCATAGCAGCGCCACCTGTTGGGCGATTTTCACCAAAAACTAATCAGGTCCAGTTTATATCAAGGTCTAACTAAATATGAAGTTTTGTGAAATTCCGTGCATTAGTTCTTGAGATAGAGCGCCCACAAAATTTTTGTCACATACAGACTCACAGACAGAGTGACAGAGTCACAGACAGACATTTTCTAAAAACCATCAAATCGTGTTCTGGGCATTCTAAAACGTCTAAATCCGTCGAAAACTGGAAGTCAAAATTTTTCACGAATCCAATACTTTCTTCTTGTAAAGATAGAAGAAAGTATTGGAAGAAGAAAGTCTATATTTACAAGAAGAAAGTAAAAAAACAGTCAAAGTTCGAAGTGGGTGACGTCAACGCAATTGCAACCCGTGCACTATAGAGGTAAGAAAAGCGAGGCAAACCACAAATATGCAGTCCTTCTCGAAGCTAGGAAAGTTTTAATGTTCAGTAGTTAAAAAAAGATTTCTGTGTTTTCTTTCAGAGGTTATACTGTCCAACAATTTCTTGAGAGTTACTAAGGCATGTAAAGTATTGAAAATGAATTGTTATCGTTTATAGTTCATTTACAGGGACACTCAAGAGAATGTCGTTACATAATGTTCTATGGGTAAAAATCCTTTGCAGTGTATTGCAATGATTTTACACCATTTCAAACAACAAACATATTGAAATTGATATACATGACTGAATCACACTGCAAGATGCTTACTATAGAATGTGGTATGTGTAGTACATATAGCTCGTTTACAGGGATACTGAAAAGAATTCCGTTATATTATGGTCTGTGGTGGAAAATTGCTTACGGTGCATTTTAATCATGTTACACTAGTCAAAACGTAATAAAATTTATATGAATTCCTGAGGTGCATTAAAACATATTTTCTTGTGAACATGTAGTGTCAATCCTTTATCATTTTTTAGCAAGCCCTATAAAAGTATTCCGTTTCATAATGGTCTACGGGAAAAAACTTTCTGTCTTTTAATTATGCTACACTATTTAAAATATGATATAGTTGATATACCTTCCTAAGGTTAATTAAAGCATGTTGATGTATTGACTTTAATTATGCAAGTATATAATTATTATTCGTCATGATCAACTAACGTTAATAAAAATATTTAAAATTACTCATGGGTCGATGCAGTTTTTTTTTTCTCAAGGCCCATTTTGCGAAAAGTAAAAGTTACTTTTGTGAGTTTTATTACATTTTTGTGAAAAATAACATTTTGTAACGAAAGCTGAAATCCAGTTACTCAAATTCGAAGCAAGCATTTATTAACAAAAACCTTTTAAAATCCTTTTGCTAAAGTTTTATTTTCATTGAACTGGTTTTATTTACAAATTACACATTTAAATATCTAACAAAACAAAAATTTTAAATAGTAAGTTTTTATAGAAAAGAATTTTGTGAAGGGGTCTATTTTGTTAACCCTTTCCGGCACAGAAAAATACTGTTCGTAAAATGATTAAATGATTGACTGACACCGGAATTTACAAAAGACTTTTTAGAAATTAAAAACTAGCTTCTTTAAATTTTCATGGTAAAAGCAAAATTTTATTAAAATATTTTTGGTGTCGTTTGTAAGTTTGGAATTAAAATTAGGTGGTCCCGATGTGGGACCACTGCGTCGGAAAGGGTTAAAGGAAATTTTGTGAAGGGGCCTATCTTATTGAATTGATTTTTTGTGAAGGGACCCTAAATAGACCCCAAATTTTACGTGGATTGTTGCTTGCTACTATTATTTAAAGTACAGTGTGCCCAAAAAGTTTCCGTACTCTAAATTAAAGAGCTCATTGTCCGTGATTTTTTTTTAAATTATTAAATTTAATCACCTACTTATCATTGCATCAATTCTTGAGTTTTTATCGTTTGGTTCCTTTCATGCTCATTGGTCCGAGAATAAAGTTCTATATTATTTTGTTCTTCATAGTGAAATGAGTTTATCGCGCATTCAGAGAATTGCGCTGCTCGAAACTTATTTTTAATGTGAATCGCATGTAATGGAAATCCAGTAATTTGTTGCATTGTTAGAAGTGAATGAACGAGATTCTTGGTTCCAACAATTTGGTCCAACATTCTATACAAGTGATGAAACCATGGACATGCTTGAAGAATTTTTTGGCAATCGACTTATCTCAAAAAATCTCTGGTCACCTCCATCCCCTGATCTGAGTATCACGGGCTTTTTTTCTGTGTAGAATTAATTTATGGTAAATCATAAATGTATAAATGTTTTATTTTGTAAGAACATTAGTAACTTGCGTATTTTTGCTATTACATCATTTATTCTAATGTATTACATCATATTTGTTAATGTGTGATGGTGCAATTAGAAATTGACTTTACTCCGGGTGAGATTCTTGTCTGAATATTTCAGGTTATATCAAGAACGAAATAATCTTAAAAATATGTGGTGAACATAAAACAAATTTGCACAATATTTATTTATTAAATTTTCGAATTTATTGAAATAATTGTTTTCTTAATTTTTTTGCGTAATTATAACTTTTTTTTTTGCTTTAGTAAATAAACAATTTGTAATAATTATTTGAAAAAAAAATGTTTTATTCATACATCACATAATATATAACTTTTTATATAGGGGTCATTTGACCCCTTTCGGTAGGAATAGGTATGAAACAAAATCAGTACGTTTAGTGTTAATTCCCGCTCCTGTGATATTTACTCAGATCCTGTGGTATTTATTCAGATTGTTTGATTCCACCAGTTTTATAAAACAGTGTAATTGGCTTTATTATGGTATCATTTTACCTGTCATTAAATAAGGCGAATATTTCTTTTCAAAAAAGTGTTGCTAATAAGCAATTTTAAATTTTAAACCGCAATTTAATGCTACCGTTAAGGGGTTAAAGATCAAATTTTATGCAAATAATACTTAAAAAACAAATGATCTGGAAATTGACATAACTCAAATGATAAAAGAAGTAATTCCCAGCATGTTAAATCGTTTCTATAAACATGCGCAAACGAATTCAGCTTTGCCTTCCTAGAAAGTGATGGATATTTTGAAGATTTATTATAAATGTAAGTTCAGTATTTTTTCGTGCGTAATTTTAAAAGTGCTTTTTATCATTAGCATAAAAATAATCGTTTTTAATTTTGTTGTTTTGTGAGTAATAAATACATATGGCGCTAGAACGGGATATCTTAGGACACTCTGTGTTATAATATTTCCAAGGCTAACAGAAAATAAACTCATTATGTACAATCTCCAACTACAGGTTGCAAAGCGATTCTAAAATGCAAGTTTAAAAAATTTACAAACAGCAGCACTTTATCAATGATTACGTGACTTTGCGCACACCTTTTTTACAGTGCTGCATGCAGATCTACATGGGAGCAAAAGAGAAAGGAGAGCAAGGTGAAATGCTGCTCGCTAGATGACTTTCGATTCTTCCTCGTTATTAGAAACTAACTGACCCGTTTGGTATTGCAAACTGGTTGCCAATCTATCCTCCAAATCTAGCATTAGTTGATAGGTCTTTAGAGATTTTCTTTGTAATTCTTTATGTTCATTAGCTTTTATGTCATATTCAAGATCTTCGCTTAATTTCTCTTTTATTTCTTCTACTGTTATGTTTTTGGGGATTCCCAAAATGATTATTTTTTTTCTTTTTTCGCCTGCGAGTTTTAAATCTACGAGGTCAAGTATGTTACTGTGTTCCTGGATCTTGTCTGCTATGTTATTCACATCTTCGTCTGTGCTTGAGCGTACTATAATAGTTCGTTTATCTTTGGAAATATTGCAGTATATTTTCGGAAGATTTACTGTTGTCTTAAGTTCTCTATTTATGAAATCACGGATGTTGAATAGGGATATATTTGTTGTGGATTTTCTTGTTAACAAGATGACAGACTTTGATTGTTGTGGTGCTGGAGAGTTTAGAGTTGTGGCATATGATGGTTTACATAGAGGAACTGGAGATACTAGTCCATTGGTATGTGTTGTAATTTTTTGTTGAGGAAATTCTTGTCCTGCTGTTTGTGCTTGTCTTACTTCAATGAATCTCTCTATTTTGGATTTGTGTTCTTTAAGCATGTTTTTCAGCTCAGTTTTCAAATCCATTTCCCTCGATATTTTACCATGGATATTTTCTATGTAATCCTGTTGTCTTTGCAATTCGCTATTTAAGTCACGTATTTGCTCCATCTGATTTTCTATAAGCTGTAGAAGTTGTTGTATATCTTCTTGAATTTTCTGAGTGGGTATTTTGATTAAATGTTCTTTCGTTTCAAATTGTTTTAGTAAATGAAAATGATTTTCGAATTTTTGTGCTAGTTTTGCTGGAGATTCAATTCTTAATTTTCTTTCGAGTTCTTTGACTTTTTCGTCTTTATCTATTAGTTTTTCCGTGAGGTCTTGAGTTTCAGTTGATAGGGTATTAAGTTGTTCCTCTTGCTTTAATATTTGTGTCTTTTGTACCTCATTCTCTCTTTTCAGGTCTTGTATTACATTATTCATTGAATTTTCTTGGCTTTGTGTGTTAGTTTGTTTGTTGCCCGAACCCGTCGAAAAATCGCACAAAACACAAAGAAAAAACCCACTAAAGATCGCTGCAAAAATTCGCAAAAAATTTAAAAACCACTGCACGAATTCTGAATAAGAATTATTGAAAGGAGAACAAAATTTACTACATTCGGCTAGAAGATATAAACCGTAAACCTGATTCCTTGTGCTAATTTGAAAAAAATCGCAGCAAATCACGAAAAAATGTTCAAATCGCATAAAGAATTTAAAATTTCATAAATTGCAGAGGACAAAATGTATTCTATTGGGCTAAAAGCTTTAAACAGGACTCCTTTTACGAATATTGCAAAATCGTCGCAAAACGCGAAAAGTCTCTAAAAATTGCATAAAAAATTTGCGAAAAATTAAAAAAATTTCTATACAAAATTGGAATAAACTTAATTTAAAAGAGAACAAAATTTACTGTAATTGGCTAAAAGATTAAAATCAGTTTTTTTTTCTAATGTGGAAAAATTGCCGCGAAACAACAACAACAAAAAAAAGAGTTAAAAATCATTAAAATTAAAAAGTCACAGTGGATAAAATTTAGTACATTGGGTTAAAACACTGTAACTAAAGCGAAAAAAGGCTAAAAATCGCATTGAAAATTATTAAAAATTCAAAATTGTCGAAAACAAAATGTATTATATTAAAATAAAAGTTTAAAACCGAATTAATTTGTCGAATGTCAAAAAATCGCCGCGGAATGCAAATGTTGCTAAAAGTCGCATTGAAAATCACTTTAAAAATCGCAGAGAAGAAAATTTAAGGTATAAGAACAGAATTTTTTTGACGAATGTCAAAAATTCGCGGCGGAATAATAACAAAAAAATAAAATAAAAAACCGTTCAAAATCGTGTTGAAAACATTGAAAATCGTATTAAAAATTGATAAAAATTCAAAAGTCGCAGAGGGAAAAAATTACTATGTTAGGCTAAAAGTTTGAAAATGAATTCCTTTTATGAATGTCAAAAAATCGCCATGGAATGCGAAAAAACGCTAAAAATAGCATTGAAAGTCACGCTAAAAATTCACAAATCGCGGAAGACAAAATACTGCATTAAGGTTTAAAAAGTTTGAAACTGAAATACTTTTTTTGAATGGAAAAAAACCGTCGCAGAAGGCGACAAAACGCTAAAAATCGTGTTGGAATGTCGCCTTAAAAAAGCCTAATGGTGTTATTACACGAGGGGTCAAAGTCGCTTCAGATTCCAGGCGTCTCCATGTTATCGTATGGCTCCAAGGGAGTCGCTTGGAGCGCGAGCGTCTTTTTCCTGTCGGAGCATCTTTGACGCCCGAAACGAGGCGAGTCGCCAGTAACAGCCAATCAAATGCTTGGAAATCTGATAATAGAAAAGCCTTTTCCGGAACAGTCAATGAAATGCTTGGAAAAGACGGACCGTGAGGCGGCTGTTGTCGCTAGACGCCTGGGATTCCAAGCGTCTTTGAGTCCTCGTGTAATAACACCATAAAAATCCAAAATTTGCCGAGGACAAAATTTACTATTTTAGGTTGAATGTGAAATCATCGCCGCGGAATGTTAAAAATCGCATAGAAAACATCGAAAATCGCATTAAAAATTCAATAAAAATTCAAACATCGTGGAGGGCAAAATCTACTATATTAAAGTTAAAGTTTGAAAGTTTGCCTTCTACAAATGAAAAAAAAAAAACTATAGTCGACTAAAATATTGTTGCTCCGCATTTCTTGTGCTTCTTAACAATTTTCATTTCCGATGCCACATTGCTACAAAAGATCGTTTGCACTTTATGGAAACGATTTTGTAATATATTTTTCTCGTTTCCATTTTGAGATAAAAATGACAACTTCAGAATAATCGTGTGCTATTGTCATCTTTTGATTGGAATGTAAAATAAAAGATTTATTTTGAAAATGGCTGCTAAAATTGATTGATGGCTCGAAAGTTATTGCATTTTTTTTAAAAAAAGGCATTTATAATACATTAAATTTGAAAGGAAAAAAAGTCCAAGTGAAAGTAAAAATGAAAGCATGACAACGAAACCTCATCCTAAGACAGTTCGAACGCAAGTAAATATCAAGAAAGTGAAATCTCTGATCCTGAAAATCCGTCGACCCAAAGGTCCATTGCATCGAAACTAGGAATGACTTCCGGCACCGTAAGTAAAATAACTCATAAAGATTTGAAATTAAAAAATATGTTTAAACTAATGACCATCTGCTTTTGCCAAACCATATTGCTGAAAGAAAAACAAATTGTAGAAAATTATATGAAAAACACATAGCTGCTGAAAAATGGAAATTTGTGGTAACATTCGATGAGGCATAGGTATTTTTAAGTGACTGTAATTAAAACTAGTATGTTGTGGCCGTCACAAAATTTTCTTCTATATAAATCACATCAATTAAATCGTTTAAATAGTACAAGAAATTAAGTCAATTTAGCAGCTATTCATATATCAAAGTATATCTGAATTTGAAGTTTGATGAAAATTCGTGCATTAGTTCTTGAGATAGAGCTATAGCGGAAATTCTGAAAAATGTAGCATAGCAGCGCCACCTGTTGAGCGATTTGCACTAAAACTTAAACATCACTAATTCATATCAAGGTATACCTGAATCTGAAGTTTGTTGAAAATCCAAGCAATAGTTCTTGAGATAAAGCTATTGCGGAAATCGCACAAAATGCAGCATAGCAGCGCCACCTGTTGTACGATTTGCACCAAAATGTATAAAACGTCAAGTCATGTCAAGGACTAACTTAGTATGAAGTTTGATGAAAATTCGTTCATTAGTTATTGAGATAGAGCTATGGTAGAAATTTTGAAAAATGCAGCATAGTAGCACCAGCTGTTGAGCGATTTACATCAAAATGTATAAAACGTCAATTCATGTCATGGACTAACAACTGAATCTGAAGTTTGGTGAAAATCCGTGCATTTTTTCTTGAGATAGAGCTATTGCTAAAATCGTGTAAATCCTGCAAAATGCAGCATAGCAGCGTCACCTGTTGAGAGATTTACACCAAAAACTAATCAACACCAATTTATATTAGGGACTACATGAATATCAATTTTTATCAAATTCCGTGCATTAGCTCTTGAGATAGAGTGCCCACAAAATTTGTGTCACATACATACAAACAGACAGACAGATTCACTGACAGACATTTTGTAAAAACATGTGTTTCGGAATCTCTGACCCCTAAAACGTGTAAATCGGTCGAAAACCGGAATTCGAAAATTTTCAGGAATCCAATACTTTCATCTTGTAAAGATAGAAGAAAGTAAAAAAAGATCAATTTTCTATTTCTCAACTAATGGGAATGACCGTACGAAATGGCTCCGTCAGTGTAAAGAAAAGTTCTCAAATGGATTCATGATAGTTTCAGGATTTTGTTACAATGGCAAATTAAAAATGAAAAAAGTCTCAAGTAAAGCCAAAATTAATTCGACCTACTATCAGCAGAATATTTTAGAACTAATTTTTGAAGAAGAAATTCCAGTCATAAAGTTGAATTTCATATGGACAAAGCCTCTAGTCACACGCCTAAATCAACTTGGCAAAGAAAGAACCAGAAACAGGAATAAAGTATATCCTATTTAATGAAATACCTATAAAACCACCTGATACTTTTCCAATGGACTTTTGCGCTTTCGGTTTATGAAAGAGAGCCTTAGGAAAACGTCAGAACCCTAAAAAATGATGGACATTTTGAACAATTATTACAAATGTAAGTTCAGTATTTTTTCGTACGTAATGTTAAAAGTGCCTTTTATCATTAGCATTATCCAAGAACATTGAACGGATTTTGGAAAACGGTCCAAGAGGATTGGGGTAAAACGACATGACAGTACTGAGAATACTTTCATGGAAAATTTGAGCTAGAGCTATTGTCAAGAAACATGGCTATCAGACACAAGCAAATCGCCGCAAATATATAAAATTTATACATAAAACTTATCTATCAAAATCGTTTTCATGAAGTACGAACGATCTTCTGTGTACCAAAGTGCATTCTTTATATAGATGTACTTTACCTTTCCTTACAGTTTGGTCCATGAATTCAGGAACACCCTCTATGCGTGCATTTGAGGAATTTATTTTTACTTTTTTTAGAAATTCCGAATTCATACCGGAGGTTACGAAAGAAGAACTTTTACTGTATGCAATCCCGAAACATCTGTCATTAAATAAAGAAAGCATTAATAGTCAGACTTCCTAATAAGAATATGGAATTTCTGAATAAAAAAGAAATTCAAGAAAGGCACATATATATGCGCTAATGATGCGAATGGGTTAAAATAGAATTTTTCGTCTTATTTAATCGGTGAAAATTTGTGATCAAATTAGGTGAAAATTTCTAGAATTACCCGAGGTTCAAATTCAAGCATTTCGCACATCCTATAGGCACATATATGTGCTACTTGTTATGGAGGGTGTTGAGGTATCAAGTTAATACAAATCATCATGTTTATGGTGCACTAATTTAATAAACAACAACAACAAAAAAATTTCCATTTCTGTTTTTCCAAAAATAAAAATCTAATATTTTAAATTATATAATGCAGGTAATTAAAAAAAATTCTAAATAAAACAATAATAAAAACTCATATGTCGTGCATAGATTTCCTCACGGGGTATAATTTGAAATAAACAACAGAATTCTTGAACAATAAAATTGTTGAAATTTTTTTACGGTTGGAATTCACAATAGGCAATCATATTTCCTGATTTCCAAACGACCTCATTTTTGCACAAAGCCAAATCGAATGATAAAATTTAAGAGCTGTTTTAAGAACATGCTATGGGTTGTAAGGATTTTTCTCGAATTAATGTAGAACTTTAATAAGCGATTGTGTCATGTAAAGGGCCCTGTTTATGATTCTTTAATTTTAATTTTAATTTCTATTTTTAGCAAAAATAACAGTTTTTAATTAACAATTCGTTATTTTTAAGCGACTTTGAATGAAGAAAGTTATATGTCTATAAATATATTTTTAAATGTCTAAAAATTTAGAATAAATATCTAAACAAGTCGGAAATTGTACGTCAAACGGGGCAAATGAGGTCCGTTAGGACTATAACTAGTTTTATAAATATTCAAATCTTGGTGCAATAGTTGTTGCACTCTTATACAAAAATGCATGAATACAAAATTTATTACGGTTATATAGGGTGACTGAGCCAGTAGTTGATCAAATAAGGCCGGTGCTGCGGGCTTTTTATTCATTTCTTTCCTTTTAAGTTTTAGAAGTAAACTAACATGATTGCTACAACCCTTAATGAATGTCCTATAGTGTGCAAAAATACTATCCGCTGAAATTAAATAGCAACAAAATTATAAGTAAATAGTTTCTTTAATTGCCATTTACCCATAGTAGTTGATCAATCGAAGAAATCAATCAGCTCAAAAATTAATCTTTAAAATATCATGCTTAAGCTGTGATTAACAATAATTCATATAAAACTATTATTTGAAATAAGCAAGATGGAAGTGGGTTATTTTAACTTACAGTAATCATCTCCAACTAATCAAAAACTAAAGTTTTACATTTTCTATTAAAAAAAATTCATAAAATGGCTTCTCTTACAGCTGGCAGCTGTAAACAATGTGACAACAGGTGCTCCAACATTCAAACAAAAATATTATCTCTACTGCCACGTCTAAAATTCATTTCCGCCTGAAATGGCACAATATTTGAAACATTTGATCAACTACTGGAGGGGTACAATAGAAAGTTGAAATTTTAGTGCACAATTCACCTTGATTATTAATAAACATATATAAGATACACAAACGTTAAATACATTGCTTACAGGTGTCAAGTATAATGAAATCTTTTAAAAACACATTAAAGTCATTTAAAATCCAAAACGTTTTCGACCGACACTTACTCGGTCATCCTCAATCAATCATACTCATCATGACACTGCGAAAATTTCGTGACAGAATTAAGGAACATGAAGCAGATCTGAGATTAAATAGACCCCACACTGCATTAGCAAGATTAGCACAAATTCAACCTATAAAAGTAGATTTCAATAGAGCCAAAATTATTTTCCATACAAATAATCACCAAGAAGCTATCATAAGAGAATCTCTGGAAATAATATCTAATAAAGAAATAGTCTGTAACGATATATTATCATATGATATCCACGCAGTCTGGAAAGAATTAATACATAGTTAATAAACCTGTACTTTTTGAAAAAAAGAATAGCGCTTCCGTTCCCTCCCTCCCCCCCCCCTTATATTCCAATCCACCCTTGAAATAAAATAGACTGTTCCGGACAAGGCTAAAGACGCAGAGAGTGAACAGCTGTTAGTTTTTCACCGAGGATGACCGAGTAAGTGTCGGTCGAAAACGTTTTGGATTTTAAATGACTTTAATGTGCTTTTAAAGGATTTTATTATACTTGACACCTGTAAGCAATGCATTTACATTTGTGTATCTTATATATGTTTACTGGAGGGGTATCAACTACTGGCCCAGTCACCCTATATTAAATTCATTAATACGGAAATAATAGGACTCCATCTTAAACAGGACGTAATCACCATGGTAACCTAGAATCATTACCTATTATGCGATATCATTGAATTAATCTTGAATGATAAGATTTAATAGAATGAAAGGAAACTTTCTTAAAAATCATTTTAAGTTTTGATTCGATTTTCATAAAATTTGAAATAACTCGACAAAATTCTTATATATATTAAATTTCAAACCATTCGGTTGGGTAGTTTTTGTACTGTTATATGTGGACAGATAGACAGACCAGACGACGACTAAAGGTGCTACGTACTTATATAATTACGAACGCACCTAAAAAGCAGTACACATGGAAATGGAGTAAAAATTGCACAAATGTTTCACGGAAAATATATTTCATGGATAAATTTTTGGATGTAACAAAATGTATTACTTATTTATTCGGCTGGACAGTGCAAAGAGAAATGTTTTTCTTGTAAAAAACATAACTTACCACTCTGTAAATTTTGAAAGGATTAACAATAGTCAGTAGTCCACAAGCAATTTTCTGTATGTGAACTTAGAAAATCTTGTTTTTCTTCAATTTCATTCGCATTTGGTTGGAAATATTGTTTTTCTTCAATTACAGAATAATTTAAATACAAAGAAACTGCTGAAACGTTTATACGGTAGACATTTACAACAGATAATCAGCTGTTTTTTAAAATGACCTGATTTTTAAAATAACGTCAGAGCGGACAAAATAATTTAAATGTTCTTAAGAAAAAGTGCATAATGAATTATTTTCCTTGCAAATGCTTCCTGTCTTTTCAAAATGTTGCGTAATGTAGATCAGCATTTTCTAGATTTAGTAGATGATTAAGTTGTAAAACGAAAGTTCAAAATTTGGGTGTTGTATTTTTTATTGAGTTGGAAAAACCTCTTTCATTTTAGTTGATATTATCATACGTATGGCCATACGAAAAGAAAACTGCATGGATTTTTCTGCGAGACTTTAATTACCATATTTCTTACTATAATAAGAAATACAGTAGAACCTCGATTATCCGAAGTAATTGTGACCGACCATCTTTCGGAAAATCGAAATTTTCGGATGATCGAGAATGCTTCAATTTTAAGATTAGGGAGAAATGTATGCAATATTTCTTATTACAGTAACAAGCGCTTAATAAAAATAAAGCAATAGCAAAATAGAAACAAGAATAGATTACCTGAATTTTAGTTTCGAAATTAACCCTTTCACCGTCCGAGGGTTTTCCAGTATTTTTGTAAGAATATTGTAAATCCCAAGATATATATATATATATATATATATATATATATATTAATCGCAGTTTGATGCTTAATATCCTTAATATCACTTCTTTCTATATAGGGTTCAAAATACAATTCTGTTTAACCCCTTAATTCTCGCTCCGTCAATATCACGGGCTGAGGTGTCGATCGTTATTTCTCCAGCCCGTCATATTTCCGGGCTGGAGATTTATCGCTGGAAAAACTTCTGAAACCAGAAAAATTTAACTGACATTTCGGTGTGAAGTCTTTGAATATTTGCGTTTGGGTTTAGTTTTTGGCGCTGATTGTGATGTTGGACTTTGTATTGCATGTTTCGAAATATATCACACACACACACACACACCAAAAAAAAAAAATTAATAATCAAAATTTAATGTATATTATATTATTTCAAATATTATTCGTAAAAATTTGTTTGATGATGATAAATAAAGATATAAGATGTGAAAAAAAAGGTCTTATTCGCATTAATTTGTATGATGTAAAACAAACATTAAAACACAGAATTCTCGCATGATGGCTTTTCCACAAATGTGAATTTGTTCTATAACATCTTTTTTTTTCCGCCTTAAAAAAAAAAAAAAAAAAAAAAAAAAAAAAACTAATTGTTTATTTTATATAGAAACCTTATAATTATTCAATTTCTGTAATAAAAAAATAGGTACTTTTCTGATGGTTTTTCCAAATATTAAGCGACCGTTAAGGGGTTAAAATATTTTTGTCTTCAACCATTTTAACATGATTTCTAGAAACGGAAAAATCCTGGCCAGCCGGTTAAAGGGTTTTAAGTGCCTTTTACATATATCACAAGGATTTGAAAAAATGTTTTGTTTGTCACAGTTTCGATTGCCTTTGCTTTGAAGCTCTATCACGGAGTTTTTAAATATTATTAGTTCACCAATATCACAGTCTTCCTGCTGCTCCAGCCATGCCAAACTTTTTGCAAAACGTTCAAAAGCTTCAGAGTTGCTAATTTGTCCGTTTTCTTCGTTCCACTCCTCTGTTTACGGCAGCTCAAGTTAAGTTTAAAGGAATTCTAAGAAAGGGGATCGAAAATATTTATATGTACTCGTAGTACGGAAAGGACCGCTTGCACACAAGGAATATGATAGTTTAAAAAAAAAGCTTTCAAAATGGATTTTGCACACAAGAAATATGAGTAAAAAAAAGAGCTTTAAAAATGGATTTTGCACACAAGAAATATGAGTAAAAAAAGAGCTTTAAAAATGGATTTCGGTTAATCGAGAGTTTCGGTTAAAAGAGTTTCGGATAAAAGAGGTTCTACTGTATATCAAAATATCTGATTATAATACGAAAGCTATTAAAGTATCTCATTATAATAAGAAATATATTATAAAATATTTTATTGATTAGATTGGGAGAAAAAATAAAATAAGAGTATTTGCTTGATAAAAAAAAAAAAAAAAATAAAAGTAACTACTCAGTCTTGAAAGTGATTCACAAGCAATTTTCTAAATGTGAATTTCGAAAAGTATCCAGTTTTTTCCCAGTTTCATTATCACTCACTTGAAATAAACACCTTAGTTTAAGTATAGGCCATCATCTAGTTTTTAAAATAGCTGTCGCACTAAAGTCAGAACGGATTAAATACTTTAAAAACATTTCAAAAAGTGTATAATGAATTATATTCCTTGGATCTTAGATCTGATATTTCTGCCTTATTATGGTATTGTGTAATGTAGTTCATAACAATTTAAAAGTTGTAAAATAAAAGTTCAGAGTTCAAAATAATTTACATGTTTAAAAAAAAGTTTACAATGAGTTATTTTGCTTGGATGGGCTTCCTGTCTTTTCAAAGTATTGCGTAATGTAGATCATTTTCTCGATGATTACTTAATTAACAAGTTGTCAAACGAAAGTTCAAAATTTAGAAGTTGGATATTTATTTAGTTGGAAAACCTTGTTTCTTTTTAGTTGAATAAATATCTAAAGGTATAGAATTTCAAGAACTATCCCCATATGAAATAACCGGTCTAGTGCGAGCATTACTCGCGCGTAGAGGGTTCCGTGCAATAAATGTATGAATTAGTAACTGGGCTTTGCATTACACAAATATATCATTAAAAGTTGTTATCTAGGCTTTAAAAACCGATGGCGCATACGGTACGCAGCCGGTGTCTTTATGAATGTACGAACCGTCTGTGTCTTTAAGGGTTAATATGGGTTAATATCTCGGCTAATTACCGACATTTTTTTGTCGAAAATCGTTTATCAACAATCCTTTTATGCTTCTGCGACGATAGGTACTTCAAGCGCTCCTGAACTCCTTTGCTGAATGGTCGAAAATCGAAATGTGTGTGTAACGGGAAAATGCAAGGTTTAAATTAACTTCTACTATCCGTAATTTTTAAATTATTTTAGTTTCAATAGATTCTGAAAAAAAGGGAAGGGGGGCGGGATATTTGTGCGTTACATTTTCGAAGATATCTCTGAAAATATAATACCTAAAATTAAATGAAATGTATTTTTGAGTTCGGCGTTACGAAAGCTTTTACACGATTCCCCACACGAAATACAAAGAAAATATTTTTTTTTTCAAGTAACTTAATTAGGCCAACTACATTTTACCTAAATGTATTTGTGAATGGTTAATAATTTATAAATATGTGGGTCAATAGCCTTTATTACTTCAGTCAATTTGAACTTTCCACGTTTCACAGTTTACGAGTAAAATAGCTGTGACAGACGGACAGACAGACACAGGAGTGATCTTATAAGGCTCCGTTTTTACTTTTTAAGTACAGAATCCTAAAAAAAAATTGCATAGTTTTTTCTGAGAGATTTTAAATAGCGATTTTCTTATTACAATAAAATATTTTGTTGATTAAATTGAGAGAAAAAACAAAACAAAACAAAACAAAACAAAACAAACAAACAAAAAAAAACAACAACAAAAAAAAGGTACTAGTCAGTTTTCAAAGTGACACACAAGCAATTCTCTAAACGTGAGTTTTGAAAAATATCCCGTTTTTTCTCCAGTTTCATTTTAATTCACTTGAAATAAACACTGTACTTTAACTATAATGAACTTTCTGAAATGTTTGTATGAGGGACATTAATAAGCATAAGCAAGCATCTGTTTCTTAAAATGGCCTCATTATCACACTAAAGTCAGGGCGGACTAAATAATTTAAAAGAATTTGGAAAAGTGTATAATGAATTACATTCCTTGGATCTGCTCTTTCTGCCTTATTATAGTATTATGCAATGTAGATCATAATCTTCTAATTGATTAATAACATAATTAATAATTTAATGATTAATAATAATTAATGATTAAGAATATAATTTAAAAGTTGAAAAATAAAAGTTTAAAGTTCAAAATAATTTACATGTTTTTTAAAAAGTGTACAATCAGTTATTTTCCTTGGATGTGCTTCCTGTCTTTTCAAAGTATTACGTAATGTAGATAATTTTTTCGATGATTACCTAATTAACAATTTGTAAAACGAAAGTTCAAAATTTGAAAGTTGGATTTTTTTATTTAGTTGGAAAAACTTCTTTCTTTTTAGTTGAATAAATATCTAAAAATATAGAATTCCCAAAACTATCCCCATAAGGAAAAAACAAAACAAAATTGCATAGATTTTTCTGAGAGACTTTAATCAGATCTTTTATTGATTAGATTAGGAGAAAAAAATAAAATAAGAGTTCTTGCTTGAAAAAAAAAGCTACTCAGTTTTAAAAGTGATTCATAAGCAATTTTCCATATGTGAATTCAGAAAAAATTCTGATTTTTACCCGACTGCCAAGAAGGGTTATGTGTTTCATGCGTATCTGGGTATGTGGATTTCTTTATACCCTCGAAACATCCCAACGGCAGAATGGATTTTAATGAATGAGGTCTCTATCGATTCGTCTTAACCGTCCGATGGTTATAGGCTAAGTTTTGTTTTTATAAATTTAGAATGGCGGCCATAAAATACAAAATGGCGGTAGAGACGAAAAAAAAAATTTTACGCACCCTATTGAGTGGCATGTCATTGGATAGGTCTTTCAAAATGAAGACGATGTTTCATTGACTATTTTACAGTCAGAATCTCCGTTTAAATATTACACAACCTGGAAGTTGTGTAGGTATGATGTCTAGCTTTACAGCAAGTCTAACCTTCATAGACATCTATAGACCTCATCAAAACAGTGTTTATAGATAAAAACTAACAATTAAACACAACTTAAAAGTCATCAATACAAGTAAATAAAAAAATAGGTAAGTAATATAAAAATTAGTTTCACATTGATGAGAAATAATTAATTAGTTCGCTTTTTACGCAGCCGGGTTTTTTTTTTTTTAAATTAAATTTTTACTTGTTCTCCAGTTTCATTACAATTTAGCTTGAAATAAACACCGTAGTTTAACTATAACAAAATTTCAGAAAAAATTGTATGGGAGACATTAATAGGCCATCATCTGTTTCTTAAAAGGCTTTATCACACTCAAGTTAGAACGTACTACATAATTTAAAAGTGTTTCGAAAAGTGCATTATGAATTACATTCCTTGGATCTTGGCTCTGCTCTTTCTGCCTTATTATAGTATTTTGTAATGTAGATCATAATCTTCTAGCTGATTGTATAATTTAAAAGTTGTAAAATAAAAGTTCAAAGTTCAAAACAATTTAAATGCTTTTAAAAAAGTGTACAATGAGTTATTTTCCTTGGTAGTGTTTCCTGTCTTTTCAAAGTACTGCGTGATGTAGATAATCATTTTCCCGATGATTACCTAATCAACCAGTTGTAAAACGAAAGTTCAAAATTTGGAAGTTTGATTTTTTATTAGGTTGAGCAAAAAGTTCTGGGAAATTTTTAATCTAATAGTTACCAGAATTTGTATTTAAGTATTGCACGGCAGCGCAATACTTATTTATTTCCAGTGTCACTTCTCAATGTTAATTTAACATAGAAAAGCCTTTGGAGATGATAACTTTTTCATTTTTTCTTCCCACCTTTTTGTCCCTGATGCCACTCATTTTTAATTTTTTGCTAATTCTAATAATATTATAAATTCAAAGTGTAAAAACATTTGCCTGACGTCAGGGTCAAAACGGATCATAAAATGCCTTTGCATATATGTGGATTATAATCTAGAGAGTAAAATGGGCTAATTTTTATTTACATTATTCAAATATTTTTCTTAATAATTCCAAATTTCGCTTTTTTCATTGAGAATCAACGGACATTTTCTAATAAAATTTAACTTTTTTCCCTTCATTGTTGTAAATAATTCAAAAGCCGTAATAATAATTTGCCTATATTTAGTTGAATGATTTTCACGTGAAACATGAAACTGAAGAAACTGAAATAGTTTTTTTTTTAAGAATTAAAAAGAAGATGAATATGGAGTCTAGTGGAAATAAAAATGACATTTTCAAGCAGATTTTTTAAAGTTCAGATTGTAATTTTTTGACCAAACTACAGCAAACTGCATTACTGCATTTGGTGAAACATTTTGAATTATACATAGGTAAATTGCATCACAAATTGTGATGCTATATCGCACAAATCAAAACCTGATGATGATATACCCTCCATTAATTTTGAAATGTGTTCGTCTGAATTCAATAGTTATTAAAAAACTTGACATATTAAACAAAAACCTAATTTGCAGAATAAATTAAAAAAAAAACAAAATTTATTTCCTAAATTGTTTAAGCCCGAGAAGGGGCAGATATTAAAATATTTCATTCAATTCGTTCTACATTTAATGTTAAATTTTTGTAATCAATAAGTTAAACCAATTGAACATTAAAAAATAAAAATGAAATTCATACAATATAATACTTTAAACACCTATATACTAATAATAAGCTAGAAAAAGCAAGGGGTCGTCGGGTAGCTTCATCGCCCCGAGCCCAACCCTTCCCGCTTTTCGGTGTCTTTAATTTGTGTAATTTCCCTTTTAAATTTGTCCGGTTTCAATTTTTGATTTTTTTTTTCAATCTGGCTTTCGCTAGAGAGTCTTTTATTCGGGACGTGGCTGGGGATCTAAGAATCTTGCTTCCGCAAAAGAGTCGGAGTAGAGTAGAAGAATAAAGGGTTGCGGACTAAGATTGCGGACTAACACCTAAAAATACAGAATTCCAAGAACTATCCCCATATGAAAAAAAAAAAGAAAATACTGCATAAATTTTTCTGTCAGACTTTAATTTTCTAAATGTGGATTTAGAAAAAAAAAAAAAAAAAAACAAGTTTTTCTCTGGTTTTATTCCGATTCTTGAAAAAAAAAAAAATACACCGTAGTTTAACTATAATAACATTACTGAAAAAATTGTATTTTTGACATTAATAGGTAATCACATGTTTGTTAAAAAAACCTGAATATCGCACTAAAGTCAAGACGGACTAAATAATTTAAAAGGATTAAAAAAATATATATTCTGTGTCATATTCTTTAGGTCTTGAATCTGTCCTTTTAGTATTATACAGCTTGCCATCTTCTAGCTGATTATATAGTTTAAAGGCTGTAAAGTAACAATTTTAAATTTAAAAGATATTTTATTTAATTAAACAAATCTCTTCCTTTTTAGTTGAATAAAAGTCATATTGGATTTGAATAACTTCCTCATATGGAAAATAAGAAATAGAATGCAACGATTTTTCCGGGAGAACATCTTGTTTTCATGGTTAAAATTGCTGAAAAGTTCGCCTGGTGAACATTTATAATAGACAAATACCTGTTTGTTAAAGTGATTCATATTCGCACTAAAGTCAGGACAGACAAAATAAGTTAAAATGTTTTTTAAAAGTGCAAATAAATCCTTATATGTGCTTTTCTGTCTTATTAAATTGTGTAATATAGACCATCATACTAAATAGTTGCTTAATTTAACAGTTGTAAAAAAAAGTTCAAAATTTGTAAGTTATATTCTTTCTTTAGTTGAATAAACATTTTTATTTTGCTTTCGTAAGCTTTTATAATGATGTTACGTAATGCAAATCAACATATGCCAGTTTATTACCCAGTTTAAAAGTTGTAGAACAAAAATCTCAAACTTGTATGTTAGATTCTTCATTTAGTTGAATAAATCTCTTTTTATATAACCTCATTTCATATTTAATAAATGCCAAAAATATGAGATTCCAAAACTAGCCTCATATGGAAAAGTAGAAAAAAAGGCATGGATTATGTCGACTAGAATAACTTCTATTGATGGTTTTCTGTTTGTAATAAAATATTTTACCGATTAATTTCGGAGAACAAAATAAAAGAAGAGGTTTTCGTTGCGAAAAGAAATGAAAAAAAAAGACAAAAGTTATTATTTAATTAATCTTTTAAGAGTAGCTCAGAAGCAATTTTATGAATGCGAATTTAGAATGTCTGGATTTTCACAATTTCACTCGGTTACAGTTTGAAGTAAGCAGTATATTTTAACTACAATGAAATTGATGAAAGCTTGTACGATGCAAATTCACAATACGCAGTCATCTGTTGCTTAAAATACCTAATTTTTGTACCAAAGTCAGAACGGTCAAAATAATTTTAAAGTTTTTTAAATGTGTATAATGAGTTATTTTCTTTAAATGTGTTTTTCTGTCTTATTAAAATATCATGTAACGTAACTCATCATCTTCTAGTCGATCAATTTGCTGGTTAATTAGTTGGTTAATTTAAAATTTCTAAAACAAAAGTTAAAATTTGGATGTTAGAATTTTTTTTGTAGAATAAACACCTTTCTTTTTGTAGAATAAACATCTACTAATATGTTATTCCAAGAAATGTCCTCATATAGAAAAAACAAAAAAAGTTTGTATAATTTTTCAGGGGAACATATTTTGTTGATGATCTTCTGCTTATAATAAAATATTTTATTGATTAATTTGACAGAAAAAAAAAATAAAAGAAGTGGTTTGCTGAATAGAAACAGAATTTACTACTCAGTTTTGAAAGCGCATTTCGTAAGCCATCTTCTGAATGTGGATTTAGAAAATCTAAATTTTTCTCCAATTTCATTTGGGTTTAGTTTGAAATAGACATCCCAGTGTAACTACAATCAAATTGTTGAAATTTAGCATGGTTGATATTCAGAATAGGCAATCGTCTCTTTGTTGAAATGACCTCAATTTCGCATTAAAGCCGGAAGAGACAAAATAATTTTAAAGTTTTAAAAAGAATGTACGTGGCCTTAGTTGATTATTGTTAGTTGGCTATTGTTAGTTAGTTGGCTTTAGCTTTTTGCTGGCATGAACTCACATTGTGGTATTATTTACACCATCATTTTTTTACTTGATTTCTTAATTTAAATGTTGTTAACCCATTTGTGCCTGAATTTTCGTTTTCTCAAATTTTTTGGTAAAATCACTTTAAAATGTTGCAAAATGAACTGGAAAAATACTAAAAAAAATTAAGCTTAATTTTTTTTGTATTTATTTAATAAAATGTAAAAGAACTAAATATGAGTATTTCTAGTAGAATAATATGCATAATTATATATTTTGCCTATATTTATATTTAAAAAGTTTTCAAATTGTATATTTTGTACTATAATTAGTATTTTAATGAACCACAAAAAAATATATTTATTTCTTTGCAGAGACTAATAACGTTATAAATATTATTAATAATAAAATAAGAATAATCGTATTGCAGACTTAATAACAATTTATTTCATAAATATCTTCGAAAGGAGATTGCATAAATAACTGTCTCCTAAATTTATAACAAAAATATGTGCCCATTTGTGCCTAGAACCCTATATTTTGTACATTACAAAAATGCATAAAAAATAGGCTTGGACATTTAATTTCGCAATTTAAAAAAATACGTATTTCAAAAAAGTCCACAAGCTAAGATTATAACTTGTGATTTTGGGTCCATGATAGAAAAAATACAAATAAACTTACTTTTTACATTTCGCCCTCTTGAAAAATTAAAAATCTATAAACACTGAAAAAAGCCTTAATTTAAGCAAATAAATATCACCCTTGTGCTGTTATCTCTCGGTTATAGATAAAGACATTTATAAATAATGATTTCATGCAATTTTCATGTTATAAAGAAGAAGAAAATTATACAAATGCATTAAAATTTGAAACGTCCCAAAAATGGGACGCTAGGAGTAAATGGGTTAAGTTCTAAATTTAAGTGTTGTCAGTTCAAAGTTTGTAAGTTTAGTTATTTTTTAAAAATTCTTTTTCATAAGAAAAGAAAAATGTGTGACGCTCTTGTGTTACAATAAGGCTTGATTGTGTTACAATAAGGATTAAAATCTATGTGGGCAACATGCATATAGGTATCACATTGTAATAACTATAGTAACTATTATATTTTAGAAGTATTGAAAAAGTAAATACTTCTCTTAATTTGTATGCCTGCCAGTCTTCCGGGCTTTACTCCTAAAAATATAATTGGAAGCCGAAAAATTATTTAATGAAATATTTCTTGTCCTAATGTGTTATTTATCCACTTGCAAATCTTCAATGGACAATTTAAGTAAGCTGCACAACAAATACCTATACATCGTTCGCAATGCCTCCCGTTATCTCCAACATACCGCGATATGTAGAGGTCTTAATGCTCCCACCTTTAGAAAAAAAAATTGATCTTTCCTCTAAATTTTATAAAAGCTTATACGAGAGAATCTCACAAAATACGAAAATTGCAGTCCGTACAATAAAATTTCTATTTAATGTTATATAATGCAATTTTCTTTTTTACATTCTAATAAAACACAGTCTTAAAAGTATTTTCAAGAGATATTATATTCATAATAACACAAAAATAAAGCAATTAAACTTAAAATTTCAGATTGTCCTTTTCCTGGCATGTCACACTGTGATCTGAGCACAGTAAAAGTCTTTCTGCTATACTGTACAAACATTTTTTTTAAAATTTCCAATTAATAATTATGCCTAATATAACACATATATGAGGAAAGTAACAAGTTCTGTATTTTACAAATAATTTTCCTTAATTAAAATATGATTGTCACTAAAAATGATTGTCATTTTCCTGGCATGTCACACTGTGATCTGAGCAAAGTAAAAGTCTTTCTGCTATACTGTACAAACAGTTTTTTTTATTTCCAATTAATAATTATGCCTAATATAACAAATATGAGGAAGGTAACAAATTCTGTATTTTACAAATAATTTTCCTTAATTAAAATATGATTGTCACTAAAAATGATTGTCATTTTCCTGGCTTGCTCATTTTAGTTCTTTATGAATTATAAAGATGGTGCTGCAGAGTAATTTTTCTTGTTCTTGACATAGTTAAAGTCAGAAAAAGTAAAATCATTGCTACCTGCAAGATCTTTTAGATATTTCTTAGAAAATAATGTGTTTAAAGGCTTATTAAAAATTGAGTAGACTTTTATTATGTCATTTTCCTGGCTTCTATAAATTACAAATAAAACTGACATTACACTAAATTTGAGGTACTATAGAGGAAACATGTTCCTTTAAACAAAATTAAAATGTTAGATCTAAAAATAAAGAAAAAAAACAAAAATGTAAAAAATGTTTTAGAATGAAATTGTCATTATCCTGGCGGTCATTATTCTAGCATACATATGCCAAGAAAATGACATATAATTATAATTACATAAAAATGAACTTAAGCTCTTCAAACTTTAACAATTTTAAATATAAATTCTTTTATTCAGCTGTTCAACCAACATTAAAAAAAAAAAAAAAAATCAGAAGTTTTGAAACGATTTAAATTTTCAAAATTTTTGTTTTCAAAATCTCACATTTTGTGACATTCACCCATACAGCCTTTCTAACGAAATTATCGCTGAACTGCCTGACTATGACGCCTTCGAGCCTGACCATCGTAAAAGACCGAAATATTCCTTGATTATGAATACTGAGGGAGCTTGAGTTCTTTACACCTGTCATATTTTTTCTATTCATTTACTTCTCCTTAAAACTTTTAATTTCATAAATTAGTTTAAAAAAATACTTTTACTTTGTGACAATGTAATACACTCAAACTATACCGTAAACTCTAGATAAAACTAGTTGGATGTGCCAATCCCAAAACTTTCTTCTATCTCATACATTTTAATATTTCAAAAACTAGTTACAGATGTTAATACTTCAATATTGTTAGTTTAATACCCCGCCAACTCTGACTTAAAATCTTAAATTTCTGCTTCAGTCAATTAATCGGAGAAAAAACGACTTAATCTTGATCATAATAATTATTAAAATAAATAGCCTGTCGTTATTTTGTTGTATATCAGCTGTTTGCGAATGGCCGGCTTAGCAGGACGCGAAATTCCCGCCGCTGCACGAGCCGCCTATGTGCAATGGAACTACGAGAAAATTATACAAAATCAAGAAAATTATACAAAAATCGCTATTACAGCGCCCCCCTCCTGTGGAATATTTCCAAATTCAAGGGGTACCTGCTTGCTATAGCCAAAAACATACACAAAAAATTTCGTTGAATTCTACGCATAACTTCATACACTTTTGGATGGTACAATAAGGAAAATGGCACATATATCGCTATTACAGTGCTCCCTTTCGGCGAAATATTTCCAAATTGAAGGAGGATCTGCTGGTCATAGTCAAAAACATACCCAAAAAATTTGGTTTAATTATATGCATAACTTCATACAGTTTTTGATGGTACTATGGCGACACGCGGACAGACAGACATTTTGTATAAACATCGTTTTTGGGATATCTGACTCCTAAAACGTGTAAATCCGTCGAAAACCGGAAGTAAAAAAAATTGATTACAATGCTTTCTTCTGTTGAAGGTAGAAGGAAGTAAAAAAGTTCTCTAAACAGTGATTTTTTTTTTAGACCTGTGATTTTTGTCACTTCCTTGATTTGTCTGCCTTTACCCAGGTTTAACCATACTTTATACATTTCTTAACTGTGCTTTATACCGGGTGTCCTAAAAAGGACTGACTGATTTTAAAATTCAATAACTTCTAAACGGTGACATATATTTAAAAAATTCTTGCAGGAAGGTTATGCATAAGGTCAAAAGTTTTTTTACAGTGATTTTCGATTTTAGTTCGAATTACAAACATTAGATGGCGCTGCGATCAACAGACGCTAAATTCAGGCTCGATTTTTGGTACTTCGTGGCCCGCTCAATACATTTCCATCTCCTTTTTCCGCATGGAACAAGCGAAAGGACCAAAAATCGAGCCTGTATTCTGTTGCTTACAGCGCCATCTATTGTTTGTAATTCGAACTAAAATCGAAAATCACTGTAATAAAACTTTTGACCTTATGCTTAACCCTCCTGCAAGAAATTTTTAAATATCTGTCACCGTTTGCAAATTATTGAATTTTAAAATCAGTCAGTCCTTTTTAGGACACCCGGTATATTTCTTAACTGTGCTTTAAATATTTTTCAACTTAACTTTTCATTTAATAAACTTTTCATTAGTTTTTTACTTTTACATAAAATTAAAGCATTATAATTTTCAATTATTCTCTAAATTTCTTATTCTACCGCCCTTTTTTTTTTTAATAGTATTAATCATTTATTTAGACTTAAACTATTTACGTAGTTTATAAGCAATAGTTAGATTTTATTTTTCCAAATGGCTCTCTAATAATAAGACATTCAACTAAAGACTGGGCGTAAAGTTACTCTCAACTGGGAAACCTCTCAAGAACATTACACTGTTAATCATAATTGCTTTTATTGAATATATTTTTTGGTCTTGCTTAATTTAAAAAATAATAATAAAGAAAGAAAGAAAGAAAGAAAAAAACACCGAAGGTTGACAGTTAAGAATTTGATAAATTTTTGAGCCCATTTTGAAATAAAATCAAATTCAATAACTTACATTTGATTAATTTTTAACGCAATTATTTAATTGGTACGTAAATTATCACAGACGTAAATTTCCAAGTAGGTGAAAAAAGCCCGGACCAGGATTCGAACCAGAGATAGATGGCTGGAGCATTGACGGCTTCAGCGAATAACTTACGTTACAATTTCTTTAATTTCAGAAAAAAAAATATAGAAAAGCTCAGCTTTATTTTAGATTCGTGTATTTTGTTTTTGAACCACAATCAACTCTACGCCTAAAACATTCTATGGTGTACCGCCTGCCGCTTGCCTTAAGTTCGCCGTTCCGTTGAAATGCATTTTGACCATCGTAAATCCTTTGCATTTAAATAGTTAAGCAGAGCTGACTTACATCTATATCAATAAAGGGAAGAGTGGGCTTTGAAGTGCTTAAAAATCGATCAAAAAATAGGATTTTTGGGAGAGGGAGAGGTAGAATATATCTTATTTCATAATTGACACAGAGAAACACAACCATTGGATTGGGAGTTGAGTATACTATAATTATTTCGAAATAAAATAAACTTAAGGGGTTGCTTCCATATTGAAATAGTAATGCACTTCAAAATTATTAATACCCATAGACAAATATCATTTATTTATTTTTTTATTTTAAGATAAATTTTAGTTTTGTACATTTGAAAAAAAATTGAAGTTCGGTGGAGAAGTTTAAAAATTATGCAGATGTAAAATTTTGTCGTCCTAAAGTTAAGTTATCTTCAAATAATTTTCACTTTTTTATCTAATAATTATTTTTATCAAAGCTTTAGAAATACTTAAGGTAACAAAAATCATTTCTTAAATCAAATTTAATGTAAAAATTATGGTATCATAGGCATAGTTTTAAAAAAATCTTGTGAATTTTATTCAGAGAAGGGGATGAATAACATACATTCCAGTCTTGATCAAGTATTCCGACATTTCATTGACCCTCTACTTTGTGAATGAAATCTATGCTCAAGAGTTTTATACGAAAAACCAGAGGAGAAAATCCACAGCATTCTCAAAGAGGGAAAAAAAATTCTTGAATAGCAGAAAAAAGTTAGAAAAAAAGAAAAAACCCCGCTACTGGCGCTGCTCTCCTGACAGAAGATCCACTGCTGCCACTGGCAAAAGAACTATTCTGTGATCAAGAAAGAGCAGACGACTTTTCGCCCTGTTCGTTCACAGCCCGCTTGACCGCTTCGTGAAAGATTTTACCTCTCTTATTTATTTTCTATTATTTATTCGCCGGCTCTTTTTTTTTCTTTTTTCTCTGAGCAGACGATTTTGCGATTGTCTATTATTATTGGATGTATTTATTATTATTTTCTTCGTTCTGTTTATGGCAACCAGAACGGCTTCTTAGGAATTATGTTTTCTTTTTACGTCTTCTTTTAATTCTAATTTATATCGTGTTCTTGTGATATTTTTTGTTGTGCACCTAATAACTGTGTGGAGGACTGAGTCATAAGTTTGTGGCAGACGGATTTTTTTTCTCCGTCTCGGAAAGGACCTGCCATTCCGAAAGGAAAATATGGAGCTACCTGCCGCTGTTATAGCGACGATCCTTTTCGTCTGCTCCGTAGTTTATTGTGATGCCAACAGGATAAAGAGACAAGGTAATTTTTTATTTTCTCAGTCAGAAACTGAAATATAATTAGACATTTACAAAATAAATGAATACTCAAATTTCAACACTATTTAGAAAAATAAATATACAATGAAAGCACATTCAGCTATTTAGGCATATCAGTTGAAAGAAAAATAATTAGGACGTATTAAGTAATTTTTTTCATTTATATTTTAATTTTAAAAATGTATATTTGATTATAAAAAAAAAGGAAATTTCGCGCAGAGAAAAAGCACCACCTTTTGTCTGTCCCCATTTTAATTTTAGGGTTTAGAAATAGGTGAAAACACACAGGTTAGAGATATTTCAACGATTGTTTAGAATTAAAAATGTATTATAAAAATTATATGGAATATTCTTAAAAATTTATTGGAAAATACTTCTTTATTAATGAGTTTGTAAAATAATCATAATCAAACCGGAAAAAATATATATCGATGGAAAACGTTTGGTACTGCATCCAGAATATCTTAACAACCACATAATGAAACGAATTAAAGATTTCAGAGTTAATAAACGTTATAATTCAGAGATATTTTAAAAATAATTTTTAATTAAAAAATAATCTGGAGAATATTAAAATAAAATAACTTTTTTACATGAAAATACTATAAAGCAAAAGAAAAGATTATAAAGCATTCAAAATTTTTAAATATGTTTAAACGTTTTTATAGGAAATATTTAACTGGATGAAATATTTCACTTTTAGTATTTTGCATATTATGTTAATTAGTCTAGCATGGTACCAAGAATACTTGTCTTGGACAGAGGATAGTATGGGACGGTTCTGTACAGTGATGAGTCACGATTCAGTCTGGACAGCGATTCGAGACGTGTTCTCATCTGGAGAGAACCGGAGAGTCGATATCGGCCCTCTAACATTGTCGAAAAGGATCCCAATGCTGGAGGTGATCTGATGGTCTGGCAGGCATCAAGGCAGACGGGCGTACCGACCATAATGTGTTTGATAGAGGTACTCTGACAGGTCAGCGGTACTGGGACGAGATTCGTGCACCCTCTTTGAGACTTTTCCGCGGAGCATATGGACCAAATTTCGTTTTCATGAACGACAACGCCCGTCCACATAGGGATCAGTTGGTGGATGAATACCTCGAATCGTAGGATGTTCAACGAATGGAGTGTCCTGCGATGTCCCCTGACCTTAATCTCATCGAACACATTGGGGACGCCCTTGGACGATCAATTGCAGCTCGAAGACCAGCTCCAAGGGCCATCGATGAGCTCAAGGGTGCCTTGGTGCAAGAGTGGGTGCAGTTGCCATAGAGATTGATAAGGACCCTGGTAAACAGTATGAAACGCCGATGCGAGAGTTGTGAAGTTGTTACAGACGATTATACACTCTATTAGACATGTTTTTCTCTGACTGACAGGGTGTCGGTCAGCTGCTGTGCTGGACACGTGATCAGTTACCTTATTTAGGGTGCAGGTTGTGCCCATTTTTGTTTTCCCGTACATTGGTCTTATATCGAATGATATTTTGGCCAAGTTTGGTTTTATTTACTTTGTTAGTTTTTTTTTTTATTGCAAAAAAACCATTTGTCTCTTTAATTGTTTTCACCAGTGTAATTCGATTGCCTGAAAAAAACAGTTTTAGACAAATGTTAATTATTAAAGCCGCTCATTTCAGAAACTATGAATAAAAATTACTTTATTTAAAAAAAAAAAGAAAGTTGCATTATCGTTCATAAGACTTAAAGGTGAACATCAGTATTGAAATTTGGCTTGGGAGCTGAAAGTATATTGGAGCGTGCCATATGCAATAAGAAGTATAGATTTTGTAATACGTTTGTAAATCGTGGTTTGGCTGCCGGATTTTAATACCACTATCTTCTAACTTTATAAAAGTAAAAATGTGTTGTCATTTTTTAAAAGATCTTTTTTTTTAATGTTTTTTTTTTAACACTAAAACTACCGCGAGGGGTCAAATGACCCTTTTGGAATTTCTCAAACTAAAACATTACGAAATTTCTTTATATTTCACGACTTTTATTAAAATATATGATCATATTATTCCTTAAAATGCCTCATCTCCGAACTCCTTTTTTCTGCCTAGGAAAAAATATTTTAGGCTTAGCTACCGCAAGGGGTTATTTGACCACTGAATAAATTTATGTTAAATCGTAAATGTATAAATGTTTTATTTTGTAAGAACATTAGTAACTTGCGTATTTTTGCTATTACATCATTTATTCTACTGTATAACATCATATCTGTTAACCCTTTCAGGGTCAAAGCATTTTCAATTCTAAAGTGTTGAAGTAAATAATTGGCACCGGAATTGACCAACAAATTTATTTGTAAATATGAAAAAGGTGATTTGTAAATGTAAAAAGGCTATGTTTCACTTTCATATTAAATGGAAAATATCTTACCAAAATTCTGATGCCATTGTGGCGTTTGTGAAGTAAAATTAAGTGGAGCTAAACAGCTAAAGAGTACCGAAAACTGGCGATTTGAAGCACTTAAAATAACAAAACTTTGTAAAAAATCACCATAAAATAAAACAATACACAGGACGCGTTTCGAGCTAAAAACATAACAGCTCGTCATCAGCTACAGCAAACACGTGTCCGCAAGCGAATAAGGTCAAAAATGAAATCAATTTCATTTGAATTTTCATTCAGAAGTTCATTTTTGACCTTGTTCGCTTGCGCACAAGTGTTTGATGACGTAGCTGATGACGAGCTGTTATGTTTTTAGCTCGAAACGCGTCCTGTGTATTGTTTTATTTTATGGTGATTTTTTACAAAGTTTTGTTATTTTAATTAAAATTAAGTGGTTTCATAAACATACCACCACCCCTGAAAGGGTTAATGTGTGATGGTGCAATTAGAAATGACTTTACTCCGGGTGAGATTCTAGTTTGAACATTTCAGGTTATATCGAGAACAAAATAATCTTAAAAATATGTGGTGAACATAAAACAAATTTGCACAATATTTATTAAATTTTCAAATTTCTTGAAATAATTAATTGTTTTCTTATTTTTTTTGCGTGATTATATATATATATATATATATATATATATTACTTTAATAAATAAACAGTTTCTAATAATTATTTGAAAAAAAATGTTTTATTATCAACTGGTATATTTTTTGCAAAACATCGTAAAATAGATAATTTTTTATATAGGGGTCATTTGACCTCTTTCGGTAGGAATAGGTGTAAAAAAATATCGGTACGTTTAGTGTTAATAGATTTTTGTAGTCTTATCGGATGCAATGCATACATATACAAATTTGACACCAAATACAACCTAAAATACACTGTTCTAATAGAATTCCCCCAGCACTGTTTTTTTGTTCGACGAAGAGAGATTTGTCGATTTTCACGATTTTAGGTAGCCCTCATTTTTTTCATTGGTTGCAGTTTCATTTTCGCGATTGTTTATAAAATTTGCAACAAAATTTTATTTTTTTTATGATTGAGTTATGTGAAGGCCCCTATAAATAAGAAATACCGCATCGTCTCCTATAAAATGTGATAAAGAGTTGGTTAATTATATACGTTTTTCATTATCAGGAGTGAAATGTTTTTCTTAATTTATGTATTTATTTTTCTTTTAATGCTACTTGAATAAAGGAAAATAAAATTTGAATTATTTAATTAGAGCATTTTTGAAATTGTGTAATTAAAGGTAACTTCTTTTTAAAAAGTGGTGCCAACCGAATAAAATTTGTGTAAGGGACATCGGAGTCGAAAGGGTTAAAAAAATATTTTGATACATTGTTCAATATGAAGTTTTCGCGCAAAATATCTGACCCCGCGATCGAAATTTAAATCGAATTTATCCGGAGACTCTCCTCTTATCTTGTTCATTTAGCTTCGTACTCACATACGATTTTACGATTTCTTCGTATTGCATATAATCTAGTAGATTTAGATCATGGTCAATTGCCGCTGATCTGGAAATTATTTGGATCTACTTAATATATCACTGTTATGCTGACAAATCAGTTAAAATAATTGAAACTGAAAAAAAAAAAAAAATGCCAGTAATTATTCGGTTTGGCAGTGTTTCAGACATTTGAGTTGTTTTAGTTTGATGATGAATTTGGTATTCCCCATTAAAAATAAGGGAATACATGTTCACCATTTATTTTAAAGCCGGCTTGATTCCTCAAACGCTCCCTGATAACAGATAATTTTAGATTAGATGACATTAAATTCTATTCAGACATTTGCGTTGTTCAAATTTGATATGAATTTGGATTTTTCATCGAAAATAAGAGGACGCGAGTTTCACGATTTTTTGATAAAAACCCGTTTTGACCCAGCGCTCCTTGATAATAAATAATTTTATATTAGGTACCAGTAAACGCCAGTCAGACATTTGCGATGTTCAAGTTTTATGGTGAATTTGAATTCTCCATCGAAAATAGGGGATGCGTGTTTCATCATTTTTTAATTGAACCCCTCTTAAAATGCTCCTCTAACAATGAATAATTTTCGATTAGTAATTTTATTAATTTCATTCCCATTAGAATTGTAAGAGTTATTGGAAGGTTGTCTGCCTTGATACTGGAAATAGAATTTATTTTTTATAAGTTTATAATATTTTTTTTATTAGTTTTTGGATTATAATATATTTTGCAAAACATAGATTAAAACATATTATTTTAAGGAAAACGAAATATTTTTTCTTATATATATATATTACGCGCAATTTTTCTTTAATATATTTATGTTTCAAGGATCGGAATTTAAATCAACAAAAAAAATTATGTTTTTCATAATGTGTAAGTTTAATAAAAATTAATACATAGTAAACTTTTCGCAGTTCGAAGGATTTTTAAGCGGCTTCTTTTGAAGATGGTCCTTTAAGTTATTTGTGTATATTTTGGAAGGAAAAATATAACTAGGTTAATCAGATAATACTAGAAAAATTTAAAAGGAAACATTGATTAAAACTAAATGGGCCTTTTGTTTTCTACCGACTTAACTTAAGACAACATTTAAAAGAAAATGATAAAAGCATTTATTTTTCTTGAAATTTAAAAAAATTTAAGGCCAAGAAAATGGATAACAAAAGCAACCAAGTCTATCTGTAGTGATTGATTTTTAAGAGAGACCGCTATTGCAACATCACATGACCGATGATGTAATATAACCGCTTTCAACGCCTCTGAAATGTTTTTTCTTGTTTGATGGCGCGGCAAGAAAAAAGGTCGGAAACGAAAATTCCGGAAGTTGTTTCTTTCCATTTTAAAAGAGGTATTTACACTTGTGCTTAGCCGTTTTTAGTCGTTGGATGGAATGATTAAGTTTTTTGGTCCCATTATAGATTAGTTATGTCCCCTTGTTTATTTTACTAACAACACTGTAAAAAAGAAATCCCACCAGTTTTCCTGTAGGAATCGGAAAAATAGTTGCCCTTATCGTACCGGAAAATTTTCTGACCCAGCTCGGAATAAATCCGTAAAAAAAAAGGAAATAGTCAATAAAACGGTATTTTACGGATTTTATTCACAGCTGGGTCGGAAATTTTTCCGGTACGATAAGGGCAACTATTTTTCCGATTCCTACAGGAAAACTGGTCGTATTTTTTTTACAGTGAAGAGTTAATTCCTTGGTGACTCTTTGTCATTATTGGGAGAATAAATTTTAATTTCTTTGTTTTCTATCGACTTAACTTAAGAGTGCATTAAAAAAAAATGTGATAAAACTTTTATTTTTCTTGAAATTAAAAAAAATTTAATGCTAAGAAAACGGATAACGAAAGCAAGCAAGTCTATCTGTAGTGATTGATTTTTAAGAGACACCTCTATTACAACATCACATGATCGATGATGTAATATAACCGCTTCTAACGCCTCTGAAATGTTTTTTCTTGTTTGGTGGTTTCCCCCCCCCTCCCCCCCCCAAAAAAAACTCGGTAAATGAAAATTCGGGAATTGTTCCTATTTATTTTTAAAGAGGTATCTACACTTGTGCTTTGCCGTTTTAATATACAGTAAACTCTGTCTAAGGCGGAATCGGTCGGGACTGAGAAAAATTTCCGTGGTAGACAATATTCCGGCTTATGCAAAAAAGCTCCCCCCCCCCCCCCCAAAAAAAAAAAAAAATCCCTGGAAGATGACGATCATTTATTGATTCTCCTGACTAGAAAATCGGTTGAAAACTGAAATTCTGAAAGATCCTTTGTCTTTTTAAAGATAAATGAGAAACTTTATTCAATTTCTTAGTACTGCTGTAATACATTCATACTGGAAGTTTATACACACCAAAAAAAAAAAAAAAAAAAAACTTCGAGAATGAGAAAGAACGCTATAATTTTGAATTTGAGTACATTCTTAAAGTATAATATATTGTACTTTCGAAAATACGTAATCATTTTCATAAATGTTCATTTTACTAGAAATATTAACTTTTAGATGCAATTTTGCATATGAAAAAAATGCCATAAGCATAAATTCCTTAAAATTTAAAGTTTCTGTTCTTTTGAATTAACTTTTTTAAAAGCTTACGGAATTTTAGCTAACATGCTCGACATTGAGTTATTTGACTTATCAGTTTTAAAGCTTAATAAACAAAACGCTTTTCTTTTTAAAATTATCCTTTTTCCGCCTTATGCAAAATTTTGGTTTCGGTGGGACCTTAAAATCCTTTCCGTTGCCGCGTTAGACAGATTCCGCCTTATGCAGCATGAATTAATGTAATTTTCTATGGGTTCGCCGGGACTTGAAAAAATTTCCGCGGTAGACAGATTTCCGGCTTATACAGAGTCCGCCTTAGACAGAATTTACTGTATTCTGATGAAATGATTAAGTTTTTGGAACCCAATACAGATTATCTATGTTCACTTGTTTATTTTACTATAAATGTTCACTTGTCTATTTTATTTAACAAGAGTTAACTCCTTGATGGGCGGTGGTTCATTTTTAGACGATAAATTTTAATCCCTAAATGCCACATTGGCACCAGAATTTAAGAATGAAAATTTTTGTGAAAAAAAGAAAAGCTTTTACTTATTTCCAAATAAAGTTCTTTGTAAATTCTTCGTGTCATTCAATCATTTCAACATTTTATGAATAGAAGTATTTTGCCCTTGAAAAGGTTAAACAGTGGGGAAATATAACTCGTTCGCTAAGTTTGTTATTAACCCATTTGTGCCTGAATTTTTATTTTCTCAAATTTGTTGGTAAAATGATTTTTAAATGTTGCAAAATGAACTGGAAAAATACTAAAAAAAATTATGCTAAAAATTTTTTGTATTTTTTTGATAAAATGTAAATTTACTAAATATGGGAATATGCACAATATTTGTAAAAATATAATATGCATAATTATATGTTTTGTCTATATTTATATAAAACAAACTTTTAAATTGTATATTATATACTATAATTCTTATTTTTATGAACTACTAAAAAAATATAGATATTTCAAGTATTTGTAATAATAAACTAATAATAATTGTATTTGAGGCTTAAAAACAATTCCTTCATAATCATCTTGAAAAGGACTTTACATAAATAACGGTCCCCTAAATGGCTAATAAAAATACGTACCCATTCGTGCCTAGCGCACTATATTTTGTACGTTACAAAAATGCACAAAAAGTAGTCTTGAACACATAATTTTGCAATATAAAAAAATACGTATTTCAAAGAAGTCTACAAGCTACGATTATGACTTATTTATTTGGATAATTGGCAGGAAAAAAAAAAAAAATCTTACTTTTTACATTTCGCTGTCTTGAAAAGGAAAAATCTATAAACTCCGGAAAAAGGCCTTCATTTTAAACAAATAAATATCCATCTTATGCTACCATCTTTCTGTAACAGATCAAGGCATTTATAGAGGATTATTTCATACAATTTTCATGTTATAAAGAAGAAGAAAATTATATAAATCTCTTAAAATTCGAAGCATCCCAAAAATGCGACACTAGGCATAAATGGGTTAAGGTGATACCATTGAAATTTGAAATTTTTATTCTTATATAGTTATAGCAAAATGATCGCTAGACACACGATAATTCAGAATAAATGTTCGATAATTTTCTGGAACTTACTTGTAGAACAAAAAACAAATTTTGTATAGTAAACTATGTTCGAAATTCACTTATTCAGTGAAAAATATAAGTGTATCACAAACCTGAACCCGGATTTTCGTTCATAACTTTATCAATAAAAAATATGTTTTAACGAAATATGCAGTTTAACTTAACGGAATACTGATATTTTCACTATGTCATGCATTTTACACAAATCAAGGTAAATCTGCTGAAAGTTTCTTTAAAATATCTTTACTTTTTTTAAAGATAGGAACGGTGTTTGTGTTCGGATTGGAGCGAAACGTCCTGCACTTTTATGTAAATGAATTACAATCCTGGTTTTTCATAAAGAAAAGTTTTGCTGTATTGTGCATAGCATTACTTAACCCATTAACGACCGAATTATTTTCTTCGTTAAAATTAAAATTTTGGATCCCCACCACTTTTGAAAGAGAAATTTTTAACTTATTTTATCTTGAAAAAAAAAGTATATATTTATCTTCATATTTACTGGTGTTAAAAGCACTTTCTTGCAACTAAGTCTAGTGATCTAAAAATATGCCACTGAGCGTTAATGGGTTAAAGTTACGTGGAATTTGAATCTCCCTGTAAATAATTCAGGACATTTTGGATAACTGATCATCTTGTATTTCTATATAATCAATATCTGTCATTCAATATCCTATTTGTATGAATAGAATGTTTCCTTATTACTTTCTTCTATCTTCAATAGAAGAAAGTATTGTAATCGAAAAATTTTTCGACTTCCGGTTTTCGACGGATTTACACGTTTTAGGGGTCAGAGATCACAAAAACATGTTTATACAAAATGTCTGTCTGCCTGTCCGTGTGTTGCCTTCGTACCATCAAAAATTGTATGAAGTTATGCATAGAATTGAACCAATTTTTTTTTTTTGTATGTTTGTGATCATGGCAAGTAGTGAATTTGGAAAAAATCCGCCGGTAGGGGGCGCCGTAATAGCGATTTTTGTGCATTTTGAATATTGTATCATCGAAAAGTGTATGAAGTTATGCATAGAATTGAACCAAATTTTTTGTGTATGTTTTTGGCCATGGCAAGAAGGTCCTCCCTGAATTTTGAAAAAAATCCGCTGGTAGGGGCGCTGTAATAACGATTTTTGTGCGATTTTTGTACAATTTTCAATATTGTACCATCGAAAAGTGTATGAAGTTATGCATAATTCTAATAAAAATACTGATAAAACTAATTAAAGTGAAATATTGACATGAGATAGAAGAAAGTTTTGGGATTGGCACATCCAACTAGTATTTGCATTGAGTTTTGAAGCATCGCTAAACTTTTGAAATTCATTAAATTATTTTTTTGTTAGTGTTATACATCTCCTTGCAAATGATCACAGGTTTTCTTAAAGAACATGCCTATATTTCCTCCTTCAAGGGTTACATCAAAATGTATAAAGTAAAAAAAATGCACATTAGGTACTGATTTTAACTTGCTGCATAGCCTGGTTTCAGTTTACATTATGTATATAATGTGTATCTGAACTGGATAGAACTGTAAGGGGTGATAATACATGAGGGGCTCACAACTATATAAGGCCCAGTCCATTAAAAAAAAAAAAAAAAAAATCAGGTATTCATTTAGAAGGTTCATGTAATCTGTTTTATCTACTCCCACATTGAACCTAGACTGTTTTCACATACTTTTTCATATATGTAATCTGTTTATAGACTTGGTTTACTATGGGGTGGATAAAACAGATTTCATGCACCTTCTAAATGGACTGTCTCATTTTTTTTTTCAAAATGGGCTTGGTCTACTATGTTTGTGAGCCCCTCACATATCAAGACTAACAGGTTTCGAATAGGAAGCTTCTTTGATTTCATCACATTTCATAGATGGGAATCTAAGTCTCTTTGTGTAAACGTACTTTAAAGTTTTGCTAAAATATCTTCATTATTTCTACACTTACGTAGTTCAGAGGTACCGGGTTCAACTGACTTTCAGGGATCCAATACAGGTTAACCTATGTTAATTTCTTTATTTTTCTAACAAGTACAGTAAAACCTCCCTTAAGCGACCACGTACCGTTCCAATAAAAAATGGTCGCTCCGAGTGGTGCTCTCTTAATGGATGTCATGTTTAAATCTAGATTTTAATTGTTGAAAAATGGTAACAATGTTACTAAAATTTATTTTTCACATTAGGAAAAAATATAGAAAAATATGTATCAAAATAAAAGTTAATTACATAAGTTAACTACTGCAGAGTTTTAAAAATGAATACATTGAGCTTTGCTTTAATTTTACAGTTTTATATTTTATAATTTTTATTTCCAAGTCCTTTCGAAGTTCAGTAAATAAATGCCTTTTTTGTGGACGGGAACAAATAATGACGATTTCATTACTTTATCTGTTTCTGTGAGAGTTTTCCGACAGAATAGGGCAGAAGAGTTTATTGACTGTCATTCTTAATTTGTAATCAGAGTTAAATTCATTGCCTAAAAAGGCACAAAGGAGTTTAAACACTTAAAAGTTACCGGGATAAAAAAAAAAATCTAAATTTAGTTTAGAAGTTTGATGAATAATGCACTCTCCGGAATTATTTTTTTAATAAAACCTTCTTCAAGCGACCAGGAAAACACGGAATTTATTTCATTTTCTTCAATGAAATTGGTCTCTCATGGAGGGAGTTCAACTGGGATGGTCTCTGAATGGAGGTAAAATTAGTATTCAGCCTATGGGAATAAATTTCGTTCCATGAAAAAATTATCGTTCAGGGAGGTGGTTGCCGAATGGAGTTGGTCGCACAGGAAGGTTTCACTGTATTAAACAGTGGGAAGATATAACTAGTTAACTAGCTATTATAAAGGGGGATTCTATTGATGTTTTAATCTTATCTAGCTACTTTGGACAAGGATGATGACCATTTCTATAGTATTTCTTGTGGTCTCACCACATTTGATAGAATATAACCCAAGTCTCTTCAATGTTTCGCTAAAATAACTTCAGTATTTTAATAGTTATGAAGGGAAATCTGTTATTTATTTATTTATTTTAAGCTATGAGGTATTCGCTACGGCTTTTGCCGGAATGACCTCAGATGATCACAAAATGGTGTTATTTCCTTAGGACAACCTTCCTCCACGAGGAAAAAAGGCAGAACCCCCTGAAATCTATTTTGGCTTGTAAAAAGATACCGAACCCGACTTTTTACTCCAATCGAATTTTTTGACTACATTGCAATCATGGTTTAAAATAGCAATTTTTTTAAACGACTTCAAACAACGGAGGTGATTCATAATTCAATGCATATGTATTTTTTTATGTATTTTGAACGATCGTTCCGAAACTACGTGACCAATTGATCTTATTAGTTTTTTAATTGAAAGAGGATACTCTTGAATTGGTCCTATTTAAATTTAATCAAAATTGATTCAGTGCTTTTTTAGAAATAAAAATAAAATCTTTAAAATTATTTATTGAAAATCATTTTCCACGACTTTTACCAAATTTTTTAATTTATTGTCTGTTTGGCGATAAAGTCGCTACCCGGCAATTTTTCTTCCAGTTTGTTTTTAGTATTGTTGTAGGAAAAACCAAAAATCAATACTTTAATCATCGAAACTTTTATAACGTAAACAATCTGTAACAAAAAAAAAAAAAAAAAAAAAAAAAAAAAAAATCATGCGTACGGTATAGATTATGAAACACTTTCCAACACATTCAGAATACTATAACAAAACTTCACAGTTTACGAAGGTGAAACATGATGCCTAAATGAACAATTTAGAAAACGCATAATGCATTTGGAAAACTAATTTCTGCTATTACCACGAATAGTCGGGAAAATATACAATTTTTTGTGTAGCCCTGTATATGATCTATTGATATGTATGTATACTACATACTATGCTAAAAGTTACTTTATTTAAATACACAGCACCGTTAAAAATTTTCATTCAGCAATTTCCGAGAATAAATGGATGTTGTTGATAACTTTTGTGCAGCCCTGCATATCACCTACAGAATTTATAAACACCAAGTAACATTTAAAAAAGAATTGAATTTACAAACGTATACCACAACTGAAAACGCACTTCCTGCAATTATTGTTCGTATGCTTCAATAGTTCAATTATTGTTCATTTTCTTCTGTAGTCAAATTCTTTTGGGTGTCCCTGTAAATAAACGATAAATTCTATGCTGACCATGATTTATAGTAAGAATTTTGTAGAACACTTCAGTGATAAATATCAATTTAATTTGTTTAAAATAGTGTAATATCATTAAAATACGCCATAAACGATTTTCCCCCATAGACCGTATAACGGGATTCTTTTGAGTGTCCCTGTAAATGAAATGTAAATGCTACACACCTCATTTTCAATACCGAACATGATATAGTGATACCCAATAACATATAATCTTTTGATGGCAATCGGACTTTATTTACGCGAGTTAGAGCTTGGACAGTCAGACAGACGAACAGACTGCCAAACAAACCGAATTCATAAACACTTTTCAACTATGTTGGAAAGTGTTTAAAAAAAATAGCGTTTAAATTCACCCAAGATTTCTACCAAGATTTCTACCACTCGCTTCATTTGAAGGACTATATTTTTACGGTCGAGAGATTTGTATGCTAATACAGGGTGGTCAAAAGTCGCTGGCAAATTGTTGAACTTAATATAAAACGAAATAATTGAAGACTTTTTTTTTTTTTTTGTTAAAAAGTTTATAAGTATTTTATCTTAATATGTATCATCACCCCTCACAGTTCTGATCATCAGTTCAGATTGGTTTTATAAATATTTGTTAAACACCATTTATATTAATATTTTATACGGCGTGGATAATCTTTCTTTTCATTGTTCAGTAGTCCCATTTTCCCTCATCTTTGAAATAAATTTTCAAAAAAAAAAAAAAAAAAAAAAAAATGATCCCCTTTGTTTGAATTTCTTTTGATTCTGCCGAATGCTTTTGAGTTATGTGAAGTAAATTCAAGTTTATTTAATACGTTTATTGTTTGAGTAGAATCATTCTAAATTGTTCTTTTCACATGACTAAATGTCTTTCAAACTTTTGAAAAGGATATAAACGGGAAAAGGGGGGGGGGGTGCCAGTACGTCTAACTGTAAGGGAAAAAAATGACGAATCAATTCAATTCCGTAGTTGGAATTGATTTAGTATGTATTTAAATATGCAAAATTTTGTCATAGATTCGTATCCTGCATCGGGTCTAGTTCCTGATTTTAGGTCGTGTCGGGGTGGCACTATTTTATTTTTAGGTTGGGTTCGGGTCGGGTTGACTTGGAATGTTTTGGGTTCAGTTCGGTTTCGAGTTGAGTTTTGATTCTTTCGGGTTGACTCGACATTTCAAAAGAAAGTCCTGATATTTTTTTTGACCCCCCTCCTCCCTTATAGTTGAATATCAACGAGTGAATATTAATTATACATTTGAATATTAAATCTCAGTTTTACACGAAAAAGGTAAAATTGATATTAGAGATATAATTGTAGGCTACTTTTCAAAAACTGAATTAAAATATGTATTAATTTTCTTTCACTGCAGTTTCGGTTTGAGTTCGGATTTGAATATTGCGGGTTGTAATCGATTTCGGGCTGAAGTGTGTCGCGTTCGAGCCGGGTTGCTTATTGATGAATTGTTTTGTCGGGTTCGGTTCGATTCGGGTTCCGGGTTGATGAATTTCTTTTGTTGGGTTCGGGTCGGGTTTCATGTTGAAGATTTTTTCTGTCAGGTTCGGGTCGGGTTCCGTGTTGACTCATTTTTTGTCACGTTCGTGTTGGGTTTCGGGTTGACTTTAAGGATAATTTTTGGGTTCGGGGTTGACGATTTTTTCTGTCAGGTTCGGGTCGGGCTCCTTGTTGACTTATTTTTTGTCAAGTCTTGGTCGGGTTGATTTTAAGGAGAATTTTCGGATTCGGGATTGGCGAATTTTTTTGTCAGGTTCGTATCGGATTCAGGGTCGACGAATTTTTTTTGTCAGGTTTGAGTCGGATTTCGGTTTGACTTTAACCAGAATTTTCAGACTCGGCACGCGTACAACTCGACCCGTGCAGAATTCTACTATAGATACATGCCTCATACCAAATTTGTAAGCATTTTTAATCCCCTCATCTATGAATTATTTTTAAATAGACAATAAATGTATTTTGTACTTAAAATAGATTTAACATGGATTCGTAAGAACAAATAATGTTGATTTTTTTAAAATATACACTAGGGGGGCATCGCCCCCTGCTCGCTACGCTCACCAACCCCCTGCGTAATCGCTTAGCTATTCCATTCGGTATAGCGAAGCAATTCCTATTTTCTAGCCAACTCCAGATTATTGTTTGTGCTTAAAAATAATGTAAATAGTTCAATTAAGCTCTATTCATAAGCTAATATTAGTTTTTGTTGCACTGAAATATCTCAATTTGTTGATTTCCTGCATGCAAGTAAACCCTATTGTATTTCAATGGCAGTCTATGGAAATTTGGCGAAATACTGGAAATAGCGCTAAGTTGGCGTCACTTTTGGTGACAGAGAGACGGGTCTTCCCTTGGTAACCTCCCTTATAGCGTCATAAAGCTCTGACCAATCAGTTGCATTTCACGGTATCTACGCAGATTTTCATTGTTCCATTTCCAAAGCATTACTTTTTGCAAGGCATACTTAGATACTACTACCGGCAGACCAATTTGCGTTTAATGTATGAAGTTGCTCGCCAGATTACTCTGATACGCTGCCCAAAACAGAAATTTGACTCCGACCGTAACTTCAACGACGAGAACCAATCAAACCGCTCTGGGCAGGGTTCAGAGAATTCCAATGTGTTTAAATTTTTTTTCCGTATAGATATGATTCAAAAGAGTTTAATAAAAATATGAACTCTAATCATCAAATTTAAAAAAAAAAAAACATTATCATTTTAACAATTATCGGAATAATAAATGGTGCGATCGGAGAATACTTCCAAGGTTGCTACTTAATATCAAGTTAATACTAAATACCAAGGTTGCCACTTTAGCGCATTTATCGCCAGGTTGGGGAGAAGTAGAGTATTCTACGATTCACCCCAATAAATAAAAACATGCATAGTCTAAAAACATCAATGTCACAAATTTATTTGCTATCTTCACTGCTGAAACAATAAAACTAATGGAATTTCTTTTAAATATATTAAAGTACTCATAAAATTCCTTGTAATAATTAATAAATATAATTTATTAAGTAACAAATACACTTACATGATTTAATCAAAATTGCTTGGATAACATAAAATATTGCAACGATATTTAAATCTGCGATCACCATTTCTTTCTATGATTAAAAATAAGAATATTTAATGTTTAAGGAAGATCGTCTTTTTTTTTTTTTTTTTTTTTTTTTTTTTAACTGTATTATTATTATTTAGTTCGGACGATATCAAACAAACATTTTACGGGTAGCAATAAATTCGTCAAAAATAACTGCTTCAAGCCAGTTATGAGAACTGTAGTTTGATAAAAACCAAATTTTAATTTAAAAACGTGTATATGAAACACAAGCTATTTTTATGTAAATACGGGAGATTCAAAAAAGAAGGTACTTGTTAGTTATCCCGTCGACCAAATTACTATCGCCAAATTGTAAGATTAAATGCCAATAATGGTTGATCGTAAATGTCGCATTCACTTGACAACACGTGTTTACTTCATCAAGTGATTTTTATTTCGACGTTTTATTTGTATTTTTATTAATGTTATACTAATTTATTTGTTCTTTTGTCATTTAAAATAAAAATGATGTCAATTTGTATAATTTGGCGGGTGGTTTGGCGATTTATATAATTTGGCGAAATTGGTCGACGGGATAACTAACAAGTACCAAAAAGGATAACAGAATGAACCAAACGATCAAGTAAACAATAAGTAAAAGGTATATATAAATATTATACAGACATACAAACAATTTATTGTTTGTATGTCTGTATAATATTTATATATACCTTTAACTGTTGAATGCAGGCGTTATTTATGTGTGTATGTGTGTTTTAATATATGTTGTAGTATGCGTGGTTTTTTTTTTTTTTTTTTTATATAAACAATAAGTAATTTAGCTAATCTTAAAAGTATGTGAACACTAAAATACTACAAGCTGTGTAAAATATCCTTTTAAATCGAAGGAAATTGAAGAATATAAGTATTTAATTTATTATTCTGAAAATACGATCAATGATTCTGAAACTTCGACGATGAGAAACAAGCCGCTACCTGGGCAGGGTATAAATGTAAACAAAAAAAAGAGCACGTTGTGATGTTTTGGTTCAGGGTTTGAAGCTGAATCGGCCTTCACTTTTTCGACGGTTTTCGGCGAAATGCGTGGGCCATATATATCATAGTAGGCTGTGCTTTTTGGTACTTTTCCGTTATACGGACAGCATTGTCGCCAAGCGCAATAGTTGGCGCAAAATGAAAATTACGTGAATTGAAACATTTGAAAAATAAAAGAAAAACATTGTCGATAGTAAAGTGAGCATTTTAAAAATATAATATTTGAAAATTACAGAATTTTACGAACTATTTTATTAAATCACAAATATATAATTAAAATAAGTGAACAAATAACTGTTATACAATAAAGTAATAAAATAAAAAAAATCATATTAAACTGCTGCCATAAAATTACAAATCTCTTTGGCATAGATGTCATAAATCGACCCATATTGGCGCGATTTTTTTTCGGTTGCCAATTTGGCGAAAACATCAACAGCATAAACAACATAGGTACAGATGTCGGCACAGACGTCATATTCGCCCCGTATTGGCGCGATTTTTTTCTGTCGCCAATATCATATAGGCTACAGGTACTTAACTGGCGCCAAAGTGTCGTTATTTTGCTTGATGTGGTAACCCGGATTATGTTGTTTATGCTGTTGATGTTTTCGCCAAATTGGCAACCGAAAAAAATCGCGCCAATATGGGGCGAATATGACATCTGTACCCAGATGTCATATACGCCCCATATTGGCGCGATTTTTTTCTGACGCCAATGTCATATACGCAACGGGTATTTAACTGGCGCCAAAGTGTCGTTATTTTGCTTGATATGGTAACCCGGATATTGCTGTTTATGCTGTTGATATTTTCGCCAAATTGGCATCGGAAAAAATAGCGCTCTGGGCGTATATGACATCTGTGCCACAACATAATCCGGGTTACCACATCAAGCAAAATAACGACACTTTGGCGCCAGTTAAGTACCCGTTGCGTATATGACATTGGCGTCAGGAAAAAAATCGCGCCAATATGGAGCGAATATGACATCTGTGCCATATCTTTTAGCATTGCAGTAAACATTTCATTTTTTGAATGAAGACGTCGCCACATAAACTCTATGAGATACGACTCTAAATGATGACGAACTGTTCCCCGATGTCTTTTGTTGCGCCATTTTGCGATGCCCCATAATCTCTCAACATTTTGAGTATGACATCCAGTATTAGGGTCGACAAAATTGTATTTGTGATTTACTGTGAAATGATCATAACCAGCACTTCGCAGTTCATCTGTTTTATATCCTTTCCAGTAATCTGTATAAATAATACTTCCATCAGCTACATTATTTTCTATTGCCGCCATTAAAGTTTCAGCTGTGCGATCGGAAATAGGAGTAAGGAAACATCCCCGTGTTTCACGGCATAAACCATCTAACACCCATTGGGGAGGAAGAACACGCCCTACGTTGCTTTTCTTCTGGTAAAAATACTTTCATCTACTTCTATAATTTTATTAGGTCCACCGATTTTTCTATTTGGTCGTGAACATAAAGCATTTGCACAAACTTCTCTAAAATAACTATTCCAGTCCACTGTTGTGTTGTGGTTCATATCAAGTTGCAGCTCACAAAGCTCAATCGATGTCAACTCTTGGCACCATAAATATATAAACCTCAAAGCATTAAGAAAACACAACCGCGATCCTTTAAACCATGTTTTTTGTCGGGCACAGATGTCATATTCGTCCCATATTGGCGTGATTTTTTTTCGGTTGCCAATTTGGCGAAAACATAAACAACATAATCCGGGTTACCACATCAAGCAAAATAAAGACACTTTGTCGCTAATTAAGTACCCGTTGCGTATATGACATTGGCGTCAGAAAAAAATCGCGCCAATATGGGGCGAATATGACATCTGTGCCTTTTTGTCGTATTCCTACGCTTTCTTCGCATGATCGTAAGCTACATCTCCATTTCGGATTTCCAGAACTCATCCATAATTTCATTTCATGGTTGTTTGAACACAACCTTTTATTATGCAGAATTCCAAATTTCTGAAACAGTTTTATCGCAACTTTCTCATCATCTGGTAATTGACAAATGGTAAAATCCATCTCGGCGTCAGCAGTAAAAGTAAATTATAACTTCATAAAAAGAAATCTTTTTTTAAATTCGAATAATAGCAAATTAAAAAGCTTTCCAAGGTTAAGGTTAAATAATAATCATTCACGTAATTCACGTTTCATAAATAACAAATCACAATGTTTCGCATGGTTTACAAGAAAAATCCTTTTCACGATGAGGGCTGAAATAATTGGCGCATTAGCATACATTTTGGCATGCTATCCGTATAACGGAAAAGTACCCTTAATTTTGGCGAAATACTGGAAATAGTGCCAAGTTGGCGTCACTTTTGGCGAGAGAGAGAGAGACGTGTCCCCCATTGGTAACCTCCCTTATAGCGTCATAAAGCTCTGACCAATCAGATGCATTTCACGGTATCTACGCAGATTTTTTATTGGTCCATTTCCAAATCAAACCTTTTTTTTTATATATAGAAGGATTTTCTACAACACTACAAAATGGACTCTGATTATAAAGTTTACAAGCACTAAAATAATATTATTAGGAGTTCTAAATAATATTTTGTTATAATAAAAATTTTGTTTACATTATCACTAAGTAAAAATAAAAGTACTTCTTTGTTCACGTTTTTGTTTAGATCTGAGAGCAGCTATTCTTTCGGATATAGCTTATATTTTTTCGGAAACATTTCTGTGACATATCACAAAACTTCAAAAACGATATTGTATCGGAGATGGTGCCATATTGGTAGACTATAAAGTTATTATCAAAGTTAGGAAAAACTGAATTTTACTTTACAAATGTATTTCTTTCAAAACATTTAACCAAACATTAAAAACCGAACATTATTCTTTTCAGCTTAATGTTTGTGACAGTCACTGTGTTGTGTATAACGTAAGCTTCGTAGAGGTCAAGAAACCCCTGATGATGGCTTGTTAGATTAGTCTGAAACGTTGGGTATATTTTTATTGTGCGTTTAATATTGATTTTATATATGCAGTACGCTGATGAGTATCTCAAGTGTTTTTAATCATTTAATTTGACAGTGTATGTCCAAGCTTTTATTGTTGAAAAGTCTTTTATGAATTCGGTTTGTCTGTCTGTCTGGCCGCGTGCTCCTACTTGTGTAAATATGCTCGAAATGACAGGAGATTTTTATATGTTAATGGTGTTTACTATAAAATGTTATCTACTGAAAATGAAGAGTGTTGCATTTATAGTTCGTTTACAGGTACACACAAAAGAATTTCGTTACATTATGGTCTATGAGGGAAAATCGCTTGCTGTGCATTTTATTTAAATTGCTTATGTCGTTTCATTGTATGAAAAAATAAAATTGCTTAATGATATTCAGTTAGTGATGGAAAGCGTTTCATAATCTATACCTTATGCATGATTTTTCATTTTCATTATACACTATAAATTGCTTTAAGTAATTGGCTTTGCAATACTTTTTCAATTACTTATTATTCAAATATAATTTCCATTTCATACTTTTAAAATCATTAATATACAGTAAATTCTGTCTAAGGCGGACTCTGTGCAAGCCGGAAATTTGTCTACCGCGGAAAATTTTTCAAGTCCCGGCGAACCCCTAGAAAATAACATTAATTCTTGTTGCATAAGCCGGAATCTGTCTAACGCGGAAACGGAAATGTTCTTAAGGTCACACTGAAACCAAAATTTTGCGTAAGCCGGAAAAAAAGATACTTTAAAAATGAAAAGCATTTCTTTTATGAAGCTTTAGTACATGCGTCATTTATTCAATGCAGAGAATTTTAATTAAATTCCGTAATACTTTAAAAAAAGTTAATTTAAGGAACTAGAAACTGTTTAAATTTTAAGGAAATCTTGCATTTAAAAAATGCAATAATCTTTTTTCCAATATAAATATGCATATAAAAATTATTATTACTAGAAGGATGCACATTTATGAAAATATGTATTTTCTAAAGTACAATATATTATGCTTTAATGTTGTACTCAAATTCAAATTGACACCTTACTGTCTCATTCCCGAAGTTTTTTTTTTCTTTTTCTTTTCTTTTTTTTTTTTTGTGCGTATACCAGTTTGAGTGTAAATTTGCAGGTATTGCAGCAGTACTAAGAAATTGAACAGCATTTCTCATTTATCTGTAAAGACTTTCAGAATTCCAGTTTTCAACCGATTTTCGAGCCAGGACAATTAATAAAAGATCGTCATCTGCAAGCAATTTATTAGAACTCAAGATACAACCTTTTTATCAAAAACATAAAATGCTATTCGATTGACGTATGCTTCATTCCAATGAATCGCATGTTTAGAAAACTCATTTGTTCTTCGTCGTTTTATCTTGTCTAAGGAATCCTTGACAAGAAGATAACTAAGTGCATCGTAAAAATTGCTTCAAAATCGAAACTCAATACTCCATCCCAGCAGGATAAAGTCTATGTTACCAAATTAAAAGAAAAATAATTATTCTGAAGAAGATCTTTGTATTAATTTTAATTATGGTAAAACTCAAATTTATGACGTTATAAAATGAAAGAGTTGAAAACATTTAATAGAAACAGGAAACGTGCTGTGAAAAATTATGACATTGGTGCATTAACTTTTGGTTGTTTTTCGATTGCTAGAGTGAAAATTTTGCTCACACGTGGGCTTTTTTGCGAAAAAATAGGTAAAATGCATTTTAAAGCTTTCAATGAATGGTTAATGAGTTTCCATAATCTACATAACAATACCATGAAGCATGCTTGCTGACACACGAAAAACGTCCCATAGCATGAAATTCGGGAATGGAAAGGAAAATTTCATCTACCGATTGAAATATGTCAAGAAAAGGACATATATAATTGCAATGAGAGTGGAGTATTTTATCGTGTGTGCCAAGTAAATCACTTGTTAAAAGAGGTAGCTAATGCCGCTGAGGTAAAACCTCCAACGAGCGTGTGGCTGTTTTGTTTTTTGCGAATTTGGAGGGCAGTTTATAAAAAAAAAGTTAGTGATTGGGAAATCGAAAACGACGTTATGTTTCAAGAATGTAAATATTGTTAAACTGCATTGTGACTTGGAGGTCTCAGAAAAAATACTGGATGTCGATTGTCTTAACACTTTGAGTGCCACGTCAGCCACCGATGACTGACACTGAACTTTCCGTTTAGGCCGCGTCAGTCATCGGTGAGTGATACGTATAGATTGTATAACGGGAATCTTTTTTCGTGGCCCAAACTTTAAGACAGACAAAATAGACTTGGCATTCAACGTGTTAAAGGAGGGGTAGCTGAAGGAGTTCAATAGACGAATGAGTGAAGAAAGAAAAAAAGTGTTCCTCGATAATGCACATTGTCATGCCGACGTCAAAGTGTCGAATATAAATTTACAATTTGTTTCGGTGGATACTACTGCAGCGACACAATCAATGGATCAATGAGTTATTAAAATGCTGAAATCCACTGAAAAAGGTACCTCCTGTGGTCGATTAATGCGTCTTTTGATGATTGTTCTTCAGCCACCAATCTGACGAAAACATCAGCGTTTACGATCCTGTTAAATGGATTCCCAAACTTTGCTCAGAAAGTTGCCTGAAAAAACTGATCATTGTCTTAGGAAAGCAAATGTGGATGACCACGCTTCTGAAATGTTGAAGACAGCGCTAGAATTCAAACATATCAGGACGGCTTGAGAAGAATTAGGTGCCTCGAAATTATTTTTTTTGTTAAGAGAAATGAAAAAAATAATACTAAGAATAACAGACGTACGCGTTAGTGCAGAATACATGGTAAGCCGAAAGAAAAAACAAGCATCGATAAAAGATTATTCTTTGATTTTTTGAACTACTATGCAAAAGATGAAGCATGTAATTTTATTGGTTAAATTAAATGATTTTCATTAAATTTCAGAATTGGAGCAATTTTGCATTGGTAATATTTATTTTTGTGTTCAAATAATGTCTTTCGAAATTATTAAAAACAATAGATTTAATAACAATCCAATTTCATTAAAAATTTCATTTTAAGGAACAGTACTAAAAGTTACAAACGTAAAATAATAATAATTTGTGAATTTTTTTTTTTTTTTTTTTGGGGGGGGGGGGTGCTTTTTTGCATAAGCCGGAATATTGTCTACCACGGAAAATTTTCTCAGTCCCGACCGATTCCGCCTTAGACAGAGTTTACTGTATATATATATTTTATAATTCTCTTTTGATATGTAGAACAATTCAGTTTTCTGAACGTAGAAATTAATTTTTAAACTCAAAAGAAAATTTTCTCCATATAAAATATTTCTTCTGATTTTAATTGTATTGAGCTACACTATAAATTTCTTTCCGTAATTGGCTTTTAGTTTCGCGATACTTTTTAAATTGTTTACTTATTATATAAATATACTTTCCCTTTCATATTTTAAAATACGTAATTAACAAATTTTTTTATAATCTTCTTTTGATAGTCAGAGCAATTTCGTTTTCAGAATATTGAAATTAGTTTTCAAATTGAAAAGGAAATATTCTCTCTTAATTATTATTATTATTTTTTTAATCTTACCGCTTGCTTTTAAATTATGTCAAGTTTATTTCCTACTTTTATTGTTTGACCAAAATCGTTGTAATTTACTCTTTTTGTATACGGCATATATACCTTACAAAACATTGAAAAAGGTAAAAATAATAGTTAGTGCCAGTGTGTCTGTCTCTCTAAAAGAAATCGAGCAAACAAATTCATATACAATTATATGATACATTTATATTAGACGTATATGCATATTTAAATAAACGCATAAATATGATATTTATTCAATCATAGGTTTTAAACTATCAAATCGAATTTCTCAAATGTCTTTTTTAGGTGCGTTCGTAATTATATAAATACGTAAAACCTATAGTCGTCGTTCAGTCCGTCCGTCCGTCTGTCTGTCCGCATATAACAGAGCAAAAACTACCCAACCGAATGGTCTGAAATTTTAAATATAAGATTGTTGCAAAATTTTGTCGAACCATTTCAAATTTTATGAAAATCGGATGTATAGTTTAATGACAGGGACAGTCAAAAGTGTTTCTTTACATTACGGCCAATGGGAAAAATTATTGAAGTGCATTTTAATGATGTTACAGCCTTCCGAATGGTCTGAAATTTTAAAGATATAATTGTTGCAAAATTTTGTCGAGCCATTTTAAAATTTTAGGAAAATCGGATGTATAGTTTAATTACAGGGACAGTCAAAAGTGTTCGGGGAATGGGAAACAAATTATTGGAAGTGCATTTTAATGATGTTACAGACTATGCACTTCATGAAGTGCAAAAAATTATACATTCAGTACAATATGGGGTGCAAAAAATACTTATAAAACTAGTTATAGTACGAACGCACCTCATTTGCCACGTTTGATGAGGAATTTCCAACTTCTTATTTTTTCTACACACTACTGAATTATTGAGTTGGGTAACAATTTTTCCATAGTTGACTTTTAATTAATCATATAGCCCATAAAAGAATGTCCCAATTTCAATGGTATATTATAACAGTTTAATTTAGACTATTTAAAACAAATCATACATCAAATTGAAGGTAAACTAACCTAGTTTTTCTTACAAATGTTCAATAGGTGCACCTTTAGTTATACCACATACATCCAACCTAAAGTCCAATTCTTACCACATTTACAACCGGACTGTTAACAAGTCCGGAGTAATAGAAGCATCAGCCCCCTCAATTCTGTGTCTCAACTTTGACAAGTCATTACGTAGCGGCGGAACGTACACACGGTCTTTTATAATGCCCCAAAGGGGAAAAAATCTCATCGGCTTTTAAATCTTTATCCCAGCAATAACGCTTTACACACAGGAGTCGCCATTTTGTGCACGTGGCACCAGGGCCGAAACTAGGGGGCAGAAGGGGCATGTGCCCGGGCGCCAGAACGAAGGGGCGCCAAATGAAGGATTGTACATTTGGAAAGGATCAATTTCTTCTGATGGACTAATGTCTTCCATTATTATGAAACAGCCATTATAAATGAAGTGTTAGGTGAAGATGAAAAAGCAGCCGTAAAAAGTTAGAATTCTGCTTTTCTGGTCCGAATGGGAAAAAAAAAATGGCCATAATTTTTTATTTTTTTTTTGCAAAAAAAAAACAAAAACAAACAATATATATATATATATATATATATATATATGGCCATTTTTTTTTTCCCATTCGGACCAGAAAATCAGAGTTCTACCTTTTTACGGCTGCTCTTTCATTTTCACCTAACACTTCATTTATAATGGCTGTTTCATAATAATGGAAGCCATTAGTCCATCAGAAGAAAATAACTCGGTGAAAGCGGAAACTCGGTTAAGCAGGACTCTAATAATCGGGACTCTACTGAATGTCATTTTAAAAATGATCTTTAGAATATTTTTGTTGATGTTCAGAGGGACCTCCCCCTTGGATCCGGCACTGTAGATTACGTAGTTCAGTATTACATATTTTACGATTACATATTTTAAATTTTAAAATAAGTCGTCTATTATGAAATTAGTAAAATTCTCTTTGTAAATATAAATACTTTGTGGAAAAGGGGGGAGGGGGGCGCCAAAATCCATGTTTGCCCCGGGTGCAAAAAAGGCTAGTTTCGGCCCTGCGTGGCACTGTAAGCGAGCCAATAACAAAACAGTACTCACACATGCGGTTATCTAAATCTGTTTGAGTTACTCTTTATTTGCACCCTTGAACCAACACTCTGTAACGCATGCAGTTGATGCTATTAAAATTTATAACTGTGGGGCATTCTTTTATGACATCCTACATATAAAAATATTACTTGTGTAAATGTATTTTATACAGCAAACTTTTATATAATTTGCATAACTTTTTTATAAATCTTTCTTTATTATTACAACCTACTAAATATCTCAATTTTATCAACGCAGAAATTAATTCCTAAATTCAAAAGGAAATATTCCCTATTTTAAATATATTTTAAACAATAGTAATGCATGGGCTGGCCCGCAGCCTATTTTCCTTCACGGCATTTGGGCCGGGCCTGCATTCCACTCTTTTCGGGCCAGGCCATACTTTTTTTGAAGGCTCGGGCCGGGCCTAGTGGCTACTCTTTCCGGGCTGGGTTCGGGCATTTTCCCTGAAGGATTTTTTGTTGAAGGAAGAACTAATTTTTTCTGTACAGTGCCGGGACTGGTTTCATTCCTAGCCTTCACGGTCCAAAATTTTCAGTCCTAGTTTTGACCTAGCCCGTATGAAAATCATTGTCTATATATTTAAAACGCTAAGCGTTTTCTTTCAACAGTCCGTGAGAAGAAACTACTGCATCAAATCCCACCAATCTTTATTTAAATGAAAGATATTTGGCCACAGATTTGTTATCGTCCATTCGTTTGTTCAAATATTTTATTAATTGTTATAAATTAATTTGAATGGTTATAAGTTAAAAATGCAATCTTTTCATAGCCTGTCTAAAACAGTAGTAGAAAAAATATTCATATTTAGAGGTAAAAGCGCTTATAAGAAGACCTTTTCTTTTGTTTTTTCCCTTCCGGCTCATTTAATAATAATAAAAAAATAGCTCTTATTGTCAAAGCTCTTTGAAATCTCTCCAGTTAAAAATATAACGGTTTTGCAGCCCGTGTAAAAAAATTGCAAATATATATTGATATCTAGAAATATGGCCTGGGTCCGTACAAAGGTCAGTAAAATTAGGCCTCGCCCGAAAAATTTCGCACAAAATGCGTACATTTTTCAATCGCCATTATTCTACAATTAAACATTAAAATTTATCCTTTTTAAAAAATAGTAGGTTTCTACGCTTCTTAAAATATATTAAAACGTGTGAAAAAGAACCTGCCTATGACGGAATCCTGTTTTAAATTGAAAAAAGTATTGATGCATGGAAAATTAACATACTAATGCGTAAGAAAAGAATATATAATACACGTAACACTTGCTAAGAATGGAACTTGTCTATAATGCATTTTTTCCTTTTCTGTGCAATTCCAGCTTAGAGGATTTTACAGTGCAGCATTTTCCAGATTTTAACACTTCATTACATGGAATATGGATTAACAATATTAATGATAATTGAAACATTTACATACAAGAAATAGAAATTCATTAAAAAAAATAAATATTGCAGGTTGCAGCACTTCTATAAAGATGAAGATTATAAACATGAAAAAAAAGTTAGGATAAATATTTTTGTCAGAACTCCTCGTACGTGACAAATTTTTAACCAAATCGGCGTAAAAATCAATGTTTTGCAGAAATTCACTTGGGCCGGGACGGGTTTAGGCCGAAATTTTAACTTTTTTACCGGGCCGGTCGAATATTTTTTTGTACGGGCTCGGCCAAATTTTTAATTTTTGTATCGGGCCGGGCCGAATTTTTTTTTATATGAGTCGGTCCGGTCCCGGGCCTGGAAATTTCGGCCCGTGCAATCCTCTATAACACATTTGGACAATAAAAATTGGTTGATGTGAAAAAGGCAGTATTTGGTGGTTAAGAGTTAATTTGCATGCCCCCTGCCCCCCCCCCCTCCCCACAATAAAAGAAAGAAGAAAAATCAATCGGACCCAGTGCACCCCCAAATGCATTATGACCTTTCGTCTCTCCCCATTTTTGAGAGCAAACTTCAAACAAAGCAACCGCTGTTCGGTTATAAAGACACTTTTAGTCTAAGTAATTAATCCATTATGGAAAGTTTTAAGATAAAGAGAAAATTCTTTCACAGGGTGTTATCTGAATCCATTTGATGCGGCAGACAAAAGGCGAAATGAAGGCAAATCCATTTATAGTAAGGTGGGGGTACATTTTTCGCTGGTTAAAAGTAGAAAATAATCGCAAAAAGAATGGAAAGGCAGACAGGTTAAGAGGGACGTCTTGAATTTGATTCATAGGGTGGATAAGTGAGTGTGTAAGTAGTGATAAAATATCAGAATAACCGTGTTCTTGAAAGACGGGTACAAATCACGAGTGATATGAAGCCCATGAATGGCCTCTAAATCCCGTTATGTCAGTTAATTCTTTCTGAGAGAAATATATGAATTTTGAACACCGACGTCAGGCTTACAAAATTAAATGTGGGGTAATTTATTTTTCTGAAATGTTTTTAAAATAATAGCAATTAGAAGAAAAAATGAAAGAAAACTACCTTTTTATATATCATAGAGTTAAAGTTTGATAAAGGCTTTTTACTTTTTATTTTTAAATATGTTTTTTTCACTAAATAAAATCTCTATATCAGGCTGTTTTTAATGTTTCTATTGATAATCTCGCTTTGTAATTTTTCTGTCATTCATCGCTTTTCATAATCGTAGTACCTGTCTTTATTTATTTTCGAGGCCTGTCATTTTGGAAATACATTCAATATATATATTTAAAATATAGTTTTAAAAGATCAATCATAATTAAAAGTTTAAAATAATCACAAAAGTTTTTTTTTTTTTTTATCATTGGTTAAAAGTAGGAAAAAATGAAAAGACAGACAGTTTACGAGGAAAGTCTTGAATTTGATTCATAGAGTGGATAAGTGAGGGTGTAAGTAGTGATAAAATATCAGAATAACCCTGTTCTTGAAAGACGGGCACAAATCACGAGTGATATGAAGCCCATGAATGGCCTCTAAATTCCGTTAAGTCAGTTAATTCTTTCTGTCAGTAATGTGTGAATTTTGAACACCAATGTCAGGCTTAAAAATGCATTTGGCGCTAGTTGTTTTTCTTAAATGTTTTTAAAATAATAAAAATCACAAGAAAAAATTTAAGAAATGTTACTTTTTACATATCAGAAAGTCCAAGTTTAATAAGTACTTTTTATAAAAGTTCAAAAAATGCATATAATTACTTTAAAGGTGCTAAAAACATATAAATATGTTATATAATATATCCTGATTGACTGAGGTTACTCAGTGATGATTGACAGAGTCAATCATCTTTCCCCTTGAAAACGAACGTGTGTGCTTTTGAAAGATCTCGGGATATATTAAACTAGTATAAAATACCCGTCAAAAATGACGGAAAGTGAATGACAAATCTTCAAAACAATAGTTAAAAAAATATTTCTCTGACTTAAAAAAAAAAAAAAAAAAAAAAAAAAAAAAAAAAAAAAAAAGATGCCTTATGTTTTTGTTAATCAAAAAGTATTATCCTTTGATTTTTTATGATTAGAACAAAGATATTATGTAAACTACAATTTAGTCATCAGCGCTTAAACGCGTCATTTCCAGCTACACATTCTATGACAAAAATGCTGGTTTAAATTCCCTCTATTTTTGTTAAAAATTTGTTGTTTAGCGTGACTTTTTTTTTCGCTACAAACTACGTTAAAATTCAAAATTTTATCTGTAAGATAATTAAAATATGTTGTACCGATAAGAAATATTCATTTTATTTGCAATGTCTTAAAATCTGATAAAATGCATTGTAAAATAAAGTACGATTACAACAGAAAGTTGACGCCAAAAGAATTAGCAAGAAACATAAGCTCCTAATTTATTGGGAATTAAAACGGCCTACAGAGGCGCTACTCGGAGCCTTCGGTACAGAAAAAATTGTCCCTTTAATTTCTCTTTAAATAATGCTAAAGTGTCATTGAAATAATTCTTTATTGTAAATGCATTTGAAGTTTTTAGATATTCAAATTCGGATAATTTTTACTTTGTCATACAAGACTGAAAAGTAAATGTCACAGGAAATCTGAAATTGTGAAAAAGAATAATCATTCTGAATAAATTAAAAATACATGTAATGCAATGTGCTTGCATGGACCTTCCTAGAGTGAAAGTTATGTCTTTTCTCCACCAGATGGCAATAGTTATCCGTTATTTTTAATTTAGAACTTGTTGTTGTTGTTGATTTGGCCCTTAAATTTAGAACTTAATTGGATAGTTTTTGAAGGTTTTAAATAAAGTTAAAATATTTAAAGGTTTTAATATACTTTTACAAATATTTTAAGACCAGCATCGGTGTTAACCTGTATTTTTTTTAATGAAGCGTTCAAAGAGTTATTCATTTATTTGTAGATTCGCTGGAATTTTAATCTGAATGACAACAGTATCGTTTGTTTAGATCTGATTTCTATGTTTATAATAGCTTAATTTTAATTTAGAATTTAATAGATTATAAATGGATATGATATACATGTTTTATGTGAAAATATGCTGAACAGACATGATTTCAAGTAGAAAAAATTATCATTTAGCTGTCATATGTTAGGATATGTTTTTCATTAAGACTAACATAGCGTTTAGCTATGGTCGATTCACAGACCAGCGTGGTTCGCACCGGCATGGTTACCGACAGTTTCCTGCGCTCAGATTTTTTTATAAGTAGATAATATCTTTATATGTTTTTAGCACCTTTTAAGTAATTATATGCATGTTTTTAAACTTTTATATTAATAACAAGGCGAAAATTCCTTCACAACTCTAGTTTTAGTACAGTGTTTTGATTTTATTAAATACTTTGTAATTTTTATTGTAAAAGATGTATTTTGCACTTAATAAAATCTCCATATCAGGTTGTTTTTAATCATTCAGTTGACAATCTCTTTGCAATTTTTCTAACATCCATTTCTGTCATTCATTCCTTTCCATAATCGAGGTACCTGTTCTTTATTTATGATCGAGGTCTATTTCCTTTCAAAAGATCAATCATAATTAAAAGTATAAAATAATTACAAAAGGTTTTTATCAGTGGTTAAAAGCAGAAAATAATTACAAAAAGAATGGATTGAATTTGATTCATAGGGTGGATATGTGAGGGTGTATGTAGTGATAAAATATGAGAATAAAGGGGCTCTTGAAAGATTGTCACAAATCACGGGTGATATGAAACCCATGAAAGGTCTCTAAATCCCGTTAAGTCAGTTAATTTTTTCTGTCAGAAATGTGTGAATTTTGAATACGAATGCCAGGCTTATGTGGTGCAATCTATTTTTCTGAAATGTTAAAAAACAAAAAAAAAAAAAAAAAAAAACAGCAAAAAATGTAAGAAAACACACCATAGAGTTTGATAAATGCTTTTTACTATTTATTTTTAAAGATTTATTTTTCACTAAATAAAATCTCCATATCAGGCTGTTTTTAATGTTTATATTGGCAATGTCTTTGTAATTCATTGCTTTCCATAAGCGAGTTATCTGTCCTTTATTTATTATCGAGGTCTGTCATTTTGGAATTACATTCAAAATATATCTTTAATACATGGCTTTTAAAGATCAATCATAATTAAAAGTAGAAAATTATCACAAAAGGTATTTATCATTGGTTAAAAGTAGAAAATAATCACAAAAGAAAAAAAATCAAAAAACAGAATGGTTACGAGGAACGTTTTGAATTTGATTCATAGGGTAGGTACGTGAGGATGTAATTAGTGATAAAATATCAGAGTAACGGTGTTCTTGAAAAGCGGGCACAAATCCCGAATGATATGAAACCCATGAAAATCCTCTAAATCCCGTTAAGTCAGTTAAAGCTTTCTGTCAGAAATGTGTGAATTTTGAACACTGATGACAGGCTTAAAAAATTAATTTGGCGCCAACTGTTTTTCTTAACTTTAAAAAATAATAATAACAATTAGAATAAAAAATGTAAGAAAACTGTCTTTTCACCTGTCAGTGAGTCCAAATTTAATAAAATTTTAATTTTTATTTTAAAAGATGTATTTTCCACTAAATAAAAACTACATATCAGACCGTTTTTAATGATTTCAATTGACAATGTCTGTGTAATTTTTCTGTCATTCATATCTGTCCGTAATCGAGGTACGTGTCCTGTAATTATGATCGAGGAGTATCATTTTGGAATTACATTCAAAATATATCTTTCAAAAATTTTTTTAGATCAATCATACCTATGGGTCTCAGGACTCTTAAAATTGGTAAAAAAGAAAAGACCATTTTCAACCTTTAATATCTTAAAATGTATTTGATTTTAAGACACAAATAATAATTGAGATGAAAGATATAAGTATATTCTTTCATTTCAAATATTTAAATAATTGCAAGAGGTAGAATCAGCATTTACAGAGAGATCCAAACTGTCAGACATTTGACAAGCAGAAAATCGGCATAACAGATTACGCGCAGGTTTACAAAATAAATTTTGCAACTAGAATGGAAATTTTAGTGCCTACTTATACTTCAGATCGTAATAATTACCCTGAATCTAAATAAATCTGTATTTAAAGCATTTTTATATTTTTAATACAAAGTTGTATTTAGTTAATGGAAAATATAGAAAATTCTAACAATATAATTACCTATAATTTTTTTTTTTTTTTTTTTTTTTTACAATAAAAAGGAAATTTTAGGTTCAATTCATACAGATTAACATAAAACGTATGTTTTGAAAATTTCATGAAAAAATATTCAGAGGTTTTTGAGATATCGTGCGCGTTATGTCCAAAAATGTCATTTGGGGAAAAGTTTCGGGAACACCGCTTCAGCTATTGAACGGGTATATTTCTAAAAGCCATAACTTCTGTTCTAATGGGAATTTCAAAGAAAAAATTACATCAAAATGTTCAAAAAAGATAGAAGTTTAACATCTAAAAAAATTAAAATTTCGAAACTTTTAAAGATAGAAACTTTTTAAGAGTCCTGTGTTAAAAGTAAAAAATAATCACAAAAGGTTTTTATCACTGCTTAAAAGTAGAAAATAATAATAAAAGTTTTTACCACTGGTTAAAAGTAGAAAATAATCACAAAAAGAATGAAAAGACAGACAGGTTAATAGAATCGCTTTGAATTTGATCCATAGGGTGGATCTGGATAAATGAGGGTGTAAGCAGAGATAAAACATCAGAATAACAGTGTTCTTGAAAGACGGTCACAAATCACGAGTGATATGAAACCCACGAAAAGCGTCGAAATCCCTTTAAGTCAGTTAAATCTCTCTGTCAGAGATGTGGAAATTTTGAACACCAATGTCATGGTTAAGAAATTATTTCGGTGCAAGCTGTTTTTCTTGAATGTTTTGAAAATACCATCAAAATATACGTACTTTGGGCCTCTTTTTCCTGGTTTCACTCACATTTTCATCATTAAAAAATATTATACATGATTTTTCAACGTCGAAATGGAATTGATATCAATTAGCAATTGATTACAATAGGATCTGCTAATTAATTAACACTGCAAACTTGATAAACGAATGTTTTTTTTTTTAAACATTTAAACACAATAAACCAAATGTTAATATTAAGGACGAAGATTATTATTAGAATTATTCAATTTGCTCCAAAATTCGTTTACCGGTTTATTAAGTTAAGGAGCTACCTTGATTAGATTTGGAGGTTCTTTGGTTAAGTATAAAGGGAGAGAAACGGGGGCTAATCCCTTCATTTATTTTTCGAGGGGCATTATTCTTTGAAAAAAGATTTTAATATACAATTAGTGTGAATTGCTTGTGAGTTCAATGCCATCAGTTTAACTGGTCATATTTCTTTTTATTTAAATCTTACCCTAATCTGCTAATGATGAACTTAATTCGGTACTGACAATAAAAGTAGTGATATTTAAACTTCATTTGGCCTTTCTTAAAACTAAGTTTAGCGTCATAATAATCTTTTCTTCTTACAGTGTAGCTAAAACAAAACTCATCTTCAAAATTTAAACTTAGCATTGTGCTAAGCGCGTTTCGAAAGGAGGTCGCAAAATTGCAATGGCGCTTTGGTCCGTGCCGCGTTTTTCTAGATACGTTTTTAATTAACTTTTAAAGACACGGGAGGCGTATTCAGAGATCTATTCAATGCAACTGGGCGAAAATCACACAGTATTTATGTGATTAATTCTAATTAAATTAGTCGGTTTTTAACAATTTGACATTTATTGCTTTTATACTGCTACTGGGCATTACATTACACAAATATATCATTAAAAGTTTTTATCTAGGCTTTAAAATCCGATGGTACATAAAATACGCCGCCCCTGTCATTATGTATGTAACCAACCCGTCTCTTTTTTAAGGGTTAATAAATCGGCTTATTGTCGACGATTTTTTTCGAAAAGCGTTATCAATAATGCTTTTATACTTCTGCTACGATAGATACCTCCAGTGCACCTCAACACTTTTGCTGAATGCCCGCTGAATAAAAATAATTATATCTCGGAAACTAATTCAAATTTTTAAATTCTGAAAGATTACATTATAATCTCGGATAGTGTAAAACTGGTATTCATTTTATCGCTGCTCGTTCCACATTTTAAGAGAAGGATGTTCTGAAATACAGACAGTCAAATTTTAATAAAATTAGATAGAGACCTTGTAAAACGAATTTAATATGATTTTTTTGTAAGTATGATTTTACCAAAAGCTGTTTAAGAAATAATCGTCATTAACTATATTTTGAATACCTGGCGAAATAAAAAGTTTTATCTTTCATTTCTCAAACGCTAATTTGATACTACAAGAAAAATCGTATCCCTCGCCAAAAATTTTTTAATAAAAAATTATTTGTTGGGCTGTTAGTTAAAAATAATTCAAATTTGTGAGCATTGTTAACCAACTGGGAATAATTTCATTTCAATAAATTACCAAAACATAACGTGCAATTGGAAGCTAGCAAAAATTATTCGATGATTGAATTCCTCTTTGAAACTCTTAATTGTGTGTCAAGGGACTCATGAGATTATAAGTAAGAAAATTTCTTCAATAAAATAAAGTTTCCTACAATTTTAGAGAAGAGTGTTGAGATTTGTGCTATAATTTAAACTGCTACAATGTTCACACTCGACATTTAATCCTGACAGAAAATCTGTAGTTTTTTCACACGGATCAACAATATTAAAATCTGTCAGCTTTTTGATAATAATTTTAGTAGCTAACAAATATTATTCGATGAATGAAATCCTTTTAGAATAGCCTAAATGTGTATCAAGGGACTCATGTCATGTGAGTTTTCTTTATATGAAATTATCTTAAAAGATAATGTAAATGAAAATCATTAAATAATTTATTGATTTATTCAAACGAAACAAAAGTAAAGACATTTGTGATCACCTTTTCGAATAGCAGACGATATCTCATTAGTTACTTTTTTCTTTCCCTTTCTTTGACAAAAATAGAATATTTTAGTTGCCATCCTTACAGAAACTTTGCTAAAACTTAAATAAATAACAAATATATCTAATTTAAATTTTAAAATTATGAGAGCTTATATTTAAGGATCGACCGAAACAGTTTTCTAAGACCGCAGCCGAAACCGAATTTCGGTAATCTTCCTATTTTTGGCCGATAACGAAAACGAAAATGTCCACAATTTTTAAAGTAATTAATACATATATAAATGTACATGATTATTAATTAATTATACGTTTTTATTAAATATACATAATTAGCAATTAATTATACGCGTTTACTAAATATACATAATTTTTAATTAATCATATGTGTAACCCAAGTTGGCTCTCTGTGTCTCTGGCCAAAACTTTTTATTTTCATATAAAATAAAATATAATTAATTCATGCAACGACACAGAATGATTTTCTAATTGTACGAATTTCTTCTAATTAGGTATATATACCTCGATGTATCTTTTACAATGATTTTTGCAAATGATCATCTGTTATACTAGAACTTTCTCAAAGAATATTCCAAACACTTCTTCTGCGGTTTCAAACTAAAAATTTCTATTACTGTTAAGTATGCAGCTTTGAATGAGCATGTGAAAAGAGTATTCAAAGTTTAGTCATATATGCATTGTTTGCTCTATAATTTGCACTCAAGTCTTAAGTCAACCATGACTGGTAATTATAAACAGTGAAGTTTACAGCCGATACAGCTCAAATCAATGAGTAAAGTTGAAAAATTTCGAAGGGTTAAAACGAGATTTTTGGAATACAGATATTTTCGGTCGAATTTCGGTCCGGCCGAATTTTCGGCGAAAACGAATTTTCAGTGAAACTCAGATTTTGGGACGAAAGCGAAACCAAATTTTCGGTCGATCTCCACCTATATTATATCCTCGGATTCGTGGGTAAAACTGAAGTTTGTTTTATCGCGTTGCGTTCCACATTCACAGAGGAGGAGTTATGAAATACAACCAGGCAGTTATTTTGAATATAATTGATATCAGCATTTGTAAAACAAATTTCATATATGAACTTCTGTAATTATAACTATTTTTATCAACAGCGGTTTAAGAGATAATCGTTATTAACTCTATTTTGAACTACCCAGTAAAATGAAAAGTTTTACCTTTAATTTCTGAAACGCTTATTTCATAGTACATGAAAAATTGTATTTCTTGCGAAATATTTGTTAATAAACAATTATTTGGCGATTTGCTAAAAGACAATAGTCCAAATTTTTGACCATTATTAACCTATTGGAAATTTTAAGATATTACCAAAACATGACGTGGTATAGATAGCTAACAAATATTATTCGATGATTTGAATCCTTTTTGAAGCACCTAATTGTGCATTAAGGAAGCCATGAGATTATAAATGAGAAAATCTCTTCAATCAAATTAAGTTTCTTGTGGTTTTAGAGTAAAGTGTTTATACATTTCATCTATAAATGAATCTCCTGCTATGCCCACACTACGGTATTTAATCCTGACAGAAAATCCATAGTTTTTTATAACTGCAGGAATCTTCTGACCCATATTTAATAAATGATTAAAATATATTTATGATACTATAACCCATATTTTATCACATATAAAAAAAATATTTTCGCAAAAAATCGAAGTTATAGACTAATGAAAAAACAGACATAAATATAAAATTCAAAAATTTACAAAAACTTTTTTTGGTTTTCCTTTTACAAATTGATCTAGAATAGAACAGAATTATTTTTTAAAGGAAAAAAGTTAGGTCACATAGTATACTAAAAATTAGTCAAATTCAGAAAAAACACGTCGTGGCAAATGAGGTGCGTTCGTACTATAGCTATTTTTTATAAATATTTAGATCTTGGTGCAATAGCTGTTGCATTATTATGCCAAAAATGCATGACTACAACATCTTTTACGATTATATATATTAAATTCAGTAATACGTAAATAATAGGACTCCATCTTAAATAGGACGTCATCACCATGTAAACTTAGAACCATTACCTATCATAGGATATCTTTGAATTAATTACGTATGATACGATTTAACAGAATGAAGAAAACTTTTATTAACATATTTTTAAATTTTGATTCGATTTTCATAAAATTTGAAGTGACTCGGCAAAATTCTGAAACGATTATATATTAACTTTCAAACCATTTGGTTGGGTAGTTTTTGCGCTGTTATATGCGGACACACGGACCAGACGACGACTATAGGTGCTACGTATTTATATAATTACGAACGCACCTAAAAAAGACCGCCCCCCTCCACACACACAACCAAAACTTCGTTCGGTTCCACCAAGGATGAAAACAGTGGGAGATCCTTTTAACCTTCGATGAAAATATTTTGGAGAAATTAATTTTACACTGATATTATTTTAAAGAAAAGTAAGTGTTACAATACCTACCAATAGTTTGGTATACAATACCTAACTTAGTTGGATGTGGCAATCCTAAAACTTTCTTCTATCTCATACATGTTAATATTTCCTGAAAAATAAAGCGCCATCACCTAAGTGATTTACACCAAAATCTAATCAGCAACAACTTATGTGAATTTGAAGCTGAATCTGAAGTTTGATGAAAATCCATGGACTAGTTTTTGAGGTAGAACTATCGCGGAAATCGTAAAAAAATCTACATAGCAGCTGCACCTGTTGGTCAATTTACTCCAAAAACTAATCAGAATCAATTTATATCAGGGACTAACTGAATCTGAAGTTTGGTGAAAATTCATGCATTAGTCCTTGAGATATAGTTCTTGCGGAAATCGTGAGAAATGCAGCCTAGCAGCGCCATCTGTTGGACAATTTACACTAAAAACTAAACAGAACTAATTTATATCAGGGACTGACTGAATCTGAAGTTTGGAGAAAATTCGTGCATTAATTCTTGAGCTATTGCGATAGTCATGAATAATGCCACATAGCAGCGCCACTTGTTGGGCGATTTACAGTAAAAAGTAATCAGCACCAAATTATATAAAGGACCAACGGAATCTGAAGTTTTACAAAAATCCGTGCATTAGTTCTTGAGATACAACTATTGTGGAAATCGTGAAAAATGCAGCATAGCAGCGCCACCTGTTGAGCGATTTACACCAAAAAGTAATCAGCACCATTTTATATCATAGACTAACTGAATCTAAAGTTTTATTAAATTCCGTTCATTAGTTCTTGAGATAGAGCGCCCACAAAATTTGTGTCACACACACACACAGACAGACAGTCACAGACAGACATTTTGTAAAAACCTATTTTCCGGAATCTCTGACCCCTAAAACGTGTAAAGTCATCGAAAACCGGAATTCAAAAATTTTCATGAATTTCTTGTAAAGGTAGAAGAAAGTAAAAATTGTACAAAACAGAATAATACCACGGAATCAGCTGGATTTGAACACTGGATCTCTTATTTTGAAACACGTTATCTCAGAAGAGTTTAATTAACCCTTTATGTCCCGCATTATAAATCATAAATTTGCTCCATTTCAATAATTATCTTCGTTAATGTCTGAAGATATCAAAAACCACTTATATAATAACAATTTGATTTTTTGATAGATTTTAAAATAAAACTGATTTATTAAATCGGTAAAGTTTTTTTTTTTTTTTTTTGTAAAATATTTAGAAATACAATTAGATTAATTCACTAAAAATACTGTTATGGAAACTTCACAATTTTTATCAGAACAATGCAAATAAATGTATTGTGATCCTATCTGTAACGGAGAAGTGTTTTGTGGTTAAAAATATGTCGCAAAACATTTTTTAATACGAAACAAGTAAAAATTAAATGTAAAAAATCAAAAACCAACCCGACTGCGTAAAAAGCGAAGTAATTAATTACTTCTCATCAATGTGAAACTATTTTTTATATTACTTACCTATTTTTTGATTTACTTGTATTGATGACTTTTAAATTGTGTTTAATTGTTAGTTCCTATCTATAAACACTGTTTTGATGAGGCCTATAGATGTCTATGATGATTAGAGTTGCAGTGAAGCTAGAGATCTTACCTACACAACTTCCAGGTTGAGTAGTATTTAAACGGAGCTTCTGGCTATAAAATAGTGAATGAAACATCGTCTTCATTTTGAAAGACCTATCCAATGATATGCCACTCAATAGGGTGCGTAAATTTTTTGTTCGTCTCTACCGCTATTTTGTATTTTACGGCCGCCATTTTTAAATTATAAAAACAAAGCGTAGCCTATAACTATCGGACGGTTAAGATGAATCGATAGAGGCCTCATTCATTAAAATCCATCCAGCCGTTGGGATGTTTCGAGGGTATAAAGAAATCCACATACCCAGATTACGCGTGAAACACATAACCCTTCTTGTCAGTCGGGTAAAAAGCTAAATCCATGTAAGTGGTTGAGAAAATAACGACATTAAAAAATATTTGGCCTCGACTGTTTCGTTTGCTTATTGAATGTGATCTAGCAAAGTACTTTGTATGAAAAGTATCATATACTTTTAGTCGTAGACGAATTAAATAAATTTTATATTGCATTTTCTTTAACGGGACTTAAAAGTTCCGTCGGAAAACAAAGGGTTAATATAATCTTATTTCCTACTTTATTTTGAATACTTTTGTAATTTATACTTTGCTTATTTTTGAGCCAGAAAAAATATTAAAATACGTTAAAATCTTGTGATTTGAATTTTTCCAACTGAGCGAAAAATGTCCATGCTAGGATTCGAACCCAGAAGGTTTAATTTAAACTGCCCATCGACACGATCCAAGTAGCTCAATAGCATACTTGCCAACATTCAACTAAATTTCCGTAAAATGTGAGTTAAATTAACACAGGTTATACGCATTACTAACCAGAAAATTTATTTGATGCATCATTATAGATTTAAAATCATGTTTCTCTATGAAATCTATTTGAATTAATTTCTTTAGTAAATTTCTGGTTCGAAACGTGTTTAACCTGGGTCAATTTAACTCACATTTTACGAAAGTTTAAGGGAAAGTTGGCAAGTATGCAATAGGTAGAGCATTGGCAATTTAAGTCAAAGGTTATGGGTTCAAATCCCAGCTTGGGCATTTTTTCACTCAGTTGGAAAAATTCAATTCATATGATATCTTAACTAATTAGTATGACGGAGTTAAAAAAAATACTCATGACGTTACTATCTTTTTGGAATATCCTGTATATAAAGAAGTTACTTAATATTTTAATTGACAGTAATAATTATAAATAGCCATAATAAATTAATTTACAAATACCGAAAACATTTTAAATTTTTTTACATGAATTACTAAAAATTTCCACTTTGAAAATTTATTTAAGAAAGGATTAGAATGGTTTTTATAAATTCGACTGTGAAATTAATTGGCTGTTTGTGGACTGCATACACATGTGTATGTTATGTTCTGTTTGTGTACATAGTGGTAGAATTTAAAGAAAAATTATCAACATTTTATGGAAAAAAATTCGTACTATTTATGAACTTCCCACCCTTTTTTAGCAGACAAATACTGTTATTACAAAAAAAAAAAAAAAAAAAAAAACAGATGTTTTTCATAAAATAAACAGTTTTTTATTGGAGTCCCAGCTGACAGTTTTCTGCCAAATTACTGACTTTTTATACAGTTTATAAAAAGGTTAAAGAACGTCAGACTTTTTAATTGACACAGTTGCCCATTACTTTGCTCCCAGCTCTCCGAGTCGAATTACTTCGCGATCACCCTCGACTCGCACGCGATGTTCTTATCTTTTTTTTTTAAAAATTGTCAGTTTCTATTAAAGATATTGCAACGCGACAAATTGCAGATTGCTTATTAGACTTTTTTTTATTATAAATATCTAGTTGATTTTTTAAGAACAAGTATTTGATATTTTCACGTTAATAGTAAATAAGAAGCAAAAAAGCCCCTGGCAAGACAAAATAAAGAAATAAAAATCCTTGCTATAATAATTAAAAATGTATACTAGTAAAATAAAGATGTTTATCTATGCCCGAGCCTGTGACGATGCACGTACGATGAGCATGTACGATGTCTGGGAAAATCTAACGCTCATAGAGGTCTGAAAATTTGGATAAGGCAGGTCGTAAAACACCTGAGGTTCAGAATTTTCAGTTTTCAGTTAATTAATGGAGATATTAAGAAAAACCATAATGAATATTGCAAAGTGGCGCAAAGACTGCCGGCGCGGCAGCCAGAACGCCCTTCGGAAGAATCCGAAGGCGAAAAATTGTCCTTTTTCCTCCACGTCTCCTGTGGCTTCGACTATTTCAAATATAACAGATTTTAACTGTGGCACTTTTTTCTTTCTAACGATGGAATACGGCAAAAAAAAAAAAAAGTTATTTTTTTTTACAACCCTATAAAAAAATTCTATTCGAAAGGTCGTTTTTTGCTCTCTTCTCCCCAATTTTTCGCAGCCAGGCTAAATTATTTGAAATTCGCAATAGTTTAAAATATCAGTTTTTATCTATATGCTTTTAACTGCTAACGGTGCAATCAGTTAAAAAATATACGAATATTAACCCTTTTAATAATATTTTTTCGAAACGCTATTTTGAGGTTTTCGTTTTATTTTGAAACCAGCGTATACCGATAGCACGCCCGTATATGCTGCCGGGGGTAGTGGGGCCTCTAACTCTAGGTTAGTTTGAACAGATTTTCGTCAACACTGATTTAAGGTTAAGCCGCTATCAGATTCACCAACTTTTCGAGCAATTTTTGAGCCAACTCTTGATTTCCTCCAACTTTTCGCGAAATGTTGTCTCGACACCCAGTGTGATAGCAAACAGCAATATCCCCAACTTTTTATCCGCATCTCAAAAAAGTCTGTCCTAGCCGCAACTTTTCCTCCCACCTTTCAACATTTCAGAAGATCAGAGATAAGCGATTGATACGAAAATGCGATAAATATTGACAGCTGGTACTAGTAGTACTGGTTTTCCCGGGTTTTCCTCCAACTTTATCAAAGACAATTGTAACCTTTTTCTCCCTTTCAACTGGAAAAAGTTGGGGTTAAAATCGGCTGTAAAGTTAGTTGCTCGAAAAGTCGGGGAATCTGATAGCGGCTTTATTATCACTGGCACCGGCGACACTGTGCATATCATCCAGTTATATTTTAAAATTGAAATATTTACCTAAACTTTCAATATACAAAACTACGCTATAAATAAAACTAGGCAAATAGACTGTACAGAAAGTTATACATTTTTGTGGTATTGGGAAAAGTATACAGAATGTTTTAAAAGCATAGGTAGTTTTTATTTTGTATTATTACCTGATTCTTATTATTTTGGATGGTTTGTGTTTGATTTATTGTAAATTAAACACATCAAACTCAATACCTTGTTTATTTGTTTTGCTTCCTCGTTTGCAATGAAAACTATTTGTTTGACGTAGAAACTCTCGGGAATTAATTATCAGTCAAATCTCGTTTTTACGTAACATAAAACAGTTGTTTTCTTTAGAATAAACAGTTTTCTGAAAATTTCGCAGCTAACAATTATTTAAGGGGACAAGGCACCTTCAAACTCATTTTTCTTATTAGGTGCGTTCGTAATTGCCGAAACGTCAGTGAAGGCTTACTGTGGAGACACGAAAAGTTTTGATTTCCGTTTGTCTGTCTGTCTGTCTGTTCCGCGATAACTGCCGCAAAAAGCACCCGATCAGCTTGAAATTAATTGGGCATATTCGTGAGATACCCGTACGTAGCTGTATAGTTTTTGGTTAATTTTGGTTCATTCGTTCGGAAAATATGGAAGATTTTATTTTTCTTTATAATGCTTTTCTACGGCAAGTCAGACGATTTTCAAATTTCCATTTGTTGAAAGAAAATGGCACGTTTGATTAATGGATTTAAATGTCAAATTATGGATACTAAAATTCCAAATAAGGGTTTTAAATTATTCCTATTATATTGAAGTTTTATCAATATATCTATCAGATATTTTTATTTACGTGTATAATGTTTTGAGGACATTTATACATGTATTCCAATAATATAAAGAATTTTTAAATTAATTTTCTTGTTTTACATGATACATATTTCTTTTCTTTTTCCTTTTCTTCGTTGCCTAGCGACTGTTATTCGTAGCCTATCATTGCGTCAAATATGAATGAAGTTAGTAAATTACGTTAATTTTGCTGCAGGTACTATTAAAAGGCTATCACAAAAAATATTTTATCGCGCCAAATCGATGCAATTTATACAATTAACAGTGGGCACGATAATGAATTATTTTCCAGTAGATTTATAGATCTCCAGATATGCATATTTTGGGGGGCTTTTAATATGTTATTGCTATCGCATGGATTAGGATGTTTAAACTAATGTTTAACCATGCTATAAGTGAAAAAAAAGTACAGTTAAAGGCATGTAAATCCTTTTTAACACTTTCCAACATGGATGAAAAGTATTTATGACTTCAGTTTTTCTATCTGTCGCCTGCCGTGTTTCTCTACGTGCTCTAACTCGCGTAAATATAGTCGGGATTACATGTAATTGATATACGTTATTGAGGTTTGCCAAAGTATGTTTGGTATTAAAAATGAAGAGTGTAGCATTCATAGCTTAATTACAGGGGCACTCAAAACTATTCCGTTACATTATAGTCTTTGGGAAAAATCGTCTGCGGTATGTATTTTAATAATGTTTCACAATTTTAAACGTAATGAAATTTATATACTTTATTAAGGTGCACTAGAACCTGGTTACTATAAAATATGTTATGTGTAGCACTTACAGCATGCGTACAGGGAATTCAAAAGTATTCATAATATTACAATCTTTGAAGAAAATCCTTTTGTGGCGTTTTTTAATGATGTTACTCTGTTACAAAATAATAAAATTGATATGTATTTTTGAAACATTTTTGTAGTATATGGGGTGCAAAGCATATGTTTTTTTTCAGGGTCACACAAAAGTGGTCGATTAAAATGTGGTCTACGGGGGAAAAAAAAACTCTTCACAGCTTATTTTAACACATTAGCGACGGGAAACGAGAATTCTCGTTTTTATTCAGAATACATCATTGGCTAAGGGAGTGACTTCTGCCTTACAGAAAATACATTTATATTGTGTTGTCCATATTTTTTATAGATTGTAAAACATTATATATTACATCCGTACATTGAAAGATATTTAGTTCTGCATAAACATGAAAAACATATCTCAGAAACCAATTTCCGAGACACTTTCAGAAGAAGGAGGAGCTTCTACTGTTTTTAAACCCAGATTTAATTAAATTGCCTGTCGTCAGTGTGTTAATTGTGTTGCACTAATTCAAACATTATGAAATTAAATTACATTACTGTGGTTGACTACAAGAAGCTTGAATATGATTTGTATCGTATTTATCGTTCATTTATAGGGTCACATAAAAAATTTCGGATACAGTTTTGGTCTATTAGGGATGATTGCTGAAGAGTATTTTCGATTATGGTGTGCGTTTTAACGTTAAGTAAATTTGTGCTTAATAAGTAGTGCTTAAATATTGTATAGACCATGTACAGGGATACACAAATGAATAAATGAATTCGTAAGTATAAATGAAAATGAGCGCGAATTGCTTCAGTGTTTTTTTTTTTTTTGAGTTATGTATTTCCCAGCCCAATTACATTTAGTATACTAACAAATGTTTGCAGAATTTAAATAGAACCATATACAGGACTCCGCAGAAACTGGATATATGGTGCACACTATGCATACTAATCCCAGGAAATGTGATATGAGCAGTTTTAAGAGGGTTTTTTGTCTGCATTAAATTTAAATGTTATAGACGACGCGTAAAAATCTTCACGTAATATACGGGGCTGTAGAAAAGAATTCATGTACGTTTCCGTCTATTGGTAGAATTTACTAAAGGACATTAACACAATTAATTGATAATTACAAATGTAAATTAAATTACACTGCGAAGGGGTTCAGGGGGGCAGAGCCCCCCTGAAGAAATCTACTTTATTATCTAAAAATTACCAGAATAAGTAGCTCATGAGATTTTCAGAATACCATTACATAACAAGGGGTTTAATTTAACGCTTCTAATGTCAGAAACCTTCGAAATATGTTTTCGTTTTATAAATGTTTATGTAATTTCAAAACTTTAAATTTCGTTTTTTGTAGAAAGATTAATGTTACTCAAAGGGTGCTAAACACAATGAATTGTAGAGCTGAAGTTGAGGCTCCTGATCTGCAGATTTACTAGTTATATAAATACGTAGCACCTATAGTCGTCGTTCAGTCCGTCTGTCTGTCTGTCTGTCCGTCTGTCCGCATATAACAGAGCAAAAACTACCCGACCGAATGGTCTGAAATTTTAAATATATAATCGTTGCAAAATTTTGTTGAGGCATTTCAAATTTTATGAAAATCGGATGTATAGTTTAATTACAGGGACAGTAAAAAATTTTCCGTTACATTACGGCCAATCGGAAAAAAAAAATATTTCAAGTGCATTTTAATGATATTACAGCCTTTCGAACAGAATGAAATGGATATGGATATGCACTTATTGAAGTGCACTAAAATATACATTCAGTACAATATGCAATCAAAAATATTTATAAAACTAGTTATAGTACGAACCTCATTTGCCATGTTTGACAAGCAATTTCCAACTTTTTTTTTTTTTTTAATTGTATTTTAACTACTATTCAAGGGCACATTACATGAATTATGACATATATTTATCACACAAGAAATTAGAAAAAAATGAGAAAAATAAGGAATTTTCCAGAATATTTTAAGCGTTATGAAGAATTTTTCAAAATGCCCCATGCGCATTCAACATATCACTTAAAATCCCCAAAATTTTTTAGCCAGTTTGGTTTACGTACATAAATAATACTGTGAATTGTTTTTTTAAACTAAATATAATGGGAAAAGTTAAAGGAAGTTAAGCGCAGAAATATGATTAAAAAATGCTGAAAATTTCATAAAATTTAAAAAATATTTTTTTAACCTTTATATTCAAATATATAAAATTCGATGAACAGAATTATTTGTATATGTAAATCAAACTATCATAAAAAATATTGGGGATTTTAATTGATGTGGAATGCGCATCGGGCATTTTGAAAAGTTCTTCATAATGCTTAAAATATTCAGGAAAATTCCTTATTACCCTTACTGCCAAGAAGGGTTATGTGTTTCACGCGTATCTGGGTATGTGAATTTCTTTATATCCGGGAAACATCCCAATGGCTGGATGGATTTTAATGAATGAGGTCTCTATCGATTCGTCTTAACCGTCCGATGGTTATAAGCTAAGTTTTGTTTTAATAAATTTAAAATGGCGGCCGTAAAATACAAAATGGCGGTAGAAACGAAAATATTTTTTTACGCACCCTATTGAGTGGCATATCACTGGATAGGTCTTTCAAAATGAAGACGATGTTTCATTGACTATTTTACAGTCAGAAGCTGCGTTTAAATATTACACAATCAGGAAGTTGTGTAGGTAGGATCTCTAGCTTTACTGCAACTCTAACCTTCATAGACATCTATAGGCCTCATCAAAACAGTGTTTATAGATAGGAACTAACAATTAAACAAAATTTAAAAGCCATCAATACAAGTGAATAAAAAAATAGGTAAGTAATATAAAAAATAGTTTCACATTGATGAGAAATAATTAATTAGTTCGCTTTTTACTCAGTCGGGTTATTTTGATTTTTTAATTTAATTTTTACTTGTTTTTCTCATTTCTTTTTTAAATTTCTTGTGTGATAAATAAATGCCATAATTCATATAATGTGTCCTTGAATAGTATTTAAAGCGCAATTTAAAAGAACTGAGTTTGAACGTCCCTTGTCCCCTTAAAAAAAAAAACATGGGCATTTTATCATATAAAAGGGATAACGAATGATGAGTATTTCCAATCATTGACAAAGACACACCCTTGCTTCGTTTCCCAATTCTGCGACTTCAATTACTTCGCACTCATAATCAACTTCCTTGCGCTTTTCTTGTGTTAATTTTTTCTTCAGTTTTTATTAAAGTTATTGAAGCTTGCTTGTCAAAGTGTTTCCTTTTAAGCAGCTAATCAGTGTGACCGTTTTTTCAAGCTAAATGCAGGCTAAATTTAGCCTGACAACAGGCTAAAAATAAAATCGATTGTCCTGCTATCTATTGACGGTTTGTATAATTAAAAATGTAAAAAAATCATATTTTGATAAACAAATTCGACATACGATCTTTAGGTTCACTCTAGCATGGTTCAATTAAAAACGATTAACGTAATATTTATTATTCATATACAGGGCTCCACAAAAAACATCGGGTCCATTACTTTCTAAAGGCGTAAATTGTTGGAAGTATCGTATTTGAATTATATTACACTACACTGGCGAAATTGAAATACTTTGTTCATATACATTATTGTATGTTTTTAACAAAAGATGTATACTTCATACATATTGTTTGGGTTTCATATCTGACGAAACCTTATTCGTCTCACTTGTCTGTCTGTCTGTCCGTCTGTCACAGAGCCCATTTTAAAAAAACTATAAATGTTGGAGACTTGAAATTTTGCATACTTATAGCTAAACACCACGCATCAAACGCCAAAACATAAAATTTTGAAAAAGTCTAATATTTAACCCTCTGGGCTCTAACTTGCGTATTTTAAACAATTTTTCTAACTCAGACTCTAATTAAGTTGGAAACTCGAAAGCTCGCATGCTTATAGCTGAACACTTGCGATAACACGACAAATCATAAAATTTTGAAAAAGTCATATTTAACCCTCCGGTCTCTAACTTCTGTATTTTAAGCAATTTTTTTAACTCAGCCATTAATTAAGTTGGAGACATGAAATTCTGCATACTTATAGCAGAACACCTCACATCAAACGACAAAAATAAAATTTTGAAAAAGTCTAATATTTAACCCTCCCTCTGGGCTCTAACTTGCGTATTTTAAACAATTTTTCTAATTCAGCCACTAATTAAATTGGAGACATGAAATTTTACATACATATGGCTGAACACCTCACATCAAACGACAAATCATAAAATTTTGAAAAAGTGTCATATTTAACCCTCTGTGCTCTAACTTGTGTATTTTAAGCAATTTTTCTAACTCAGCCCTTAATTAAGTTAGAGACTTGAAATTTTGCATACTTATAGCTGAACACTTGCGATAACACCACAAATCATAAAATTTTGAAAAAGTCATGTTTAACCCTCCGGTCTCTAACTTGTGTATTTTAAGCAATTTTTCTAACTCAGCCCCTAATTAAGTTGGAGACATGAAATTTTACATACATAGGGTTGAACACCTCACATCAAACGACAAATCATAAAATTTTGAAAAAGTGTAATATTTAACCCTCTGTGCTCTAACTTGTGTATTTTAAGCAATTTTTCTAACTCAGCCCCTAATTAAGTTAGAGACTTAAAATTTTGCATACTTATAGCTGAACACTTGCGATAACACCACAAATCGTAAAATTTTGAAAAAGTCGTGTTTAACCCTCCGGTCTCTAACTTGTGCATTTTAAGCAATTTTTCTAACTCAGCCCTTAATTAAGTTGGAGACATGAAATTTTGCATACTTATAGCTGAAGACTTGCGATCACACTACATATCATAAAATTTTGAAAAAGTCATATTTAACCCTCCGGTCTCTAACTTGTGCATTTTAAGCAATTTTTCTAACACAGCCTCTAATTAAGTTGGAGACATGAAATTTTGCATACTTAAAGCTAAGGGCGTAAAAGAAAACGTAAAAAAAAAAATTAATTTTAAAATTTCAGTTATACAATCTTCCCACCAGGGGTACTATCAGCGAAAAAAAAGTTTCGTGTAAAATATTTTAGTAAAACATAAATTTCACCATGGCAGAAACGTATTCTGAAAATTTATTTTAATAGAAATATTTTATTTTAAAATAGTTGTTCTATTTCCCGCCAGGGGACACTGCATATATAAACACGTGATAAAATTGTGTTGAATCTGTGCGAACTTTAACTTTAATATAGCTATCATAAATTGAAAAATTAAAAAAATTAATTTTACCGAAATTTGGTTACCCCATTTCCTCCCATCTTATTCCTTTGTACGGCCTTGTACAATAACTTTAAATGCTATATACATCCTCTTCAAGAAAAGTTATTATGTAGGAGACTGTAACAACATGATAAAATTACATTACCGTCAGCGTTCTACAAACCCCGCATTTAACATATATTAATTTGATACTTACATGTTCTTTTGTATGACCTTGTAAAATAACTATAAATGCTATATGCACTATGTCGAAGAAAAACATGCTGTGGGTGACTGTAAGAATATCCTAAAATTGCATTACAATCGGCGATCTACGAAACCCGCATTTAACATATATTCGTATTCTTTTGTGCGGCCCTGTAAAGCAACTATAAATGTTATATGCACCATCTCTAAGAAAAATCATACTGTAGATGACTGTAACAACATCATAAAATTACATTACAATCGGTGATCTACAAATCCCGCATTTAACATGTATTCTTTTGTAAGGCCCTGTATAATAACTATAAATGCTACATGCACCCGCTTAAAAAAAAAAAAAAAAAAAAAAAAAAAAAAAAAAAAAAAAAAAAAAAAAAAAAAAAAAAACAGGCTGCGGATGACTGTAACAACATGCTAAAATTACATAACCATCAATGATCTACCAATCACGCATTTAACATATGTACGTATTCTTTTGTGCGGCCCTGTACAATAATTATAAATGCTATATATATCCTCTTTAAGAAAAATCATTCTGTATGCTAATGTAAAAACATATTAAAATTACACTATCATCAGCGTTCTAGAAAACCTGCATTTAACATATATTCGCTTCATACATTCGTGTTCTTTTGTGCGGCCCTGTAAAATAACTCTAATTGCTGTATGCAGCTTCTTGAAGGTAAAACATGCTGCGGTGACTGTAACAGCACGCTAAAATTATATTACATCAACGATCTAAAAATCCCGCATATAACATATATTAATATTCTACTGTACGGCCCTGTACAATTATTATAAATGCTATTTGCGCCCTCTTGATAAAAATAAAATAAAAAATATGCTGCGTGTGACTGTAACAACGTGCTAAAGTTTCATTACCATCAGTGATCTACAAACCCCGCATTTAAGATATATTCGTTTCATACATTCGTGTTCTTTTGTGGGACCCTGTAAAATAACTATTATAAATGCTAAATGCACCATCTTGAAGAAACAAGTTGGTTAAGTGTGATCACAGATCGCACAGATGGTTTCGTTTAATATTCCTTTCAAAACACTTTATCTTTTTGAAAAAATATGTTAGTTCCACATTTTGCAACCAGGGGCGCACTCTATTCTAAATAAAACCTGTATCCGAAAGAAATTCCGTTTTACAACCTATCCGTAGACATATTAGTCGAGGGGCTCAGGCCCATAGCACTCGATATAGGTAGGCGTCACCTGGTGGTAAAAAGTGAAACTAAAATATGTAAGGTTGTGGTGCACAATAAGAAAGAGTGGTCAAAGGGATGTAATAATATAAGACTTTTTGAATTTTTATGATATGTAGCGTGATCGCAAGTCTTCAGCTATAAGTACGCAAAATTTCATATCTCCAACTTAATTAGGGGCTGAGTTAGAAAAATTGCTTAAAATACACAAGTTAGAGACCGGAGGGTTAAGCATAACTTTTTCGAAATTTTATGGTTTGTCGTGTTATCGCAAGTGTTCAGCTATAAGTATGCAAACTTTCATGTCTCCAACTTAATTAGTGGCTGAGTTAGAAAAATTGTTTAAAATACACAAGTTAGAGACCAGAGGGTTAAATATTAGACTTTTTCAAAATTTTATTTTTTGTCGTTTGATGTGAGGTGTTCAGCTATAAGTGTGCAAAATTTCATGTCTCCAACTTAATTAGGGGCTGAGTTAGAAAAAATGCTTAAAATACAGAAATTAGAGACCGGAGGGTTAAATATGACTTTTTCAAAATTTTATGATTTGTCGTGTTATCGCAAGTGTTCAGCTATAAGTATGCGAAATTCCAAGTCTCCAACTTAATTAGTGGCTGAGTTAGAAAAATTGTTTAAAATACACAAGTTAGAGCCCAGAGGGTTAAATATTAGACCTTTTTCCAAATTTTATGATGTGTCGTTTGATGTGAGATGCTCAGCTATAAGTATGCAAGCTTTCAAGTCTCCTACTTAACTAGGGGCTGAGTTAGAAAAATTGTTTAAAATACACATGTTAGAGCCCAGAGGGTTAAATATTAGACTTTTTCAAATTTTTATTATTTGCCGTTTGATGTGTGGTGTTCAGCTATAAGTATGCAAGCTTTCAAGTCTCCTACTTAACTAGGGGCTGAGTTAGAAAAATTGTTTAAAATACACATGTTACAGCCCAGAGGGTTAAATATTAGACTTTTTCAAATTTTTATTATTTGCCATTTGATGTGCGGTGTTCAGCTATAAGTATGCAAAATTTCAAGTCTCCAACTTAATTAGGGGCTGAGTTAGAAAAATTGTTTAAAATACACAAGTTAGAGCCCAGAGGGTTAAATATTAGACCTTTTTCAAAATTTTATGATTTATCGTTTGATGTGTGGTGTTCAGGTATAAGTATGCAAGCTTTCAAGTCTCCTACTTAACTAGGGGCTGAGTTAGAAAAATTGTTTAAAATACACATGTTAGAGCCCAGAGTGTTAAATATTAGACTTTTCAAATTTTTATTATTTGCCATTTGATGTGTGGTGTTCAGCTATAAGTATGCAAAATTTCAAGTCTCCGACGTATATAGTTTCTGAGAACGGGCTCTGTGACAAACGGACAGACAGATAGACAGACAGACAGACAAAGGAGTGGGACAGGTAGGGTTTCGTCAGATGAACGAAACCCTGGAAACATGCTGCGGGTGACTGCAACAACATCCTAAAATTACATTACCATCAGCGATCTACAAATCCCGAAGATAGTTTATATTCGTTTCATATATTCTTATTCTTTTCTGAGGCCCTGTAAAATAACTGCCAATAATATATACAGTAAAACCTCTGAATAGCGGTTACCTCGAGAGTGCAGAATTTGCCCTCTATTTTGAGGTGTCCGCTACTGAGAGTAAAAAATGTACAGTAACTTAAGTGTTGGTAATGAAAAAAATGTCCGCTAAATAGAGGTATCCGCTAATCGGGTGTGTCCGTTATGGAGGTTTTACCAGTAAAACCTCTGAATAGCGAACACCTCGGGAGGGCAGAATTTGTCCTCTATTTGGAGGTGTCCGCTACTGAGAGTAAATTATGTACAGTTATTTAAGGGTTGGTAATCGAAAAAATGTCCGCTAAATAGAGGTGTCCACTAATCGGATGTGTCCGTTATGGAGGTTTTACTGCATAATAATATCATCCTTTACAAGAAAATTGCATGCTGTAGGATAGACAGACAGACATCCAGAGAAAGTTAACCTCCCGGAGCAATAAACACCCATGTCTTTTGTTTTAATCATCCGCAATCGTTTCTAAATTTCGTTATACGAGTATTAAAAAAATCTGTTAATTTCCAGTCGATAGACTGACAACTATCTTTTAGCCTGAGTTTTTAGCCGGATTTAGCCTGTTGTATCTCATACAACAGTCCAGATTTTATACAACAGGCTAAAAACGGTCACCGTGCAGCTAATTATTTTTATTAAAGGAAATTGATGTTTTGATGGTAATAGTTTCGGACAATCAAGCACATAATAAATAAATAAAACAACGTTCAGAGCACCAAAAAATTTACCAAAAATTGCATAGTGTTTATTTAACCCTTAACCCTTAATTGCATGAATTATTCTTTTAGAATTGTGTTTTTAATTTTTATATTAAGGATTATACACCAGAAATCTTAAGATAGATTTTTAACTTTATTTAGTAGCATAATTTTATAATTTTTAGAGGAGTAGTATTACTATATAAATATAGTGATTTTAAGAACTTAATTTATGCATTAAAAATTAAATAAAAAGGTGATGGAAATTTACATCACTATGCATTTAAGGGTTAAATGCGCGATTTTTTATTTTGTTTCGAAAAAATTATATGTGATTCTCTGAAAGGTTTATTACACAGGAAAAGTAATGAAAAAAAAATCAGAGATACATTTTTCATAAATTACGTCAATCTTTTCTTCTGTTGCACATCTGCAATAAAAGTAAAAGCTATTGTCGTGTGACTGCTTTACGATAAAATATTGCAAATTAGTAAATATTTTAATAAGTCTGTCTCCAAATACCTTATTTTATATAATTATTTATTTTATAAAACTTAACCTTTAACCCTTTAATTCCCACAATAGAATACGTTCTAGAAATTACGTAGTTCAGAGAATCTGACTTTACACCAGAAAGTTTCAATGGTTAATTTTGCTTTATTTTAATACGAAATGTCTGTTATTAATTGAAGCAAATGTTGCTATTTTAATTTTCTGGTGTGAATTAGGTATATACGAATAAAAAAATCTATTAAATTCAAAACACTGTTGTTTGCATATATGCAAAACTGCTCACTAAAGGGTTAAAAATCTATTACTATTTTTGAATTGCAATATTTGCCTTATTTGATTTGTCTATAAATAAAGAGAATATTACTATTCAAAAGTAGTGGTAGATTTCTCAATAAATTTTTCTTTTAAATTGGTAATACTGGTCATCAGTGCAAAAAATAATAAAAACTTTGTTCATATGTGCAAATTTAGAAAGTATATACGTGTATAAGTTATATATATATATATATATATATTATATATATATATTGTAAGTCGTAAAAGTAATCTTACGTTTTCGCACAGCTGTAAGCAATATATTATTTCTAATTGCTAAATTGGTAATGCTGGTCATCAGCGCAAAAAATAATAAATATTTTTTCATATGTATAAATTTAGAAAGTATATATGTGTATAAGTTATAATTAAATATGTGTATAACTTATCATATGTGTAAATTGCAAGTTGGAAAAGTAATCTTACGTTTTTGCACAACTGTAAGTAATATACTATTTCTAATTGCTAAAAGGTGCAACAATAAAACTTTTAAAATATCAAAAATAGTTTTATTTGTCTGTTTACATGTTTCGACTTTACCAGAATCATTTACAAAACAAATAAAAATATTCTAAAATTGCACAAAATGTATGATGCAATGATTTAAAACGCCATCATCCATTTTTTCACTTAGTCTTCTATTTTATGCACGCTATTTTTTTTTATTCTTATTTTACTTGGATGTTTATTTCTAATTTCGTAACCATTGAGTAGAGCTCTAGGGGCCTGCGTGGCCGAGTAGTTAAGGCACCACGCAACTAATCGCTTGAGAGCGTAGGAGGCTTGTCGGGTTCGACTCCCGCTGGCTCCGTTCCACACTCTTTGTGGAGCTCCCGGAGGTAATTCTATGGTGTTGTAAATCTCATTGTGCTATCTCGTCCCTGTATATTGACGATGACTCATAAGCGGGCCTTGGTGTCAAGCACACAAGTCTGATGTATGTGTTCAATAAAACAACAACAACAACAAATAGAACTCTAGCCATAATTTCGGTAAGTTAAATGATGCTGCACCGTTACATATTGAATTTTTACATGTTAGAATCTGTATGGTTTCTCTTATAATGAATGGATAGTATAAACTGCAAGGAAAAATGATCTTACTTTCATTGAAATTTATTTGGATGATTTCTTCTTTAATGCGATCTTGTCAGGAGGGCTGGGGTTTTCCTGTTATATTTAATATCAGCTACATGCTCTTTTTTTCTATACTTAAATTTCCTGCTAGTCATGTCAATATAGTAATTATTTAATCAGTCTGCTTTATTGAATGGTATTTCATATACTCCTGAATAATCCTCAAAAAATAATTGGATCAATTTTAGTGCAAATGATAATCTTTAATTTCGGAAGTGGTTTGGCTACTAAGCAGATATTGAACCGCTTAAGATTGTATTTTAATTTCTCAAAAAAGCTTGGATAATATGGAACAGAATTAAATTTATATCATTTGTGTTATATTCAGATTTATTAAATAAGTATATATTAGGTTGTAACGAAAGTTTTCCGCCAAATTACCATTACATAATGCTAATTATACTATATATAATTAACTGTAATTTTATATATAACCATCATTCTGCCAAACCTGCACAGAGTCATATGATACAACATTTGTACCTAAAGCTGTACACTTTATTCGGTGACATTCTGTTGCTGGCTTTTTGCAACAGAACTGGAAGTAAATGATGGTTGTAATCTGGTAGCGTGATAGTTCCATTTCAGGCACCTTGTACATAATGATAATGATATTTGTTTACAAATTTCACAACACAGTGCTATAAAGAAAGTCTCTTTCTTTCAAATGCCAAAAAACATTTGATAAAATATGAGCAAACACGTCAACGCGAACTGTTCGCACAGACCGTATTAGCTGTGGCGGGAAACTTTCGTTACAACCTGATATTTTTTTATTTCTTTCTTTTGAAAATAACTCGCATAGAGTCGAAACATGTAAGCAGTCAAATAAAACTAATTTTATTGTTTTTTAAAGTTTTAATCTTACATCTTTTAGCAATTAAAAATAGTATATTATTACAAGGTGTTAATCTATACTCATATTATAAAGAGGAAAAAATTGTTTATTTGTAGGAGGTAAGCTCAGGAACTACCGAACCGATTCCAAAAGTAATGGTATAAAAATGATGGTGTTCGCCCAACTTAGAACATAGGCTATATCTTATGTCGATGCCACTACCCCAAAAGGGGTGCAGGAGCAAAAAACGTTCTAAAAATGCGATTTTTGCGTTACTGAAGGGCCTAGAAATATGAAATTTGGAATAATAGTTACTTACAAGATATAAACGATGTCTAAGAACAGTTCTTAAACAATTCGAAATTTAAAAGGGGTGAGACTGCACAAAAAGTGTTCTAAAAAACGTTCTAAACGGTAGTTTCTACATAATCTCAGGAAATACCGAACCGATTCCAAAAGTAATGGTATCAAAATGATGGTATTAGTCCAACTTAGAACATAGGCTATATTTTATGTCGGTGCCACTACCCCAAAGGGGGTGCAGGAGCAAAAAACGTTCTAAAAATGCAATTTTTGCGTTACTGAAGGACCTAGAAATAAGAAATTTGGAATATTAGTTACTTATAAGATATAAATGATGTCTAAGAACAGTTCTTAAGCAATTCGAAATTTAAAAGGGGTGAGACTGCACAAAAAGTGTTCTAAAAACCGTTCTAAATGGCAGTTTCTACATAATCTCAGGAAATACCGAACCGATTCCAAAAGTAATGGTATCAAAATGATGGTGTTAGTCCAACTTAGAACACAGGCTATATTTTATGTCGGTGCCACTACCCCAAAGGGGGTGCAGGAGCAAAAAACGTTCTAAAAATGCAATTTTTGCGTTACTGAAGGACCTAGAAATAAGAAATTTGGAATATTAGTTACTTATAAGATATAAATGATGTCTAAGAACAGTTCTTAAACAAATCGAAATTTAAAAGGGGTGAAAATGCACAAAAAGCGTTCTAAAAAACGCTCTAAATGGTAGTTTCTACATAATCTCAGGAAATATCAAACCGATTTAAAAAATATTGGTGTCAAAATGATGGTGTTATTCCAAATTAGAACATAGGCTATATTTTATGTCGGTGCCACTAACCCAAAGGGGGTGCAGGAGCAAAAAAAGTTCTAAAAATTCGATTTTTGCGTTACTGAAGAGCCTAGAAATATGAAATTTGAATATTAGTTACTTATAAGATATAAATGATGTCTAAGAACAGTTTTTAAACAATTCGAAATTTAAAAGGGGTGAAAATGCACAAAAAGCGTTCTAAAAAACGTTCTAAATGGTAGTTTCTACATAATCTCAGGAATTACCAAACCGATTTTAAAAATATTGGTGTCAAAATGATAGTGACAACGTTTGCTCCAAGATAGGCTATGTTTTATGTCGGTGCTACTTCCCCAAAGGGGGTGTAGGAGCAAAAAACGTTCTAAAAATGCGATTTATGTGTTACTGAAGGGCTTAGGAAATATGAAATTTGAAGTATCAGCTACTTATTAGATATAAAGGATTTCTAAGAACAGTTCTTAAACAATTCGAAATTTAAAAGGGGTGAAAATGCGCAAAAAGCGTTGTAAAAAACGTTCTAAATTGCAATTTCTATGCAATCTCAGGAAATACTGAACCGATTTCAAATATAATGGTGTTAAAATGATGGTGACAGATCTTGCTCTAAGATAGACTATATTTTATATCTGTTTCCACTACCCCAGAGGAGATGCAGGAGCAAAATGAGCGAAAAGCTTTCTAAAAACGTTCTAAATGCTGATTTGTCACCAATATCTCAGGAAAAATCAAACTGATTTCAAAAGTAATGGTAAGAAATTGATGCTGACAGCTTCTGCTCTAACATAGATGCTATTTCAAGTCGGTATCACTATCACCTAGACATTGCAGGAGCAAAAAAGCATTCCAAATTTCGATTTTTGTGATCGGTAGTGGCTAGCAACTTAAAATTAGGGAAGGTACATATTTATTGCATATAAATGATCTTTAAGAACAGTTTTGAAAAAATTGGAAATTTAAAAAGGGGTGAAAATGCGCGAAAAGCTTTCTAAAAACGTTCTAAATTACGATTTCTACTCAATCTCAAGAAATTCCAAAGCTATTTCAAAAGTAATGGTTGCAAATCAATGGTGACAGTCCCTGCTATAACATAGGTTATATTTTATGTTGCTGTCACTACCATCTGAGGGTTGCAAAAGCAAAACCTGTTATAATTTGCGTTTTTTGCATAACTGAAGGGTCTAACACTTTGAAGTATGGCATGTTATTTACTTACAAGATGCAACTGCTTTCTATGAACTGTCGAAAGAAAATTTCAAATTTAAAAAGATCAAGTGAGCGAAAAGCGTTATAAATTACAATTTTTATGTAATCTTATCAAATACCAAACCGATTAAAAAAATAATGATAACAAATTGTTGGTGATAGATCCTGCTCAAACATAAGCTATATTTTATATCTGTGCCACTACCACCAGAGGGTTGCAGTAGCTAAAAGCTTTCTAAATTGCGATTACTGTGGTACTGAAAAGGCTAGAAACTTTAAATATGGCATGATAGTTACTTATAAAATATAAATGCCCTCGAAGGACTGTCGAAAATAAATTCGAATTAAAAAGGGGTGAAGTGAAGGGGAGGTGCGAAAAGCATTCTAAAAAAGTCCTAAATTACGATTTCTACGCAATTTCAGGGAATATAAACCAAATATAAAAGTAATAGTTGCGAATCAATGGTGACAGTCTCTGATCCTACACAGGCTATGTTTTATGCCGATGATTCTACCATCTGGGATTTACAGAAACAACAAACGCTCTAAAAAAGGCCTTTAAAAGCTTTCTAAATTACGTTTCTGTGGAGTATTAGGAAATAACAAACCAATTTCAAAATTAATGTTGGCAAATTAATGGTGACAGTTCCTATTTCAACATACCCCTTTATGTTGAGAGAGGTGGTAGGACTTGGAATTTGACATGATGGTTAATTTTAAGATGTAAGAAGATGGTTTCTAAAAAATTCAAAACTTCAAATGAATACTGAATTGAGCGTATTAATTGAGCATAAAAGTTTCAAAATATTTTCTAAATTATTACTTATTTAGTTTTATTTCGTTTTATTAATTTAAGTCTCATTTCTGCCTTATGCAGTGTAACAATGATGTTTAATCAAACTGTGTTTTAAATAGTAATTTTTTTATTATTCCTAAAAGTAATAAGTACCTTTTAATAAAATAAAATATTGCCTTTTAATAAAATAAAAATGTAGTTAGTACCTTTTAATAAACTAGGGGGCTCGGCCCCCTACGAGCTACGCTCGCCAACCCCCGTCCAGACACCGCAGACTCTAAATGCACGCTAATTTGATCTGATTTAAAAAGATTTCGAAAGATTGAATTATAATTTAAAAAACAGTGGCGATCTCCCTATAAACGAATTTCTATTCATTTCTCTTTGATTGGGGAATTTTAACGCCAAATCCGCTGCGGTACTACTTGATTATCCTGTCGACCAATTTCGCCAAATTATATAAATCGCCAAACCATTCGCCAAATTATACAAATTGATATAATTTTTATTTTAAATAACGAAAGAACAAATAAATTCGTACAACATTGATAAAAACACAAATAAAACGTCGAAATAAAAATAACTTGATGACGTATACACGTGTAATAACATTTCAAAATAAGCTAATATAAAAGGAATTAAGTAAAGAGAGTCTTTGTCTCCTGGTATTTTTTAACAAAGCGAAAAGAAAGTTCTTTTAAATGAGACATTTTAAATTAATTGTGAAAATATCAAATAAATGTCTAGCGCAATTTCTAAATTTAAACTTTTTTGCAATATTATTTTGTGTTCATTTTATGTAATAACTATAATGTGACGTAAATATGACGTAATTTCTCCTGAGACACTTATAACGCATGTTAATGAATTTATTATTTTACGATATCCTTTCTCTTTTAAAATTCACGTGTATACTTTTTATGACGTAATTTTTAATAAGTTCCTGCTTTTTATACGTAATTATTTAATTCTAATTTGAAAGTTTTTTTCCTGTTTATAATAGTCACGTGTAAATAAATTTTTAATTTGAAGCAAACATTATTGCGTGCGCTTTTTATACAGTTGGCAACAGTTTAATTTAGTACAATTTTCTGAAATCTGTAAAAAATATCTCTATAAATGCTGAAAATTTGAATTTAAAATAGAAATAAAACCTGAAAAAATGAGTCAAAATAAAAAAATTAATGCAATCTGCACTCCGGCAAATTCTAACGCATAAAATGATCTAAAAATGATTACACAGCCTTGCATAGTTTTTGCTGCTATAAAACTTTTTTAGTGGAACGATTTTGTCCAAATTTAGCATTAAATAACTCTTAAAATAATTCTTCGATTTGAAAACTGTCTGCATCAGCGTGTTTATCAAACATTTCTGTATAAAACCACCGATTTTCATATTTTTGTATGCATTATTTTTGTTAATATTAACAAAGAAAGGCCTCCGGTCACAAAAAAATCAAATCCGGCGGCGGCGGCGGCGGCGGCGGTGACAGCGGTAGTTACTTTTTTTTAGAATAGAGAGAAAATAGACATATAAATAGCACTTGGCATATTTCAAATATTACGCGAGCAAAGCCGCGGGGTTTGCTAGTTTATTATACAACGGTAAGTAAGTTGTGAGTTTAGAAATAACGTGGACACCGACAGAACTTAATCCAAGAAGGGGCAAGATATATATTAATTAATGATATACATCAATATTAAAAAAAAATACATCTCATCTTCCATTTTAAAAAATGCTGTTAGAAAAATATTTTTGAATAATTAATATTTCTTACTTGTTACATTCTTGTATTCTATTTAATGTTGATATTATAAAAAATACTTTGCATGATATGTTCTGACAAAATTTTTTTATAATAAAACATTCATACTACAATATATATTAAAACACACAAACACACATAAATAACGCCTACATTCAACAGTTAAAGGTATATATAAATATTATACAGACATACAAACAATAAATCCAAGTCTTCAATTTCTCACTAATAAACCATGTTGGGGAAGTCACCAGCCATCTATACGACAGCCTTGGATGACCGGACAACCATGAATAGATTTTACTATTACATCAATACCACATACTACATAGCTTATTTTTAAATTCCTCATTTTAAAAATTGGGGGCACCAGATGCAATATCTTAGTTATGATATATCTTAGTTAGTATATGATGTTAGGAAGGGAGGGGGGGGGGGGGGGGCAGAAACTCCCCCGACTTCCTAACGAAATAAATCTTAGTTCATCTTTCTCTTAATGTTCAACTATTTCAAGTCACAGAAGAAGAATAAATTTTATTAAATTTTCAAAATTATTAGAAAACAAGAACGAAAAATCTCGCATCCAGCATAGAGTATATGACCCTTTCAAACACATTCAGAATACTGTAACAAAACTTCAAAGTTTATTAAGGTGAAATATGATGTACAAATAAACAATTTGAAAAACTCATAAAGCATTTGATAACCCAATTTCTGTTTTTACAATCAATAGTCGGAAAAATACCCGTTTTTTTTCTCTTTTTTTGGCAGTCCTGTATATGATGCATGGATTTGTATGTATACTGCATAATATGCTGAAAGTTAGCTCATTGAAACGAATAGCACTGTTGAAATTTCCATTCAGGAATTACCGTGAATAAACGAAAATGTATTTGAGAAATTTTGTGCAGCACTGATCTATAGAATTTATACACACCAAGCAATATTTAACAAAAAAACCCAGTTTATTTTAAAATTGCGTACCCCAACTGAAAACGCACTTCCAGCATTTATTGTTCATAGGCTCCAAGAGTTCAATTTCTTCTGTAGTGAAATTCTTTTGTATGTCCCTGCAAATGAACGATGTATTCTATGCTCACCATGTTCTACATAAGAACCTCTTAGTACGCTTCATTGATATATATAAATTTCAGTATGTTTAAAATAGTGTAACATCATTAAAATACACAGCAAATGATGTTTCCCCATAGGCCGCAATGTAACGGAATTCTTTTGAGTGTTTCTGTAAATGAACTTTAAACGCTGTACACTTAATCTTCAATACCGAATATGCCATAATGATACCCAAAAACATCTGTCAATTTCATGGGAATCACGCAAGTTAGTGCACGGACGGACAGACAGACCGAATTCATTAACACTTTTCAATTTTTTTGGAAAGTTTAAAAAAAGAAAACTTAGTTTATTAATAGCTAAACAATAAGTACGGCTAATCAGTATATACAATATATTTTAAAATCCATAATTAAAACCATATATTACTCACAATAATAAAATACAAATATCTTCCAACAGTTTCGGACAATGAAAACTTGTCCTTCATCAGGGAAATATCCAGGAGAAACTTTTCCTGGAGAAGTTTCGGTACTACTTAGTTATCCCGTCGACCAATTTCGCCAAATTATATAAATCGCCAAACCACTCGTCAAATTATACAAATTGACATAATTTTTATTTTAAATAATGAAAGAACAAATGAATTAGTCTAAAATTAATAAAAATTCAAATAAATATCGAAATAAAAATCACTTGATGACGTAAACATGCGTAACTTGCTTAAAGTCAAATGAATGTGACATGGCATTTAATCTTAGTTTGGCGATAGATTTTTGGTCGACGGGATAACCAAGTAGTACCGAGGTTTCTCCTGGATATTTCCCTAATGAAGGACAAGTTTTCATTGTCCGAAACTGTTGGAAGATGTTTGTATTTTATTATTGTGAGTAATATGTGGTTTTAATTATGGATTTTTAAATATATTGTATATACTGATTAGCCGTACTTATTGCTTATTTACTCTAACACAGTGTAATGAATCCTTTTAGTAGTAATTAGTTAAATAAATTTCAAAATCTTGGCCCCGCCCTTCTCAGTGTCTATAAGGAGCCATGACTTTGAAGTCTATTTTTTTTTTTTAAAGAAAAATGAATAAAAAGAAGATAAATAAGATTTTAAAGTATTTAATAAAATATGATGAAAAGCTCTTTTTTGTGTTATTTCCATATGGAGGACATAGCAATGCAATTTTCTTATTATATCGTACAAAAGGAAATGGTTTTAAATTAGCGACCCTGTATTTATGCAATACTCGAATTTTCCCTTAGTCAGTGTGTCAGCAGATAATTTGAAGCTATATATAAGAAATATTAAATATTCGAAAATAAGTTTTCTACCAGCATTTTTTAAAATGGGGGGGGGGGGGGGTAGGAGAATCTCTGTAGCAGACCCTCCCCCAGCCTCCTAACGAAATAAATCTTAGTTCCTGTTTCTCTTAACGTTTAACTATTTTCAGACACATAAGAAGAATAAATTTTATTATTTTTTTAAATTATTAAAAAAAAGAAAATTTAGCTAATTAAATTTCAAAATCTTGACTTCGCCCTTCCCAGTGCCAGTGAGGAGCAACGATTTTAAATTCGGTTTTGTTTTCTATAAAAATGAATAAAAAAAAGATAAATAAGATTTTAAAGAATTTAATAAAAAATGATGAAAACTCTTTTTTTTGTCACATAGCATTTTCCAGCGCTAAGGACACCTAATTTTAATTCCAAAACTGACAAACGGCACCAAGAATATTTAACTAAAATTTACGTATTATAATGTACATGAAATTAAGCAAGTTCGTATTTTCTAATAAATTCGTTTATAAATTGCGGTCAAAAATCAGTCCATTATTTCATCTGTTTATAAACAGAATACTCCGCGCCGGTAAGGGTTAACGTTTAACTATTTTAAGTCACATAAGAGGAATAAATTTTATTACTTTTTCAAAATTATCAGAAAAATAAGTTTAAATTTCAAAATCTTGGCCCCGCCCTTCCCAGTGCCTATGAGAAGCAATGACTTTGAAGTCGTTTATTTTTTTTTTTATGTAAAAAAAAAAAAAAAAAAAAAAAAAAAAAAAAAAGATTTTAAAGAATTTAATAAAGAATGATGAAAATTTCTTTTTTGTGTTATGAAGGAGACAGGAATGTAATTTTCTTATTATATTTTACAAAAGAAAGGGTTTCAAATTAGCGACCCTGTATTTATGCAATACTCGAATTTTCCCTTATTCAGTGGGTCAGCAGATAATTTGAAGTCACGGATTAAGAAAATTTTAAGTCTATAGAAACACGAAAAGTGAAAAATGAGTGAGCTTCCTGACCTTTCAGAAAAAGGCGTAAAAAATATGAAGAAATCATGCCGCTTTCTTTGTCATCGTATAATTTCTTCAATCTTTGCATCCTGGTTGAAATCCCAAAGTTTTATTTTACGTAACCTCATATTTATCATAAAAAATCTCTATCAAAGGAATAACTGAAGTCAGTTATTATTTGGTGAATATTAGTGTTATTATCATTTTAGCTATTTGGATAATATCTTTATCTAAATTCCTCAAGTGATTCATAAAAGCTATTTTTGAAAAATTTGCTCTTTTTTTTAAATGACTTATTTCAGAAAATATTTGAGGTATTTTGCTTTTCAATTCAAAGGATATTAATTCCATTATTGACTGTGAAGAGTACGAGTAATTTCAAACTCCGTGACTGATTCTGTCTCGGTTTAAATTATCTATTAGTATTACCAAATCTGTCGAATTTTTTAATTAAAAAAATTCGAATTCCCACCAGAAAGTTTGAATAGTTATTTTGGCATCATATAATGATAGACATTCCACGAATAAAATAAAATAAAATTGTCTGGTGTGAATTCGGAATTTCTGAATAAAAAATTCGTCAGATTTAGCAACACCTATACTCCGTCATGATTAGTGTTCCCAGGTATACCGCGGAAATCAGAGGGCCAAATTCTCTGGACGCCACTAATTTCTTACAGTTTATTTCACCATCTTTAATTGCAGATAATTCTACCATTAGATAAGACGAAGAAAATTACTTTAAAATACATCAGAACCTCTTTTATCCGAAACTATTTTAACCGAAACTCTCGATTAATCGAAATCCATTTTTAATTTTTTTCTTTTACTATTACATTTTTTGTGTGCAAAATCCATTTTGGAAGCTTTATATTATTATTATTTTTTTTTTTAAACTACAATATTCCTTGTGTGAAAGCGGTCCTTTCAGAACTACGAGTACATATAAATATTTTCGATCCCCTTTCTTAGAGTTGCTTTAAATTTAACTTGAGCTCCCGTAAATTGCTGAGTGGAACGAAGAAAACGAACCAATTAGCCATTCTGAAGCTTTTGAATGTTTTGCAAAAGATTTGGCATGGCTGCAGCAGCAGAAAGACTGTGATACTGGTGAACTAATAATATTTAAAAAGTCCGTGACAGAGCTTCAAAGCAATCAAAACTGCGATAAGCAAAACATTTTTTCAAACCCTTGTGATCTATGTAAAAGGTACTTAATTTGAAAATTAAAATTCAGGTAATTTATTCTCGTTTCTATTTTGCTATTGCTTTATTTTTATTAAGCACTTATTACCCTAATAAGAAATATTGCAAACATTTCTCCTTAATCTTAAAATTGAAGCATTCTCGATTATCCGAAAATTTCGATTTTCCGAAAGAGGGTCGGTCCCAATTACTTCGGATAATCGAGTTTCTACTGTACTGCTGTTCAGAGCACTTGGAGCCCCGATTTAATTTGGACGCCTGGCAATACTTGCCATAATGATTTATTTTAAAAAAAAGTAATATTTTGAATACTACGATTTTTTTAATTTAATTTTTGTTCCTATAGCAAACAAATACACTAATAATAATTCAAATACTCCAATACAAATGATATATTAACGTTTTAGGGTTCCGTATTTAAAAAGGAAAAACGGAACCATTATAAGATCCCTCCTGTGTCTGTCTGTCCGTCTGTCACAGCCATTTTACTCGTAAATTATGGAATGCGGAAAGTTCAAATGGGCTGAAGTAATAACGGCTATTGACTCACATATTTATAGATTATTAACTATTCACAAATATATTTAGGGAAAATGTAGAGGGGCTAATTAAGCTATTTGAAAAAAAAAAAAAAAACATATTTTCTTTGTATATCGTGTGAAGTATCGTGTGAAAGCTTTCGTAACGCCGAACTCAGAAATAGATTTCTTTTAATTTTAGGTATTATATTTTCAGCGATATCGTCGGAAATATAATGCGAAAAAATGCCCCACCTCTCTTTCCTATATATCCCCTATTCTCTCCCCCCCCCCTATATTCTACTGAAGCTAAAATTATGAAAAAATTAGGGATAGTAGAAGTTAATTTAAACCTGGCAGGATAACTATAGCGAATACCCTAGCTCACATAGTTTTTGAGAAAATCGCTTTTTTCCGTTGCAAACAAATTTCGATTTGCAGGCGTTCAGGAAAAAAGTTGAGGATTGCTTGAGTTACCTATCATCACAGAAATATAAAATGATTGTTGATAATGATTTTCGAATAAAAATGTCGGTAATTAGCCGAGATATTAACCTTTAAAGGCACGGACGGTTTGGACATACATGAAGACACGGACGGCGTACTGTATGCGCCATCGGGGAGGGAGGGGGGGGGGCTTTTAAAGCCTAGCTAAGAACTTTTAATGATGTATTTTTGTAATGCAATGCCAAGTTACTAATTCATATATTTATTGTACGGAACACTTTGTGCAGACGGTTATTTAGATAAAAAAATCTGGAATGTTCCACTCGACTTTCCAAACGCTTTATAGAATACTAGGGGGCTCTGTCCCCTGCAAGCTACGCTCGTCAACCCCCATTCAGACACCGCAGAATCTAAAAGCACGCCAATTTGATCGGTTTTAAAAAGATTAGAGAAGATTGAATTATAATTGAAAAAACCTATAGCGATGTCCCTGTAAACGGGTTTCCATTCAATTCTCTTTGATTGCAAAAATTTAAGGCCGAATCATTTGCTATTAAGACATCCAACGGTTGTTTTCGTGTTTGATTAAAGAAGACCAGTTAAACATTTGAAAGGAAGCTAAAATAAAATGAATGAAGTAAACAGACTTTTTGCCTCCCGGTATTTTTTAACAGCGTTATAAAACGATTGACATAATACAATTTACTACAATTACAGTCGGACGTCTATTTAACGAAGTCGCTAAATCCCGAAAAAAAGTTCGTTATGTGGAAAATTCGATAAATAGAGATGAACCTTTTTAAATACTTTAAACTACAGAAAACAGATTTTTAATTCATAAACGCTAAACATTATTAAAAAACTAAACTAATGACACTTTTTTTGTAAATCATATTTATTTTTTTTATTATTATTCATTTTATCCATCAAAAAGAAACCTGTAAGGACAACAAGAATTAAAAAATATATATTGTCCGGAAATACACTGTATTTTCAATTTTAAGAAAATATTTACATTAAAATTAATGAATTTTAATGACATTATCGTATTTATTATAACAAGTAATTTTAAGCATTGTATTACTACATGCGTCCGTAAATTTAATTACTGAAACTTATTTACTACAAAACAGGCCTTTTGAGCGTGAAAGGGGGATATTGAAAGTTTGCATTTCCTGTGTGAAATGCAAAGAATGACAGGGATTTTACTGCTCTCGTTGAGTTAGGCACCTGGTAAAACTAATTCAAGGTTACTGAGCATTATAAAATGTGTAAAAGAAAGAATAAATTTGAAGTGTCCGGAAATATTTTGAGAAATAGGGAGAAAAAAATTATATCAGAATAAAAAGTTCGTTAAATAGAGAATACACTTCGCTATTTGGAGGTTTTTTTTACGAAGAAATTCGCAAAATGTTGTTGGTTCCGAGGAAAAGTTCGTAAAATAGAGAAATTCGCAAAATAGAGGTTCGTTAAATAGAGGTCCGACTGTACTACAATTTACCGCTTTAACACCTTCAACGGCGGTAGTTCATTTTTAGACCACTTAATTTTAATTCTTAAATGCACCAGAATATTGGAATGAAAATTTTCTTTTTTTTATTAAGTGAACAAAAGCATTTTCGTATTTCGAAATTTGTTTGTAAATTCTGGTGCCATTTACTAATTTCAACATTTTACGAATAGAAGTATCTTGCCCCTGAAAGGGTTAAACGCATATTAATGTATTTATTATTTTAAAGTTTCCTTTCTCTTTTAATATTCACGTATAAATACAATTTTCAATATTTTCCTGCTTGTAACACGTACACATTTAATAGTAATTTTAAAGGGTTTTTTTTCTGTTTTTAATAGTCACGTGTAAATAAATTTTTCATCGTTAGGAAATATTATTCTTTGCGCTGTTTTTAGAATTGAAAATAATCTCTATAATAATATCCTAAGTCATGTGACTATTATCAACAATTCTGGGCGGATTCCTTCGCTTTTTAAATTCTAGGCGGTCATTTTGGTACTTTAATGTTAGCCAGACACAGGCGATAAGTCGCCAAATATTATTCTATTGCCATGATTTCACTTATATTACAATAGTCCAAGTCATGTAACTGCCATAAACAATTACAACACTTCGCTTTTCCTAAGAAAGGATCCATTTTGATTAAAGAATCAAAGTTATTTTTTCGAATAAAACTACATAAAAGATGTCATGATCACAAAGAATTCTTGATACTTTTATGTTAGCCGGCTGAAAATCTCGCCAATAGCTTTTTTTTTTTAACTCGCCAGTTAGCATTTTTTTATTTTTCGAGTGGTAAATTAAAACGGTACTACTTGGTTATCCCATCGACCAAAAATCTATCGCCAGACTATAAGATTAAATGCCGATAATGGTTGATCGTAAATGTCACATTCACTTGACTGTAAGGAAGTTACACGTGTTTACGCCACCAAAGGATTTTTATTTCGACGTTTTATTTTTATTTTTATCAATGCTAGGCACAGATGTCATATACGCCCCATATTGGCGCGACTTTTTTCCGACGGCAATTTGGCGAAAACATCAACAGCATAAACAACAACGTCCGGGTTACCATATCAAGCAAAATAACGACACTTTGGCGCCAGTTAAGTACCCGTTGCATATATGACATTGTCGTCAGAAAAAAATCGCGCATCTGTGTCCAATGTTATACTAATTTATTTCAGCACAGATGTCATATACTCCCCACATTGCGCGGTTTTTTCCCGACGCCATTTTAGCGAAAACATCAGCACCATAAACAACAACATCCGGATTACCATATCAAGCAAAATAACTATACTTTGGCGTCAGTTAACCTTTAACCGGAATCGCTAAATTGTTCCACATTAGTGGAATCATGTCCAAAAGGACCCTTTAATTAAAATCCAAACTATTTTCTAATATATATGAAATTACCACTTAGAGGGGTTATAAGCGCATTGAAAAAAGTTTCATGTGCTATATAAATCAACTTTTATTAATATATATCTTGAAATTATATATATTTTTTTTAATTTAGTTCTTTAAGTGTTGATGCGCGCGTTTCAAAATTAAACGGTTTTTCTTTTGTTGTTGTCGGTCAAAATGGACCAACGATTTCGGTTAAGGGTTAAGTACCTTTGCGTATACGACATTGGCGTCAGAAAAAACCACGCCAAATATGACATCTGTGCCTTTATTTGTTCTTTCGTTATTTAAAATAAAAATTACGTCAATTTGTATAATTTGGTGAGTGATTTGGCGATTTATATAATTTGGCGAAATTGGTCGACTGGATAACTAAGAGTACATTTAAAACATTGCTTTGAATTTGAAATTAAATGTCAGGATTTCTTGCAATATTTAATCGGGTTTGGTGTGGTTTTTTTTTACGACAATTTGGCGAAAACCTCGTTTTGAATACCAGTTACATATGTATATGTATTTTTAAATTATTTTCTGTTATTTTTAAAATGAACTAATAATAAATAAAAATAATTAATTAATAACTATAGAACAAAGCAATTTATAACTTTTTTTTGTTTTAAATAAAAAGAAAATAAAGGTAAATAAATAAGCAACAGTTGCCGGGTTATCACGTCAGGTAAAAGAACGCCGTTTGGCGCTATTTAGGTAACCCGGTGCGTATATGACATATTTTTCTTTTCGTTTTGTTTTTAAAAAAGAAAGAAGTTAAAGCCATCGATTTAAAATTTTTCAGTTTGAAATGAAAGCTTTGTATTAAGTAAAATAATAATGAAAAAAAAAATAAATAAAAAACATTGTTCTTAGCATAGATTCAAGTGAGGCCAAACTGGTCACAAATTAATTAAAAATAATAACCCTTTCTGAAATACGAAAAGAAATATCAGTTATGATTAAAATTTGAGTTGCCATTATTAGAAAAATGTATATAAAATTAGAAAAAAATTAATATTTCGAAAACTAATTCGAATTTAAAAATTCTAATACCAGTTTTGAAATCTGCGGATAAATATTGATTTTTGGTGTTAATTTCATCGCAAAGTATTTCATATTTTAGGAGAAATTGCCGTGAAATATAATCAGTTGTTTAATCATTCGATTCATACTTGCGTTTCATACTTCCGTTACATACTCCCGTTTCATAAAATGCGTTTTATTAGGATTTTATATATATAGGGTAGATTGTGCGTTGAAATAAATTTGCAATGAGAGTAGGCCGTAATTCATATTACATGTGTGACAACATTTATAGTGGTGATTAAATTAACGCTAGAAGTTCTAAACATTAACCTTGCATAATTCCTAAACTACTTGTTGCAATTACTTCTCGTTTGGTATCCGATGGTAAAATTGACCGAATACTTTAAACACGATGTCAAAATTGGATGTTAATTGTGAAATTTTAATGTTCGTTTCAATTTCTATGCTAAACAGTCGCAGATAGAAAATTATTCTGGCTGCAATTTGCAATTTGTCGCATTCTGATATCAAAAATAATTTATGAGAAAAGAGGTAAAAACCGGGAGAATCCATTCACCAATGGTTCAATAACAAAAACTTGAGAACAAATTAATAAATTTCAAGGAATCTTACGACGGTTGAAAGGTCTAATTAGGATTCATAATTAATAAGAATTGCATTTTTAGTTTATGACTTATACAATTTAATTTTAAAACGTGATTTGTAAGTATTTTTTCTCAAAAAAAAAAAAAAAAAAAAAAAAAAAACTCACAAGGCCTTTTCAAATACAAACGTAACACAATGGATTGCTACGTAGATAATGATAAAACAAAAAATCAAAGACTCGGTGCAGATAAAATTAAGTAAGAATAATTTATGCACATTTGTTATTACAGAAAATTCCATGTACTGAATGCTATTTTTCTCTTTCCCAGTTCATCTGTTGTAATTTTGCAATTTCCATCTCAAAACATAAAAAAACCCCGAAAAATCATGCATTAGGCGTGGATTATGAAATATTTACAACACTAACAGAATATCATTAAGAAATTTTATTTTTTAGCACAAAAAACGTATAACTCGCTAAAAATCCATTCTCAGCAATTACTGTCTATACCCTATAATGTATGCGAATTTTTCATGCAACCCTGTATATAATCTATAGAATTTATAGATCCCACGTAATACACTAAAAATTAGATGAGTTTAAAAATGCACAGCAAAAGACGTACTTCCAACAATTATAGATCACAGTGAATGATGCAACAAAATCTTTTTCTGTGTCTCTATAAGTGAACGATAAATACTACTCACTCCTCAATCTGTAAAAAACATGTTGTAGCGCCCCTGAATGATCCGTTTTAATTTCATTTTGTTTGTAGCATTACAGCATCATTAAAATGCGCAGAAAACGATTTTTCTCCATAGACCATACTATAATGTAATTATTTTGATTGTAAACGAACCCTGTAAACAAACTGTAAGTGCTACATACTTAAATTTTAACACCGAGCATTCTGTAGTAAACCTCAAATATGTAAAAATCACATTGCAATCCGAGTATATTCACTAGAGTTAGAGCGCGGACAGCTTGGCAGACAGACATGTAGACAAACCGAAGTCAGAAACACTTTTCATCTAGTTGGAAAATGTTAAAAACATTTCTAAAGTAAAATTATTTTAATGTGCTTTTTTGAAAATCAATTTAAAAAAAGGCCGATTCTCTGTTTTGAATATTTATTTTTTTCGCACGCATTTTCGCATATGAAATATTTATGCATTTTATCTTTATATAAAAATCTGTATATGTCTACCTTTCTATCTCTTTCCTATTCTAACTCTCCCTATCTTTCTGACTCTTTTCCTCTCATTTTCTATAAATTTTAGTACAATTTCTTAGTTTGTGTCAAAACATATTTCTTTTTGTGAACTCCTAGACGATTATCTTTATATAGAAGTTGGACAATTAATTTTGAATCATATGAACATAGTTGATAGTTGAAATGTTCATTACTTTGGTTTGTATCTCTGCCTTTCTGTGCGAGTTCTAATTTTTACGAATGTGTTATACGTTGAAAAACATTTTCAATGATATAAATTTTCAGCTGAACTAAATTTTAATATTTTATGCTGTGAGTGCAGTCTTTATAGTTTCTACACAGAAACACTCAAATTAATTTAAATACATTGTCGTTTGTGGTTAGTTAATTGCTTGAAATGGTTTTTCGTGATATTATGACATTTCTAAATTTAAGTAAATTTTGTGAGTTTTCAACCCTATATGCGGCTGTGACATAATATTCTGTTTGCAGTAAACAAATTAAAATGGCTGTAGACAAAAATATTTTAATAAGAATTAGCTAATATGACGATATTTTAAAGGTATTTTAGAACTAAATCGTGGAAAAATATATAAATGAACCTGATTTTTATAAGCATTTTAATAAGAATGCAGTAAAGCCCTCAGACGCTCAGACGATTAAAATGCCCAACTAACTTTTCCCGTACGAACATTATTATTGTTGTAAAAGTTGTTTTACAGAAATCGGTGAATAATAATTGCAGCAGACAGAAAATAGAAAAATTTCTACCAAAGAACTTAAGTTCCATTATCGAGAATTGGAATGCAAATTTTTAATTATTAATTTCTATGACTGCTTATGTTTTCCGATTTAAATTTGAAAAAAATGTTTATTTTAAATTTTCTAAAAAAAAAAAAAAAAAAAAACTATGTGTTTAACGGTACTTAACAAATATTTTTATTACAATTAGTGTAATAAAGCAATTAATAGACAGAAGTTTCCATTTAACTATTAATAATTGAACTGTATAATTTTAAATTGGTTATAAAATCTGGTCATAGTCATTTGAAAATAATAATGTAACTATATACACTATATGGCCATTAATGATAGGACACTATCAATTTTAGACATTTTGTCGAATATTTAATGCAGGGTTGGCAAAAAACTGGGTTTTTTTGTAAAAAGAACAACAACAACAACAAAAAAACCCCTGGTTTATTTGGTTTAAACCAGGTTTTTTTTTGTTTAAACCGAGTTTTTAAAAATATTGTTTTTTATTGCACACAGATGCATGTCTGTTGATAAAATAAACGTTGTTGGATATTATATACGTAACATAACTTCATTTGAAAATATTCAAATTAAATAGTTATAGTCAATTATACAGAAAATTGAAAACCTTTCTAATTTAAATATTGTTAGTAACAGTTATGTGTTATGTTCAAAGTAAACTGCTCTACACAGTGAAACATTGATACCGTGAAAATCGTATGAAGAATCTTTTGATTAATAATGCAATAATCAATAAATATTTGATGCAATTTCATGAATATATTATTCTGTGGTTATTATTATTATTTTAAATATCGAAATAGTTCTGGTTATTTCGTTTTCTGAGTGATAACTCCAAGTGTTCAAGTCAACATTTTTGGCCATTAGATTTAGCAAGTAACAGAAAAGATTGTTTGGTATTATTGAAATGCTATAGCTAGCATTCAGTTTTTGCAAGCTGTGTTATTCAACTTCATATCTTAAGTTATATTTTAATATTCTTTAAGGATAATCTTCCTCAACCCAGAAACTTTTCTTTTACTACTTGATCAAAATCTAAAAAATCATTGTATTTTATTATTAACTGCTGTAAATAATCTGCATTTTTAAAATGAAAATATTTTATGCTAAATATTGAATATTATTTATCTATTTTGTATTTTCTAATTTCACAAGTTTTAAGATAAATCTTTAGGGTACCAGACTTGTTCATCAGCACATGCTAATTTTCATTCTACATGCATAGAAACATGACCTAGGTTCATTATGTCTCAGGTTGAGTGCTGAGATGAAGTGTTAAAAGTAGAACTTACTTCTATCAATAATTTAAAACACTTAAATTACAAAAAAGAGAAAATATTAGATTATATTTGTTCTAAAAAAAAAAAAAATGTTTTTTGTTTTTTTTTGGACAAACAAACCAATTGGTTTAAACCGTGGTTTAAACCATAGTTAAAACCACTTGGTTTAAACTGAGACAACCCTGATTTAAAGCTATATCTGTCGGATTTTTCTGAAACTTCAGGATTATGAAGAATATGTTCGACTTCATATTTATCAACGGCGGTTTGATCAGGCGGACAATTAGGAGGCCTACAAAAAATCAAAGAAAAAGAATAATGTTTAAATTCATTTGTGGAAGAATAGAATGCACGTTCATTTAAATTATTAATTTCTATGACTGCTTATGTTTTCAGATTTAAATTTGAAATGATATATCGATTTTTTAAAAAAAGTTCAAAATTTTTTGTCATGCTTTTTATTTATATCATGAAGGTTTTTTTTTTTTTTTTTTTCTTTATTTATTTTTATTTTTTAACCAAGTTTAACGCCAGTGAAAATGTGACAAAATGTAGTAGAAATAATATGGTGTAATTGAAATGTAAATATATTAAATATTTGATGAAATATGAGCAGTTGAATGAAATATTTTTTATCGCCTCCTAATATTTTTGCATCCTCTGCGCTACTAAAGCCTCCTTACATCGCAGTAATATTTATCACTTGTACTCTGTAACATTTCTTTCGCGATTGTCCCTATAGAATAGTCGCAAAACGGTTTAAAAATAGATTAAATACCCGATCCTTCAACCGATTTGTACAAAAATTTATACAATTCTTGTGACAGTGGTCTATGAAATATTCGCCAAATGGGAGCTCAATCGGAAGTATAGTTTGGAAGTTATCGTCTGCGGGCAAAAACACATAGGTACTCACGTACGCACACGTATGCGCGCACACACACGCGCGCGCAAACCATGATTGCAATAGCTAGCTTGCACTATCTGTTAGGAAAGTACAAAAAACTATATTTTTTTCAGAAACAACATTTTAATTACTATACAGTTTTATTTTTACTTGGTTAAATAGCGGATCATATCCATTTAACATATTATGTGTACAGTCGTGTAAAAAAAAAAGTAAACACCCCCTACTAACTCCTCAACAAATAATCGAAGACGAAAGTGACTTGTACTGAACGATTGGAAATAAAGTCTACTTTTAAATGATGTATATAAAATTTGCTTGCTTAGGGGGTCATTCACATATTAAAACGAATCCAAACTTCCCTTTTTTCAATAGCAATACCCAATTTTAACGAGATATTTCAAATCTTCGATTCAAACTATGCCTAGATACGAAATTTCAAATCATTTGAATGATAAGTTTTTGAATTATAAACATTCAAAATTTAGTGATTCTAATGTTAAATTACATTTTCATACTTTTATGTATATCTCCTGAAATTATGCTCTTAATATGCTAATTTTTTGTGTAGCAATAATACTAATGTACCCAAACGTAAATACGCTGAATTTGAAATTTTTATAATTTTATGATATAAATTATAAATTATGAAATTAATATTCGAAAAAAATATGAATTGCAACCTACAGTTTTTTTATGGGTTTAGATTTATTACGTCCTGCTTTATGGAAATCAAAAATTTCACATTTTTCTTCCAAGTAGTTTTCAAATTATGCTTAAAGAACCGCAAAGTGATGTTTTAAGGGGCCGTCTGTGATAGAAGTGACTAGATATTATGAAATTTCTTCTGCTGTCGTGTAATCTAGCAGACTTCATTGTCTGCTTGAGAGGTGCTTAAAGTTCCTTGATCAAGAAGGAGGCTCTCTCGGTTAATAATCGAGTACGGAACTTCAGTTTGTATACAGCCCTTAAAATACGCTCGTTTTAAAATAATTAATTTCTCGGAAACTTATGGTAGGAACTGCATAAAAATTTGTTTTTAGGCTAATTGAAGGGTGTAGAGTTTATGCTGTCAGAATTGTGTAGGAGAGGTTTGATACATAAGGAGGGTTGATACATTGACAATTTTTCGCAACAAATGGCATTAACAGCCGTTTTAACACATGGGAAGGTTTCTTTTATTTGCTGAAGTCATCATTAGCTGGACTAATCAGTGAAGAACTGACAACTTTTCTTTTCTTTATATTTTGAAGGTTTTTGGAATGATAATGTAAATATTTTCATTGACTGATTTTCTTTCATAACTCTTATTATTGTGAAGATAATATCTTGTAATCTTTTTTATTTATAAAGCATATTGTTAGGGTTAGTTTCACTAGAAAGTAGATTACCATTTTGCAACTGCATTTGCACAAAGTGATTGAAAATCCAAAAAGGCATAATAGGGAGAAATGATACATTAGTACTGGGGAGAAATGATACACTTGTATATTTGAAATTTAATAGTTTTCTTTAAGTTTGCAAACTAATATAGGACTGTAATATTCATTATTGTTTTACAGCAAGAGCTTCTGAAATTGGTAAGGAAGAACAAAGAGACTATTCATAGACATTATGTAGGTTATATAGAAGAGCAGTGCGATGATAAATGTTAGTTCGCTTTGCTCGTCATGTAGAAGGGAAAAAGTTTAGATGGCCTGAAAGGGAAAATGTTTCTATAATTTACGAAAGGCAAATTGAAAAAACGTTAAATCTACCCGATTTTACTTATCAAAATGATTGAGTTATTAATTTTTCTTTTAATCATTTCAGGGGTGGTGGTATGTTTATGAAACCACTTAATTTTAATTCCCAAACGCCACATTGTCACCAACATTTTGGTAAAATATTTTCCATTTAGTATGAAAGTGAAATACATCCCTTTTCTTATTTCGAATTAAATTTGTTGGTAAATTCCGGTGCCATTCATTTATTCAACACTTTAGCATTGAAAATGCTTTGCCCCTGAAAGGGTTAAAGGAATCTTAAGCGTGCTAAATTTATGTTAAATTGTTTGCAAATCAGCAATGTTCACCTCATTTTTCCTTGCAGCTAGATCTCTAGGGTTTTTTTTTCATTATTTATTTTCTAAAAAGTGTGTTAATAGGATTGTTTAAATAATAGCAATAGTTTAAATATTTTTGTAAAAAAACATTTCCGAAACAAAAATATGCCAATGTCATTTCGTGTCAAATTTTACTTAAATATTTCAAGATTTATCATAAAAAATTGTATGATGCATAAATTGAATTGTCTGCAATTTTTTTTTCAATTTACATAACAGTGTATCAAACCTCCCTTGCTAGTGTATCAATCCTCCCCAGTAATGGGGAGATTTGATACAGTAGTAGCCATTCAAAATAATTAGGATATATTTTTGAATGACTATTTTTTAAATTCACAATATTTTTAATAAATGAATAAAAGGTCACTTTATAAGAAAACACGAAAAATTTGTTTAAAAACAGCTTTCTAAGGATTGTAAAAAAATAGTAAAAAAAAAAAAGTGTATCATACCTCCCCTACTGCTATTGAAAAAAAAAACAAAGTTATGATTCGTTTTAATAAGCAGATGGCCCCATAAGCAAATTTTATATACATAATTTAAAAGTAGACTTTATTTCCAATCGTTCGGTACCAGTAACTTTCTTCTACGATAATTTGTTGAGGAGTTAGTAGGGGGTGTTTAGTTTTTATTTCCACGACTGTACTACATAAATCTATTGTACAGTTATTCAGTTGTTATGTTATATTTATTTAGCGACAAATACTTTAATTATATAATTTTTAATTGCATCTTTAAAAAATTATCTTATTATTTTAAAAGGAAGTTGTATTTTAAAAATTGTATTTCATTATTTATCTTATTTTAACATGAAATTCTCCAAAGAACTGTTCTACACCATGAATTCAATCCATATTAAAATAAAAAATGAGATTACTGAAAATGTTAATTTTTAAAGCTTTTAATTAGTATTTTATTATCAGTATTTTTAATTCAAAAATGGCTCATAGTATTTTAAATTTCAAAATGGTTCATTTGTACTTTCAAAATGATCCATGCGTTCCAATTTTCGAAATATTTTCTCTTTTTTTTTTCTTTTTACTATTACTTAAAAAGTCTTTATTTAAAACTTTGTGCATTCATGTTTTTAATCAGACAGACAATTATTAAAAAATAGTAATAATATAACAAATGGCAAGGAAATCGATCCAACCGTGTCCGAGATATTTCTGGTACTAATTTAAAAAGTATTAAAATATGTGTCAGGTATACTTTTTAATCATTGTTTACATACATTATATCTGACACATTTTTATTCGCAAATTGCATAATTACTGAAATTTCTGTATGAGATATTTTTTTTTAAAGTGTCTAGAAAGCATTGCTCTTTCATATATTCTTTCTTTTTCGAAAAATCGATTTTTTTTTTTTAAGATTTAGCATTTTTATGATCCCCTTGATAGCAGAAAAAGTTAAGCAATATCATGAATACGTTAGTTTTGAAAATAGTCCAAAATCCATGCAAAATACCCGATTTATTTTCTGTTTACATTTAACTTAAAAACTTAGAAAGATGGAGCCATTTTGATGTTCTGAGAAAACTTCCGCTCTGTTAAAATAACGAAATTTCGTATTTAATTTGTGCTGGTAAACTTTTCATAACTCATATGGAATCTATTTATATTTTCCTCTTCATTTTATCACTTTCTTGCCAAGTTGTGAGTTAAATATCCCCGGCAAAATAATTGAAAGCAGCGTTTATCCTTGAGCTGTTTCCAAATATGTTAGTTAATACTTTATACAGAAGCCCAGGGTTTCAGCTACGACCACATTTTTCGGAAAATTAGAAACGACTATACAGAATACGAAAATAATACTAGAGATATTCGCTTTTTTGCAAGATTTTACTTTAAAACAAATTATGCCAGGGTTTTCTGGAAACCGAAAAAGTACTGGAAAACACTGGAAATTCATAAAATTCAAAATATGAATACTCGATAAGTTTTTTCGTAAAATAATGGAATATTTTTAAGGGGTCTCAGGACTCTTACAATTGGAGAAAAAAAAAGATCATTTTCTACATTTAATATCTTAAATGTATACGATTTAAAAACACAATTTTTATTGGGATGAAAGATATAAGTACGTTTTTTTATTTCATATATTAAAAAAACTGCAAGATGCAGTATTAGTATTTACAGGGTGCTCCAAACTGTCAGACATTGGTATTACACGTTAGGGGTAGCCTTACACGATAGATTTTAAAAATAGAATGGAATTTTTTGTGCTTAATTATACTTCATATTGTAATAATTACCCTGAACCTAAATAAATTTGTATTTTTGAAGCATTTTTATATTTTTAATGCAAAGTTGTATTTGGCTAATACAAAATTTTGAAAATTTCAACTGTGTAATCACCTAAACAAATATTTTATTCAACAATAAAAATCAAATTTTAGGTTAAGTTTATACAGACTAACATGAAACATATGTTTTGAAAATTTCATGAAAAAATATTCAGAAGTTTTTGAGATATCTTGCGCGTTATGACCGAAAACGTCATTTGGAGAAAAATGACTTCAATGTTACGGAAATGACTCTTCAGCTATTGATCGGGTATAATTCTAAAAGCCAAAACTTCTGTTTTAATGGGAATTTCAAGGAAAAAATTATATCAAAATGTTCATAAAAAATAGGAGTTTAACATCTAAAAAAAATTAAAATTTTGAAAATTTTGATACTTTAAGAGTGTTGAGACACCTTAAATGCAATTATGATACGCAAAGAAATGTTTTTCTAAATATCAGTTATAGAAAAAAGGAGACCGCAAAAAATAAATTTCGTATTTTAATGCATCATGTAAAACAAATGCTCTACAAAAAAGCTCTACTTTATTTGAATGCTAGATGATTCGTTGGCATTGGCCACGCCTGTTAAAAAAATCACAATAAAATCGCAATCTCGAATTGCGAATGAACGTTATTGAAAAGAGAAGAAAATTTACCGTATTGGGCTAGAAGATTAAAAGCGGATTCTTCTTACTAATCTAAATAAATCGCAGCGAATCACGAAAAACTTAAAAGCGGATTCCTCTTACTAATGTGAATAAATCGCAGCGAATCACGAAAAACTTTAAAAGTCACGCAAAAAAACTGTTAAATGCAATAAGTGTTTCATGATTGTAGAACTCTATTTTTTTTTCTTAAAAAGTATTTTACCTATTTATATTTGTATGAACTATTTAAATTTACTACCAGACAAATCTTCTAAAACTACAGTAATCTTACTAAATTTTTATCTGTAACCCGGGTTGCAGTTGCATAAAAAATTCTAGCCATCCCATTTTCCTTAAAAATTCTTAGTAGCCTTATAGATTTTTTGATTTACGGTGCAAAAGTGTATCTGTTACATGAATTTTTTTGTTGTTGCCGTTATATAAAAAGTTCTAGGCACCCCAGTTTCCTAGAAAATTCTTAGTATCCTTATAGATTTTTTTTACAGTGTAGTAGAACATAGAAATAATGAAAATTAATCATTCGTGTAGCACACAAAAGAGCGGAAAACATTAGAGACATTGTGTTTATTACAGTACAATATTGATACATGGAAACAGTGCCAATTCAGACATTTTTCTCTGTGAGGTGTTTCTGTAGTTCAGGAGGGTTTGGTTTGATTTGTGTTTATGACGGCCAATTATCAACACATGGGATATAGGCCCAAAGGAGGGAGGGGAGTGCCCTTTGTGGGGGTCTTTCTAAGGGAACCTAACCCGTATTTACTCTTGGGAATACAAGGTTCGAAGAAAACCTCGAAAAATCCGAACGATTAGGCCGACGGGCGCGATAGGGTTCGAACCCAGCACCTCCCGTCTACCAGCTTCAAGAGCAGAACCTCTCGGCCACTTAGTTCAGGAGGAAGACCACTTACTTTGGGGGACAAAATTAAACTATTTATAGATGCATAAAATCCCAAATCTTCCGTGGGGGACATTTCGATTCTCCGGGGGGATGTCACATCCTCTGGGCAATCCCCTGAATTTAACACTGCAGTAGGATCCTACATATAAGCCATCGAAAGATATTAGCAGGGGTCAGGTATCCTTTAAAGTGTCCAAAACTTGATTTTTCTTAAAAAATAGCTTTTAATTAATTAAATATGATTCTTTAGGAACATTTAAAAACTAACCTCATTCGAAAATTCTTATTACAAAAGAAGTTATATCTAAAATACTTTGAGCTTTTTCAATATCATCAAGGGGTGATTTCATCTTTAATCTCGATTTTCATAAACTTATTTTGATCCTTGCGCGCACGATTTATGAAAAGTGGTTGCCTAGGATTTCACGATTTTTTTCCTGAATGTATTAAACGTACAGCGACACAAAATGACCTATTATATTTCTCAAGTAAGAAGTTTAGAATTCACGACTACTTTTGTATATATATATAAAAAACCTCGATATTTCGAATTTCTTAAAAAAAATTTCTCCCGATCTACAAGGTTTATTCTTTATTGTTGGTCGTTTTTAAAACACATTATATCTGTACTCATAAAAAAAATGTTAATTTTGGTTTAGCCATTCAAATGTGAAAGATCATGTGCACAATGCATACAAGAATATTCCTTTCGTATAAAATTTATTATCTATAAAAATAAATTAAAAAACTTTACACATATGTGTATACCTTTTTTGAGAATTTCAATTGATAACAGAAATCTTTTTCAATATGTGTTTTAAATTTTATAATAAAAGTAAATTAGTTATAGAGTGACTGTAATTCATATAGAGTTAACTTTTTCAAGTATTTTGTTAGTTCAAAGGGTACCTGATGCATAAAGCTGTACTTTCCGTCTAGCGAAGTTGCAGGTTTTTACCACACGAGAGGAGTGCATTCACTTCAATGGCACTTGCGTTGACGAGAAGGAAAGTAATGCGTACCGAGTGTAGAGTTTTGTGGGGGTTGCATTTAACCCAATCCAAACCCAAGATTTCTGCTGAAAGTCTCAAACCAGGTAGACTTCAACCCTAACCTGAAATACATAAACAAGATTCCGAACCAGATTCGAAATGCAGGATAATTAATCCATATATTAATGCAATTATGAGAAAGGCAGTTTACAATTACGCCTCTAATATCAATTTTTCTTTATGTTAACATATATATATACTCATTTATGTTCAAATATATAAGTTTTTTTCAACTAAAAAAAATATTTTAGACGTTCTTTGAAAAGTCGGGTCAACGTCAATCCGACCAGCAAGAGTCAAACATCAACCCGAAACAAACCCTGAAACACAAAACAATCAAAGTCAACACGAACAAAGCCCGAGCCACAACAAATCTAGTATGTTAAAGTCATCACAAAATTGTTTTCTATATAAATCAAATCAATTTTCGGCTGCCCTTCTGATTTCCACCAATCAAAATTCAATATCAATGTATTCCCCTATTCAGGATACTAAGCATGAAGCTTTATTGAATTCTGGACATTTAACCGTTTACCAGTTTTGCCCGTAACTCATACAAACAGCGTATTTTTGCCCAGCGTGGTTTGCCCGTGCTACGTACGAGCATCCCATTTCCTAGGCTTACAGTTTTGTTTATCCGGTATATTTCAATTTAGTTGACAATTTTTCAAATAAATGGCATAATTTTGCTCATGAATTTATATTTGTGTATATTATCTTTACTTTTTATCTGTAGTTATTTTTTTAAGTACTAGATGAGCTCTTCCCCCCTACTCGCTACGCTCACCAACCACCTGCTGAATCGCTTCGCGATTTCGTTCGGTATTGCAAAGAAATCCCTATTTTCTAGCCAACTCCAGACGTAATTGTTTCGCGTTTCCATTTTGGATCCCTTATTTTCTAAGCATTCAATTTTTAGATTTCAAACACATATGACCCCCCCCCCCTTCTCATTACTTAATGGAAATTATCTTCTTTCTGTAAAAATCACTTTTGCCATCGACCCCTAAAAAACCACCTCCAAAACAGAAGTCTATCGAAATGCAGAAGATTCTTCCCTTTCCCCGTCCATCTTATCTAAATTCTCTACTTTCATAGTTTTCGCCAAGCACAATTCTCGCTAAGAAAAGACAGAATTTATACAAATCTTTTGGCCCATTTCCAAATCGTTACTTTTTTTTTATATATGTAGAAGGATATTTCGTTTAAAAAATAGCATAAAAATTGAATAGCGTGCCGGTGTTTATGAAATTTCTATTATTTTGGAAAGCGGTGCAAGAACGTTTTGCATTGGAACTACGAAAAAAAATTTCTGGAACGTTTGAAAGAACATAAAAAAGATATTTTGCAATATCGCCAGATAACAGCACTTGCTAGATTTTATTTCAACAATCCTCATAATCACATAGATTTTAATAATGCTAAGATAATAATTCCGTATAATACTGCTATAGATGGCCTTCAGAAAGAATCAATAGAAATTATGGTTAGAAAAGAGGAAGTTTGTAACGATAACATCGAATTTAATATCCCCAAACTTTGGATGCACATGTTAAAATAATCTTTTGCAACTCATTTTATTCATCTCGTATTTTTCAAAGTCAAGTATGCACTGTTATTTTTGATTTTAGCAAAGTTTGTTTCTTTCGTTTTCAGTTCTGCATTTATTTGCATCGCCTTACAATAGATGTGGCTACTGCATGCCACATTGTTCATTTGATTTTCTTTTATTCATTTTTCACCTGAAACGGCAACAAGAAAAATTCCTGTAGCAGACGCTGTTACAGGGATTTTTGTTGTTGCCGTTACATAAAAAGTTCTAGGAATCCCACTTTCCTAGAAAAACTTTAGCAACTTTACAGATTTTTTTTACAATGTATAGATTGAAGAAAGTAAAAACTAGTATGTTGTGACCATCCCAAAATTATCTTCTATATCATTCTAATACATTAAGATATCTGCCTACGTTCGGAGCGCTCAAAAAAAAAAAAAAAAGTACAATATTGAATAGATACATATATTTTTACTTCAATTGTGAAGCAGACTGATGAAGAAACATAAAATCCTAGCAATATCTTCATAACATTTTACAAAATTGGGTTTTTTTGCTATTAATTTAGCAAAATTTCATGATTACGCCAGACAACGTAGACTCAATCCAACTAAATATATTTCAATTTCCTTTGTACTACATATCACTTACCTGTGTATTAAACTAGAAGTTTTACAATATCTTCAAAAACAACTGAAATATTTCAAAATAGGTCAAAAAATACATTTGTCTAAATCGAAAATTACAACTATTTGTCTAATTCAAGTACAGTAGAACGTCTTTTATCCGAAACTCTCGGTTAACGGAAATCCATTTTTAAGCTCTTTTTACTGTCACATTCCTTGTGTGCAAAGTCCATTTTGAACGTTAAGTTTTTTTTTTTTAACTATCACATTCCTTGTGTGCAAACGGTCCTTTCAGAACTACGAGTACATATAAATGTTTTCTATCCCTTTTCTTCCTTTGAACTTAACTTGAGCTCCAGTAACCTGCGGAGTGGAACGAAGAAAACGAGCAAATTAGCAATTCTGGAGATTTTGAATGTTTTGCAAAAGGTTTGGTATGGCTGGAGCAGCAGAAAGACTGTGATACTGGCGAACTAATAATATTTAAAAACTCCGTGATAGAGTTTGAAAGCAAAAGCAATCGAAACGGCGACAAGCAAAACATTTTTTCAAACCCATGTGATATATGTAAAAGGTACTTAATTTCAAAATTAAAATTCAAGTAATTTATTCTTGTTTCTATTTTGCTATTGATTTATTTTTGTTAAGCATGTGTTACCATAATAAGAAATATTGCATATATTTCTCCTTAATCTCAAAATTGAAGCATTCCCGATTATCCGAAAATTTCGATTTTCCGAAAGATAGTCGGCCCCAATAACTTCGGATAATCGAGGTTATACTGTACGTATAAAGTAATTACATTATCACATAGAGCTTAGATTCTAGTTCAGATCATAGTGAGTAATATGGAAAACATTCTAACGAAATTTAACTGTATTAGGTTTAAAACATTTTATGTAATGAAGCTTATCGTACATGGAAATAAAGGATAAATTGATTTTCCAGAAACCGCATTTAAAGATTACTTATCAATATTACTTCTTGTCTATAAAATTAATCTGGATGTGTCAATTAAGTGTTTTTATGTAAAAAACTTAAGAAAATCATGCATAGACACATTGTTTACATTTCTCCCGATATTCCTGCTCGCTTACTGTTCACATTGACTCATTACTTCCTGTTTTTTAAATTGGTCCATAACTCCATAATCTTCGACATTTATTTGTATTGTTTTGTTTGAAAGATCAATCTTTTGCGATTTCAAATCTGTTTTAATTTTATTACTACAATTACTACCCTGTAAAAAAAAAATCTGTAAAGTTACTAAATTTTTTCTAGAAACTGGGATGCCTGGAACTTTTTATGTAACGGCAACAAGAAAAAAATCCTGTAACAGACGCTGTTACAGGAATTTTTGTTGTTGCCGTTACATAAAAAGTTCTAGGAATCCCAGTTTCCTAGAAAAAATTTAGTAACTTTACAGATTTTTTTTTTTACAGTGTAGCAATTGTAGTAATAAAATTAAAACAGATTTGAAATCGCAAAAGATTGATCTTTCAAACAAAACAATACAAATAAATGTCGAAGATTATCACCAAAACGGCCATTTTAATCCAAATCTTAATTTAAATAGTATACTCACACAGTAACAATTGATCAGCTTAGTGGAAGACCACGTTATGATACATTTTGTCAAAATTTATTTTATTTTATAGATGAAAGCGTTATGAGGTATTATATCATATGGTGAAATTAAAATACTAAGATTCTACTTCGTATTGAAGATATGAGACAGTATCTTTTACTATTTACTATTTTTATGTTTAATAGTTGAAATGAGGAAAATAATTTATAATATTTAATAATTAAATATTGTTTTCCAGGAGAATTTAGTAACACCTATTAACATTCAAAAATATACTTCTAAGAAGAAATTAAATAAATAACTAAATTACAACAAAAAATTTCACTTCAATTTTCTCGAATTCTAATTTTTTTTATATACCGCCAACTTTGGGTCACTTTTTCCTGGTTCCACTCACATTTCCATTATTAAAAATTATTATAATGTGATTTTTCAACGTCGAAATGGAGTTTTAAACAATTAAGATGAAACAATGAAGCAAACTGTATGGTTTTAAAGAGGAATTTATTTAATTTTTTAACTATTTTTAAAGTTTTACATCAAAGTAGCCCCTGCCAGGGGCTTCTTTGGTCCATTCACTTAGTTTCATACAAAATGAATACATTTCGTATGTAAATGAATACATTTTTATTGAAATCCCCTTGCAATACCATTTGCTAATAAATTCACACTGCAAACTCGATAAACAAATGCTTTTTTATAGACTTTTAAACACAATAAACCAATAGTTAATATTAAAGAAACGAGAAACAATTTTCGTCATGTTATTTTCAGCAACTGCAACATAAACAATTAATGTAACATTTTGCTACGATAACATTTGAAAAAAATGCTATTTAAAACATGTTTTAAGAGATTTAGTTGTATAAAAGGCATTTCTAAGTAACTGGGGCTATTTTCAGACCAAAAAAGGCCTGGCACAAAGTAGCCCCGAAGTACTAGTTTTCATGTTAGCTTTATGAAAACGTAAAAATTTTCTGTCAAAATAAAAAGTTAAAGGGAAAACTGCGATCACACATTTGTTACAGGTTAATAAAGGTAATATTTTGACACTTATCTTATTTGTAGATCTTATCCTGATTGTTTCACAATAGAGAGTTTGGAGAGTTAAAATTTACACACGAAAACAGTTGTTTACAAACACACCCAGTATTGCCACTAAAAAAAAATTAAATTACCCCCAAACTATTTAAATACCCTATAGTAGGGTACAAACTATTTTTCAAGGGCAAAAACTCCAAATTATCTTGTATTGTTTGTTCAATACAAAGAATAAAAACTTTTTTATGGGATGGACCAAAGTACCCGCAAGGACCAAAATAGCCCCTGTTGACGGTAACAATCTTCTTCCACCCAGGCCTTCAATTATGATTATGAAGCATAATGCCTTTCTCTGAATTTAGCATAGAATTGCAGTGATCAGTAAATAACAATAGAAAAAAATCACGCTCCCTAAATGTGCATCAATTTATTACGGACAAGATTGGGAATCTTTCTCCAAGCATAGGATACAAGCACTCCCGGTTGATTGATTAAAGTCAAAATCGAATCAGCATCTATTTATGTCAAGGTCTAACATAATATGAAGTGTGATGAAATTAGGTGCTTTAGTTCTTGAGCTACAGCTATTTTAAAAATCATGCAAAATGCAGCATAGCAGTGCCACTTGTTGGCCAATATACACCAAAAACTAATCAGTACCAACTTATGTCAAAATGAATCTGAAGTTTCATTAAATTCCGTGCAGTAGTTCGTGAGTTAGAGCACCCACAAAAATTTGTCAGATACAGCCATACAGGCAGACACATAGACAGACATTTTCTAAAAACAGTCAAATCGGGTTCAGGACCTCCAAAATGTATGAATCTGTCGAAAACCGGAAGTAGAAAATTTTGACGAAGACAATACTTTCTTTTTGTATATAAAAGAAATTAAAAATATTGTCAACACGATTCGACGCAGGACTATATCAATACGATACGATAATATCAATGCTTTCATTAGCTCCTCAAGTAATCAACTGATTGGCCTGAATTTGTTGTGGCGATTTTTAGGTGCTTTCGTAATTATGTAAATACGCAGCACCTACAGTCGTCGTCTAGTCTATCTGTCTGTCTCTCCGCATACAACAGCGCAAAAACTACCCAACCGAATGGCTTGAAATTTAATATATATAATAGTTGCAGAATTTTGTCGTGTCATTTTAAATTTTGTCAAAATCGAATCAAAATTTAAAAAGATATTAATAAAAGTTTTCTTCGTTCTATTAAATCCTATCATACGTAATTAATTCAATGATATCCAGTGATAGGTAATGATTCTAGGTTGCCATGGTGATGACGTACAATTTAAGATACAGTCCTATTATTTCCGTATTACTGAATTATAGAATCGTAATAAATTTTGTATTCATGCATTTTTGGATAAGTGAGCAGCAACTATTGCACCAAGATCTGAAAATTTATAAAACTAGTTATCGTACGAACGCACCTCATTTGCCCCGTTTGACGTACAATTTCCGACTTGTTTCCGTAATAAAGAGGCAAAACTGAGTGACAATGGGCTTGAGGAATTGGATAATTAAGATTTTAGAGATATACTGAAATTTTAATATTAACCCCTTGACACCCAGGACGTACGCTGGACGTACGTCCTCTCATTTCAGTAATCAACGACCATGACGTACACCTCATATACATCGTTCACTACACAGTTATGGTTGCATATTTGATCCGGATTGGATATGCAACTGATATAACAGGGCAGTGGTCGAAGGTGAGTTTTATGACACAAACATTTTACACCGTATAGTCTGGTACCATTCACCGGCGACATTAAGTCTGGATGTCAAGAAGTTTAAGAGAAACCTTTAATTTTGTTAAAATAAAGAAATTTGCGTTTAATTTGTTTTGGTTCTTGTCATATCTTCTCATAATTCACTAGAAATCTATATATATATATATATTTATGTATTTAACCATTTTCTTGCCAAGCTCTGAGATAATTTTTCCACTCAAAATAATTGGAAACAGCGCTTTTACTTGAGTTGTTTCCAAATATTGCTAAATAATTCTTTATGTATAAATCTAACTACGTAGAGATATAATTTTATTTAAAAAAAAAGCTTGCTATGTATGTTAGCCTAGAAAATGATGTAAAAACTTAAAATTAACTCACGATTTTTCTTTATTTCATAGCTGCCAACGTGTACGGATTTTTCTCACCACTAAAATTTAATAGAAAATTTTATCAAAAACAATCGCCGATATTTGAATTTTTTTACCGATTAAACAATACAAAAATTTCTGTTAAATTTTTGTGGTAGGAAAAATCCGTACAAGTTGGCAGCTATGTTATTTGTTTATATTTACTTAAGAATATAGAGAGACTGTTATTTTAATGTTCACTGAAAACTTCCGTTCCGTTTAAATAAACGAAAAGTCATGCTTAATATGAGTTGGTTCCAGTATCCTGTTATGTAACTTTTTATATGGAATCTACTTACATTTTTCTTTTTAAATATTTTGACACTTGTTTTTCAAGGTTTGAGAGTTTTTTTTCTTCCAGTAACGTAACTGAAAGCGACATTTATACTTGAATTGTTTCCAAATATCATTAAAAAGTCTTTATATAAAACTAGCCATGTGGAGCTATTTTGATTTCTTTTCCAATGAAAGAAAAAGAAACGAAAACTGAGATGAACATACATAAAACATATGTTTGGACAAATTCAAGGATGTCAGTGAAGCCGTAAGAAAATCATTTACAGAAAAATCATATAATAAAAATGAGAAAGTGCAAAAATTCCGTAATTTGTTTTATAAACATGATGGAAAAAATAATTCATTACTATAGTTCGCCTGATAAGAATGAAAAACAAAATAAATTAAATATTATTGACAATTTTTCACTGCGTTCTTTCCGTATATGCCTCAGACTATGATGAAATAATTTTTTTCGGGTTCGGACATCCCTCCCCCCCCCCCCCCCCGAACGAACTCATCTCTAATATTCATATATATATGGCGCAATTATTTCCAAAGTGACACAACTAAAACAAACTTAAAATTACACTATGTGCAAATTAGTTAAAAGATGAAAAAATATTTAAAAAGGTATTAAATTACTTTAATATCCTTAGTACTTTCAACTATATACATAGCCTTCGTCAGACAATACAAAAATACAAGCGTCTTATTTTCAAATTTCACGTAGTTGATGTCAAAAGGAGTGAAAGTAAAAGTCAATTTTTAGATCTGGAAAACATTGGGAAAATAAAAATATGGATATAGAGGGAACTCTATTAAAAACTAGAAATTTGAAAATAAGACTTTTTAAATATTTTTTCATCTTTTAAGTAATTCACACATAGTGCAATTTAAATTTTTAAAGATGAATAAAATATGGATGAATAAAAATATGGATATAGAGGGAACTCGATTAAAAACTACGAGAAATTTGAAAAATAAGAAGCTTGCATTTTTGTATTCTCTGACGAAGGCTATGTATATAGTTGAAAGTACTGAGGCTATTAAAGTAATTTAACACCTTTTTAAACATTTTTTCATCTTTCAAGTAATTTGCACCTAGTGTAATTTTAAGTTTAACTTTTTAAATTGATGAATTTAGCATTCTATTTATTTATTTGCCAACTAAAACAAGTTGGAAATTGCACGTCAAACGTGGCAAATGAACGTGGCGTTCGTACTATAGCTAGTTTTATAAAAAATATTTCACCGCTTATTGTACTGAATGCATATTTTTAGTGCACTTCATAAGTGCATATCAATTTCATACTGTTCGAAAGGCTGTAACATCATTAAAATGCACTTGAAATAATTTTTTCCCATTGGACGTAATGTGACGGAAAACTTTTGACTGTCCCTTTAATTAAACTATACATCCGATTTTCATAAAATTTGAAATTGCTCGACAAAATATTGAAAGAATTATATATTTAAAATTTCAGACCATTCTGTTGGTAGTCTTTGCTCTGTTATAATGCGGACGGACGGACTGAACGACGATTGTAGGTACTTTGTATTTATAGAATTACTAACGCATCTAAAAACAATTTTTTTTCAGAAAAGGCGAATAAACGTTTTAAAGATTAATACACATTGTTTTTTATTTAAAAAAATAGAAAAATAATACAAAATTTTTACAACTAGAGTCAGACTACAGATTATTACTTTATTATGAACCAGGTTATACTGAATTTTCTGAAGATTTGTAGACTGTAGAGTTGCATAACTTCATAGGATAAAATTATAAAACTGTCCTAATTCAGTCATTTTTAAAGATGTTTAACCCTTTAGTGTGCAGCTTTGCATATATGCAAACATCAGTGTTTTGAATTTAATAGATTTTTTTATTCTTACATACCTAATTCACACCAGAAAATTAAAATAGCAATATTTGGTTTAATTAATAACAGACATCTCGTTTTTAAATAAAGAAAAATTAACCATTTAAACTTTCTGGTGTAAAGTCAGATTCTCTGAACTAACGCAATTTCAAAAACGCATTTTCTCATGTGAATAAAAGGGTTAAAGGTTAAGTTTTATAAAATATATAATTATAAAAAATAAGGTATTTGAAGGCATACTTATTAAAATATTTACTAATTTGCATTAATTTAGCGTAAAACAGCCACACGACTGCAGTTTTTACTTGTATTGCAGATGTGCAACAGAAAAAAGATTGACGTATTATATGAAAAATGTATCTCTGATTTTTTTCATTATTTTCCCTGTGTAATAAACCTTTCAGAGAATCATATATCATTTTTTCGAAACAAAATAAAAAATCGCGCATTTAAGGATTAAACATGCTTTTAATGACAGATGGGGGAATATGTTTATGATTCACCCTTGTTAATACTTCAAAAAGAAAGATTTTTTTGTTGAGTCACTATAGAAATAAGTGCGCGATATGTATTTCTTTTCAAATATTAATTCTTCCTTTTTTAAAAATTTAATAAAAAAAATAAAACACGTCAAATTTTATCCATGATTAAAATTTGACAGATTAACTAATTTTGAAAACTTTTTCATTAATGAATACAGAAAAGAATGAATATTAATTTGTATTCGAGATTTATAAAATTATTTATTTTAAAAATGTGATATTTTTTTAAAGAAAAAAGCCTTTTCACGTAACTTTTTACTACGATAGTCATATTTCCAAAATTTTATCCCAAATCAAAGTATTTGAAGAGTGTAAAACTATAAAACATTGTACAAGGTTTCAAAAATTTATATTTTACATACAAATTTAAAGATACCAATTTCAATATGATAAATCTTTAAAAAATACATTATGAGACAAATGCATTTAAACACTTTGTTAGAAAGCGCATATAAACCACAAACATCAAGATTTAAAAAGCGTTATATCTTTTGACGTAATTATTGTGTTTAGGTACACACGGTTTTAGAGTCCTGCATCGATCTAGTCGGGAAAACCACATTTACCCGAACCGTCACGTCGTCCTGGTTTGGCAGGGAGTAGTTTTTTTTTCTTCTCGTTACGGGCCGGTATGGTTTTAACTGTCTCTGGTTCGTGTCAGTTTCGGGTTGAAGTTTGATTTTTGTAGGTCGGGTTCGGTTGGTTCAGATTAACCCGAATAATAAAAAAAAATAATGATACAGAATATTGTTTCATATAAAAACTATATATCTGAATATGAATGAATTTGCGCATGTTCATTCATCTACATAAAAGATAAAATTAGTATTAGAGGAGCAATCGTAGACTATTTTCTATAATTTCATTAAAATGTGGATAAACTTTCTTTCATTTCGCGTTTCAGGAGGACTTTAAATAAAATATTTGAGTTGGGTTTATATGCAGGACTCTATACGATTTTCGTATTCTTATTCCATAGAACATTTTATACAAGGTTCATACGATTCTACATTTTATATTAAAGGCATGTATAGACGTAATTTACAAAAAAAAATTATTTGATCTTAGAAAAGTTTGACTAAATGTAACTAACTATTCGAAAGTAGTGGTGTGTACCTCTTACAAAAAATCTAGGAGCGTAGGAGTCCTGTTATAAGCCAACAAAGAATTTTTTTTAGGAGATTTTTGTGTCCCAGACAAATTTATGCACTATTTTCATGTTTATATCTTTTTGTTACATATGTGCTTACAGACATGCGTTTTAAATATTTCCAACTATCGTATATATTTGCAGCTATTTTGCGCACTTTCACACATTTAATTATATACATAATTAAATGTGTACATAACATATACAACTTTCAACACATACATTCGGTATTACTAACCCTTTTCTTTTTAAATGACATTGTGGCATACCCCACGGACACGCCCCATGAATAAGTAGATATAAAGACAAATAATTAAATAAAACACAAGTATTTTTAAAATCAGAAGGAAAAAGTCAATTCACTGGGGCCCGGAAAATTGAGTTAACTTTGATCAGCTAAATCTCAATTAATAACCTGAATGAAATTTCCTCAATTCAAACCCACTTACGTACAAATATGGGTCCTCTAACAGTTCGCAGGAGCCAATGGAAACTCTTCCCAGTTCATTAAGAAATGTGTTAACAATGTATCACAAATATAACTTGCAAACATACGATAGTATCACTAAAAGGAGCCTCGTATATTTTAACTTTTCTTTATCTTGAAAATACTAAATGCGAATTCCTTACCACGACGAAATTTTCTAACAGAGGGTTGAAGAAGCACATTAAGCTGACTTGTAGAACCACGAAGGCCAGACTCGGTAAAATCCGATGGATCAAACCTCTACATCCGTATTTATATTGAGTAGTCGACACTGCGACCTAATTAGCATATTACCGCTCAAAACAACCGCGATAATCTGATTCAAGAAGCCTCAATCGTGCCTTGCAAAAGTAAGAGAAATGACAGTTGGTGGAACTTTCACACAAGTGTTAGAAACCGGACAACACGTTCACAACAAAAACTAGATTACCGTCATAAGAGAATAACTAGGCACTCGCCATTAGATTAATAGTAATTATAGTTACTATGAGGAAACTTCCATAATTCTGATTCAATTACAGTCCTCCCCACTTAATCGGGACACGGATAATCGAATATTCCGCTTATTCGAATAGAATCAAACCTCTACTCCTGTATTTATATTGACTAGTCGACACTGCGACCTAATTAGCATATTACCGCTCAAAACAATTTATTCCTATTGGTTCTATGTTATTTTCCCCCGCTTAAACCAAATACCTTTTTCGAACGCCCCCGCTTAATCGAATAACAACTGTATGACCGATGTTTGAAAATAGGTGCGGAAAGCACGTTTCAGCTGGAATTTCTTTCCACCTTTTGTCATTTTCGGTTCCATTATGCTGAAAACAAATTTTCAGTTCTCCCTTCAATGCAATTATTTTGGCTCGGTCAACAGGTCAAATGATTTCCCCACCTTTATCCCTCCACCATTACTTCTTGCTGTTAAGCAGGCTTTAATGGCAATGCGCCGTCATTTCAAGACTCGAGATGGTAGTTATGATATTTTGCACTCATTCGAAAAATAACTCGATATTTACTCCTTTAAAATTCCACTTAAACAAACTACTTTAAACAATTTTTTTAAGGCAGTATAAGTAACGTAAATTAGAAGCAACAAAGTTTTGACCAAATTCAAACGAGTTGCATTGTGATGTAAATCATATAAATGTATGTACTGACATTAAATTAATGCGTATTTACTTTATATTAGCATTTGTATTTATTTTACACTGCTCAAAAAAATTAAGGGAGCAAGCAAAAAAGTGAAGAGAACAGTGCAAGACAGCTATAAATGGGCATAAAATGGATAGTACATGTGTATCAATGTGCAATACAGAAAAAAAGACTCAAAAATTTTTTTAAGGGAGCTTTTATTCTTTAAAAAGATGGAAAGAACATGAAAAGATGGTTTAGGGCAACAATTTGGTTTCATGTAAATGATAAAAAAAAGTATTGTTTAGAAATGATGCAAGATTTTTAATATGGCGTGTGGTCTCATATAGCAGCTAAGACTGCTGCACACCTGTTTTCCATGCATGCGATGAGGTTATCGATAAGAATTTGGGGAATACTGTTCCACTGCTCAAGAATTGCAATCTCTAAGTCCCGCACAGTAAAAGGAGGCTTCGGTCTCGCAGCAAAGCACCGTCTGAGTATGTCCCAAACATGCTCGATCGGATTTAAGTCAGGAGAGTACGATGGTCATTCCATTCGCTGTATTATTTTAGCTTCAAGCATGTTTTCCACAAGACGAACTGTATGAGGTCTGGCATTATCGTGCATGGTATAAAAGAAATCACTAATTGCTGCAACATAAAATATGACATGAGGTCTCAGTATCTCATATGTATAACTTCGGACCGTCAAAGTGCTATTCCGAATGATATGCAGGCCCGTACGTCCACCTATGCTGATTCCAGCCCATAGCATCAACCCACTTCGTCTGTAATGTGATCTTTCACGAACGAATGTGGGATTTTTTTTGAGCGACTCTCTCTCTGTATGCCAAAACACAACAGATGTCACATCCAGACTGAATCGGGACTCGTCTGTAAACAGAATTTGACACCAACAACGTTGCCTCCAAACTCGATGTTCAGTTTCCCACCTTCTTGGGGCCGCATAATTGCTTGGGGTCAACGGAATGCATACCATTGGCTAACGTGCATAGAGACCACCCTGATGAAGGTTATTTCGACTGTTTGGCTGGACACCCTTCGCCCTGTGACCAAGAACAACTGTGTTTGCAGCTGAGTAGCATTGCAGGTTCCGTCTAGACGAGCTGTTAACAGGATATATCGGTGATCAGTTTCTGTGTTGGCACATTTCCGACCTTGCACTTGTCGATGCCTACCATTCCACATGTCTTGGAATCGATTCCACAGTCTTTCATGGACACTTCTTGCGACTCCAACAGCGTCCACTACACTTCGTTGTGTTTCCCCAAATTCAACTGTCCCGATAACACGCTAAGTCATGGATTGCGGTAAATCATATTGTTGTGACATTTCTAAGCCACCTTTTCTCAAAACACAAGCTGAGCAATTGAATTTTACAACTGAGACAGTGAAACAGACGTTTCTGCAATATCCCGATTTCTGCTCTTATCTCCTTTTTCTAATTTTTGACGTCATAAACTTTAATTTACATGTGAAGTTTTCTTTATCTGTTTTCTACAACGCTTTAAATTATGAATGTTTTATTTTACGTTACTTATCGATGTAAATACTTACGTAATTTCGTTAAAACCATGTGCTTCCCTAATTGTTTTGAGCAGTGTAGTTTATGTTTTTCTATTAACGATTTATTATGCTGTTAATTAAATATACTGTAGATGGTTATTTTGCCTTTTTATTGCGTATTAAATATTACAGTTATGATTTCCCGTTTAATCAAAACCCGCTTAATCGAATACTATTTCTGGAACCGTCAATATTCGTTTAATCGGACACGATTGCTAAACCCTAATAAATCTACTACGTCTATGCAAAAGTTTATTGTGTTTAATTTTTATTTGAAATCGTTCACATACAGAAATGAATCAATAATAAATTCTGTTCCACAATACAACAATAGTACAGCAGTTGTTGTTGTTTTTATTAATTATTGGAATACTTTTATACTGAAAGACACGACTTTTTCCCAACGATTCACAGCGTAACCGACATTAGGACAACGGTTTAGAACAGTATTTTGAAATAGTATGTTTGAATATTAAACAAAATAGAGGTTTAAAAATAGCAAATAAAGCCTTTGGGCAACAATATTAAAAAGCAGAAAAAACAACGTTTAAAAATGCACAAATAATACATGAAAAGCAGCAAACAGCTGTTTCAAATCTACTAGCGAGATTCTTCTTCAGTGCAAGATAGGGAAAAAGGAACAGCGTGCTAGAAAAAGCAAGGCTGAGCAAAATGATAGACAGAGACGCGGTGCTGGCGCTTTCGCTACCCACATAGGTTATATAAGCCAACGCGTCTCTGTCTATCATTTTGCTCAGCCTTGCTTTTTCTAGCACGCTGTTCCTTTTTCCCTATCTTGCACTGAAGAAGAATTTCGCTAGTAGATTCGAAACAGCTGTTTGCTGCTTTTCATGTATTATTTGTGCATTTTTAAACGTTGTTTTTTCTGCTTTTTAAAATAGAGGTTGCTATCCAACATATACTTTATTCATACATTTAAAGATGATGCAAATGTAAAAACACATGAATAAAACTAGAATGTTGTGGCCATCAGAAAACTTTCTTCTATATAAATCACGTCAATTAAATCATTTAAATAGTACAAGAAATTACATCAATTTAGCACCAATTCATATCAAAGTGTATCTGAATTTGAAGTTTGATAAAAATTCGTGACTTAGTTCTTGAGATAGAGCTATAGCGGAAATTCTGAAAAATGTAGCATAGCAGCGTCATCTGTTGAGTGATTTACACCAAGACATAAACAGTAATAATTGATATCCAGGTATAGATGGATCTGAAGTTCGTAGAAAATCCAAACATTAGTTCTTGAGATAGAGCTATTGCGGAAATCACAAAAACAGCATAGCAGCGCCACCTATTGAGCGATTTACACCAAACTGTATAAAATGTCAATTCATGTCAAGGACTAACTGATTCTAAAGTTTGATGAAAATTCGTGCATTAGTTCTTGAGATAAACCTATAGTGAAAATTCTGAAAAATACAGCATAGCAGCGGCATCTGTTGAGCGATTTACACGAAAATGTACAAAATGACAATTCATGTCAAGGATTAACTGATTCTGAAGTTTGGTGAAAATTATTGCATTGTTCTTGAGATACAGCTATAATAGAAATTCTGAAAAGTGCAGCATAGCAGCGCCACCTGTTGAACGATTTGCACCAAAACACAAACAGCACTAATTCATATCAAAGTATACTTGTATCTGAAGTTTGATGAAAATCCAAGCATTAGTTGTTGAGATAGAGCTATTGCAGAAATCGTAAAAAATGCAGTATAGCAGCGCAACCTGTTGAGCGATTTACACCAAAATGTACAAAACTTCAATTCATGTCAAGGACTAACTGAATCTGACGTTTGATGAAAATCCGTGCATTAGTTCTGGAGATTGAGCTATTGCGGAAATCGTGAAAAAGGCTGCATAGTAGCGCCACCTGTTGAGCGATTTACACCAAAAACTAATCAGCACCAATTTATATCAGGGACTAACTGAATATAAATTTTTATTAAATTCCATGCATTAGTTCTTAAGATAGAGCGCCCGCAAACAGAGAGATTCACAGACAGACATTTTGTAAAAACATGTTTTTCGGAATCTCTGACCCCTAAAACGTGTAAATCCGTCGAAAACCGAAAGTCGAAAATTTTCACGTATCCAATACTTTCTTCTTGTGTAAAGATAGAAGAAAGTAATAAAAATCAGCGTTTCGGTTAAATTTACATGCAACATTTTTTCTACATGCTACATCGTCAAAATTTACATTCAAAGTTTGAATATAAATTTTGACGATGTAGCATGTAGACTGCTTCCTGCCGATTTGTGTTTTTAGAAAATTTTACTGCTGAAGATGGTTTTATTTTTACATCATCTTTTAATTAATGAATAAAGTACACTGTTAAAAATATCCCTGTAAAATTACGGGCAGAGACCGGCAACAAAGATTATAGTCATACCCTGTAAAAAAAATCCATGCACATAATTTTGAGCAATTCCTTAAAACAGGATATGATGCACTTTAAAAAAGTCCTTCCAGCCAGTGCCGGGAGGAAGAGGTAGCTTTCATATTCCTTATTTTTAAAAAGCCAACTTATATTATTCAAACACACGAAGCTCAATTTAGTGGAAACCGAATGTAGGAGATTCAATACTAATTTTTATCAATACTAAATCATTATGAATGAGAATTTCGCGAAATTAGTCAGCTTTATCCAAGCTGCTTTTATTTAAAGTAACTTATATTTGGCTGCCAAATTCGGCGATTTCTTAAAGTGCCTGCCATTTTAAGACAACATGGTGGATGAGGCTAACCAGTGAACTTGGTCGAGACTTTAGTAATTGCTGTGCACATGCTCACTCACATCGGAATCGGTTGATATATACGAGTGCTGTCGCAGGCAAAAAATCAGATTTTTCAAAATGTCACCCACATTAGAAATTGAAACTGCCATATCTGAGCCATTTTTTAAGATAAAGGCAAACAAAAAATGCTCCTGAATATCCTTGTATCAAGGTCAAATACTTAAGAAAGAAACCTTTTCCAATTTGTAATTTTTTTGCACCTCACTTTAAATGTAATTTTTTTTAATTTAATGGCCGCTATTTTGAAACAAGATGACTGATGAAGCTGGCCAGCGAACTTTTTCGAGATATTGATGCATACTATCCACATGCCTTCTTACATCGAAATAGGCGAATACGTGTGTTATCGCGTGACAAATACAAGATCGTTTCAAAATGTTAGCCATGCTAGAAATTGAAAGTGGTATAATTCAAACATTTTTTAAGATATAAACAAAAGAACAAATTTTCAGAAACAAAAACTGCTCCGGAATCTTTGTATTAAGGCCAAACAGATAAAAAAAAGTTTTTCATTTTGCAATTTTTTAATACCTCATTTTAAATTTTAAATTTATTTTTTTTAAATGGCAACACTTTTGAAACAAGATGGCGAATGAAGCTGGCCAACGAACTCGGTCAAAACATTGGTATTTACTATGTACAGACCAAGTTACATCCAAGTCGGTTCATAAATACGCCTGTTATCGCGTGACAAAAATCAGGTCGTTTTAAAATGCCAGCCACAATAGAAATTCAAAATGCTATAACTCAGCCATTTTTTTAGATATAGACGAAACAAAAACTGTTCCGGAATCTTTGTATTAATGTCAAACACATACGAAAAAAATCTTTTTCATTTTCTAATTTTTTGGTATCTCATTTTAAATTTAAAATTTAAAAAATTTTTTTAAATGACCGCCATTTTGAAACAAGATGGCGGATGAAGCTGGCCAACGAACTCGGTCGAGATATTTGTATGTACTACGTACACACCAAGGTACATCAAAATCGGTTCATAAATACGCCTGTTATCACGTGACAAAAATCAGGACGTTTCAAAATGTCAGCCACGCTAGAAATTCAAAATGCTATAACTCAGCATTTTTTTAAGATATAGACGAAACAAAAACTGCTCCCGAATCTTTGTGTCAAAGTCAAACACATAAGAAAAAAATATTTTTTTAATTTTAAATTTTTTGGTACCACATTTCAAATTTCAAATTTTCTTAAAAATTTAAATGGCCGCCATTTTTAAACAAGACGGCGGATGAAGCGGTCGAGACATTGGTATGTACTATGTATAAACGAAGTTACATCCAAATCGGTTCATAAATACACCTTTTATCGCGTGACAAAATTCAGGACGTTTCAAAATGTCAGCCACGCTAGAAATTAAAAAAAAAATGCTATAACTGAGCCATTTTTTAAGATATAGACGAAACAAAAACTGCTCCGGAATCTTTGTATAAAGGTCAAATACATAAGAAAAAAGTATTTTTCTATTTTCAATTTTTTGGTACCACATTTCAAATTTTAAATAAAAAAAAATTTATATGTCCGCCATTTTGAAACAAAATGACGAATGAAGCTGGCCAACGAACTCGGTCGAGACATTGGTATGTACTATGTACACACCGAAGTACATCCAAATCGGTTCATAAATACGAGATTTTCAGTGTGTCAAATGACAGATATATATATATATACAGGGTGATTAAAAAAAGATGGGAAAAATTTTAAGAGGTGATAGTATACACCCAAACAAACATTTTGTATCAAAGAATGCATGGTCGAAAACTAAACGTAAAAAAGTTAGAGGGCGCCAAAAGTTATGTTCTTATACGAGGCAAAAACACACAATGAACGATTAAGTTAAGTTACGAAAACAAATTTTTAATGGCATTAGATTACAATAAGTGCTCAAAACAATGACCGGCAGCTGTTATGCACGCAGTACAACGGCGAAGAACAGATTGGCGAATTTTCTGAACCACACCAGGCATATCGCGAACTTCCTCTATAGCAGCCGAAAGCTTGGCGACAAGTTCTTCTGCGGATTCAATGGGAGTCTCATACACAAGAGCCTTTAGCTGTCCCCACAAAAAAAAATCGAGACATGAAAGATCTGGCGAGCGCAGTGGTGCCTGGTGTGTTTCAGAAAATTCGCCAATCTGTTCTTCGCCGTTGTACTGCGTGCATAACAGCTGCCGGTCAATGTTTTGAGCACTTATTGTAATCAAATGCCATTAAATTTGTTTTCGTAACTTAACTTAATCGTTCATTGTGTGTTTTTGCCTCGTATAAGAACATAACTCTTGGCGCCCTCTAACTTTTTTACGTTTAGTTTTCGACCATGCATTCTTTGATACAAAATGTTTGTTTGGGTGTGTACTATCACCTCTTAAAATTTTTCCCTTCTTTTTTGAATCACCTTGTATATATATATATATATATATATTCAGGGTCTGGGGGTCATGATCGATGAAAATATACCAAAATATTTTGAAATCGCTTTCCTCCGAACGACTGCAATAGGTAGCTTTTTGTAATGAAAGCTACCTAACACAATAACACTTTACTTACTGTTCCGTAGCACGTTAGATAATCATCACAGAATCGCTTTTTTTGGCGAGTGAAAAAATGTGTTACAGTCGCGGTTAAGTGAGATTATTTTTCGAAACACGACTAAAATGAAGAGTTACACCCTAGCGAAGGAAAATGTATGGGGTTGTACCGTATTTTTGCTAACAGAGTGGCTAGAACTGCAAGCATATGTGGATTACCCTTAATTTTCTAAGCATCTAAAAATATCCCTGTAAAATATATGGGCACAGGCCGGCAGCAGAGATTCCAGTCATACTCCGTAAAAAAAAATCCATGCCCATTATTTTGTGCAGCCCGTAATTTTACGGGACAAAGATATAATGACTTCAAAACACAATAACACTTTACTTACTGTTTCATAGCACGTTAGATAATCATCACAATCGCTTTTTTGGCGGGTTAAAAAATATGTTACGGTCGCGGTTAAGCGACATTATTTTTCGAAACGCGACTAAAATGAAGGGTTACACCCTAGCGGAGGAAAATGTATGGGGTCGTACCGTATTTTTTTAGTGGATCAGACCGTTTTTCATCAAATAAGGTTGTTGCCCGTGAAAATTGAAGAGCAAACGTTCATAAATTTACAGTTTTTTCTGAGAGTGTATAAGTTGGATAGCGACCTCTATTATGTTTAGCATTCGATTTTACAACGTAAAGTCCTTATTTTTTATCTATGTTTGATTTTTATATTTAAAAATGAGTTAAAATTGCATTTTTTAAATCACGAATAAAGTGAAACATTTTGTGCTAAACCGATCGAAACCCCTCCCCACCCCATTTAAAAAGTTCTGATTTTTGTTATCAGATATTTAGGAAAGAAATGATCTGAGACTTTTTGATGAAGATTGTTCTGTTCTTAAATTTTCTATATGAAACTGCCATTAAAGCCTGCAGTAAATGTTTGCTTTTGTTTCTAATAAGTGAACTCATGTGTGTAGAAACAGATCAAGCAGTTTATTCTTTTGGAAACAAGTTGAAAACAATCCCATTTTTGATAGGCTATTATTAAAGTTTTTCTCTATTAAATCATACGTAACAAATAAGATCAAATGCCTGAGGATAGACATGAAACTCTACTTAGAAATAATAGCACCTTCATTTTTTACAGTAAAAAATTAAAAGCAATTCTTTGAAACAACTAACATGTTATTAAGAAGAACTTTCTAGCTTTGGGGCATACATAACATATGACAAACTAAAACAATGTCGACATCATAATTGAAGTATTTTTTTATATTTTTTACGATTTTGGCGAAAACATTATAGAACGATAAAAGAAAAAATTTACTTTTAAAATATGATAGTAGTCTATGAAAAATATGTGTCTGCTTTTGAAGTGCTAGACTTCTATTATAATATACATGATAATAACAAGAACAAGTCGAGAATTTTGAGTCAAACGTGGCAAATAAGGTCCGTTCGTACTATAACTAGTTTTATAAATATTCAGATCTTACTGCAATAGCTGTTGCACTCTTATGCAGAAATGCATGAATACAAAATTTATTACGATTCTATATATTAAATTCAGTAATACGGAAATAATAGGACTCCATCTTAAATAGGACGTCATCACCATGGCAACCTAGAATCATTACCTATCACGGGAAATCATTGAATTAATTACGTATGGTAGGATTTAATAGAATGGAGAACACTTTTATAAATATCATTTTAAGTTTTGATTCGATTTTCATAAAATTTGTAATGACTCGACAAAATTTTGCAACGGTTATATATAGAGTACCGAGCTAAAAATATCCAAAAGTTATGGCTTATTATTACAGAACTACCCATTAGAATGTAATAGACTGATCTTCTGTGGATTGGAAACCCTTCCGAGATTTTTTGGTACTCTACCATACGTACTATCACAGAGATGTTACCGCGTTTTTGAATATGACATTTCCTGGAAGTTGGATTGGAAGACGGGGTCCAATTGCCTGGCCGCCAAGGTCTTTGGATTTGACTTCATTAGGCTTTTTTGCTTGAGGATTCATTAAATCCATTGTGTATAAACAAAAAATTACTATGGATGAGTTGAATAAGTGTATCATTCAAGTAATTCGTCTAATAACTCCTGATATACTACAAAACACTTGGAGAGAACTGGATTACTGTTTAGACGTTTGTCATTCTACAAAAGGTGCACACGTCGAAATCTATTGATATTAAAACTTGGTGAGATATTCCTTCTATTTAATTTTTTTTTAATTCTAATGGATAGTTCAGTAAAAATAAGCCATAACTTTTGGATACTTTTAGTCCGCACATCCTGTATATTAAATTTCAAACCATTCGGTTGGGTAATTTCTTTTGCTGTTATATGTGGACAGACGGACAGACGGACGGACCAGACGACGACTATAGGTGCTATGTATTTATATAATTACGAACACACCTAAAAATATGTTATTGCCATCACAAAATTTTTTTCCAATATAAATTAAATCGTCTGTAACCAAAATTAAATAACAATCTATTCGTTCTTGAGATACAGCTGTTGCTGAAACGTGAAAATAGAGTAATACCAGCGACACCTGTTGAGCGGTATAAACCCAAACTTAATAAAGTTCTGTTTAATACAAGGTCTAACGGAATATGAAGTCAAAACATTGCATTAAAAAAACTAGTGTCGTGAAGGAAATTTCACCTTGTTATTAATATAAACTTTTAAACTTATCCTTATAATTACTTAATTACTTACAAACTTATAATTACTTAAAAGAGGACACAAACATATAAAGATATTATTTAATATAACCCTGAGATCTAACAAACGTACACGCGTTCATTTTCAAAGGGAAAAATTACTGGCTAGAATAGAAAACATATTTAAAAACAAAACAAAATACTACGTATGGCGCAAGCGAATTTCAGTCCATTGCTCTACAGAGGGGTGAAAAGATCAGTTCATATTTTCAAGAGCTCTTGAAATACTTAGGATTTTATACCAAATCGCGGGAATATTATAAGAAAGGACATGGTTACAGACATCACCCCTCCTAAGTAAAATCTCAATGGCTTCGTGGATTATTGAAGGGTAATGATTAGATGTTGAAATGATCATTTTAGCTTTTTCGAAGTTCATCTTAATACTTTCTTTTCGATGCAATATGGATAAGTATTTCAAGAGCTCCTGAAAATATGAACTGATGTTTTCACCCCTATGTAGAGCAATGGACTGAACTTCACTTGTGCAAGCGTAATATTTTGTTTTGTTTTAAATATGTTTTCTATTCTAGTCAGTTATCTTTTCCCTTTGAAAATGAACGCGCGTGCGTTTGAAAGATCTCAGGTTTATATTAAATAATATCTTTATATGTTTGTTTCACCTTTTAAGTAATTATAAGTATGTTTTAAAGTTTAGAATATGAAGTTTGGGGAAATTCAGAGCATTAGAATCGGGATAAATACTGGAGGAAAGCAGCACCTGCTATACGATTTATAACGAAATCTAATCAGAATCTATTTATGACAAGGTCAACCAGAGTATAAAGTTTTATGAAATTCCTTGTATTAAATTTTGAGATATAGCTGAAATGGTGAAAAATGCAGTGTAGCGGTGCCACTTGTTGGGCGATTTATACCACAAAACACTCAGCACCAATTTATTTCAAGTTCTAGTTGAATTAAGTTGAATCTAGTTCAATCAAGTTCTAGTTTTTTAAATTCCGTGTATTAGTTCTTGAGTTAATCACAAAATTTGTATCACATGCACACACAGACTCCGGAAACATTTTATAAAAGTAGTTAAGTAATGTTCACGACCTTCTAAAACATGTACATCAGTCGAAAACCAGACGTAGAACATTTTTTTTTAGGAATACAGTACAACCTCGATTATTCGAAGTAATTGGAACCGACCATCTTTCGAATAATTGAAATTTTCGGATAATCGAGAATGCTTCAATTTTAAGATTAAGGAGAAATATATACAATATTTCTTATTCTGGTAACAAGTGCTTAATAAAAAACAAACAATAGCAAAGTAGAAGAAAGAATAAATTACCCTAATTTTAATTTAAAAATTAAGTACCTTTTACATATACCATAAGGGTTTGAAATTTTTTTTTCTTTGTCGCAGCTTCGATTGCCTTTGCTTTGAAACTCTATCATGGAGCTTTTTTTAATATTATTAGTTCACCGGTATCACAGTCTTTCTGCTGCTTCAGGCATGCTAAACCTTTTGCAAAACATTCAAAAGCTTCAGAATTGCTAATTTGTTCGTTTTCTTTGTTCCACTCAGCAGCTTATGGGACTTCAAGTTAAATTCAAAGGAACTCTAAGAAAGGAGATCGAAAATATTTATATGCACTCGTAGTTCGGAAAGGACTGCTTGCACACAAGGAATATGATAGTTAAAAATAAAACCTCTCCAAAATGGATATTGAACACAAAGAATGTGCAAGTAAGAAAAAAAAAAAAAAAAAGGCAGCTTTAAAATTGGATTTTGGTTAACCGAGAATTCCGGTTAAAAAGAGTTTCGGATAAAGGAGGTTCTACTGTACTTTCTTCTTGTAAAGATAGAAGAAAGTAAAAATTATACGTCACGATTACAAAATTATTTCAAACATTATAACATAAATTATGTGTAAGGAACATTTATCTTTTGGTACAGAGAAAAGAAATATGAAAAGAAATATGTTGGATTTGGCGAAAATAACTTATGAATTCATATAACAAAGAATTTAAACTTATAATTTTGTTGTTATGAAATACGCTCGAGATATTGAGCTATTTAATTGCATTAATTTTTGCATTGATAAGTAGGTATAAAACCAACAAAGTGAAAGAGTGTCCAAGCCGGAACTCGAACCCGGGTCATTGGCATAGCGTACCAATGTTCTACCAACTGATCTACTTGGACGATACCCAGCCTGGTATACCACAGGATTGTGGCTCATAAAGATATTTCATCTTGTTCTGCAGATGCAGCCTTGTCAGCATGTAAGAGTGAGGGGTGGCAGACTGTGTAACGTCCGAGTAGCTAGGTTGGTAGAGCACTGGTATGCTATGCCAATGACCTGGGGTTAAAGTCCCGGCTTGAACACTCTTTCACTCTGTTGGTTTTATGCTCATTTAGCAAACTGAAAATTTAATCGAAAACGTTCTTGATGTTGCGGGTCGTCCAGACTTGTTTTTTTTGGATTTTTTTTTTAAATTTAAATATTTGTGCCAAATTCACCAAATATGTGACTATAATCTTTTGCAAAGGTCAAAATCTCTTAATTTGTCAATGGATCGCACTTATTATTCACTTACGCCGGGAAAATTATTTTTACGGTAACAGAAGTGACAGTGTGGGAAAGTTTTTTCCTATTAAATACCAATATTAAGATTTCGCTAAGTTTGAAAACACGTAACATCTCTGAAATTCCTTTCAAGTAATAAACATCAAGATGATAGGGTGTTCAATTTTTTCGGACAGCCCTTTAATATGATGATTGCAATTGATATACTCACAAAACGACATACTAAAATTTTGTTTTACTGGAAAATATAGGAATATTATTGGAAATGTTTTTCAAGAAAAAACTGCCTATAGCCGGTAATTTATTTAAACTGTCTTGTGGGAATTTATATTAAAAGCATTGATTTCACAAAGTGTACTAAAATTTAGTTTAGTTAAGCCTTAAATGCATAGTGTAACTCAGGAGTTACATGATCTTTTTTCCCATTTAGCGCTTTCTATTGGACTTTTGGTGAACTATTATGTGTTACTCACGTGTAATAGCATGGATTTAAGGTGGTGAAGTCTATTTTGTTCTGATTTACTATCATGAGGAGGTTATAAAATCTTTTGTTGATACTGCTAGTAATGTGATCGACTGGCGTTTTCTCTCTATCTTTATAAGGTACATTCTCAGAAATAAAACTTTCACTTTTGACGGTTCAGCAATCCTTGAGCTGTATTTCGTCATTTTTGACGATCATTTCCTATCAACATCACGTGAATTTTAGCGAAACATAAACTCTCAAATATTTGACGAAAGTTTTGCCTCAATCACGGCCAGACATAATGCATTTTTAGGAAACAGTTGCTGTACCTGCGATTTTAGCAAGCAGATATTTACTTGTTTATGTTGTTTATGTTAGTCCTGTAATATTTTTTTTAAAAACAGCACTTTTTAGTGCTTTTCAGAAAATACTGAAATATAGGTAGTTATTGTTTCTTGAATAGTTATTTTTTTAGCTGTTAAAATTTTTAGGAATGCTTATTATTATTTATTTATTTATATGTTGTTGTTCGTTATGTTTTAATTTGAAAAGAATAAATTTCCTGTGTTCTTCAAAACCATTCAAAAAGAAAATTTGGTCAATAAAATTTCAAACTTCCAGGATATCTTTTTTAAAATTTATTTAAGAAATATATTCTGTTTTCAATCAAATTAAAAATAAACATGATTGATTCCTCTTCCCTTTATAAACAGTAAAGTGTTAAAATACTCAAAGTGATAAAATGTCACGCAATCACTTTACAATTCGTTATTTGTGAGCAACAAATTAAACAGACCGAATTCTAACCATTCATTGAGCAAAGAAAATTTCACGAATAAATTATTTAATCAAGCCATATTATAATTATTCATTGACCATGAGAAAAGCATAAAAATAAATTAGCCTTACTTAAAACATTCAGAAATTATAGCAGAACCGATAAAATTACAATCTACCTTATAAAAATATAAACACGCAGCAGAATTCATTTCATGAATCTAAAAGCACATCTACACAAGTCCCCAGTAGCGAGGTTGGAACAGCAACGGTCTCTTCACGCCAAAGGCTGCGGGTTCGAATCACGGGAAGTGAATTTTTTCTTCCCCCTGTTAATAAATACAGAAGCTTCCAAACTGTTTGATAGATGGCACCACCAGCCCTCTTTTGGCGAAACTTTTGACGAAATTTATATCGTCAAGCAAGTGAAGAAAGTCATTTCATCAATTTCACGAAATATTCGCTCGGAGCTTTTCCCAGGAAACGGTTTCGTCAAAAACAAAGAAAATTTCGTGAAATCTGAGTATTCATTTCCCAATGTGTAGTCGTTATTAATTCTGAAAACTACTAAAAGCATTATAAAAATTATTATACCGTTGAATAATTGCTATTGTGCAATGTAAACACTTTAACCCCTTCGCGACGAGAGCCCTTTGCTTAATTTCTAATCTTTTACCACCGGTTATTCGAAATAGAAAATTATCTGTAATTGAATTGCGAAAATGCTCTGATTAAATAAGGTAAACTTTGCAATAAAAAGCAACTGGTGGGAATATGAGCACCTTTAAGTGGCACGTATACTGATCGCTCACCCCCAAGGGTTTAAAGTATATAATTTAAAATTGTCATTTTTTGAGCAATTTTTGTTATGTAACTCAGGAGTGATATCATGTTCAACAGAAACATAAAAAAAAAAAAAAAAAAAAAAAAGAAAAGCAATTTAACAAATTACAACGACCATTTGGAAAAGGATTTTTTCGAAGATTAAAATTTAAGACATAAAAATTCGCACGGAGTTAATCATACATTACGTACGCCATGAATTAACGTCATACGTACGCCATGCCATTTCTGGACCCATCATGAACAAATTTTAAAAGAAATTTCAGTTTTACAATTTTCGGTACTGTAAATTTTTAAACTTCTATGGAGCTGGTCATACATTACGTACGCCATGAATTAAACATTAATAGTGTTATTACAAGTAAAAATTGCAAGCGACAAAAATCACCTGCGACCCGTCAGATTTCCTGAAACTTAAGTATTATCCAAGCATTTCATTGGCTGTTCCGGAAAAGGCTTTTCCATCGTCAGATTTCTAGGAAATCTGACGATCCATTTTAAATGAAATTTCATTCTTAAACTTCTAAACATCCCACAATATTACTTTTTATAACGTCGTATAGAGAAAAAAATATACTTTTAAATGCAATTTGTTTGAAAGCTGTATCTCAATTTGTTTCTGAGTTATTAATTTTTTTTTGTAGTTTTTCTTACTTTTTTGTCATAGTGGCAACAAAAGTATCCATCTCTGTTGAAAGTAAAGGCAAATTGCAGATTACCGTATAGACCAATCAGAAAACGAATAAAATGCGGATTCAACCAATAAAAAGCTTCAGATATGCTTTTGATTTCCTACCCTGACGAGGACAATAACCATTTTTCCAAATGGTTAATAATTTTTTTCGCTATTTTTCTAGTGGATAATTAATAAAAATAGTCTCAAATATAATGCTTTCCGAACAAAATAAAAATAATGCATTTAAAGGGTTAAAGAACGCTTAACGTTAGTGAAAACTCACTGCCTCTATTACCTCCCATAAATCGTTAAATATCTGTGGAGCAATAAATTGACAACAAATGTTGCATGCATAATTTTTTTTACAGGGAAAATGTTGCAGTGCCAATCAGTTCCATATTTTAATTAATTATGTACATTATTATGTTTGTACTGGGTGTCCTAAAAAGGACTGACTGATTTTAAAATTCAATAACTTGCAAACGGTGATAGATATTTAAAAATTTCTTGCAGGAGGTTTATGCATAAGGTCAAATGTTTTATTACAGTGATTTTCGATTTTAGTTCGAATTACAAACAATAGATGGCACTGTAAGCAATAGTCGCTAAATGCAGGCTCGAATTTTGGTCCTTTCTTTTGTTCCATGCGGAAAAAGGAGATGGAAATGTATTATCCGGGCCACGAAGTACCAAAAATCGAGCCTGAATTTAACGTCTATTGATCGCAGCGCCATCTATTGTTTGTAATTCGAACTAAAATTGAAAATCACTGTAAAAAAACTTTTGACCTTATGCATAACCCTCCTGCAAGAATTTTTTAAATATCTGTCACCGTTTACAAGTTATTGAATTTTAAAATCAGTCAGTCCTTTTTAGGACACCCGGTAGAAGTGTAACATCTTAAAATGCTCTTCAAAGAATTGCCACTCCTAAACAATAATCTATTAAAATATTTTGCGTGTCCTTCTAAATGAATCATATGCAGCCATCCCCCGACTTACGTATTACACGACTTACGTAGATTCGCAGTTGCGTAATAAATCTTGAAAATTACCTTTGTGAACATACTAGCACGTTTGATACGCAGTTGTATACTTTTGATATTTATTTTATAAATAAATTATATAGATATAAACCACAACCGTAATATAGTTTATATATTAGATAGTTATTTTTTTTATTGGTATATACAATTAAATCTATAACAAAACAACTTAATCTTTACTGTCAGTTATTCATGGTAGTCATTTAATTCATAATAAATACAGTTTATGCTTATCAAGGCTTATTTTCTTTTGTAAGTGCTATTCATTTGTCTTTCCATCAGAAATTCATGGAGAATAGATTAAATTAGTCTTCTTTAACTATTTCTTATTTTTATAGTAGTTTGATTCAAAATTGTTGTAAATCAATTCATCAATGTTAGATTTATAAATCCCGTATTCCACAAGATATTTGAAAAGTGTTCTTTAAGTTTATTTTTATATTTTTTCATACGTTTATAGTTTATATACGAGTAAATACTGCCCATGATGTTTTATTTATAAAATAATACGGTGTAATTAATGTATATATACAATATATAATAAATATTCCAGTTTCTTGCAAAATTTTACCTAAGCAACTTACAAATTCGACTTACGTAAAATTCAAGTTACGTAAAACTTTGCGGAACGCATTAGTTACGTAAGGATGCCTGTATACCACGCATGGTATTTTCAACAGAGAAAAAGAGGCAGTAAACTTCTGTACATAACAGGCAGTAAACTTCTGTAACATATGCTATTTCGTGGATTGTACAAACATATTTATACAGTTAGAGGTCGGCAGGCAGACAGATGGGCAGATAGACGGTGGAATCGAAGTAAAAAAAAACTTGCTGGAAAGTGCTAAAGCAGAAAAAACGGATTTGAAAATTTCAGAGTTATTTTTTGCAATAAATGAAAAAAATAAAAAAAACAGCAACATAAATATGGCAATTTTTAAAGGCATTTGTATATCTAAAATAAGTAGAACTTAAATATAAAATATTTTTTTCTCTTTTTCATTTCTCGCATAACTTGTTCAGAAATGAAGATTAATTTCACCCAATAAAAATATCTTCTATATCGTATATTATAAGAACAAGGTTCGGTAATTCCTTTCATTTCTAAATTATCGCTGAAGTCTATTTAATTGGAGCTCGATTTGTCGAAGTTTGGCAAATCAATATACGAATTTCAAGGCCGTGGGAACGATAGACGTTCGAATCAAAGTAAAAAATGCTTGTTACAAATTGTTAAAAGGAGAAAAAAACCCTGATTTGAAAATTGAATTTTTTTCACATTAAATGGGGGGGAAAAAGCTTCAAATGTTCCGCATTTTTAAAGCTGTTTGAAAATAGGTCTATATAAAATAAGTATTAATTTAAATAAAAATATTTTTTTTTCTTCCCCATCTCACATAACTTGTTTAGAAGGAAGATCAATTTCAACCGATAAAAATATCTTCTATATTGCATATTATAAAAACAAGGTTCGACAAATCCTTTCATTTCTAAATTATCGCTGAAGTCTATTTAATTAGAGCTCGATTTGTGGAAGTTTGACAAATAAATATACAAATTTCATGGCTTTCCAAACAAAATCACTGCATTCAGAGCGTGGGCAGGAAGACAGATAGGCCGTCGGAAAGATAGACGGTCAAATCAAAGTAAAAAATGCTTGTTACAAATTGCTAAAGGAGAAAAAAAAACCCTGATTTGAAAATTGAATTTTTCCACATTAAATGGGAAAAAAAGCGTCAAATGTTCCGCCTTTTTAAAACCGTTTGTAAATACGTCTATATAAAATGAGTATTAATTTAAATAAAACTAGTATTTTTTTTCCTTATCTCACATAACTTGTTCAGGATGAAGATCAATTTCACACGATAAAAATATCTTCTGTATATCGCATATTATATGAACAAGGTTCGGTAATTCCTTTCACTTCTAAATTATCGCGGAAGTTCATTTAATTAGAGCTTGATTTGTCGAAGTTTGACAGCTCAATTAGATAAATATCGAAGACTAATAATCATCCAATTAAACTTCCATGTTTGCTTCGGAAATACTTTAAGGGTGAGTCTGAATGGTCATGAATATTCAATTTATCATGAGAGAAAGACGATTTCATTTCATGCTTAGCATTGATGATTTAAAAGATTAGAAACCTAATATTTTTTGTTGAAAGAGTTTGAAAACTAGTTATCAGTTGTGATTTTTTTAAATTTAATTTTTAGGTGCATTCGTAATTATATTAATACGTAGCACCTATAGTCGTTATCTGGTCCGTCTGTCTGTCTGTTGGGCCGTTTGCCCGCATATAACTGCGCAAAAACTACCCAACCGAATTATTTGAAATTTAATATATATAATCGTTGCAGAATTTTGTCGCGTTATTTCAAATTTTATGAAAATCGAATCAAAACTTAAAAAGCTAATAAAAGTTTTCTTCATTCTATTATCTCATATCATACGTAATTAATTTAATGATATCTCATGATAGGTAATGATTCTAGGTTGCCATGGTGATTACGTCCTATTTAAGATAGTCATATTATTTCTGTATTACTAAATTTAATATACATATAATCGTAATAAATTTCGTATTCATGCATTTTTGCATAAGAATGCAACAGCTATTGCACCAAGATCTGAATATTTATATAACTAGTTATAGTAGTTATTTGCCACGTTTGACGCATAATTTCCGACTTGTTTTTAAATTTAATTTTTACATTTTCTTGGCGTATCCAAGAAGCTTTCATTTATTTGGAGTATCTTATTTTTGAAAAATCTAAATAATTACGTTGGGTGCACTAGAAAAGTAATCATAAATTGGCTGGATTTTTTTTCCTTTCAAAAATTCGTCGCAGATTTTTTATTTCAAAAATGTAACAATTTAAAAATTGAGTACATATTTATCATGAACCTTAACCGAAGTACAAATAGAACAAGTCAGAAATTGTACGTCAAACGTGGCAAATGAGGTGCGTTCGTACTATAATTAGTTTTATATATATTCAGATCTTGGTGCTACAGCTGTTGCACTGTTATGCAAAAATGCATCAATACAAAATTTATTATGATTATATAGGGCAATTCCACAGGTTAAGGGTATGATTGAAAAACTTGATATTTCTATATTCTATAGAAAAATCCTAATAAAAAGGCATTGTAATTTACTGTTTACAAACTAAGTTAAGTACCATTTTTGTCTTTGTAAAATCATAATGTTACGTCAGTTATACAAGAAAAGTTACGTCAGTTACACGTGTAAATGCCATTTTTTTTTCTTTTTTATTACTCAGAAATTAATGAAACAAGTTACTGTTATAATTTGGCATTACTTAGTGTTGTTGAGAACATTAAATCACTTTTTTAACTGGATAGTTTTGATAATTTTTACACTTCAATGATGGCAGAAAAAATGTTTGTATATTTTACGTTACGTCAGTTACAAAATTTTGAATAGCAATTTTTGGGACTCAAAGAGAGATTGAAATAATCTGCAGGTATTTGGGCATTAAGTCCTTAGTAAGAAATATTTTAAATTGTAAAAATTTGTTCTAGCTTTATTAGTAAATTTTCTACATAGATTTGAAAACAAAATTCGATGATAAAATGTTACGTCAGTTGCGATAGAATAGGGTGTCAACGATTTAAATCAGTTGATTTAAATCAGCGATTTAAATCATAATTTTAATCAAGTGATTTTAAAAAAAAAATCATTGACTAAAATCAAAAATTTTCTAAATGTTTAAAATGACATAAAAAAGTATTCAAATCTAAGATTAACATAATTTGGAAAGTTTCTACAGGTATTGTGACTTATGAATACACAAAACAAAGCTTTAAATAATTGTTTCTAAGCGTAATTCGTGAGTATTGTCAAAAATTTAAGTACAGTAAGTTTGTAAAAGCATGGTTTTTATCTAACAAACATAAAAAGCATTTAATTTAAAAATGATATTTAAATCTAATATAACTTACAATGTCATAATTTCCTTTTAATAATCTAGTTATTCATTCTTTTATATACAATAAACATAGCAATAGAGTGTTAATGATTTAAATCAAATGATAAAATCACATATTTTTTGTTTTTTTTAAATGGTGTGAAAAAGCATTATAATCAGTAAAGAAAACGATCACTAAATCACTTGTAAAAAATGTAATATTTGTTATTGTTAATTATAACAATATTAAACTGCGTAAAAAGATGTATTATACATATAAAAAACATCTAACTAAATGTTAAATAACTTCAAAACATTATAATATTTAATAGCTATTCAAATATTTTAATGTTGTGGGGGAAAATCTGATTTAAATTTCAAAAATACAATTTTTGTAATCTATTTATAAATTATGTGTGAGTTTGCTATATACATTGCTACAATTTTTGATCAATTTAATATATACATACGCTTTAGAACCTGTGTAAAATTACTGGTTTCTTTATGAATTTATCAAATTATTATCACCTGTTTTCAACCATTTCTTCAAAAATGTAGATTGTGTTCTTAATTAAATGTAAATTGTTTAATAATTACAAAATTTAATCTGTATCAACAATTTAAAATTAAATGCAATTTATCAATAACTTTAAAATATAAGCAGTATTTAATATTGGTTTACATAATTATTACAAAATATTAATGATCATAATGTTGTACGTTACTAAAGAAATTTTTAATTTGCAGTTTTTTGTAATTTCTATTATTACATAATTAAAATTTTATTAATTAAAGCAAAAAAAGATAGATTATGTTAGTAATTGGAGGGTTATTAATTTTAGAAATGCTTAATTCTTGGTATATGTTTAATATTTTAACACAGGGAAAAAAATAAAAAAAATCTGATTTAAATAAAAAAAATCCGATTTAAATAAAAAAAATCCGATTTAAATAAAAAATATCCGATTTTTTTGATTAAAAAAAAATCATGATTTTTTTTACACCCTACGATGGAATTGCCCTATATATTAAATTCAGTAATACGGGAATAATAGGACTCCATCTTAAATATGACGTAATCACCATGGCAACCTAGAATCATTACCTATCATGGGATATCATTAAACTAATTACGTATGACAGGATTTAATCGAGTGAAGAAAAATTTTATTAATATCTTTTTTATCTTTGATTCGATTTTCATAAAATTTGAAATGACTCCACAAAATTCTGCAACGATTCTAAATTGTAAATTTCAAACCACTCGGTTGTGTAGTTTTTGCGCTGTTATATGCGGACAGACAGACAGATGTACACAGATGTACTAGACGACGAGTATAGATGCTATATATTTATATAATTGCGAACGCACTTAAATTATAGTTGCTCCAATATTTATTATAATTTTTTATTTGGAAACTCTTAAAAGGTGAGTCTGAATGATTATGAATGTTCAATTTTTTTTATCGGTGCTTGATTTTACCGTTTGCGCATTCTCGTTGTTTTGAAAAGATTGTAAATATAATATTTTTAGTTCATACAGTTTGAATGTTAGTTATCAGTTATTTATTTATTTTTTGGCATATTTACTATTTTTGATAGATCTAAATAATTTCCTTGGGTACTCTAAAGAACTAATCATAAATTGCCTGGATTTCTTTTTTCCTTTCAAATATTAGTCATGGATTTTATGTTCCAAATATATAATAATTTAAAAATTGAGTACGCATTTGCCATAAGCCAAAGCATAAATGCAAGTACAGCGGAAAAAACTATACTTATTCTAATATTCATTTTAAAACCTGCATAGGAAAGACTTAAAGGGTGAATCTGAAGTATTATGAATATTCAATTAAATCATCGGCATATGATTTTACTTTTCGATCATATCGTTGGTTTGAAAAGTTTAGAAATCTAATATTTTTGGTTGAAAGTGTTCGAATTATTTCTTTGGGTGGGCACACTAAGAATCTAATCATAAACTGGCTGGTTTTATTTTCATTTCAAAAATTGATCACGAATTTTATGTTACAAATAAATAATTGAGTGCACATTTGCCATAAGCGTAAACGCAGGTACAGTTGGAAAGATTATAATTGTTCTAATATTTATTTTAACCCATTTATGCCAGTGTCCCATTTCTGGGATGCTTCGAATTTTTTTTATAAATTTGTATAATTTTTTTCTTCTATATAACTTGAAAATTGTATGAAATAATTACCCATAAATGTCTTTATCTGTTTCCGAGATATGACAGCATAAGGGGGATATTTATTTGCTTAAATGAAGGATTTTTAGGGAGTTTATAGATTTTTCATTTTTCAAGATGGCGAAATGTATAAAGTAAGTTCATTTGTGTTTTTTGTATCAAGGATCCAACACTGTAAAAAAAAAAAAAACGGACTAAAAAACGGAAATACTACTGGCAATCTAGACGCCAGTACTATTTCCGTTTTTTTTTTTTTTGCGGGAATTTTTACCCATAAATTACAGAAAATATTCCGTTTTTCTCATTAAAAATGGAAATTTTTCTGTAATTTATGGGTAAAAATTCCCTATAGAAAACGGAAATAGTATTGGCGTCTAATTGCCGGTAGTATTTCCCTTTTTTCAGTCCGTTTTTTTTTTTTTTTTTTTTTTTTTTTTTTTTTTTTTTTTTTTTTTTTACAGTGAAATAAATAAGTCATAATCTTAGCTTGTAGTGTTCTTTCAAATATTTTTTTTTTAAAATCGTGAAATTATATGTTCAAGCCTATTTTTTATGCATTTTTGTAACGTACAAAAACTAGGGTGCCAGGCATGAATGGGTACATATTTTTATTAGCCATTTACGGAACAGCTATTTATGTAAAATTCTTTTCAAGATGATTATGAAATAAATTGTTTTTAAGCCTCAAATACTATTATTCTTAGTTTATCATTATTAATAATAATGTTATTAGTCTCTGTAAAGATATAAACATACTGTTTTAGTAGTTCATAAAAATATTAATTATGGTACATAATATACAATTTAAAAGCTTATTTTATATAAATTTAGACAAAACGTATAATTCTGCATATTATACTATTACAAATATTAGGTATATTCCCACATTTAGTACGTTTACATTTTATCAAATAAATACAAACATTTTTTAATGTAATTTTGTCATTTTAGTGTCACTTTTTAATGTAATTTTGATCTCCGCTAATTTTTGGTGTAATGAGTCTGGATCATTAAGAATATTCAATTTATCATCGGCGCATGATTTTACTTTTTTTTCCAGCATTGTTGATTTGAAAAGTTAGGAAATCTAATTTTTTTTGTTGAAAAAATTTGCATATTATCAGTTAGTTATTAAATAGTTTATTTGTGCGCACTAAAAACTAATTATAAGCTGGCTGGATTGTTTTTCTTTTCAAATATTAGTCACAGATTTTATATTACAAACATATAATTGAGTACACATTAATATAGAAATATTATATTATTATTAAAACAAGAAAGGTTATACAAAGTTATTATCATTAAATGATTATAAAATATTTTCATTCCAAAATATGGAGTACAATATAACTTCAAAAATCCAGCATCATCGGTACTGAGACTATGTCGGATTTTTGAAGGCATATCCAAAGTAGCAACTAGGAATATCAAAAGTAGTTCTATATTCTTAATGGTGCCTTTAGCCATAATTTAATTCATTATTAAGTGATAATTATGTAAGAAAAAGAGAAAATTAAATATTAAAAGAATCTTACTTTACTTGATATTTTTATGTTACAGAAAAATAAATCTAATAAAAAGTGAAATTATTTCTTTTCTTGTAATTTCAGAAACATCAATGTCACCTTTGTTTGCTTCAATTTTTTTGGCCGTTCTTTAACAAGTTCTTTTTTTTTTTTGGTAATTTATACAAATGAAGAATGTCTATTTCAGAAATACAGTCTTATTTCTCTAAAGCATTTATTAATTCTCCAATCAAATTTATGCATTTTTCCAGTGACACCTTTTTTTCTGCCGGTTGTACATCCTCGTCTTCTGAGCTGCTACTAGCATTATGAGCGGTTCTATTTAGCACTGCATCAGTGATCTCGCTGTCCGTTAAATTGTTCGTTGTTGATGCATTTTCGTCAATGCTTAGCCATTCATCTATATCCATATTTTTGACACTTAATGCATTTTCAGATTTTGCGCGTTCAATCAGCTCATAAATTGCGATCTTTTCACGGCAAATTTGAAAGCCTGAAAATTCTTTTTCATCATTGATGTCGCCGTTGCCGAAAATTCGTTCCGGCCATATATTGTATTATGCATTCGACAAGTTGTTTCCGTTGCTAAGCAACGGTGCACCTCCCAGAAAATTTGTTCAGAAAATAATCGTCTCTGACAAATGAAAAAAAAAAAAAAAAAGGTCAAATATTCTTTTTTTGCATTTTTACTTTCGATCTTGAAATTTTCAATTTATAAAGAATTGCTATTTTTCTTCACCCGTACTTGAAAGTGTAAAAGAAAAAGAAAGGAAAAGATGATTTTGATGCCGGATTTTTGAAGTTGCCGGATTTTTGAATGCCGGATTTTTGAAGTCATACTGTATTCCTACGTTCGCCATTCCTATTCTTCTGCTACATATATAATTCGTTGTTAGAGAAACCAGGTTCGAAATGATGCGTTTTATGTTCACTAATAAAAGATTTGGAAGAATGTTGTTCACCTGTTTTGTTTATAAGATATTTTGCTTAACCCGTGCAGGGAGCAAGTGCAAGGAGACAATATTACTGTTAAATGCATTATGTAACAAAAAGCTATTATTGAATACTTTTAAGTAGTAAGTATTTCTTAGTGTTGTTTGATATAAAGTCATTCCATATATAATAGTGTTATTTTATTAACTTTTTTCTCTTCATTCAAATCAGTAAAGTATATGCGAATAATAAATCTATAACCTTAAAATTATGTACTCAGATAAAATACATGCTAAATGATACACCACAACAAAATAGCGATTTCACAAACCCATCTAAAATATTAAAATCTACGTTTCGAGTCGCTTCTGCGATCGTCATCAGGATAAAATGATGTTACATATAAGTCTACCCAGATAGCATTTTTAATTTGCAGAAAATTTGCAGTAGTCTTCCTTTGAAAACCTGCAAAGTTGCAACAAGCTCAGCATGACAAGACTGAAAGTTCATAATAAGACTGCAGCAAGATAACATAAACGCCGAAGTCACCGCACTTTGAACTTGCAGCTAACTTGTCGTGCAAGTTAAATTCATGCTGTATCAAATTTATTGCAAATTAACGGCAAACAAGTAATCAAAAATTCTGCAAAATTTCTGCAAAGTAATATTTCCATGCACACACTATATGTTAAACCCCTTCGAAGGGGTCCATAGACCTGATCAGGTCTATAGATGCGAACATACCGCCAGAAGGTGCATGCATCGTTTTTATCACCATGAACAAGTTAAGGTAATATTTGTACCTTTCAATTCGAGCATTTTTTCGTATTTGGTAAGTATAGCGTTTAGAAAAAGTGGTGCCTACCGAATAAAATTTCTGCAATTTGTCTATTCTCTCAACAGAGGGATTTTTTGCTTTCGTCACTTTCGTGAATTAAAGACAGTCTTGCCATCAGTTTCACAACAAACTACTCATACAAGTGGGGGATGGTATACCTTGCGGGAAATTTGCTGCGAATTTCTCAATTTTAATTTGTCACGGCAAGATAATGTCAGAAAAAATCAAATTTGCGGATAATCTTCATGCTATCTGGGTAAATTTTCAAAATGGACATTTTAGATTTGTGTGTAACACCATTTTATCCTGATGACGATCACTGAAGCGATTCGAAATGTAGGTTTTAATATTGTAAATGTGTTTGTGAAATCACTGTTTTGTTGTGTGTACAATTTAGCATGTTGTATTTTGATTTGAATACATAATTTTAAGTATAATTTATAGGGTAATTATCCAATTTATAATTATAAATGTATAACCATATTTGTATATCATTGCAAACGCATAAAAAGAAAAAAAAAAGAAAAATAGAGAACAGGAATTCTGCTTTTTCAGAATTTAGTGTCGCTCCCGGCATTTCCATTACTTCATTTTCTTCTGATGGACTGGTGGCTTCTATTATTATGAAACAGCCATTATAAATGAAGCGTTAGGTGAAGATGAAAGAGCAGCCGTATCAGAGTTCTAACTTTTTACGGCTGCTCTTTCATCTTCACCTAACACTTCATTTATAATGTCTGTTTCATAATAATAGAAGCCACTAGTCCATCAGAAGAAAATAACTCGGTTAAGCGGGACTCTACTGCAGTACAAAACATATTTCAATTTTAAGACTTAAAGCACACGTTTTATTTTATGTAAAATGACGTCATTCGCATCCGCTTAAGAATTCCACATTTACGATTTGCTCTTAAACACCTACAGTAAAGCATGCATAGCACATCACTATCGCGAAATAATGCACAAATGCAGCAAAAAGATGCCGTCATTCAAGAAAATCAACAAAAAAAAAAAGGCTATCTAGATCCATAGATATTTAAATTTAAATATAGTTTATAATAGCTCTATTGTTTTAACAGAAATCATTCGTTTATATTTTTTTTCAAAATAGCACGTATTTTAATTACACTTTCGTTCCGTTGTTATGAGAAATTGGCAACAAAAATATATAATTACTATTTTAGAACTATTTTGCCTTTACTTTCTACTGAAATGGAGTACTTCCGTTGCCAATATTAAGCAAATGGGTCTAAAAACTACAAAAAAATTAATATTTCAAAAATAAATGGAGATACAGATTTCAAACAAAATGCATTTAAAAGAACTTTTTTTCCCCAATACGACGGTATAAAAATTGAAAATGTGCGATGCTGAGAAGTTAAAAAAATTGCTATAGAGTATTTAATCGTACTGCTTTGTTTTACGGCTGGCTTCTGTAAGGTAACGTTATTTTTTGGAATACACAAAATAAGCTGGGACGGGAGAAAGAAATAGCATACCGTGCCAAATCTAAAAAAGGAAATAAACACTGATAACGGTATCATTTGGGGTAGGGGGGTGGGGATTTGAGGAACGGTAATGTATGATATCGTAAGGGGGGGAGGGGTGCAAAATTGCCAAAAAGTTGATATCTTTATATATGTACAGCCCCCCCCCCGTACTTATGGAATTCTGCCTAATGAGTAATATCAATCAAGTGGATGGTATGAATAATTATTTTCTAAGAATTATTTTCCTAAGAAATTTCATGCGGTTACTTGTACGACCTTTTTGCGGTTGCTGTAAGATAGTAAGTTCAACAATCTTTCAATTTATTCACATCAGAAGTATGACTATTTTTTATTCATTTCACAGAAGAAGTATAATGTAATCTTCATTCATTACAACATATAAAGAAAATTATAATGAAAAGGGTCATCTTTGGTTGAATACTGAAAACTTATTGCAGCTAGTAGGAGCAAATTTAGTGATTACGGTCCGAAAAAAAAAAAAAAAAAAAAAAAAAAGATATGTATTTTAATCGCCAAAATGTCAAAGAGAAAACGGAAATATCCATTTGATAGGAATAAGATCTTTTTGAAATCTCTATTATGAAAGAATTGTAATTTGAAATCTGTATTGTGAAATCTGTATCTGTATTATTAGGGACCAACTGCATAATGAAAAACAAATAAATTTAAAATCTCTGCTCTAAATACTAATCTCTGCTTTTTATGCCGGCATATGAATTTAGACCTTCGAATTAACGTCTTACAAAATTTTAATAAGTAGTTTCCAGATATTCAATATAAAAAGTAGTTAACCCTTTGTATTGCTGTGTTGCATACAGTATTGTAATCGTAAAAAAAAACAAAACAAAAAAAACAAACAAACAAACAAACAAACCAAAAAAAAAACACAGAGTATACGCTATAGACAGAAGGTATGCGCTTGAGTCATGAACGTTCATTGCTTAGGGTATACGCATAGCCTTATTTTAGAAATAGAGGGTATACGGCGTATGCTTCTGTATACCTTCTACTACATCCTTGGTTGCATATCTGCAATATACCCAAAAGTCTATGTTGTTTCTACAATGAGCTTTATAAGGCTATCTTGTTGATCAATCTTCCAACACTGCAGTTAATATAAATTGTTCATAGAATTTCTAACAGACAGCGATACTGAGTAAATTTTTTATACGAAATTTTAATTCATCACTTGAGCAATTTCATGTAGTTATTGCTAAAATAAACTTAATGAATGCAGTGAAATTAAAATGCTGGAGACGTCCAGAAATATATTTTTGACGAAGATAAGTTCATATGCATTACAATTTTGGATTGGAAAATTTACAGTATTTGTGAGAAATATATGATTTTTTTTTCTGGTTACAAATATGAAACAAGCACTTTTTTTGTCAATAAATTTTTAATTTTTTTATTCTAAAATTTTTAGTATTTTTACTTACCCATCATACGTAGTATAGGGCAAGTCTTATAATCGTTTTAAAAATCTGAAAAATATTTTTGACGGATTTACATGTTTCAGACACTGGACATTCCGAAAAACATTTTTTTAGAAAAACAAATTGCCGTCCGTCCGTCTGTGTGTCTGTCTATAAAATCTCTATCTACCGAACAAATTGAGATAGAGACTTGAAATTTGGTATGTACTTAGTATGTAATAATGAAAAGAAGCCTATTGAATTTCAGTAACCTCGATTATTCGGAATTATTTTTTTCGGGGTCTCGAAATATACATTCTGATAAAAGGTATATAAAAATTTTCAAAATTGTTTATTTTAAGGAGTGAATATGAAAGACAATAAGAAAACATTAATTTTACATAACGAATGAAGATCGGATTATTAGTTGCTGAGATATTTGTAATCCTATTTTTCACACTTTTCGATTCTTCATGGCTCTGTATTTCATTAAAATTTCAATTAAAATATACATCTTAATTGGAAAGGAGACGCTTTATCCGAAGTATTAAACTGTTAGTTAATGATTATCATTTTTGGAGCTATAAGGATGTTTCTTTTATGCAATTCAGTAATAGAGCTTTTAAATTTATTGGCGTCATCAAGCCTTTTATAAATAGTTTTCACATGTTTTATTTTCATATTTTATATTATGCATATCAATGGTGGGTAAATATTACGGTGTCTCCCAACGACTAGTTTAAATTGTTGAAAAGATGTATTCTAACATCTAAATAAGTATTTTACAAATCAGAGATGTTGCGATACGAAGGGTTAACCCCTTCAAGGGCGGTGGTTCATTTTTGGACCACCTAATTTTAATCCCTAAACGGGACATTGACATCAGAGTTTTGTTTTGAAAATTTTCGTTTTATTAAGTACGTGGAAGACATTAAATATGTTGACTTTTCCAAAATGTTCCTCAACAAGATAGATATTTGTATCAAAGTTATTGAAAATCAAGCTCAGTGTTCAATTGAATGCTCAGTGTTCAATTGCACATGCTACATTGAATCAAAAGACAATGTTCTTAGAAATTGATAACATTGTCTTTTGATTCAATGTAGCATGTGCAATTGAACACTGAGCAATTCAATTGAACACTGAGCTTGATTTTCAATAACTTTGATACAAATGTATATCTTGTTGAGGAACATTTTGGAAAAGTCAACATATTTAATGTCTGAGAAGTATCAGCATTTCAAGTGACTTTAATTTACAATGTGTCTCTCTCTCTGTTCTGTGGTGCTTTGGTCATTTCATATACTTAATCCCAGTGTTCTATTTATTAGCATATTTGAATATGCCATTGCTTCACTTTAGTAAGTTATAATGATGCCGTTGTTCGGGTCCGTTCGGGCTGTGGTAGAGCTGGATTGTGGTGCGTTCTTTTTCCCGCCAGGACATTAATTCCATTAACCTCGCGGTTGGCGTCCTGGTTGGGTGTCCCAAGTACGTGAAGAAAAGCTTTGACTTATTTTCAAATAAATTTGTTTGTAAATTCCGGTGTCAGTCATTCATTTCAGTATTTTACTAATAGAAATGCCTTGCCCCTGAAAGGGTTAAGACAAAGCAGAAAGGGGTGTTGAGATGAGAAATAGAGTGATGTGGCTATAAATCATGTGCTGGTTACGTCAACGCCTTTAAATCTTACATTCATATGCTCTCTAATGAAGAAAGATAAATAATTTACCAGCCTTTTAAACAGCAGATGACTGACAGTAGATAAATCCTTGAATTGAAATTAAGATGCTTTTATAAGGCGAAAATCGTTTAAAATAGCTTTGGAATAACATGTTTTTAATTATATCACGAATGTTATGCTATTCATAAAATTACATGGTAGGTGTTTCTCGCTGTTTGGAAACAAAAGGTTTTCAAACACAGTAGGTAGTGTAAAGGAAATTGATATATATTAAAAGAAGACCCACGCAATTAATGTTAAAGAAAAATATCATGAATTTAATATTCTTATGAAGCTTATTAAGGTAAAACTATGTATGTATTACACGTTAAAGGATAGTGTAAAAACCCACTGACACAGTTAATTTTTAATAAATATGCACTGTAGAACTTTCATTTCTATGTTTTTCGTTTTAAGACATTTTACTGTCATCATTATATATAGGTTATGTAGCTAGATTTCGTGACAACAAGAATTTAAAGACATTCGATCAAGTATATAAGGACACATAAGGGCAAGCATTTGTTCCTTATTTATAATAGAGTTGCCGCAGTAACTAAGTGTTAGATATAAGACGACATATATAATAAACAATTAAATTTAAAAAATCAAAAAACCCGATTGCGTAAAAAGCGAACTAATTAATTATTTCTCATTAATGTAAAACTATTTTTTTATATTACATACCTATTTTTTTTAAATTTTATTTGCTTGTATTAATGACTTTTAAGTTGCGTTTAATTGTTAGGTCCTATCTATAAACACTGTTTTGATGAGGCCTATAGATGTCTATGATGGTTAGAGTTGCAGTAAACTTAGAGATCCTACCTACACAACTTCCAGGGTGTATAATATTTTAACGGAGCTTCTGACTGTAAAATAGTCAATGAAACATCGTCTTCATTTTAAAAGACCTGTCCAATGATTGGCCACTCAATAGGGTGTGTAATTTTTTTTCGTCTCTACCGCCATTTTATATTTTACGGCCGCCATTTTGAATTTATAAAAACAAAACCTAGCCTATAACCACCGGGCCGTTAAGGCGAATCGATAGAGACCTCATTCATTAAAATCCATCCAGCCGTTGGGATGCTTCGAGGATATAAAGAAATCCACATACACAGATACGCGTGAAACACATAATCCTTCTTGGCAGTCGGGTAAAAAGTAGCAAAAAATTTAATTAAATTATTAAAAATTACATATACAGGATGGCTATAAATTATTGTCGGGGTTTCCTTTCCTCATAACTTTTGATTTATGAATACGACGAAAAATATTATATATTCATAAAGTAGAAATGAAAATAGTTTTTTGAATGACACAAACAAATGTACGTATGTATAAAATTGCAACTCAAAACAGTATTAATCAAATAATAATTAATATTAAAATTTTATCAAATTTATCAAAAAGTTATTAATGAACTATGTGTTATCTATTTAACTTTATACTCAAATTTCATTAATGGCGTTTTGATAAATCCTATAAAATTTTAATATTAATCGTTATTTGATTAATAACGTTTTGAGTTGCAAATTTACCCATATGTAACTCTGTTTGTGTAGTAAAAAAAATTACATATACAGGATGCCCACAAATTATTGTCGTGGTTTCCTTGCCTTATAGCTTTCGATTTAGGACACAATGAGCAAGTTGGAAATTGTACGTCAAACGTGGCAAATGCGGTGCGTTCGTACTATAACTAGTTTTATAAGCATTTTTTGCACCGCATATTGTACTGAATGTGTATTTTAGTGCACTTCATAAGTGCATATCAATTTCATTCTGTTCGAATAGCTGTAACATCATTAAAATGCACTTGAAAAATTTTTTTTCCATTGACCGTCATGTAAAGAAAAACTTTTGACTGTCCTTGTAATTAAACAATACATCCGATTTTCATAAAACTTTTGAAATGATTCGACAAAGTTTTGCAAAATTATATATTTAAACTTTCAGACCATTCGGTTGGGTAGTTTTTGCTCTGTTATATGCGGACGAACGGACAGAGAGACAGACAGACAGACCGAACAACGACTATAGGTGCTACGTTATATAATTACGAACGCATCTAAAAATATTATTACATATTCGTAAAGTACAACTCAAAAGTTTTTTCATAACACAAATAAAGCTAGATATGTATGAAGTTTCAACTCAAAACGTTATTAATCAAATGGTAATTAATATTAAAATTTTATCAAACCTATCTAAAAGTTATTAATGAACTATGTAACTTTGTGTTCATAATTCATTAATGACGTTTTGATAAATCCGATAAAATTTTAATATTGATAGTTGTTTGATTAATAACATTTTGAGTTGCAATTTTATACATACCTAACTTTATTTGTATTGTTAAAAAAATTACATATACAGGGTGTCCACAAATTATTGTCCTGGTTTCCTTTCATTATAGTATCCTTTTCGTATATAGTATTCTTTTCTCATTATCGTATTCCTTTCATTACTTTCAATTTAGTACACAATGAAAAAATTATTACATATTTGTACAGTACAACTCAGAAAGTTATTTTCATAACACAAACAAAGTTAGATATGTATAAAGTTTCAGCCCAAAAGGTTATTAATCAAACGGTAATTAATATTAAAATTTTATCAAACTTATCTAAAAGTTATTAATGAACTATGTAACTTTGTGCTCATAATTCATTAATGATGTTTTGATAAATCCGATAAAATTTTAATATCGATAGTTGTTTAATTAACAACGTTTTGAGTAGCAACTTTATACATATCTAACTTTATTCGTATTATTTAAAAAAAATACGTATAATAAAAATTACATGTCCACAAATTATTGTCGTGGTTTACTTTCCTTATAGCTTTCGATTTAGAACACAATGAAAAATATCTATCACATATTCGTAAAGTATAACTCAAAAGATTTTTCATAACACAAATAAAGTTAGATACGTATAAAGTTGCAACTCAAAATGTTATTAATCAAATGGCAATCAATATTAAAATTTTATCAAACTTATCTAAAAGTTATTAATGAACTATGTAGTATCTATCTAACTTTGTGCTCATTATTCATTAATAACTTTTTGATAAAATCGATAACATTTAAACATTAATCGTTATTTGATTATTAACGTTTTGAGTTGCAACTTTACGCATATCTTACTTTATTTGTGTTATTAAAAAAAAAAAAAAACTTTTTGAGTTGTACCTTCCAAATATGTAATAATATTTTTCGTCATGTGTTTAAATAACATGTTGTAAGATAAGGAAATGCCGACAATAATATAAGGACACTCTGTATATCACTGTAAGATACTGTTAAAAGCGGGTACTTATACTTGAGGAGTTAAACATTTTTGAGTATTTTCGCGGCATGTACATTTTTAGACGCTTTGAAATAGTGTACAATTAAAAAAAAAACAAACAGACGTATTCATTATGTTAGTATATACTTCACTACTATCTCATTAAATTTTACGAATGCATCTACATCGGTGTGAAAAATAAGGACGATTATTTAATTGACTAAATAATAAACATATTTTTATGATTCCATATATAAACCATATAAAAAGATTTTATAAAACTAAACAGGCAATATAAATGCAAAGAAACCATTGCAAAACAATTGTTATTATTACAATACATGAAATTATATTTTCACTGGATATGTAATAGAAGCAAAATGATAAAAACGGAATAGATTTTTATAAAGTCACGAAATATTACATGTCAATTATGCTTCCTTAATAATTTCAATGCTGCATTGTGGCATAGAGTTTGCAAGGTTTCGAAATTGTCGAGTTGACAAAATACGCCATTTCTCACTAATGGCACATTTTAATTCTGTTTTGCAGTTGTACTGGACCATTGGACCATTTTCCGGTAGGTATTAAGCACTATAATATCCCAAACGTTCTCCATGGGATTTGGACCATTTTTTCAGTAGATATTACGCACTATAATATCCCAAACGTTCTCCATGGGATTTAGATCCCGACTGTTAGCCGGCCAATCAAGTGTAGGTATCTTATTATCTTCAAAACACTCCTTTGTGTCTTTTGCAGTGTGAATTGAGGCAGTGTCTTGTTGAAAAACGTAGTTAAGCGCGTCATTTTTTCAGCCTTGTTCAACAAATAGCGTTCTAGCATGTGAATATAGGTATGTTTATTATGCTGTCCTTCTAGAAAAGCCATCTAAGCTTACCTCCTGGGGAAAAAGAAGCCGATCTATTAGGGTGCCTCCACCAAATTGACACGAGGAAAATACGTTTCTTTCCTTTCGAAGGTCATGCCAATATGAATGAATATCTTCCGGAACATCAAAATCAAACTTCTTTTCATCACTGAAATAAAAAAAAAAAAAAAAATCGACTGATTCGTTTGTTGCTTGGGATAATTGTCTTCAAACTGATTGTGGCCTTTTTTATGGGCAGATATTAAACGCGGACACTGATATGTTTTTACATATTTAAGAATTCCGACTTTTTTTAATTGCTTTTTTTATAGTCTATACTGACGCTGACGCCTATATCTGGCTTCCAATTTCCTTTGAAGTCATTCTTTTGCTTGCGATCGTGCGAACAATCAAATTTTCGATCGTTTCGAAAGAATTCTTGGGCTTTCTGTAGATTTTGAAGTACCATAAGCAGTGAGATTCTATAAGAAATTAAAAATGACAGTCTTTGAACGTTTAATTTTATCAGTAATTCTTCGAAGTGACATTCCGATGGTGTTATTAGCTAAAATTTGACCTCTTTCGAAGTCAGAAAGCATTTTCCCGCTCCTCATCGTCAGAACCTTTTGCGAACTAAACGAATGTGCTCAGAATCTCTTTTAAATTATTTATTAAACGATATGCGAAAATATCCATCAATCACGAGCTGTGGTTTCGAAATATTTACTGCGTTCTTATCATTTTGCTCCAGCGTAAATTTAGCAAAATACATATTTTAAATTAGGTTTTGAAACATAGTGTGCACATAAATGATTATCCCAGTTTTACAGAGCTATTAAAAGAAACCAAAAAAAAAAAAAAAAAAGTACAACCTTGGTGTTCATCGGAAATAAAAAATAACATTTAAAACTTTAAATTCCACACAGTTATAAGTGTTCAATGCGCGCCCCTCCAGAAACACGGACGATAACTTATACACGCTTTTTTCAGCATGTTCGGTGTGCCTCTTTGAATGGCTGCAGGTATGCGTGCGCTAAGTTCATCAACGTCAGTTGGTAGCGGTGGAACAAACACCTGATCTTTGACGAGGCTCCTCAAGAAAAAAATCATGCTGGGAAAAGTGTGGTATGAGTTATCGTACCGCCTCAATATCGTTCGTGTTTCTGGAGAAGCTCACATGGAACACTTATAACTGTATTGTATTTAAACATTCAACTGTTATGTTTGATTTCCGATGACCAACAAGGTTGTACTTTTTCTCCAACGTTGTTGAAAAGTGTTTATGAATTGGGCTTGTCTGTCTGCCTGTCCAACTCGCGTAAATATGTTCGGATTGTCATGCAATTGATATATATAAATGAGGTTTATCATCGAATGTTCGATATTGAAAATAAAGTTTGTAGCATTTATATAGTTCATTTACAGGGAAACTCATAAGAATTTCGTTACATTACAGCCTATAAGAATAAATCGTTTGCGATGCGTTTATAAACCGCAGCGGTAAGCGGCCTCTTTCCGTCCGCGGTCCTTTCTTCTTCTTTTATTTCGTCTCTTTTGCGGAAGCCAGGTTCATAGGTTCCCAGCCACGTCCCGAGTATAAGAGACTCTAGCGGAAAAGCCAGGTTAAAAAAAATCAAGAATTAAAACCGATCAAATTTAAAAGAGAAATTACTCAAATTAAAGACACCGAAAAGCGGGAAGGGAGGGCTACTATAGTGATGTTACTCTACTTGAAACAATTGAAATTGATATATAGCACTACAAGAGGCTTACTATAGAATATGGTGTGCATAGTATCCATCGCTCATCTACAGGGCACACAATGTAATTCGGTTACAGGACTGTCTGATAACAATAATTGCTGGAAGTACGTTTTAAGTTGTGGTACATGTTTTTAAATTGAACTAATATTTTGCCTATTACTTGGTGGTTATGACTTCTGTAGATAATTATACAGGGTAGCACAAAAGATTCGAGTACATTTCCGTTTATTGACGGAAATTGTTGAAAGGGAATTTACAACTGTGCTGTGCGTTTCCTAACTGATCTGAATTTTAGCATTCTACGTAGAGTATAAAAGAAAATCTATAGATCATATAAAAGGCTTTACAAAAGAATTCGGATATTTTTCTGATTATTGCTGGAAATTCCTCATCTTTCAAACCTATTAAATGGTGAAAGTTTGCTAAAGTATTCTGGAGTTGTTGGAAAGCGTTTCATAATCTATGCTTTGCGTAAGATTTTTCGTTCTTGTTACTTTTATTTTATAATTTTACTCTAAGTTTTTATGGAACCCATCATGAAAATATAAAACAATTTTAGAAATGGGCATTCGGATTAATCAGAATAAGGAAATCAATATTTTTATTTAAAAATACGGTTGAGAATACAGTAGAACCCCGCTGATCCGAAATTCCGGTTAATCCGAACAGATTTTATTTTCGAAAATTATACTTGAACAGATTAAACATTGTACACGAATATAAAATGACAACGTGCTCTGTTGTCCTACTCGTAGAAGCCATCTTAAGAAAATCTGGAATACCTGTTCATTTACTTGTCACTATAAAATTCTTTTCTAAACTGCAAAAAGTATTTAATTCAGATGATAAAAATTTATTTTTCCTTTCAACAGTTTGATTTTGCAAATTATCTTCAAAAATGTTTTTTTCTTCACCCCTCGTCGACCTGGTAATTGAGCTATTTATAGATTTGCGATTTTGAACCGTTTGTAATGGGTTTTACGTAATTCCTCATTCTGAAGTTCCATTAAATTATTAATAACACCGTGAGTGATTAAACAGGAATACTATTTTTTCCGAAAGTCGTGCCGGATTATCCAGCATGCCGGACCTTAGAATGCCGGATTACAGGATGTTTAGTATGCTACTGAGTACTTATAACTTACATTTTTTATAGCACGCATCTTTTTCTTTTCTATTTTTATCAGAATTTCGGGTAATCGGAATTTTTTGCAATCCGAACTGGCACCGATCCGAATTAGTTCGGATTAACGGGGTTCTACTTACATATTTTTTACTGTTCCCTGTACTTGAGTAATTTTAGTCTTGCTGCGTCGAACATTTAAATGCCATCATTTGAAATATTGATACGAAAGAAGCTTGTCCGTGTAAGTGAAATTAAATGAGGCCATTCCACAGCAGATTATTTCACGCCTACTCAAATAATTCAGAATAAAACTTCTGCTAATTCGTAACAGCTGCCGAAACAGTTTATTTCCGATTATTGTTCGTTCAATAACTTTTGAAATACCGCATTTATTCATGTACTTTTGCCATTTTAACACTTTCGAACAAAGTTGAAAATTGTTTATGCATTCGGTTTGCCTGTCCGTTTCTCCACGCTCTAACTCTCCTAAATGTACTCGGATTTTCATAAATTTGATAAACGTTATATTTGGGATCACCTAAGCATAAGCATGTTTGGTATTGTATGTGAAGTATGTGGGATTAATAGTTCTTTTACAGGGGCACCCAAAAGAATCCCATTACATTATGGTATGTGGGGCAAAATCGTTTGCAGAGTATTTTAATGATATTACGATATTTCAAATGTATTTAAACTAATATAAATCACTGAATATATCACTAGAAGATGATTGTCGTTCATTTGCAGGAATACCCAAAAGAAATCGATTACAGTACTATTTTGAGTAATAATGGCTGGAAATGCGTTTTCAATTTTGGCATGAACTTTTAAATGTAACTACAGTCGAACCCGGTTAAGACGCGTTTCAAGGGAGTGGACCAAAGTCGCGTATTAAGCGGGATCGCGTATTAAACGTGATTTGTATAATGTTACAGGAACTGGTCTTATTTACGCATTTAAACGTATAAATGAACTTTAGAGCTTTCATTTATATGTTTACGGTCAAAAATTGTGTCTTTTACATTAGATTTAGATTTAATTGTATTCCATTTTCACTGATTATTTCTTTTTATAGGACTAACTGGAATAACAATGGAAAATAAACATGGATTCAAACAAGGCTTTATTGACGATTAATACGTGGCAACTAAAAATAAAACAACAAAAATAATTTCCCCACAAGATTAGTTTTTTTTAACAGAAAGAAAAAAAATTAAATCTTTGAAGTACAACCGAGTTTTAAAAATCATATTTAGTACTTGTAACAAGGAATACCATTATAATCTGTCCTTCTTTTTAATACAAGAAAAACTATTCTTATTAATCTTGTGTAAAAAGTAAAGAAAATATAAAAGAATTAGCCAACTGCAGTCATATTTGTTTATACGTTACAACTTTCATTTTTTGTTGCCTATAATATGCATTATAAATCATGGTAGTGATATAATGTACGTTTGAAACCTCACTAATAACTGGTATGATCATGCCTAATCCTAATAATTTTTATAACATATATGAGTATCCTGAATTCATCTATATCTCTCTAATACAGTAAAAACATACACGAAGTCAGAGACAAAGGATCTTACGAGGCGGGATCAAAGAAGAATCGCAGTTTTGCTAATTTAGCGGGGTTTTGTTTTCTTCAACTATCTACCACTATTTTCTATTACTAATTTTTGCCTTTATTAATATGTTATTAAATAAAGTAAATAATACTATTCGGGAACAGCGTTTCAGTGTTTCTTATCTGAATAAAAAAAATCCACTAAATTGGCAACACTCCAGAAGAGAGGAGGAAATGGTCAATGAATTCACGTCTTAAGCGTGATTTTTTCCTCAAAGGACCGAAAATTTATCGCGTATTAAGCGGGATCGCGTAATAACCCTTCGCGTATTAAACGTGATATTTTTGCATTAGCTTTATGGGCGATGTTTAAGGGACCGGAAAAGATCCGCGTATTAAGCGGGATCGCGTATTAACCGTGAGCGTCTTAACCGGGTTCCACTGTATTATTAACCCACCACGAGATGAGACTTGGGAAACACCCTCTTTTAGATGAGTCTATTTAACGGAAGGTGTACAAGGCGATACTGTGGGAGAAAATGACCCCTCTGTTTCAGTTTGACCATTCCCCACTAAGAGCTAGGGGTTGCAATGAAATAATTTTCGCGCCAATTTTAACTTGGTCATTCCTTGAAACCAGTTTTCCTTCTCTCGGTTAGCTGTGTTTTATTCTCTCTCTCTGTTATTTAGTTATCTTGCCATTTTTAAACTGTTTTTTTTCAAAACAATTTTTTTTTTTTAAAATATTAAACATGTCCTCAAAAGGGAAAACAATTCATTCTAAAGAAAGAATGATTGTACATAAAGTACAGCACAAAATTAAAGAAAAAAGTCCTTCCGGCCAGTGCCGGGAGGAAGAGGTAGCTTTCATATTCCTTATTTTTAAAAAGCCAACTTATATTATTCAAACACACGAAGCTCAATTAAGTGGAAACCGAATGTAGGAGATTCAATACTAATTTTTATCAATACTAAATCATTATGAATGAGAATTTCGCGAAATTAGTCAGCTTTATCCAAGCTGCTTTTATTTAAAGTCACTTATATTTGGCTGCCAAATTCGGCGATTTCTTAAAGTGCCTGCCATTTTAAGACAACATGGTAGATGAGGCTAACCAGTGAACTTGGTCGAGACCTTAGTAATTGCTGTGCACATGCTCACTAATATCGGAATCGGTTGATATATACGAGTGCTGTCGCATGCAAAAAATCAGATTTTTCAAAATGTCACCCACTTTAGAAATTGAATCTGCTATATCTGAGCCATTTTTTAAGATAAAGACAAACAAAAAATGCTCCTGAATCCTTATATCAAGGTCAAATACTTAAGAAAGAAACCTTTTTCAATTTCTAATTTTTTTGCACCTCACTTTAAATATAATTTTTTTTAATTTAATGGCCGCCATTTTGAAACAAGAAGGCTGATGAAGCAGGCCAGCGAACTTGGTCGAGATATTGATGTATACTATCCACATGCCTTCTTCCATCGAAATAGGCGAATACGTGTGGTATCGCGTGACAAATACAAGATCGTTTCAAAGTGTTAGCCATGATAGAAATTCAAAGTGCTATAATTCAACCACTTTTTAAGATATAAACAAAAAAACAAATTTTCAGAAACAAAAACTGCTCCAGAGTCTTTGTATCAAGTCCAAACACATAAAAAAAATCTTTTTCATTTTCCAATTTTTTAATACCTCATTTTAAATTTTAAATTACATTTAAAAAAAAAAATGGCAACCCTTTTGTAACAAGATGGCGAATGAAGCTGGCCAACGAACTCGGTCGAGACATTGGTGTGTACTATGTACAGACCAAGTTACATTCAAATCGGTTCATAAATACGCCTGTTATCGCGTGACAAAAATCAGGTCGTTTTAAAATGTCAGCCACAATAGAAATTTAAAATGTTATAACTCAGCCATTTTTTTAGATGTAGACGAAACAAAACCTGTTCCGGAATCTTTGTATTAAGGTCAAACACATACCAAAAAAATCTTTTTCATTTTCCAATTTTTTGGTATCTCATTTTAAATTTAATTTTTTTTTTAATTTTTTTAAATGGCCACCATTTTGAAACAAGATGGCGAATGAAGCTGGTCAACGAACTCGGTTGAGTTATTTGTGTGTACTATGTACACACCAAGGTACATCCAAATCGGTTCATAAATACGTCTGTTATCACGTGGCAAAAATCAGGACGTTTCAAAATGTCAGCCACGCTAGAAATTCAAAATGCTATAACTCAGCCATTTTTTAAGATATAGACGAAACAAAAACTGCTCCCGAATCTTTTTATCAAGGTCAAACACATAAAAAAAAAATATTTTTTCAATTTTCAATTTTTTGCTACTACATTTCAAATTTAAATTTTTCTTAAAATTTTAAATGGCCGCCATTTTTAAACAAGATGGCGGATGAAGCTGGTCAACGAACTCGTTCGAGACATTGGTCTGTACTATGTATAAACGAAGTTACATCCAAATCGGTTCATAAATACGCCTTTTATCGCGTGACAAAATTCAGGACGTTTCAAAATGTCAGCTTTGCTAGAAATTCAAAATGCTATAACTCAGCCATTTTTTAAGATATAGACGAAACAAAAACTGCTACGGAGTCTTTGTATAAAGGTCAAATACATAAGAAAAAAATATTTTTCCATTTTCAATTTTTTGGTACCACATTTCAAATTTAAAATTTTTTAAAAAATTTTAAATGGCCACCATTTTGAAACAAAATGGCGGATGAAGCTGGCCAACGAACTCGGTCGAGACATTGGTATGTACTAGGTACACACCGAATTACATCCAAATCGGTTCATAAATACGAGAGTTACAGTGTGACATAGGTCAGATATATATATATATATATATATATATATATATATATTGATATATATATATATATATATATATATATCAATTTTGAACGGAGGGTGGTTTCGGGGTCTGGGGGTCATGATCGATGAAAATATACCAAAATTTTTTGAAATCGCTTTCCTCCGAACGGCTGCAATAGGTAGCTTTTTGTAAAGAAAGCTACCTAAAAGTTCTTCCACACTGAAACAGCAAGTCGCTTATAATTTTACATCAGGATCCAGGAGCTCCCCTCCCCCCTTTTCAGTGCATTTCTTAATTTAACTTATTTCATATATATATTCTTCATTTTAAAAAATGCGGTCTGGGCTACGAATTTTAGATGCATCTATTTTTTAATATTTCCCTTCGTAGATTTTTTTTTCTGTCCATAGAGCAAAAAATAAACGTAGAAAAGATCAAAACAGGCGTTTTGAACAGAATTTTCGGACGCGACAGCACAGAAATAAAGAAAAAAAAATACTGCCATTCTGAAACAGCAAGTCGCTTATAATTTTACATCAGGAGCTTCCACCCCACCACCCACTCCTTTTTTAAAGTGCATTTCTCAATTTAACTTATTTCATATATATATTCTTCATTTAAAAAAAATGCGGTCTGGGCTACGGATTTTAGATGCATCTATTTTTTAATATTTCCCTTCGTAGATTTTTTTCCCTGCCGATAGAGCAAAAAATAAACGTAGAAAAGATCAAAACAGGCGTTTTGAATAGAATTTTCGGACGTGACAGCACAGAAATAAAGAAAAAAAAAATACTGCCATTCTGAAACAGCAAGTCGCTGATAATTTTACATCAGGAGCTTCCACCCCACCTCCTCCTTTTTTAATGTGCATTTCTTAATTTAACTTATTTTATATATCTATTCTTCATTTTAAAAAATGCGGTCTGGGCTACGGAATTTAGATGCATCTATTTTTTAATATTTCCCTTCGTAGATTTTTTTTCTGTCCATAGGAGCAAAAAATAAACGTAGAAAAGATCAAAACAGGCATTTCGAACAGAATTTTCGGACGTGACAGCACAGAAATAAAGAAAAAAAAATACTACCATTCTGAAACAGCAAGTCGCTTATAATTTTACATCAGGAGCTCCCCCCCCCCCCTCCTTTTTTAAAGTGCATTTCTTAATTTAACTTATTTCACATATATATATTCTTCATTTTAAAAAATTCAGTCTGGGCTTTGGATTCTAGATGCATTTATTTTTTAATATTTCCCTTCGTAGATTGTTTTTTCTGCCCATAGAGCAAAAAATAAACGTAGAAAAGATCAAAACAGGCGTTTTGAATAGAATTTTCGGACATGACAGCACAGAAATAAAGAAAAAAAAATACTGCCATTCTGAAACAGCAAGTCGCTTATAATTTTACATCAGGAGCTTCCACCCCACCACCCACTCCTTTTTTAAAGTGCATTTCTTAATTTAACTTATTTCGTATATATATTCTTCAATTTAAAAAATGCGGTCTGGGCTACGGATTTTAGATGCATCTATTATTTTTTAATATTTCCCTTCGTAGATTTTTTTTTTTTTTTGTCCATAGAGCAAAAAATAAACGTAGAAAAGATCAAAACAGGTGTTTTGAACAGAATTTTCGGACGTGACAGCACAGAAATAAAGAAAAAAAAATACTGCCATTCTGAAACAGCAAAGTCGCTTATAATTTTACATCAGGAGCCCCCCTCCTCCTATTGTCAAGTGCATTTCTTAATTTAACTTATTTCATATAGATATTCTTTCTTTTTAAAAACGGACTACAGATGCATGTATATTTTAATATTTCCTCTCGTAGATTTTTTTTTCTGTCCATCGAGCTAAAAATAAATTAAGAAAAAGGCCATAGTTGGATCATTAATTTGTCTTAAAATTTTTTAGTAATTATATTATAAATTAAGCTGGTAAATTAAAAATAAAATCTTTAATTATTTCTTTATTTTATTTTATTTTTTAAATTTTTCATTGACTATTGTGTTAAATTATATCTTTATTGGTTATTAAAAGTATTTAAAAATACATTAAGTTTTATGATAATATAAGTTAAAAGTCCAAAATATGATATTATTACCTTTACAAAAATACAATTCAAATGATTATTCTTAAAATGAAAGATGTGCTTAAATAAAGTAAATTAGTATTTAAGTATTTTGCTATTACAAAAAGTCGAGATGTAATTCATTTATTTAAAAAGAAAAAATACTATTTTTTAACATAATTTTTAATAAATTATACTTAAACAAAAATAATTAATTCTCTGTATTATCGTAATAATTAAAAAGTAACATAGTTTATATAAATTTTTAACGCTTTTATGTAATTCCCCTTTAAAGTCAATAATATATATATAAATAGCGCCAAAACTTCGCATATTTGGGAAATATGGCAACCTTTCCTTTTTTCCTCTACGGCGCGGCGTAGAGAAGGCAAATCCTCGCTCCGATTTGGAAGAAATGGGTTCGTCTTAGACTACGTCACGTATGATTGACAGGTCTCTTCTCGTCGTGGGTCTTTTTTTGCATTTTACTAGTTGTATATAAATTCTATATCTCATATGCAGGGCTGCATAAAAGAATTCACGTTCCATTCTCCTTATTAGCGGAAATTGCTGAAGGGGAAATTTCAACTAATGTATATATGCATTTCTTAACTACACTAAATATTGGTATGCATGTAGTTAATAGATACAAATCTATATATACAGGGCTGCTCAAAGAATTAAGATAATTTTCCGATTGTAGATGTAAACAGCTGAAATTGGGTTTTCAAGTGTGTTATGCATTTCCATATGGTTGAATTAGACATAATATTTTAACTTATTAAACGGTGCAGTATGGTTATATTATTCTGAATGTGTTGGAAAGTGTTTCATAATTTATGTTTAAAGCAAGATTTTTCCTTTCTTGTTTTTCTAGAAGTGGAGATGCCAAAAGTACGCGAGTTTTTTTTACACTTTCCAAAATAGTTGAAAATAGTTTATGACTTTAGTTTATCTGGCCATCTACCTTGACCGACTGTCTGTTTGTGCTCTAACTGAAGTAAATATACACGAATCACTATATAATCGGTATGTGTTACTGATATATATTGTGGCATGTTCGGTATTGAAAATGAAGTGTGTAGCTTATACAGTTCGTTTACAGAGACGCTCAAAATAATTTCGTTACATTATGGTCTATGGGGAAATTCGTTTGCAATGTATTTTAATGATATTTCCCCAATGCAAACATATTGAAATTTATATACAACACTGAACTGTTCTACAAGATGCTTACTGTAGAATATGATGAACATAGCATTTTTCGTTCATTTACAGGCACACGCAAAAATATAATTTACCGTGCTGTCTATGAACAATAATTGCTGGAAGTGTATTTTCAGTTGTGGTATGTTTTTTTTAAATTGTAAAATTTCAGGATTTTTTTTCTTGGGCTTTTTTTTTTTTTTTTTCATGTTATTCATTTTCTCGAAATGAAACTTAGAGAAAGAAGAGCAATAGCTATCTGTGTAATATGAATCTAACGTTTATATAAATGAGCAATTTATTATTTTAAAGAAAATGTATCAGGATTTCAACAGTAGTTAGACAGTTTTTTAACGAATAGAAAGATTTTTTTAGAAGAATTCTGATGAAATGATTCTGCAAGCAAATACAGGGAGAAGTTTTAAAAATTCTTATAGAAACATTCAATGTAATTAAATTAAATCTCTTTTAAGCATGAAAACGATTTTATCATTTCTTGATCTTACTGAGATGTATTTGCCAAATTCGACACCACAAATTGCTTATACACTTTTAATTCTTTTTTTTAACGCATTTTTTTTTAATCTAATATCCAAAATGTTCTTCATTTACTCCGAATTCTCTTCCAGTTACCATATTACATTTCCCTCCCAGCAGAGCAGTTTAAAAATTTTGGTGTTTTTTTTTTTTTTCCTAGAATGTAAAAAAAATCAACACAAATATTTAACAGGTCTAATGAAATTGCATTAGTTAAAATTTATGATCAAATTGCATCACTGATGAAATAGGTTAATGAAATTACATCTGCACACAGTGGAAAGCCGCGGGAAAAAAATAGAGAATTTGTTTAAGAGTCTAAATGAAATTTGTAAAATGAAGGACTTTAAGATACGTTAGATCATTATTGCTAGATCCTATTTTATTTATTTAAACAAGGTTATCCAACATGGTCTTTCCTGGCTACATAACGTAGTACCCAGAGTAGAGAGCATAGGTGAAAATCTTTTTTCATTGAAAACTGTAATAGATATTCCATATAATGTACTTGTAACCGACTAAAAGCCCCAAAAAGCATTTTTATATGATACCAGTTACTTAACTAAAGTTTTGAAGTTTAAAAAAGCGACACTTTCATATTATTATTAGCCATTTGGAAATGGTTGTTTTTTTCGGTCGAGGATGGGGTCAAATGATGCTCGCATTTTATTTTTTTTAACGAAATTCAGCGATGTTCTTTACTTTTAGAAGAATTTTTATTTGAATAGGTAATAGAAGGGCATAAAATCGTTAAAAATTGTTTGAATAGGTAATCGAAAGGCATAAAATCGTTAAAAATTGAAAAAGTTACAAAATGGGTAGGCGCAAATTATCAGACATGGAAAAATCCAAAGCCAAAGACCGACGCCGAAATGAAAATCGTCTTGCAAAGCAAAAATTGAGGTCTTCAACTCATTATGTAGGCCATGAAAATCGAGGTCTTCAACTGATTATGTAGCCCATGAAAATCGAGTTCTTGAACTGATTATGTAGCCTCTGAAAATCGATTACAGAATAAAAGACGAACGCGAAAAAGGAAACAATCTAATGTTTAATCGATTGATTGTAAAAGGCCATGTCTCGAGGGGGTCCAATCCACTAGCCACGGCGTTTTACAATCGCACTGCAAATAGAGGCGTCTTAAATTTAGACACATATGTGACTGAAAAAGAATTTCAGTCACTTAAGTGTCTGAATCTGAAAATTCAGACATAACAGACGTCTAAATTTAAGGGACTGTTCAAATATTACGTAAGCATGTTTTTGGCATTTTTTGACCCCCCCTCCTCCCTTGTCAGCAAAAATAAGCAAATCGCAAACCCCCCCTTAATAATTACGTAAGAAAATTGCAACCCCCCCCCCTCCACTTAAAAAAAATTAGTACACTATACAAATAAAAAAAAACTCTACTCGACTTAAAAAAAAATAATAATAAATGCTTGTTTTATTTCCTTACAATTCTATTTAAGAAAATTTCTCAGATCACAATTTTAGAAGAACTTAGACATATGAAAAATTAAAATTTGAACATGCCCATATCTATTCCGATGCTGACCACGGCTGCTCAAGCCATTTTTCCATACTTGTTATGATATTGGTTTCCAGTTTTACTTGATTATCTTCATCGCTTTCTTTTCGGATGCAATCTTGATCAACTTCATCTTTCTTGATACACTCGACATCTTCTGTATCTTTCACGAATTTTACGAAGCACATAAGTTCATTTGCTCGACGAGCAGCAATTTTCAATGGTCGTATAAGGCAGGCCTTCTCGCTTTTTCCACTGAGCTGAATTTTTTTGTGTCTGTTTGCTGACTCCCGAGATGCATGATATTGGCCACAACTTCCACAAGTTCTTGGGAATAATTGCAATTTTATGGAAGGGCAAAAATAATCATACAGCGTCTTTAAAAATCCCTTTGCTGCAATATTGAGATTTAAGGGCAGACGGAAACTTAAATCTAGAAATTCCCCTTCCTCACTTATAATGATGTCATTTTACGATTGTATCATTTTAATTGGAGGAGGAATGAATCGTCCTTTTAATATATGAAATAATCCACTACGTGCAGGAGAGCAACAATTCTTTTTTTCGCATTTTATAATTTGCAGCCAGTATTGATTTTCTTGTAAGTGCTTCGAATACCAATCCAAGTCAAACCAAGAGAGTCTGGTTCGCCTGAATCAACATATGTGGCAGTAACAGGATAACCGTCAATGTTTAATGAGTTCCAGATATCTGCGAGAGTTTTACCAGCATATGCAAAGTTATTTTGCTCTATTTCTTCATCAATAGTGCTACCGTTCTCATCGAGATGGGAACCATAATGGTCATAAGGGTGTATAAGTCCAGACAGTTCTCGACTGAGTGGTGCCATTCGCCTTTCTACTCAGTTATGTGCACTTCTTCCAGGAGCATTGCACGCAATGAAATTTCCATCCAAATCATGCTTTTTGAAATGGTTAATAGCAAACGATATAACTTTCTGGTAGCGGAGATTCTCGTCTGGAGCTCTATCAACCGTAACTATGATTACAGGTTTGATGAAACCCTCTTCTGTTTTCACTAATTTTTCAAAGTCTTTGAGTATTAATAGAGTTTCAAAATCCTGAGCATGAGCATTTGCTGTGGAAGAACTGTGTTTCCCACTTCTTATAGCAATAAACGTTGGACCAGAATAACCTATGGCTTTACTTTGACCTGCCATGCCAGGAGCAATCACAATACCAGCGTAAATAGATGGGATAAGTTTGTGGCGTTCAGCGATGACCCACTCGTGGTAGGGTAAGGATACACGATACTCCATATGCATCAGTATCGGGGACTGTTTATTGGCTGCTGTAATTCCCAAAGGTACGCGCACTATGGCATCCTATGAAGGAAGAAACAGTTGCATGGGTCCAAGAATTGAATCTAAAGTTTCTATATAGCGGATGGATGTTACTGCAAATTGGGTATCAATGTGAGATCGGTAATAACCAGTCTGAACCCAAGAAAGTTTTATCGGCACTGTGGTGACATGTCTTCGACCCTCGATGGTTGAGGAATTTTTTGGAAGCAAACGAAGATATGTTCCACTCATGCTTATTGCAAAACCAACCTTTTTCAGTTCTACAGTCAAGTTATCGAGAGTTTTGACACTTCGTATTGACTCGCTTCTTCTTTTTGCATCTGCAGCGCTTCCAATAATAGCTATGTCTGATATTGCCTTAAGCAATAATGGTTGATCTACATTTAAACTTGGTCTTTCTACTGATTTCCCCAGAGCTATTTTTTTTTAATGTCTGGATTATCATGGCAGATTTCTTCAAGCTTTGTTCGTTTGGTGGTTCGATGTTTTCTTTGGTATTCATCAGTTTGTCGTTTCCTTTTTAAGGATTGTTTTTCTTTTTTTAGATCACTGGAAACCTTATTTATTGTTTTTGAATTTGAGATACACTGGTTTCAATTCAATTGGATTACATTTCATTTTTAGTAGGGTACAAAATTTGAAAACAGTTAGAGGATTATCTGCTACAAAACTTACATTATTTTTAAATTTTTTCCCCCATGGATACATTAATTTTCGAGTTATTTGAAAAGAAAAAATAAGGTTTAGCTTGGCTACGCCATATTTAAAAAGTAATAACTCATTTTTTGACATTTCTTTGGTCTTTATTTATTCCCATTCTGACCATGTTTCGCCAAGACTACATGGTCATTTTATCTTATCTATCCTTTTTCCAATTTTTACAAGTAATCATGTAAACTAAAAGTTATGATAAAATATATTTAAAATTTTAAAAATAAATTGATTATAATTACCTTTATAAAATAATCAAGAAAGACTGATTTCTTTTTGGTTGCCTTACGCAGTTCGTCCTCAATTATTTTTAGCCCCAATACCTCTAACTCTTTGTCAGTTTTAGAAGACTTTTTGTACTGCCGCCACACATCATTAGATTTACATTGGATATCCTTCAAAGGTTTATCTGATGCAGACTTTTTGAAACTTTCAAAAAGTTTTTTACACAAGATTTCTCGAAATGAAGACATATTTCTGATTTTATTTATTTTAAACACCACTACACTACAGTACTGAGAGTTTTTCAAAACTTAAGAGACACCAGACAGTAGAGCAGTCGGTCATTTTGGTTATGGGGTTCAACCACTTGACAGAGGAGGGGTGGAAACAAAAAAGATGGAATTTTACTTACGTTTTGGAAGCTTTCCCGGAAGACTCATATTGTCACAATACAACATATCGCATCCGTCTATTCAATTCTATTCTATTCTATTCTCACAATTGGAAATAGTAGTAAGTTCTCAGAGATAATAAGACCTCATGCACAGGGCTTAATTTGCATCGGAGCCGAATGGAGCTCAGCTCCGGTACTCCTCCATTCTTAGTAAATATTTAAATATTGGTCGGAATTCAGAGGAGCTCATAAATACAGGGCTCCGGAGCCCAGTGTAGCAACGCTTCCGAAAAAACGAAACCTAAATTACCCTTTCATTCCTTCCCATATCCAAGTTTTGCATTTTTTTTTATCAAAACAATTATATGTGACGTAATGTGTCGCACACGTAGGAGATGGAGATGAAAAGGATTCAATTTTTATATCAGTTTGTTGTCTTGGCTAGAAAGCAGTCGAGAAGGGTTTCCCCTTTTTCTATAAAAGCATCGAATCTTTCCAATAACGGGGTTAAATTTTTAATTTAATCTGATTTTCAGGGGCTCACCACAAAAGATCGTTATACGGAAGGAATCGATTGTAGTTTAAGATATGCTCCTTTTTTAGGAAATTGAAAGACGTTGTTCCATTCTTCAGCATATAAATATAAATCTCTGTAAATTTGATTCAGTTTTTCATAAAAATGCATAGCTGCGAACTATTCCTTTTTGGTGTTAACACTATTTCCGAATCATAATCCTTACCACATTTAATCGTAGAATTCTGCAATTAACAACATTAAAATTAGGCAAAGAATTCTATTCGGAAGGAGTGATAGCTAAAAAGTGGAATAGTTCACAACTAAGTATATGCTGATAGATACATTTATTTTTTTTATTTTTCTATAGAAAAAAATACTTTCCATTTTGGCAAATAATGTATGAAATATAAATATGCAGATTGCAGTGGAAGGAGGGGAGGAGGACGGTATGCCTCTTAGTACCGGTACTTTTTTGTTAGAAATTAAGCCCTGCTCATGCATCAAACATGAACAGTCACCTCTAGATAAAAGAGATTGTTTATGTTTTCCTTGTGCGGTCAAAATAGCTGACATCAGAACTTCAAGTTAAATATTCTTTTGCTATTTCTTTTTTTTCAATTTGAAATTTTTAATAGGTTTTTTTTTTTTTTTTTACAAGTTAAGAGATTTTGAAAATGTCTTACATAAGCATCGTTCAAACTCCCCCTCCCCCCTTGTCAGCAAAAATAAGCAAAGCGATAACCCCCTCCCCCCCCTTAGGTGCTTACGTAATATTTGAACGGCCCCTAAGACACATAAATGTCTTACTATGATCATGCTATAAACGAACCGAGAAACATGTGTAAATTATCCAACAACTGTCTGATTTTAAGACGATACGCTCCAAGCGATAGTTAAACATCATCTTTGGTACTATTCTTAACAGCCAATCAGAACGCTGATTTCCGCGCGTGTCATCTACAGCACCTTCATGAGATAAGAACAGAAACAATTAAATTTTCACCGCCGCCATTGCTTGGATTAAAAGGAAATGTGTTAATCTGGGTATTTATTGAACGAACGAGTAAGTCATATTTAATTCTAATATTTTATTCCGATAGATTTTCATCCCTTTGAATATGAGTGAAATCGTTTATAAAAATTTATCTCTTTTCTGTAGTTTAATGCTAAATTTTTGATTTCACTAACGGTCGTCTGTTATATGCCTTCTTAATGTAACGGAATGAAATATAATTGTTTTGAAAATTAAATAGCAATGCTGTAATTCTATTTGCTTGACCTTTGTAAATAAACGAATGAGTGATAGTTTAATCTTCATTTTCGATAGGGTGATGTGAAATAATTATAATTTGTCTTTGCTCAAAAACAAAACTTGCAACATAGATTTGAAAAGTTGAATGATTCATCGCTTCATTTATCAGAGATAAAAACATTAAATTGAAGCCATTTGTAACTGTGTTTATTCTATGTTTGTTTTTTACTGTTTACTGACTATAAACGCTTGTAGTATATGACATCAGGCATTTATTTTATTTTTTGTTATTATTATTATTTTGGAGCTAAATATGATGATTCATATTTTTATGATATTAGGAAAAGTTTTCAGATGGAAAAAAAGCATTAATATTGTGAAATTTGACTGTATATATTGCAGTTTTTAATCACGGAACTAAAACTTTATAAAGATTTATTCTTATTGATTTTTTAATTTATTATTGAAAATCGTAAATTTGGATATCCAATGTTTGAGATTTAAAATTTACCAAATTTCTAAAAATAATATGAATTTTTTATATCATCCAGTAAAATTTTTGAAAAAACGGAGAAACATTTTATTCATATTTTGCAGTTTACGTTATCATAGCTGCCAACTCTTCCGCTTTTTCAGACCACAAAAATTTTATAGAAATTTTTGCCTTATATAATCGGCAGATTACGGCGATTTAAAAAGGTAAAATTTTCCATAAAATTTTTGTGGTCTGAAAAAGCGTAAGATGTTGGCAGCTATGCGTTACTGTTTAGCAGTATAATTATAAAGTTTAATTAATATTTTTTGTGTTTTTTAAATTGGTATATTAATTTTTTTTTAATTTATATGCAAGCATTTTTTTGCGATATTTTGTTCATGATTTTAAATTTTTAAAATTGAGTAACGCGAGAAATAATTATTAAATTTCCTTTTACTGCAATCGAATTTGCAACGTTTCTGGTACAAGTAATTGTTGGCACTAAAAATAATTACACATGATAATTTAGACATAAATAAAGAGTTGTTTATGCCTTGATATGAAGTTTATGTATAAAACTGCCTTATATTTTTAAAAGTTCGTATTTACTTATATGATACAGTATTAAATATATTTTTAAGCCATTTAATAATTGCTTTTTTATGTTCAAAACGTTTTTCAAACAATTAAGAATAGTACATATACTGTATGATATATATTCTTTTTACTTTCTATTTTCTTCTGTTTTTTTTTTCTATTTCTTAGATCAATATTTTCTTATCAAATATATAAAATCTATTTAGCTCATATTCAAAGGATACAAAGTTTACTGGAATAAAAAATAAAATAAATTAAATATGACTTATATCGTGTTGTTCCATAAAAAAGAATAATAATGATATACATTTTTAAGCAATAGCGGGTGAAAATTTTAAATTGAATACGGAATATGTTTAAAGAAAATTATACACATATTCCGAAGAATGATATATAAAATTAGATACCAAACTGGTGTTTACTTTTAACTAAACAATGAAAAATTACCACACATTTAAAAAGAAAAAATAATCTTACACATTTTTACTACTTAAAATGACTTAACGATTTTATTTATATGTTCTTAAATGACAAATACAAAAATGGCTAAGTTTTGAAATTAGAAGTAATTTTTTTTCTCAATGCTATTAAAATAGGATATTTATTTACTATTTTATTATTTACTGATGGTTATATAGCTGTTGTGCTTATCATCAGATACATATGTAAAATTGCCTATGGGGCAAAATCTAATTTTTGAATTATATGAAATTTCCTTTTTTTTTTGGGGGGGGGGGGGATTTTCTTGCCCATTTTCGCGTACACGGGATTTTTTAAATCTCTTTCGACATTCCACCGAGTATGATAAATATTTTGAACTTTTAGAGTAGGACAAGATAAAAAAAAATATATATATATATATCCATATACCTTAAAAACCCTTAATAGCGGACACTTCGGGACCGCGAAATTTGTCCGATAATCGGAGATGCCTGCTTTTGTGAGGTAAAAATAATAAAAATATGTATGCTTTGCGGATCACAAAAGTATTCGCTAAATCGAAGTATCCGCTATTCGTGAATGTCCATTAACCTCCATAACGGATACTCCCGAATACCGGGCATCTGTATTTAGCTAACCATACTGCAGGGTTGCATTTTTTGTAAAAGGACTCCTTGATTAAAGCATGGGTAGTGCCCCGTTCTCTTACGATTTTAGTTCCCCCCAAATTTCGTGAGCAATATTTGCGAAGCTTATATTTTAAATCTGTTTCGAATTGTACTGATTATAATCAATATTTTGAACTTTTAAAGTAAAATAAGATTAAAAACAAAATTTTAAAAAATCTAATATTTAGATAAATATTTTTTCTTTTTAATCTTATTCTACTCCTGAAGTACAAAATACTCATTATAATTAGTACAATGTCGTAAAAGATTTAAATTATCAGCTTTATGAAAATTGCATACTAAAATTGGGAGCACCAGAAAATCAGGCGGTATGGGGGTAGAGGGGGCAAGACAACGGCCAGATATTTTTCCAGTATTCAGCGTGGTCAAACATGGCTACATAAAATGCTTACAAAAAATGTCTGCGATTCAGACGTTTCAAGTGTCTGAAATTCAGTCGCAAAAAGTGTCTGAAAAAATTCAAACATTTTAAAATGTCTGAAAATTGAACACTCCGTTTCAGACACTTAAGTGACTGAATTTCAGACATTTTAATTTACAGTGCGGTCGATTCTAACCGGGAAAAATTGAGCTCAACGTAGGTAATTTGTCGCAATCTGTGGATGATTCCGTGGACCTGCTTTCGATTTGTAAACTGTTTTTCTTCTCGAAACGGGACTTGGAGAGTTTATCGATGAAGGTTTTGGTCATCTGAAATTTGACCTTTGTGATCTGTTGTTGAAGAGGATGCGACGGAATTTGGTGGACGAAACCTAGATTTTTCGGTTAAATTTGTTACGAAAGTGATTTGTCGCGACCGGTGGATGATTCGATGGAACTGCTTTCGATTTTTAACCTCTTATCTTTCTCGGCTTCTCTTGTCGAAATGCCCCAAAATTAAAACTATATTAAGTAAAAAAAAAAAAAAAAAAAAAAAAAAAAAATCCAAATGGTCGTTGTAATCTATTAAATTACAATTTTTTATTTATTTTTGTTATTATTATTATACTGCACATCAGGCCCCCTAACTGCCGGGCCATATGAGGTACATTTCACTGGTACACTGGTACATTTCACGAAATCTAGATTTTTCGGTTAAATTTGTTACGAAAGTGATTTGTCGCGACCTGTGGATGATTCGATGGAACTGCTTTCGATTTTTAACCTCTTATCTTTCTCGGCTTTTCTTGTCGAAATGCCCCAAAATTAAAACTAAGTAAATATTTAAAAAAAAAAAAAATCCAAATGGTCGTTGTAATCTATTAAATTGCAATTTTTTATTTATTTTTGTTATTATTATTATACTGCAGATCAGGCCCCCTAACTGCCGGGCCATATGAGGTACATTTCACTGGCCCCTCTGGATACTGTACAACATGTTTACTGATTTTTGTAAAAATAGCACGCATATTCAGAGAGATATAGCGATTTTTTTTTTTAAAGTTAAAAAAAATTCTTGCATGTTTTAGCTTACATCATGCAGGATTTTCAACCAAATTTAACGCCAGCTTCAGACAAATTGGCAAAATGTAGTAGAAACAATATAATGCAATTGGGATATAAATACAGTAGGGCGCCGATTATCGGAACTCCAATTAACCGAACTTCCAATTATCCGAACAGCTTATTTCTCTCAAATTTTTTTAACCGAACTTCCAGTTACCCGAACTTCCAATTATCCGAACAGCCTGTTTCTCTCTCTCTTTTTTTTTTAACGAACTTCCAGTTACCCGAACAGCCCATTTCTCCCCAATTTTTTTTTTAAACCGAACTCGCAATTATTCTTGGCTTGGATTAAAATTTTAAATAAAGAAAAAACTGATAGTGGATCTGAAAATGAGGAATATAAAACAATAAAATAGATGGGATGAATTCTAAGCTGTGAAGAAAATGAAATTAACGAGTGGTTAAATTGTGAAGCACATGGCGCTGGATATCAGATTTTAAATGATGATGAGATTGTGGATGAGATTCATGATACAAAAGAAATTGAAGAAAATGAAAACGAAAGCTCTATAATTAACCCAGGTGCATCAAATAACGAAGCCTTTGAATGTTTGGAAACAGTTATGAAATGGCCCGAAAGGCAGAGGAACGTTTATCCTGTTCAACTAACGTATTTAAGAAGAATTGGAGATATGGTAGGATTAAAAAGAATTACTTCGTTGTAGCAGGTAACAATCAAAAGCTTTTTTGCTTAAGTTATAATCTCTGCAGTTCAGAAAATGATAAAAACAGAAAATATTTTTTTTTTAAATGATAAAAATGTAAACAAATAAAGATTAAAAAGAGCAAAAAAAAACGAACAATTTTTAAACATGCCAGCACTAACTGGTGCTGCCAGTCCTAAGCTTAGATAATGTGTGAAGGTTTTAGTCAGTTTTAGACGTCAGAAACATCCTTAAAATTGTTTGTCCATTTATCCGAACTTTTGCTTATCCCAACTAGGGTCGGTCCCGACTTGTTCGGATAATCGGCGCTCTACTGTATATTAAATATTTTATAAAATATGATATAAAATATTTAGTTGCTCTCTAAAACAGATGACTGATAAGGGATTTTCCACAAATTCTCAATTTTCATTTTCACTTTTTTCAAATTTTTAATTCTTTTTGCATAACCACCAGAGCAAGCCATGATAAAAAGAAGTATCAAAATCGAAGCAGTTGTTCCAAATCTACTCATTGATATTCATTAAATACTAACTTTCTTCTTAAAGCCAGTTAATAAAAAATGACAATTTGTGGAAAATCCGTTATCATTAAGCTGCTTTTAGAGAGCAACTAAAAATCAGCTCACTATATCGCTTATATCTTTCTGAATTTTCACGATATTTGACTGCATTTTTTTATGAGTTGCTCCATAGAGTTGACTATTAAATTATGTAAAAAAATATATATATATATATATCTGTGTTATCATTCGCGCATGCGCAGATAAAAAATATTTTACACAACTGCTCATATTTCATAAAATATTTAATATATTTATATCCCAGTTGCATTATATTGTTTCTAGTACATTTTTCTGAAACTGGCGTTAAATTTGGTTGAAAACCCTGCATGCTATAAGCTAAAGGCATCCAAGACTTTTTTTTAACTTTAAAAAAAATCGCTATATTTCCCTGAATATAAAAAAAAGGTTAGGTTTTAAGATTTTGTTTTAATGGAAAAAAGTAATTGAAACTTAAAAATATATTTATTAAGAATTTAAAAATGTATGCTGTAAGTAAATTTGAATAATTATAAACATATTGCACAAAGTTTAGTTGCTAGTTGCTGGCTGAAAAAAATTATTGATATACGATTGTTTGTAAGAACAGATCTTGTGTTTATGAATATTCATATAAGGAAAAGTTACGATTTGATACTCCTCGCCAGTTAAGGATCGTATTCTATTGCTTTCTCATCAAGTTGATGTTGAAGTTTACAATTTTTGCAGAAAACAATTCAGTTGCAATAAACATTTTGAATTTTAGAAAATTTAGGAATTTTTCAGTTTTAGAATCGATTTATGTTTCGGGTTTTTCGAAAATACTGACCTATATTTTGCCTCAATATAACGGTTGAAGTTCTCGGAACGGAACTTAGGCTACACAGTACAATGCAGATGTCTAGTGTAAAATAGTTTTATGTAATTTGTGAAACGAAGCGAGTTTACTTTGTAAAAAAATATTCTTTATGAAACAAAATTTGCGAATAACCAAGTTAAGAATTCGCGAACGTTGAAATTGTCTTTATTTTTTATTTCGTGAATGATCAAAACTCGCGAATATTAAATCCGCGAATGTTAAGGGATTACTGTATAATAATAATAATAATAATAATATGAAAGTATCGCTTTTATCAAACTTCAAAACTTTAGTTAAGTAACTGGTATCATATAAAAATGCGTTTTGGTATTGTTAGTCAGTTACTAAAAAGTACATTATATGGAATATCTGTTAGAGTTTTCAATTGAAAATGATTTTCACCTATGCTCTCTACTCTGGGTACTACGTTCTGTAGCCACGAAAGACCATGTTGGATAACCTTGTTTAAATAAATAAAATGGGATCTAGCAATAATGATCTAACGTATCCTAACATCCTTCATTTTACAAATTTTATTTAGAATCTTAAGGGTGTTCTCAAATCCAAAAGGGCAACTTTCTGACATAAGTTTTCATTTATTTTTGCTCGAAAATGCATGAAACTAGCTGGTGTTGTTGCTCAGAAACTATGTAATCGAGCTGTTTTTTCCCCCTTTTTTTGCAAACGCAATAGATCTTTCAGAAAATAGTGTCAAAATGGGCATTTTGAACCGAATTTCCGCGCGAAGGAAGAAAGAGCACTCAAGAGTGGGCGAAAAACGTGTTTGTCACGTGATCAAATTCGCTTATAACTCACAAGGAAGGTCTCCATACTGGGCATACTCAGAATATGTTGAAAAAAATGCTAGTGAAAGTACTCATGTATGTCATAAAGGATCAGTTAAAATTAGCGGCGGAATTACAGTAGAAAATATGTAAAAAAATAAAATACTTTCGAATAATTGGCGTGAAAAGACGAAAGCGTCACGCAATTTGGCGAGCAGCACTTTTTCTCGCCAAAAGCAAACGATTTTAATGAATCTGAAAATTGTTTGTTAATTGATTTTGAGAATATGCGGTATTTAATGAATTTAAACGTAAACCATGAAAGAGTTTTTTATTATTATTATTATTACATTTTGTATTATACTTGTTGCTTGTTGCCGATTTGAACGAAATTTTGCCATTGTTTTATTCTCCAACTCACAATTTTTTTAAAAATTTAAACGGCTTTATCGGTTATAAAAATAACTTTTAACGCCAGATGAATAATGCTGCCGTAATACATTTCCATACCGAAGAAGTTGTTTCCATAGCAACAAAGTTGAATCGACAGTGCTCGATGGGGCATATTTTTGTGTTTGGAACAATTTTAATCAATTTAAATTTTGTTTTAAATCGTAAAATATGATAGTTAAAATTCGTTATAAATACATATAAATATATATGACAAAACCATAGTTAAAACAAACTAAAAATGACAAAGTTAAAGTTATTTAAATTAAATTTAAACAAATTCAACATAAAAAGTTTTTTCCTTAAAGAGTATTCGACAAGCGTATATTTTTTTAAACTTGATTTCTTCGCCAAACGGTGATAAGTCGCCAAATAAGCGAAATTTTCATTATTTTTTACGGACGTTCTACCGAGGTTCCGCCAATTTTTTTTTTATAAACATATATACCCATGGGAGAAGAACATTCTGTATTTTTTTCAGATTGTTCTGAGTATGCCCGTATAAAGACCTTCCTTGTCAGTAGGTAATTGATTGATCAAAAAATGGAAAAAACAGTTCAATTCCAAATCGCTTCTATGGCCATGCTTTCCAATTGAACCGGTTGTTCAGTTCGGTACCTTTCAGTTGAAAAATGAATTTGTAAATGTGTCAAAACGTTTCCGCTTGTTGAGCAGAGCAGTTAAGAACAGCCTTAAACGAGTTCTCTATTTTTTTCCCGCGGCTTTCCACTGTGTGCTTATGTAATTTCATTAGCCTATTTCATCAGTGATGCAATTTGATCATACATTTTAAGTAATGCAACTTCAGAAGACCTGTTAAATATGTGTTTTGATTTTTTTACATTATTTTTTTACATGTTTAGAAAAAAAATCCCACCAAAAGTCCATCGAATCTTCATTCCGTTGTTAAATCTGCCCATCCTCTTGTATATAACCACAAACGGTTGGAGAAGAATATGTGTTAGGGGCTATACCACGGCCAAACTCGATCGCCTACCTTATACGGCCTTCACAATACCCCTTAGTTTCGAAAGATGTTAAAGACTATAGTCGTCGCCAGATGGCGCGAATATGTACTGTAAATTGTATTTTCTCTACTGTAAATAATGCTTATTAAGTGTTACTTTCATACATAAAAATACGAAAAACGTCTTTGCATATGCGTTATAAAAGGTATAGATAATATACGTATATTTTGCCTTGGCGTTTTTTATACTGCAAACAGGAAAACTGAAGGATTTGGAGATGAAATAACTCTGATGTAAAATATCTACCCTATACATATAAAATCTTAATGAAACGGATATTATGAAACGAATTTATGTAACGATTCTATGAAACGACTGATTAAACAACTGATTATGTTTCACGGCGATTTCTCCTAAAATACGGAATACTTAGTGATGAAATTAACACCAAAAATCCGTATTGATCTGCAGATCTCAAAACTGGTATTAGAATTTTTAAATTCGAATTAGTTTTTGAAATATTATTTTTTTCTAATTTTATATACTTTTCTCTAATGATGGCAACTCAAATTTTAATCATAACAGACATTTTTCTTTTCGTATTTTAGAAAAGGTTACTATTTTATACTAATTTGGCGACCAGTTTGGCCTCCCTTAAATGTATGCTAAGAAATGTATCATGTTACTTTTATTCATAATTCCATTTGTATTTCATTATCATTTTATTTAATACAAACTGAAACATTTAAAATAAATGGCTTTCACTTCGTTCTCTATTTTTAAACGAGACGAAAAGAAAAATATTAGGCACAGTTGTCATATACGCACCGGGGTACCTGATTGGGGCCAAAATGGCATTGTTTTGGTTGACATGGTAACCCGGCTATTGTTGTTTATTTAATAATAAATGTTTATTTATTTTATTTTCTTTTTTTAAATTACATAAATTGTTTTGTTCTATAGTTAATTATTTTTTGGTTATTTTCTTTTAAAAATAATAGAAAATAATTAAAAAATACGGTACTAATTAGTTATTCCGCCGACCCATTTCGCCAAATTATATAAATCGCCAAACCACTCGTCAAATTATAGAAATTGACATAAATTTTATTTTAAATAACGAAAGAACAAATAAAAAAGTATAACATTAATAAATATACAAATAAAACGTCGAAATAAAAATCACTTGGTGACGTAAAGATGTGTAACTTGCTTAAAGTCAAGTGAATGTGACATTTACGATCAACCATTATTGGCATTTAATCTTATAGTTCACGATAGATTTTCTGTCGACGGGATAACTAAGTAGTACCAAAAATACATATGTAACTGGTATTCGAAAACGAGGCTTTCGTCAAATTTTCATAAAAAAAATGACGCCAAACCCGGTGCGTATATGACATCTGGCTAAATATTAAATGATGTAACAAACCATGACATTTAATTTCAACTTCAAAGCAATGTTTTAATTTACCACTCGAAAAATAAAAAAAATGCTAACTGGCGTGTTGAAAAAAGCTATTGGCGAGATTTGCACCCGGCTAGCGTAACAGTACCAAGAATTCTTTGCGGCCATGGCAACTTTTATGTAGTTTTATTCGAAAAAGAAATTTGATTTTTTAATTGAACTGGAAAACTTTCGGCACAGATGTCATATACGGACCCATATTGGCGCGATTTTCTTCTGACGCCAATGTCATATACGCAATGGTACTTAACTGGCACCATAGTTTCATTATTTTGCTTGATTTGGTAAACCGGATGCTGTTTATGCTGTTGATGTTTTCACCAAATTAGCGTCGGAAAATGTCGGTATATGATATCTGGGCCAAACTTTGATATGAAAAGCGAAGGGATCGGAGCGTATTTATTTATGGTAGTTACATGACTTGGACTATCATAATATAGATGAAATGATGGCGGTAGAATAATATTTGACATACCTATCACCTGCGCCTGGCTAACATTAAAGTACCAAAATGGCACCTGGAATATAAAAAACGAAGTGATCCGCCAAGAACTGTTGATGATAGTCATATGACTTAGGCTATTGTTATAGAAATTGTTTTAAAATACTGGGAGACAAAGACTCTGTACACTTAAATCATTTTATTTTATCTTCTTTTCAAATGTTTAACTGATCCTCTTTAATCAATCACGGAAACACACATTGGATGTCTTAACAGCAACTATGATTAGGCCTTAAGTTTTTGCAATCAAAGGGAATTGAATGGAAAACCGTTTACATGGAGATCTGCACAGCTTTTAGTATAATTCAATCTTCTCTAATATTTTTAAAACCGATCAGATTAGTGTGTTTTTAGATTCTGCGGTGTCTGAACGGGGGGTTGGCGAGCGTAGCTTGCAGGGGGCAGAGCCCCTTAGTAGGTACATAAAGTTAATTGCGGACAACTTTGGGTAATAGTAAACATTAGAGGTAATAAAGTGTGTGAAGAATGTTTACAGGAAAATAGAAAAAAAAATAATAATTATAGGTTTCTACCATTTTTAGAATAAACAAACAAACAAACAAAAGAACAGGGGAAATTATAAAATCAAATGTTTGACTTTTAGGCAGTTATATTATAAAAACTATAATAAAAAATATTTACACAATATTAAGAGAATAAACAAGTTTGCCACTATCCGGCAACCAACTCGAAATATTTTTTTCAGAACGTTGATTATTTTTGCACGATTGTTAATTAATCAAAAAAAATAAACATATATGTACATTGCAAACAATTTTCAATAAAGTTGGCCATTTTATGTGTTGATCTGAAATATTCAAGCATGTAGAAAAAATACAAAATTACATATAAAATTAAATATTCTAATTATGGACACTGATGGATACTTGATGGATTTAACTATGATACAATTATAAGGATATTTGCATGTTTCATAATATCAGCAAAATAAGCAAGTATTTTTGCCAATAACCGGCAATCAACTCATATCGATTTTTTTTTCAAAATATGGATATTTACATGATTTTTAATTATTAAGAAAATATATATGTCTGTGCATTGCAAACAATTTTCAATAAATTTGGCCATTATATGTGTTGATTTGAAATATAAAAAATAAGAAAATCTTTTTGCCAATATCCGGCAAGCACCTCATATCGATTTTGTTTTTCAAAACATGCAATCTTCATAATTCTTAATTATTTAGAAAATATATATATCAGTACATTGCGAACGATTTTCAATAAATTTAATCTTTATATGGGCTAATCTTAACTATACAAGCATATAGAAAAATTACAAAATCACATGATAAAATTAAATATTCTAATTTTGGAAAGTCATCATATAAAAGTGTACGATAAAAATAGAAATATGTTTAATGTTTTATAATATAAAAAAAATAAGCTGGTATTTTCGCCAATATCCGACTATATTTTGACTTTTGGGAAAAACAATCTGACAAAATTAAACTTGCTAAAATAACATTTTAATCTGATAGACGAATGCCTTAATGATTCAAAATAAAGAAAAAATGGTCAGCAGCGAAAATTTCTTTATTTAACTGAGGTTTAAGTTAAACTTGCGAGTTTAGTTTTCCTTACCATTTTACCACTATAACTTTTTATTTTCTTCTAAATTTTTAGTTATAATGAATTTGCATAGTACCCACAGAACATTCAAATAAGAAATAATAACAATGTAGTATTTTTAGTACAAAATTTTGGTATAACATTGTCTTAAAAGGCTGTTAAAAAAGGGACGGAAAGGGAAAAAAGGGGACGCTAAGGGAAAAAAGGGATGTTAAGGGAAAAAAGGGACGTTAAGGGGGAAAAAAAGGGACGGTAAGGAAAATTACCGCCTATTTTTAGGCAAATCATGTTAAGACTAAGTGAAAGCCACAATGTTCATTGATTTTTAGAAAGAGTTATTTACATTGGATTAAATTTAAATAAAAATTAATTTACCTCGAAAAGTGCAAAAATAAACCTTGGGGACGGTAAGACTACCAACAAAGCCACGATGCTGGAAATTGATATTTAATTACTGATTTAAATTCTGCGATAAATTTCTTGTCAAAGAATTTTAGCCATTCTTTCTCTAGCATACTTCTGCATGAGATAAAACTTGGAAAAAAAAATTGTGGCTGTATCTGAAGTGATTTTCTGTATAATTTCAGCAAGAGGGACGGAAAGGAATCTAAAATCCAGGGACAGAGTTAAAAAAATAATAACAACTGTAAAATTATGTACAGGTTTAATTGTTTGCTACATATTTATATAAAACAGTAATCCCAGTTTCGAAAAAAAAATTACATCGAATTACTTTTATTGAAATAATTTTATACAGACAGCACCAAACTTAAAAGTCACCATCAGGGACACGGGACGGTATAGGAATTTCGTGGTATATTTGGACCACCAACATCGCCCAAAACTTATTTATCTCGTTAATATTGTTATACAATGATGCAATGGGATGTTTTCCAGTATATTAAAAAAAAAAAAAAAAAACAAGAATATGCACTAAAATAAGAATTATTGTTCAGGGACTTAAAAGTCAAAATTATGTGCGAATGCCTCATTTCCTGCTGAAATCGTTCTCTTTGTTCAATAGATTCTCAGAAAAGTACCAAATCAACGTACAAAGGCAAGAAATGCTCAGGAAAGGTATCAGAAATTGCATGTAAAAAAAGTTGAGGAAAGTAGGGGAAAACTAAGGCCAGATTTTCAAATTTCAGCCAAAAATATCTTAGTTTCATTTAGAGGACACAGTGTGGGTTTCGCTGCATATTCAACAAAAAATGTAATTTTTCAAATATATTTCAAAGTAAAATATAAAAAAATAATGAAAGTAAAATAACACATAATTTGATGAAAAATTGCTTTTTTGTTTTCGTAACACAGAAAAAGGCGCTTGTAATTATTACATAGTTACTTCAAAGACGATAATTGGTCGTGTTTTCGAAGAATTAAGCAATTATCTCAGCACTTCTAGAAGTAACTTTACACAAGGAATGTTTTAATCGTTGCAGTTTGCATTTGAATTCAACAGGGATTTGAATATGTATGAGATTATATCTTATTGGTACAAGGTTGCTTAGAACGTACAAGAGCATACTGCGAAATTTTTATACTTCAGTTATGCATTCACTCATAGCAATTAAAATCGTTAGTATGATATGAAGGCTTTAAATGTCAAAATTTTAATAGTAACATGTTATTATCAAATTTTTCAAAGGATTAGGAAAGCTGAAAAAAAATTAAGATTAATAGGCAGGTATATTCTTTTAGCTTACTAAATAGGTATTTAAGTACAGACTAAAGATTTTATCTAATATGATGTCTGAGAATACATTAATTTAATTTTTTATGTAGTTTGCCATTTTTACTTTCTTTAATTGCAACATAATTTAGGATAAATACTTATCTACAATGCAAAATTGCTAAAATTACAGCGTACTTTTGACTAAAGTACTGAAACACACAAACAGCTGAAAAATACTGAAAAAAATATTATATGAGGACGTGAGTTTCAAAACTCGCTTTGTCCAAAAAATAAAGTTTTGGGAAATCGCTAAAAACCTCTCACTGCTCCCATTGGTTTTTATTGTAAACCAAGATTATTCAATGGCAGAAATGCATGATAAAATCAGTTTTTTTTTTTTGCATATTAATATACTTGTTCGGTGCAGGTTTACAAATAGAATAGATTCATTGTGAAAACACAATTTTTTAAATTTTGGATAAGCCGAGTTTTGAAACTCACGTCCTCATGTATTATAATGACACCATATATTCAGAAGATACAAGCATTTTGAGAGAAAAAAAAAAGTACAGTAAAATCTCTGAATAACGGACACTTCAGGAGCGCAGAATTTGTTCGCTATTCGGAGGTGTTCTCTATTTGGAGGTGAAAATGTATAAATACATAGGACTTGGGGTTCGAAAAATTGTCTTTACTGTATATGTTTTTTCTGTTTCTCAGTTTTTGAAAAAAATCTTCGGTCGTTGTACCAGGTTGCTTAGAATGTACAAAAGCATACTTTGAAATTTTGATACTTCAGATATGCATTCACACATAGCAATTAAAATGGTTAGTATGATATGAAGGCATTAAATGTCGAAGTTGTATTAGTAATATGTTATTATAAAAATTTTCAAAGGATTAAGAAAGCTGAAAAAAATTACGATTAATATACACGTATATTCATTTAGCTTACTAAATGGGCATTTAAACACTGACTGAAGAAGATTATATCTAATATGACGTCTGAGATCAAATTTTAATTATTTATATAACTTGCCATTCTCAATATCTTTAATTGCAACATAATTTAGAATAAATACTCGTTTATCGCGTAAATTTATTAAAACTACCCTATCATTCTTGTAACTGAAGTATTGACACACACCACAAGCTGCACAATACTACAAAAATTATTACCTATTATAATGAAACTCATATATTCAGAAGATATCAGTATTTTCGCGGGAAAAAACAGGTATTTTTACCCCCCAAGTTATAGAAAGGATTTTGATCACTTGATTAATTTTAACACAACTATTTTTATTGGTAAATAAATCATATGAGTTGCAATTTTTCAACGGAGTGGAAAAGTGTTTAGGCTAGGATTTGAACCAGGGACACTTAGATTAAGATGCCAATGCTATGCCGACTGAGACACCTTTGGACAAATTTGAAAGTATAAGGTAAATTACCCTAATTTCGTGCCCCTTTACTTCACCGCTTCTCCGAAACTGGCGCCTCTTATCACACAAGGCACACGAAACGGAAAGTAAAAGACGCTAGTAGTGAAAGTTTCGTTAACCAAGACGCATACATATATTATAGACGCTGGATTTCCTATTTTTAGAAGACCCGAGTTCTTATTACGTTATTTGTAGAACGTTAGTTACTGTACTGTAAGTGTTTATTTCCTATTCATTGCATGTATTCTACGTAGGTAAGATGCTAACGTTTGCATACAATGAGCTTTAGGACGTTTAGTTCATCTTACAAGAACCGAAGCTCCGCCATATTGGGAAGTAGCGTGGTTCCAATTTTGTCCTCCTCGCAGTTCTTATTTTCGTCTCGGGGACGAAATTAGGACAATTGTATTTGGCGAAACCCCATCTCTCTCCATCTGGAGAAAATTTCATGATAGGTGATTAACCATCATCAGGCGGTCAGGTTCAGAAAACTTTTGCTGCCATAAGCCCTAAAGAGATCAAGGAAGTGCCAGTGATCATACCAGCAACTTCTGCCCGAAGTGGTTCAACAATATTGATCGCTGGATCTCCACATAAAAACAAAGTGAAAGATTCCCAGTCGAAGAAGAAACTCTCAGGTGAATCATTCAGAATATGGCCAAAAGAAAAATAAAACTGCTCTCGAAATTTGGTGGTTTTAATCTTTCGTTTTCCCGCCAAGTGAAACATTTTATGGAAATATGGCACAGAGGCGATCGGCAGCGTGAACCCTGGCACTATTGATGTTCATGTTATTAAAATAAATAAAAAAAACTGGTATTTTACAACTAATATTTATCTGCCGCACAGAAAAGCTTTCCATCGTTCAGTGATATCATTGAGAGTGTTTCAAAATAAATAAATAAATAAATATAAATTAAAACAAAAACAACTCTCGTAATTTGGTGCCTTTTTGTCTTCTGTTTTTCTCGTCAAACAAAACATTTTGACGAGATTTGGCGAGATATCAATCGGCAGTGAGAACCATGGTAAGAGGATGATTTATTATTTATTTATAAATGAACACTTTGTCAGAAGTCATTGCTTTGCTTTGGAACAATGAAGTAGTTTCAATCATTATAGACCATTATAGTTCATAGTATTTGCTCTTATTTTAATAAAATAATTATTATATTTTTAATTTATTTTGCTTTTTTCACCAATTATTATTTTAAAATATATATTATTATATATTATTATATTTCTAAATTTTAAAATAAAAGGTTATTTGATAATCCAGACTTTTCTAAACTGACTCCACACCTCGGCAAAATTTGGAATTGGTCTCTGGTTCCTTTGATGCACCTGTTAAGACGGAACATATGATATTATTCCTAGAAATATGCAGAATCATATCGTTAAAGAAAACATCAAGACTTATACTACGGAAGTGAGAGATAAAGATTAACACTATAAACTTTCTTACTGTAAATGATATTTCTGAATACGCATGTTTGAGAATCTTGTTAGTATGTGACCTTCTGTGGCATTCGAAACGGTAGTCACAGAAGGAGAAGAAAAAAAAGTACCGTTCTTTTCGATTTTTTTTTTAAGACCACGGCATGAATGGTCGAAGTATTCTGTTACTTCTCTGTCAGTTACTGTTAGTCACATTCTATGTCTTAACCATTGAAAAGCAGTGATAAATTATTTATACAACTTAATTTTAATTCCCAACTACCGATATTAAACCAAAATGTTTTATTAAGATTGCTATTATAATGCACAGATGGGAAAAGAAAATAATAATAATAATAATAACATTGGTCAACAAATTTGATTTTTGCTCTGTCCTAACACAGAAATTAGTTGTTTTTTATGCGGTTTTTTGTGCTGATTCTGAATCTAGTTTTAGATTTACTCCAGCACGTCAAGTTTGAGAGATATTTGCATATTTCTATTTATGCAAATTCAGTAAATTTTATACAATTATTTGCAAATTTAAGGTATAAAGCAATATCAGACAGGGTTTTATGTTTTATGTTATGATTACTACCTAATTTACTTCACAAAAACGTTGTTTCTGAGATTATACTGGCATGCGACTGTGAAATATTGTACCTAATTTGCATATTTTTCATGTTTTTCTAATAATGTTTCTTGATGTTTCTAATAATGTTTCTTGATGTTCCAATACGAGTACGCTAATATGTTTCTAAACCAGTTTTTTGAGCTGATTTCAAATCTTATATCTGTTTTCTTCTATCACGTCTAGTTTTTGAAAAAAGTGAAATCTTAGTTTTTGGTCAAAAAAGCCAGAAATAGCTTTTTATGATACTTTGAATGATAAACTTCAGCTAGTTAGGATAGATTCTACTACTTATTTTTTTTTCGATTATATAAAGTTTTGTTTATGTCTCTGATATGAATCTGACCCTGTTCACCTTCTTGTCAATGAATTACACACCCCTAAAAAGCATCTTATATCAAACCTGTGTTAATGCCGTACAAAAGTAGAAATTCATCTTACTCAAAAACTAGACATGACATAAGAAAACAGACTGCAGATTTGAAATCAGCATAAAAATCTAGTCTAGAAAAACATTACGTCAGTTCTGTAGCAGCAACTATTTTAAAGTTGATAGTGATGTAAATATTACACCATTGAAAAATATGAAAATTAGGCTTAATAACTGATAAATAAATGTTAAGAATATGCAAATCGTGACATTTATCTGAAGCAAATAGTCAAGTAGTCATTATCTAGAAAACGTAATTAGATGTGACATATACTATATTTCAAATTTGCATAAAATAGCACAAAAAAGCTTAAATTTGCATAAATTTAAATGTGCAAATTTCTCAAAAGCTGGACCACCTGAGATAAACGGAAAGCATATTCGGATCAGCGCCAAAAACTGATCTAGAATCAACTAATTTTAGTTCTAGAACAAAACCACTGTTGTACAGTGTAATAATAATAATATATTATTTCTGTTGTCAACATGCCTTATACATGCGTTACACATACAAAACGCACAACCATTAATGAGGTATCATTCGAAAGGTTTTTGAACCGATTTCTGACATAGCATACTCATATTTCCTTAAAACATGTTATTTGATTAAAAATTGCAGTTAATTAAATATTAACCCTCGCAGTACTAAGATGGGGTCAATTTGATCCATCTGGACATTTTGCAGTTTGTTTTTTTCATTTAGAATATGTATGCCAAAATTATTTTCTAGGAATTCTCCTATAAAGGTTTCTTTCATAATGCCGTCTGCTTAGTAAGTTTCGCACAGCTAAATTGTTTTGCTTATTTGTAGAAATTGCGAATGGGGTAATATTAACCCCATCTTAGGAAATCAGGGAATAAATGAAAGTTTTCTGCCATTTAGTTATCACGTTTGAAGAGAAAACAAGAATTTTTGGCATCCTGCCAAATGTAGTTCACTAGATGTTGCTCTGCGTACAAAGTTTCCATGTAAGCGATTGTAGGCGCCTCCATCATTTCGTTATTTCTTGTTCTTGTGCTCGGTTGTGTGTAAATTTCGCTATTCAACGAAATCATCGTCGAGGTTTGTCTATCGAGGAGGCACATGCTTTGTTATTTGATAAAGATTCTGGTCAAAATACCCCATATTAGGCATTTATATAATATTTTGATTTTACAAGGAAGGTCTCCTTACCGGGCATACTCAGAATATTTTGAAAAAAAAAATACTAATTAAACTACTTATGTATGTAATAAAGGATCAGTCAAATTTAGCGGTGGAATTACAGTAGAAAGTCTGTAAAAAATAAAATACTTTCGAGCATTTGGTGCGAAAAGACGAAAGCGTCACGCGATTTACCGAGCAGTACTTTTCCTCGCCAAAAGCAAACGATTTTAATGCACCTGAAAATTGCTTGTTAATTGATTTTTAGAATGCTTATATATAGTATTCAGTGAATTTAAACTTAAACAATGAGAGAGTTTAATAAATACATTTTTTGTATTACATATTTATGTTGCTTGTTATTTAATTTTATTACTTTAAAAACAATTTCATATATAAAAAATATTTTCATATATTTAGACGCATTCCAAAATAAAGGAAAGATTCATTTAGCATTTTTAATTCATAAAATTTGATAGTTAACTTTCATTATCTATCTATCTATCTATATATATATAATATATATATATGACAAAATTATAGTTAAATCAAACTAAAACTGACAAAACTAAAGTTATTTACATTAAATTTATTTAAACAAGTTCAATATGAAATATTTTTATCTTAAAGAGTATTGACATAAAAAAAAGTATTTTTTGAAATTTTATTTCATCGCCAACCGGTAATAAATCGCCAAATATTAAAATTTTCATGTTTTTTTTTCTTTTTTACGGACGCTTTTTTGAAATTTTTTTTTATAAATATGTCTACCCTCATGAATAGAACTATACTTTTTTTCAATACATTTTTCGGATTTTTCGGAGTATGCCCGTATGGAGACCTTCCTTTTTTAGTACTGCGAGGATTAATGGATAAATGTAACGGCAAAAAATCTTAAAGATTTCAGTGCGAAAACCTCGCCACTGGTCTACTGATATCTACTAACTATGAATACAATTTTTATTTATTTATTAACTTTCTTTTGTGGAATGACAGGAAACTTTAATTTATATCATCATATAATATATTATTTCAGTTGTCAACATGCCTTTTTCTGTCGCATTTAAAACGTTCAATGATCTGTATGGTATTATTAGAAATATTTTTGAACAAGCTTCTAAAATAGCATACTTCCATTTCGTCAAAATTTGTTGTGTGATTAAATATCACAATTAATCAAAAATTAATGGACAAACGTATCAGAAAATAATCTCAAAGATTAGAGTGCGAAAGCCTTGCACGGGTCTACTGGTAATAACAATAATAAAGAACACTCCATGCATTTTAATCTCCAAATTATTACAGTAAACAAGAAAGAAAAAATCATGTGTCAAGCACAGATTATGAAACACTTTCCAACACATTCAGAATGATGATACGAAACTGCACCGTTTAATAAGTTAAAATATTATATTTAATTCAACCATATGGAAACGCATAATACATTAGAAAACCAAATTTTAGCTGTTCCCATCTACAATCAAGAAATTATCCGAATTCTTTGATCAGCCCTGTTATATTGTATTGCCCTATTGTATAGTAATCATCTTGCATTGAAATTCAATGATTTATACCAGTTTCAATACATTTGAAATAGTGTAATCTCATTAAAATACTCTGCAAACGATTTTTTCTCATATATGATAATGTAATGGGATTCTTTTGAGTGCCCCTGTAAATAAACTATTAATCCCACATACTACATATACAATACCAAACATGACTTGGGAACCCGAAATAACGTTTATCAATTGCATGAAAATCCGAGTATATTTATGGGAGTTAGAGCGTGGACAGACGGCCAGACGGATAGACAAACCGAGTACATAAACACTTTTCAACTTTGTTGGAAAGTGTTAAAAACGGAAATTGCCATTCTACTAGAAATCGTATTTTCTTTCAAGTTATGTTAAAGAAAATAAGTTTAGGGGTTTTCTTCATACCAGCGTTCCTATACTTTCAGCAGAAATACCAGTATTTTTATGTAGAAAAACTCGACTTATATAATCGCGCGGTTACAAAAGGCGAGTTTTTCTCTAAGAAAATACTGGAGTTTATCTGACCTAAAGTCAGGTAAATTCCCTGACCTGTAGGAACCCTGCATATTGGAATTATACAAAATTCTGAAATTTTAAGCACGAACACTCACTTTGATATCACATTTGACTTTTCTGCTAGATTTGACCTAAAGGTACCTATCAAGAAGTCATTCGATGAAGTAGTTTAGGAATTATAAAGGTTTAAAGTTCGGAACTCTTAAAATAAAAAAAAATTGTAACCGTAACAAAACAGACTGCAATGGGGGTAGTTTTTAAGCATAAATTAAAACTATTTCATGGAATGTGCCTTAATTTAGGATTCACATATTTGGAGATTCTAAAGATTGGTTTCTATCAAAAAATTATAGGTTATAATTTATATTTTTTTCGGAAATTAAATTAAGAATATATGTATTTCCGAAATAAACTTTCTAAAAAATATATGAACTGAAACCTTTAAATTTTCTGACAAAAATCGATTTCTCGAAGCTTTAAATGCGTGAATTCGAAATTACAGCTTAATCGGCCGGGTAGTTTTTGAGTTATGTTTATAAAGCCAACCATGTTTCAATCCGTTTTGCAACGATTACAAATAAATTTAATATTTGGCGTTCCAAACTTTAAACCTTCAGAATTTGTAAACTACGTGACCGAATGACTTCTCGTTTGTATCCTAGAATTCGCATAAAAATGTCAAACATGAAGTCAAAATTAGGTGATCGTATTGGAAATTCCAGAGTTTGGTAGAATTTCATTATCGATCTCCCAAGTTTCTCTTCTTTTTCTTTTATTGCCCGACTGCCAAGAAGGGTTATTTATGTGTTTCACGCGTATCTGGGTATGTGGATTTCTTTATACCCTCGAAACATCCCAACGGCTGAATGGATTTTAATGAATGGGAACTCTATCGATTCGTCTTAACATTCCGATGGTTATAGGCTAGGTTTAGTTTTTATAAATTAAAAATGGCGGCCGTAAAATACTAAAGGGTGCTAGAGACAAAAAAAAAATGTTACGCACCATATTGAGTGGCATATCATTAGATAGGTCTTTCAAAATGAAGACGATGTTTCATTGACTATTTTAAAGTCAGAAGCCCCGTTTAAATATTACACAACCTGGAAGTTATGTAGGTAGGATCTCTAGCTTTACTGCACCTCTAACCTTCATAGACATCTATAGGACTCATCAAAACAGTGTTTATAGATAGGAACTAACAATTAAACACAACTTAAAAGTCATGAATACAAGTAAATAAAAAAAAATAGGTAAGTAATATAAAAAATAGTTTCACATTGATGAGAAATAATTATTTCGCTTTTTACGCAGTCGGGTTTTTGATTTTTGCAAAATTTAATTGTATATTATTTTTTGATGCACAAAGAAGGCATAATTTCCGGTGAAGTGAACAGTTCCGTTTTTTTTTTCACTCTGGGAGATTTTGGAGATTAAAATGCATGGTGTGTGTTTTCTCTTATTCTTTCGGTTGACGGTACGGGAAGAAATGCATTTATTTATTTTCAAATTAATGTGCTTGTAAACTCTGGTAGGAGTCAATCGTTTCAACATTTCATCAACAGAACTATTTGACCGAATGATTTCTCGTTTAGTATCCTAAAGCGAAATTTACATAAAAATGTAACAGATGAAGTCAAAATTAGGTGATCATATTGGAAATTTCAGAGTTTGCTACAATTTCATTATGAAGTTGATCACCCAGTTTCTTTTCTTTTAATACATTAAGCAGACATAGTTTCCAGTCAAATGACTAGTCCCGTTTTTTTTTTTTTTCACTTTATTCTCTGGAAGAGTTTGGAGATTAAAATGTGTGAGGCATGTTCTCTCTTATTCTTTTAGCTGGCAGTACGTGAAGAAAATTATTTATCTATTTTCAAATGAATGTGTTCGTAAATTCGAGTCAATCATTTCAACTTTTATCAACTTTGATCCCGAAAGAGTTGACGGATTTATCCTTCTAAAGGTGAATTATTATTTACTTGGATTAATATGAGAATGCTATCGTTAAAAAGTGACAAAACAAAGTTATTCTTATAACAGTGAACTAACAGGGAAGGTCTCCTTATAGCACATACTCAGAATATTTTGAAAAAAAATGGTAATAAAAATACTAATGTATATAATAAAGAATCAATCAAATTTAGCGGCGAAATTCCATTAGACAGTCTATAAAAAAATAAAATATTTTCGAATATTTGGCGACGAAAAGACAAATGCATCATCTAATTTAGCGAGCAACACACATATGCGAATTTAAAACAACAAATCAATTTCATAAAACTATAAGCGTTTTCCTACAAAATTTCTGCATTTAGGCATTTTATCAAAAAAGCTTTCAGAATCTGTTCCAGTCCCGGAACAGTTAAACAACGAAATAAATAAAATATATGACATCGCAAGAAACAAAAGCTGTAAAGAAAGCACAATAGATAAATTAATTAAGAGCATGAGAAATAAGAAGAAAAATAATTTCAATATACAAAATTTCAGAGTATCCTCTTTACAGTATTTTCCTGGTTTCTTCGAAAGATTGAAATATAAACTCAATAAATACAATCTCTCCATAGTTGCAAAATCTTCCGTAAAAAAAAAAAAAAAAAAAAAAAAAAAAACATAATATCTAAGAAAATCGATTCAAACCAGTTATCAGGGGTATATGAAATACCAAAGAAGATTGAACACTGCAATTTTATATAGGAATGACAAACATAAAGCTTAAAATTAGGATCAAAGAACACACAGCAGAAATCAAATACAACAAGAAAACTACAGCTTACACTGTTAAAAATCTGCAGCATTTGCTGCATAGTCACTCCGCCTTTATTATAGAGTATCTCTACTCTGACCAACGAGAATGCTCCATAATATAGTCAAGTAACCGTTTTCTATAAAAGCGGTGGAGTGACTATGCAGCAAATGCTGCAGATTTTTAACAGTGTAAGCTAGTCTGTATAATAAAGAGCCTTTGCAGATTAATTTTAAAAATAACAGGATAATTTATCCATCAAGATTTTACTTGCCATCCATTATCCGGGAATCAAAAGAAATCTTCGTATGCAGTGAGAATATATGCAATGATTCAGCCTCCATGGAACTCCCTAAAATTTGGAAAGAGATGATCTACAGAAAAATGAAACAATAGTATTAAATAATTCAAGTTCACAAATATCCATGTTTAATATTGCAATTAATTTCATTATGCTTGAATTCGCATGACTTTTGTTTACCAGTATTCAATTTAAAATTTGTGAAAATATTTGTATCATATTTATTATTGAGAATGTTTCCGTTGGAGCAATGAAACATGTCTATTGTGAATAAATAAAGGTATTTTTGCCTTGTTAAAAGTATTTTATCACTTTAAGTAAAAATTAATTTTAGTTTTAAATCAATCTCACTAAAATATATAATGTGAACTTTAAAAAGGCCACAATCTTACTTAAAAGGCGACTAATGTAATGAAAAAGATGTTACAAGTTTAAAATATACATTTTATTTAAAAACTTTCTAAAGTACTTTCAAGCCTTCCAGGCTCATCATCAGAGAATATCTTAATAACTAAATATTGTTTATTTATACAAATACGTCACTTTGTTTTGAAAATGAGAGAGCCAATAATTACTAGAGTTGAAAGTAGAAGTAGCAGTAGCAAATTCAATCCATGAAACTGCTACTGCTACTTCTACTTTCAAAATTCAATCCATGAAACTGCTACTGATACTTCTACTTTCAACTCTAGTAATTACTGGCTCTCTCATTTTCAAAACAAAGTGACGTATTTGTATAAATAAACAACATTTAGTTATTAAGATATTCTCTGATGATGAGCCTCGAAGGCTTGAAAGTACTAAGAAGTTTTTAAATAAAATATATATTTTAAACTTGTAACATCTGTTCCATTGCATTAGTCGCCTTTTAAGTAAGAGTGTGGACCTTTTTAATGTTCACATTATATATTTTATGTTGAATCAAGGTGGAAAATTGCGTTTCGTCTTATGATACTATCAATTTCATTAATTTTTTTTTAATTTGTTGTGCAGTGTAATTCTTTGTTTTAATAACAGAATAACATTCTTTTTTTTCTTTTCAGCACATTTTATACAACATGAACTTCATCATTTTGAACTCATTAAACCAATCAAAGTGACGCATGATGGACAATTTTTATCTCATGACGTGACACATTTCGTATCATCAAGTAGTGGTCGATCTAAGAGATCCTTGGAAAGCGAAAACGTTCACTTTGAGGTTGATATTGAAGGATCTCGAACTCTTCTACACTTAAAACCCAACCACAAGCTGGTTGCTCCTAGCATGGTTGTGGAGAGAAAATATGTTACAAATTCTATTGAATTCTCGAAACACAACCGAACTCATTGTTTTTTCCATGGTAATATCAAAGGGAACGTTACTTACTCACATGTTGCTGTATCAACTTGTAACGGTTTGGTGAGTACTTTCTAAATTTTTATTTTATTTAATCTTTTCTAGAAAATTAATGTGCAATTTTTGTGTTATTCATACAAGGCATCTAGAATAATTAGAGGAGTTTTTCAATTCTTTATGACTATAATATCGAAAATATTGTGCACTGTTTGTAAAAGGACACTACTAACTACTACTACCAAGGAAAAAAAAACAAGTTTCTTGAAAAAGGGAAAAGGACGTTATTTTTATTTTAAAATAGATAAAAAAATAATTAAAATTTTGTACATGTAGAATCCTAACTAGTTTATTTATTTCAATATGATTCATGTACCGTCATATTATCTAAAGATTAGAGGGCAATAGGTTTGTAATAACGTCATACGCGAAAAAATTTAAAACTACTTTAATTCGGTCACAAATCACATTGATTCAAGATATATGTTTAATCAATACAAGCTAAAGTAACACTCATTAAGAATAAGTACCATGTTTTGTAATATTTTAACTATTAAATACTTACAAAATAAAGTAAACAGTAATGAGTATCAATATGACAAATGGAGGAATACAAGTGCCCCAGCAGACATGCAGAGTGCAGTTGTCGACAGTAAGCCTTTCTCTGCAGTTATTACCCCAACCTGTCTAAAAAACCCAACCGGTCTCCTTTTAAAGAAAATATTTTGAGTAGTTTTTTGTTATGAAGAATGAATAAAAAATCGTTTCCGGGCAAAGTAGCCATCTGGCTATTTTGCCCGATCTCTTTATGTTCACTTTGCCCAGAATGACTCCATAGCCCATTTTTTACAACATGAACTTCATCATTTTGAACTTATTAAACCAATCAAAGTGACGCATGATGGACAATTTTTATCTCCTGACGTGACACATTTCGTATCATCAAGTAGTGGTCGATCTAAGAGATCCTTGGAAAGCGAAAACGTTCACTTTGAGGTTGACATTGAAGGATCTCGAACTCTTCTACATTTAAAACCCAACCACAAGCTGGTTGCTCCTAGCATGGTTGTGGAGAGAAAATATGTTACAAATTCAATTGAATTCTCGAAACACAGCCGAACTCATTGCTTTTTCCATGGTAAAATCAAAGGAAACGTTACTTACTCACATGTTGCTGTATCAACTTGTAATGGTTTGGTGAGTACCTTTTAAACTTTTATTTTATTTTATTTTATCTTTTCTAGTAGATTAATGAACAAGTTCTGCGTTACTTTTACAAGGTGACTGCCTACGAATAATTAGAGAAGTTTCTTGACTTTTTATCTATATTATAAAGGACAAACATATCTGTGCGTAACGCATACGTCATTTTGCGAATGGCAACACTTTGAAATTTGAAATAAAATTTTGGTTTTGTAATTTCTCTACTACAAATTTTTATACTTCTAAACATCGCACATTTTAAATTTTTACACTGCTGTATAAGGAAAAAAATGCTCTTTTAAATGCAATTTGTTTGAAAGTTGTATCTCAATGCAATTTTAAGATATTAATTTTTTTGTAGTTTTTATTACTCTTTTTGTAATCGTGGCAGCTCCATTTCTGTTGAAAGTAAAGGGGGAAAAATGAAAATAGTAGATTGCTGCCATTTTCTCATAAAAACCGAAAACAATTGAAATTAAAATACGTGCTATGTCAAGAATATCGTCTGTTATAAAACCCAGTGAGTTTTGGCTTTATTTCGTTTTTATTTATCAATTAAATGATTTTGCCGTGCCGGCTCCATTGCGAAATATTAATAAGCAATTCGCACATAAAAAAAAGTTCAGAATTTCACTCCCGCTAATTTTCTACAACGAAATTAAAGCTTCATCAATAAATGAATAAAAGAATAATATATTAAAAAGCATGAATTTAACATATATGTAATCGAACAATTTAAATTTTTAGAGCCGAATTGGGAAAAATATCTGCTTTTAAATGTAATTTGTATGAAATAGAGTTGCTAGGCAACTGTTAAAGTAAAAGAGAAAAAATAATCTATATATTGAAAACACAAGATAGCTTTTTTAGACATCTTCCCTGAACTTTCTAATGTACCAATTTTGCTAATAATTCTTTTTTTAAATGAAAGCTGTTCATTTGTAGATGTCTTCGCACTAGCTATTTTTCTAAATATTTCCACTTTTATATTTTTAATTTAATTTGAAAAGATTTTTTTTTTTTAATTTCTTCAAAATGGTAGCAATCGTATTATTTCCACTGTTGCAGAAAAAAAGAAATATTGGGGTTTATTTATACGTATTGATACCATTTACTCATTACAATTAAAAATAACTTTATTTTAAGTCTGAACAGAAAATGACGTCACTATTTAAAAAACATTTTCGCTCATAAAGCTAATGTTACAATATATTTTCATTCGGTAGATACCGAATTTGAGACACTTGGCGTAATGCTTCAGTAAGTGCCATATTTAAAAGAAAACAATTCTTTACTTTGACAAAACTATATATTTTACCACGAATACATCTAAAAGACATCAGTTTCTGGAATTTGTACTTCGCGGTACTGAAATTAGAACCTCAAGCCAAAAGAATACATTTTCACATGCGAAGTTTTAGCTGAGAAACGGAACTTCACCTTTGAAAATCTATCTGTATTATAAAGGAAAAATATGTCCATGCGTAAGGCTAACGTCATTTTGAGAAATGGCAACGCTTGACGATTAAATGTCGGTTTTGCAGTCTTTGCTACAGAAATTTTTTGAATTTCTAAACATCGCTCATCTTCAATTTTTACACCCATTATATAGGGAAATAATATCTACTTTCAAATGCAATTTGCTTGAAAACTTTATCTTAATTGATTTATTTATTATGTCTTTTTAAATAATTTTCAAGCATAATGTTTTTTAATCTATATCCATTGAGTACAGGCTCATTTACGAAATAAGCCATTTGCACTTAAAATAATATAAATAATTCAGTATTTGTCCCTGACTAATTTTTTATAGCGAAATTAAAACTTCATCAATCTATTATATTAAAAAGTGACTGCCCGTTTGTATTTCACAGCTGTTCCTCCTAGAATAGGGAATGTTGGGTGATCAAATTAACTCCAGTTATCCGCATGGGTACGAGGATGTTAAAAGTGGTCGTAGAATTTTAAAATTTGATTAGTTTTCGAGATATAAATTTTTACGTTATTTTTAATGACATTTCTGTAATGATGCAAACTAAAATTGCTCCATTTTTCTGGATAAAAGAGAGCAAAGGGAAAATTACAAAGATTATTATATATCATTGTTTGAAATCATTTTTAAATTGAAATTAACGTTTATTTGAATAAATAGGGAAAAAATTATTGTAGTTTTCAAGAAAATTTCACGAAATACACACACATATTCAAGCTTCAGGAATCCGTTTATTTTAGAAAAACAAATTCGACTCTCGACTGGAACATTGAGATAAATTCTGTTGACGTCAAAAAGAAAAAAAAAACATCGTACGCTATTTTCATTTAATTTAATGTCGAAAAATAGATTTTCAACTATTGCATTAAGATGGCTAATAAAACATTTCAGAAGCGGACATTAAAAATTAAATGTTACAGCGAGAAAAATAATAATTCTCTAAATATTTATTTTAATTCATAAATATAAAATACTTCTGAATAAATTCGTTCAAACAAATTCATTTTTATATAAGTTGACCCAAATGACATCATTTCTGCCGACTCCGAAATTCGAAGCAAAATCTTGGAAGAACGAATAGCTCTAGGCAAATAAAGTTATAGAATATGTGCATTTTTATTGGAAAAGCTTTTGAATTAAATTGTAAATATAACTTTTTATTTGAAATATTGTATTTAATGAAATTAATATTGTAATGGCTTTCTAAATTTACAATAAAGTTAAGATTTCATTTTTCGCAAAAAGATTGATTGTCTCATGCAATTCGAAAGCAACACAACGGGTTGCTATGCAACTAGTTACTTTAATGTCGAAAATATTATGTACTATTCGTAAATTGACGCAATTAAAGAAAAAAAACTTTTTTAACCCTTTCATTCTCGCGCCTGTGACTTTCACGAGCTGTGTAGGCTACTTTCTTTTTATTCAAACGTTTTCAAGCATGAATATACCTCATTTTTTTAAAGAATGGACCAAGAAATAATTAAAATTTTGTATATCTACAATCAAAAATAGTTTATTTATTTCAATATCATCCATGTTACATTCGAGCCCCACCAGTGGCAGAGAGGTTCTGCTCTCAAAGCTGGTAGACGGGAGGTACTGGGTTCGAACCCAATCGCGCCCGTTGGCCTAATCGTTCGGAGTTGTCCGTGGTTTTCTTTGGAACCTTGGATATCCTTGCATAAATACAGGTTAGGTTCCCTTAGAAAGACCCTCACGGAGAGCACTCCCCCTCGGGTTTATATTCCTCGTGCAGATAAACGGCCGTCATAAACAACACCAACACCATGTTACATTCGATTATGTGAAGGTTACAGGACAACATGATTGTACAACGTCATAAGAGAAATTTTTTTAAAGTTATTTATATGCGCTTTTTATGACATATGGGTAAGGTATATTTGTAATTACTTATACTAATATTTAAAACATTCACTTTTTAAATTGTGTCTCTTCGTGAATTAGTGTGCATACGAATTTGATGCAGCAAGACAATCAAGCACCTCTCGAAGTTTTCTTTGATTTCCAGTTGACATGGTGAGATGTCAGACATGGCTTTACTATAAAGAAATTTGCTTCAAACTGTGGAAAAGAATTTGCGTTTCTGGAATCAATTCAACTTAAACTTTGTTTTGAAAATAGTTCTGTGGAATTTTAATAGGGTTTCCAAAAATTATGTAACATGTCACATTAAAATGGTGTGATACAGAAATGAAGGCAAAAACTTCTTCATGGCACCATAAAGATGAAGAAATGCGTAAGGTTTTTGAAAGAACTTTGTATTTCTTTATCAGGCAAAAAGAAAATATGACTTGATCCTTGTTTTAAACTGGTAGCACGTATTCTTTGCGCCTGATGTAGCAAGACAAAGTTCTTTCGGAAGGTCTTGCACATTTCTTAATCTAGCTGTTATGAAGAATTTTTTTTAATGTATTATGTAAAATATGCCTACTATTTTCGGAAAAATATGCTCTCTTTATTATTTCTAATCACCTGTTGTTATGTTACACATAATCTGCCCATTAATCCTATTGCCGATTGAGATTTGTAAAGAGGCAGTTTATCAGAATCACAGATCTGCATACCAATATTATTAATCAACATGTTAAGAACATGCTGTATTTCATATGGGGGAAACTTGATTACGGAAACTATGTCTACAAATTTCTCAAAAATCACTTATAAAATAATCAAAAGCTGCCAAACATTTGTGATGTTTTTTAAGGTACATATGAAGGAGCCGAGCCCGAAGAAAATTGTGTTGTCGCAGATCGATCTTGCCTGAACCAGGTACCAAAAATACAATCAAGGTAGTGAAAGTAGTAATACAATTGTTAATAATATTTTAAAATTGCTTCAAGATTAATTTTTTTATTTAAAAATATCTTCTTATATAGAAATACGTATTAATCGTAAACATTTCCGCATGACAATTTTTCGTCGTTTTTATGTCATTGAAAATAAATTTAAAATAGAAAATTTGTTATTTATAGGTAAGGATAGTTTTTCTTATATTAAAAAGAAGGACAGGTGGTAGTACTTGTAATAATGGTATTATTATTACAAGTACTAAATATGATTTTAAAAACACGGTAGTGCTTCAAAGATTTCATATTTATTTATTTATTTTATAAAGATTAGTCTACACTGTAAAAAAAAATCTGTAAAGTTACTACAGTTTTTCAAGGAAACTGGGATTCCTAAAACTTTTTATGTAACGGCAACAACAAAAATTCCTGTAACAGACGCACTTTTGCGCCGAAAATCAAAAAATCTGTAAGGTTACTAGAAATTTTTTAGGAAACTGGGATGCCTAGAACTTTTCATGTAACTGCAACCCAGGTTACAGATAAAATTTTTGTAAGATTACTGTAATTTTAGCAGATTCATTTGTACAGTTACAGATTTCTGTAGCTTTACAAAAACTAGTTTTGTAGATTTGCAGATTTTTTTGTACAGTTACAGATGAAAGTTTAGTAAGCATGTAACTTTACATCTGTAGAACTACAGATTTTTTTTTACAGTGTAGTAGGAAAATAATTTTGTTGTTTTATTTTTGGATTATTATATTAATATACAATAAAGTCATTTTTAAATCCATATTTATTTTCCGTTATTATTCCAGTCGACCAGAAACAATGAATTAAAGTGAAATGCAATTAAAGTTTTTTCTAAATATACGTAAAAGACATAATTTGCGACAGTAGACATACAAATGAAATCTCTACAATTCATTTAGACGATTAAATCTGTAAATAAGGCCAGTTCTTGGAACATTATACAAATCACGTTTATGTGATTCTTTTTAATACGCGACTTTTGTTCCCTCCCTTGAAACGCGTGTTAACCGGGTTCGACTGTACATACTTAGCTTCTACTCTTGCCTTCTTTGATGTGAAAAAAAAAATCCGATTTTTAATCATTCGTGGAATCATGTACTCGTGTTTTACATAAATGTGAACTTATAGTATCACATTAAGGAAGAAGTGTAATTCTTTTCAGTTGACATTTTCATAATAATAAAATTCAATTTAATTATCTGCACTATTCACATTTCAATTAAAAAATTGGGAATACGTAATTATTTTATATTTAAAGCGATGCTTTCAGGTTGTGTTCATCAGTCATGAGCACACTAATTAAATACAGTTAGTGTACTCTCAAAATTTTCCGCAATACATGCAACATTGCTTCTCCGCCTTAATACATTTCTTGTGAAGAAACAGGTTTTAAAGGCACTGGTGTTGTCGTTTAATCATATTTAAACGAATTTAATCGTAGAGTATGATACTTAAGATATCTGTTAAAAATTAATTATTTTCATCTTATTCAATTAAAATAAAAATAAAATGTAATTCATAAATTTTTAGTATTTATGTTTAAATTAAAGGATAAGAAATAGCTAATTGGCATGCATTCAAAGTGATGTTTTAAGGTTGTGTTCAGGAGCTGAAAAATATGTTCATGAATTTTGTAAAGAATTTCGTTGTGCTTTTCCGTTCATTGCATTTATGACAAAAATGTGTGATTTGGAAATGACTATAAAAAAATTCAAAGAAATTCCTGACTACTTCTTAAATCTTCTTTAAAGATAATGATCTCTTAAAATATAATATAAATATCTTGAGGCTGCAAATAATAGAAAGTCTTTTCATGTTCTAACGCGACTGTTTTCGCTTTCTTTCTTTCTTAAAAAAAGAGAAGAATTCGGAAAAAAGTGCTTAACCCTTTATGCCCTGACGGTACTTTTAAGTGCTATTATCAACCATTTACATGGATTTAGCTTTTCTCCTATTAAAAAATGTTTTACGAAAAATCTGAAACTGCAAAACACTTCTCAGTTACTCATAGGATCACAATACATTTATTTACATTGTTCTTGTAATAATTGTGAATGTTCTACAACAGTAATTTTTGTTAATTAATTATTGTGAATATTTTAGAAAAAAAAACTCTGACTGCTGATTTATTAAACCAGTTCTATTTAAAAATCTATCTAAAAATCAAATTGTTATTATATAAGTTGTTTTGGATATCTACAGACATATTGAAGAGGAGCAAATTTCTGATTTATAATTTGGGACATACATGGTTAATCTAAAGTGAAATTAAAAATAAATAGAAGAGGTATTTTCTATTAAAATACTTAAAAGTATGCCTTAAATAAATAATAACTAGGGGGCTCTTCCCCCTGCAAGCTATGCTCGCCAACCCCCGTTCAGACACCGCAGAATCTAAAAATCTAAAAACATGCTAATCTAATGGGTTTAGAGGTCTGCACGGGCCCGAGACTCGTACCCGAGACTCGTAGAAAAAATGTATTTAAAATTAGAAAAAAATTAATATTTCGAAAAATAATTCGAATTTAAAAATTCTAATACCAGTTTTGAGATCTGTGGATCAACACGGATTTTTGGTGTTAATTTCATCGCAAAGTATTCCATATTTTAGGAGAAATCGCCGTGAAACAAAATCAGTTGTTTAATCAGTCGATTCAAAGAATCGATACATTTCAGCCGTTTCATATATTCGTTTCATAAATTCGTTTCATTAGGATTTTATATATATAGGGTAGATAATAATAATAACCTTTTTCCTCGAACCCTTTATAAAAAAAGATGTTTCTTAATCTATGAAAACATATTATACCTACGAAAAAAAAATTTACAATCCCTCTTCCGAGTTACACAGGATTCCGAAAGCGTTCTTTAGCTTTTAAAACCCCAGAAACCAACACATTTTCGAGATTTAAAGATGAAATATACAAAAACAAGTGCAAGGGATTTTCGAGAACGCTTCCGAGTACTTAATGTATTAATCAGTTTTCTCACCCTAGAATATAGGTTTATCAGATGTTATTAATTCTCATGTGAACGTTTTTACGTTCATCAAACATGTTTTACAGATAAACATGATAAATTAACAGTATTAACATTAACATTAAAATTTGTATTATTTGTTACTCTTGCATGTATGAATTCAGTTACGCAGCTGAAATTTTTGAACTGAGAATTGATAGCATCCCGGAAATTTATATTCCGGTTTGAGAAAACCAATTAATGTACTATAAAAACTACTTGGGAACGTTTCCAAAATCAGTGACACCAAATGAAACTGTTTTTATAAATGTTTCTTAAATCTCGAAAATATGTTGGTTTCTGGGGTTTCTAATAATAAAGAGCACTTTGGTTCAAGAAAAACTTATTAATAAACTATAAAAATTGCTCGAAAACGTTTTCGAAAATAATTGACAGCAAATGAAAGCATTTTTATAAATGCTGCTGAAATCTTAAAAATATGTTGTTTTCTTGGGTTTCTAATAATAAAGGCCCTGTTTTCGAGAAAACTTGTTAATAACACTATAAAAATTGCACTGAAACGTTTCCGAAAACCAGTGACAGCAAATGAAAATGTTTTTATAAATGCTGCTTAAATCTCAAAAATATGTTAGTTTCTGGGGTTTCTAATAATAAAGAGCACTTTTGTTTGAGAAAACGTGTTACTGTACTATAAAAATTGCTCGGCAACGTTTCCGAAAATAATTGATAGCAAATGAAAATGTTTTTATAAATGCCGCTTAAATCTTTAAAATATGTTGGTTTCTGGGGTTTCTAATAATAAACAGCCCTTTTGTTCAATAAAACTTGTTAATAATACTATAACAATCGCGCGGAAACGTTTCCGAAAATCAGTGACAGCAAATGAAAATGTTTTTATAAATGTTTCTTAAATCTCGAAAATATGTTGGTTTCTGGGGTTTCTAATAATAAAGAGCTCTTTGGTTCAAGAAAAACTTATTAATAAACTATAAAAATTGCTCGAAAACGTTTTCGAAAATAATTGACAGCAAATGAAAACATTTTTATAAATGCTGCTGAAATCTTAAAAATATGTTGTTTTCTGGGGTTTCTAATAATAAAGGCCCTTTATTCGAGAAAACTTGTTAATAACACTATAAAAATTGCACTGAAACGTTTCCGAAAACCAGTGGCAGCAAATGAAAATGTTTTTATAAATGCTGCTTAAATCTCAAAAATATGTTAGTTTCTGGGGTTTCTAATAATATAGAGCACTTTTGTTTGAGAAAACGTGTTACTGTACTATAAAAATTGCTCGGCAACGTTTCCGAAAATAATTGATAGCAAATGAAAATGTTTTTATAAATGCCGTTTAAATCTTTAAAATATGTTGGTTTCTGGGGTTTCTAATAATAAACAGCCCTTTTGTTCAATAAAACTTGTTAATAATACTATAACAATCGCGCGGAAACGTTTCCGAAAATCAGTGACAGCAAATGAAAATGTTTTTATAAATGCTGTTTAAATCTCAAAAATATGTTTGCTTCTGGGGTTTCTAATAATAAAGAAATCTTTTGTTCGAGAAAACTTCTTGATACACTATAAAAATTGCTCGAAAACGTTTCCGAAAATCAATGGCATCAAAAGAAACATTTTATTTGAGAGATTTCTTTAAATCTCGAAAATATAATAATTTCTGAGGTTCCTAAAGATAAAAGACGCTTTTCGGAATCGTGGGTAACTTGGAAGAGTTTATTGTATATTTCCGTTCATGGAATATTTGTCTTTTTAACAGTGCATCACTGATGAAATGTATGCAGTATTGGAGAACATGACATTACACTAGCCTGCAAAATTTGGATTGTATCATGTTTTTTAACTTTTGATAATTGATTCTTATGTATATTGTAGCGTTGAATCCGAAAATGACTTTTATTTTTAACCATCACGTCAGGTTTTTTTGCAAATTGTAAATATCAAAGTTAAAAAGTAAAAAAAAAATAGCGAAAATTTGATTATAAAATAGATGTGAAGATTGTGTTTTTTAGCTTTTGATAATTAATTCTTATGTATTTTTTAGCGTGAATCCGAAAGTGACTTTCATTTATAACCATCACTTTAGGTTTTTTTGCAAATCGTAAACTTCAAAGTAAAAAAAAAAAAAAAAAAAAAAAAAAAAAGCGGAAATCTGATACTATAAAATAGATGTAATGATAGTGCTTTTTAGATTTTGATAATTGATTTTTGTGTATTTTTTAGCGTTGAATCCAAAAATGACCTTCATTTGTACCCGTCACATCAGGTTTTTTTTTTTTTTTTTTTGCAAATCGTAAATTTTAAAGTTAAGTAAAAAAATAGCGAAAATCTGATACTATAAAATAGATGTGATGATAGTGTTTTTTAGCTTTTGATAATTGATTCTTATTTATTTTTTAGCGTTGAATCTGAAAATGACCTTCATTTTTTTACATCACGTTAAGATTTTCCCCAAATCGCAAATTTTTAAAAAGTCAAAATATTTCGAAAATCTGATACTATAAAATATACGCAAAACGTTATTTTTTTCATAATAATTCATTCATATATTGGCTTCTACTATGCATTTTTACAGTTAAACATGTAAAACATTGTGTATTTAAAATCCTTTCAATTTTATTCCATGTGTGGAAGTTTCTTTGGAATCGCTCATGCTCTGCCTCGCGCTTTTCCTTCTAATATTCTCTATGGGGTTCATTTGAGTGTCCTCTTTTATTTTGGGGATTGATAAGGCTGGAAATTTGTCGCAGACGTATTTAAAAGATTTGCCTTCTTTTAGTAAGGCTTTGACAATTTAGGCAATTGACAAGGCTTATCAAATTGCTTTGATAGATTTTCGCTATTTTTGTGATTTTGTAACTTTGAAATTTACGATTTGCGAAAAATTCTGACGTGGTGGTTAACAATGAAGGTCATTTTCGCATTCAGCGCTAAAAAATACATAAAAATAAATTATTGAAAGTAAAAGAACACAACCATCCCATCTATTTTATAGTACCAGATTTTCGCTATTTTTTGATTTTTCATCTTTAAAATGTATGATTTGCGGAAAATATTGGCGTGATAATTAAAAATGAAGATCATTTACGGATTCAGCGCTAAAAAATACATAAAAAACAATTATCAAAATTTAAAAACACAACCGTTGTAGTCTTGTGTTATTAATTTTCAGTTCATACACATTAATTTTTCAGTTTTATATTCATGAATTTATGCTTTTTTGTCACGTATTTTCGCATTTCTTTCTAGACACTAGAAAATATTTTTTATAAATTATTCTAGACCTGTAGCTTGTGATTATACATAACATTGACGTCATTGTTGATATGGGGTCTTATGGAATTTAACAAAAGAAGATAATCACCTTGGAATTATAAATAGTCTTTAGAGTATTCTACGGATAGTTCTCGTGTATTAGCTTGTACTTTCCCTCAGAAAAAAAAAAAACTCCGCTAACTCTTAAATACATTTGTAAACTGATTAAAAGAAATTTGATATCAAAATGGATATAATTATGGTTTAAATTAACCTAAAAATTAATACATTGCTATTATATGAACCATACTATCAATGAAATGTGTTCAGTGTTGGAAAAGTGACATGATTAATGTGAAATTTATGTTTTTAGGTGGGTTCGTAATTATATAAATAGTACGTAGGATCTATATTCGTCGTCTAGTCCGTCCGTCTGTCCGCATATAATAGCACACAAACTACCCAACCGAATGGTTTGAAATTTAATATGTATAATCGTTGCAGAATTTTGTCGAGTCATTTCAAATTTTATGAAAATATAATCGAAACTTAAAAATATATTAATAAAAGTTTTCTTCATTCTATTAAATCCTATCACACGAAATTAATTCAATGATATACCATGATAGGTAATGATTATAGGTTGTCGTGGTGATTACGCCCTATTTAAAATGGAGATTTATTATTTCCGCATCACTGAATTTAATATATAGAATCGTAATAAATTTTGTATTCGTGCATTTTTGCATAAGAGTGCAAAAGCTATTGCACCAAGATCTGAATATTTATAAAACTAGTTATAGAACGAACTCACCTCATTTGTCACGTTTGACGTACAGTCGTGAAAAAAAAAAGTAAACACCCCCTACTAACTCGTCAACAAATTATCCTAGATGAAAGTTACTGGTACAGTACGATTGGAAATAAAGTCTACTTTTAACTGACGTATACAAAATATGCTTAAGGGGCCATCTACATATTAAAACTAATCCAAACTTAATTTTTTTTCAATGGCAATACCCAATTTTAACGAGATATTTCAAATCTTTGGTTGAAACTATGCCTAGAGACCAAATTTCAAGTCATTTGAATGATAAGTTTTTGAATTATAAACATTCAAAATTTAGTGCTTCTAATGTTAAATTACATTTTCATATTTTTATTTATAACTCCTGAAATTATCCTCCTAATGTGCTAATTTTTTGTGTAGCAATAATACTAATATAACCAAACATAAATACGTTGAGGAGTTAGTAGGGGGTGTTTACTTTTTTTTTCCACGACTGTACAATTTCCGACTTGTTTCTTTCTCCTTTAATGACATTCTTTTCAGTTTTCGCTTGCTCCAATCAGATATCATAAAATAAAATTTTCACAGCAGCGAATAGAGGCTGTCGTCTAGAAAGGTGACGATATATTTTCGAGTTTTGTGGCGATCTATGTTTGATCTTCAGTGTTTGATTACCTATCATAGTGGAGCCATGCCATTGTTAGCACCAGCTCTTCTGGATTTTAATAACATGAATGTTTTGGGACAACAAACTCATTTGATTAATTTTAAAGCAGTTGTTCTAATTGGTAAATAAATCATATGAGTTGTAATTTTTCAACTGAATGAAAAAAAATGTATCAGGCCAGGATTTGAATCAGAGGCTTTTGGTATAAGCTGTCAATGCTCTTCCAACTGAGTTATCTTGGACCAATCTGGCAGGCACAATTCACTCAGACAACCAAATGCCCAGATCAAAAGGTTGGTTGAGTGAATGGTGTCCGCCAGATTTGTTAAAGCATCAACATTGAATGATCTAATAATGATTCACTTGAACAGTCCTTTATTTGACGATTATAAACTAGAGATGTTCTGCTACTTTAGATTTAAAAAAAAAAAAACCAGACATGCATAAGAATATATACCAGATAGAAAGGACTAAGGAGCAAAAAATAGAGAAATGCGATTTTGAGGAACTACGTCAGCAAAATTTTTGTAAAATATTTATCTGAGGCAAAGAACAATTTAGGAGCTTGTCAGTGTTTTGCCTAAGCGATTTCTTTCAACATACTTTTTCCGAAAAACAAATAACGATTTTAGTAAAGAACAATTATTTTTCTTATGATGTTACATATTTTGTTCAATCAAAATCTGAATGTATGTACTCTTCCTTTTTTGTTTGATTTATATACATTTCATAAAACTAGTTGAGAATTTTTTTAATTTAATTTAATTTAATTTAATTTATTATTTTTCTAAATTAACTTATTAATACACAGTTAAAGCAACTGAAGATATACAACTATGTTAATGATTATTCATTTTCAATCAATTCAGAAAAAATATCATCTAGGTCAGTGGTTCCCAACCTTTTATCGGCCACGCCCCACAAAAACATCTGTAAAGTCACTATGTACCCCCCCCCCTTCCCCCGTAATCTGTAAATTATGTTTCTTATTATTTAAAAAGTGAACTCTATTCACAAGGTGGGACTGTGACAGTGCCTTAACAATAACTATTCATTTCACATTTTTTAACTTATCAAAGAGGTGACTCTTCTACCACAAATGCGTTTTTAATATGATTTTTAAAATGCAATGAGATTAAACATCTTTGCCTATATGCTAAAACGAGATTTGTTGTACTTTTTCAACTCAATTCAATGTTAAAGAAAAGTATTATACGGTCTGTACTTTTATCTTCACAAAATATCTCAAAAATACACTTACATTTAACGTTAAAACTGATAAGTTCATACATTTTATAATGCATTGTTGTAACTTATTAAGAGTTGGTGGAAAATCCTTGATGCATACTGACTTTTATTTCTATGGATAACACAATATACCAGAAGTATTTCAAGATTATTATCTTTATCAAATTTAAGTAGCTATTATTCCACTTAACACATTCTCTCTATTTCCCTTTCCAAATATCGTTAATTGTCTTCGCGAATAGAAGTAGAAAATTCATCCAATAAATAATCAAAAACGTTACGAAAGATTTTTAAATTCACCACCAGAAAAATTACAGTGAGTTTTAATACTCTTATAGATATCAAAATATTTTAAAGGTTATTCGAATAATTATTCTGGTGCTAAATCTATTTTAAAATTTCGATAGAGAACATTTTAAAAATCTCTCTATTCTAAAAAAAAGTAACTACCGCTGTCACCGCCGCCGCCGGTTTTGAATTTTTTGTGACCGGATGTCTTTCTTCGTTAATATTAAAAAAACTGTTGCATACAAAAATATGAAAATCGGTAGTATTATAGAGAAATGTTTGATAAACATGCTGATGCAGACAGTTTTCAAATCGAAGAATTATTTTAAGAGATATTTAATGCCAAAGTTGGACAAAATCGTTCCATTAAAAAAGTTTTATAGGAGCAAAAACTGTACATAGGAATTTAATCATTTTTAGATCATTTTATGCATCAGAATTTCCCGGTGTGCAGATTGCAGTTAGTTTTTTAATTTGAATAATTTTTCGAGGTTTTATTTCTATTTTAAATTCAAATTTTCAGCATTTCGAGAGATATTTTTTAGAAATTTTAGAAAATTGTATTAATTTAAACTGTTGCCAACAGTATAAACAGCGCAAACAGTAATGTTTGCTTCAAATTAAAAATTTATTTTACACGTGACTATTATAAACAAAAAATATAAAAATCAGGAACTCATTGAAAATTACGTCATAAAAAATATAGTTACACGTGAATTTTAAATGAGAAAGAATATTGTAAAATAATAAATTCAGCAACATGCGTTAGAAGTCCTAAATAGGAGAATTTATGTCATATTACACTTATTACGTAAAATGAACAAAAAATAATATTGCAAAACAGTTTTAATTTAAAAATTGCGCGAGACATTTACTTGACATTTTAAGATGATCATAATATTTTATTTCTAACAAAAGTATTTTGACGTGAATATTAAAAAGAGAAAGAAAAGTTTGGTGAAAATTACGTCAGATTATAACTGTCAGATTCAAATTATAATTCAATCTTCGAAATCTTTTTAAAGGCGATCAAATTAGCGTGCTGTTAGAGTCTGCGGTGTCTGTACGGGGGTTGACGAGCGTAGCTCGTAGGGGGCAGAGCCCCCTAGTTTTTTAAATAAACTGATTTCTTAAATTTTGCTTGTATTTCTTATTTTTAGTCTAGAACATTACTTTCCTCCAAAAAAAAAAAAAAAAAAAAAAAAAAAAAAAGTAACTAATAGCGAATGAGTGTGTGAGAAATTTGGAATTGCTCCCTAGAAGATCAAATTGCCCGCCGGTGGGGCGTACGCCCCACGTTGGGAACCACTGATCTAGGTGCTTTTTAACAATCCATGATTAAATTAAAGAACGGGAAAAAGACTATGGAGGTTGAAGAGGTGGTAAATATTTTTACTGGTGACTAGAAATTTTTGCAGGCTACGAGATTTTTTCCAATTTGTAGAGCCCTGGACACATTAATGATACTTTTTTCGTAATTGATGTGTCTTTATAATAATAGACACGACCTTTTTTTACGGCAATTGAAAACAATAAACAACACACGAGCTGAATGAATTTCCTGAAAAAATATTTAGCATTACGCTTTAAATTAATAGAAACGTAGGAAATCTTACGCAAGGTGCGTATAGTTTAACCACAATTTTTAATGGAAATTTTTGCCTTATTTAATCGTCAAGAATATTACAAATTCCGATATTATACGAGGCGATTACAAATTCTGCAATTTAAATACCAAATAGAAATTTTATAATCACAAATAATTGTGACAGACTATTTTGAAATTCCAAGAAAAACACGCACCTTGCATACGTGAAAAACCTTAAATATTTAAATGTTCAGATACTGTGTTTTTCATTTCTACTTTAACCCATTTTAGGCCAAACATAGAAATTTCATAAAATGTTCCATTATTTTCATTGAAATATGCTTAAATTATCTGACATCTCATTAAGACAAAAAAAAAAAGTTTCGTGCATGAAAAATAATATTTTATTTGAGAAATAAAATGCATTTGGCATTTTCATGCATTAGTCAATGGTGCGCTAACGCACCATTAGATTTAATATTAATAATTTTTTTAAAACTTTTTATGACATTTGTTTTATTATTATTTTATTTACAGAACTTGCAACTTTAATCCATTATAAAAACATATGATTAATCTCAAGTGGAATAATTATACATTTTCAAAAAGTTAAATTTGTCAATAACCTAAAATCTTAAACAACGATTTTTACGCACAAATAACGTACAAAACAATAAAAATACTCATACGATCGTTTCGAGGATACTTCGATCCCTTTCCTCAGTGAGAGAAGAAAAAAATTAAATGGGTTCTAAGAACCCCCCGGCTATAGCCCCGGGAACTGGCTTATGAATTGATTGAAAACGCAAATGTAAGAGTTTATATATCCCAAAGAAATGACGTAAATGAACAGAACTAACTGAAAAAAAGTCACTGCGCAGGATCTCTCCGCACAGGTGAAAGAAAAAGGTCTTTTTCAGTTAGTTCTGTTCATTTACGTCATTTCTTTGGGATATATAAACTCTTACATCTGCATTTTCAATCAATCCATAAGCCAGTTCCCGGGCTATAGCCGGGGGGTTCTTGGAACCCATTTTAATTATTTTTTTTCTCACTGAGGAAGGGAATCGAAGTATCCTCGAAACGATCGTATGAGTATTTTTATCGTTTTGTACGTTATTTGTGCGTAAAAATCGTTATTTAAGATTTTAGCTTTTTATTACAATTCGCACAAAGTTTATTCTATGCTTATTGTCAATAACCGTTTCAATTTTAAAAGACTAGCGTATTTTGAAAATTTCTTAACAGAAAGTGTTTACTCCAGTTGAATTACTGATATTTTATAGATGTCTCCAGAGCCCTTAAAAAAAGCAGAAAAATAAAATTAGTGAAAAATATTCGTCACAGTGACAGTGTTAATAAAAAAATATTTATTGAAATGGTGCGTTTACGCACCTTTGGCCCGAAAATGGGTTAATAAGTTTCTTCTTTTATACACTTCTTCGAACGCATTTTTAAAGTTTTCCATTTCTTTTTCGATGGTAGGAAGTTTTTTCTGCAATCATTTTCAAATTATTCGAGATATTTGGTTTTATGATCGCACATCATATTGGCGCCATTGTTGGCATGGGGTCTTCTGAAAGTTGACAACAGGAGATACGCACCCCGGGATTTCAAATAGTAGCACGTCTTTGGAGTCTTCAGTGAATATTACACGTCTACTGGCTTTTTTAATTAGAAGTGGGAGAAAAATGCTTAATTCACGGTAAAACATTGCGCAAAACGTCAGAGAAAATTAATTTTCTGGCTTTCACAGATCATTAGAAGCGCAGCAAGACACTGTTATGCCTCGGATATCACGTCAACTTAAATATCTCTACGTATATTATATATGTCATACTCTGCAGTATCAAACACTCTTGAGGTCATAGGGTGATAATTAATATGTGTTGTAAACCCCTATTTATTTCGGGGATAGAAAATTCAACTTACTTATTTCAGTTTCGATTATTATCAGAGAACAAATGTGTATTATGCGATATGATAATTGAAAAACAATTGAAAAAAGTATTTAAAAAATATTCATTTGAAAATGTTTTTAAAAAGATAGTATTTTAGCTTTACGTCTATTACTTTTTGAAGATTCTTGTAAATTGCTGAAAAAAAAAATGTTTCATATATGCAACAGAATGTTGTACATGTACAGCACAACTTAAATAAAAAGAATAAAATCGGTTTTGATTTACAGGCGCGTACATTATTAAACTTTTCTGTAAAACCGATTCATTAATCTTATATTTTACACTCGCTTTGGAATTTATTTCAGTGATGGAACAGTGGCGCAACAGTTGAGCGATTGTCACCACTAAATTTTTATAGTATTCTGCGCCTTCAAAAATCTTAGAAATTCTGTCCTGAAGTTAGATGAGGAATACTAATAAAATTTTTCGGTGTCAATTGATTTTCTGCTGCTACACTGTTCCATCACTGTTATTTAGAAAATGTTAGAAACGTTATTAATTTATGAAGGCTTATTTTAACCAGTTGTGAAAAAATTATCGTTCTGTAATTTTTACCCGACTGAAAAGAAGGGCTATGTGTTTCACGCGTATCTGTGTATGTGGATTTCTTTATACCCTCGAAACATCCCAACGGCTGGATGGATTTTAATGAATGAGATCTCTATCAATTCGTCTTAACGTCCCGATGGTTATAGGCTAGGTTTTGTCTTTATAAATTCAAAATGGCGACCGTAAGATACAAAATGGCGGTAGAGACGAAAAAAAATGTACGCACCCTATTGAGTGGCATATCATTGTATAGGTCTTTCAAAATGAAGACGATGTTTCATTGACTATTTTACAGTCAGAAGCTCTGTTAAAATATTATACAACCTGGAAGTTGTGTATGTAGGATCTCAAGCTTTACTGCAAGTCTAACCATCATAGACATCTATAGACCTCATCAAAACAGTGTTTATAGATAGGAACTAACAATTAAACACAACTTAAAAGACATGAATACAAGTAAATAAAAAAAATAGGTAAGAAATATAAACAAGTAATACAAGTAAAAAAAAAAAAAAAGTCAATTCCAAATTAGGTCAATAAGAAAATTTCCTACCCCATTCTTCTTTCCTCTAGAGTGGCGTTTAAAATGCCTTGATCAAGAAAGGGCTCTCTCGGTCTTAAAATACCTTGATCAAGAAGAGGGCTCTCTCGATTATCGAAAATTAATTAAATTTAATTAATGAATTAATATTTGAAAAAAACTGGATTAACATTAAGTGTCATCCACTACAAGTTTAAAAAAATTTATTTGAGCTTGATTGGATGAATAATAAGTATTTTATTAACGACTGAAAAGTTGAACAAGTTATATATAGCGAGAGTGTGAGCTAATAGTACGAATTGAAAAAAAAATAGTTTCATATTGAGGAGAAATTAATTAGTTCGCTTTTTACGCAGTCGGGTTTTTTGATTTTTTAAATTTAATTGTTTATTTGTGAATCTATTAAACTAAACATAATTTTACACAATAAAAAATTACAGCAAACTGCCCAGTCATTCTATAGTTTATATAAGGGTGTCAAATCAAAGCTATTAAATCGTGATTTTAATCAACCGATTTTTAAAAAAAATCATTGATTAAAATCATAAATTTTCTAAATGTTTAAAAGGACTTAAAAAATATTAAAATCTAAGATCATAAATTGGAAAGTTCTAAACCATTTTTTAAAGGTGCCTGTCCTTTTTTAAATTGTCAGAATGCACGCTGCTTTAAAAAAAAATAGTCACATTCACTAGTAGTTCTGTACCTTGGAGAAAAAAAGTGCCAATAACCATTTTTCTCAAATGGCAGGAAACCCAATTTAAGTTTGAGGAAGTTTAAAAATCTTGCTATGATTTCTGTACTATTATTTTTCAAAGTTGTACCTTTCAATCAGTAATGTTTTTCTCACTACAATCTAATGTTAAATTGATTTAGTTTTTTTTTTTTTTTTTTTTTTTTTTTACATTTTAAATTGGCCATTTTTACATTAACACTAAGTAACATTGGCCTCGACAAAATATTTTGTTTTCAATGATCTAACATTGGGAGGACTTTGGCCCTTTTAACAATTATTTTATTTCGCATCCTGAATTCATTCGTGCATTTAACTCAAATTTCTCAATTTTGGACATTGGCCCTTTTTGTTCCAAGATACAGAGTTGTACCCAGAGATTTCCTGTAAAAAACTTCTCCATACCACAATATTTCCAAATCCGTGTGCTCAAGACCTTTTGAAAAAGGACAGAACTTCATTTTTTAGAAAAAAGATGATATTATTAAATCATATTGTTTTTTAGCTGTATTTTTCAATTTGTAATTAATAAATGTATTGAAAATTAATGACACTTTATTTTCCATACTACATCTGCGATTAAACAAGGTAGAGTCAATCCATTTCAAGTGGTCCAGAAAATCAGATATTCGTTGCTTGACCATTTTTTTAAAAATCTGAAATTTTTTGTACAACAACCCTAACATGATGGAAGTTCAAAATGACTATTATTTTAATTTTATTAATTTTTGTTTGTGCATGGCGGCCATCTTTGTTTCATCGTCTGCAGCAATTTTCTCACAAGAAGGGTTTACGGAATTGTAAATAATTCATCGTTTATTTCTCCAAATCAAGTGCGGATTAAAGTAATTTGTACAAAATACATTGGGCTAAAAATCTGGTAATAGAGTACAGTAGTTTCCGAAAATAAATCCTTATTGGTGAAATTTAAGCTTAAAGTTTCAGTTTTTTCCCCAAAATTTGTCCGTTTACAAGAGGAAATTCTCTAGCAAGGAAAACTCTCAACATGACATAATTTTTTTTACAAATAGACCGAAAGTACTTGTACTCACTCACACGCCAAGTTCCAGATCTGGGACTTGCTTTCTCATCGTTAAAAAAAATCCAAAATTTTTCAAAAATGTCAAAAATCGCACTTTTGAGGCTTTGATATCTCTGGTGGAGCACGAGATAAAATCTGAAGTTCTGGTTTCTGAGAGTATTGTATGGTAGTGTTATGCACAAGAAATTTCAGGATGGAGATTTGACTACAAGCTGAGATATGGCAAGGGACACATGTCAAAACAACACTGCCAAACTATTGTTTTGTTGTAGTCACGGGTAAGTATTTATCTCAGAGCGTCATTTAATTTTTCTTTTTGATTATCTTTAAATAATAGTAACAGAAAATAAAGCCTTTTGCAAAGCTTAGAAATTAATTTAAAAAATAATTATGCCTAAGGCCTACAGTTTGTATGGTTTCAGTATTTTTTGTAAGTAATTTTAGTAGCTAAAAGAAACCTCAGCACTTTTACATAAGGAAAAAAAAATATTTTTATACAAGATCTGAGACAAAAACGGAATAGGGAAAGAGAAAAGCTGTTAATGTTGTCATACTTGTTGAGACATGGTCAAACGTGTCAAAACACATTCTTGGTTGTTGGTTAAAAAATTTTGTTCTTTCTCAAAATTTAATTTGCAGGAACCAAGTCTTGTCATCTCTTGATTGAAGATCTTGGCCCTGCTGGCTCATAGAAATAAACTTCGAAATCCCTATGTGCAATCTCACCTCATTAATAATTCCTAGCTTACTTCTTATGCAAAAATGTCATTTTTCTGCAGTATAAATTTTGAAAGAGATTTGGATATCTTTACTTTCTGAAAATTACTTGAGGCTGATGCATGGTAACATCATATAATGTTTCATTTATAGGAAAATAGTTATGGTAGGAACAAGTTTCAGGGACTGCCAAGCAGCATTAAAATTGTGGTTTTGAAACCAACAAGCAGGGATGTGTTTTGACACGTTTGATCATGTTTCAACAAGTATGCCAACATTAACAGCTTTTCTCTTTCCCTATTCTGTTTTTATCTCAGGTCTTGTATAAAAATATTTTTTTTTCTTTATTTAAAAGTGCTGAGGTTTCTTTTAGTTACTAAAATTACTTACAAAAAATACTGAAACCATACAAACTGTAGGCCTTAGGCATAATTATTTTTTAAATTAACTTCTAAGCTTTGCAAAAGGCTTTATTTTCTGTTACTATTATTTAAAGATAATCAAAAAAATAAATTTAAATGACACTCTGAGATAAATACTTACCTGTGACTACAACAAAACAATGGTTTGGCAGTATTGTTGTGACATGTTGCCCTTGCCATATCTCAGCTTGTAGTCAAATCTTCATCCTGAAATTTCTTGTGCATAACACTACCATACAGTACTCTCAGAAACCAGAACTTCAGATTTTTATCTTGTGCTCCACCATATCAAAGCCTCAAAAGTGCGGTTTTTGACATTTTTGAAAAATTTGGGATTTTCTTTAACGAAGAGAAAGCAAGTCCCAGATCTGGAACTTGGCGTGTGAATACAAGTACTTTCGGCCTATTTGTAAAAAAAAAATCATGTCATGTTGAGAGTTTTCCTTGCTATAAAAATTTCCTCTTGTAAACGGGCAAAGTTTGGAAAAAAACTGAAACTTTAAGCTTAAATTTCACCAATAAGGATTTATTTTCGGAAACTACTCTATTACCAAATTTTTAGCCCAATGTATTCTGTACAAATTGCTTCAATCCGCACTTGAATTGGAGAAATAAACGATGAATTATTTACAATTCCGTAAACCCTTCTTTTGAGAAAATTGCTGCAGACGATGAAACAAAGATGGCCGCCATGCACAAACAAAAATTAATAAAATTAAAATAATAGTCATTTTGAACTTCCATCATGTTAGGGTTGTTGTACAAAAAATTTCAATTTTTTAAAAAATGTTCGAGCAACCAGTGCTGGACCACTTGAAATAGATTGACCTGGTAAAAATTTCTATTAAATCGTAGTGATAACAAAAAAAAAAAAAAAAAAAAAAAAAAAAAAAAAAAAAGCATAAAAGTTGCTAGCTCTGCTATAATCATTTTTCGTCACTATTCATTACTTTTAATATTGTGAACAAAATCCAGTGTAGATTTTACATAATTTGTTCTTTACCATGATAGTTTTAAAAAAAGAAATGACGAAATAGTTGACGAAAATAAGTAACTAAAATAAAAATTAATCAAAAACAAACTACTTTTTTTTTTGCTCTTCAGGTTGGTTTGGGTGGTCTTTCATTTTTTTTTTCTAGTTTTCATTGAGATCAATCTTTGACATCAACATCTGTTCGTCGCAGCTATAAGCTGGTTCACCTACGCATTTGTTTGACATTGATAGAATCATTTTTCCATGATGGATTATCCATCAACCAACTGTCATGTGATAAATTTATCCAATGCCGTATTTGACCACCGGGGAAAAAGATATCAGATCTTTGGATGTGAAATTTTAGGTAGATTTCGTAAGAAATACTACCCATTACATTCTCCCCTATGTTGGATTTCTGAAAAATGTTTGCAGTTCTACACCAATCATGACCCCTAGAACCCCAAAACCACTCCCAGTTCAAAACTTTATCTATTTATCTATATCACTTTTTTATGGACAGGATAACTTCCAAAATTCTGCAATCCCTTCCAAACTGATACATAAAATCAAGGAGTATAAAATCTCAGTCAAGTTCATTAATGGAAAAAATCTGAACAAGGAAGTGGAAATAGGGAGGATTTTTGTGAAAACCGAAAAAATCTCACTACTTCTTAGTTATAATATATATCAAATTAGTGAAAAGTTATTACAATTTCTAGGAAAAGGGTAAAAAATTTATGTACAACAGATTTTTGATATCAGTAATAATGGGCTCAGGTGGCGAAAAAAAATAGAGTTTTAAGAAGAAAAAAATTCATAACTTCCTGAATTCACAAGGTATCAAATCCACTTAAATTTATTATAAATCTTCTTAACCTTATCTACAACATTTATACTGACAAGTTTTTGATAATACAGCAAAAAAAGGGGGGAGGGAGGGGGGATGAAGAAGAAAAAAATTCATAACTTTTTAATTTCCAAGATATTAAATCCGCTTAAATTTACTATAAATCTTCCTAATATTATCTACAACTTTTATATTGACAAGTTGTGATAGGACCGACTCAGGCCAGCCGGCAGGGAATTTTATACTTTATATATATCAAAGTTACAGAACATACTGTCCAGTGTACAGAACATAGGTAAAAACCATTTTTTTAAATTGAAAATCCAAATAGATTTTTTTTTTATTTAATACATTTTTTAGATTGTCCACTACCAACACGAAAAAGTTTTTTATATGAAAAATATCAATTATGTATTCAAATAAAGTTTTGGAATTTATTAAAAGCGATATTTTCGCATTAACTACGTGCTAGAGGTTAATATCCCAAGTTACCTCTAATTCGCTACTTTCTGAGTTCGATTATTTCAGTGTTTGAGCACGTAGTTCGATTACATATCTCTTAAATTTGTGCTTTATTTATTTATTTATTGAGGAATTGTTAGTTTCGTTACAGACTATTAGTCGGAAACAAATATTGATATATTTATATAGTTTTAAGTGCAAACGAGCTAACTTTTCCTAATCGACCTCCATGTGATAAAGATAGATAAAAAAAAAAATCGTGCTTGAAAATTAATTCAAAAACCATAAAAAATTTCAAACAAATAGCGTTTGAAACTACATTTTCCCCCGTTCGACAGTGTAAAAATTAAAATTACCCAATTCTCAGAAATAATTGAATTTGTGCAAAAAAAAAAAAAAAAAAAAAAAAAAGCAATTTAACAAATTACAACGACCATTTGGAAAATGATTTTTTCAAAGACTAAAATTTAAGACATAAAAAATCGCACGAAGTTGATCATACATTACGTACGTCATGGATTACATTTTTCGGTACTGTAAATTTTTAAACTTGTACGGAGCTGGTCATACATTACGTACGCCATGAGTTAAACATTAATATCCCTGGACCAATTTTAAATGAAATTTCATTCTTAAACTTCTAAACATCCCACAATATTACTTTTTACACCGTCGTATAGAGAAAAAAAAATGTACTTTTAAATGCAATTTATTTGAAAGCTGTATCTCAATTTGTTTCTGAGTTATTAATTTTTTTTGTAGTTTTTATTACTTTTTTGCCATAGTGGCAAGAGAAGTATCCATCTCTGTTGAAAGTAAAGGGAAAATGCAGATTACTGTATAGACCACTCAGAAATCGAATAAAATTCGCGATTCAACTAATAAAAAGCTTCAGATATGTTTTTGATTTCCTACCTTGACCGAGGACATCCAAATGGTTAAAAAGCGAATAAAATGCGGATTCAACTAATAAAAAGCTTCAGATATGTTTTTGATATCCTACCTTGACCGAGGACATCCAAATGGTTAAAAAGCGAATAAAATGCGGATTCAACTAATAAAAAGCTTCAGATATGTTTTTGATTTCCTACCTTGACCGAGGACAATAACCATTTTTCCAAACGGTTAAAGAATAAAAAAATGACAAAATGTTTTTTTTCTTTTTCTTTCTTTTCTTTTCTTTTTTTTTTTTTTGTATTTCCTCTCACATGATATGAAACATTTCCATCGTTCAATCTACTTTTCAGAGCAAACGCTGAAGAATTTTTTTTTTTTTTTTTTTTTTTTTTTTTTTATGGAAGTTACTTCAGTGAATGTTACTCTGATAAAATAGCATGAACATTTATATTGCATTTTCTACCAAAGTGAGTATGATTGGAGAAAAACAGATCCTGAAGAACTTTATTTACTGAAACAGACTTAAAAAGACAACAGTTTTAGTGGGTTGACGAATTTTAGATGACACTTTGAAGGAGAAAATTCTATATAGGCACTTACGCTATTTTAGCCACCTAGGTTTCAATGATGTAACTTCGATAAAATGTTTTCTTTATTAAATCTTAAATATATATGAAAGATAAGGCCATTAAATATGAAAGATGGGATCATTAAATATTATCTGAGGGAAGAAGTTTTGAGAAAAAAAAAAGGAATTTTTGTTGTAACCATGTTTTTTTAATTTTTATGATTTTTATGAAGTACCTCTTGTTCAATACCAGTTCTGTGAAGCTATATCGCGCAGTGTCATCTTTGAAGGAATCTTTTTAAGCTTACGCGTTGGAAACGTAATCATTCAATGATTTAAAAACTTTTTCAAAGCGACCGATTTTGAGTTGTACAGTCATTTGTTGTTTTTAAAATTGTACAGTTGTTAGAATAAAATTTGGAATCCAATCTTTTTTTTTTTAAACTTTATTTTTGCAAATGAACGGCCAACTTTCGCGCTTTTTTTCTACCATTATTTCCTAACATAAAAATTTAAGTTATTTAATAGCCGAAAATTTTGGATTAAACGAAGTAAATATTTCTGTACAAAAGTAGTGATAGTAAAAAAGTGTGCAATGCATATGACTACCATTTGGGATGAACATGATAGTTGCTGGTAAAACACTGTCTTTTACCAACAAAAATTATATATATTGTTGTAAAACGGAAAACAATGGAAAGAACTTCTTAAAGGCTCATAAAAGTGTAAAAAGCCCAATGCGTTTTCCAAGGCTTAATCTATCTTTTCCCTTCTTTTTTTTATTTTCTTTCCGTTTTGCTGTTGCTTTCAAAGTGGTAGCACATATTTTGTGCCTCAACTAGAAAAATAAAATATCTTGAAACAGTTTGTGTTATTTTTCCTTCTTATGATATAGTTACAAAATATTTCTGTTATTTTCAATTGCCCTTTGTTCATCTTTAGAGTGAAAAATTTACAAGCGAGACTTGCCATACAAATTTTAACAGAACAAGAAGGAACAACGAAAATTTTATATGAATGCAACTTTTGTATGAATATAGTCTATTGAAAAATTATATCCTTTTTAAAACGATGGGAAAAGTTCCGAAATCACATGTAAAACCTTTTTCTGGGGAGTTACAAAGGAGTTCAATAGTTTATTATTTAATTTCCGAACACATTATTTAGAAAAGGTAAAATATTGTAATTATAATTTGCGTGAGTGTGAGTAAGCTAACATCATACATTTACTTAAAAAAATGAGTTCGTAAATGTGTCAGAAAGTTTCGCGTTGTTGAGCTGGGAGAAATATTTTTTTGAGAACCGCCTAACATTTGTTTTAAATGAATGCCTTTCGAATAAGGTGACCAGAAGAGAAGGTGTCCTATTTTCAGAGGGCAGTATTAACTTTCAAAGGACATCCATATTTTACAGAATAAACGATTGGGATAGACTGAATTCAATCAATGTATGCTCATTTCAATTTTTCAAATGTGTTTCGAAATTATGTCTCGAACAATTTTTTTAAAAGCATTGTCTACTAAAAAAGAGGGCATATTGTTACGTTACTTCCGAAATATTTCCACAAAACAATATAATTAAGGCTTCTGTCCGCGTCAGGCGAAGCTTTCGCGAGGGGAGGTTATTTGCTAATATCTCATTTGCATTTCGACATTTTAAAATATTTTTTTTGCATTGGACAGCTTAGGACATCTCTACATCGCCTTTTTTTTTTTAATTAGTTTTTCGGTAGTTGCAGATATTTCTTATAAAGTTACTTTCACTTCCGAAACCGGTTCCGAAATTGAAAGTGTCATTATAAAAAATATCTGCAACCAAAATCAAAAAAAGTAAAAAAGGGGCGATGTATAGATGCACCTCAGCTATCCAATGAAAAAAAAAAAAAATTAAATGTCGAAATGCTAATGAGGTATTAGCAAATAACCTCCCCATAGGTTTAGCATTAGCTCGCGAGCGCTTCGCCTGACCGGAATAGGAGCCTTAAGTTAAATTTTCTTTTAAATAAATTCCTGTTTAGATTATAGGTACTTCAAAAAGAGTGGTTTTGCATATGGGTATGGTTCAGCAATAATTAAATTCTTAATAAACAATTAAATTTAAAAAATCAAAAAACCCGACTGCGTAAAAAGCGAACTAATTAATTATTTCTCATCAATGTGAAACTATTTTTTTTTTCAATTCCTACTATTAGTTCACAATCTCGCTATATATATCTTGTTCAAATTTTCAATCGTTAATAAAATACTTATTATTCATCCAATCAAGCTCAAATAAATTTTTTTAAACTTATAGTGGATGACACTTGATGTTAATCCAGTTTTTTTTCAAATATTAATTAATTAATTAAATTAAATTAATTAATTTTCAATAATCGAGAGAGCCCTCTTCTTGATCAAGGTATTTTAAGACCGAGAGAGCCCTCTTCTTGATCAAGGCATTTTAAGCGCCACTCAAGGGGAAGGAAGAATGGGAGAAAAAAAAATTCTGTTATTGACCTAAGTAGGAATTGACTTAAAATATTTTTTTATATTACTTGTTTATATTACTTACCTATTTTTCTTATTTACTTGTATTGATGACTTTTAAGTTGTATTTAATTGTTAGTTCCTATCTATAAAGACTGTTTTGATGAGGTCTATAGATGTCTATGATAGTTAGAGTTGCAGTAAAGCTAAAGATCCTACATACACAACTTCCAAGTTGTATAATATTTTAACGGAGCTTTTGACTGTAAAATAGTCAATGAAACATCGTCATCATTTTGAAAGACCTATCCAATAATATGCCACTCAATAGGGTGCGTAAAAATTTTTTTCGTCTCTACCGCCATTTTGTATTTTCCGGCCGCCATTTTGAATTTATAAAAACAAAACCTAGCCTATAACCATCGGGCCGTTAAGACGAATTGATAGAGACCTCATTCATTAAAATCCATCCACCCGTTGCGATGTTTCGAGGGTATAAAGAAATCCACATACACATAACCCTTCTTTTCAGTCGGGTAAAAAGTTACATTCCACTTTTTCAGATTAAGTTCTAAAAGTAAAAAAAAATGTTCAAATTCCATAAAATGTTTTTTCAAATGTGAGAAGCAAAAAGTTTAAAAGATTATATTTCAAAAGGGACGTCTGTTTTTAACAATAGTTCACTTTTTAGCTTAAGTTTCACACGTTTCAGGAACCATTTAGAAAATTTAAATTCTATAAAAGTGTTTTGAACTGCAATCGGTTTAAAAATTACACTTAAAAAAAGAATAGTTGTTTTGACAACAAAGCTAGTAGAAACTACCACAATTGCAAAATCAGGAAATTCTTCTGAATAACTACAGGCAGTGGAATAGGGGAAAGTGCCTGAAGCAGATAGTCCAAAATCTGTAAGTTAGAAAAAGTATGAAATCACTGTAAAAAAAAAAAAAAAAAATCCTCTAAAATACGGAAATTGTACTAGCAATCGAGACGCCAGTACTATTTCCTTAATTTAACGGAAAAATTTCTCCGTAAATTCCAGAAAAATTTCCGTCTTTCTGGAATTTACGGGGAAAATTTTCCGTTAAAATACGGAAATAGTACTGGCGTCTCGATTGCCAGTACAATTTCCATATTTTAACCAAATTTTTTTACAGTGATGTATTTGACAAAGTGCATAAATTTATTCTCCAGTACGCTTAGACGTTGATTGCAATTTTAATAGATAACGATATAATGCATTAAAAGTAATTTAAAAAACGGAAAATATATTCAAAGACGCTGCCGTTTCAAAGATAATCTGTTGTAGTTGTGAGCAATCAATCAGTCAAATGCCAATGAAGAGCTTTCAATTACTCTCGGGGAAAGGGAGATCAGGTTAATCAGCCGAGAAAAGACCATACTTAAAGCAGTGTGAAAAATTCTGCAGTTGCAAAATCAATGAATAAATACAACATTTTTCCTATACTTTCACACATTCTTATAGTTAAAAAAAATTATTCAAATATATATATTTAGCAATATTAATGAATTAAATCATAACGTCAAAAATGGCTTTTTAAAAATAGCAATACTAAAGTATGCATTTTGTGCGCAAGATTTAAAAAATTCTACTGTAGATACATGTTTAATATTTCATATATTGTTACTTATACTACTATATTTTACACAGAACCTAAATTTGAAAGTATATTCAAATTCATTAGCATAATTAATGGCTGTTATAATCATATTCACTAAATTGATCAAAAAGTACATAATTAGTTTTTCAATCTATAATTTTCTGTGAGAAAAACCCGATTAAATTTAGATTAAGTATAAAATTACACATGAAAACTAGTAATATCCAAAATTTCAAGGTTCTATGATAATTAGTTTTCCAATGAGAGTGCAACGAATGCCAACAAATCTGATTTTAGAAAAATGGCTTCTAAGTTAACTTTATAGCATAACAGCAAATGTTTTTATGCAAGATATTAGGTAGCTTTCATTACAAAAAGCTACCTATTGCAGCCGTTCGGAGGAAAGCGATTTCAAAAAATTTTGGTATATTTTCATCGATCATGACTCCCAGACCCCGAAACCACCCTCCGTTCAAAATTGATATATATATATATATATATATATATATATATATATATATATATATATATATATACACACATATATATATATACACACACATATATATATATATATATATATCTGACCTTTGTCATACTGTAACTCTCGTATTTATGAACCGATTTGGATGTAATTCGGTGTGTACATAGTATATACCAATGTCTCGACCGACTTTGTTGGCCAGCTTCATCCGCCATTTTGTTTCAAAATGGCGGCCATTTAAAATTTTTTTAAAAATTTAAAATTTGAAATGTGCACCAAAATATTGAAAATGGAAAAATATTTTTTTCTTATGTATTTGACCTTTATACGAAGACTACGGAGCAGTTTTTGTTTCGGCTATATCTTAAAAAATGGCTGAGTTATAGCATTTTGAATTTCTAGCATGGCTGACATTTTGAAACGTCCTGAATTTTGTCACTCGATAAAAGGCGTATTTATGAACCGATTTGGATGTAACTTCGTTTATACATAGTACTTACCAATTTCTCGACCGAGTTCGTTGGCCAGCTTCATCCGCCATCTTGTTTAAAAATGGCGGCCATTTAAATTTTTAAGAAAAATTTAAATTTGAAATGTGGTACCAAAAAACTGAAAATTGAAAAAATATTTTTTTCTTATGTGTTTGACCTTGATAAAAAGAGCAGTTTTTGTTTCGTCTATATCTTAAAAAATGGCTGAGTTATATCATTTTGAATTTCTAGCGTGGCTGACATTTTGAAACGTCCTGATTTTTGTCACGTGATAACAGGCGTATTTATGAACCGATTTGGATGTACCTTGGCGTGTACATAGTACATACAAATATCACGACCGAGTTCGTTGGCCAGCTTCATCCGCCATCTAGTTTCAAAATGGGGGCCATTTAAAAAAAATTAAAAAATTTAAAATTTAAAATGAGATACCAAAAAATTAGAAAATGAAAAAGATTTTTTTCGTATGTGTTTTACCTTAATACAAAGATTCCGGAACAGGTTTTGTTTTGTCTATATCTAAAAAAAATGGCTGAGTTATAGCATTTTGAATTTTTATTGTGGCTGACATTTTAAAACGACCTGATTTTTGTCACGCGATAACAGGCGTACTTATGAATCGATTTGGATGTAACTTGGTCTGTCCCTGTACATAGTACATACCAATGTCTCGACCGAGTTCGTTGGCCAGCTTCATTCGCCATCTTGTTTCAAAAGGGTTGCCATTTAAAAAGGTTTAATTTAAGGTATTAAAAAATAGGAAAATGAAAAAGATTTTTTTTTTATGTGTTTGGCCTTGATACAAAGATTCTGGAGCAGTTTTTGTTTCTGAAAATTTGTTCTTTTGTTTATATCTTAAAAAAATGGTTGAATTAAAGCACTTTGAATTTCTAGCATGGCAAACACTTTGAAACGATCTTGTATTTGTCCCGCGATAACACACGTATTCGCCTATTTCGATGTAAGAAGGCATGTGGATAGTATACATCAATATCTCGACCAAGTTCGCTGGCCAGCTTCATCAGCCATCTTGTTTCAAAATGGCGGCCATCAAATTAAAAAACATTCTATTGAAAGTGAGGTGCAAAAAAATTAGAAATTGAAAAAAGTTTCTTTCTTAAGTATTTGACCTTGATATAAGGATTCAGGAGCATTTTTTGTTTGTCTTTATCTTAAAAAATGTCTCAGATATAGAAATTTCAATTTCTAATGTGGGTGACATTTTGAAAAATCTGATTTTTTGACTGCGACAGCACTCTTATATATCAACCAATTCCGATGTGAGTGAGTATGTGCACAGCAATTACTAAGGTCTCGACCAAGTTCACTGGTTAGCCTCATCCACCATGTTGTCTTAAAATGGGAGGCACTTTAAGAAATCGCTGAATTTGGCAGCCAAATATAAGTTACTTTAAATAAAAGCAGCTTGGATAAAGCTGACTAATTTCGCGAAATTCTCATTCATAATGATTTAGTATTGATAAAAATTAGTATTGAACCTCCTATATTCGGTTTCCACTAAATTGAGCTTCGTGTGTTTGAATAATATAAGTTGGCTTTTTTAAAATAAGGAATATGAAAGCTACCTCTTCCTCCCGGCACTGGCCGGAAGGACTTTTTTTAGTGATAACTTCTGTTCTAAGCAGTGGATTTGTAACATTTGAAGATATCCATGCTAAAATTTTTGAAAAATCGATTTTTTTAAAGCTCCAACGTGATCTCCCCCTTAAGAGTTTGTAAAAATAATATTAGTTGAAAGAAAAATGAAGAACAGAAACGAAAGAAAGACTTCCAAAAGATTTCAAACTCTATAAAAGTCTTTTGAAGTGCGAAAAGCAACCAGCTTAACATTAAAACGACAGGAAATTTTACTCAAGTTTTATAAAAATATTTTACTCTGGAGTTTTTATTTAAATCTGTTTAAGGGGACCGGGAAAGCAATATTCAACAAAAAAATCGATTTTTACTTTTTTATATCATTAAATAGTTTAAACTTTTATCTTTCCAACGATGTGTCATGGATGTTTATATATATATATATATATATAAAAGTGTTGAAATTACTCATTCTTTCTAAGAGTACTTCACAGTTTAATGGCCATTTAAATCTTTAATTGACTTTTTCTCAAAACTTGGATATTTCATGTTTATGTTCCTTTTCTTCAATCTCTATTAAACTTAAGAACTCAGATTTTTTTTAATACTTATATTATGTTATATTGTATACTTTAACACAGAGATTTAATGATTTGTTGAGAATTATTTATTTTAGACAGCGAAATCTTACCAAAAATGCTAATTTAAAATTGTCTTTCAATAAATAATTAATAATTAATTTTGAGTTTCACTTAGAAAGAAAATGGTCTGTTAAAATACGTAAACCATGTTATTCTAACTACTCTAAAAAATCTAGACATCTTTCACCATTTCTGAGAAAAAGGTACATAAAGTTGGTGAATTTAACATGGTGAAGATAGGGCTTTCCCGGTCCCCTTAACATATTTATTTAACATTTTTCTTCTTTGTGTCTTTTAAACTTATTTTACAAAGAAATTTCTGGTTCCAACCGAAATATATTCATATGGTAGGGGTCAAAATTATCCTTACGGTCTTTTTAATGTTAAAAAGTTACACTTACAAAAGAACAGTTGCTTTAACAACAAGGCTAGTGGAAACTTCCACAATTGTAACAATCAGACAATTCTTCTGAATAACTATAGACAGTGGAATAGGGGAAAGTGATTGGAGCGGATAGTCTAAAAGCTGTAAGTTCAACAAAAAAGAGTAAAATATTGTATTTGAGAGGGTACAGAATTTATTCCCAGTACACTTAGACGTGGATTGTAATTTTTTAAAATTTTAATAGACAAAGATCTAAAACCCATAATGAATTTTAAGAACGAAAACTATATTCAAATATTATGTCGCTTCAAAAATAACCAGTTGAAGTCGTGAGCAATCGCTCGAACAAATGTTACTAAAGAGCTTTCGATAACTCTTTGAAGACTTTGTAAAACTAATATTAATTGAAAAAAAAAAAAAAACTAAAGAATAAGAACGAAAGAAAGACTTCCAAAAGACTACAAATTCTATATAAAATGCTTTTGAAGTGCGAAAAACAATCAGCTTAAAAAATTACAGGTACAAAAGGCTAGTGAAAACTTCCACAATTGTAAAAATCAGACAAATATTCTGAATAACTACTGGTAGTGGAATAGGGGAAAGTATTTTGAGCGGATAGTTCAAAATCTGTAAGTTTGGAAAAAAATGTAAAATATTTTATTTGAGAGGACACAGAAATTTATTATCCGGTACACTTAAACGCTGATTGCAATTCAAATGGATAAAGACACAAACAAGTAAAGATAATTTTAAGAGCAAAAAAGATATTTAAAGACTATGCTGCTTCAAAAACAATCAGTTGAAGTCGTGTGCAATCACTCAGGCAAATGCTATTGAAGAGCTTTCAATAACTCTTCTAGGAGTTTGTAAAATTAATATTAATTGGAAGAAAAATAAAGAACAAGAGCGAAAGAAAGACTTCAAATTCTATAAAAGGTTTTTGAAATGCGAAAAGCAATCAGCTTAAAAAGTTACACTTACAAAAGAATAGTTGCTTTAAAAATAAGGCTAGTAAAAACTTCCACAATTGTAAAAATCAGACAATTCTTCCGATTAACTGCAGCCAGTGGAATAGGGGAAAGTGCTTGGAGCGGATAGTCCGAAATCTGTAAGTTTGGAAAAAATGTAAAATATTTTATTGGAGAGGACGCAGAAATTTATTTTCTAGTATACTTAGACGTTGATTACAATTTTATTTTAATAGATAAAGGTCTAAAACCCTTAAAAGGAATTTTAAGAACGAAAAATATATTCAAAGATTATGCCGCTTCAAAAATAATTAGTTGAAGTCGTGAGTAATCACTCGGACAAATAATACTAAAGAACTTTTGATAACTCTTCCAGGACTTCGTAAAACTAAGATTAATCGAAATAATAATAAAGAACAAGAACGAAAGAAAGACTTCCAAAAGACTTCAAATTCTATAAAATGTTTTTGAAGTGCGAAAAACAATCTGCTTAAAAAGTAACACGTAGAAAAGGCTAGTGGAAACTTCCACAATTGTAAAAATCAGACAATTCTTCTGAATAACTACAGATAGTGGAATAAGTGGAATAGGGGAAAGTGCTTGCAGCTGATAGTCCAAAATCTGTAAGTTTGGCAAAAATGTAAAATATTGGAAAGGACGCAGAAATTTATTCTCTAGTACACTTAGACGTTGATTGCTATTTTATTTTAATAGATAGATATAAACCACTGAAGGGAATTATGAGAACTAAAAGATATTCAAAGACGATGGCGCTTCAAAAATAATCAACTGAAGTCGTGAACCATCACTCAGACAAATGTTACTGAAGAGCTTTCAATAACTCCTTTTAAGACTGTGTAAAACTAGTATTAATTGATAGAAAAATAAAGAACAAAAACGAAATAAAGACTTCCGAAAGGAACGAATTAAACCATCCAAACGAAAACTCTTAAAGCTGCGTAATCTTCTTAACAGTTTAAAAGAAGATGCCACCTGAAAGGCCGGCGAAAATGAAAAATGGGAGAACGTTCGGTTAGTTGAAGTGAAAGTGTCAGAAAGTTTTCTTTTTTTATATTTCTTTTTTATCCGTTGGCAATCAGAGGCGTCGTTTCGTCTCGCGAAGTGCAAGAAACGATAAAGCCGTCAACTAAAACGGGGTCAAATGGCACGTTTTCTTGCAAAAATGTTTCACTGTTGTATTTCTTTCGGTTCCGGTATAAATTAGGTGCAATGGGTTTATTTTTTTAGCTTTTTAATTTTGTTTTTAAGTGAGTGAGGGAATTTTGAGATCGCAAAGACGTTTTTATTTTCGTTTTCCGACAGAGCAGAAGGACTTAAGTCATGTCACATGTGTTTGTAAATATTATAAAAACTTCCAACAACAGACGACAAATTTATTTTGTCGGCTTTGCTAAGGTAAGAGTGGTGAGCAAAGGAATTCATTAGCGTAAATTTTAAGCTAGGTTTCGAAAAAAATTGTGATATTTTTTAAATTTCTGGTCTTTTTGTAGTTGAGTTTGAGTTTGAGTTTGAGGGGGTTAAGCTTTAGGAGTGGTCTTTTTGTAGGATATCTGATTTTACTGAAGTAAACAAAAGTCAATGTCGAATTTTTTTGACAGAAAAAAAAGATTTTGATTCTGATTAACTTGTTATTATTATAAAAATAGAAAACCTTTTAATCCACTCCTTGTCGTAATAACTTTTTATTATTTATTTTTTTTATAAGTACTATTACTTTATGATAAATAGTTCATATTACATTTCATGATTACAAAACTGCAAAGGAAAAAAAGTAGCTTTATTATTTTAAGAATTAAAAAACACACCATTAGCAAAATTATCAAAAGTTAAACTTAATCATTTCAGAGTCTGGTTTACGAGATGGCATTCCGAGCATGGGCCCGAGCCCCCGGTTTTAGGTGGCCCTTAAATTAACACATTATTCCAAAAAATAATAAACATATTCAAAGTTTCAAAAATTATTATGCTTTTATGCATTAGTTTTGAACTTATTATGTTTGTGCCCAGGGCCGCCAAATCTGCAAGCCGGCCCCTGAATCAGATGTTAATAAAGTAGAAAAACAATAGTATGACTCATTTGAATTCTTTCTAAAATGAAATAAAACTTTCATGGAATTTTTATTATTTATGAAATATTTCAAAGCGCTTAGAACATATAATTCCACTGCATTTTTTGCAAAGTCAAACCTATAATTTCACTATTCATTTTTTTAAGTATATAAAAAATTGCATTTGCCAAATAAATAAATAAATAAATAATAAATAAAAAACAATCGAAGAATTTCGATTAGTGCTCAAAACATAAAATGGGTGATGCTTTTCTTTCAATAAGATACTTTCAATTTTTAAAAATGAAACTTATAGAAAATGCCGAAAAAAAAAAGAAATAACTTTAAATAATTAAAAAAAAAAAACTTTTTTTGCACCCAAAATTAGAATATAAAATTTTCTGTTACCGTAAGATGTATTCCATAAACAAGAAAAAAACTGCGCAATCGGTAATTGTTAAGTTTTCTCTAAAATAGATTAAAATATATGTAACTTTAAGGTAATCAAATTTTATTACAATAAGTTTTAAACCAAATTTTACGGGTAGTTTTTTTCATTAGCTTCATGGCAAGAAAGCTAAAAATTTGTAGTAATGCTAAATTAAAGTAAAAATAGACTTTTTGACGTTTCTCGTTTGTTACGTATTAAATTAGCTCCCATGTTAATGTGAATGAAAATTCATGAAAATAAGATAAATTTCTCTTAAAGTTTCAAACCAAGCTTTAAATATGTACTTTCTATCAATAATACATAATAAACAATATCATAGAACATTATTACATTGTCTATTTATGCATATTTGCTTTTTTGGTTTAAGTTAGCGATGGATCTATTACAGTGATTCCCATTCAATGTTTTCGATTAGTGATCTAATACCGCGATTAATTAACAGCACTGATGGAGCACACTCCAACTCTGTTCACGAACATTTGCGTAATTAGCATTTTCTTTATATATATATATTTATATAAAATATACCAAATGTTATATAAATAGGAAAATTACATTTTTGGAATGTACAAAGATCAGGTCATTAATGAAAAATATCTTTTCTTTCAACTTTTATTAAATTAATATTAAAAATAATTATTATTCACATATTTACGTTCGTTTTACGCATAGTTTATGAGAAGCAACATTAGTGGACACCCGCTAGACAAACATCCAGTCGCACTGTCGTCGAAGTGACAACATAGAAGAAAGCGAGTTCGAAAAAAATTATTGGAGGCAATAAACATGGTCCACTTTAGGGCAATAAAGTTTTCCCAGGTATTCACCGGATGGCATCTGGAAAAGATACCAAATTTTCCTAAGGGGTGCAGGGGACTAATTTATGCCTAAGAAATGTTAGAGCATGTAGCATGATTGCTATCATTGGAAGGCTGGGAAGTCAATAAGGGCGATTGTGGTTTTAAACCCTGCCCATTGAAATAAGAGAGACTTCTGTTAGTAATAATATATGGGGCATTCTCACAATCTTTTGACTTTTAAGTTGCATAAAAATATTAACGAGATAAATAAGTTTTGGAATACGTTGCGGGTCCGAACACCACGAAAAATCCTAGACCGTCCCGTGTCCCTGATGCTGATTTTCAAGTTTGGAGCAGTCTGTATAAAACTGTTTCGATAACAGTAATTCGATGTAATTTTTTTCCGAAACTGGGACAATAGTTTTATATAAATATGTAGCAAAAAATTAACCTGCACACATTTTTACGGTTGATATTATTTTTTGAACTCTGTCCCTGTGTTTTTACCATCTGGGTTTTTCTTCTTTACGATCCCTCTTTCTAAACTTATACAGAAAATCTCTTCAGATGCATCTACAGAATTTTTTTCAATTATTTTCTCATGTAGAAATATGCTAGAGAAAGAATGTCTAAAATTCTTTGACAGGGAATTTACTGCAGAATTTAAATTAGCATTTAAATATAAATTTCAAGCATCGTGGCTTTATTGGTATAGTCTTACCGTCCCCAGGTTTATTCCTGCACTTTTCGAGGTAAATTAATTTTTGTTTTAAATTTAATCAATAACTGCTTCTAAAAATCAATGAATATTGTGGCTATCACTTAGTCTTAACATGATTTGCCTAAAAATAGTGGTAATTTTCCTTACCGTCCCATCCTTACCATCCCCTTTTTTTCCATTACCGTCCCTTTTTTCCTATACCATCCCCCTTTTATTTTTCCTTCCGCCCCTTCTTTAACACCCCCTTAAGACAATGTTATACCAAAATTTTATACTAAAAATACTACATTGTTATTATTTCTTATTTGAATGCCCTGTGGGTACTATGCAAATTCATTATAAGTAAAAATTTAGAAGAAAAATAGAAAGTTATAGTGGTAAAATGGTAAGGAAAATTAAACTAGCAAGTTTAACTTAAACCTCAGTTAAATAAAAAAAAATTTCACTGCTGACAATTTTTTCTATTTTGAATCATTAAGTCCTTCGTCCATCAGATTAAAATGTTATTTTAGCAAGTTTAATTTCACCAGATTTTTATTCCGCAAAGTCAGATTGTGAGAATGCCCCATATATATTCTTGTTTTCATTCTGTGCATGTGAAGCCTGTTTTTCAACTCGCAGTAACAGAGGCCATGTTTTTATTCTCAGTATGAGAAAGTATATTTTAATTTCTTCGTATGAGAAGGTCTGATTTGATATCCCAGCATGTGAGAGGAAAATTCGGTGTATCCAATTGAAAAAGATGCTATTGTTGCTATGCGATTTCCAGATGATTTAATGATAGCTACAATTTCTCCACTCATGGTGCTGTGTACACACTGAGGTATTTGAAAATTTTATGAACCTAATTTGTGTCTTTTGATATCTATATGCTTGCTAATAATATTACGGTTGGACTACCATGATCCATTTTATCATCGTAACCAATATAATGAATTATTCAATTTAACTAAAGAAATTTTAAAAATTGAAATTTTAATGACATCATGTCATAAAGAAAAAAAAAATAACAATTTGAGAAAATTGAATAACCAACAATAAAATGCTGAATTTAATGTCAAGGAAGTATGTATTTCCATCATTTTTTGCTTTTATTATTTCTCTTACCTGTAGATATATTATGCAATTTTGTAAATAAATAATTTGGTTTAATTAAATTTCTTTTCGTAATTACTGTAACTAAAGAGTATGTGTGTTATCACTTTTAGGTTAAATTTAGTTTATTTTTCAGATTTACTTTGATTTGCTTTTCTCCCTCCAATTTAATTATAAGAGTCTTAATTAAGTGTTTATGATAATTTTAATTATAATTAATTATGGCGGAAGGTTCAAACGTAATAGGGGCAACGCAAAAAAAACCACAACGCAAACTTAAATTTGGTTTACTATTAACTTCTTAATTTTTAGCGTGAGCGAAGATCTTATCAAATTGCAATTTCACGTTACCCTATTTATAGAACGTTTATTTTATTTACGATCACGATTATTGATTTTTTTTTTTTTTTTTTTTTAAGTAAATTAATTGTACCGTACCAATACGGCTTGATGATGGCGTTTGGCAAATGATAGACTGAAGATAATAAATCCAGCTATAAAAAGTCCTTCGGGCCAGTGCCGGGAGGAAGAGGTAGCTTTCATATTCCTTATTTTAAAAAACCCAACTTATATCATTTAAACACACGAAGCTCAATTTAGTGGAAACCGAATATAGGAGATTCAATACTAATTTTTATCAATATAATGAATGAGAATTTCGCGAAATTAGTCAGCTTTATCCAAGCTGCTTTTCTTTAAAGTAACTTATATTTGGCTGCCAAATTCGGCGATTTCTTAAAGTGCGTGCCATTTTAAGACAATATGGTAGATGAGGCTAACCAGTGAACTTGGTCGAGACCTTAATAATTGCTGTGCACATGCTTACTCACATCGGAATCGGTTGATATATACGAGTGCTGTCGCATGCAAAAAATCAGATTTTTCAAAATGTCACCCACAATAGAAATTGAAACTGCTATATCTGAGCCACTTTTTAAGGTAAAGACAAACAAAAAATGCTCCTGAATCCTTATATCAAGGTCAAATACTTAAGATAGAGACCTTTTTTCAATTTCTAATTTTTTTGCACCTCACTTTAAATATATATATATATATTTTAATTTAATGGCCGCCATTTTGAAACAAGATGGCTGATGAATCTGGCCAGCGAACTTGGTCAAGGTATTGATGTATACTATCCACATGCCTTCTTACATCGAAATAGGCGAATACGTGTGTTATCGCGTGACAAATACAAGATCGTTTCAAAATGTTAGCCATGCAAGAAATGCAAAGTGCTATAATTCAACCATTTTTTAAGATATAAAAAAAAGAACAAATTTTTAGAAACAAAAACTGCTCCGGAACCTTTGTATCAAGGCCAAACACATAAAAAAATCTTTTTCATTTTCCAATTTTTTAATACCTCATTTTAAATTTTAAATTTAATTTTTTTTAAATGGCAACCCTTTTGAAACAAGATGGTGAATGAAGCTGGCCAACGAACTCGGTCGAGACATTGGTATGTACTATGTACAGACCAAGTTACATCCAAATCGGTTCATAAATACGCCTGTTATCCCGTATTATCGCGATAAAAATCAGGTCGTTTTAAAATGTCAGACACAATAGAATTTCAAAATGCTATTACTCAGCCATTTTTTTTAGATATAGACGAAACAAAAACTGTTCCGGAATCTTTGTATTAAGGTCAAACACACACGAAAAAAATCTTTTTCATTTTCCAATTTTTTGGTATCTCATTTTAATTTTTTTATTTTTTAAATTTTTTTAAATGGCCGCCATTTTGAAACAAGATGGCGGATGAATCTGGCCAACAAACTCGGTGGAGATATCTGTATGTACTATGTACACACCAAGGTACATCCAAATCGGTTCATAAATACGCCTGTTATTACGTGACAAAAATCAGGACGTTTCAAAATGTCAGCCACGCTAGAAATTCAAATGCTATAACTCAGCCATTTCTTAAGATATAGACGAAACAAAAACTGCTCCCGAATCTTTGTATCAAGGTCAAACACATAAGAAGAAAATATTTTTTCAATTTTCAATTTTTTGGTACCACATTTCAAATTTAAATTTTACTTAAAAATTTAAATGGCCGCCATTTTTAAACAAGATGGCGGATGAAGCTGGCCAACGAACCCGGTCTAGACATTTGTATGTACTATGTATAAACGAAGTTACATCCAAATCGGTTCATAAATACGCCTTTTATCGCGTGACAAAATTCAGGACGTTTCAAAATGTCAGCCACGCTAGAAATTCAAAATGCTGCAACTATGCCACTTTTTAAGATATAGACGAAACAAAAACTGCTCCGAAATCTTTGTATAAAGGTCAAATACATAAGAAAAAAATATTTTTCCATTTTCAATTTTTTGGTACCACATTTCAAATTTAAAATTATTTTTTAAATTTTAAATGGCCGCCATTTTGAAACAAAATGGCAAATGAAGCTGGCCAACGAACTCGGTCGAGACATTGGTGTGTACTATGTACACACCTAATTACATTGAAATCGGTTAATAAATACGCCTTTTATCGCGTGACAAAATTCAGGACGTTTCAAAATGTCAGCCACGCTAGAAATTCAAAATGCTATAACTCAGCCATTTTTTAAGATATAGACGAAACAAAAACTGCTCCGGAATCTTCGTATAAAGGTCAAATACATAAGAAAAAAATATTTTTCCATTTTTAATTTTTTGGTACCACATTTTAAATTAAAAATCTTTTTAAATATTTTAAATGGCCGCCATTTTGAAACAAAATGGCGGATGAAGCTGGCCAACGAACTCGGTCGAGACATTGGTATGTACTATGTACACACCGAATTACATCGAAATCGGTTCATAATTACGAGAGTTACAGTGTGACATAGGTCAGATATATATATATATATATATATCAATTTTGAACGGAGGGTGGTTTCGGGGTCTGGGGGTCATGATCGATGAAAATATACCAAAATTTTTTTAAATCGCTTTCCTCCTAACGGCTGCAATAGGTAGCTTTTTGTAATGAAAGCTACCTAAAATAACGTGCTCATTTTTGTCCAGCAAGCACTAATCGAGGTAAACCTGTAGTTATCAGGTTTCAAGTGTTCAAATTTATATTCCGAAAAGTTAAATCATTTTTATCCTATACAAAAAGAGATTAAGGGAATTTTGAAAACGCAAAGAACATTTGTCATTTTCTGCTTCCGGCACAGCAAATGTGATGTCACCAACGTCGCGATTTTGGTGACATCGACGCGTTGCAATGTTTGGAAACATTAAAAACTTCTAACGCAAATCAGCATCTAATTCTTTAACAAGATGTAATACTTATTTTGTCGGTCTTCCTAAAGTAAAACATGACAAGCAAAATACTTCATTAGCGTAAATTTTAAGCGACATACTGACAAAATTCAGATCTTACTTCCTATATAATTCAACAAGAAAGAAAAAAAATCATGCATCAAGCGTAGATTATGAAGCACTTTGCAACACGTTCAGAATAATGTAATAAAATGTCACCGTTTAATAAGTTGAAATAGGATGAACCATTTGAAAACCCAATTTCAGCAATTCCCATCTACAACCGGAAAATTGTCAGAATTCTTCGAGCAGCCCTTCTGTATCTATGAACTGCAGTAAAACCTCCCTAAGGCGACCACGTTCCGTTCCAATAAAAATTGGTCGCTCCGGGAGGTGGCCTCTTAATGGAGGTCAGGCTTAAATCTAGATTTTAATTGTTGAAAAAAAGGTTAGAATTAATGTTACTAAAATTTATTTCTCATATTAGGAAAAAATCTGAAAATTTAAGTATCAAAACAAATGTTAATTACATAAGTTAATTACTGCAGAGTTTAAAAGAGGAATACATTGACGTTTGCTTTGATTTTACGTTTTTATCTTTTTAGAACTTTTATTTCCAAGTCCTTCAGTAAATAAATGCAGTTTTTTTTTTTTTTTTTTTGTTTTTTTTTTTTTTTTGGGCCAGGAACAAATAATGACGATTTCCTTAATTTATTTATTTCTTTGAGAGTTTCCTGACAGAATAGGGCAAGAGAGTTTGTTGACCGTTATTCTTAATTTGTCACCGGAGTTAAATTCAATGCCTAAAAAGGGGTAAAGGGTCTTAAACATTTAAAAGTTACTGGAATAAAATAAAAATTCGAAACTTAGTTTAGAAGTTTGGTGAATAATGCGCTCTCCGGAATTATTTTTCTAATAAAATCTTCTTCAAGAGACCAAGAAAAAACGGAATTTGTTTCCTTATCTTTAAAGAAATGGATCACTCATGGAGGGAGTTTAACTGGGATGGTGTCTGAATGGAGGTAAAATTAGTATTCAGCCTATGTGAATAAATTTCGTTCCATGAAAAAATGGAGGTGGTCGCACAGGGAGGTTTCACTGTACATGCATGCAAAAATTTAGTTTAGCTAGGAAATACATTTACCTGGAAACATGAGAATACATGAAAATTCCCCTTCAGCAATTTCCGCTAATAAGGATAATGGTAAGTGTGTGTAATGCTATTGTGTAGCCCTGTGTTCGAGGTACAAAATTTATACACAGCAAGTAACATGCAAAAAATTAGTTCACTTTAAAAACGCATATCGAAATTCAAAACACACTTCCAGCAATTATTGCTCAAAGACAGTACTGTAACCGATTTCTTTTGTGTGTCCCTGTCAATGATCGACAAATGCTATGGATGTCCTATTCTATAGTAATAATCTTCTAGTGAAATTCAGGGATTTATATTAATTTCAATGCATTTGAAATAGCGTAAAGTCATTACAATTTTCTGTAACCAATTTTTCTTCATTGACCATAATGTAATGGAATTCTTTTGAGTGCCCTGTAAATGAACTAATGATGCTACATACTTCATATTCAATACCGAACATGCCATGGTAAAGCATCATTGACATACTGTGAAACCTCCCTGTGCGACCACTTCCCTTAAGCGACCACCTCCCTGAACGACCATTTTTTTCATGGAAGGAAATTTATTCCCATAGGCTCAATACTAATTTTACCTCCATTCAGAGAATATCCTAGTTGAACTCCTCCCCATCAATGGCTGAGAGGTTCTGCTCTAGAAGCTGGTAGACGGGAAGTGGTGGGTTCGATCCCAATCGCGCCCGTCGGCCTAATCGTTCGGAGTTTTCGTGGTTTTCTTCGAACCATGGATTTCCATGAGTAAATACGGGTTAGGTTCCCTTAGAAAGACCCCCACGAAGGGCACTCCTCCCCCCCCCCCTCGGACCTATATCCCTAGTGTAGATAATCGGCCGTCAAAAAAATCAACCAACCTAGTTGAACTCCCTCCATGAGCGACCCAATTCTTTGAAGAAAATGAAATAAATTTCGTTTTTCCTGCTTGCTTGAAGAAGGTTTTATTAGAAAAATAATTCTGGAGAGCGCATTATTCAGCAAACTTCTAAACTAAGTTTAGAATTTTTTTTCGGTAACTTTTAATTGTTTAAACAACTTTGTGCCTTTTTAGGCAATGAATTTAACTCTGATGACAAATTAAGAATGACGGTCAATAAACTCCTCTGCCCTGTCCGAAAACTCTCAAAGAAATAGATAAATTAATAAAATCGTCTTTATTTGTTCCCGTCCCAAAAAATAATTGCATTTATTTACTGAACTTCGAAATAAAAGTTATAAAAGATAAAACCGTAAAATCAAAGCAAACATCAATGTATTCATTTTTTTAAACTCTGCAGTAATTAACTTATGCAATTAACTTTTGTTTTGATATTTAAACTTTCATATTTTTTTCCTAATGTGAAAAATAAAATTTAGTAACATTAATTGATACCTTTTTCAACAATTAAAATCTAGATTTAAAGATGACCTCCAATAAGAGACCACCTCTCGCAGCGACCACTTTTTATTGGAACGGAACGTGGTCGATTTAGGGAGGTTTTACTGTGTATCATTTGCATGAAAATCAGAGTATATAAATCTATATTCTATACAATTTTCGTAAGAAATTTCGCACGCCTTGAATTTAGTAATTTTCAAATTTTAATTGCAACGTTTAGTGAAATTATCAATGAATTGCTTATTATAAGAATTGTGTAAAATTAAATCATTATTTAGTGAATTAATAAGTAATACACTTTAGTATTTGTATTACTATTATTTTGTAAAAATACCTCTAATTTAAGTGTTTCTTAAATGAAAATATGCAAATGTATAACCAAGCAATTTTTGTATTAAAAATATGCTTTCATCCCTTAACCCCTTCTTGACGAGAGCCCTTTGCTTAATTTTTAATCTTTTACCACCGGTTTTTCAAAACAGACAATTTTCTGTAATTAAATCTCGAAAATGCTCTGATTAAACAAGGTAAACTTGACAATAAAAAATAACTGGTGGGAATAATGAAGGATTCTGAGCACCTTAAGTGGCACGTATATCGGTCGCTCCTCCCTAAGGGGTTAAACGGTAACACACTTTTGGCCCTTTTCAGAGTTTCTTAGATTAGGGGTCTTGTAACTTTTAAACGCGATGAAAATCAACGAAACATTCAAAGTTTGAATTGAGTATCTTGAAAAACCTTTTACATATAAACAGGAAATTTTGACTATTTATTAAACAGATTGTGCTTTTTAATATATTACCATTAAACATTATTTGTTTACAGAATTTGTGTATTTTTATAACTAAAACAACTCTTTTTTTTTTTTTTTTTTTTTTTCTTTCTTTCTTTTTTTTTTTTTTTTTTTTTTTTATTTCAACAGTCATTACACTCGTGATTTCGTAAGAATATTTGTATGGATTGTTACGAAATTTGTTGTATGTGTATTTTTACCCGACAGAAAAGAAGGGTTATGTGTTTTACACGTATCTGTGTATGTGGATTTCTTTATACCCTCGAAACATCCAACGGCTGGATGGATTTTAATGAATGAGGTCTCTATCAATTCGTCTTAAGAGGCTACTTCAGTCAAATGAAAAGACGCATTCGCTAATGCTAATCCTATGGAAGAAATTTATAAAGATATCTCGGTCGCATTTCAATATTTTAAATGATTTCTTTTGAATTGAATGGTTGAGATCGATCTGTATGCAGGCCGTTTTTTACTTTTTCGATTTTGATTGTAGATATTTTTTATGAGGATGCTTTTACTTTCGAAACCGGTTCCGAAAATGAAAGTGTCCTCTTAAGAAATACCCGTAAACAAAATCGAAAACGTAAACAGCGGCCTTTGTACAGATCGATCTCAACTATTCAATGCAAAAGAAATCATTAAAAAATACTGAAATGCGACCGAGATATCTTTATAAATTTCTTCCATAGGATTAACATTGGCGAACGAGTCTTTTCGTTTCACTGAAGTAGCCTCTTAACGGCCCGATGGTTATAGGCTAGGTTTTGTTTTTATAAATTAAAAATGGCGGCCGTAAAATACAAAATGGCGGTAGAGACGAAAATAAAAAAAATTACGCACCCTATTGAATGGCATATCATTGGATAGGTCTTTCAAAATGAAGACGATGTTTCATTGACTATTTTACAGTCAGAAGCTCCGTTAAAATATTATACAACCTGGAAATTGTGTATGTAGGATCTCTAGCTTTACTGCAACTCTAATCATCATAGACATCTATAGACCTCCTCAATACAGTGTTTATAGATAGTAACTAACAATTAGACACAACTTAAAAGTCATCGATACAAGTAAATAAAAAAAAAAATAGGTAAGTAATATAATCAAGTAACATAAAAAAAAAAAATTAAGTCAATTCCTACTTAGGTCAATAAGAGAATATTTTTCTCCCATTCTTCTTTCCACTTGGGTGGCGCTTAAAATGCCGGGATCAAGAAGAGGGCTCTCTCGGTCTTAAAATACCTTGATCAAGAAGGGGGCTCTCTGGATTACTGAAAATTAATTAATTTAATTTAATTAAGAATTAATATTTGAAAAAAAAACTGGATTAATATCAAGTGTCAGTCACTACAAGTTTAAAAAAAATTTATTTGAGCTTGATTGGATGAATAATAAGTATTTTATTAACGATTGAAAATTTGAACAAGTTATATATAGCGAGAGTGTGAGCTAATAGTAGGAATTGAAAAAAAAATAGTTTCACATTGATGAGAAATAATTAATTAGTTCGCTTTTTACGCAGTCGGGTTTCTTTATTTTTTTAAATTTAATTGTTTTTAAAATGATCTACTCTTAAATCAAAATAATTTCATTAACCATTTAAAAACACATTGAAAAAATTCAAAATTTTACATTTTTTAATAAATAAAATTAGTCATAACTAAAAATCTTATCACTGAAAATATATAAAAATAAATAATTTTAAGCACATTTATTATATACAAATTTCATAACAATCCATATATGTTCTCAAGATATCACGCGCAATGATTGACGGGGTTGAAGCAAAAACTGGATAATTAAAAAAAATAATTAAAACTAATAATTAAAATTTATTTAATAAATAATTAAAATTTGAATTTCCATGACGCCATTTGCATTTTAGAAAGAATTCATGTAAGTCATATTTTTGTTTTCTGCGTTATCAGTATCTGATTCCATATAATTTCCAATTTTTTGATAATTCTTGTTGATGGTGTGCTTTTGCAGTTAATTGTTAAACTCATAAAGATAATTAATTCGAGCAAGTATGGTCTATTGTCATAAAATATCATCATGAAGCAAAGAATTTAATAAAAAGTTATTGCAGCATTGAATGGATTAATAAATAAAGATTTTAAAAATGTAGATTGCTTCTAACAGTTAAAATACATGGAATCAACTACTTGAACTCGTTACTGCAAAAAATTGTCCTTCGGTTTTTCTCACGGAATGATTGCGGTTATAAATAAAATCCAACTAAGTCTGATCGAGTTCCAAACATGATACGACGGACCTCACCATTTGACAAACCCGACCACCAAAGATATCTTCATATAATTAAAAAATAAAAAAAGATATGACAACCTGACTTGTAAAAAGATGTTTTATGTCAAAACTTGTCAGATTCAAGAAATATGAGAAAGCGGTTTCTAAAATAAGATTGAAAAAATCTGCCTCATTGGCAAATTTATTTACGCGCTACATAGTGGTCCAGTTGCAATATTTAGCGCGAAAAAAATGAAATTTCTAATTATTATTATTATTTTTTTTTTTTTTTTTGCTTGATATTTGGTTTTTTTTTCTATTAACCCATTTGCTTCATTTGGAAAAGTGTAAAATTAGTATTGATCCCCCAAAATATTTTATACTGTATCAAGATAGATATAATTAAAAATCAAAACTTGTCAGATTCAAGAAATATGAGAAAATTTCTAAAATAAGACTGAAGAAATCTGCCTCATTGGCAGTTTTTATTTACGCGCTACATAGTTGTCCAGTTGCAATATTTAGAGCGAAAAAAATGAAATTTCTAATTATTATTATTTACTTAATTTTTGTTTGTTTTTTCCTATTTATATATTTGCTTCATTCGGAAAAGAGGAAAATTATTATTGATCACCAAGTATTATACTGTATCAAGATGAATATAATTCAAAACTTGTCAGATTCAAGAAATATGAGAAAGTAGTTTCTAAAATGAGATAAAAAAAAATCCGCCTCATTGGCAATTTGTATTTACACGTTACATAGTGGCCCAGTTGCAATATTTAGCGCGAAAAAATTAAATTTCTAATTATTTTTTTTTTCTGCTTAGTACTTGAGTTTTTTCTATTAACTCATCTCTTTCATTTGGGAAAATGGAAAATTAGTTTTGATCACCAAAAATATTTTTTACTATATCAAAATAGAAATAATTCAAAATGTGTAAAAAACTAAAAACCAAATGGCGTAAAGTAAATATTCATAGTTTTATTTAGTTCAATAAGTTCATACATCGAATAATTATATTATATATATATAATACTAGCTAACTTGCCCGGCGTTGCCCGGGTACGTAAAAAAACAGCACGAACCTCAGAAAATCACAATAAGATATCGCGAAAAAATTTTAAATCGCTGCACAAATTTTGAAAAGAGAAAAAAAAATTATATATTGTGTTCGAAGATTGAAAGTTGATTTAACTTCTATCAACGTCTTTCACTAATGTGGAAAAAGGGTAGAAAATCGCTAAACTACACTAAAAATCACATACAAAATACTCGAAAGATTCGAAAATTGTTCACGAAATCCGAATAAACTTTATTGAAATGAAGGTAGAAATTATTTTAGTATTATAGGTCAAAAATGGAATGTCAAAAAATTGCAGCAGATCGCAAAGAAACGTAAATATCGAATTAAAAATCACCTGATGACGTAACAAACACGTGTAAAGCATTTAATGTCAAGTAAATTTGACATTTAAGATCACCCATTATTGGCATTTAATCTTATAGTTTGGCGATATTTTTTTTGGTCTACGGGATAATCAGGTAGAACCACAAATTATTTCTGTTCGCATTTAAAAGTAGATAAATAGCTCTTCTTTATATAAATAAACTAGCAGCCTTCGCCCGCTTCGCTGGTCTGTTTTTCTAAACAAACCAAGAATCAAACGAAATTTATCTGTGAATTTGATCATTCGTTTGAAAGCAATATGGACATTAACCTGGCATACCCATCCGAATTGCTACAAACGATATGGACGTCATTATACTATTGTATTTTCTATTGAGACGGACAAAATTGGAGCTGCTAAGAACCAACTTTTTTAGTTGATCCTTTACTGTAGTATTTAGTAAAGTACGATAAAACAATATGTAATATACTTATACCCTTCCTCTGAAAATTTATCAATGCAATTCTCATCAGATTCCATCCAATAGAAACTATAAAAAAGGCTAATCATTCATAATTGGGCTCACCTCATTCTAGAACTTTCATCCAAAATCCTATAACCAAGCAACCTAGAACGATATGTGTTTTATACTAAAATATTCCCTGAAAAATTAACTAACTGAGCAAGTTCCACCAAAATCCACTTAGCAGAATCTTTTAAACTGGCAAATGTACCAAAACGTTCCCTAAAAATTATCTAATTAACAGTTTGTCTTAACAGAATCCACCCAGCAGAACCTTTAAAAAAGCCAATCTTTCATAATCGTGTTCTTCTGATTTTGAATTTCCTCCGATAATTATTTAACTAAGCAACGTAGAACGATATGATGTACTAAATTTTTTTTTCTGAAAAATTATCTAACAATGTAAGTCCCATCAAAAATCTATTCAGCAGAACTCAGGTTGTAAGCGGCCCAAACGAAATTTCTCTTTGCAATTCATACATATTATAGATAGTTAAATTTAAATATATCTTCCATAATCGCGTTAACCAGATTATAGAACTATCAGGGTTGTAGGGTTAGGCCTATTTTATATACCCACTGGATTTTTTAAGAAACCCTGCACACCTTTATAGAATATATATTCTCTAGTATATAAACATGGCATATAGCGTACATACTCTTATAGTAATTTACTACACCACAGAGAACATTCCGGCATAGCACCAAAATCCATTTAGTAGAACTTTACATTAAAGGTAATCTTTCATAATCGGGTTCACCTAATTTTAAAAGTCCCGTACTTATCACTAATTCAAAGTAGAACTATTTTTTACATTAAAACATATTTTTCACATTACTTCTAAAACAAATTACCTAACTAACAGTGTACGTTCTACAAAATTATGTTCAGTAGAACCTGAGTTATAGTCAATCAGAATAAAAAAGAATTTCCGTTTTGTAAATATAGTAAATGATGATGAGTAAAATTGTAAGTATTGGTATTTGCGATTTATAAAATGCTATTGGCGAGATTTATTTACGGCTAACATAAAAGTATCCATTTTTTCTGTTTATCCATATAGGAGCAAATGACAAATTGGAAAATATTTTTCTATTTAAACCTTTGAATATGAACACTTTTTTAAAAAGTACAAACATTGCTTTCATACTTAAATTAAATATTTCCTTTTTATAACATTTATTTCTTATTAAACCCTTTTTCTTTGTATTTTAAATAAAATCAGTAACTGTTTTGGTATTTTTCCGTTATACCAACACCGTTGTCGCCAAGCATAATAATTAGCGCAAAATGAAATGAAACATTTGAAAAAAAAAAGTAATTTTGTTGATACAAAAATGAGCATTTAAAATATATAACATTTGAAAATAATAGACTTTCACCAACTATTTTTTTAAATCAATACAAAGCAATACTTAAAAGGAAAAATAAATATTTTACAATGAAATAATAAAATAAAGTCAATTTAATCTGCAGGTCTCGAATTATAATGTCTTTCAGGTTATCATTGTAGCGTGGCGTACGTAATAAGAATGTCTGTCATTGCAGTAAACATTTAATTTTTTGAATGAAGACGTTCAACGTTTTTTAACAAAACATTTTTATAGGTATAATTCCTAAGTTCTGAAATAATTTTATTACACCTTCCTCGTCAACAAGTAACTGCCAAATCGTAAAATCCATGTCAGTGTCAGTAATAAATGTAAGTTAGAATTTAAAAATAAATATTTTCTATTCAAAAAATAACAAATTAAAAAGTTTTACGAGATTACAATGGAATAATACTCATAAAAAATATTCACGTTCAATAAATAGCAAATGTTAATGTTTGGCACGGTTTGCAATAAAAATCGTTTGCAAGCTAAGCGTAGAAATAAATGGCGCGATACCATACATTTTGGCATAGTGTTGACAGAACGAAAAAGTACAACAGTTTTTATTATTATTATTATTATTTAGTTTTAGTTTTTGAGGCGTTTAATTTTTTTCTTCCTAACTGACATAGTTGTTTTAAATATTTAAGCAAAATAATTGATTAAAAAATTATTCAATTTGAATTTCTTCCCTTGCTATAGTCACAGAATGAAGAGAATGAGTTTTTAGAAATTATCACTTGAAAATTTGAGGTTTTGGCGCCAAAGGCAGCGCCAAATTAAAAAAATATGAAATATCTCATGAACTATTAGACTTAAAATAATTTGGTTAGTACCATTCGATTCAGCATACAAAAATACACTAAAATATGTTATCAGTTGAAAAATTACTATAAAATCAGATTTTTAAGGAATTTATTAAAACTTCGTTCTATTTTTTACCCCCCCCCCCCCCTTAGGGGTGGAATTTTAGAAAATCCTTTCTTAGCGGCACTCAATGTCATAAGAAGTATTTTTACCCCAAATTTCAAGATTTTAGGTTCAGTAGTTTTGGCTGCGCATTGATTAATACAAAATCCAAACTTTCTTTTATATATATAGATAAATAAGTGGTCGCAAGCCTTTCCAACAATATGTCACACGAGGGGGTCAGCAAAAATTAGAAAAGTGCCTCCCCCCTTTTTGGTCTACTATCCCGCCTCCTAGAATACACCCTCCTCCCTCTCTTTGAAACACAGTTTGCAGAAATGTGTTACTGTGCACGGTGACGATATAGAAAAGGACTAATAAAATGTAGTAATTTCATAAATTTCACTGAATTATTTCTATGTGAGGGCAAAAACTTGTTGATACCCCCTCGTATCAGCATCAATTTTGTAAATTATGATTTTCATATTTAAATATATATATATTACTATTCTATTTCGACAAGGGATTGACCGAAGCAGGAATTTAGCCAAATACCGAATACCGAATATTCGGCCAAAGTACATACCGAATATTTGAAAATTTTCAATAAACATTTTTGCATATATTAGTTTTTTTAAAATAAACTTTAATTAAAATTAAATTTTTAATAATTTAATTCAGTTACATTTTTATTCCTAAATCTTATTCCTACAAAAAAATTTAATGATTTCTCTTCACTTGCAAATTCATTAATCCATCACTGTTTTTTTATTATTTTATCAATAACCAAAATAAATTAGGAAAATATTCAGCTTTACAGACTATTATTAATTATAAGGATTGCCAGAAGAACAAAAGTTCATTCAAATAAAAAGAAACTGGATGTTATCATTAAGCTGATTTACTGATTGTCTATGTCTAATTATAAACACATTGAATAGAAATGTCCACAAATACAAAAGGTAACACATCATTTTGTACATTTAACTATTTTCTGGGAAATTATTGCTTTATGTTTTGATTAATGATTTAACTGTGTGGTGATGAAGATAAAAATAATTGAGAGATTTTAATTTAACACGTTCACGCCGGCGCGGTGGGTCACACTCGATTGTCTCAGAGCTGGCAAGTCTCCGGCCTTTTGGATACCAGTATTTTAATACAGAAAATGTTGTTTTATTTAATTAGAGCAATTGGGCGATTTAAAGGAACAACAATTTCTCTAAAATAACAGTGGTGTGCAAAAAGCCGGAGACTTGACAACTCTGAGACAGCCGAGTGTGACCCACCGCACCGACGTGAACGTGTTAATGGACATAAAAAGTACATGATAGGCATAGGGATATACTAATTCGATGTTTATATTAAAGTAAATACACATTAAATAAATTTAAATTAACAAAACTAATGTAGAAATAATTAAAGTTAAATTACAAAGGAAAGATGCCACATCATCCTTGCTTTTTCATTCTCTGTTGTAGTCAATTTTTAAATTTTGTCCCTATATAGACTATTTTAGGGAAAAAAATCATTTTTTTTTCTTTTTTTAAAATTAAAAATGGCCTTTGACTTTTTTTTGTAATACAGCTGAACTCTGAACTCCTGTACATAATAGTGAAACTCATCACTTAGCATATACTACTTCTAAGTGGGAATTCTTCTACTTCTAAAAAAATATTTATCCGCACCTACCAGCTGTGTTTATAGTGAATACTTATTTTCTGAAGCTGGACAGATTTATGTATAGAAAAGACACAGATTACAATCAGATAATACCGAAAAAGTCTTATTTTTACACCGTAATTTATCTGTGTTAAATTTTGATTACAAATAGTAATGTATCAGCTTTTACTCACTCATCACTGATCACTTATCACTGAAGCATATTACGGTCATTATCAAAATCTATCCATGTTTTGGAATAACAAAATCAAATTTTTAGAAATGATCAGAAAGTTTTAATTTTTTGTAAATAATTACCTTCCTCATAAACTTTAATATACAAGCATCAGCAGAGACCAAATTACAAATTTGACATTTTAAAACTAATTTTTAAATTTTAATGAACTTGGTAATGAACATAAGTGAGCACGGTAATAACATCTACGGTAAAGACAAATTAAGCAAAATATTTTTATTTTTCCGCAGGCATAAATGGCAGCCATTATATCTTCTGGCCCATACAATGATTTTCTATTTCTTATATAATAAAAGCAGATTAAGGAATAAAAATTCATTTAATTATCAATTAGAAGTGGGTACTGTAATGACGTACAAAAAAATACTCACCAAAATATTCTTTGCTTGTTTTATTGAAACTATAAAACTATTTACTCTATTCACCTAAACATGATAACAATTTGACTTTTAAGGAGTATTTTTGCCTTGATAAAAAGGCATGTGCTGCTCTCTAAAAAATTCCAGATGGACTTTTTGTCAGAAGCATGGCAATGACACTCTTTCTTAGGACACGGTTTAAAATAATTATTAAGAATAATAAATAAGTTTAATTTATGAAAATAAATATTTTTAAAATTAGTATCATCTTAATAAATGAAAATGTATCTAAAAAATTATAGCTATCTGTTTTAAATAGAACTTAGTCAAATCTTTACCAAATAAATTGCTCGTTGGGACAACCTACGGTAATGGCATTTTGACTATAAAAGAATATATTTCTTATTTTTAAATTTTTTATAAATAATAATATAACTGTAAATTATCAGAAAAAAAACATGATAGCTAAAATGCAGTAATTAAAATCATGACATTTAACTATTTTTCTGTGCAAAAGTCAAAGGACAGTAAAACACGACACTTTTTGAAAATCATCCATTAAAATAACATCAAATGGGCATTCGTCATCATGTATTTTTACAACTAGTAATACTTTATCTATTGTTTTTCATAAATTATTTATTTGGAAAATTCGACCGAATACTTGAAAGTATTCGGAGGAAGCCAAATATTCGGTCTACATGCCGAATCATCAAATACCGAATCGAGTATTTGGTATTCGGTCAATTCCCAATTTCGCCACAGGAAAATTCTCTTTTTAGACTTGAAGCTGATGATTCAGAAAATCGTTGCTGCATTATTAACCTTTTGTATTGCCGCGTTGCATATCTGAAACATACCCAAAAGTCAATGTTATTTATACAGTGGGCTTTAAAAGACGATTTTATCTATTGTTGCAATCTCTCAATACATCAGCTAATATGAATTGTTAATAGAATTCCCTATAGAAGGCAGAAATGAGTTATTTTTGTAATGCCAAAGGTTTATTTATCATGTGAACAATTTCTCATCATTATTGCTAAAATGAACTTCGTAAATTTTGTAAATTTAAAAAGGCTGGGACGTCTAAAAATAGATTTTTTACAAAGGTAAGTTTGAATACATTACATTTTTGTACTATAAAACTGAAAATATTTATGTGTAGTAATTTTCCGTTTATTGCAGATGTGAAAAAATAATTTTCTTATATATTTTTTTTACTCGCTTAAAATTGTGTATTCTAGCATCTGAGTAAATATTTTAAAAATCGGAGTTGTTGAGTAAAAAAAGATTAAGATATCAAAATGGAGGGTAAAAATAAAAATAATTTGGGTCTGTTGATTCTATTTCTGAGCTAATGAATTTCAATAGGAATAATTGTAAACACTTTTATTAGCTATATATCTCATATATATTATCGAATACATCCCCTATTCCTAATATATTGCCAAAAAATACAATTATTTGCCAATTACAAACGATAAAACTTAATTATGTAATGGCACAAGCAATACAAAAAGCTCTACAACGGAATTTTAAGGAAACCTTATCACTACCTTAGCTAAACGTTATTGTGTCAGTAAACCGCCTGCGACGTAAGAGTCTGTGTTTGCTTAAATATCGGGAAAGCTATCTCGTTGTCCTTGTGAATATTTTGTTAAACAAACCGTATGCTTTCTCTTATTTAACTTAGTGATTATTGGGGAATGTTTGCCTTGCCCAACGAATTCAAGTTTAAAGATTAGTAGAATAAAGAAAAAGGCTTATGAGAAGATATTTTTTTTATTTTGAGAGCTTACATGCATTTATTTTACATGCTTACATCCACCTTATATACTTACGTCCATCTAATAACACATACTTACATACAATAAATTTCAACAGATAAAAAAGAAATAACATTTTTCTTTTCAACAGAAAACAATAATTACTAATGAAGAATGTTCCATAATGTTAATTCAAAGGAAAACAATTGTTAAAATAGTTGTTTCTTTCCATGATCACGGTATTTTACCTTAAATGAAATGTTAATGTTTGGCAGCTGAAATACATTTTTTAGTAAACAATAAATTGTTTACAATATTATATTCGCACCATACTGTTACTTGATAAATTTATATTTATGAAAATTCTCTCTGACAAGGGGAGGGTCAACCATGGTAATCACATATTTTGATTATTTTTATATATGTTATAGAGTAGAGACCCTTAGTCTCAGGTTCAACGGATTTTATACAACGCTCCTTGGTTCTCAAGAAACAGGGGGGGGGGGGTGCCTAATATTATAACACAATTTAAATACTTATTTGCCTATGTAGTAACAAAATTACTACATTGGTCGTAGCTCAGTTGTTACGGCGTTTGCTCTTTGATCCGCGGGCTCGGTTTGAGACCGGAAAGCGCTATATTTGTTTTTCTTATTTTCTGTTTTATAAATATACCTGTAATTATAATTTAGTTATCTCATCGTCAATTAAAAATTGTGCACCAATTAACCTTTTTTTTTATTTGTAACGAAATCGTTGTATAAAACACCATAAAACTATTAATTTTTTTAAATGACTTTTAAAATGTATTTTATATATTCTTTATCGATGCAATGATATTGAACAATTGTGTCAATTCGTGATTTTAAAGAAACATTATTTATATAGACTACTTAAAACAATTAGGGGAGCACATGGTTTTAACGAAATTACGCAAATATTTACAGCGATAAGTAACGTAAAATAAAACATCCATAATTTAAAGTGCTGTAGAAAACAGATAAAGAAAACTTCACATGTAAATTAAAGTTTATGACGTCAAAAACTAGAAAAAGGAGGTAAGTGCAGAAATCGGGATTTTGCAGAAACGTATGTTTCACTGTCTCAGTTGTAAAATTCAATTGCCCAGCTTGTGTTTTGAGAAAGGGTGGCTTGAAAATGTCACAACAACATGATTTACCGTAATCCATGGCTTGGCGTGTTATCGGGACAGTTGAAATTGGGGAAACACAACGAAGTGTAGTGGACGCTGTTGGAGTCGCAAGAAGTGTCCATGAAAGACTGTGGAATCGATTCCAAGACATGTGGAATGGTAGGCATCGACAAGTGCAAGGTCGGAAATGTGCCAACACAGAAACTGATGACCGATATATCCTGTTAACAGCTCGTCTAGACGGAACGGGCAATGCTACTCAGCTGCAAACACAGTTGTTCTTGGTCACAGGGCGAAGGGTGTCCAGCCAAACAGTCCGAAATAACCTTCATCAGGGTGGTCTCTATGCACGTTAGCCAATGGTATGCCTTCCGTTGATCCCAAGTAATTATGCGGCCCCAAGAAGGTGGGAAACTGAACATCGAGTTTGGAGGCAACGTTGTTGGTGTCAAATTCTGTTTACAGACGAGTCCCGATTCAGTCTGGATGTGACATTTGTTGTATTTTGGCATAGAGAGAGAGAGTCGCTCAAAAAAATCCCACATTCGTTCGTGAAAGATCACATTACAGACGAAGTGGGTTGATGCTATGGGCTGGAATCAGCATAGGTGGACGTGCGGGCCTACATATCATTCAGAATGGCACTTTGACGGTCCGAAGTAATACAGACGAGATACTGAGACCTCAAGTGGTTGCAGTAATTAGTGTAGTAATTTATGCAGTAATGGTGTGCAGTAATTTATGTTGCAGTAATTAGTGATTTCTTTTTTTCCATGCATGATAGTGACAGACTTTATACAGTTCGTCTTGTAGAAAACATGCTTGAAGCTAAAATAATACAGCGTATGGAATAACCAGCATGCTCTTCTGACCTAAATCCGATCGAGCATGTTTGGGACATACTCAGACGACGCATTACTGCGAGACCGAGGCCTGCTTTTACTGTCCGGGACTTGGAGATTGCAATTCTTGAACAGTGGAACAGTATTCCCCAAAGTCTTATCGATAACCTCATCGCATCCATAGAAAGCAGGTGTGCAGCAGTCTTAGCTGTTCGAGGAGACCTCACGCAATATTAAAAATCTTGCATCCTTTCTAAACAATAATTTTTTTTATCATTTACATGAAATCAAATTTTTGCCCTAAACCATCTTTACATGTTCTTTTCATCTTTTCAAAGAATAAAAGCTCTCTTACAATTTTTTTGCTTCTTTTTTTCTGTATTGCGATTTGATACACGTGTACTATCTATTTTATGCCCATACATGGCTGTCTTGCACTGTTCTCTTCACTTTTTTGCTTGCTCCCCTAATTTTTTTTGAGCAGTGTATTACCTTAATAAGGGAAGTCAAGACGGGGATAATACTACTCTGTTTTTAAAGTAAGAAGCATAATCATATTAAAAATTAGCATAAGAATTAAATCGCAACCTATTTTTTTGCATATTAAAGATTTTTAAATTTGTAGTACGTATGCTTCCGCTTTGAATTATTTTGCTTTCCCATTTATCTTCTTTCTGGACTATTTTTTATTTTATTTGAAAATGTTTTATTTTGTCATAACTAGAGGGCACTACAACAGATTTTGTAACGATTTTGGAATTTTTATTAATCAATAATAGATCCATTTTTTTTTTAAATCTCTTTAAATGATGATATACGTTTAATAATGATTTAAAAATAAAAAATACTAAAGTTAAATACATTAACATTATAATAAATGATTGAGATTATTAAATTCTACTTACAAGTGTATTTATAAAACAAAAAAGGAGAAAAACCGGGTTCGTTCCGGTCTCGAACCCGAGCCCACGGATCAACGAGCAAACGCCGTAACAACTGAGCTACGACCAACGTTGTAGTTTTGTTATAAAGTATTTAAGTTGTGTTAGAACATTAGACCTCCCTGTTTCTCAAGAACTAAGGAGCGTTGTATAAAATCCGTTGAACCTGAGACTAAGGGATCTCTACCCTACAACATATAAAAAAATAATCAAAATCTGTGATTACTATGGTTGACCCTCTTCTTGTTAAATAACCCAGATGTACTATCTACCTTTCCAAGATATCTACTTTTATATCGTTACTTTCTTTTTTTATATTAATTGCGACCTTTACAAACAAAGAATAAAGTAAACGTTATATGCTAACATCCTTTTCACTAGCAAAATAATCTCCTTTTCAGAATTAAACCTAATTATTTCCAAAAATTCTGATTCTACTTCAGAGTAATGAGTTTCCACTACGATAATTGCAAACCTTTTATGGCTGTTAATTCCAGAAAAGTACGATTATCATTTTCCAATTACAAAGATACGATCATTAGGCAATGACACAAGAAGTAAAAGAGTCCGACATAGACCAAAAACTTTGTTGGAGGTCACTGCTTAATTTCTAAAAAGAAAAGTACTGGAGATCTAATAATCTGCTGTACTAACAACTGTAGCATTTCTCCATACTATACAAGGAAAACAATACATTTTAATACACAAATATATAATACATATATAATATTTACACGAATATATAAACACCTACAAATAGGGTGGATTTTAAAGTTGTAAACTTTATACATAATTTTTTGTGCTATATCAAAATCTTAATTTGCGTTCTCTGGAAAACTGCGTCTGTCACTGTGCTCGTTTACGAGAAACATCATTTCTTGAAAGTTTTTAAGATATTCAAATGAAATTTTGTAACAAGGTTCTGCTTATCTAGTGGTGTGTAATGAAGCAAAATATAGCTTGTATGTTTGTATATATTAATTTAAGAGCTATTTTTATTGGAAAATACATATATATTTTAAAAAATCGTTTTTTGTATACATAATTTTGTAAATTTTAGTAAATTTAAGAGGTATTGCAAATCTTTTGCCTTATAACACAGGTAAGGGGTTTTCTAATATACTGATAAAAAAAAAAAGTGAAATACATTGCACAGATTTCGTTATAGAAGGTTTGGCATAAACGCAATTCTCTAGTAAAATTTGACTAAAGATTGCCTACATTTGAAAAGTTAATTAAAATTCCATTAAAAAATTATATGATTTCATAATTTTATTCCCTGTTTTAACTAAAAACACATGTGTTTGATAGAAATTTGATATTTTTAAAAAAAGTGCCCCGAAGGTAAGCACATACCTTAAGTAACTAACCTTAAGTAACCTTAAGTAAAGGAGAATTTATACTCATATCACTCTCCTTGAGAAGATTTCGTTAAACAAACCGTATACTTTATCGTATTTAACTTAGTGGTTATTGCGGAATGTTTGAGTTGGCCAGCGACTGCAAGTATGAGCATTAGTAAGATAGAGAAAAAAGATTTATGGGAAGATAGATTTCTTTTTGGTAGTTTATATACATTTATTTTACATACTTACATCCATCTAATAATATATACTTAGATACGATAACTTTTAATAGATAAAATAGAAATAACAATCCTTTTTCTTCGAAAGGAAACAAAAATGAATAATGAGGAAAGTTTCACAATCTAAATTCAAAACAAAACAATCGCCACAATCATAGTTTTTTTTCTTTGATCGCGGTCTTTTATCGTAAATGAAATGTTAAGGTTTGGCAATTAAAAGAAATCGTTTAAAAAATAATAAATTGTTAACACACTATATTTTTACCATATTGACTTACTAATCTTGTATTTATCATAATTCTTGCTTAAATTATACAGATATCATGTCACATACGATAACTTTTAATAGATAAATTGAAATAACAATCCCTTTTCTTCGAAAGGAAACAAAAATGAATAATGAGGAAAGTTTCACAATCTAAATTCAAAACAAAACAATCGCCACAATCATAGTTTTTTTCTTTGATCGCGGTCTTTTATCGTAAAAGAAATTTTAAGGTTTGGCAATTAAAAGAAATCGTTTAAAAAATAATAAATTGTTAACATACTATATTTTTACCATACTGACTTACTAATTTTGTATTTATCATAATTTGCGCTTAAATTATACAGATATCATGTCTAATTTATCGAAATATCTACTTTATATCGTTACTTTTTTTATATTAATTGCTAACTTCACAAACAAAGAATAAAGTAAACATTGTATACTAACATCCTTTTCAAAATCAAAAGAATCTCCCTTTCAATATTAAACCTAATGACATGCAAAACTTCTGATTCTATTTCTAAGCTAAGGTGTTTTTACAGCAATAATTGCAAAAGTTTTATGGCCGAAATTCTTGAAAAATAGAATTACCATTTGCTAATTACAAACTAAGTTACAACCATTAGGCAATGACACAAGAAGTAAAAAAGTCCGAAACAAACAAAAAACATTCTTGGAGCCTTAAGGAAAAGGACTTTTATGGAATTTAGAGGAAAACCTTATACTTTAGCTAAATGAGTTTGTGACAATAAAACGCCTACGACGTAATAGTCTGTGTTTGCTTAAGTAACGAGGAATCTATATCACTGTCCTTCTGAAGGTTTCATTAAACAAGCCGTATATTTTTTCGTATTTATCTTAGTGATTATTGGGGAATGTTTGAGTTGGCCAGCGAATTCAAAAATAAATATTAGCAGAATAAAGAAAAAAGGCTTATGGGAAGATAGATTTTTTTTTTCATTTTTTTTTTTGTAGTTTACATACATGTATTTTACATACTTACAACCATCTAATAACATATACTTATATACGATAACTTTTAACAGATAAAATAGAAGTAACAATCTTTTATCTTATAAAGAAAACAGTAATTAATAATGAGGAAAGTTTCATAACCTTAATTCAAAACAAAACAATCGTTACAATAATCATTTCTTTCCATGGTCGGGAACTTTTATTTTAAAGGTAAAAAAAATCGTTTAATAAACAATAAATTGTTAACAATACTATATTCCTACCATAATGTTGCTTACAAATTTTGTATTTATAATCATTTTCTCTTAGATAATACAGATATCATAACTACTTTACCAGAATATCTACATTTATATCGTCACATTCTTTTTATTTTATTAATTGTGACCTTCACACACACACAAATAGTAAACTAAACGCTATGCACTAAACATTCTTTTCACTCTCAAAATAATATCCTTTTCCACATTAAACATAATGACCTGCAAATCTACTGATCCTATTTCTAAGCTAATGAGTTGACAATAATAACAAGACCTTTTATGGCTGAAAATTCTTGAAAAATACAATCATCATTTGCAAATTGCAAACAAAGAAATGACCATTAGGTAATGACACAAGCAGTAAAAAAGTCCCACACAGATAAAAGAAATTCTTGGAGGGTTGAGGATAAGGGATTTTATGTAATTTTGGTGGAAATCCTTATACTTTAACTAAATGATTTTGTGATAATAAAACGCCTACAACGCGACGTAATAGTCTATGTTTGCTTAAGTAACGGGGAATCTATATCACTGTCCTTGTGAAGATTTCGCTAAACAAACCGTATACTTTATCCCATTTAATTTAGTGATTATTGGGGAAAGTTTGAGTTGGCCAGCGAATTCAAGCATAAGTATTAGTAGAATAGAGAAAAAAGGCTTATGGGAAGATAGATTTTTTTTCTTTTTTTTTTTGGTAGCTTACATACATTTATTTTACATACTTACATCCATCTAATATCATATACTTACGTACGATAACTTTTAATTGATGAAGTAGAAATAACAATCTTTTTTCTTCAAAAGGAAGCAATAATGAATAATGAGTAATGTTTCGCAATCTAAATTAAAAAACAAAACAATCGTTACAGTAATAGTTTTTTTCTTTGATCGGGGTCTTTTTTCGTAAATGAAATGTTAAAGCTTAGTAATTGAAAGAAATTGTTTAAAAAATAATAAATTGTTAACATACTATATTCTTACCATACTGTCACTTACTAATTTTGTATTTATCATAATTTTCTCTTAGATCTACTTTCTCAAAATATCCACTTTCATGTCGTTAGTTCCTTTTTATTTTGTTCATTGCGATCTTCACAAACAAATAATAAATTAAACGCTATATGCTAACATCCTTTTCACTCTCAAAAGAATCTTCTTTTCCACATTAAACCTAATGACCTGCAAAACTACTGATTCTATTTCTAAGCTAATGAGTTACAACCAACACTAATTGTAAATCCTTTTACGGCTGTATATTCTTGAAAAATACAATTATCATTTACCAATTACAAACAAAGAAACGACCATTATAGATAATGACACAAGCAAGTAAAAAAGCCCCATACAGACAAAAGACATTCTTGGAGGGTTGAGGAAAAGGGCTTTTATGGAATTTTAAGGAAAAACCCCATCACCACTTTTACTAAATGTTTTTGTGACAGTAAAACGCCTACGACGGAGAATCTGTACCATCATTGTCCTTGTGAAGACTTCTTTAAACAAACAGTATACTTTTTCGTATTTAACTTAGTGATTAGTGTAGGAATATTTGAGTTGGCGAGAGACTTTTGGCATGGAGATAATAATTATTTCTATAATGCGGTGCTTCAGAGGATATTAATAAATAGAAAAGATATAACTGTTAAGATCACTGTAGAAAGTAAAAAATATCGCTGTTTTAGGGACTTTTTTCCTTTTAAAAGCTGACAGCACTAATAGAATTGAATAAAAATGTATTTATTAAACAGTACGTATAAAAAAATCCGAATTGTGGCTATAACTTCAGTTCTAATTAATGCAAAAATGAAAGAAAAATATAGTATAAAACTATATGAAAATCACTTGAATACATCAAACGAAATTAATATTTACTTAAAGTGATAAAATACTTTTAACAAGGCAAAAAATTACCTTTATTTATTCATATTAGACATATGTTTCATTTCTAAGACGGCAACATTATCAATAATAAATATGATACAAATAGTTTCATAAAAATTATTTTAATTTAAAACAATCAAACAAAAATCACGTGAACTCAAGCATTGCAAAATTAACTGCAGTATTAAAAATGGATATTTGTGAACGTGAATTATTTTAATACTATTGCTTCATTTTTCTGCAGAGTATCTCTTTCCAAATTCTAGGAAGTTCAATGGAGGCTGGATCATTGCATATATTCTCACTGCGTAAGAAGATTTCTATTGATTCACGGATAATGGGTGGCAAGTAAAATCTTGAAGGATAAATTATTTTATCTTCTAATAAATCTTCTTCTTTAATGAATCTTCTTACGCAGTGAGAATATATGCAATGATTCAGCCTCCATGGAACTTCCTAAATTTTGGAAAGAGATTAAGTAAATATTAATTTAGTTTGTAAAAATTATATAGTTTTAATCGTTATAAAGTTCATTATTCCTTTCGGGATCGACGGCTCTTACACACATTTTTATCAATTAGCATCACTTTTATTCACAAATTTACCTTTATTTATATAATCACGAAAATGCTCTCATTAAATGCGGAAAATATTACTTTTCTTTATTACTGGTGAATAAAGCATATTCTCTATGTAGATTTTCAAGGTGCATATATGCATCCATGGTCTCGAATGCGTTATAAATCAAAGCGGTTTATTTTGTCATAGGAATTTAAATTTTAGAGACTGTCACCAGACTAAAAATAGTTATCGCAACAATTTTATAGAAATTAAAAATATATTACTTATCGTCTTAAGTTGCAATATTAACCTTTTGTGTTTTATTATCTATTTATTTATTGCATTCCATTTGTCTGCTGTACTACTTGTTATCAGATCACTTGTTATCAGCTACAATCATGATTAACCCTTAAATGCCGGATTTTTAAAAAATCATTGTGATAATGTTTTTCGGCTTTCATTTTTTAAATAAATCATGGGAAAAATACTAAAAAAAATCATATTTTGTTTTAAGTATGGTTTACGGCTAAAAAACAATTTGTTACTAATCGGCAATACTGGTCTTTAATTGAAAAAAAAATTCCTTGATAAAATTCTATAATATTAAACACACAAGAATTTTAGGAACTATAATAAGAAATAAATTTTACTTGCTCACTGCAGAAGAAAATAGGGTATTTCAGAAGCTTCCAAACGAAACAAAAAGAACAAGTAGCAAAAATTGAAAAAAAAAAATCTATCTTTATTCTTAAACAGCACAAGTGTTGCCATGTACATGTTGAAAATCGATTTAATAATATTTTCAGAATGTATTTTATTGGCAACATTAGGCATTATATCTTCAATATTAATCTAATTGTATTTTAGAGCCTAAATTGGGTATGTTGCCGAAAAGCAACACCCGGCATTTAAGGCTTAACATTCTGACATAGAGCAGAAATACATGGAAAAAAAAAAAAAAAAAAAAAAAAAAAAGCAGACGTACAGGCAAACTCTATTATACAAAGTAAAAGGAATATAGCATTGAATTTTAAACTAACATTTCAGCAGAAATAGTTTTTTTGCCATATATACTTAAGGACGTTTAGGAAATAATAGAGTAAATTGTGGACTCAAAATAATTCTCTTTTTTGGAGTAGAAGAGAAGGAAGTATGTGAAGGGTGAGGGTTATCAATTTTTGATGATATTAAATAAAATGTTGCTTCGAGATCTGGAATCAAACACGTATTCCCGTATGCTTTTTACGTGCGTTCGTAATTATAAAAATACGTAGCACCTATAGTCGTCGTTCAGTCCGTCTGTCCATCCGTCCGTCCGCATATAATAGAACAAAAACTACCCAACCGAATGGTCTGAAATTTCAACTATATGATTGTTGTAAAATTTTGTCGAACCATTTCAAATTTTATGAAAAACGGATGCATAGTTTAATTACAGGGACAGTCAAAAGTTTCTCTTTACATTACGGCCAATGGGAAAAATTATTGCAGGTGCATTTTAATGATGTTACAGCCTTCCGAATGGACTGAAATTTTAAATATATAATTGTTGCAAAATTTTGTCGAGCCATTTCAAATTTTATGAAAATCGGATGTATAGTTTAATTACAGGGACAGTCAAAAGTTTCCAGTTACATTACGTGGAATGGGAAAAAAAATTATTGGAAGTGCATTTTAATGATGTTACAGACTATGTACTTATGAAGTGCAAAAAATATACATTCAGTACAATATATGGGATGCAAAAAATAATTATAAAACTAGTTATAGTACGAACACACCTCATTTGCACGTTTGATGAGCAATTTCCAACTTGTTTACTATTTCTATTCTCAAATTTTCAACAGGAAATTTCGTGACCTGGTCTAAATATTAAAAACTGAAACAACTTTATTTTTTCAAATGGCAACACTCACTTTTAACATTTTATTGAAGTTTCGTAGAAGAAATCAGCCCATGTCAGTATATAGTTGATGCATATTTTCATAAATCTTCATAGTTATAAAAAAAATGTGACAGGAGTTTTTCTACAAATTTAGAAAAGTGAGATTAAGATTTCACAAGGAAGATTACCGGGAATACGCAACTAGTAACTGGAAAAATTGTATGAAAAATATAAACATAAAATAAACTTTATTAATGTAAAATAATTTTTCCAGTTATTTTCTAAGATTTTCTTTTCTGTGTATGCAAAAGATACGCGAGACGGCCCCATTAGACATCGAAAACTAAATTTTATCTGTATCGCAACAACTAAGAATATACTGTAATCGCAATAATAGGAATAAACTGTGGTCGAACTCATCCACCTCCTGGAACTACTTCAGTCACGCGAAAAGACCTCATCAAGCGTCCTCATAAAAAAATTCTGCAAACGAAATCGAATAACTGAAAAACGGTCTTTGTACAGATTGATCTCAGCTATCCAATGTAAAAAAAAAATCATTTAAAAATATTGAAATGCTAATGTGATATCTTAATAAATTTCTTCCATAGTATTAGTATTAGTGAGGTGATCTTTTCGCGTGACTGAAGTAGTCCCTTAAGGTATATAAGGATGTTTTTCTAGGGTTCTGATTTTTTTAAATGTAAAATTTAATGTCGCTCAAAAATCACAATTTTTTAGAATATGGATTTGTTAATAATCTTCATGATTACAAATATGTTTTTTAATAAAAAATGCTGAATATTAATGCCTAAGTTTGGGTATATTCATTGTATCTGATTAAAAATAAAACGTTTCAGTGGATGATTTTTTGAGGCAAAATATAAATTAAAGTTTGTGACTTAAATTTAACATTAGAATCCTCAAATTTTGACGTTTACAACAGTAATCACATGTACTTTATATGCACTACGTTGTTTACAATAGTTATCATATATGCTTTATATATACTTTGTTTACAACATTTATCACAATAAAATCCCTTTACTGATAAATAACGTTACTGTTATTTCTTTCAAAATCATCTTTTACTTGATACGAGTGCAAAAGGTATATTTATATTTATAAATTTAAAGAGTTTTTGTGGACGCAAAGGATAGGGGTGGACCCCAAATATAAGTCATTCATGTACCCTAATTATTATAATTAATCGTTATACCGGGTGATTCAAAAGTCCGGTGCGAAAATAAAACGCGATAAAAAAAGATTTATGTGTCGGAGTGACATGCTGTTTGCAGATAAAGATTCAGCGTGGTACGGAATTTTGTATGGCACCAACAAAAAATTAGTTCAAAATCTCTATAATAGAGGGCGCTATTACAGATAATTGCATGGAATAATTCCATATTGCTTACACACGCAAGATTTGGATACAAAAACATTAGGGAATACTGCATATACACTTTTTCGTATATCCAAACCTTGCGTTCTGTGAGCAATATGGAATTATTCCATGCAATTATCTGTAATAGCGCCCTCTATTATCGAGATTTTGAACTAATTTTTGATGGTGTCGTACAAAATCCCGTACCACGCTGAATCTTTATCTGCAGACCGCATGTCTCTCCGACTCATAGATCCTTTTTTATCGCGTTTTACTTTCGCACCGGACTTTTTAATCACCCGGTATATGATACTAATATAACGACTAACATAAAATATTTGTCCCTTTTCGAAATTTCATATCTATTAAGCTAACGAGGTAGAACCCGTCGAATTTCGACGAAAGAAAATGTTTACAAAGGAACTATTGCATCAAATTTATAATACATCGACAACAATAATTACAATAAAAAATCCATCTTACACTTGTTAGTTTAACTCTCCAAAGACATATTTTAACCTAAAATTAACAAAATACTTTTTTCATAAACTTCAACTGTTAAAATTATTTAAAAATTAAACTTCATTCATATACGTAATCAGTAACATATAATCAAGATAATTAATTTTGAATTAAATTATCAATTGATATCAATCAATTCAATATTAAGGAATGAAAAATCAGCAAATATGATTTCACCTTTACATAATCATAGAATTTTCCCCTTTTAAATCTAAACGGAATCCAGTTACTTTCCGCGTTTCACATCCTCCATATTAACCATTTAAAAACATTTTTAATGCGCAACAGGTTATTAATAAATATATTTTCAAGCTTGAAGTCACGTTTGTCAATTATTACAACTTTCCATGTTAAAATTCCCACTCGTGATTTGAGGTCTTTGTATAATCTCTGTACCTGCGCGTAAAAATTCCAGAAATTTATAACTTTTAGACGTATTTAAGGGGAAATATCTTGTTTTATCAAATAAAATTAACGTTTTCTTTTAAATATGACGTCATTTTCAGTCGCTGAAATATTTTGCCTATTGTCACAAACTCAATATCAGCGAAATGAAAAAAATAGTGAAATATAACAGCATCATCAGGGAAATTTTGTCTTTTTTTAAAGCGTAACTTCATTTTGTTCAAATTTTAAAAAAAGATATTTTTAATTGCAATGAGAAAATGGCATCAGTAAGAATATAATCAATAAAGATAGCTAAACCACTTTTAACAGAAATGAAGTATTTCAGTTGCCACGATTAGGAAATTGGTATTAAAAACTATAAAAAAATTAATATCTCAAAAATAAATTGAGATACAGCTTTCAAACAAATTGCATTTAAAAGTGCATTTTTTTTGCATACGTCGGTGTAAACATTTAAAATGTGGGATGTTTAGAAGCTTAAAAATTTGCTGTAGTGAAAATTGCAAAACCGAAATTTCGTCTCAAATTTCCAAGTGTTGCCATTCGCAGAATGACGTATGCGTTACGCACAGATATGTTTGTCCTTTATAATATAGATACAACAACCCTTCAAAATATTTTAATTGAATTAGCGGTATTGGAGCATCACAGAAGAAATAAAATACCCATGGATTATTTTAGAACGTAAAATGAGAGCCCCAGCTTGCGCATTTGATTGAAGTTGTTAAATAATTTGTAATATTTACTTAGATTCATTGAGGCATATAAATTACACCTCTGATTCGGTCATTCAATTAGCATAATTAAAGTTATTGTTTTGCCCAAGAAAGTGTCGTGACATTTTTTATTGAAGAGAGGTTGTCAAAGATATAATATGTACTACTTTAGATCCCCTTAATTTTCGGCGCATAATCTGTGGATCAAATAACCATTTATTGACACAGAAATTTTAAATAATAAAATATTATCTTTTTCTACGTAGAACAGATTACACTACATTTTTAAAGTAAAATTTCTGGTTTAAAGTAGATTTATTTGATCCGCGGATTATATGCCGGAACCTACACAAATAAAGTTCATGTGTCTGATAACATAGTTTATACTTAATGTTCAGGGGTCGCAGCATATAGGACAAATTTTATTATTCTTACGAGTATCTTTTTTCAATAATCTTCAAGAGACCTTTTTACAAGAATTGCAGTAGGGACGTATCATGAGGATTTTTCAAAAAAGGTACTGGTAAGAACACTAGAATTTGTCCTATATGCTGCAACCCCTGAATGCTCAATTAATTAAATCGATTGTTATGCACCCGAGTTAGTCAACATAAAACTTTTTTATTATTTATTCCTTTACGAAAATGATTATAACATTAATTTCTCTCAATTATCTATATTTATATTAAGCTGATCTAATTCCTGCAATTTTGATTATGTGTTGAAAGTACGTATGTTAATCAAATTAGTGATACTCAGGCAACATGGATAGAATATAGTAGCACCAATTTAGCGTTTTTTAATCCATAATATTTACTACTAGAATTCCTGAATAGTAGGGTGTAAAAAAATCATAATTAAAAAAAAAAAAATCGGATTTTTTTTATTTAAATAAGATTTTTTTGATTTAAATCGGATTTTTATGATTTTTTCCCCCCCAGCGTTAAATCATTGAACAGATATCAAGAGTTTTAGGTTTCCAAAACAATTAAACCTCTAATTGCTAACATAATCTATGTTTTTACACTTTAATTAATAAATTTTAATTACTAGTTAGTAATTACAGAAATTATAAAAACTGCAAATTAGTAGTTTCATTATAGTCCAGGCAATAGAGACCGTATAGGGACTCTACCTAGCAAAATTAATGGTAGTACTAGAAATCGGCTTTCTAGATGTTTTTTGGGGCGCTGAATTCAAATTTGTAACTTCCCACCAAAATTTCACCCGGCAACCCCCCCCCCCCCCCAAATTTTGGTAAAAAGCCTCCCAAAAAAGGTTTTTATTAAAAAAATCAATTTTTTTAATTGTTTTAGAGAAAAAGTATCTAGAAATTCAGAAAGTAGACAAAATTTCCAACAAATTGGATACATGACATTATGACGTAGGATAAAAGGGGAGAGAGGGGGCTGCCTCGGAACATTCCCCGCGCGCTTTTCTCAAAAACCAAATGTTTTTCAAAAAATCAATTTTTGGGGCGGTTGCCGGGTGACATTTTGGTGGGAAGTTACAAATTCGGATTCAGCGACCCAAAATACATAAAGTGAGTTGAAATCCAGAACTAGTATTAATATTGCCAGATAAAATCCCCTATTGCCTGGACTTCATAATTTAGTGCACGTAGCACCACAGCGCATGTTCAGAGGCAGCCCTCACCCTCCCTGTTCATCCTAATTCATAATGTCATATATCCTATTTGTTGCAAATTTTGTCTAGTTTCTGAATTTTGTAATGCTTTTCCCCTAAAACAATAAGAAATTTAGGTTAAAAACAACTATTTGGGGGGCGGGGTTCGGGGGGAAATTTTTTGGGGGAAAGTTAAAAATTCGGATTCAGCGACCCAAAAATCTTAAAGTAAACGTTATAGAGAAAGTTCGGAGGGGAGATGGGAGGGCGAATGTAAACGTGTGAGTGGTTAAGTGGAATTGCGCAACTTAGTTTACGCAGCACCGCGCGCATGTTCCGAGGCAGATCCCCCCTTCTCCTTCGTCCTAAGTCATAATGTCATATATCTAATTTGTTGGAAATTTTGTCTACTTTCTGAATTTCTAGATACTTTTTCTCTAAAACAATAAAAAAATTGATTTTTTAATAAAAACCTTTTTGGGGGGACTTTTTACCAAAATTTGGGGAGGTTGCCGGGGGAAATTTTGGCGGGAAGTTACAAATTCGGATTCAGCGACCCAAAAAACATCTAGAAAGCCGATTTCTAGTACTACCATTAATTTTGCTAGGTAAAATTCCCTATTGCCTGGACTATTAGTCAGTAGGATACAATAAAGTTATACACATTAATATTTTGTAATAATTATGTAAAACTATATTAAATAGTACTAGTGATATTTACTCATACATTTATTAAAATGATCAGTAACTGCATTTAATATTAAATTGCTAACACCATTTAAAATTAATAATTATTAAACAATTATCTCTAATTTGGTATATTATGCACATTTTTATGCTTGAATTACTAAAATGTAAATTTATAATTTAGTATTCATTCTAGAAGAAAAAGGGGCAGGATGCTAGTTCCAAAAAAAGGCACTATTTCATAAGGAAATATATTAGTAATGTGTTTAGTAACAATACGGAAAAAAGTATATAATTTTTTAATATGATAAATAAAAATTCATTAATTTTTAATAATTTTATAAATTACAAATTGAAAAATACAATTAAATAACATGTTTTAATAATATATCCTGGTTTTTTTTTGTTTTTTTTTTTCTCAAGAAATAAATTTCTATCATTTTTGTAAGGTCTTAGGCACACGTATTTAGAAATACTGCGGTATGGAGGATTTTTTACGAAAAATCTTTGGGTACAACTGCAGGTAAATTTGACTATTTTTTAAAAAAGCAGGGTGCATTTTGTCAATTTCAAAAGGGGCAAGGTGTGGCACTGTTAAAAAATGGCCTAGAAGAAACAGTAATTAAATACAGAATTAATAAAACTGCAAATCAGTAATTTCATTAGTTAGCAGTACAAATAACAAAACTAACAAATATTATTGGCAGCTTGTTTTGCATTTGTACTTTAAAAAATTATTGTTAATCGCCCAAATCTTAACTTACACGATGTATGTGTATGCTAACAAAGAAAAGTTATGAAAATGAGTTACAACCAATCAAACACATGTACAGAGTAAATATATGAATAGTCAGTTATATCTGAAATCCTCAAAATAGTAAACAGCAGCACTATTACTTCTCAGTGGGGATCTCTTGCTGTGCTTAACATTTTTATACCAATTAGTTCTTTTTCTCTTATACATTCTTTTACAACAGCTGTTGAGCAGATGTTATTCTTCCATTCTTCTTTAGTTTCAATATTTGGCATAAATTTATTATTGAAAAAATAGAATGAGAAAATATGATTTTGGTTATTTACTCTCTTACTTTGTGGAAATTTAATACATTTGCTATGCTTATTTTATATAAAATAATGAACAATTTGATTACTTAAAAGAAAAGAAATTATGACATTGCAAATTATATTAGATTTAAATATAATTTTTAAATGAAATGCTTTTTATGCGTTTACAAACTTGCTGTACTTACCATGTTTTACAAGACTCAGGAATTAAGCTTAGAAACAATTATTTAAAGCTTTTATTTTCATTTATTCATAATGCAAAATACTTGTAGAAACTTTCCAAATTATATTAATCTTAGATTTTAATACTTTTATATCATTTTAAACATTCAGTAAATTTTTGATTTTAATCAATGATTTTTTTTAAAAAATCAGTTGATTAAAATCATGATTTAATCGCTAAATCGTTGACACCCTACTGAATCGTAATCTTTGTTTTATTTAATGACTAGAATTATGCGATTAACACTAGAAAGACGGGGAAATTTACTCAAATTTTATAAAAAATATTTCGTACCAGAATTTTTATTTTAAATTATTAACTTATTTATTTAACTAGTTTTTTCCCTTTTTACCTTTTAAATTAGGTTTATAAAAAAAATTCTGGTTCGAACCGCAATGTATTCATTTGGTAGCGGTCAACGGCTCGCCGTCTTTCTACTGTTAACCCTAGAACTACCGGAAATTTTACTCAAGTTTTATAAAAACATTCTACACCAGAATTTTTACTTAAAACTATTTAATTTGTTTATTTAACTTATTATTGTCTGATTTATACATTTAGTTTGTTTTGAAGAAATTTCTGGTTTGAATAAATATTTTGAATGTACATGTCGGGTCCATTGGACCCTTCTGGTAGACAGAGGGTTAAATAGAGTGAAAATTCTTGCAGATATTTTGAAGAAACAATCAAACGTGGGCTATATTGGAAACGCTGCAGAAATCAGGTACTGGGGATCATTGACATTCTGTAAAGTACGCCTCAGTATTAAAGTACATGATAAAGTAAATCGTCATTCTAACGTTATTCTAACGTAAATCGTATATTTTAGTAAATTGTTCGCTATATCCACTTATTCGGTTATAAAATATTACACATAAGACATTTTTAGTATTTACCCCTTTTCGAAATACACCACTTTACTTCCTTTCTACTCTATATATAGATATTAAACTGATCTAATCGCTATAATCTTGATTATGCCTTCAAAGTATGTTAATCGAATTAGCGGTACTGAGGCGCCATCGCAGAAATCAAATACTCGTATTCATTGATACGTGATTGCCTGCAGGCTTTCGCCGACGATAATTACAAGGATGGAGGTCCCCGCACATCCAAAAGACAGGTTGTCATATACTTCTTTATTTGTTTTTTATTATTTCAGGATATCTTTGGTTGTTGGGTTTGTCGAATGGTGGGGTCTGTCATGTTTGGAACTTGATCAGACTCAGTCGGGTTTTATTTATAACTGCAATCCTTCCGTGGGAAAAACTGAAGGACGGTCTTTGCAGCAACGAGTTCAACAAGTTATCAATTCCTTGTATTTTAACTATTGGAGGCAGACTTAAAAAAAAACAACCCTTTTTTTTTGTTAATGAATATTCTATTGCATTAAAAATTGGCAAATTACGAATGTGTATAAGGGTGACCCATAACCTCGACCCCTTTAAAAATTTCATTAAATATTAATTCTGGGCGTAGTTTCCTTAATTCTCTAAATATTAAACTAGTTTTTAGGGAAATATATAACAATTTAACACCTCGTATAATAATATATTATTTCTAATTGCTAAAAAAATGTAAGATTAAAACTTTAAAAACAGTAAAATAGTTTTATTTGACTGTTGACATGTTTTAACTCATCCAGAGTCACTTTCAAAACAAATAAATAATGATATTCTGAAACTGCACGGTCTATGACGCAAAGAACTGAAACGCCATCATTCAGTTTTTCATGTAACGCACGTTACTTTTAAAAAAATTTAATTGGATGTTTATTTCTATTTTCTAAATCCTTCAGTACCTCAAACTCACAGTTTTGGTAAGTTGAATGATGCTCTATCGTTACATACGTTATTTTTACGTATTAGAATCTCTATTGTTTCTCTTATAACGGATGGATAATATTGGTTGGAGGGAAAAATTATCTTACTTTCCTTGAAATTTATATGAATTTCTTCTTAATGTAACATCAACTTGTTGTAACGATACAGCATCATTCAACTTACCAAAACTGTGACTCGAAGTACTCAAGGGTTTAGAAAATAGAAGAAAAAAACATCCAAGTAAAATAATAAAAAAAAAGTAATGTGCGTTACATGAAAAACTGAATGATGGCGTTTCAGTTCATTGCATCATAGACTGTATAATTTAAGAATATCATTATTTATTTGTTTTGAAAATGACTCTGGATGAGTTGAAACATGTCAACAGTCAAATAAAACTATTTTACTATTTCTAAAGTTTTAATCTTACCCCTTTTTAGCAATTAGAAATAATATATTTTTAGGGAGTTAACACGGCAAAGTCTAAATATTTTTAAACAAGACACAGAAAACGAGAAGGGAAAACGAAAAATGCATTATTAAGTGAAAAAAATATGAAAATACTTTCAATTTATTATCAAATATCAGGGCCAGATATAATTTGACTTTAATGGAAAGATGGAGTACTTTCGGGAAGAACAATATTATTCTGCAGAGTAACATGCCTCTTTATTTGAAAAGAAAGGTGTTTAACCAATGTGTTTTGCCTGCACTAACTTATGAAGCGGAAACATGGACGCTAACTAAACGGATGGTAGAAAGATTACAAATAACACAGCGTAGCATGGAAAGATGCACGCTAGGCATAACTAGAAGAGACAAATAGAGAATAACCTGGATAAGAAGTCAGATGAAAGTTTCGATATCATTGAGAGAATTAAAATGGAAATTGTCTGGGCACATTGCAAGAAGACAAGCCAATATATGAGTACAAACACCCTATAGTGGTATCCCACAGATGTAAAGCGGCCAAGAAGACGACCTCAAGTAAGATATGGTGACGAAATTAAAAGAAAGTGGTCGGTATTAATTAACGACTAAAGCACTAAACAGGAAACAATGGAAAAATCTGGGGTAGACCTACATCCAGCAGTGGATAGAAAACGGTTGTTGTTGTTGTTGTTGATGATGATGATATAATTTGTACAATTTCGAAATATTAAATGAAAAAAAGATGAAAATTCTTTCAATTTATTGCGAAATTGAAGGGCTAAAAGGTGTGTTCACAAAGTTTCAAGACTGATTATTTCCTGAGTAAGTGCGCGCGCATACCCGTTTCACCAGCAGGGTGAGGTAGTGGGGGGTGTCAGCTAACGGAGTGCATGGGCGTCAGTTGCTTCGAGACGTAGGAATAAGCAGATCCTTAGTAGAGGGAGTGCATGCCATTGAGCCCCGTCGGAAACTGGATGAGTCGCTTGCAAGATGATCCCAATTTCTTGGATAAAGTGGTTACTGGTGATGAGACCTGGGTCTACCAGTACGATCCTGAAACGAAATGGCAAAGTGCGAAATAGCACACCCCATCTTCAAAACCCAAGAAGGCTCGCATGAGCAAGTCACGTATAAAAAGCATGCTCATTGTCTTTTCGATGCTAGAGACACTGATCCACAAAGAGTTTGTTCCTGTTGGACAGAGTTCACAGGTCAGTTTTAATTTGGAGTGCTCCACCATTTGAAGGATCGAGTCCGGCGCGTCCGCCCAGACATCAGATACGATTGGATTGTTCACTACGGCAATGTGCCCTCTCACACTTCGCTCGCCGCAGCCGACGTTTTGGTTAAGTTTAACGTGGCAATACTTCTGCAACCTTCTTTAAGCCCCGACCTCGTTCCCAGTGACTTTTTTTTGTTCCCCCCCCCGGATCAAGAAAGACTGAAATTGAAGCGATTTGACTCACGATTCCATCGATCCAGGCAGCTTCGACGAGATCCCTTAACAGTCTTGCGCACGAAAACTTCCACGGAGCCTATGAACAACGGAAAAAACGCTGACAGCGGTGTATTCGTGCCCAAGGATCATATTTCGAAGAATTTTAGTTCGCTGTACAAAAATGTTTAATAAATTTTGTATTCTCAGACCAGTCTTGAAACTTTGTGAACACACCCTGTATGTGTAATTTGTACGTAAATATTTCTCCGACATCGATGTCTAATATCTAAACTTTTTTGAATTACCATGATTCCTAGCAGGGCTGAAACTAGCCTTTTTTGCACCCTTGGCAAACATGAATTTCCCCCCCCCCCCCGTCCTCAGAAAAGTATATTTACAAAGAGGATGTTACTAATTTTCTAATAGCAGGCTTATTTTAAAATTTAAAATATGTAATACTGAACTACGTATTCTGCTTTGTCAAATATTGATTCATTAAAATCTTGAAAACGGAATTGAAAAGAATACAAAAAAAATCCGCTTTATACAGGATCCTTATGCCATATCATCTTTAGATTCTTCTATGCTTTGACATACCCCAGACAGGATGATTTTACCCTGCTAAACATAGATGTGAGAAAAATCGACAAACAAAATCTTCATTTAGCGCCCCTTCGTTCTAGCGCTCGGGGTAGATGCCCCCTCTGCCCCCCCCCCCCTAGTTTCGGCCCTGATTCCTAGTCTGTAATTTTCTATAGACATGTTCGTATTGGAATGTTTATTTACGAAAATGTGAGCTAATCTTCTGTGGTATGTATCTCATTTCATATGCAAAATAAAATTTCTTGTTCGAAATATATTCTTTTGATTAACCTCTCTTTAACATTTCAACCTCTGAATTAATATGGTCCGTGTCAAAAGCATGTTGGACTAATCTGTAATTTAATATATAGGTGAGACTGGAAGATCTATGGATATTCGACTTAAGGAGCATATCTGCGCATTTAAAAAATGGTAAATTAAATTCCAGGTTAGTCCAACCTGCTTTTGACACGGACTTTTCGCAGACATCTTTCGCAGATTCGTTAATTTTGAAAAACAACTGCAAAGATTACCATTACAGATTTTTCATGGACGGATGGTTCATTAAGCTATACCCATACACCCTGAACGAATCAAGTTCGATTCCTAATGAATATTGTTTGTTTCTAAAAGAGAAACTTTAACTTTCACTGAATCCAGTGTGCGTTCGATGTTTTATTGTTGTGTTTGATGTTTGTACGTACTGAAGAGGGCATGAGATGGCATAGCGAAACGTATACTTTGTATCATTTTGATTTTAATTAAAATTTTTTATGTATATATTTTAAATTTAACTTTTCTTTAAAATGTATTCAAGTATGTCTAATGCTTCATAGTTAGTTTAAATAATATTTTTTTTTTGTACCGAGAAGGGCTGGAAATAAGCTGAAAAATTGCGGTAATTGATTTTGTAACTACAACTGACTTTAAATACCCGGTTTTGTTTTAAAAAACACTTCTGAGATGTTCGAATGCATACAAGGAGCCCCAAAAGAGTAATATTGCTTTTAGTGTTCTAGTTATGCAAGTGATAATTTTTTTTGTTTGTTTTTCACGAACTATGAAAATTGGACATACCACATCTGTGCTCACAAGTGTCGATATATTACAAAAAAAATATTAACAAATTACTGATTATTGTAACCTCATAACGTTTTCATCCATAAAATAAAACAATTTTCGAGAAAATTTATCATAACATGTTCTTCCTCCAATCTCTTCAATTACGTCTTTTTCTCTTCTTCATTAACATAGAAATCTCAATTATTATGCTTAACCCTTAAATGCCGGGTGTTGCTTTTCGGCGACATACCCAAATTAGGGTCTAAAATACAATTAGAATAATATTGAAGTTATAATGCCTAATGTTGCCTATAAAATACATTCTGAAAATATTATTAAATCGGTTTTCAACATGTAGATAGCAACACTTGTGCTGTTTAAGAATAAAGATATATATCTTTTTTCAAATGTTGCTACATGTTCTTTTTGTTTTGTTTGGATGTTTGCGAAATACCCTATTTTGTTCTGCAGTGAGCAAGTAAAATTTATTTCTTATTATAGTTCCTAAAATTCTTGTGTGTTTAATATTATAGAATTTTATCAAGGAAAATTATTTTTTCAATTAAAGACCAGTATTGCCGATTAGTAACAAACAGTTTTTTAGCCGTAAACTATACTTAAAACAAAATATGATTTTTTAAAGTATTTTTCCCATGATTTATTTAAAAAATGAAAACCGAAAAACATTATTACAATTATTTTTGAACAATCTGGCATTTAAGGGTTAACTTTTAAACTTTCCTTTTTATACCAGACATATAATGCACACTTGTAAAATTTGACCAGTTTTAAAGTTTCAAAAGTGCCCGTTATATACCGGAATAGATGGTACCACCCTTTGAAAGTGATAGAAGTAGAACTTCCCTTTAACTGAAAACACACAATCACTTTATACTTTGATCTACTATTCGTAGAGTTTTGAACTGAAATCATTGATGCAAAACTCGTAAACTATAACAACCCTGTTAAACGTTTTTGCTTATCATCAATGTATAATATCAAACATCAGTTTGTGTAATCCAATATAATTCTCGTTCTGATAATAGACTCTATATCTTCAAACATAACATGATAAAAATAAATGAATTACAGTAAGTACGATTCATTTGCAAGAAGCTTCAATCAATGAGACACTAACTGCGTCTGCAAGCGCCAAATTAATCTTTATTCCCATTCATCTGAAGCGCATGTATGCTCTGCTAATAGTCAGCGTTACAAATTTAACAAATAGATAGTTTCAAGGCATGCACAGAATGCCAAGTTTATTGCTTTTAGCAGTTTGTAGCATTTCTTGTTAGAAGTGAGCTCATTTCTTCATGAGTTCATGCTATTAAATTGGGTGACGAATATGTTGCCTTCTTAACGCTTTCTAAATATACTGGTTGAAATGCATTTATAATTTATCCTTGCTAAAACTTTAGCATTTATATTTTATGCTTGAATTTAAAATTTATGCTTTCCTTCTAATTTATGCTTTCACTTAAAATTTATGCTTGCCTTCTAATTTATGCTTACATTTAAAATTTATGCTTGCCTTCTAATTTATGCTTGCATTTAAGGTTTATGTTTGCTAAATTTTAGCATTTATATTTTCTGTTTGCGAAAGTTTGACATTTATAATTTATATTTGCACTTATAATTTATGCTTGCATTTATAATTTACATTTGCACTTATAATTTATGCCTGCATTTATTATTTAAGCATGCTAAATTTTAGCATTTATAATTTATACTTGTTAAACTTTTGTATTTATAATTTACGGTTGTATTATAATATTTTTATAATTTAAGCTTGCTGACTCTGCTAAACTTTTTGTGTGTTATTCATACATAATATAAAACATCAGTTTGTATAATTCTCCTTCCGATAATAGACTCTGTATGTACATAAAATGATAAGAAATAAATGAATGCCGGTAAGTACAATTCATTTATACCAAGCTTCAATCAATCAGGCGCTAAATGTGTCTGCAAGTGCGAAATTAATCTTTATTACCATTCACAGGAAGTTCATGTATGCTATGCTAATAGTGATCATTACAAACGAAATAAACAGTTCCAATACATGGACAGAATGCCAAGTTTATTGCTTTTAGTAGTTCGTAATACTTCTTGTTAGAAGTCAGTTCGTTTCGACATCGATATGAGCTCATGCTACTAAATATAGCTATATGTGTATTGCTCTAGGATAGGCCTCCTCACCTAGTTAAAGCTTGTTTTCTTAGACATCATCTTTTACCTCATATGATGGTTAAATTTTTTACAGTATTCTGAATGTGTTGGAAAATATTTTATAATCTACGCTTGACGCATGGTTTTATTTCTTGTTAATGTTAACAAAGAAGAACGTCTCTTTAACTGATAAACGCACATTCATTTTATACAGCAACTTCTATATTATTGAACTGAAATTATTGATGCAAAACCCGTAAACCATAACAACTCATTTAAACGTTTTCTTGTATCCTCCATGTATAATATCAAACATCAGTTTGTGTAATCCAATATAATTCTCATTCTGATAATAGACTCTGTATCTTCAAACATAACATGATAAGAAATAAATGAATGCCAGTAAGTGCAATTCATTTGCAACAAGTCTCAATCAATCAGACACTAATTGCGATTGCAAGCGGTAAATTAATCTTTATTCCCATTCATCTGAAGCTCATGTAGGCTCTGCTAATAGTCAGCGTTACAAATTAAATAAATAGTTTCAAGGCATGCACAGAATGTCAAGTTTATTGCTTTTAGCACTTCGTAGCATTTCTTGTTAGAAGTGAGTTCATTTCATTATCGATATGGGATAATGCAAGGAAATTTAGCGAAATGTGTGCTGCCTTCTTAACCCTTTATGTATTGAATTGTGAATTCATAAAAATTTTATCTTCTAAAGCATTTTTCGTTAATTTTTCAAACTACATTAGAAGATTTACATAATCATTTAATAAATTTTGGAAGGATTTTAGAAGGATTGAAGGATTTAGAAAGATTAATTAAATTTGAATTTATAGGGATTTTGTGCAATATTTATAACCCCACTCAAATCTATTATTTTAAATATTTTCTTAGTATTTTGTAGAATTAGGAAATGTACAAACATAATGTTCTTACAATAGAGATATACAATTATTTCCAAATTGAAAAATTCCACCCCCCCCCCCCCCAACGCCAAGAAAACTGAAAAAATGCAAAGGCAAAAGAAATCATCCTTTTAAAAATATTTTTGTTTTCTGTAACCAATATTGCTTTTGAAACAAGATAAAGTAATGCATCTAAAACGCATTCTAAATTGCATTACTACTAATCGATGTATTAAATTAATTTTATAACAAGTTATTTTAATGGTACTTATAAGTACCGCCAGTAGATAAAGGATTAACACTTTCTAAATGTACTGCTTGGAACCCATTTATAATTTATGTTAGCTAAATTTTAGCATTTATAATTTATGCTTGTATTTGTAATTTATACTTGCATTTAGGATTTGTGCTTGCTAAATTTTAGCATTTATGATTTATTCTTGCTAAACTTTAGCCGTTATAATTTATGCCTGCATTTATGATTCCTGCTTGCATTCTAACGCATTTACAATTTTTGCTTGCTGACTCTGCTACACTTTTTCTGTATCATCATTGTAATATCAAACATCAGTTTGTATAATACAATATAATTCTTCTTCTGATAATAGATTCTGCATCCACATAAAATGGTGAGAAATAAGTGAATTCCAGCAAGTACAATTCATTTACAACGAACCTCAATCAATCAGACATTAATTGCGTCTGCAAGGGCTAAATTAATCTTTATTCCCATTCATCTGAAGCGCATGTATGCTCTGCTAACAGTTAACGTTACGAACTAAATAAATAGTTCCAACGCATGCACAGAATGTGAACTTTATTGTTTTTAATATTTCGTAGTATGTCTTCTAAATTTAGCTATGTATGTGCTGATTTCTGAACATTTTCTAAACATACTAGTTAAAATGCTTTTATGATTTATACTAGCTCAGTTTTTTTGTTTGACATTTTCCTGAATTTTAGTTTTAAATTTAAAATTAATAAATTTTATAATCAAATTAAAATGTAGGTATGTGCACACCTGCCAACTTTTACACTTTTGCCCTACCACTATTTAAAAAAAAAAAAAATAAAAAATAAATTGCCGTATTTAACATAAATTTTTGTTGATTAGGTGTGACAAATTTTTCTATTTAAATATAGTGGTAGGAAAAAAGCGTCAAAGTTAGCAGCTATGGTATGTGGTACTTTTAACATCTTCCAACGTAGCTTTGAATGTTGTTTATAAGTGATTTGCTCAATATGTTTGGGAGTTTATCGTATGCCTTCTTGCATTCTACATTTAAATTTATGAGGGTAAAATTTAGAAAGTAAAACTATACATTATTATGACTATTTTTTCTGTTTTCTTTTAACTGTCTGCAATAATGATGTTGAAATCCATTTGTGATTTTTCGTGTATTTGCTTTATACGTCTATCTAAACATCTTGCTTTCTACTTTCTAATTTCTATAAGAAGCATAAATTATCATAGATGTCATCTATTATGATGGAATTAAAGTTGACATAGTAGTTCATAAAATGTATTATATGAACTTTAAAAAGTTCACTGTTTTACTTAAAAGGTGACTAAAATAATAGAAGAGATGTTACAAGTTAAAAATATGCATTTTATTTTAAACTACTTTCAAGCAGTACTAAAAGTACTTTCAAGCCTTTAAAAGCTCATCGTCAAAAAATATTTTAATAACTAATTGCTGTTTATTTATGCAAATACGGCACTTCGTTTCGAAATTGAAATAGCCAATAAATATTAGATTTGAAAGTAGAAGTAGCAGTTTCTTGGATTGAACTTAATTAAGAGAAAATATATATTATTATTAGCTGCAGTTCATTTTATTTTATCACTCTGCTCTGATACGTCCCTTTTCTTTTTTAAATGCGTAGCTGGACAGTCGAAGAAGCATTCTTTAGGAGTTGTAGAGTGATAAAATAAATGGAACTGCAGTTAACAATAATATATATTTTCTCTTAATTAAGTTCAATCCAAGAAACTGCTACTTCTACTTTCAACTCTAATATTTATTGGCTCTCTCAGTTTCAAAACGAAGTGATGTATTTGTGTATTGAAAAACTATTTACAATGATGTTGACATTGTAAAAACTACCCTAAAACGTTTACGAAAATAACGGGTAGCTAATAAAAATTTACTTTTATAAACTCTTTATAAATTTCAAAAATAAATTGTTTTCTGAGGTTTCGAAAGATAAAGGAACGCTTTTCGGAATGTTGGGTGACTTGGAAGCGGTTATCGAATATTTTCGTTTGTGTTCATAGTAAATTTTCGTAATTTAAGAAACATCTGTCTTTTTTTACAGTGTATGGAAAAATGAAATTTCTTAATAGTATTTTATTAGTGTTAGAAAGTATTTCAAATTCTATGCATAATTTTTCGTTCTTCTTATCTCTAAACACCGAATTAATTTTTAGCAAATATGTAATAAAATATAATAAAATAAAATATGAATGACTTTGTTTTATGCATACACATGTTTGGGACTTCCCTTTTACTTCTTTCTGTAATTTCACATAAAAGATGTAGATAATATTTTACTTCTCAATCATTAAAAAAGTAATCAATATTATATTATTAATAACTACAGTAATCGGTATTGTATTATTAATATCTACAGGATATTTTTTATTTATACAAATTATGCATATCCACTGTTATTTCTCTCTTATCAATAAATTATATAGCGGTCATCCACCTAGATCGTGCAATAATTTTTTTTTAGACATAAATGAAATAAAAGTGATATTAATGTACTTAAAAAGCAATGTATCATAATATGCAGGACTGCCTGCAACAAAATATTAATTGTCAAAAATTTGCATCGATCTACTGTTTGGTGTCATTATTCTTCATAAAAGAAAGATAAATATGGACCTCTCTAATGATTATTAAATAATCAATCATGATGCATGATGATAATTTCTGAAAATAGTCTGCTTTGTTATTACTTCATAAATTTGTAAAAGATTTTGAAGCACTTTACTCACCTGACTTTATTTTTATTTTCAAAATAATTAGTACTTTATTATTAATAACTGCGCACATATTTTAAAGATAAATATGCATAGAAATTAATACTTTTTTTTATCAACAAAAACCACGGTGGTCATTCGCCTTGATCATACAAAAAACTGATTTTTTGCACTTAACAAGTGATACATCATAATGTTTAAAAATTCCCTGCAGCAAAATAAAAATTCTCAAATATTTGAACCGACCTACCCTTTGATGTCATTATTCTTCTTAAAAGATGCATGAACGCCGTCTTTACTAATCATTATTTAATAATTAATAATGATGCATGAGGATAATTTCTGCAAATAGTTAGCAAATGATAGACATTTTGATGCTTTTTTTATATTGAAGAAAGGTTAAAATATGTAATTAAATATTTTTAGTTGAGCATTAAAGTCAGTAATTAGCTACAATTTAACCAATTAAAACAAAATTTGGACATTCGGTTAAGGGTGAACACGTTGTTAAGATTAAAAAAAAACTGAAAAGGAAAAAGCAAGAAAGAAGAATCATGCAGCAATCGTAGATTTTGAAACACTTTACAACACATTTAGAAAAAAAATAATAGCTGTTTAATAAGTTGAAAGATGTCGTCTAAGTAAACAAAGGGATGACAAGGGATGACCGTATCGTCTAAATAAACAATTTGAAAAACGCATAAAACTTTTGAAAACACAATTTAATCAATCAACATATATGCAGTTGGAAAATTATCTGAAATCTTTTGTGAACCTCTATATATATAATCTATAGATGTGCTTACATACTACATAGTATGGAAAAAGTCGGTCGATTTAGTTAACACATACCACGGTTGAAAATTCTCCTTCAGCAATTTCCGGCAATAAGTAGAAATGTACTCGAATTCTTTTGGGATTTTCTGTATATGATCTGTAGAATTTATGCACATCGAGTTATATGCAAAACATTAGTTAATTTTAAAAATGCATTCCAAAATTGAAAACACACTTTCAGCAATTATCGCTAAAAAACATTGTTACTGAATTCTTTTGCGTGTCACTGCAAAAGAAGAATAAATGCTATCCTATTCTATAGCCCATGCTATCCTATGCACATCCTATTCTATAGAAAACATCTTGTAGTGAACCTCAGTGATGTATATTAATTTAAATATATAGTAGAACACCTAATCCTAACCCTTCTAATCCGAAATTACGGTTAATCCGAACCGATTTTATTTTCGAAAATTATACTTCAATAGATTAACCGAAAAGATTAAAATATTGTATTAAAACCAAAACCGATTTTATTTTCGAAAATTATACTTCAATAGATTAACCGAAAAGATTAAAATATTGTATTAAAACCAAAACAGTACTTTCTCAGTATGCTAAATTTTGTACACATTGAAGAAACTGATGCATCTAATAAAAACACATTACATTAACACATCACTGCAAAAAAGAACGGACTAAAAAACGGAAATACTACTGGCAATCTAGACGCCAGTACTATTTTCGTTTTTTTTACGGGAATTTTTACCCATAAATTGCAGAAAAATTTCAGTTTTTAATCAGAAAAACGGAAAATTTTCTGTAATTTATGGGTAAAAATTCCCGTAAAAAAACGGAAATAGTACTAGCGTCTAGATTGCCAGTAGTATTTCCGTTTTTTTAGTCTGTTTTTTTACAGTGATCACATACACTTTTACATTAACGATCTTTTAGGGGGATGAAATTTGTCGGATTTGTCAGACGAAGTGATGTTATTCTCAACGAGGAAGCAATATTCAACTAACGTATTACCAACGTCTCATAAACATAATGTCTGTTGATGTCGTATTTTCACTCTGCTCTATACATCGCAGTGCTACTTCTAGCGCATTTGCAGCTTCAGAATGGGAAACGAGAACATTCTCTAGCTCATCAGTTTCTACGAGATTCGAGTCATCCTTGGCTTATTCTGAAGTAAACAGGGTGATTTCTTCATCTGTATATAACTGAATTCAAGAGAAAATACATAACACTGACAAACACAAGAAAAACTGACTGAAAACACAAGAAAACACATAACACTGTTGAAAATTCATCTTCAGCAATTTCCACCAATAGACGGAAACATATTTGAATTATTTTGTACAGTCCTGTATACTTTTATACATGCCACAAATTAAACTAACATTTACGAGGGGGGTTCAATAATTATTGTCCCGAGTGTGTATAAAATATTTGTACTGCGATGGCTGATGTGGAATATTGAAGCCTAATGTCTTAGATGCCTATATGTTCTATTTCAGAACCGTAGCTGCTATATTAAGATATTTGTTTTCGTTTTAGGTGTGAGAGGTGGCACCTATCTTGAAAGGTGGGGGGGGGGGGGAAGGCTAGTTTGGAGTTTATGGGGCCAGACCTGTGGTAGATTTGTGACTGTGGATGAGACGTGGCTACATCACTATAATCTCGAGTCCAAACGACAGTAGCCACGTCTCTTCCACTGTCACAAATCTATCACAGGTCTTGCCCCATAAGTTTCAAACCAACCTTTCCCCCCACCCACCCCTTTTCAAGCTAGGTGCCACGTCTCATACCTAAAATGAAAAAAAAAATGTGTTAATATAGCAGCTACGGTTCTGAAATTGAGTATATCGGCATCTAAGAAATCAGGCTTCAATATTCCACCTCAACCATCGTAGTACAAATATTTTATACACACTCAGGACGATAATTATTGAACTATCCTAGTAAATCAGGCAAAAACATGCTTAAAACTACTGAAATCACACTTCCAGAAATTATTATCCATTTGCGGCCATATATCCAGATCTTTGCGTGTCCCTGTATATGATTTTATCTATATTCTACAAACATCTCTTTGTATACGGAATATAGTTCATCTTGAAAATGCATTACTCAAATTAAAAAACAGCTTTAAGCAATTCAAGCTCATTCTCAGCAATGCTTACGAATTATTTGGACCAGATCTGTATATGGCACATAGAAGTTAAGCACACTACAAAAATTTAGTAAACTTAAACACGCACACCATAACTGAAAACACATTTTAGCAATTATCTCAATATACAAGATTTTAGAACAGTTTTGTATCCGAAATCTTTTATATATCTGTAAATAAATAATAAATGCAATGCACATCATATTCTACTGAAAGCATCTTGTATTAAACCCCAGTAATGTATAATCATGTTTCAAATAGTGGAACATAATTGAAATACTCTGCGAACAGTTTTCCCTCGTGTGACTCTTTCATGGGACCCTGTAAATGAATGAAAAATGTTTTGCAACCCATATTCTGCAGAAAGTAGGTATTAGTGCACTTCTTAAATTCATATCAATTTCATTATGTTTGTAACAGAGTAACGTCATTAAAATACGCCACAAATGACTTTTTTCTACATAGACCAACAGAATATTTTTGAGTTTCCCTGTACGCATAATTAAAGTGCTACACATAACATATTCTACAGTAACTATCTGCTAGTGCACCTCAGCAACGTGCATAAATTGCATTGTGTTTAAACTATTGTACAACTATTAAAATGCGCCGCAAATGATTTTTTCCCCGTAGACCATAATGTAATGGAATATGTTTGAGTACGTCCGTAAATAAACTAAGAATGGCACACATTTCATTTTCAATACCGAACATGGCACGGTGAACCTCAATGCCGCATATCAATTACTTGGCAATTCGAGTATATTTAAGTGAATTAGAGGACGGTCGCGCAAACGGACAGACAGACGGCCAATTCATAAAAACTTTCCAACTATGTTGGAAAATGTTAAAAACACTGCAAACGATTTTTCCCTGTTGACTATAATGTAACGAAATTCTTTTGGGTCGAACAATTTCATTTTCAATGCCGAACAAGCCATGGTAATTTTCAATAACGTATAAAAATTACATGGAAATCCGAGTATAATTACGCTAGTTAGAAGGCCAAACAATTCATAAACACTTTTCATCTATGTTGCAAAGTGTTAAAAATAGTCTTGGTATCGTATATGATATTTTTTACTCTATAGAGAATGTGATTTAATTAAAAACAATTTCAAAAATAGATAATTTAATTAAATTCACTGGCCTCCAAAAGTTAAGGTACAAGGACTGGATGCTTTCGATTGTACACGGCTTGTCGAATATCTACGAATTTTTGGCGAATTGTTCTAGAACTTCTAGGGTGTAAAGAACATGTGTGAGTTTATATTTCTCGGTGAATATTTAGTCGGAAGGACAATTGGGGGGGGGGGGGGTAATAATAAATTTAATAATAAAATAATATTTGCGATCACCTATGTAATAGAAAATTCTGAAAACGGTTTGTCACTGTGTTAAGTGAGTATTTGGGTCCTGTTCAACGTTTATGTGCGTTTCTGTAAGCTTAGTACTCATATTCGAAATGTTCAGAAAAGAAAGGTTGGTTGGTTGGTTGTATTTATGAGGGGCTGTTCAAATATTACGTAAGCATGTTTTTGACTATTTTTGACCCCCCCTCCCCCCTTGTCAGCAAAAATAAGCAAATCGGGAACCCCCCTTAATAATTACGTAAGAAAATTAGAACCCCCCCCCCCACTTAAAAAAAATTAAGGCACAATACAAATTATAAAACTCTACTCGACTAATATAACTACTAAATAATAATAAACGCTTGTTTTATTTCTTTACAATTCTATTTAAGAAAATTTCTTAGATCACAATTTTAGAAGAACTTAGCCATTTGAAAAATTTAAATTTGAACATGACAATATCTATTCCGATGCTGACCACGGCTGCTCAAGCCATTTTTCCATATCTGTTATGATATTGGTTTCCAGTTTTACTTGATTATCTCCATCGCTTACTATTCGGATGCAATCTTTATCAACTTCATCTTCATTGATCCACTCAACATCTTCCATATCTTCCACGAATTTTACGAAGCGCATAAGTTCATTTGCTCGACGAGCAGCAATTCTCAATAGTCGTATAAGGCAGTCCTTCTCGCTTTTTTCACTCTGTTGAATTTTTTTGTGTCTGTTTGCTGACTTCTGAGATGCATGATAGTGGCTACAACTTCCACAAGTTCTTGCGGATAATGCGTGAACTTTATGGAAGAGCAAAAATAATCATACAGCATCTTTAAAAATCCCTTTTCTGTACTATTCAGATTTAAGGCCAGACGGAGACTTAAATCTATAAATTCCCCCTCTTCACTTGCAATGATGTCATTTGACGATTGTATCATTTTAATTGGAGGAGGAATGAATCGTCCTTTTAATATACGAAATAATCCACTACGTGCAGGAGAGCAACAATTCTTTTTTTCGCATTTTACAATTTGCAGCAAGTATTGACTTTCTTGTACGAGCTTCGAATACCAATCCAAGTCATAACCAAGAGACTCTGGTTCGCCTGAATCAACATATGTGGCGGTAACGGGATAACTGTCAATGTTTAATGAGTTCCAGATATCTGCGAGAGTTTTACCAGCATATGCTAAGTTATTTTGCTCCATTTCTTTATCAGTAGTGCGACCGTTCTCATCGAGATGGGAACCATAATGGTTATGAGGGTGTATAAGACAAGACAGTTCTCGACTGAGTGGTGTCATTCGCCTTTCTACTCAATTATATGCACTTCTTTCAGGAGCATTGCACGCTATGAAAATTCCATCCAAATCATTCTTTATGAAATGGTTAATAGCAAACGATATAACTATCTGGTAGTGGTGATTCTTGTCTGGATCTCCATCAACCGTTACTATGATTACAGGTTTGATGAAACCCTCTTCTGTTTTCACTAATTTTTCAAAATCTTTGAGTATTAATAGAGTTTCAAAATCCTGAGCATGAGTATTTGCTGTGGAAGAACTGTGTTTCCCACTTCTTATAGCTATTAACGTTGGACCAGAATAACCTATGTATGGCTTTACTTTGACGTGCCATGCCAGGAGCAATCACAATACCAGCGTAAACACATGGGATAAGTTTGCGGCGTTCAGCGATAACCCAGTCGTGATCGCTTAAGGATACGTGATACTCCATATGCATCAGTATCATAGCCTGTTTATTGGCTGCTGTAATTCCCAAAGGTACACGCGCTTTGTCATCATGTGAAAGAAGAAACACTTGCATGGGTCCAAAAATTGAAGCTAAAGTTTCTAAATAATGGATGGATATTACTGCAAATTGGGTATCAATGTGAGATCGGTGATAATCAGCCAGAATCCAAGAAAGTTTTATCGGCACTGTGGTGACATGTCTTCGACACTCGATGGTTGAGGAATTTTTCGGAAGCAAACGAAGATATGTTCTACTCCTGCTTATTGCAAAACCAACCTTTTTCAGTTTTGCAGTCAAGTCATCGAGAGTTTTGACACTTCGGACTTGTTTCTTCTTTTTGCATCTGCAGCGCTTCCAATAATAGCTATGTCTGCTATTGCTTTAAGTAATAATGGTTGTTTAAACTTGGTCTTCCTACTGATTCCCTCAAAGCTATTTTTTTTTATGTCTGGATTATCATGGCAGATTTCTCCAAGGTTTGTTAGTTTGGTGTTCGATGTTTTCTTTGGTATTCAGCATTTTGTCGTTTCCTTTTTAAGGATTGTTTTTCCTTTTTCGAGATCACTGGAAACCTTATTTATCTGTTTTTGAATCTGACAAGGAGAGGGCCAACCTTGTTAATCACAGATTTTGATTATTTTAATATATGTTGTAGGGTATAGACCCCTTAGTCTCAGGTTCAACGGATTTTATACAACGCTCGTTAGTTCTTGAGAAACCGGGGGTCTCATATTAGTAGATGATTTAAATACTTACTTTGTAACAAAAAGGACAGGTTGGGCGTAGCTCAGTTAGTACGGCGTTTACTGGCTGATCGGCGGGCTCGGGTTCGATTCCCGAAAGCACTAAATTTGTTTTTCTTATATTTGTTTTTATAAATATACTTGTAATTATAACTTTATAATCGCATTGTCAATTAAAATTTATACTACTGTATTTCAATTATAATTTTAACCTATTTAATTTTTTTACTTTTAACTAAATAGTTGTATAAAACATCATAAAACTGATAATTTTTTAAAAGTCACTTTTAAAATGTATTTCATATATTCAGTATGTATGCAATGATATTGAACAATTGTGTCGATTCGTGATTTTAAAGAAATATCATTTATTCATTATGCTTTAACAAGTGAAATCAATACGATGATACTATTACACTGTTTTTAAAGTAACAAACATAATTATGTTAAAAATTAGCATCGGAATTAAATTACAACGGATTTTTTGCATATTAAAGATTTTTAAATTTGTAATATGTATGCTTGCGCTTTCAAATATTTCGTTTTTCCCTCTATCTTTTTTCTGCTTTTTTTTTTTTTTTTTGAATATGTTTTATTTTATCATAACTAGATGGCACCACAACAGGTTTCTAACGATTTTGGAATTTTTATTATTCAATAATAAATCCAATTTCTTTTTAAATGTCTTTAAAGGATGAGAAATAATAGTTCAAAATAAAAAATTATAAATTTAAATTTAAATTTGTTAACATTATAATTAATATACGATATTAAAATTTTTACTTGAAATTATTAAATTATAATTACAAGTATATTTATAAAACAAAGAAACGAGAAAGACAAAAGATGTAGCGCGTTCGGGTATCGAACCCAGGCCCGCGGGTCAGCCAGCAAACGCCGTACCAACTGAGCTACGCCCAACCTAACTTTTTTTGTTTCAAAGTGAGTATTTGAGTTGTGTACTAATGTTAGACACCCCGGTTTCTCAAGAACTAACGAGTGTTGTATAAAATCCGTTGAACCTGAGACTAAGAGGTCTATACCCTACAACATATATTAAAATAATCAAAATCTGTGATTAACAAGGTTGGCCCTCTCCTTGTGAGATACATTGGTTTCAATTCAATTGGGTTACATTTCATTTTTAGTAAGGTTCAAAATTTGAAAACAGTTAGAAGATTATCTGCTACAAAACTAACATATTTTTTAATTTTTTCCCCCATGGATGCATTAATTTTTGAGTTATTTGAAAAGAAAAAATAAGGCTTAGCTTGGCTACGCCATATTTAAAAAGTAATAACTCGTTTTTTGACTTTTTTTTGTCTTTATTTATTCCCATACTGACCATGTTTTGCCAAGGCTACACGGTCATTTATCTTATCTATCTTTTTTCCAATTTTTACAAGTAATTATGTAAACTTAAAGTTATGATAAAATATATTTAAAATTTTAAGAATAAATTGATTATAATTACCTTTATAAAATAATCAAGGAAGACTGATTTCTTTTTGGTTGCCGATCGCAGTTCGTCCTCAATTCTTTTTAGCACCAATACCTGTAACTCTTTGTCAGTTTTAGAAGACTTTTTGTACTGCCGCCACACATCATTAGTTTTACATTGGATATCCTTCAAAGGTTTATCTGATGCAGACTTTTTGAAACTTTCAAAAAGTTTTTTATACAAGATTTCTCGAAATGAATACATATTTCTGACTTTATTTATTTTAAACACCACTACACTGCAGTACTGAGAGGTAGAGGTCTGCACAGGCCGAAATTTCCATGCATGGGCCCGGCCCGACTCATAGACAAAAAAATTCGGCCCGGCTCGTACAAAAAAATTATTGGCCCGGCCCGATAAAAAAGTTAAAAGTTCGGCCCGACCCGGAAAAAAAGTTAAAATCTCGGCCCGACCTGATTGAATTTCTACAAAACATTGATTTTTATGTCGATTTGGTGAAAGATTTGTCTCCTACGAGGAGTTCTGGCCAATAATATGTCTTAAATATATTTTTATGTTTATAATCTTCATTTTTATATAAGTGGCGCAGGCTGCGACATTTATTTTTTTTAATCAATCTCTATTTCTTGTATGTAAATGAATCCGTTATCATAAATATCGTTAATCCATATTCCATGTATTGAAATGCTAAAAATCTGAAAAATGCTATACAATAAAATCTTCTAAAACGGAATTGCATAAAAAAGAAAAAATCCGTTATAGACAAGTGCCCTTCTTAGCAAGTTTTAAATGTATTATATATCCTATTCTTACTTATTAGTATACTAATTTTGTATGGATCAACACGTTTTTCAGTTTATAACAGGATTTCGTCATAGACAGGTTCCTTCTCACATGTTTTCTTATATTTTCATTTAGCTATATTTTAATAAGCGTAGAAATCTACTATTCTTTAAAAAGAATAAATTTGAATGTTTAATAGTAGAATAATAGCAATTTAAAAATGTGTACATTTTTTTCAAAATTTTTTGAGCCTGACCTAATTTTACTGACCTTTGAACGGATCAGGCTACGCCGAGACAATGATTTTCATACGGGCTGCGTCAAAACTAGGACTTAAAATTTTGGGCCTTGAAGACTTGGAATGAAACCAGTCCCGGCTCTGTACAGAAAAAAAATGGGACCGTGTCAATCCCCCAGGAAAAAAGTAAGGCCCGAACCCGTCCCGTCCCGTAAAGAGTAGTAACTACGCCCGGCCCGTCCCGAGCCTTCAGAAAAATGTATGGCCCGGGCCCGCCCCGAGTGCCGTGAATAAAAATAGGCCCGAGCCCGGCCCGTGCAGATCTGTACTGAGAGGTTTTCAAAACTCACGGGACACCAGACAGTAGAGCAGTCGGTCACTATGGTTATGGGGTTCAACCACTTGACAGAGGAGGGGTGGAAACAAAAAAGATAGAATTTTACTTACGTTTTGGAAGCTTTCCCGGAAAACTCATATTGTCACAATACATCATATCGCTTCGGTCCATTCAATTCTATTCTATTCTATTCTCACAATTGGAAATAGTAGTAAGTTCTCAGAGATAATAAGCCCTCATGCATCAACATGAACAGTCACCTCTAGATAAAAGAGATCGTTTATGTTTTCCTTGTGCGGTCAAAATAGCTGACATCAGAACTTCAAGTTTAATATTCTTTTGCTATTTCTTTCTTTCAATTTAAAATTTTATAATTTTTTTTTTTTTTTTTTTTTTTTACAAGTTAGAGATTCTGAAAATGTCTTACGTAAGCATCATTCAAACCCCCCCTCCCCCCTTGTCAGCAAAAATAAGCAAATCGCTAACCCCCTCCCCCCCCTTAGGTGCTTACGTAATATTTGAACGGCCCCTGACGGCCAATTATCAGCACGAGGGATATAGGCCCAGGGGGAGTGCCCTTCGTGGGGGTCTTTCTAAGGGAACCTAACCCGTATTAACGCATGGAAATCCAAGGTTCGAAGAAAACCACGAAAACTCCGAACGATTAGGCCGACGGGCGCGATTGGGATCGAACCCAGCACCTCCCGTCTGCCAGCTTCGAGAGCAGAACCTCTCAGCCACTGGTGGGGTTCTCATATTCGTGAAGATGTTATTGTGTCTGTGAAAAAGTCAAAAGTTTTTTGTTTATAGTATACAGAGTTTTCAACCGAATTTAACACAACTTTCCGAAAACTTGACAAAGAACAGTAGCAACAGCATATTGCAGTTAAAACATGAATATATTGAATATTTAATGAGATATGGGCATTTTTATGAAATAAATTTTAACTGCGCATGCGTGGAAGATTTCAAAATTTTTATTTCATAATTTGGTAGTCAGCTATTCTGGGAAACTTCTATAAAAGTCCAATCAAATATTGTGAAAACTCAAAAAGATATAGTGAGCTGATTGAAAAGTTGTGGAAAATCCCTTATAATAAAGCTATTTTTAGAAAGTAACTCTCTATATCGTCCCTATCTTTGTGAATTTTCGCGATATTTGACTGGACTTTTTATATAAGTTGCCCTAAATAGCTGGCTACCAAATAATAAAATAAAAATTTTAGGATCTTCCACGCATGCGCAGTTAAAAATTATTTTATACAAATGCCCATATCTCATCAAATATTCAATATATTCATGTTTTAATTGCAGTGTATTGTTGCTGCTGTTCTTTGTCAGGTTTCCGGAAAGTTGTGTTAAATTCGGTTGAAAACTCTGTATGCTATAAACAAAAAGCATTTGAATTTTTCGCTGGCACAATAACATCTTCACGAATATGAGTGCTATGCTTACACAAATGCACATAAACGTTGAACAGGACCCAAATAGTCATTTAATACAGTGACAAACCATTTCCAGAATTTTCTGTTACATAGGTGATCGCAAATATTATTTTATTATTTAATTTATTATTAGCCCCCTAATTGCCCTCCCGACTAAATCTTCACCGAGAAATATGAAATAAAACATGTTCTTTACATCCCAGAAGTTCAAGAACAATTCCCCAATAATTTTGGTAGCTATTCAACAAAACGTGTGCAATCGAAAGCATCCAGTCCCTGTACCTTAACTTTTGGAGGTCAGTGTAGTTAAAAAACACATAAAAATTATTTTAAAAACAAAACATTAAATGTTTCGAACCTATTTAAATCTCCTCTTCAGTAAATAAACACAAAATCACGAGAGATAACATAATCACATTATCTCTTGAAATTTTGTGTTTATTTACATTACTGAAGAAGAGCTTTTAAGTTCGAAACGTTGTTTTGTTTTTTGAAATGATTTTTATGTGTTTTTTAAATATTTAATTAAATTGTCTGTAATTTTGAAATTGTTTTTAATTACTTATGAACAGACGTAATGTTTTTTCACTTTAAATGTGATTTAATATTAAAATATGAAAAATGAATCTTGTGATGCATTTTAATTGGTATTTTATTGTTATTAATTGCATATTTATTTTGAATAGAAACTATGGGTTATTTATGCATTGAAGGAATATTATAATATCTAATTAAATCTTTTTCATTGAATCGTAATGTCAGTAATTAAACAACAACAAAAAAAAAACTTTTGAACAAAAAAAAATTTAATTTTAAAAATTTCATTTTCCATAGTAAAATTTACCATTTTCTACATTAAATAAAAAAAAAAAAAAATAGATAAAATTATGAAGTTAAACAGTTGAAAGGATCGGAACCAAAAACAAGGCAACTAACAATGTGCATGTTGTCAGATATTTAAAGATTAAAGTTTTCTAAAGAGAATTACAGGCAAAACTGTTGCTATTGCTTCCTCTTAAACTGCTGATATGTTGTGAAAATGTTTTCGTTATTAAAATTCACATCTAAAATTTATCTTTGGTTATTATGGTATGTATTGAATAAAGAGTAAACCTTGTACTTTCTAAAGGTTGTCAGGATGCCGAAAAACAATTTTACATGAAAAGCAGAAAAAAATTAAAAATGTCTGTTACCATGTTTTACTTCGGAGATCTTAATTTGTGCTGCTTAGGAAGGAATAAAGTATAAAAAAATGTACACTTTCAGGAAAAATTGTCCTTATACACTAAATTATTCGTCATTTTTAGACAAATAATTTCCGTATTCCTAGAAGACATTCTTTTTCCGTTAATACTTCTGGAATGTCTGAAAAAGGGGGAAATTCCGTTTAATCCTTGCACGCATGCGTATTGGCTATATTAATACCAAAGCGAATTTATTTTTAAAATGAAAAATCTAAAATTCAATGAATTAAAATTTCTAATTTATTTAAAAACAAACAAACAAAAATAATGCTTTCGTATTAATTGAAGTAGCAATTTTTTCTTTCATTTAAACTTATTACCAATTTATTTTTTAGAGTATTAAAAAAAATATTTGCATCTAAAACATACTCTAAACAAGCACATTTAAAAAATACGTAGTAGTTCAATTAACTTAAAAAACATCTCGAATTTAATTAAAAATATAATATTCATATTTTGCATCTAACAATCAAATTATGTCTTATTAAAAATATGTCTAATATGTAATAATTTTTATCCTCTATTATTCTATAAGTGTTAAAACACCAACCGTTATTTCATAAAGACAAAATCTCCCAGCTATTAAGTTAGAATTTGCGAGCTTTCTGAACAAGAAATTTATCAAGAATTCCCCGATTTCTCTCATCTTCATTTTAAATTTGCACTGTACTAAGCGCTCGCTGGCTTACTGGTTAAGGTATTCGATTCGAAACGCGCGGTCCCAGGTTCAACGCCAAGGTCGTCCTCGGAAGAAAGAGAGAGGTGTTTTTTAAAAAACTCCTTTTTTCAAATTACGGAAATTTTCTGTCCTAGAATGTATAAAAAATAACGAAAATTTCTTTAATTCGCGGATATTTTCTTTCTTGTGATAGAGAAAAAGAAACAGATATTCTTCAATTCTCGGATATATTCCGGTATAAGTGATGCCAGGAATATCTTCGTGAATTGAAGAAAGTATTTCTGAGAGTGTACTTGTCTTATACTTTTCTCTCTCTCAACGCCCCATTGTTCCTTTCAGATAGTACAGCGTGTCCTACAATTACAAACTTTTATTTCAAAAACAAATTAAAAGATAGATGTGTGGAAAATAGTACAGTAGTACCCCGGCTTACGTCCCCTTGATTTACGTCACCCCGCATTTAGGTCGTCTGGCCTGGAGAAAAAATTACTGAATTAAGACGCACTTTGAAATTTTTTGAAGACTTTCGGAAGAAATTTAACATTTCAGATGTTGTCACAGTCATAAGGGATTCATGTGGTGAAGTTCAGCAAAAAAACAATGAGAGATGCTTAAAAAGACTGTTCCCCTTTGCCTTCGCAGAGACTAAGAAAACATGTAAAAATTGTGATTCTGTATTTCTCTTAATTGATGAAATCTTCGAAAATGGAAGATAACTCAACTTAGAGATGGATGCAGAAGATGTTGTTGGACTCATAAATTCCGTTGATCCGGAATTGACGATCGAAGAACTTATCGAATTAAAGAAACAGAGTACTGTAGAAGAAACAGATGAAGATTTTGAGCCTCCTAGAGGGAAAGGGAAAGATTGTGACGGTTGTAAAATTGACCGAAGGACTAAACCTTATTGAAGCTGGAATGACGGTTCTTGAAAATATTGATTCAGACGACCGAAGTGTAGCAATGACTAGAAAAAGCTTAGAAAACTCAATCTGCTGTTACAAAGAGCTTCTAACAAGGAAGGTCTCCATACAGGTCATACTCAGAATATGTTGAAAAAAATGCTAGTGAAACTACTCATGTATGTAATAAGGGATCAGACAAATTTAACGGCGGAATTTCAGTAGAAAGTCTGTAAAAAAATAATATACTTTCGAATATTTGGCGCGAAAATACGAAAGTGACACGCGATTTGGCGATCAGGACTTTTCCTCGCCAAAAGCAAACGATTTTAATGCATCTGAAAATTGCTTATTAATTGTTTTTTAGAATGCACGTATTTTAATGAATCTAAACTTAATCAATGAAAGAGGTTATTATATATATATATATATATTTATTTATTACATATACCGGGTGTCCCAAAAAGGACTGACTGATTTTAAAATTCAATAACTTGCAAACGGTGACAGATATTAAAAAAATTCTTGCAGGAGGGTTATGCATAAGGTCAAAAGTTTTATTACAGCGATTTTCAATTTTAGTTCGATTTACAAACAATAGATGGCGCTGTGAGCAATAGTCGCTAAATACAGGCTCGATTTTTGGTCCTTTATCTTGTTCCATGCAGAAAAAGGAGATGGAAATGTATTATCCGGGCCACGAAGTACCAAAAATCGAGCCTGAATTTAGCGACTATTGCTTACAGCGCCATCTATTGTTTGTAAATCGAACTAAAATTGAAAATCACTGTAATAAAACTTTTGACCTTATGCTTAACCCTCCTGCAAGAATTTTTTTAATATCTGTCACCGTTTGCAAGTTATTGAATTTTAAAATCAGTCAGTCCTTTTTGGGACACCCGGTATATGCTGCTTGTTGCTATAGTTATTTAATTTTATCACTGTAAAAATATTTTCTATGCTTTGCAAGTTGCAAATATCTATTTTCAGTTATAGTCAGCTGGCATTTGATTGCCATAATACTTTTCCATATCAAAGACGAAGTCGTTTCCATAGCAACAAAATCAAATCGACAGTGTTCTATCTGCCTAATTTTGAGCTTGAAATAATTTAAATCAATTTAAATTTTGCTTTAAATCGTAAAATATGATATTTAAATTTTATTATAAATTCATATAAATATATATATGAGAAACTGTAGTTAAAACAAACTAAAAATGACAAAACTATAGTTAAAATAAATTAAAAATGACAAAACTAAAGTTATTAAAAATTAAACTTTTAATAACTTTTATATAAGCAAATTCAACATAAAAAGTTTTTTCCTACATAAAAGCGCATTTTTTTTTCCGTCGCCAACCGGTGATAAATCGCCAAATAAACGAAAATTTCGTTATTTTTTTACGGACGCTGTATCGGGGTTCCGCCAAAAATTTTTTTATAAACATATATATCCATATGAGAAGAACATTCTGTAAATTTTTCAGATTTTTCTGAGTATGCCCGTATGGAGACCTTCCTTGTAAGAGAAAAAAAGAAAAATTTGTCTGTTCAAACTTCATTGCAAGATTTTTTCACTTGCTCAAAGGCTCGAACGTGGCATCTAAATGAACAATAAATTTCAAGTTAGTTACTTATTGATTTATTCCAAATTCTTGTATTGCAAAAGCATTTTGTTGCTAATGTAAAATGTATGTAACATAATCCCTAAATATAATAGAATATGTTCATTAGATTTTGGGGGATTTTTATTACTTATCCCTTTTTTGATCATCTAAATGTACATCGACTTACGTCGCTAGACGAATTGCTGACGTAATTCGAGGTATTACTGTACATTGTTAGGAGTGTAGAACTTTTTTTGCATAAATTATTAAATATCTATACGTACACCATTGATTCACGAAGCAGTTTTAGGTGATAACTGTGGACGTTTTTTCGATGTTCTTTTTTGCCCACTCCTTTGCTTTATCCAAAACTGAGCCGATCTCCATGGAATTCTAGTGCCTACGTCTATGAATCGCACAAGAAAAGAATGGAGTCCAGCTGCATCAGTAGTGCATAAATGTTTGAATTTCAGGATTTTTTTTTTTTAATTCAGAAACTCTGAATCAATATCAGCAATTCTGAAAAGAAATTTTTGCTTTGTTTAATGAAAGTCGTTTTGTTAATACATAAAGTAAAAATTCTTGTGAGATTCTGAAATGCAAGAATATATGTGCTATTGATGCAAATGGGTTTATAATCACATGATAAAAATTAATCTTATTTACTGTAAAAGTTCTTATTTTCGCGAGCCGTAATTTTCGCGAAAATGAAGATATCGGTACTTTCGCGAGCTGAAAATTTCGCGAATTTTATATGAACTGGACCGAAAGTTGAAAAATTCCGAAACTACCTAAATAGATCCCCTTTTGCATAAAGCAATTTAAGAAACTTCCTTTTGTCAGAAAAGTTCTTCCCCCCCTCTCCCCATCGTTCTAAAAATGAATGGCTTCAAAGAAGCTGGTATAAATATTGTAAGTGAATGAGCTGCATTCTATTAGTTGTATTATTGTTTTTATTTAAAAAGTAGTTGTATAATATTCATGAACTAAGTTGTAGGTATCCAAGAAATTTTTGTACTTATTGCTTATTTAAGTGACTGTAATCATTAAATTTCGAAAGCGAAAAATTTCTGATTTTTCATTATTATTTGAGATGAAAAAATATGTTTCGCGAGGCTTAAATTTTCGCGATTACGGCGGGCTTGCGAAAATAAGTGCTTTTACAGTATAAAAAAATTATTTCTAGGGTCATTTATGTTTAATATAAAGCAGCACACATCATATTTTTTAATCATCTATATTTATAAATAATTAGTAGTATTATCTATCTATATCATAAAAAACAAACGTGTCTGTGTGTAACGTTGCCGTTATTTTGACGGTGACAAGAGCAGACGATTAAATTTAACTTTTATTGCAATTTTTTTAAGTTCTAAATACCGCATATTTTCAATTTTTACATCGTCGAATAGAGAAAAAAATGTATTTTCAAATGCAATTTGTTTGACAACTCTATCGCAATTTATTCAATTTTTATTATTTTTAAATTAATTTTCAAGCATGATTTTTTTTTTCAAATCTATCTCTATCGCGTGCAGAAAATTATGAAAGCTGTTTGTACTTAAATTAATATAAATAGCTCATCATTTTATTCCAGCTTGTATTATATAACGAAATTAAAACATTCATCAATCTATAAATAAAAAAATTAAAATATAAATAAAACACAAACTTAAGACATGTAATCGAATTTCGCGCTTAATTCACTGAATGACTTGATTCACTGATAGTCCAAGAGCTGTTAAACATTTTAGGGAAGGTATTTGAGGCACCCTGAAAATTTGTGCAACACTTCTTTTGTAATGGCTGAATACAAAATCGAATGTCTGGCTGAAGGATCGTGGCCCAAAAACTGTGCCAGACACGTGTCAAGTGCCATTTTTGGCAAAATGGCACTTGACACGTGTCTGGCACAGATTTTTGGGCCGACTAAAGTGTCTGCCATTTTTAAAATATTTTTTTCTAAGTATAAATATTATTCTGTCTCAATCTCAGCGTGCCTCAAATACCTTTTTTGGATAGTCAAAAAATGGCACTTGACACGTGTCTGGCCCAGTTTTTGGGCAACGATCCTTCAGCCAGACATTCGATTTTGCATTCAGGCATTACAAAAGAAGTGTTGCACAAATTTTCAGGGTGCCACAAATACCTACTCAAAAATGTTCAACAGATCTTCTACTATGAAATGAACAGAATCAAAACAGCTAATTGTAAACAGCGATATTTGGAGATTTCTTCGGCTGTTAACTCCTGACGTGAGGCCAATATGGAAATATCGCTTTTAATACGTTTCAAAACTTTATTTGAATTCAGTATTACTATTTTTCATATAAATATAATTTTTAGTATTTTTAGTAGGCGTTCAAAATATATATATATATTAAATGTAAAAAATCTATTACGTTTAATTAAAAAAAAAAAAAGTAGACACGTGAGTGGTTTTTTTCAACGCAATCTTTGAGATTATTTTCTGATACGTTTCTACCACTTACCAACAAAATTGAAAAGTATTTATGCATTTGGTTTGTCTGTCCACGCTCTAACTCTCGGATTTTCATGCAATTGATAAAGGTTATTTAGGGTCACCAAAGCATGTTTGGTATTGTATATGAAGTATGTGGGATTAATAGTTCATTTACAGGGACCCTCAAAAGAATTCCGTTACATTATAGTCAATGGAGAAAAATCGTTTGCAGTGTATTTTAATGACACTACGCTATTTCAAATGTATTGAAACTGATATAAATCACTGAATTTCACTACAGGATGATTACAATAGAATAGGGCATTCAAGCATTCGTCGTTCATTTACAGGGACACACAAAAGAAATCGGTTACAGTACTGTTTTTGAGTAAAAACTGCTTGAAGTGCGTTTAAAAACCTTCTGACAGTCTTGAAAAAGGGCAAAATTGTAATGTTGTTTTCTCTGTATTTTGTTTTAAATGTTAAAAAAAATATGATTCTTTCAACATTATCCTCTTCGCTACTGAGGTCCACATACATGGACCTTGGATCTTAGCCCATTGTAATAAAACCACGCCAGATATCTAAATTTTGATTATCAATTCACATTTATGACAGTTTAAGCTTCAAAATGGATCCAACAGATTTTAACACTTGACTTATTTTCATGGCTAAACCATTGGTTGCGAGTGAGGTTTTGAAAAATGTCGTCAATTCAAGATGTCAATTCGCGATGTATGCAAGAAATATGCAAGAAATATTTATATATATTAAAATTTTAATTAAGATGTCATTTTTTTTAATTGTTAAGAACATTTTAAATAATCACTAGACAACTTCTTTTTGTTTATTTTGTGATTTTTTTTTTATTTTAAAAGTAACATTTTATCGAGGTCCACATACGTGGACCTCAGTACTCAATGGCTATAAATAGGCTTAAACTCTGGAAATACTGTTGTCGTATTTATAAATAATAATAATGTTCTATTATATTTAATTAACTGAAAATATGTGTTTTTTAAAAACAGAATATGCAATTGAAGCAGGATTAAGTGGATTTTGTATATTTGTTTGATTAAATAATATTTAATGCTGATTAAATTCTGCAATTTTATTGAAAATACATGGCTACATTGGAGACCATAGACAGATATATAATGTATTTTTTATTCAAAATAAATAATGATAGTTATTTTTATATAGTTACATTTTCAAATTATTCTTTCGCATAAATAATACATAATAATAATAAAATATTAAAAGATTTCCTTAGGCTAACTTTTGAGTTTAAAATTTTTATCCCAGTTCTATTATTACTAATGCGTACATTTTATACTTATATATTCATTTTAAACTGCATAATGGGAAACTGGTATAAATCATTGAATTTTCCTACAAGATGATTACTATACAATAAGGCAATACAATATATACAGGGCTGTTCAAAGAATTCGGATAATTTTTCGATTGTAGATGGGAACAGCTGAATTTGGGTTATCAAATATGTTATGCGTTTCATACGGTTGAATTAGACATAATATTTTAACTTATTAACCGGTGTAGTTTTGTATCATTATTCTGAATGAATTGGAAAGTGTTTCATAATTTATGTTTGACGCATGATTTCTTGTTATTTATATTCTGTAACCCGGGAAGCCCGGGTTTATTTTATCCACTTGTATTCTTGATTACTGTAAATTAATTTTGAAAATAAATCTACGTACAAACGGATATTTCTTTTTTGTGTAATAGGGGGCTCGGCGCCCTACGAGCTACGCTCGCCTACCCCCATCCAGACACCGCAGACTCTAAATGCACGCTAATTTGATCGGCTTTAAAAAGATTTCGAAAGATTGAATTATAATTTAAAAAACAGTGGCGATCTCCCTATAAACGGATTTCTATTAATTTCTCTTTGATTGGGGAATTTTAACGCCAAATCTGCTGCGGTACTACTTGATTAACCAGGCGAGCAATTTCGCCAAGTTATATAAATTGACATAATTTTTATTTTAAATAACGAAAGAAAAAATAAGTTAGTACAACATTAATAAAAATACAAATAAAACGTCGAAATCAAAATAACTTTATGACGTAGACACGTGTAACAACATTTCAAAATAAGCTAATGTAAAAGGAATTAAGTAAACAGAGTCTTTGTCTCCTGGTATTTTTCAACAAAGTGAAAAGAAAGTCCTTTTAAATGAGACATTTTAAATTAATCGTTTTTAATCTGACGTAATTTTGACCAAGCTATTCTTTCTCTTTTGAATATTCACGTGAAAATACTTTTGTTAGAAATGAAATATTATTTGCGCTTTCCTAACAAAAATAGTTGAAAAGATCCTCTCAAAATATAAAATAAATGTCTAGCACAATTTCTAAATTTAAACTGTTTTTCAATATTATTTTCTGTTCATTTTATGTAATAACTGTAATGTGACGTAAATATGACGTAATTTCTCCTATTTAAGACTTCTAACGCATGTTAATGAATTTATTATTTCACAGTAACCTTTCTCTTTTAGGTAGCTTTCATTACAAAAAGCTACCTATTGCAGCCGTTCGGAGGAAAGCGATTTAAAAAAATGTTGGTATATTTTCATCGATCATGACCCCCAGACCCCGAAACCACCCTCCGTTCAAAATTGATATCTATATATATATATATCTGACATATGTCACACTGTAACTCTCGTAATTATGAACCGATTTCGATATAATTCGGTGTGTACATAGTACATACCAATGTCTCGACCGAGTTCGTTGGCCAGCTTCATCTGCCGTTTTGTTTCGAAATGGCGGCAATTTAAAATTTTTAAAAAAAATTTAAATTTGAAATGTGGTACCAAAAAATTAAAAATGAAAAAATATTTTTTTTCTTATGTATTTGACCTTTATACAAAGATTTCGGAGCAGTTTTTGTTTCGTCTATATCTTAAAAAATGGCTGAGTTATAGCATTTTGAATTTCTAGCATGGCTGACATTTTGAAACGTCCTGAAATTTGTCACGCGATAAAACGCGTATTTATAAACCGAATTCGATGTAATTCGGTGTGTACATAGTACATACCAATGTCTCGACCGAGTTCGTTGGCCAGCTTCATCCGCCATTTTGTTTCAAAATGGCGACCATTTAAATTTTTTTTAAAAATTTAAAATTTGGTGGTACCAAAAAAATGAAAATGGAAAAATATTTTTTTCTTATGTATTTGACCTTTATACAAAGATTTCGGAGCAGTTTTTGTTTCGTCTATATCTTAAAAAATGGCTGAGTTGCAGCATTTTGAATTTCTAGCGTGGCTGACATTTTGAAACGTCCTAAATTTTGTCACGCGATAAAAGGCGTATTTATGAACCAATTTGGATGTAACTTCGTTTACACATAGTACATACCAATGTCTCAATCGGGTTCGTTGGCCAGCTTCATCCGCCATCTTGTTTAAAAATGGCGACCATTTAAATTTTTAAGAAAAAATTAAATTTGATATGCGGTACCAAAAAATTGAAAATTGAAGAAAGATTTTCTTCTTATGTGTTTGACCTTGATACAAAGATTCGGGAGCAGTTTTTGTTTCGTCTATATCTTAAGAAATGGCTGAGTTATGGCTGAGCATTTTGAATTTCTAGCGTGGCTGACATTTTGAAACGTCCTGATTTTTGTCACGTAATAATAGGCGTATTTATGAACCGATTTGGATGTACCTTGGTGTGTACATAGTACATACAATTATCTCGACCGAGTTCGTTGGCCAGCTTCATCCCCCATCTTGTTTCAAAGTGGCGGCCAATTAAAAAAAAATTAAAAAAATTAAAAAATTAAAATGAGATACCAAAAAATTGGAAAATGAAAAAGATTTTTTTCGTATGTGTTTGACCTTAATACAAAGATTCCGGAACAGTTTTTGTTTCGTCTATATCTAAAAAAATGGCTGAGTTATAGCATTTTGAATTTCTATTGTGGATGACATTTTAAAAGGACCTGATTTTTGTCACGCGATAACAGGCCTATTTATGAACCGATTTGGATGTAACTTGGTCTGTACGTAGTACATACCAATATCTCGACCGAGTTCGTTGGCCAGCTTTATTCGCCATCTTTTTTCAAAAGGTTTGCCACTTAAAAAAAAATAAATAAATAAAAGATTAAAATGAGGTATTAAAAAATTGGAAAATGAAAAAGATTTTTTTTATGTGTTTGGCCTTGATACAAAGATTCCGGAGCAGTTTTTTTTTCTGGAAATTTGTTCTTTTGTTTATATCTTAAAAAATGGTTGAATTATAGCACTTTGAATTTCTAGCATGGCTAACATTTTGAAACGATCTTGTATTTGTCACGCGATAACACACGTATTCGCCTATTTCGATGTAAGAAGGCATGTGGATAGTATACATCAATATCTCGACCAAGTTCGCTGGCCAGCTTCATCAGCCATCTTGTTTCAAAATGGCGGCCATCAAATTAAAAAAAATTCTATTGAAAGTGAGGTGCAAAAAAATTAGAAATTGAAAAAAGTTTCTTTCTTAAGTATTTGACCTTGATATAAGGATTCAGGAGCATTTTTTGTTTGTCTTTATCTTAAAAAAATGGTTCAGATATAGCAGTTTCAATTTCTATTGTGGATGACATTTTGAAAAATCTGATTTTTTGCCTGCGACAGCTCTCGTATATATCAATCGATTCCGATGTGAGTCAGCATGTGTACAGCAATTACTAAGGTCTCGACCAAGTTCACTGGTTAGCCTCATCCACCATGTCGTCTTAAAATGGAAGGCACTTTAAGAAATCGCCGAATTTGGCAGCCAAATATAAGTTACTTAAAAAAAAAAGCAGCTTGGATAAAGCTGACTAATTTCGCGAAATTCTCATTCATTATATTGATCAAAATTAGTATTGAATCTCCTATATTCGGTTTCCACTAAATTGAGCTTCGTGTGTTTGTATGATATCAGTTGGCTTTTTTAAAATAAGGAATATGAAAGCTACCTCTTCCTCCCGGCACTGGCCGGAAGGACTTTTAAAATTCACGTGTATACTTCTTATGACGTAATTTTCAATAAGTTCCTGCTTTTTATACGCAATTATTTAATTTTAATTTGAAAGTATATTTTCTATTTGTAATAGTCACGTGTAAATATTTTTTTAATTTGAAGCAAACATTATTGTTTCCGTTGTTTATACAGTTGGCAACAGGTTAAATTAGTACAATTTTCTAAAATAAGTAAAAAATATCTCTCGAAATGATGAAAATTTGAATTTAAAATAGAAATTAAACTTCGAAATATGAGTCAAATTAAAAAAAATAAATGAATTCTGTACACCGGGAAATTATAACGTTTAAAATGATCTAAAAATGATTAAATTCCGATGTATAGTTTTTGCTCCTATAAAACTTTTTTAGTGGAACAATTTTGTCCACCTTTAGCATTGAATATCTCTTAAAATAATTCTTCGATTTGAAAACTGTCTGCATCAACATGTTTATCAAACATTTCTGTATAATACTACCGATTTTCATATTTTTGTATGCATTATTTTTCTTAATATTAACGAAGAAAGACATCCGGTCACAAAAAATTCAAAACCGGCGGCGGCGGCGGTGACAGCGGTAGTTACTTTTTTTTAGAATAGAGAGAGAGAGAGATAAATATCACAGTGGTCATTTACCTAGAACACGCAGCAAAATAAAATTTAAACATGAATTCAGCAAAAGTTGCATTACTGTACTTAACAAACAATATATCATAATGCGCAAAATTGGCTGCAACAAAATATTAATTGTCAAATTTTTGCTTTGATCTACCTTTTTGTGTCATTATTCTCCATAAAAGATGCATAAATGTCAACCTCCTAATGATTATTTAAGTCATCAATCATGGTTGCATGAGGATATTTTCTGAAAATATTCAACAAATAGTAGACATCGTGACTCTTTATTTACATTGAAGAAATGCCTTAATATGTAATTAAATCTTTTTAATTGAATATTAATGTCAGTATAATATTCGTCTAATTAGTGAAATAGAGAAAGTTCACAGATAAGGTCTTGACTAGTAGACTAAGGTAGACTGTTGACTAGTAGTATAAGGTCTAGACTAGTAGTACTTGTAGTTGTTAATTAGCAATTTCAAATTCATAACTCAAAATAAGATATCATTGCTTTAAACTTTAATGAACTTAAATTTTGTATTGACAGCAATGTGATATAAAACGAAAACAAGTAATTTTTAGGTAGAAGAAAGAACCAAGAATTTCAGAGGATCTTATCTCAACTCATTGCTCATTGTGCTGACATCACTGCAAATAGAGGCGTCTTAAATTAAGACACATATGTGACTGAAAAAGTTATTCAGACACTTAAGTGTCTAAATTTGAAATTTCAGACATCACAGGTGTCTAAATTTTAGACACATAAGTGTCTTACTATGATCATGGCATAAATGAACTGATAAACATGTCTGAAAAATGGCGATATGTCTGAAATTAAGACATTTAGAAATTTAGACACTTAAGTGTCTAAATGCGATACAATTGTATCATATGTGTGATGACTGTATGTATAACTGTATTGCAATATGTATGCCAGCACCACCAGAAAATTGTTTTCGAATGGATAACAGATGTTTAAAATATTTTTATCCATTAAATTTGGTATTTTATATTTAAAAAAAAAAAAAAGTAATTTGTTTAGATTATGGGACGTCTGGAAAATTGAAATAGTTAGCTTACTAAAGTTTTGGGACTTAGTTATTTTTGGCGCAATAAATAAATCAGTAATTGCTTTTCATGAAAAATATTTATTTTCAAAAATTACTCGCAATCATGGACGTACGCACGTATGTCCGAGGAAGAGCCACACCCTCCCGTTAAATACTAAGAGATGTACCGGTGGAAAGAAATTCAGGGAGGGACAAGATTTTGGAATAGTTGGGTCTGGGGTCAACAGCGTAATCCGCTTTTCTAAAATGCAGAACATAAACATGAAATAGGCAAACTAAGAATATTTTGACAGAACTCCTCGGGCAAGAAATGTTTAAAGATACAAACATAAAAATAAATATAAAAATTAATCGTTCAAAAATAAGTTTCAAACGACATTTTTGAAAATAAAACTTTTTTTTTTCTCAATGGACTCTTCCCCCCCCCCCCCCCCCACGACACACACACACCGTTTTGAGATAAATTTGAAATATATCAATATTAAAAGAAGAAAAGAATTAAAATTGTCTTCTACGAAGTGTTCAAAGGAAGGTGGATTTCTCTGAAGTAAAATTTTTAGTAACATTTTCCTTAACGTAAAATTATTCTATAGCCATTTATAAGAAAAGAAATATCATATATTTTTAATTATCAGACGTAAAGAAAGCATAATTGATTAAATTTCACTATACTGGGAGCAAAGCCCTTGAATATTTAGGGCTATTTAGGGTCACCAAAGCATGTTTGGTATTGTATATGAAGTACGTAGGATTAATAGTACATTTGCAGGGCACTCAAAAGTATTCCATTACATTATGGTATATGGGAGAAAATCGTTTTCAGAATATTTTAATGACATTACGCTATTTCAGATTTATTGAAACTGATATAAATCACTGGATTTCACTACGATCACGTTAGAACAGGGCATTCATAGCATTTTTTATTCATTTACGGGGACACACAAAAGTAATAGTTTACAGTACTGTCTTTGAGTAATAATGGCTGAAAAGTGCGGTTTAAAATTCGGTATGCGCTTTTAAATTTAACTAATCTTTTGCATGCTACTCGTTACATATAATGTCTAGACATCATACACAGGGCTGCACAAAAGTATTCACATACCATTTTCCTTATTAGAGGAAATTACTGAAGGGGAAATTTCAATTGAAGTATATGCATTTCTTAAATGAACTAAGTTTTCGCATGCATGTAGTTAATAGATACAGGTCTATATATCATATACAGGGCTGCTAAAAAAAATCGGATAATTTTTCAACTGTAGATGGGAACAGCTGAAAATGGGTTTTGAGATGTGCTATGGCGTTTCCTTAGGGTTGAATTAGACGTAATATTTTAATTTTTTAAACGGCGCAGTTTTGTTAAATTATTCTGAATGTGTTGGAAAGTGTTTCGTAATCTATGCTTAACGCATGATTTTTTCTTTCTTGTTGCATTAATTTTTGATTAACTGAAATTATTTTCATCAAACTACGCGTTTTAACGCTATATGTAATTACTATTATGTATAGTACACGTCAAAAGCCGCTTGCAAAACCTTTCGAAAAATATCTCATTTTCATTCATCGCTGTGCTTTTAGTATGTGCAGAGAAAAAAGATGTTAGCATCAGAAATGGTATATACGGTGGTTTTTAACACTTTCCAACAAAGTTGAAAAGTGTTTATGCTTTCGGTCTGCCTGTCCGTCTGTCCACGCTCTAACTCCCGCAATTATACTTGGATTTTCATGCAATTGATAAACGTTATTTAGGGTCACCAAAGCATGTTTGGTATTGTATATGAAGTATGTGGGATTAATAGTTCATTTACAGGGACACTCAAAAGAATTCCGTTACATTAGGGTCAATGGGGAAATATCGTTTGCAGTGTATTTTAATCACACTACGCTATTTCAAATGTATTGAAACTGATATAAATCACTGAATTTCACTACAGGATGATTACAATAGAATAGGGCATTCAAGCATTTGTCGTTCATTTACAGGGACACACAAAAGAAATCGGTTACAGTACTGTTTTTGAGTAAAAATTGCTTGAAGTGCGTTTAAAAACCCTCTGACAGTCTTGAAAAAGGGCAAAATTGTAATGTTGTTTTCTCAGCATTTTGTTTTAAATGTTAAAAAAATATGATTCTTTCAACATTATCCTCTTCGCTACTGAGGTCCACATACGTGGACCTTGGATCTTAGCCCATTGTAATAAAACCACGCCAGATATCTAAATTTTGATTATCAATTCACATTTATGACAGTTTAAGCTTCAAAATGGATCCAACAGATTTTAACACTTGACTTATTTTCATGGCTAAATCATTGGTTGCAAGTGAGGTTTTGAAAAATGTCGTCAATTCAGCGATGTATAAAAGCAAGAAATATTTATATACATTAAAATTTTAATTAAGATGTCATTTTTTTTAATTGTTAAGAACATTTTAAATAATCACTAGACAACTTCTTTTTGTTTATTTTGTGATTTTTTTTTTATTTTAAAAGTAACATTTTATCGAGGTCCACATACGTGGACCTCAGTACTCAATGGCTATAAATAGGCTTAAACTCTGGAAATACTGTTGTCGTATTTATAAATAATAATAATGTCCTATTATATTTAATTAACTGAAAATATGTGTTTTTTTAAAAACAGAATATGCAATTGAAGCAGGATTAAGTGGATTTTGTATATTTGTTTGATTAAATAATATCTAATGCTGATTAAATTCTGCAATTTTATTGAAAATACATGGCTACATTGGAGACCATAGACAGATATATAATGTATTTTTTATTCAAAATAAATAATGATAGTTATTTTTATATAGTTACATTTTCAAATTATTCTTTCGCATAAATAATACATAATAATAATAAAATATTAAAAGATTTCCTTAGGCTAACTTTTGAGTTTAAAATTTTTATCCCAGTTCTATTATTACTAATGCGTACATTTTATTCTTATATATTCATTTTAAACTGCATAATGGGAAACTGGTATAAATCATTGAATTTCCCTACAAGATGATTACTATAAAATAAGGCAATACAATATATACAGGGCTGTTCAAAGAATTCGGATAATTTTCCGATTGTAGATGGGAACAGCTGAATTTGGGTTATCAAATATGTTATGCGTTTCATATGGTTGAATTAGACATAATATTTTAACTTATTAAACGGTGTAGTTTTGTATCATTATTCTGAATGTGTTGGAAAGTGTTTCATAATTTATGTTTGACGCATGATTTCTTGTTACTTATATTCTGTAACCCGGGAAGCCCGGGTTTATTTTATCCACTTGTATTCTTGATTACTGTAAATTAATTTTGAAAATAAATCTGCGTACAAACGGATATTTCTTTTTTGTGTACTAGGGGGCTCGGCCCCCTACGAGCTACGCTCGCCTACCCCCATCCAGACACCGCATACTCTAAATGCACGCTAATTTGATCGGCTTTAAAAAGATTTCGAAAGATTGAATTATAATTTAAAAAACAGAGGCGATCTCCCTATAAACGGATTTCTATTCATTTCTCTTTGATTGGGGAATTTTAACGCCAAATCCGCTGCGGTACTACTTGATTATCCAGGCGACCAATTTCGCCAAATTATATAAATTGACATAATTTTTATTTTAAATAACGAAAGAACAAATAAATTAGTACAACATTAATAAAAATGCAAATAAAACGTCGAAATCAAAATAACTTTATGACGTAGACACGTGTAACAACATTTCAAAATAAGCTAATATAAAAGGAATTAAGTAAACAGAGTCTTTGTCTTCTGGTATTTTTTAACAAAGTGAAAAGAAAGTTCTTTTAAATGAGACATTTTAAATTAATCGTTTTTAATCTGACGTAATTTTGACCAAGCTATTCTTTCTCTTTTAAGTATTCACGTGAAAATACTTTTGTTAGAAATGAAATATTATTTGCGCTTTCCTAACAAAAATAGTTGAAAAGATCCTCTCAAAATATGAAATAAATGTCTAGCACAATTTTTAAATTTAAACTGTTTTGCAATATTATTTTGTGTTCATTTTATGTAATAACTGTAATGTGGCGTAAATATGGCGTAATTTCTCCTATTTAAGACTTCTAACGCATGTTAATGAATTTATTATTTCACAATATCCTTTCTCTTTTAAAATTCACGTGTATACTTCTTATGACGTAATTTTCAATAAGTTCCTGCTTTTTGTACGCAATTATTTAATTTTAATTTGAAAGTATCTTTTCTATTTGTAATAGTCACGTGTAAATAAATTTTTAATTTGAAGCAAACATTGTTTCCGTTGTTTATACATTTGGCAACAGGTTAAATTAGTACAATTTTCTAAAATAAGTAAAAAATATCTCTCGAAATGCTGAAAATTTGAATTTAAAATAGAAATAAAACCTCGAAATATGAGTCAAATTAAAAAAATAAATGAATTCTGCACACCGGGAAATTATAACGTTTAAAATGATCTAAAAATGATTAAAATTCCGATGTATAGTTTTTGCTCCTATGAAACTTTTTTAGTGGAACGATTTTGTCCAACTTTAGCATTAAATATCTCTTAAAATAATTCTTCGATTTGAAAACTGTCTGCATCAGCGTGCTTATACACATTTCTGTATAATACTACCGATTTTCATATTTTTGTATGCATTATGTTTCTTAATATTAACGAAGAAAGACCTCCGATCACAAAAAATTCAAAACCGGCGGCGGCGGTGACAGCGGTAGTTACTTTTTTTTTTAGAATAGAGAGAGAGAGATAAATATCACAGTGGTCATTTACCTAGAACACGCAGCAAAATAAAATTTAAACATGAATTCAGCAAAAGTTGCATTACTGTACTTAACAAACAATATATCATAATGCGCAAAATTGGCTGCAACAAAATATTAATTGTCAAATTTTTGCTTTGATCTACCTTTTTGATGTCATTATTCTCCATAAAAGATGCATAAATGTCAACCTCCTAATGATTATTTAAGTCATCAATCATGGTTGCATGAGGATATTTTCTGAAAATATTCAACAAATAGTAGACATCGTGACTCTTTATTTACATTGAAGAAATGCCTTAATATGTAATTAATTCTTTTTAATTGAATATTAATGTCAGTATAATATTCGTCTAATTAGTGAAATAGAGAAAGTTCACAGATAAGGTCTTGACTAGTAGACTAAGGTAGACTGTTGACTAGTAGTATAAGGTCTAGACTAGTAGTACTTGTAGTTGTTAATTAGCAATTTCAAATTCATAACTCAAAATAAGATATCATTGCTTTAAACTTTAATGAACTTAAATTTTGTATTGACAGCAATGTGATATAAAACGAAAACAAGTAATTTTTAGGTAGAAGAAAGAACCAAGAATTTCAGAGGATCTTATCTCAACTCATTGCTCATTGTGCTGACATTTATTTATGTTTCGCCAATTGGCGTGTTAAGGATTGTTTTCAACAAACTATGAATCCTTCATCATTAACTATTCATTTTAGGGGCACAGGTGTCATAAAATGCTTCAAATTTTCTAATTTTCAATTTTGCGATTAAAATATACAACAGATGGACAATTCCGAAAACTAGAAAACAGGAATTATGTTTCTTTTCTTCAGAATTTAGCGTCGCCCCCGGTGAAAAAAAAATATAAATATCGATAGTACAAACATATTTCAGTTTTAATACTTAAAATACATGCTTTCATTTTATATAAAATTACGTTATTTGTATCCATTGAAGAATTCCATATTTACTATCTAGTTTTAAACAACATCTAAAGTATGCATAGGACGTCACTATCGCGGAATAATACACGAACGCAGCAAACAGCGATGTCGTCATTTAAGAAACTCGACAAAAAAATCGGGTATCAAAAGATTCACATGCCTTCGTTTGCTTGTAACATTCATATGGATACTGAAAATGAAATATAGTTTATAATAGCTCCATATTTTATCAGAAGTCATTCATTTATATTATTCCAAAATTCGGAAAATGTTATTACACACGGATTAATAAAATTGCATTATTTCAACTTTTTGATAGGAATTAAGTAAATCTGGAGGAAATAAGTAACACAAATATTCTTTAAAATACATTTTTATAGCAGACGATATTCTTGGCATAGCACTTATTTTAATTACAATTTTTTTCATTTGTTATCAGAAAATGGCAACAAAAAGATATAGCAATCTACTATTTTCCCTTTACTTTCTACAGAAATGGAGTACTTCAGTTGTTATCATTACAGAAATGGCATTAAAAACTACAAAAATAAATTAATATCTCCAAAATAAATTGAGTTGCAGTTTTTCAAACAAATTGCATTTAAAAGTACTTTTTTCTCCCTTATACGACGGTATAAAAATTAAAAATGTGCGATGTTTAGAAGTTAAAAAAATTGCAGTAGATTATGAGTATTTAACCGTACAACGTTACATCTGCTTCGTTTTTACAGGTGGTTTATGGTTCGGTGTAACGTTATTTTTAAGTGACGACATTTTATAATGTTGCCTGAAAGAAATGGTATATCGGGGGCTAATAAATTAATTTAAGTACTGCGCGGCAGCTTATTTATTTCCAGTATGATTTCTCACTGTTATTTTAATATAGAAACACCTATGGACCTCATAACTTTTTTGACTTTTCCCCACCGTTTTATCCCCGATGCCGCAAAATTTTTACTCTATTTTAATCCTAATAAAATTGTAAGCTTGAAAGTGTTAAAATATTTGGATGACGTCAAGGTCAAAACGGATGATTAAATGCCTTTCCATACTGTAAGTGTATTATAGCTCAGAAAGTAACACAGGTTATGTTTTATTTACTTTATTCAAATATTTTTTTGTTAATAATACAAAATGTCATTATTTTCATTGAGAATCAATGGATGCATATTTCCCATAACATTTTACCTTTTTTTTTTTTTTTTTTTTTTTACATGATTTTCACGTGAAAAATGAAAATGAATTTTTTTTTTTTTTTTTTTTTTTTTTTTTTTTTTTTTTTTTGACGAATCAAACAGACCATATTTATGACTTCATACTGGAAATAAAACGGAGATTAAGCTAAATAATGGTATAAAAAGTGATAAAATATCTTTATTTAGATTAACGAACGTTTCATCGCACAAACGGCGACATTTTCAAAATCATTCTTGGTAGAAATATTTTCACATAATTTTGAACAATAACTTGGTAAACAATGTCAAGAGACATCGCGCATAATGAAAATCAGTGCAAACATAAAATAAAATGTATATTTGTGAAGCGTGGATTAATTTTTACTATTGTTACTAAAATTGCATACCAAATCTCCAAATTTGCATCTTTCCAAATTTTAGGTAAATCCAGAGACATTGAATCATTGCAGAAATTCTCGTTGGGTAAAAATATCTCTATTGATTCCTGGATAATAGATGGTAAATAAAATCTTTATGGATAATTTCATTTTATTTTATGTTTGCACTGATTTCCATTATGCATGATGTCTCGTGACATTGTTTACCAAGTTATTGTTTAAAATTTTGTAAAAATATTTCTATCATGAATGATTTTGAAAATGTCACCGTTTGTGCAATGAAACGTTAATTAATCTAAATAAAGGTATTTTATCACTTTTTATAGCATTATTTAGCTTAATTTGCTTATAAGTGGTTATTATACATATTGTTAAAACGGAGATTTTCAAATATTTGGTACCAATACAAGGAGCATGAATTACAGAAAGCATGACGACTTATTTATAATAGAAAGGACATTTTCAAATATTTGTTCAGGTTTAAATATATCCATTTTCAGATAAATCTGATTTCCACAAATGAAATATTAAAAGCACAAAGCTTCGCCTTTATACTTACACTCAGTGATGAATTCAAGGAATGGCTCACCGGGGGAAAAGGAGGCATTCTCCCCCTCCTCGGAGCATCAAGCAATAATTAAAAAATCCCTGTCGGCTCGGCCTACAGGTGGAGGTAGATTTCGAAGTTAAGTAATAATTTCACCAACAAAAACTAAATCAAGATTAGAGATAAACCCAGTTTAACAATTTTATCAGGCCGCTTTTGACGAAGTTTTAATTTCATTTTTCTGTAAAAACTGGCTTCTCCAGAATCATATTAATACAATCATTTTTTCTTCAACCCCTATTTTTGTTTAATTTGTTTTTGCTGTAAGAATTGGTACTATGAAAAACTTGTCAATATAAAAATTGTATATAATATTAAGAAGATTTATAATAAATTTAAGCGGATTTGATATCTTGTGAAATGACGAAGTTATGAATTTTTTTCTTCTTCAACCCTCCCTCCCCCCCTTTTTTTTCATTTTTATTTTTTTGGGGTAATAGTTGGTTCTATCAAAAACTTGTCAATATAAAAGTTGTAGACAGTATAAAGAAGATTTATAATAATTTTAAGTGAATTTCATATCTTGAGAATTGACGAAGTTATGAATTTTTTCTCCCTAAAACTGTATTTTTTTTCCGCCCCTTGAGCCCATTTTAAATTTTATGAAAAATCTGTGATACATAAACTTTTGCCCCTTTTCCTAGAATCAATAATAACTTTAAACTTATTTGGTGTGTATTATAATTAAGAAGTTATGGTTTTTTTCGGTTTTCACAAAAACCCTCCCTATTTCCACCTCCTTGGTCGGATTTTGTCCATTAACGAACTTGACCGAGATTTTCTCTTCCTATATTTTATGTATCAATTGGGAAGAGATTTGTGCAGAATTATGGAATTTATTGTGCCCATAAAAATAGATAAAGTTTTGAACTGGGGATGGTGTTGGGTTCTAGGCTTCATGATCTTCGTAGATCTGAAATTTTTTTTCAGAAATCTCAACATAGGGGAGAATGTAATAGGTAGTATTTCCTACGAAATCTACCTAAAAAGTCCTTCCGGCCAGTGCCGGGAGGAAGAGGTAGCTTTCATATTCCTTATTTTAAAAGAGCCAACTTATATTATTCAAACACACGAAGCTCAATTAAGTGGAAACCGAATGTAGGAGATTCAATTTTAATTTTTATCAATACTAAATCATTATGAATGAGAATTTCGCGAAATTAGTCAGCTTTATCCAAGCTGCTTTTATTTAAAGTAACTTATATTTGGCTGCTAAATTCGGCGATTTCTTAAAGTGCCTGCCATTTTAAGACAACATGGTGGATGAGGCTAACCAGTGAACTTGGTCGAGACCTTAGTAATTGCTGTGCACATGCTCACTCGCATCGGAATCGGTTGATATATACGAGTGCTGCAGGCAAAAAATCAGATTTTTCAAAATGTCACCCACGTTAAAAATTGAAACTGCTATATCTGGACCATTTTTTAAGGTAAAGACAAACAAAAAATGCTCCTGAATCCTTATATCAAGGTCAAATACTTAAGAAAGAAACCTTTTTCAATTTCTAATTTTTTTGCACCTCATTTTAAATATATATATTTTTTAATTTAATGGCCGCCATTTTGAAACAAGATGGCTGATGAAGCTGGCCAGCGAACTTGGTCGAGATATTGATGTATACTATCCACATGCCTTCTTCCATCGAAATAGGCGAATACGGGTGGTATCGCGTGACAAATACAAGATCGTTTCAATGTGTTAGCCATGATAGAAATTTAAAGTGCTATAATTCAACCACTTTTTAAGATATAAACAAAAGAACAAATTTTCAGAAACAAAAACTGCTCCAAAATCTTTGTATCAAGGACAAACACAGAAAAAAATCTTTTTCATTTTCCAATTTTTTAATACCTCATTTTAAATTTTAAATTACATTTTTTTAAAAAATGGCAACACTTTTGAAACGAGATGGCGAATGAAGCTGGCCAACGAACTCGGTCGAGACATTGGTATGTACTATGTACAGACCAAGTTACATTCAAATCGGTTCATAAATACGCCTGTCATCGCGTGACAAAAATCGGGTCGTTTTAAAATGTCAGCCACAATAGAAATTCAAAATGTTATGACTCAGCCATTTTTTTTTATATAGATGAAACAAAACCTGTTCCGGAATCTTTGTATTAAGGTCAAACACATACGAAAAAAATCTTTTTCATTTTCTAATTTTTTGGTATCTCATTTTAAATTTAATTTTTTTAATTTTTTTAAATGGCCGCCCTTTTGAAACAAGATGGCGGATGAAGCTGGCCAACGAACTCGGTTGAGTTATTTGTATGCACTATGTACACACCAAGGTACATCCAAATCGGTTCATAAATACGTCTGTTATCACGTGGCAAAAATCAGGGCGTTTCAAAATGCCAGGCTAGAAATTCAAAATGCTATAACTCAACCATTTTTTAAGATATAGACGAAACAAAAACTGCTCCCGAATCTTTTTATCAAGGTGAAACACATGAGAAAAAAATATTTTTCCAATTTTCAATTTTTTGGTACCACATTTCATATTTAAATTTTTCTTAAAATTTTAAATGGCCGCCATTTTTAAACAAAATGGCAGATGAAGCTGGCCAACGAACTCGGTCGAGACATTGGTCTGTACTATGTATAAACGAAGTTCCATCCAAATCGGTTCATAAATACGCCTTTTATCGCGTGACAAAATTCAGGACGTTTCAAAATGTCAGCTTCGCTAGAAATTCAAAATGCTATAACTCAGTCATTTTTTAAGATATAGACAAAACAAAAACTGCTACGGAGTCTTTGTATAAAGGTCAAATACATAAGAAAAAAATATTTTTCCATTTTCAATTTTTTGGTACCACATTTCAAATTTTAAATTTTTTAAAAAATTTTAAATGGCCGCCATTCTGAAACAAAATGGCGGATGAAGCTGGCCAACGAACTCTGTCGAGACATTGGTATGTACTATGGACACACCGAATTAATTACATCCAAATCGCTTCATAAATACGAGAGTTACAGTGTGACATAGGTCAGAAATATATATATATATATAATATTGATGACATCATTTTAATTGATACTGATCAATCTGCAATTACTCGATTTCCAGTTGATTATCCCACTAATTTGGAATTAACGGAAAACCTTTTATCTAACAATACAATTAACTTCTTAGATCTTAAAATTACAATAAAAGACAATAAAACAATCACAGCTTTATATGACAAACGTAAAGAATTTAAATTCACGGTTAATACATTTACAAATTTTAAATCTTGTCTACATCATTCTGTATTTCGTAATATAATACTTAATCGTTTATATAGAATAAAATGTTTATGTTCTTCTCCTCTAATTAACAATAATATTAAAAAACTAATTTATGATGCATTAAATCATGGTTTTCCAAAAAAATTCATATATTCATTAATATACAATTAGTACTTTTCTTACATGATCTATAAAAACAAATTAAGACATGCGTAAACAAAATTACAAAAAAATTATAAAATAAAAAAATATCTATAAAAAATTAAAAATTGTAAAATAATATAAAAAAAATATTATAGGTTGGTTGGGTGGGTAGATGTTAGAGTACGGAGGAGGGTGGTGTTGTCTGGATAATACGCAATGGTTAATTATAAAAAAAAATGGGGGCTCTTGTATTATTACTATATTTTTGTTACGTATTTTATATGGATGTTGATTTGATATTTTATATGTAATTGGAGAATTTCATTAATATTATAATTAGCTTAATTATTGATTAATCCAATTTACAATTATTTGTTATTAAATTTTAATTTACTAAGGACAATATTATATTAATTACTAATAGTATGCCATTCTTATAGTGAATAATATACATATAAGTATGTTTAATATAAATATAGTTATACTGTATGCATTAAAATTGGGTAATTATTTTTATTATTATTCCTCTATTCTTTTTAATATTTATTATCGGTTTAATGTTTTTGAATGTCCCACATTCATACTTTATGGATTTTTATGGATGTCTGAAAATAATCCACATTCTATATTTTGTGCTTTTTAAGTAATGGGAATTTAAGTATCATTTAACCTTCTATATACTTCCACATGTTTTTTATTTCCTGTTCATTTTATAAATATCTTATATATAATTCATTAAAAAATAATTTTTATATTATTTTTAATAATTATTTATATTAATTATTACTGAATTTATTTTGTTTTATAGCATATAGCTATATGCTATATATTATCAATGTTCTAGAATTATTTAAATTCTTAGTTTAGTTTAAATAAGTTAGCTAATAGAATATATTGTATGCTTTTAAATTTTATTAACAATAGTTTTTAAATACATTGTGTGGTTTATATTTGGTTTATAATTCTCTATATATAAGGATATGTTTGGTTTTGCTGTTTACACAGTTATTTACATTCAAATGCTTACAAATATTTATCTTGCGATAGATGTTTAATATAAGTAATAATAGATGGCAGCACCAAATTTGTCTCTTTAAGATAGCTCTAATTTTTAATTTTTCTAGCTCCATTTCAGTTATAATTTATACACCAGGGGGGTATTTTTAGCTAAATTTTGACGATATTGTTAAAATGTTATTAATTAATTTAATAGTGCATTTTAAATAATGTAATTAATATCTATTTATTTTATATTAGATTAAATGTGTTTTACAAGGTATTTCAAATTTTATTTCAAAATGTATTAACTGCATCCTTTGGTATCATTTACTGTGATTTCTTAACTGTTTTATTCACCTTAATCTTTTTGATATACTGGTAGACATGTGCGCATGGATTTTTGTAAAATACTGAAATATTAATCGGTATGGTGTTTATTATTTATATTTTATATCCTATAAATATTTAAATAAGTTTTATTGATTCTTCCATTTCATATTATTTGTTTCTATTCTGCTTTCATTTTTAATCAATTCACTTGATTTTAGTGGTTGTTCGGGCACAGGGGAAAATAATTTTTAGCTTTAGCTTATTTTTCCCACAGAAAACAACCATTTTGCTTATATCATTGAATTCTGTGCCCTTGATAACGTAATTCAATGTATAAGCTTTTCAATTTTTGTCGGTGTTCACTTTTTTCTTTTTTCTTCCATAATAATTCTTATAATATATATATATATATATTTTAATTCTTACAGCTTTAATACATAATAATTGACGGTGGTAGGTTATTTTTAATTAATGGTTATATATATATATATATATATATATATATATATATATATATATATATATATCAATTTTGAACGGAGGGTGGTTTCGGGGTCTGGGGGTCATGATCGATGAAAATATACCAAATTTTTTTGAAATCGCTTTCCTCCGAACGGCTGCAATAGGTAGCTTTTTGTAAAGAAAGCTACCTAAAAGGACAATATTAAGAAAATGTAATTATGAAAATCACAAAAATACCTACATTAAAATCGTGACACATTAAGGAAATATTTTCTTCTATGCTGGGTCGCATTCATGACAGCACTGAGGTGCTTGCAATCCGTGGGTTGGGCGTTGAACAGCCCTGTAATATAGCATGACATGAAATTGAGAAAATGTGAATTTTTTTAGTGTTAAAGAAAAGAAAATCACGATAATGCAATTTAACGTATTTTACATGTAAACATAGCAACTAACGTAGATAAAAATTGGCAAAAGGTTTGTTAAGATTTGGCTTTAACTTTACATGTAGCTCTTGGTGACTTCAGGACATACAGTACCGCTCCTGGTGACTTCAGGACATACAATACAGCTCTTGGTGATTTCAGGACATACAGTAATATCTCGACTTACGTCAGCAGTCTGTTTTAAGACTAGCGACTTAAGTCGAGGTATATTTAGATAAGCAAAAAATGATAAGTAATAAAAATTCACAATATCTAATGAACGTATTCTATTCTATTTAGGGATTGTGTTACATATATTTAACATTAACAACAAAAAATGCGCTTGCAATACAAGAATTTGTAATAACTCATTCTTGCTAACTTACAATTTATTGTTCTTCTAGCTGACCCGTTTGAGTCTTAGAGCATGTGAAAAAATCTTGCAATGAAGTTTGAACCGACAAATTTTTCTTTTTTGTATTTGAAACTCTTATCTGAAAGCAGAGTGAGTTTTCTACGCTTTATCTAATAGTTGCTACTATTTGCTCATCCAACTCACTATCTTCAAGAGCCATCATTCCAGCTTCAATAAGGTTTAGTCCTGCGGTTAATTTTGCAACCTCCATAAACTTTTCCGTAGGTGCAAACTCTTCATTTGTGTCAACTTCGACAGTACTTTCTGTCTTGAATTTATGAGTTCAACATCTTCAGCACCCATCTTTACGTTGAACGCTCTTTCATTTTCGACAATTCAATCAATTCGGAGAGATACAGAATCACAATTTTCAGATGTTTTCTTAGTTTCTGCGAAGAACAAAGGGCATTTTTTTCCCAGGGCAGGCAGGCGATGTAAATGCGGGGTGACGTAAGTCGGGGTGCTACTGTATATGAAAGTTGAGATAAAAGCTTTTGGTTCAACATTTTTTTCGCCAGACGACACTGCACCGTTGTTGCTTTTGCACCGCTTTTTAATCCTTTATGTACTGAATTATAAATTTATGAAAATTTTATCTTCTAAAGCATTTTTTCGTGAATTTTTTAAACTACATTAGAAGATTTACATAATCATTTAATAACTTTTAGAAGGATTTTAGAAGGATTGAAGGATTTAGAAAGATTAATTAAATTTGAATTTATAGGGATTTTGTGCAATATTTATAACACCACTCAAATCTTTTATTTTAAATATTTTTCTTAGTATTTTGTAGAATTAGGAAATGTACAAATATAATGTTCTTACAATAGAAATATAGAAATATTTCCGAATTGAAAAATTTCACCCCCCTCCCCCAAGGCCAAGAAAGCTGAAAAGATGCAAAGGAAAAAGAAATCATCCTTTAAATTTTTTTTTTTTGTTTTGTATAACCCATAATGCTTTTGGAACAAGATAAAGTAATGTATCTATAACTCATTCCAAACTGTATTACCACTAATTGATGTATTAAATTAATTTTGTAAAAAGTTATTTTAATGGTACTTATAAGTACCGTCAGTAATTAAAGGGTAAAGTAGAGAAACTGAAAACCTATCTGTAGTTATGGACTGAACCTGTCTGAAGTAGAATAAAAATAAATTAACAACAGCAGCAACAACATCAATATTGGAAAGCAGGAATTTTCGGTTTAAAAATGTTATTTTCGCTTTTATTTCATTCGTTCGACATCCAGTCTAGATCTATGAATAATGCTGCGCCCTGCTATTAGTGACTTTGCCTGAAAACAAAATTAACATTCATTAGCAGTTGATAAACAAGGTGAAAGTCCCGCGGTTTTCTTAATGATAAATTTAATGGCAGAAAAGAATAAATCATGTTACTGGTCCTTCATTAAATTGTCACTTTGAAGGATTAATTAGGAAATAAATAAACCATTAAAATTAACACAACCTGAGGTGGTGCTGATCTCAGTTTTTTTCCTAATAGAATAATTTTGCTACATTGAGGTAAATAATGAGTAATAGAGCAGATTTATTAAAAAGATTAAAAAGGTTCTTTTTGGCACATGAGTCGCATATTCATTCTAAATTAACCTTCTATTGCACCCTTGTGAACCATTTGACAGAAAAATTATTTTACATCTATTGCTTATTTTAGAAGAAAGGAAATAAGGATGTTTAATATTTTTATGATTTTTTGAAGATAGCGTGTACTATACCATGATTTTACTTTCATATTTCATTATGTTAAAATAAATTAAAAATAAATAAGTATAAAGCTATAAGTTTTTTTATGCTTTAAAAAGTACTAGTATAATAATATTATTTCTATGTAATAATTTATAATATTATTTCTACGTTTGAAAAATAGAAAAAAGACATATTTCCTTCCCCTGGTCCCCTCCTTTCCCCGGGTCCTGTAATTTATTCGTAATTTTGTAATATGAAATCTCGAACCGAGTTCTCGCTGCTTACAATGCTGTATAGCAGGCCTGTTGCGCACATACTGCAAAATCTTGTACAAAAACAATCTCGAACTGACGAACCTCGACCCGGTTCCTGCTACCTACGGTACCGTATAACAGGCGTGCTGCGCACGCATTGTAAAATTCTTCGATTCCATTGCCAGGGGGCGCGATATGCTCTATATCTATATGAACCAACGAGTTATTAGTAAGTACCTGTATGTTAACTATATCAGTAATAATATAGGGATTAATAATATAAATTAATAATTAACTAGGAAATGACGAAACCATTAAAATTCGCCCCGCCTGTGCCTTTACTGGTCTTAATTTGTTTCTTTCCCTACCCCAATAGAATGATTTTGACACAATTTTGTAAAGAATGGGTATTAAGTCTGTTAGTCAATCAACTTCCGAATTTCCCTCGCTAATGTTAAGTCTATGGGCATGTGATGCAATCGTATATTTAAAATATCTCCTCAGGAAATCAATATTTTTAACTTTTTTTTCTAAGTTCTCTTCTCAAAGGATGTCTCTCTTTAACACTTTCCAACAAAGTTGAAAAGTGTTTATGACTTCGGTTTGTCTGTCCATCTGTCCGTATGGCCGTCTGTCCGCGCTCTAACTCCCGTAAATATACTCGGATTGCCCTGAAATTTTTGGCGGTTATTGACGTTTACCATAGCACGTTCCCTATTGCAAATGAAGTTTGTAGCGTGTTTAGTTCATTTACAGGGACAGTCAAAAGTTTTCCGTTACATTAGTGTCTATGGGAAGAAATCGTTTAAAAGGATTTTTGATGATGTTACACGCATCCAAACATAACAAAATTGATATGCAATTATAAAGTGCACTAAAACATGCATTCTGTATAATATGCGGTGCAAAGAATTGTTATTATTCTTTTACAGCGCCACACAAAGGAATTCCGGTTCATAATGATATAGGGTTGAAGGGGGGAATTGTTTGCGGCGTATTTTAATTATATTAAACTGTTTCACATATAATGAAATTCATATACGTCACTGAGGTTTACTATAAGTTATTTCATGTATATTATGAAGTGCATACCATTTACAGGGACACACAAAAGTTTTCAGATAATACATTGTATCAGAAGTACTGTACATTAGCAGTGATTGCTGTAAATGCATTTTCAATTATGATATGCGCTTTTATGTTTCACTATATTTATGCATACTATATGGTGTGTATAAATGCTATAATTCATATGCAGGGCTACATAAAATAATTCGTAAGGGTAACTGGGTATGAGCGCAAATTGGTTAAAGGTGGGTTTTAAACGAGTTATGCATTTTTACGCTGAACTGCATTTAGTTTATTTTAAAAAGTTTGTAGAATATCGATAAAATGATTTACAGGGTCATGCAAAGAATTGGATACATATCGTCTATGGATGATAATTTCTGGAAATGTGGTTTCAGTTTTTTTAAGAGTGTTTTAGTTTGAATTAAATTTTAGCTAAATAGAGGCGTGTAATAAGAGTACTGGGTAAACTACAGGGATATACAAAAGTATTCAAGTATTTTTTCAACTAATTGTATAAATTGCTGAAAGAGAAATTTCAACCTGTTATAAGTTTTCTTGCTAAACTAAATTTTCCAATTATATAGAATACATATCAACACACAGATCAAATACAGGGTTGTTCAAAAGAATTGGAAAAAATATTTGGCTATGGGTGGTAACTACTGATATCAGATTTTTAAATGTTTACTTAGTTATCTTATTTACCTTATTTCCCTAAGTAACGAAGTTTCGTCAAAGCTTCGAGGGAGTGTTGGAAAGTATTTCTTAATCTATGCTGAACGCATGATTTTTCTTACTTGTTTCCCTTTGTTGTCAAAAATTTCTAAAATATATACTTAATTTTATGTGAGGTGTTAAAATCTTACTCACAGTTCATCAGCTTTTAACACATAAAATATTAAATTAGGCACAGATTTTAGAAATATTTTGAGAACTAAGAAAAAAAGAAATATTTTTTTTGTTGAGGAGTACAAAAAAAAAAAAAAAAAAAAAAAAAAAAAAAAAAAAAAAAAAAAGGAGTTTAAAATATTAATTTTCTTGGGAGATTTTTAAATATACGAATGCATTCTACGCTCATACACTTAACATTAGCGCGTAGAATTCGGAAATTGACTGGCTAACAGCCTTAATTCTCTAAGGAGCAAGTAATTTTGCTTCTTTAAAATTTAATCCGCACCAAAATTTTCAGAAAATGTCATTTGAAAATAAAGAAATGCGATTTAAAAATTATTTTCACTTTAGTTGTAAAGTTAAAAGTATCTTCAAATTTCTGGTACAAAGTTTGATTAAAATTAAGTGGTATAAATAATAGATGACCGGACCTTCTTCCATCTTGGGGTTAAAGTAGGTTTAACGGAAAAAGTTAAAAAGATTATTTTTTCGCCACTAGCAGCAAACTATAGGATCAAAATTAAACCTTTATTGCCTCCATGTAAAATATTCGACAAAGAAATTATTTTGTATTATATCGCTTATATTAGACAAAATAGGATGGAAATATTTAAAACCTTTGGAATTTTTTTTCCATAGTAGAGTGTTAACATGATTATTTTCTGTATTTATTTATTCATTCATTTTTTTACATTTTTAGTATTTTAAGTAAAACTTTTAAAGGTTTCTTTTTTTAACAGTAAGTTCGTTTTATTTTATCTTTAAAAAGTATTTCTATACAAATCTAGCTTTTATTGTTTCAAACTTTCCTGAAAAACATAAATTAATCACAATATTTTTTTTCACTCTTGATTGAAATAAAAGATAATTTCTATTTCTATTTGAAAATGACGAAAAAGAAGAAATGTAATAATCCCTATAGTTTTTCCCTGTTCTCCCCTTTTCCCCCCCACAAAAATGGAGTAATTTAGTTGCCATCATTAGAAAAATGTTAATAAAATTAGAAAAAAAAATATTATCTCGAAAACTAATTCAAATTTTAAAATTTTGATACCAGTTTTGACACTTTTGAATAAATACGAATAACTGGTGTTAATTTCACCACCAAATCTTCCATAATTTAAGAGAAATAGCCGTGAAGCATAATCAGTCGTTTCATAAAATCGTTTCATGTGGATTTTATACATATAGGGTAGATATATTGATTTTATTTTTGTAAAATTTAAAAAGTAAAGGAACACTTTAAATTGGCCTTTAAAGTATTATTTTTGTTTTAGCTTTTTCTGAGCATTAGAGTTTTTTATTATTATTATTTTTTAATCACTCGGAAAACATTCTGCCATTTATGATGAAATAGGTTGGATCATCTAAAGAAACCGTTGTTGTAATGTTGTTCTTTGCAGAGGAGATTGTATTACTGATATGTTTCTACCTACTGTTCATCTCAATTAAATATTCCCAACTTTTATATCAACTTACTTATTAAATATTAAGTATACTATTTATGAAGTTAAGTATATTATTTAATTATATTATTAATTTTAAATAGAATCTGGATTATGGAAAATTCCTTAATTAGTCACTTTCTTTTGCTGAAAAAAGTACTGAATGCGTTAAAAGTTATTTGTATATAAGTATGTATATTAAAATTAGGATGTACGAGTAAGTATGCAAGGTGATGTATGTAAGCATCTATATTCTAAAGCAATAACATAACATAACATTCCGTCACTAACGCTGGCGTCATAACGATGGGGACAACGACCTATACGCCGTTTTTTTAAAATTTATCACACATATATTCATTTCTAATTATGGGAAAATTTCAATTTTTAAGTCATGGAAATGTACTTTCAAATAAAAGTGCTTGAAATGCATTCGCATTTTTAAAATTTCTCAAAAGAAAATTAACGTAAGAAATTTTAAACATATTTTTTCTGTATTCTTCTAAAAGAATGTCTCATTCTTTTTTAGTTAATAAAATATTTCTAAAATACATGCTTAATTTTATTTGGAGTGTTTTTTCTTTCTTTCTAACTGATGACCAGGCCCCTAACTGCCGGGTTGCCCAGCTAAACGGGTTTGATACCTGGTATCGGACAATAAATCTGACAGTCACCTGTTTCGTCTTCCTATCTGCAGTGCCTACTGTTTAGTTGTGCCTGTCACTTAACGTTTATATCTTGTTGATTGGCACCTGCACATTTCTACTCAACTTGATCGCGTAATTTAGAAGCTTGATCAGATGACGAGACCTTCACCTGGCAAGGCACCTCTAGAGGTATAACTCACAGATAACTTGAAAGACTTTGCACCCAAACGGATTTTACATGCACCAGGCACCATTAGTGTACGTGGCGGATATAACCCGGCAATAAGCCTAGCGACTTCAGCTACGAGCTCTATGTTCTGCCAACTGGGCTGCCGCTGTCCGATCTAAATGGAATTGCCTTGAGTTTTTGAAGCCCAATTGTTGGTGCAGACTTGTCAAATTAAATGTAATTAGGTGCGTTCGTAATTATATAAATACGTTGACCTAAGTCGTCGTTCAGTCCGTCTGTCTGTCTGTCCGTCCGTCCGCATATTACAGAGCAAAAGTTACCCAACCGAATCGTTTGAAATTTAAAATATATAATTGTTGCATAATTTTGTCGAGTCATTTCAAATTTTATGAAAATCGGATGTATAGTTTAATTACAGGGATAGTCAAAAGTTTAACGTTACATTACGGCCAATGGGGAGAAAAATATTTCAAGTGCATTTTAATTTTGTTACAGCCTTTCGAACAGAATGAAATGGATATGCACTTATGTAGTGCACTAAAATATACATTCAGTACAATATGCAGTGCAAAAAATATTTATAAAACTAGTTATAGTACGAACGCACCTCATTTGCCAGGTTTGATGTGCAATTTCCAACTTGTTTTTAGTAGAGAGTGGCAGGGGGGCGGGGGTAGAAAGCAAAGATGTGACACCGTAGATAGACAAGTTGCATCGTGAGTTAATTTTCAGCCGAAATGCTAGGCAAAACCTTACTCACAGCTTCACCAAGCTTTACATAAAATATAAAGTAAGGTATATATTTGAGAAATATTTTGTTAACTAAAAAAAAGAAAAGACATCCTTCAAGAAGAGTATCTCTCTATTCGTAAAAGAAAGTAACGCTGTCACTTCTGCAATTAAATTTACTGTAACCCTTTTAACTTTTTAGGCTTATTCTACAAAAAATATTGCATAAAAACGTATGAAAACTTAGTTTTATAGAAAAATGTATGATTAATACTTTCAAGCAGACAGTTTTTTTTAATCGAAGAATTCTTTTATGTGCTATTTAATGTTGAAATAGGTTAGTTTAATTAAGTTAAATAAGTTGGATAGCACTCAAAACTATGCATTGCAATTTAACCATCATTTTAAGGTGTATACTTGATCACATTTCGATGTGCAGTGTCCAATAATTTTTTTAATTTGCTCAGTTTTTTAATGTTTTTGCAATTTTTATTCAATATTTCATTATCTAGTGCAGATTTAAATACCAGGTTATAATACCGTTTTTTCGACAGTTTCCGGATTTAAAAAATTCCAAATAATAATTTTTCCAAATACTTTTCAATAGAAAAATATATTTACATGCGAATGTTAAAAAAGAAAGAAATTTTTTAAATAATTATATCATTAGGAGCGAAAAGCGTTTAATGGTGAGAATTGCGTTACATTCAATGCTGAAATCCAAACTGCTTGTTTTCTGACTAATTTTTTAATTCATTTTTGTTTGCAAACGGATCAAATTGGCAGGTGTTTTATTTAGGAAATTTTGTAATCGAACTGTTTTTTCCGTTTTATGACAAAGACAGAAGATTCTTATGAAAATGCTGTCAAAGTTTGCGTTTTTCTATCAAATATCTGGACCGACAACGCAGGAAATGAAAAAAATGCCGTCCGGAGACAGCAGTCGGTTATAAATAAAGATGTACAGTCCTCCCCACTTAATCGGGTCACGGATAATCGAATCTCCCGCTTATTCGAATAGAATCCTCCGGAACCGAATTTATTCCTATTGGTTATATGCTATTTTCCCCGCTTAATTGAATAACAACTGTGTGGCTTGAAAATAGGCGCGGAAAGCACGTTTCAGCTGGAATTTCCTTTCACCTTTTTTCATTTTTAGTTCTTTTACGCTGAAAACAAATTTTCAGTTCTTCCTACAATGATTTCGGCCGGCAGGCGTATAATGGACAGGTCAAATGTTTTCCCCACTTTGATCCCCTCACATCACTTCTTGCTGTTAACCAGGCAATGCGCCGTCACTTCGAGATTCGATATGGTAATTGTGATATTTTGCATTCATTCGAAAAATAACTCGATATTTACTCCTTTAAGATTCCACTTAAACAAACCACTTTAAACGATTTCTTTAAGGCAGTATAAGTAACGTAAATTAGAAGTATCAAAGTTTTGATCAAATTCAAACGAATTGCATTGTGATGTAAACCATATAAAAGTATGAACGACATTAAACGTGACATTAAACTGACATTAATGTATTTACTTTATGATAGCATTTGTATTTATTTTAGTTTATGTTATTCTATTAACGATTCATTATGCTGTTAGTGAAATATGCCGTAGATGGTTCTTTTACCTTTTTATTACGCATTAAATATTGCAGTTATGATTCCCCGTTTAACCAAATACCCCGCTTAATCGAATATTATTTCTGGAACCGTCAATATTCGTTTAAACGGTGACGACTGTAATTCTTTTTCGGAAAATGAAATAACAAAAAGTGTTTGATTACAAATCACTTCGATAATCATGCCTGCAAGTATCATACTGTTATTGTTCAAAAATGAGTCAGAAAACGTGTCGGGAAATTTCTTGTTGTTAAGCGGTGAAAAACATTTTATTGAGAATCGCCTTAAAACAATATATTGTAAACGTCATATTTAAAAGAATTTTCTTATAGCATCTAAAAAAAATTTCCTAGACGTGGTTTGAAAGTCCGGGAGGCAGTGACATTTTACCTAATTACTGCGTCGTTCGGAAAGTCGTTTCAGTTTCTGAAAATTAATTCGTACCGGAATATTCTATCATTTAATTATAAGACATTGATTCCGATATCTAATGTCTAATAATTAACGGGCAGAATTTATCCGGTACGAATTGATTTTCCCAAACGGAAACGACTTTCCGAACGACCCAATATTTTATACAAGCTGACTTTCAAGTGTGTAATTGATCTTATTTAATCAATCACGAAAACGGCTCTCGGGCATTCCAACAGCCGCACGTGTGCCCTTGGTAACCGAAAAATGTCCCAGTCGAAGGAAAATGAATGTCAACCCGATTAAGAAAGATTACCATTGGTGGTAATAATATCGTTCAATGTTCTTTAACCTGGTAATATTTTTAAAAACTTATTGAGTAACATAGCTTTTTTTTTTAAGTCTATGTGATCTGGACGGGTGTTAGCGAGCGTAGCTCGTAGTTGGCGGAGTCCGCTAGCGTATATAAAAAAAAGTTTAAAATATTAATTTAGTGATTTTAAAAATATGAATGTTCACACTGCTCATAAGTTTAACATTGGAAAGGGGAATTTGAGATATGACTGACCAAAATCCTTAACAACTGTTACGTGTACATAAAAATCATTTTAAAAAATCTTGTTTGGTTAACTAATTTTAATTTAAGACATTTAGATTTATGAATCTAAATTTGTGAATTATCTTTCAGAATCGATAATGGAAAACTAGAAAAAAAAAAAAAAAAAAAAAAAAAACGAAAAATGAAAGCAGATCTAAAACTTCTAACGGGACAGTTGTTATTATAAGAAAGTGCCCAGTTTCTTTCTAATTTTCAAGAAATGTGATTATCGAACATCGAGTTTCATCGACTTTCTCAGAACACTTACTTGTGCTGACAGATCCCATACTATAAACTAAAAAAACTCTGATTATTATTTCTTTGAAAAAGTACTTTATGTTATTTTGGAAATTATCGGTAAGTGAATCCGTTTATCGATATTTAGAACTCTAAATGTCATCACCACTATTGTCCCTAGATAAGTATACGATTGGATACACTCAAACAATTCTAAATTTCGAATACGGTGATTAGAATTCACTAAATAATTATTTCTTTAACAACGTGTTTATTTTTATTCTCTTGTTTATGTCACAAAATAAATGAAAATGTTATTGTCAAAATAATTGAAAAGGATAATATAGCAATTTTCGTGGCATATGGCTTTTAAGGTTGTCATCTTTTTCATTTAAATGCCTTTGATGAGAACAATTATAAACCGAGACGAAATAATGTAGGGCCATTCTATGAAATACGGACACAATGCCCTGCACATGACATTTACATAAATGTCTGTATCTAACTTATAAGTTGTTAAAATATAAACTATACGTTTATGACTACTTTTTGACTGTATAATGACTTCGAGAATTTTTTGTGCGCTTTTTCCGCGTGTGTGTTTTCAGAGCATCTTTCATTTTGTATAATAATTCGGATTTTTTTTTATCAGGCTAGTTTTGTTAATCATTCACAATAGTAAGATAGGGGACACTAGGGAGGGTTGACCCACTTTTTACAAAATGATTTTTTATTTTTTAAATATTGAACGTAGAATAAAGTTTTATATATCATTTTATTCGTTATACAATCAGTTATCAAAATAAATTGCTACACAATTGTAATATATAAGAAATTCGAAAAAATGACTGATTTTATTCAACAGAAAATAATGTGTCAAGGCACCCCACATATGGGAGGGTTGACCCACTATATGGGAGGGTTGACCCACTATATGGGAGGGTTGACCCACTTTGTCTTATAATGAAATATTTTCGAAGAGAAAATCAGTTTAAAAAAAAAAAAGCAAAATAACTTTATGCTACATGCTTTAATTATTAAAAAAATATATATTTTTGAAAATATGATGCTGAAACAAATCTGTTTAGACGCAATCGCAAGTCAGAGGAGAAACATTTTGTTTTAAACAGGATTTTGTCTGAGCAGGTATAATTGTACAGCAAGGAAAATGAAATTTTAACATTTAAGACAGTATTCCGTTACAGACAGGTTCCGTTTTCATAGGGTTTCATGTATTATTATGTCCGGATTTAGGAGCCAATGTCCCGCTTTTTTTGTCTCCTTGTCCTACTTTTTGTGACTCTCGACCTGACAGCTCTAGTTGTCACGCAGTTTGGCTTCATCTCACTGAATTCATCTTAGTGAAATTTGTCTACATACCTTTCTATAGTATTTCGGTCAATGCTATGTTCTTAACTTATCATTAACATCTTTTAACCCTTTCAGGGGTTAATTAATACTTTCAGTACTAAAAGGTTGAAATAAATGACTGACTCCGGAATTTACGAACAAATTTATTTCGAAATAAGAAAAATACTATATTTCATATACATATTAAATGGAAAATATTTTAGCGAAATTCTAGTGCCATTGTAGCTTTTGAGAATTAAAATTATGTGGTTCCATATACATAACACTGCTCCTGAAAGGGTTAAGACTGCTGCTTTCGTACTTTCTAATCTTTTCCACTGTTTCTATTTATCTATTGTAAGTAATTTTTAAATGGAAAAAAGTTCCTATCAACTTTCCAATTTATATTTCATTAAATTTTTTCTTGCAGTGGAATGTTACAGCAATTTTTCCCATTTTCCTTTAATCAGTTTTGAACATTTTCCTTTCCATCATCCCATTTTACTTTAGCGTTACAGAATATATTTAGATTATTTTTTTATCTATAACCATTAACCTTTCATTATGCTTTGTGTATAATAAAAAGATTTCCGAAATCGCTTAAGTAAGAGAGCCTTGAGCATCTGGTGACCCTCCTTCATATTTACTGGGTCAAGCCTCCCCACATAACCCTTTTCTAAAGAATAGCACATTGTTATGTTAAGCCTAACGTACTGCACAATCTTTATGTCTGAAATGAAAGCTCGATATTTCTGTGTTAATTAAAACCTACTTACTTAAATTTCTATGATATATTTTTTCTGAAAAAAGCTTACAAAATATTTCTAAAAAACACAACTTTTAGATTGAAAGCGTTCACAATTGATTTTTTCTACACCTATTTCGATTATCTGTGTGAAACAAAGACTGTTGTTTGAGCATTCCAGTAGCTTTGATTGTCACCTATTGTTAAAACGCTGAAATTCTTTTAAATATGAAAACTGATGGATGGGTCAAGCCTCTCCTATGGTCAACCCTCCCTAGTCTCCCCTATACGTCAAACACGTTCTGCCCCACAACATTCTACATGTGTTAGCGTGGTGGACCAAATAATCAATTAGGATAATTTATTACCATGTATTACCATCGCGCTGTTTGTATACAGGGCAGCTTAGATCTATGGAATTTTTTAAAGTTATGTCGCATTTTAGTTATTAAGGCATAATATTTGATGAAGTTTCAAATAAAATATTTTATTCACTGAAGCTATTAGACATCCTGAAACAGTCTACAATATCCTTTAATGCTATGTCCAGGTGAAACGGCTAGCTGCTCTATGAAAACGGTTTCACGAATGCATTTTTACTGCTTTGCATAAGGAAAAGGCTAATTAACCATTTACCCAGACATAGTATAGTACGGAATCTATTTTAGACGACTAATATACTAAAACTGAATAAATCAGATTAATTTATGTACGAAATAATCAAAAGAAATTTTAATAAAAATGTTGCATTCATGTGCAGGAGGTTTTGCAATCTAATGAACACTGTAGATATATTTGGCTTGACAGTAGGGTATGCTATGGTCAATATATACGGGTGTAACAAAATATCTCCACGAATGAAACCTAGGATGTGATTATTTATGTCAATCATTTCTAAAAATACGATAGTTTTATAACTGTAACATGCAATCCAGATTGAAAATAAAGAAAAATCTTCTTCCCAATTTTGTCTAACGAGACATATGATGCAGTGAATAAGATATTTTATTTGAAACTTCCTCAAATATTACGTCTTAATAACAAAAATACGACACCACTTTCAAAAATTATATAAATCTAAGTTGTCTTGTATACAGACAGGGGGATAATAATATAGGGTAATAAATTATCCTAATTGATTATTTGGTCCACCATGCTGATACATGTAGAATTTTGTGGGGCAGAACGTGTTTCATGTATATCTTACTATTGTGAATGATTAACAAAACTAGACCGGATTAAAAAAAAAAAAATCCGAATCATTATACAAAATGAAAGATTCTCTAAAAACACACACGCGGAAAAGGCGCAAAAAAAGTTCTCGAAGTCATTCCAGAGTCATAAATGTATACTAGTTTATATTTTAAGAACTTATAAGTTAATAGATATAGGTATTTTTGTAAATGTCATGTGCAGGGAATTTTGTAAGTTTTTCATAGAATGGCACTACATTATTTTGTCTCGGTTTATAATTGTTCTCATCAAAGACATTTAAATAAAAAACATGACAACCGCAAAAGCCGTATGCCACGAAAATTGCTATATTATCCTTTTCAATTATTTTGACAATAACATTTTCAGAACACAATACATTTTCGAGATTTAAAGAAGCATTTATAAAAAAAGAGTTTATTTTGCTGCCACTGATTTTCGGGAACGTTTCAAGTAGTTTTTTAATGCATTCAGTATCAGATTTCTCAGCCGAGAATACAGATTTTTCGGATACTATCAATTTTCATGTTCAACAAACATGTGTTACAGACAAACATGATGAATTAACAGCCTTAACATTCAACTTATTATTATTTTGTTACTCTTGAATGTATAAATTCAATTACGCAGCTGAAAATGTTTAATTGAGAATTAATAGCATCATAAAAACCGATATTCCGGATTGAGAAAACTGATTAATACACTATAGAAACTTCTCGGAAACGTTTTCGCAATTATAAATTTCTACAACATAATATCAATTAAACGGCAGCATATTTACCTGAGTTATAATACAGTCAAACAAACAGATGGCTAGACAAATCGTAATAGTACACATTTTTCGACTATATGTTGGAAAGAGTTGACAATCGTCTTAAATCCAAATATTGATTCCATGATTTACGATTTGCTCGATTTACTAATTAATTTCTGAAACAACTATATTTATGCCTATCATACGTACCGGATTTACCGGGACAGTCCAGGTTTTAATCGCCTGTCCCGGTGTCATGGTTGAGACGCATATTTGCGTCCTGATTTCTTCAGAATTGTCTCGATTCGTCTCGGTAATTTTAAACAGGACGGATTACGCTATATACATATTTAAAAAATTTTTACAAATTCATATTATTTTCAAACTGTTAAATGATGTGTTTTTTATTGTTGTAAAAATATACAATGCAATTTAAAATAATGGCTTCGTTAATACAAAAACAAGTAATATAAAAATTTATTTTTTAATGTCAATTCCTACTTAGGTCATCAAAGAAAAACTTAATATAATCCCTTAAGCTAATATTAGTTTTTGTTGCATTAAAACCCTGTTGGTTTACAATGAAAGTCTATGTGAATTTGGTGAAATATTAGAGATATGGCCGAGTTGGCGACAGAACAGGTTCCCTCCTATGGTGACCCCCCTTATAGGTACGCAGATGCATTAAATGCTGTTCAATAAGCGATGTCACCATTTTGTCTCCCACATAAAACTAAAATTAATTAATTTAATTTAATTAATGAATTAATATTTGAAAAAACTGTATTAACATCAAGTGCCATCCACTACAAGTTAAAAAAAAATTATTTGAACTTGCGTGGATGAACAATAAGTATTTGATTAACGATTGGAAATTTGAACAAGATATATATAGGGAGAGTATGAACTAATAGTAAGAATTAATAATAATGACAATGTCGATGAATAAAGTGTTTTTCCTCTCCTGCAGAAGCACAAATTATTAAACTATTCTTCTGCATAATTAACTGGAAGAATTTGAAAATTTGAAATGCCATTTAATTAAAGAAAAAACATTTCAATTATGTATGCAAAATACGTTTCACAATTTATTATTCTTTATGAAAGCCCATAAAAAATTAATTACGTTACCCTTAACGAACGAATGCTGGACTTTCTTTTATATCATAAGCCATTTAAACCAATTCATTTTATAAAAAGCATAAAGTATCCTGTCTCCAACTAGCCTGTAAGAAATTTTTTTGTATAATTTTTTTATGTATTTTGCTTTTCTATCACTTATATTTTAAAATTATTCATTAAGCAACATGTTGTTGTACATGAATAAGAATCGAATATGAACATCAATATATTTCATTTTATTCAACGTTAATTAAGTGTTTTCGGACGATTTCGCTTGCCAACGCAGACAGACACACACGTCACACACACAGAGAACGAAACTCTCTTTTATTAGTATAGATGTTAATTATATCTTTTACAGCCAAGTACTTTTAGAAAAATAAATTATCATATATTAACCTTTAACAAATGAATGCCTCTATATTCGCGACAACCAATTTTTATTGTCCAAAGATGCCAAAATAATATTAATTGGTAACAACATATTTGGGCAGTAAAATTTAGTTGTCACGAATACTGCGGCATCCGTCCATTATAGGTTAAATAGGATATTTTTTTAGACAGGGGCATTCTTAGAATGTGGGTCTTCAGTTTTCACTGTTTTCTCCTAGTTTACAAGACAGTGTTATATTTTGGCGCGATCACTGATTCTTTTATTGAGACAATTGATACATCTAAATCGGATCTAATTGCGGATTTCTATATTAATCCTTTATCTGCTGACGGTACATATAAGTACATTAAAATAACTTGTTATAAAATTCATTTAAATACATCGATTAGTTGTAATACAGTTTAGAATCAATTATAGATACATTATTTTATCTTGTTCCAAAAGCATTATGGGTTACACAAGACAAAATTATTTTTAAAAGGATGATTTCTTTTGCCTTTGCATCTTTTCAGCTTCCTTGGCGTTGGGGAGGGGGGGGGGGAGATTAGATTTTTCAATTCGGAAATATTTCTAATGTAAGAACATTATATTTGTACATTTCCTAATCCTACAAAATAGTAAGAAAAATATTTAAAATAAAAGATTTGAGCTGTGTTATAAATATTGCACAAAATCCCTATAAATTCAAGTTTAATTATTCCTCTAAATCCTTCAATCCTTCTAAAATCTTTCTAAAATTTATTAAAGGATTATCTAAATCTTCTAAAGTAGTTTAAACAATTCTTGAAAAAAATGATAGAAGAAGATAAAATTTTCATGAATTCATAATTCAGTACATAAAGGGTTAATATTTCCATTCTCTCGTATGTAATTGATTAGTCAACAAGGATTTGTCATATTTTTATATTTTATATAATGAGCACAATTTTCAATTTTCAATAAAATATGAACATATTTATGGGTTCTTCTTAGGCATAACGAGATTTCGAATAATTTTTGTTTGATAAATTTCTCCCAAAAACAGATACTTTCATTATCTCCATAACTAAAACAGTCGATGGTTAGATACTATTCTTCTGATTTAACTATTTTAAGAGGAAAACTGCTAAGTTATTACTAAAAAAGGCAAAGATTTGTAAATTTGATAAATTCAATATATTTTTTAACAAACTATAAATATTCAATAAATTATTAAATAACATTTAGCCCTTTCTATCCCCTTCCCCCCTCAACTGACAGTTTTACTAGCTTTGTCCGGGGTTTAGACCGTAAATGGACAGTTTACCTTAAAATCGATAAAGAAATCGATTTTTCTTTTTGATTATCGAATGAAAGCCTGTTTAATTGTGAATATTTTGACACTTCATTTTTACCCATGCGGTAATTATATCGCGAGATATTGTAAATTTTGTTAATACACTCAGCGCGATTACCCACACAAATTAAAACTTTAAATGTCTTTTTCTCCATGTTCATGTTTTCTTCACTTTCATGTTTTAAAAATGCTAAGGCTTTTCTTTTTTTGTATTCGAAATAGACATTTTAACTTTTTTTGTACATGTTCTTTATTATATATGTGATAAATCTGCGCATGGAATTAGCGTTCAGGTTTTTTGTTAAAAAAAAAAAAAATAAAAAAAAATAAAAGTAATCAAGATGTGTTAGATTTCATCACTTTACACTATATATATCAGCAAAAAAAAAAAAATCCCTGCCGGCCCGGCCTACAGGCAGAGGTAGATTTCGAAGTTAAGTATACTAATTTCACCAACAAAAACTAAATCATTATTACATATAAATCCACTTTAACAGTTTTATCTGTCTGCTTTTGACGAGTTTTTATTTCCTTTTTATAAAATAGCTGGTTTTATCAGAATCATGTTAAGGCGATATTAAAAAAAATATTTTTCCATACTCAACAACTCGAAATTTTCTGGCACATTTTCAGATTCATTTTTAATTTAAAAAAAATATGAAACATGCTGACGTGATTTTTGAAAAGATTTATAAGCGACCTGTGTTTTTATTTTTCTTTCAATTAATTAAAACTTGATTAATAAACAATTATTTTCTCAGCAGAGCAATATTTTTCGTTTCTAACACAATCGCTTCGGGAAATTCTGTTCAAAATGCCCACTTTGACATAATTTTTTAAATATATTCTGCCTCTATCAAAAAATCGATCATTACTGTACATTATATAGTTTCTGAATAAGAGAATCTAGCAACTGCATGCGTTTGAGAGCAAAAATGAATTTAAAAATGAGTAAGAAAATAGACAGTTTGGATTTGAATGCACTCTTAATAAGATGATTTTTTTCTTCAACCGCTATGTATTTTTAATTTGTTTTTGCTGTAAGAATTGGCCCTATCAAAACTTGTCTATATAAATGTTGAAGACAATATTAAGAAGATATATGATAAATTCATGGAGATTTTATATCTTGTGAATTGACGGAGTTATGAAAATTTTTCTTCTTCAACCCCACTTTTTTGTTTTCGTTTTTAATTTTTTTTTGCGGTACGAATTGGTCCTATCAAAAACTTGTGAATGTAAAAGTTGTAGATAATATTAAGGAGATGCATAATAAAATTATTGGATTTGATATCGTGAGAATTGACGAAGTAAGGAATTTTTTTTCTCCCCAAAACCCTATTTTTTGCGCCCCTTGAGCCCATTTTTAACTTTATCAAAAATCTGTGATACATAAATTTTTGGCCATATTTTTAAAAGTAATAAAAACTTAAAACTGATTTGATATGTACAAAAATTAAGAAGTTATGGGGGGTTTCCTGTTTTTACAAAATCCCTCCCTATTTCCATCCCCTTTGTCCGCTTTTGCCCATTAACGAACTTGACCGAGATTGTATGTCCCTTGATTTTATGTATCAGTTTGGAAGAGATTTGTGCAGAATTGCGGAAGTTATCGTGTCCAGAAGAAAGTGATAACACAATTGCTTCGGGAAATTCCGTTCAAAATGCCCACTTTGGCATCATTTTTTGAAATATATTCTGCCTCTATCAAAAAATCGATCATTGCGGTACATTATATAGTTTCTGAATAAGCGAATCTACCAATTAAATGCGTTTGAGAGCAAAAATGAATTTAAAAATGAGTCAGAAAATAAGCAGTTTGGATTTGACTGCATCCTTAATGCAATGATTTTTCCAACACAATCCGCTTCGGGAAATTCGGTTCAAAATGCCCACTTTAACAGCATTTTTAAAAATATATTCTGCCTCTATAAAAAAATCGACTATTACGGTACATTATATAGTTTCTGAGTAAGAAAACGTACCAATTGGAAGGCCTTGAGAGCAAAAATGAATTGTAAACTGAGTCAGAAAATACGCAGTTTGGATTTGAATACACGCTTACTTAGATGATTTTTTTCTTCAACCGCTATGTATTTTTAATTTGTTTTTGCTGTAAGAATTGGTCCTATCCAAAACTTGTCTGTATAGATGTTGTAGACAATATTAAGAAGATATATGATAAATTCATGGGGATTTTATATCTTTTGAATTGACAGAGTTATGGATATATTACTTTTTCAAACCCCCTTCTTGTTTTCGTTTTTAATTTTTTTTTTGCCGTACGAATTGGTCCTATCAAAAACTTGTGAATATAAAAGTTGTAGATAATATTAAGGAGATTTATAATAAAATTAATTAGAATTGATATCTTAAGAATTGACGAAGTTATGAATTTTTTTCTCCCAAAAACCCTATTTTTTACGCCCCTTGAGCCCATTTTTAACTTTATTAAAAATCTGTGATACATAAATTTTTGGCCCTATTTTTAGAAGTAATAAAAACTTTAAAGTGATTTGATAAGTACAAAAATTAAGAAGTTATGGGGGGTTTTCTGTTTTCACAAAACCCCTCCCTATTTCCGTCCCCTTGGTCCGATTTTGCCCATTAACGAACTTGACCGAGATTTTATGCCCATTGATTTTATGTATCAGTTTGGAAGAGATTGGTGCATAATTACGAAAGTTATCGTGTCCAGAAGAAAGTGATATATATAGATAGATAGATAGATAGATAGATATATATATATATAAAGTTTTTTACTGAGGGTGGTTTTGGGTTCTAGGGGTCATGATCGGTGTAGATCTGCAAAAATTTTTCAGAAATTCCAACATAGGAACGATCCCAATAGGTAGTATTTCATACGAAATCTACCTAATATATTAAATGTAATATTAGATGTATCTAAAAATTCCTTCGCAGTCTTGTGAAATACACATTTGAAAATCTTTAAAAAAAATTGAGCAAAAATATCAATTTTTAAAAAAGTAGTAAAGATTTTAAAAATTAAAAATTTTTACAAATTTAAAAAAATTTTTAATTAAATATGCAGTTAAAAAATATTTTTTTAAACAAAATGTACTTTTAGCTGAACATTGAAATGCAGCGAGTTCACCATTTGAACCACATTTTTAAAAATAAACAAAATTGTTGAAAATTTAAACTGCCCCCTTAATGTCCTAGTTCTGGAAAATTATGGCACCCTTATTGTTCAAAAGAGATAAATTACAAGCCAGGGCTTAATTTGCGCCGGAGTCCACCGGAGATCAGCTCCGGTACTTCCCTGTTTTTAGGAAATATTTAAATATTGGTCAGAATTTACCGGGGTTCATAAATACAGGGCTACGGAGCCCAGTGCAATAGCAGGGCTCCCAAATGGTCCCCCTTTTCCCCCCAAAGTTCCCTTTTTTAAAAAAGGTCCCCCAAAGTCCCCTTTTAGGCATTTTGGTCCCCTTAGTCCCTTTTTCAGTGACTAGAAAAATCCCCGCAAACTAAAAAAAATTCTAAAAATCGCTAAAAGCTCAAAATTCGTAAGGGACAAAATTTGTTACAGTGGGCTAAAGTGTTGTAACTGGAATTCTTCCATGAATGTTAAAAAATCACCATGGAATATGGGCAAATTTTAAGAAATCTCATTAAAATCCTAAAAATTAAAAAAACACAGAACACAAAATTTACTATATTAAGCTACTGCTTGAGCAGTCTTCAAAAGAACATGTCAAATGGAAAGAAGCATTGAATTAGGAGGAGACGAAAGATTCAAGCTAAAAAAATGAATTTAAAGCTCACAACTCTGAATCAATTAAAAGGAAATGGATAGAGTAAAATGCATTTTTGCATATTTTTAATTATTCGAATGCAATTTCTTTCAAACAAGACGATATACCCCTACAGAAAACTTTCTGTTGAATTAAGAATTAAAATATTTCTTACTTCGAAACTACTACTTATTCTTCTTTCGAAAATTAAAAAATCGCATAAAAATTCAAAAATTGCTGTACAAATTCTGAATAAACTTCATTAAAAGGAGGACAACATTTACTATATTGGGCTAAAACATTGAAACCAGATTTCTTTTACTAATGTGGAAAAAATTGCTACAGAACAGACATATATACATACAAAAAAAAAAAAAAAAAAGCTAAATTCGTTAAAAATCTAAATCTGGTTTACGCAATCATATTAGGACAAAATTTTTTACATTAGGGCTAAAAGTTTGAAACTGAATTTCTTTTATGAATGCCAAAAAATTGCCGCAGAATGCAGAAAAAAAGGCCGAAATTCGCATTAAAAATTTGAAAGATTTTTAAAATGTTGTACAAATTTCGAATAAACTTTATTGAAAAGAAGGAAAAAATATTATATTAGGCTAAAAAATAAAAATCTCATAAAAACATTTAATTAAAAAAAATCCAAAAACTAATTTAGATATACAAGTGGTATCTTCCTGTCAAATCTTGTAACTCTATGTGCAACAATCTCTTTAGTACACAAACTTTTGCTTTTATTATTGTAGTTTTGTTTTCAATTTTGATGGAGAAGTATATCCAATCTATTAAAGCAGGCATGCCAAACACACGGCCCGCGGGCCACAATTGGCCCGCCGTCCATTTATCTGTGGCCTGCGAAGCCTTTTCCATTTAATTATCCTTTGCCTAGTGCCTGCCATCAGTTGAGTTTATCCAGAGACGTATCGGATTGCATTATTACAAAAATCATCAAAAAAATGTATTAAAAAATGATTTCAAAAGAAAAGAAGATTTTTGAATTTCAAGAAATAGTTTAATCTGTTTCCCTCACCTCTAATAATTTATGCTCAAATTTTTGTCCAGAATTTATTACTGCAGATAATCAAAATTCAGTACGATTCCATATTAGCACCATGGACACGGAGTTGACATATTTTTGTAATTATTCATCTTTCGACTAATTTTTTGAAATATAATATGCAACCTTTTGTTATTTTTCAAGGTAAATAAAATAATTTGAACCAGAAAATGTATTTAATAAATGAAATAAAAGAAAGTAGCGATTATATATGACTTGTTTTATTAAATAGATTTTCTGATTCAACGTATATATATTTACTTTGAGAAAACACGGAAGATTGACAGCTATGCCTATGCTAAATCTAGATTAGCGTGTAAAAGCAATTTTTTAAATAAACGCAATTTATAATGTTCAATTAATTTTTTTTTTTTTTTTTTGGTTGATAAGAGTAATTGTGAGTGTTTTTACGAAAAATTAATATAAACATTTAATGTTGGAAGTTTGCGTTAAAATTTCTTTAACATGGTTGTGTTTTGTGCAGACAAATTTTATTGTGTGCAATGGTAATATTATGATCCTGTTTTTTATATATATACGGCCTGTGGCTTAGTATATAATGCTTAATTTGGCCCGCAGCGGTAAATGAGTTTGAAATGCCTGTATTAAAGGAACGCTTAATTACAATGTCTTCTTGTTTTTTTCCCCCCTTAGGCTCTCTTCAATATATATATCTATATTCTTTTAAAAAAAAAGGTAACCAACTCTGTCACCGCCACTGCAGTTATGAGCATTGGTAGTACTCATATTATACAGAAAGATTGATAAACACGCTGGTGCAGACAGTTTTTAAATTGAAGAATCCTTTTAAGAGATAGTCAGTATTAAAGTTGGTTTCAATGTTAAAGTTGGTCAAAAGCATTAAATTAAAAACGTTTTATAACTGAACAAAAGCTATGCATAGGAATTTAATCCTTTTTTCTAAGGATATACATTACAAATCTGTGGTATGCAGACTGCATTTATTTTATTTCATTTTTTGACTGATTTTTTTTTTCAATTTTTTATTTAAATTTTCATTTTAATAGATATTTTTATTCACATTTAGAAAAGGTTATTATTTTAAATTGTTGCCAAGTGTAAAAACAGCGCAAAAAGTACTATTTTCTTTTAATTAAAAATGTATCCCTCATGTGACTATTAAAAAGAGAAATAAATCTTTAAAATAAGAATTCAATGATCACGTTTTAAAAGCAGGAAAATATTTAAAATTTCGTCACAAAAATTGTATTTACACGGGAATATTAAAAAAGAAAGAAAGTTTTAAAAATTAACATTAATATGTGCTAGTTAAAAGCAGTAAATAGGAGAAATTACATCACGTTTAAAATGCACAAACAATAATATTGCCAAACAGTTTAACTTAAAAAATATATTTACACGAGAGATTTATTTCGTATTTTGTGGCGATCTGTTTAACTATTGTTGTCAATTCTAAGACAGCACAAATAATAATTCTTCCTTTCAAACAACAAATGTATTTTCACTTGAACGTTAAAGAGAAAAATAAAATTTTGGTGAAATTTACGTCCGATTTAAAATGATATATTTAAAATGTGTTATTTAAGACAATTTTCTTATAGCGTTGTTAAAAAAATTCCAAAAGTCAACGACTCTGTTTGATTTGTTCATTTTATATAGGCTGATTTTCAAATGCTGTTTACTTATATCTTATTTTACCAATCACGAAAACAGCCATTAAATGTTTGAACAGCAGCTGATTATACCCTAAAATTCCTCAGTGAAGTGGAAATGAATGGAAATCTGTTTACAGTGAGATCATCACTGGTTGTTTAATTATTGCCGAAACGTCAGTGAAGGCTTACTGTGGAGACACGAAAAGTTTTGATTTCCGTTTGTCTGTCTGTCCGTCTGTTCCGCGATAACTGCCGCAAAAAGCACCCGATCAGCTTGAAATTAATTGGGCATATTCGTGAGATACCCGGACGTAGCTGTATAGTTTTTGGTTCATTCGTTCGGAAAATATGGAAGATTTTATTTTTCTTTATAATGCTTTTCTACGGCAAGTCAGACGATTTTCAAATTTCGATTTGTTGAAAGAAAATGGCACGTTTGATTAATGGATTTAAATGTCAAATTATGGATACTAAAATTCCAAATAAAGGTTTTAAATTATTCCTATTATATTGAAGTTTTATCAATATATCTATAAGATTTTTTTATTTACGTGTATAATGTTTTGAGGACATTTATACATGTATTCCAATAATATAAAGAATTTTTAAATTAATTTTCTTGTTTTACATGATACATATTTTTTTTTCCTTTTCTTCGTTGCCTAGCGACTGTTATTAGTAGCCTATCATTGCGTCAAATATGAATGAAGTTAGTAAATTACGTTAATTTTGTTGCAGGTACTATTAAAAGGCTATCACAAAAAATATTTTATCGCGCCAAATCGATGCAATTTATGCAATTAACAGTGGGCACGATAATGAATTATTTTCCAGTAGATTTATAGATCTCCAGATATGCCTATTTTGGGGGGCTTTTAATATGTTATTGCTATCGCATGGATTAGGATGTTTAAACTAATGTTTAACCATGCTATAAGTGAAAAAAAAGTACAGTTAAAGGCATGTAAATCCTCTTTAGCACTTTCCAACATGGATGAAAAGTATTTATGACTTCAGTTTTTCTATCTGTCGCCTGCCGTGTTTCTCTACGTGCTCTAACTCGCGTAAATATAGTCGGGATTACATGTAATTGATATACGTTATTGACGTTTGCCAAAGTATGTTTGGTATTAAAAATGAAGAGTGTAGCATTCATATCTTAATTACAGGGGCACTCAAAACTATTCCGTTACATTATAGTCTTTGGGAAAAATCGTCTGCGGTGTATTTTAATAATGTTACACAATTTTAAACGTAATGAAATTTATATACTTTATTAAGGTGCACTAGAACCTGGTTACTATAAAATATGTTATGTGTAGCACTTACAGCATGCGTACAGGGAACTCAAAAGTATTCATAATATTACAATCTTTGAAGAAAATCCTTTTGTGGCGTTTTTTAATGATGTTACTCTGTTACAAAATAATAAAATTGATATGTATTTTTGAAACATTTTTGTAGTATATGGGGTGCAAAGCATATGTTTTTTTCAGGGTCACACAAAAGTGGTCGATTAAAATGTGGTCTACGGGGAAAAAAAAACTCTTCACAGCTTATTTTAACACATTAGCGACGGGAAACGAGAATTCTCGTTTTTATTCAGAATACATCATTGGCTAAGGGAGTGATTTCTACCTTACAGAAAAGACATTTATATTGTGTTGTCCATATTTTTTATAGATTGTAAGACATTATATATTACATCCGTACATTGAAAGATATTTACTGCTGCATAAACATGAAAAACATATCTCAGAAACCAATTTCCGAGACACTTTCAGAATAGGGAGGAGCTTCTACTGTTTTTAAACCCAGATTTAATTAAATTGCCTGTCGTCAGTGTGTTAATTGTGTTGCACTAATTCAAACATTATGAAATTAAATTACATTACTGTGGTTGACTACAAGAAGCTTGAATATGATTCGTATCGTATTTATCGTTCATTTATAGGGTCACATATAAAATTTCGGATACAGTTCTGGTCTATTAGTTATGATTGCTGAAGAGCATTTTCGATTATGGTGTGCGTTTTAACGTTAAGTAAATTTGTGCTTAAGTAGTGCTTAAATATTGTATAGACCATGTAGAGGGATACACAAATGAATTTGTAAGTATAAATGAAAATGAGCGCGAATTGCTTCAGTGTTTTTTGAGTTATGTATTTCCCAGCCCAATTACATTTAGTATACTAACAAATGTTTGCAGAATTTAAATAGAACCATATACAGGACTCCGCAGAAACTGGATATATGGTGCACACTATGCATACTAATCCCCGGAAATGTGATATGAGCAGTTTTAAGAGGGTTTTTTGTCTGCATTAAATTTAAATGTTATAGACGACGCGTAAAAATCTTCACGTAATATACAGGGCTGTAGAAAAGAATTCATGTACGTTTCCGTCTATTGGTAGAATTTACTAAAGGACATAAACACAATTAATTGATAATTACAAATGTAAATTAAATTACACTACGAAGGGGTTCAGGGGGGCTCTGCCCCCCTGAAGAAATCTATTTTATTATCTAAAAATTACCAGAATAAGTAGCTCATGAGATTTTCAGAATACCATTACATAACAAGGGGTTTAATTTAACGCTTCTAATGTCAGAAACCTTCGAAATATTTTTTTGTTTTATAAATATTTATGTAATTTCAAAACTTTAAATTTCGTTTTTTGTAGAAAGATTAATATTACTCAAAGGATGCTAAACACAATGAATTGTAGAGCTGACGTTGAGGCTCCTGATCTGCAGATTTACTAGTTATTCAAATCTTCCATAATCTTTTTAAAGTGGATCAAATGAGCGTGTTTTTAGAGTGCAGTGTCTGAATGGGATTTGTCGAGCGTAGCTCGTAGGGGGGCTATGCATATATAACGTTATCATTATAGGGGGGAGGGGGGGGGGTCTGGCACATGATATCGTAAGATATCTCTAGGGGGAGGGGGGGGGGGTCTGGCACATGATATCGTAAGATATCTCTAGGGGGAGGGGGGGGTGTTATGTTTTGATATCGTTATCATTTTCGATCCAAACAAAAATTTCTTTTCTTATTTGTAACTTGGTCTTTACATCAAAATAGTATGTTATATATTTTCCTGAAAATACAAAAGTTATTATTTAAATCCTTAAATGATTATAAAATTATTAATTTCCAAAATATAGAATACCCCAACGTGTATACATATATAATCCGCTGTTCAACAAAGTATAATGCGAAGTATGTTTGAAATTATACTATGAATATACTATGAATTTAACAAGTAAATAAAAGAGAATGTTGTCCGCCTGTTTTGTTGATAAGAAATTCTGTCTGCCCCATTTCGTGAGGGGGCAAGTTCAAAAAGACATTATTACTATTGTATACATTATGCAACGAAAAACTATTATTAAATGCTTTTAAACAGTCTGTTTCTTTTAAGTGTTATTTGAGATAAAGTTTTTTCATATATAAAGTGATATTTTATTGACTTCTCTTCATTTGAATCAATAAAGTATAAGAAAAATAAATGTAACATATTTGTATATCACTCCAAACAAACAAACAAAAAAAATTCCAAAAAGCTAAAGAATATTTATACATTTTTATTATTTATTATTATGATAACGATATCATTACTGGGGGGGGGGGGTCGAAGGATGATAACATATGATATCGTAAGGGGGGAGGGGGTCCAAAAATACCAAAAAGTAGATAACGTTATATATGCACAGCCCCTAGGGGGCAGAGCTCCCTAGTTTATTAGAAGAAAGTATTGTAATCATGAAAATAATTTCCATTTTTTGATGGATTTACATGTTTTAGGTTGACTTGAATACGATTTGACTATTTTTTAAAAACCTCTCTCTATTTGTGATACAAAATTTGTAGCTACTCTATCTTAAAACTAAAGCATGGAATTTCATCAATTGCCATATTTAATTAGATTTTAGCACACATAGGTGCTTATTAGGTTTTGGTGTATATGGCCCAACAGGTGGCATTGCAATGCTACATTTTTCACAATTTACATGATAATTATACCTTAGCATCGTTAGGGCGAAATTCCATCAAACTTCACATTCATTTAATCCTTGACATAAATTGGTACTGATTAGATATTGGTGTATTTCGTGACGGGTGGCAGGCACTTGTGGGTTGCAGTTTTAATGATTTCTGTGAAAGCAAGATCGCGACATGTTTGGGATTAAATTTCACCAGATTTGATATGTAAGATGATTATGAATAACTGATGATTCATTAGTGGTTTTGATCACTCCCCATGGGGCTTTGCCATACTAGGCTTTTTTCGATGAACATTATAGCTTATCCTAACTTCTATTGTGTAGAAAGAAACTAAATTTTATGTTTGAGGAAAATAACTGATAATATATTAATCTAATTTTAATATTTAACAGGAATCGCTATTATGCTGTGCTCTTTTTATTCACTGATCGCTGTTATTTTTTTCCCTTTAAAGAGAATATCAAGGTCAATGCTGAAATATTGAATACTTTCTATATTCTTGCAGTAGGATATTTAAATGTGTTACTATAAAACTGTGTATATTGTTTAATGACATCTTATAAAGATAACCGTCTAACATATTTTCTAGGGTAATTTTAAAAATTTACTTGCATATTTAGAAAAATTGGTGAATGTTTTTACTCATGATCGTTTTTTAGTCTCCTTTTTTATTAAAAATGGTCCCCTGAAGTCCCCTTTTAAAATAAAAATGGTCCCCCGAAGTCCCCTTTTAAAATAAAAATGGTCCCCCAAAGTCCCCTTTTAAAATAAAAATGGTCCCCCAAAGTCCCCTTTTTAAATAAAAATGGTCCCCTTTCCCCCTTTTTGAGGACTAAAATGTGTTGGGAGCCCTGCAATAGCGATTTCGAAAAACCGAAGCCTAAATTACCCTTTCCTTTCTCTCCCATTTCCAAGTTTTTTGATTATTCTGTATCAAAACACTTACATGTGACGTAGTATGTCGCATACGTAGGAGATGGAAATGAATTTGAGCGTAAGATTTTCAGAATTTTTTTCTTATAAATGTTTTTTTTAGGTGTTCATTCATTATATATATAATGCATAGCTGCGAACCATTACTTTTTTGTGTTAACATTATTTACGAATCACAATTCTTTTTCTTAACTTATTTAATTTCCGAATTCTGCGATTAATTAACGTTAAAATTAGGCAAAGATTTCTATTCGGAAGGAGTGATAAACTAAAAGGTGAATAGTTAACAGTTAAATATATGCAGGTAAATATATTATATTTGAAATTTTTATTTTGCTAAAGAAAAAAAAAAAAAAGATGCTTTTAATTCTACAAATAATGTATGAAATATAAACGTGCAGATTGAAGTGATGGCGGGGGGAGGGAGAGGGGTACGCTACGGTTTTAGTACGGCAGAATATTAGGGCTCCGGTACTTTTTTTCTTAGAAATTAAGCCCTGATTACAACTAATGGTACACTACACTGCTTTTTTGGGGGGTGGGGGTGGGAAGGGAAACGCAATAAAAATACATTTTAGTCTAATAACTACTGCCTAATATTTATTTTTCTCAGACATAAAACAATAAATTCATTTTTTCACAACATTCATAATATGATGCTGTTCGCTTCCAATTAAAAGGAACGATTTTCCCACGCACTTCCTTTTTATCATGCGTGGCGTGAATAATTAAAACTAACGAAATTCTGTACAAAAATTTCTTCCCATTGTGAGTGATTAATCACGTAAGAAACAGACACCTACGTTACGAAAATCTAATATATCCGTCACGTCCACGTGACTCGGCCGCTAACGATACGGCACGAAACACTCATTGAAATGTTTCCGCATCTGATCCATCACGTACAACAACAAGGCACGATTGGGAAGCTTTTAATTCGTAGCGTAGTTTTTCTTTCATTGCGTTTGATTTTTTTTTCAAACGGTTACGATGTTAAAAACGTGTTTCATGTATAATTTTTTCCGCGTGAATAAATTTAAATTGAGTCTTGTAATTAGACGCAATTTAGAAAACTATCCAAACAAAAGTGAAAAATAAAATCTCTCATTGGAAGATTTGTTTTTCTAGAGTGGTCAAGAATAATAAATACATTTTAATTTTAAAATTAGATTTATTTTAAATACTAGGTGGCCTTGTCTCTACGAGCTACACTCGTCTACCTCCGTTCAGACCTCGCAGTCTCTAAAACACGCCAATTTGTTTTCTTTTAAAAATATTACCAGATTATGAAAGATTGAATGATATTATCACGACCATTCTCTACCTTTCTCTACGATCATTCTCACGACGAGGAATGTCTCAAATCGGGTTGCCCTTCATTTCCCTTTAATGTGGGATTTTTCTTTTCCCAAGGCCGCATCCATCGCTCTCCCGACAGCTGACGCTTGTTTTCGCAATTGATAAAGTAAAATCAATTTTACATTTTGAAATTAGTTTGTATAAATTTGCGAAGTAAGCATTTCACTGCCTCCTTGATTTTTATAGTTTATAGATACTAGAAGAAAAGTTTTCTTTTTGTCGCTACAAGAAAATCGTTTTCAATATGACGTTTTAATTATGTTGTTTTAAATATTGCGTAATTTTCACTATTGAAAGTTTTTCGCATGTAATAATTTCATTATTTTAAAGTTTTCTTTCTTTTTTAATATATATATATATATATATGTAAATGTATTTTTCAAATGAAAAGTATTTGGAAGTAATATTATTATTTGGGATTTTTAAAATATGGCAACAGTAGATAAAAACGGCTATTTCAAACTATGAATTGAATTTGTAATCAAATAATAAAATTTTGAATAAAAAAAAGGATGGGAATAAAAACTTAAAAAATTAGACGAATTTAAAAGTGATTGAACATTGCACACCTGTATTTGGTCGAGTATATTCATCCAAACGACAGTTAAATTGCTATGTATAGTTTTTTTTTTATTGTTATAACTTTCTTCTATCTTACAAGAAGAAAGTATTGGATTCGTGAAAATTTTCGACGTATTTATACGTTTTAGAATGTCCTGAAAACGATTTGATGGTTTTTAGAAAATCTCTGTCTGTGAGTCTGCCTGTCACTCTGTGAGTCTGTATGTGACAAAAATTTTGTGGGCGCTCTATCTCAAGAACTAATGCACGGGATTTCATAAAACTCGAGATTCAGTTAGACCTTGATATAAACTGGTCGTGATTAGTTTTTGGTGTAAATAGCTCAACAGGTGGCGCTGCTATGCAGCATTTTTCACGATTTCCGCAATAGCTCAATCTCCAGAACTAATGCACGGATTTTCATCAGACTTAAAAATCAGTTATTTATTGACATGAATTGAAGTTATATACATTTTGGTGTAAATCGCTCAACAGGTGGCGCTGCTATGCTGCATTTTTCAGAATTTCCACTATAGCTGTATCTCAAGAACTAATGCACGAATTTTCATCAAACTTCAGAATCAGTTAGTCCTTGACATGAATTGACATTTTATACATTTTGGTGTAAATCTCTCCCCAGGTGGCGCTGCTATGCTGTCTTATTTGCGATTTCTGCAATAACTCTATCTCAAAAACTAATGTTTGGATTTTCAACGAGCTTCAGATTCAGGTATACCTTGATGTGAGTTAGTGCTGTTTATCTTTTTGTACAAATCGCTCAACAGGTGGCGCTGCTATGCTGCATTTTTCAGAATGGCTACTATACTCTATCTCAATAACTAATGTACGGATTTCCATCAAACTTCAAATTCAAATATACTTTGATTTGAATTGGTGCTAAATTGGTGTAATTTCTTGTACTACTTAAATGATTTAATTGACGTGATTTATATAGAAGAAAGTTTTGTGATGGCCACAACATACTAGTATAACTTATGTAACTGAATTATTTTGGCCGATTTCAACATTAAATAGTAATCAAATTAATTGTTCAATTTAAAAACTGTGTGCTCTACCAGTTTTCATGTTTTTATATGCAGTAGTTTTTGCAGGATAAGCCGAGAAAGAGAAAGGGTCACAATAAATTCAATTATGGCAGCATCAGCGTTAGTTACCCCCTCTCTTTAGAATAGAAAGATTCCTTTTCCACACCCTGCAAAATGAACGAGCAAGACGTATATATTCATCTTAAAGCGTTAAAGTGCATCAGTGATAGGAAAATATTTCCTCTAGGAATAACGATGAATAAAATACGAATTATTCGCATAACAGTTAAATTGATAAAAATACCAGATGTAGAGTAGATATATAGCTTTTATTAAAAAAAAATACAGACATTAATACGTTGAATAAGGGCTAGGATTAAGTTATAACACAGTACTTAGTGTTACACGAGTCAAATTCTTCATCGCACAAATCCCTTTCCCTCTAGACAGCGAATGATTAATCTAGATAACGCCAGACTAAACATGTATTACATGTCATACCCACATTCTTCTGTCGCTTCCCTTATCTGGAATATTCAGATACCTTTCTGATATGCATAAAGATATAACATTATAATGAATTTAAAAAAATCGTAAGGAATGAAAAAAAGTTCGGAAATTGTACATCAAAAGTGGCAAATGAGGTGCTTTCGTACTGTAACTAGTTTTATAAATATTCAGATCTCGATGCAATAGCTGTTGCAATCTTATGCAAAAATGCATGGATACAAAACTTACTACGATCATATATATTCAATTTAGTAATAAGGAAATAATAGGACTTCACCTTAAATAAGACGTAATCATCATGGCAACCTAGAATCATCACTTATCATGGAATATCATTGAATTAATTACGTATGATAAGATTTAATGGAATGAAGGAAACTTTTATTAATACCTTTTTAAGTTTTTATTTTGCAGTTTTCCCAAAGTTTTCCAGATTTTACTGAAAATTTAAAAAGATTCACGTCATACGTAAAAAAATACTTCGGACTTCGAACATCTATTCTAATTTCAGAACTGTTAGAACCAAAATGACATCATTTTGACGCAGTCATATGAAATATTTCAACTTTATGAATTGTAATGCATACTTTCTTACTTCTAAATGTCATTTTCATGCGCTAAAACATTCTACTCTTAAAGGTTTTAGAGAAAACTTAAACACCATAATCAAATTAAAAACAATTTTCACTAATTTTATTCAGAAAAGGGCAATAATCAAGGTACAGTAATCCCCATTATTTCCATTTTTCTCGCTTTTCTTTACAAAAATAGAATTTCCTAATTGAAACAATTTGAATTTATTACAGAAACTTCAATAAAAATGAAAAATAATATTAATAATATTACCTCAAAAGTTAATTTTAATTTTAAAATTTCGAGAAATACTAGAACATTCACCGATCCTTTCGAGTAATTCACATTCATTTAAACTGGCAATCCAGTATCTTTTTTTTTTCTCTAGACAGAGAATGACTCATCTAAATTACGCCAGAATAAACATGTATTACATGTCATACCCTCATCTCAAATATTCAGTTTACCTTTCTCATATGCATACAGATATAACACCATAAGGAAACAAAAAATAAATAAAAAATAAAAATCGGGTTGATGATGAATGTCTTTATTTCTCTCGCCGTGCGGGATTCTAGTGACAGTCATATGTTGTATTTTGAGTCAAACTTTGCAGTTTTTTCGCTGCAAATGCAATGATTTCAATGATTTTTTTTTAAATGACATCATATGTAAAATAGTACGTTGCGGCCCTCACAAAACTTTCTTCTATATAAATCACGTCAATTAAATCCTTTAAATAGTACAAGAAATAACAACGATTTAGCACCAATTCATATCAAAGTCAGTGGCGTGGCGTCCGGTCATCGCTGGATGCGGCGATGACCAAGCAATATTTTAAAACTCTTAATAAGCTTTTAAAACTCTACGATCCAGTTTTAGCAGAACATTTGGAGTTCATGTATAAGTGAAGGTAAGATTTAAAGTTTCCTTTTTGAACATTCAACCATTGAATTTTAGAGTTAATAATTTTTCACCACAGACTTAAATAATTGCGATGACCACCGAAAATTTTCACGCCACGCCACTGATCAAAGTATATCTGAATTTGAAGTTGGATGAAAATTCGTGCGTTAGTCCTTGAGGTAGAGCTATAGCGGAAATTCTGAAAAATGTAGCATAGCAGCGCCACCTGTTGAGCGATTTACACCAAAAATAAACAGCACTAAATGATATCAAGGCATGCCTGAATCTGAAGTTTGTTGAAAATCCAAGCATTAGTTCTTGAGATAAAGCTATTGCGGAAATACAGCATAATACATCAAATAAATAAAATACAGCATAGCAGTGCCACCTGTTGAGCGATTTACACCAAAAATTAAAAAGCACTAATTTATATCAGGGACTAACTGAATCTGAAGTTTGATGAAAATTCGTGCATTTTTTCTTGAGTTAGAGCTATTGCGATAATCATGAATAATGCAGCATAGCAGCGCCACCTGTTGGGCGATTTTCACAAAAAAGTAATCAGCAACAAACTATATCCTGCAGTAACTGAATATGAAGTTTTATGAAAATTCGTGGAGTAGTTCTTGGGATATACCTATTGCAGAAATCATGATAAATGCTACATAGCAGCGCCACCTGTTGGGCGATTTTCACGAAAAACTAATTAGGTCCAGTTTATATCAAGGTCTAACTAAATATAAAGTTTTGTGAAATTCCGTGCATTAGTTCTTGAGATAGCCCACAAAATTTTTGTCACATACAGACTCACAGAGTGACAGACTCACAGACAGACATTTTCTAAAAACCATCAAATCGTGTTCTGGGCATTTTAAAACGTATAAATCCGTCGAAAACCGGAAGTCGAAAATTTTCACGAATCCAATACTTTCTTCTTGTAAAGATAGAAGAAAGTAAAAAGCATCCCCCCCCCCCTCCCCTGTCCCTTTTGAACATTTGTTCTCTAACCTCGGAGATGTTGGAATCAATATGACGCCGTTATTTTGAACTCATAGGAAATATTTCAGTTTTATGAATTTAAATAAGGTTTATGTGCCCAAATGTGACAACCCATAAATTGGACAATTTCCTTTTTCTTAAAATATTAACGTAAGAATCGTATAAAAATGCTATATAATAAACATCCGAACTTCAGGAACAAAACCCGAAACATTTCACTGCATTAAAAACGTTTCCTTTAAAAAAATTCTCATTATAATACACATCGTTCATTATTCGTCACCGCCCATTTGCCCCTAAATTCGACAAAAATCTCAAAAATGCCTCAAAATTTTTATTTTTTAGCTTTGAAGATCAAATAACTGTATCAATGCCAAGTCCTTGGACGTATGTTTCATTTATCTGAAGTGGAAGTTTGTTAAAAGGCGAGAAGTTTTCACATTGGAGTTCTAAAATATCCTACGCATTAGGTGAAGGATTTTTTTCAGAGATCTATTAGCGACAAACTGAATCCCTCAAATGTGTAGAGACTTTTATGAGATTTACTGAGGTAAGTTTATGGGGTATTTTTATATATTATATTAAAATTGTGTTTCAATCAGACAATGTGTTTAATTGAGCTATTTCAAAGAGGGTATATCTGCAACTGACTGTATTGAACGCCTTTAACCTGGAAGTATACGAAATGGTTTTAAACTATGTATTACCAACCTTACGAAATTACTAATATCCAAAATGGACATTATAGAAGGTAGTGTGTTAAATTCTTGTCTCTGGTGCATGCGTCATACAATGTAGGTAAATTTACATTGTATGTGACATAAATGAAAAATTTATATGCAACAATAAAAAAGGGAAAGTCCGCTAACAGAGAACTGTATTATGGTGGAAAATAAAATTGGCTACTTAAAATTGATAAAGATGATAATCTAAAAATGCTTCTTGTATATTGTTTTCACAGAGAGCAGGGTTACCACTTTGGGCTTTTTTTTAAAATTCCGAAATTTCGCATTCATATCAGAATGTTCCTATAAAATATTTCTTTATTTAATGACAGGCATTTAGTGATTGTTTAAACTAAAAATTCGTCTTTTAGAATTTCCAGTATAAATTCGAGATTTATAAATAAAAAAAGCCCCCCTTCCCGAAATATGAAGTGCCATTTTTCTATAATTTTTTATCATGTGTTATAAACTATATTAAAGTTAAAACAGATTGCCTTGTTAGATTTCCAAATTTTAACAAAATTGCGTTCTGTTAGTTCCACATTCCATCATCAGGAGACGCACTCTATTCTTAACAATATTATATCTGAACGAAACTCCGTTAAATAACCTATCAGTAGATATATTACTCGAGGGGATGGCGGTTTTAAGCAAGAATTTAAGATAGTTGATGAATTTACTATTCGAAAACAGTGGTAACTAAACTTTTGGCATTTTTATATTAAATAAGTAGATTGAATAAGCAACATTTATGCTGTATTTTTAAATATTCTAGACCGTTCTGAAGAATTCTACTATAAAAAATTACGTGACTGCCTTTTAAATTGAGCATTTAATAGAAATAAACCAATTAGTGATATAATAATTAATATCTCAGCTTGTAATTAAGATATAAGAATAATTTTTAGAATATCTGAAAACGGATTTTTTTCCGTCTGGCTGTCCAAGTTTCGAGTTTTTACGCCCCTTAGATTCTGAGATGGGGACCCCTTTTAAAACCCCTAGCACACTTTATTGCTTAACATCCGCATCTGGAAGCCCTGCCTTTCTCATTCTGGTAACCCATGGGTATGGAATAAAAGAAATATTATATCGATCGACTTTTAGCCGATTTTTTCGGTTCTACCGTACGCATCGTAATAATTTTTTGAATTTCTGAAAGTAGATTTTTTTTCTGCGTCCATCTGTGCGATTTTCGAGTTTTTTTGGCCCGGTAGTTTCTGAGATGTGAGTCGATTTAAATAGCTCTAGTTCACTTTTTTGATGCGGTTTCCCGATATCTACCCAGATTTTCATTGGTTCATTATTTCCAAATCGTTTGGCCCATTTCCAAATCGTTACTTTTTTATATATATAGAAGGATACAGTAATAAATATTGCTTTGATAAAGACTGAGTTGTATTGGCATTCACTTGTTAGTTCTTGGTCCAATACATGGTCCAATTTAAAAGTGATCGAATTAAAAATGATCAAACATTCATTATTTAATTACAATATATTCAAGATTTTGGTTCTCAAACTTATTATTTCACAATTTAAGTTATTATTAAATTAATCTATTAATATATTAAGTAGTTCAGTACTAAGCGTTTCATCTTTTAATTTTACCTATTTCAACCCTTTATTAAGTATTTCAAAAATTTACAGCAATTAAATTAATATTTTAAGATGAACCTGACATGCATAACATGCATTGTCACATTTAGGCACTTTGATGTCTCATTTAGGTTATAACTTCTTTAATTGCGACAAAAATGACCTAAATGCGACAATCGCATATTGATTTCGTAGATTAGAGATCGGGATTCAATTTTCACAAAGCGAGTTAGTTTTGAACTAAAAGCACCGTATTCAATGAATTTCTCGATAATAAAATACATATTTATTTAATAAAACGCCAAACAGATCCTAAATGCGGCAAAACTTTGGGGAATCGCGTCTCATTTAGGCACAATGACGTTACATAGTTTTTTTTTTAAATGTCATTTTCATCCTCTAAAACATTCTACTCTTAAGGCTATTAGAGCAATCTTAAACACCATATTAAGAAAAAAATATCCATTAATTTTATTCAGAAAAACAACAACAATTAAGGTACGACAATCTCCATTACTTCCATTTTACTCGCGTTTCTTTACAAAAATGGACCTAATAGAAACAATTTGAAATTTCGAGATCTACTAAAACATTCACCGATCTTTACGAATAACTCATGTTCATTTCAAGTGGAGATCCAGAACAACTTTTTCCTCTAGACAGAGAGAGAATGACTCATCTAGATAACGCCAGACTAAACATGCATTACATCAGGATTGGCATTAATCGATTACTTTTTTAATCGATTGATTAGTCGATTAAATATTCAATCATGCGAAATTTATCATGATTGAAATTGAAAAAGTAATTGCTCTTTAAAAAGTTTTTTTATGATTCTTTCAATTTGCATGAATTCAATCTGAATTAATTTAATCATTAATTACATAGACGAAAATTAAATATGACCGCCTTGTTTTCTTTCTTAAATTTGCTTTCATTGCTACGAAATTCTTTTTAAGAGTCACTATACGATTTTCCTTATTGGATATTATACAGAGTCACACATAATTATTCATCTAAACCAAAATCAATATGTTTAAATTATTTAGGGGGATTAGGGACAAGTGAAGCCCTTTTAATAAAACTGATATTTTTTTTATAATTATTTTAGGCAATATTATCAATAGTTTGATAATCACAAATCGTTGGTGATTGTCCCTGCTCCATCATAGACTATACTTTATGTCGGTGCCACTACCTCCAATGGATGCAAAAGCGAAAAGCGCGATTTTTATGATATTGATGGGGAGAGAAACTTGAAAATTGCTTGATGGTAATTACTTAAAAGTTTTAAATGCTATGTGAGAATAGTTTCTAAAAAATTTGAAAATCAAAACGGTGAAATCAACAAAAAGACGTGCTAAATTACGATTTCAATGGAATTGTTAAGGATAGAATATTTAAATTTAACGTGGATGTTACTTTAAGACTAGTCTCACAGAACAGTTAATAAGTTTAGATATTTAAAAGGTTGAAATGAATGACGAAAAGCGTTCAAAAAACGTTTAAAATTACGATTTTTATGGAACTGTTAAGGATACAAATTTGAAATTATACACGGGGTCTACTTTTAAGACAAAGATGTATGCACATTAAATTTTTTTAAATTGCAATATAAAACGCTGCGGGAGAAAAAGCGCCTTTTAACGGGAAATAAAAGAAATTTTCCTAAAAAAAGTATTTTTTGCGTTTCCTCGAATGACAGTAGTTTTCAAGTTAAAAATAGAAAAGATTCATCTCAACTTTTTTATGCGTTTCTAGTGTAGTGACTCCTAACGGAAAAAAAATATTTTTAACCATACTTAATGACCAGTGTTCAATTCAAGGGCTGACCCCCCCCCCCCCCCCGGAGCATTGTCATGTCCCCTCCCGGAAGATTTGAGACTTTGTATTTACAATGGTCAAAAAGTGCAATATCTCCCAGAAATTCTACAATATTTATTACTATAATTTAGCATTATACTACAATTTTATCAAAGTAGCAATATTTTTATAACGTAATTTTCATAATTTTCAGTTAACTTGCATTTTTAAATTTGACTCCTTACTTAAAAAGGTAAAATACAATTAATATTATAAATGTTATAAAAAGAGAAATGCAATCAGCTTTCTTTTACCCGAAAAAATTGAAAGGTCTTACTTATACTGTACAAATGCAATACATCAAGTTGCTAAGCAGCCGATATTGAATTAAAATCTGCCTGTCCGGTTTTAGTTTTTTGTACTCCTTTGTGTATTCCTGGAACAAAGAATGTTTGGTAATTTCAAAAACTTAAAATTAAGAAGTTTTTATTATTTATTATTTTTTCTCTTTTTTAATCAATGCTTAGTATTTAATTATTCATTATCTAATATTATTTAAATAACCTTTACTCCAAGTTGTACGTACCAACTGTTATAGAGCGAGTGACGTGAATAAAAGTAACTCAGTCATAGAATTATGAGAAAAAAATATATTGTAGGACAATATTATTAAGACTAAACAAAATAACTTTTGGTATGATATAAGGAGCAAGAAACGCCAATTCCTCTTTATGATGGCACTATCACATTTTGCAGTTACGGCACGAAAATTTAGTATGCTGTATAACTTGACTAGTACAAAATAAATATTTCAGTCTACCGCGTGATATCTCCGTATGATATGAGCAGATGGGGAACGAATTCGTCAACTGACGGTAGTATCGCGTCATCAAATTTTGAGATGAAATAGTTGCCAAATTAATATTTTAGCAATCAATTTTTTAAATCTTTTGTTTTGAATGCAAAAAAAAAAAAAAAAAAAAAAACACCATTTACTTCTGTTTTCTTCAAGACTATGGAAGAAAGATAGCTACAAGTACAGACAATTTAAGCCCCCTAACACCACCTGAAAATTTCAAGGTAATTTTCTTTATGCTAAACACGACTGGCTCGAGAAAGGCGAATAATCATAAAATGCGAATAAAAGGCTTTAATATCGGAAAGCCCTAGAGGCTTCAAGCTCACTTATTACTCACACATTGGTCTTGCTGTTCTCATATCTTACCAAGATATCATGAGGCAGATTAAATATTTTATGAAACTGGTCAAAATCTGCAACATGCAACGCTTTCATGCTAAAACTCAATAACATGACTGGCAATACCGCGAATTGGCGCCATGTTTTGCTCATATCTTAGAAAAAATATCACAAAGCAAACTGAATTATTTGCAATACTAATATGCATATTCAATGCTTTGAAATTTCATATTGAAACTCGATTGTACGATATATCCAAAATGAAGAACTGGTGTCCTGTTATACACATATTCTACCAAAATATATCGTGAGGTGGATTGAAATATTTATATTAAACTAATCGATATTTACAATATAAAATTTCCTGCCGAAATTCGATAACATCACAGTGTCGTAAAAATGACGGATTGGCAAGCCGTTCTACTCGTACCGTATTAAAATATAAAGAAGCGGTCTGAAGTATTTGTATTGTACTAATGAATATCTTTATCATGCTAAAATTAAATGCCGAAACTGAATAACATATTAGTAACTCTGAATGACGATTTAGCTCCCCGTTTTGCTCATATCGTACTAAGATATCACGTGGCAGATCAACACTGTTTAATGTACGCTTAATAATCTCTTTCTAAATAATTAATTCATCTTGAAATACACTGCCGTAGTATAGGATAATAGAATGAAAAAGTGTGTCTCAATTCTACTACGTGACGCCCTTTTCTGTCATCACATTTAGTATGCCGGGGAGGGGGGGGGGGGAACCAAAATATTTTAAAAGTACTTTCTCTAAGCTTTAATTTTGCGTTAATTTCATGTCGGAACTCAATGACGTTAAATTAATGACAAAATCAGAAATTTTACTCTGCTGCTCATATCGTAATAAGTTATGTCGAGGCAGAGGAGTCATTTATTTAACTATCATTTATAATCTAGTCCCGTATCATAATTTCATATCTTGTAACTGGATTACGTAGTCATGCTTTTTTTTTTCTTTTTTTTTTTTTGCCATCGCCTGTTTTATGATATCAAATGTGGATAAAAAAGGAAAAGAAGAAAAGGAAAAGGAAGAAAAAGAAATCGCCCTCTATCGCGGAATATAAGAATTAAAATAAAGTTGTGGGACAATATGCATATAAATATTTCGATTAGAAACAATACCATCATTAAATACATTCATTTATAATATAAATACGAAGATTTCAATTGTATAGGGGAACATGCTAGAGTAACGCCCACTGAAGAAACTTCCTGTTAAAAAAAAAAAAAAAAAAAAAAAAAAAAACCTAACCGCTAAAGATGTGCTAACATATATTCGTATTCTTTTGGACGGCGCTGTAACCCCCTCCCCCTCTATATACACATATAGTCTAGATACACACTCTTCAGGAAAAAAAAAATGCTGTAAGTGATTGTAACAAAATACTAAAATTACATTATAGTAGCGTTCCACAAACACAGCATTTAACATGTATTCGTTTAATCAGTAGTTTCATAAAATATTTTCACAAATTCATGTCATAAAATCGTTTTATTTGGATTATATCTATTTTTATATGTATATGGTAGATATCAATTTTATCGATTCTCTATAAAAATGAGCATTTATGCATTCATTGTATTCATATATAGTTTTCTTCATTCGAAAAATATTTAGAACTCTTTTTAAAAAATTCGAGTCATACCGAGCCCGACCAGAAAGAATCAAAACCTACTCGAAACCGAACCAAATCCAAAATATTTAAAGACAACCCGGTCCAAGACAAGATCCGATGCAGGACACTGGCAACGATCAAGGGTGATTAAACCAGAAGAAGCTTGAAAAAAAGATAAAATAAAGGCCTCAAAGCCAGAACAATACATGAAGTTTTTAATCATAAATCCTTCATTCGATTGATTAATTAGATTGACTATTTAGATTGAGAATTGATTTAATCGTAAAAAAGCAAGCGATTACATCAAAATAATCATTGGTATTAGTCTATGAGTAGGATTGAATTGATTTAATCGTAATCAAAGCATTGATTACATTAAAATAATCACTGATCGTTAGTCTATGAGTTGGATTGAAACTAAGTGTAATCGGTCAATCTTTAGTCATGATTAAAAAATTAATCGTTAGTTTTCAATCGCCAATCTAATTAAAATTTTGCACAACCCTGATTATATGTCATACTCGCATTCTTTTGTCGCTTCCCTTATCTCAAATATTCAGTTTACCTCTCTGATATGCATACAGATATAGCATAATAATGAATAAGAAAAATCACAATGAAACAAACAAGCAAACAAAAAAAATAAAAAAAATAAAAAAAAATAAATAAAAAACGCGTTGTTTATGAATGTCTTTATTGCACTCGCCATGGCGGGAATGTAGTGACAATCGGAGGTATTGAATTTTGAGTAAAACTTTGCAATTTTTTCGGTGAAAATGCCCGATTTTAATGAAACTTTTTTAAAATCACGTCATATGTAAAAAAATACCCCCCCCCCTTTTTTTAACCATTTGGTCTCTAAATTCGTAGTTGTTAGAATCAAAATGTCGTCACTTTTTGCACTCCTACGAAATATTTCAGTTTTGTGAATTTAAATGCATAATTTTAATTTTGAATGTTATTTGTATCCTCTAAAGCATTCTAGTCTTAGGGCAATTACAGAAATCTTAAACACCATATTCAAATTAAAAATAATTTTGTCATTAATTTTATTCAGAAAAGAACGACAATCAAGATACAGCAATCCCCATTATTTCCATTTTTTCAGGTTTCTTTACAAAAATGGACTTCATTCAAACAATCTGAAATTTCGAGATCTACTGTAAACATTCACCGATCTTTACGAATAACTCGTGTTCATTTCAAATGGCGATCCAGAACAACTTTTCCTCTAGACAGAGAATGACTCATCTAGATAACGCCAGACTAAACATGTATTACATGTCATACCCGCATTCTTGTGTCGCTTCCCTCATCTCAGATATTCAGTTTACCTTTCTGATATGCATACAGATATAAGATCATAACGAATAAAAAAAATTAAAAAGTGCGCCGATCATGAATAATATCTTGCCAAACACCTCACTTCAACCTTGACCGCGTCATGAACTCATTTTCTCACTTCCTCCACCCTTTTCCGAATGTTTCTTTTCGTGTGATGTTCGCCGGCTTTTCGTTCCCAATCACCGCAGACGTGCCGATCGTACGTCCGGCCGAGACGTCCGAGTCTATATGCTGCAAGGTCGGTCGGACTTGTTAGAGGAAGATTATGAGCTTTTCTAGATGCCGCACGTACTGACATAGGTCACGTAGAGCAGTCACCTCTCTTCTTCAAAATATACCGTTGATTGACGGCATATTATAACTTCCTTTTTGTTTTACACATCTGAAATGTAGCAAAGCCTATACACTAAAAACAACTCTGTAAAAATGGCAGAAATAAACTGTGAGCTGAAATGTTTTCTAGGTGAAATACATACGTATTCGTATATCATTTTCTAAGATATTTAGATATTGTGAAAACCTTATTTTACATTAAAAAAATATTTTAAAACTGAAATCGGTCAAGAGCGAGTATTTTTCGTGTACAGAGGGTTTCGTACAATAAATATACTTTAATCATTAAAAGTTTAAAAGCCGATAGCGCATAGAATATGCCACCAGCGTCTTTACCAGTGGTGTAGTCATAAAAAAAGCAGAGGGCATACGCTCTAAGCAGAGGGTTTACGCTCAAGGCAGAGGATATACCCTACAGTGTATATATTATAGCTTTTTTGAGAAACAGACGATATACGGTGTTCCTTAAAAAATTCCGGATGGTATACGGCGTATACCACCGTATACCATCCACTACATCCCTGGTCTTTATGTATGTCCAAACCGTCCGTGTCTTTAAAGGTTAATATCCGGCTTATTAACGAGTGTCAAAAACCGCAGACGTGCCGATCGTACGTCCGGCCGAGACGTCAGAGTCTATCCATGTGCAAGGTCAGTCACCTTTCCTCGTCAAAATATACCGTTGATTGACGGCATGCTATAACTTCCTTTTTTTTTACATATCTAAAAAGTAGTAATAGTCCAGGCAATAGGGAATTTTACCTAGCAAAATTAATGGCAGTTCTGGAAATCGGCTTACTTTATGTTTTTTGGGTCGCTGAATCCGAATTTGTAACTTCCCACCAAAATTTCCCCCGGCAACCCTCCCAAAATTTGGTAAAAAGCCCCCCAAAAAAGGTTTTTATTAAAAAAATCAATTATTTTATTGTTTTAGGGAAAAAGTATCTAGAAATTCAGAAAGTAGACAAAATTTGCAACAAATTAGATGTATGACATTATAACTTAGGATGAAGGGGAAGGGGGGATTTGCCTCGGAACATGCGCGGGGTGCTGCGTGGACTATGTAGCGCAATTCCACTTAACCACTCACACGTTTACATTCGCCCTCCCATCTCCCCTCCGAACTTTCCTTATAAAGTTTACTTTAAGTTTTTGGGTAGCTGAATCCGAATTTTTAACTTACCCCCCCAAATCCCCCCCCCCCCCCGAAAACCACCCAAAATAGTTGTTATTAACTTAAATTTCTTATTTTTTTAGGGGAAAAGCATTACGAAATTCAGAAACTAGACAAAATTTGCAACAAATAGTATATATGACATTATGACGTAGGATAAACGGGGAGAGAAGGGGCTGCCTCGGAACATTCCCCGCGCGCTTTTAACAAAAACCAATTTTTTTGGAGGGTTGCCGGGTGAAATTTTGGTGGGAAGTTACAAATCCGGATTCAGCGACCCCCCCCAAAAAATAAAGTGAGTCGAAATCCAGAACTAGTATTAATTTCTCCAGGTAAAATCCCCTATTGCCTGGACTTCATAACTTAGTGCACGTAGCGCCGCAGTGCATGTTCAGAGGCAGCCTTCAACCTCCCCGTTCATCCTACGTCATAATTTCATGTATCCTATTTGTTGCAAATTTTGTCTAGTTTCTGACTTTCGTAATGCTTTTCCCCTAAAACAATAAGAAATTTAAGTTAAAAACAACTATTTGGGAGGGGGGATTTTGGGGGGAAGTTAAAATTTCGGATTCAGCGACCCAAAAAACTTAAAGTAAACCTTATAGAGAAAGTTCGGATGGGAGATGGGAGGGCGAATGTAAACGTGTGAGTGGTTAAGTGGAATTGCGCAACTTAGTTCACGCAGCACCGCGTGCATGTTCCGAGGCAGACCCCCCTCCCCTTTCATCCTAAGTCATAATGTCATATATATAATTTGTTGCAAATTTTGTCTACTTTCTGAATTTCTAGATACTTTTTCTCTAAAATAATAAAAAATTGATTTTTTTAATAAAAACCTTTTTTGGGGGGCGTTTTACCAAAATTTGGGGGCGTTGCCGGGGAAATTTTGGTCGGAAGTTAAAAATTTGGATTCAGCGACCCAAAAAACATATAGTAAGCCTTTTTCCAGAACTACCATGAATTTTGGTAGGTAGAACCCCTATACGTTCTCTATTGCCTGGGCTATAAACCCAATACAGTTAACCCGTAGGCACGCATTTATTTACATTTTATATTTATTTACATTTTATATTTATTTACAGATTTTGTAGTGATTTCTGTAAAAATAACTTTTTTTTTTTTTTTTTTTTTTTTTTTTCTGTAGAAAATAGACAAACAATTCATTTTACACCTTAAAACATGAGTTATTTCACAAAATTGATATTAATTACATTTAATACCCATTTATCAATCAAGATATGGGAACGTCCACTGTTACTCTTGTAACCATTCGTGCGATTTTTTACAAATACTTGCAATTATTTTACTACAAAATATAATTAAGATAAAAAGTGATATAACCAGTAAAATACTATTGTGCTCCACTCATTTAATATATATCTAATTTGTAACAAAAAGCATTTCCCTTGTCTATATAATCAATCAAAATTTTGTTACTCTTGTGACCAGAGTGTCACAAGAGTCATTTAATATATACATAAGTAATTTTTTTTGTTATAAATTAGATATATGTTTGTGTGTGGAACACAGTGGTATTTAGCTGGCTATATCAATTTTTATTTTACTTATATTTTGTAATAAAATAATTGGAATTATATATGAAAATTTGCTCTAATTATCACAAGAGTAACGAATGGACGTTCCCCATATACAAACAGCTTTTAGGTTATCTTTTTCTTTAAAAATTTTTGCGTTTGTGTTATTCAGTAAAAAATGAACGTATCGAAAAGAAACGTTCGTACACGCGCGGGATTATACAATCCCAAGAGGTGTCTTTCTCTCCCCCTAGTGCACAAAGAAACGACATTCCTTCACCCATCGCTTCTCGACCTTCACCTTGAAAGGCACAAGGCGGGTCAGATGCGTCTTTTAAAAAAAATATCCCTTTTTCCGAAAAAAAAAATGTGATTGGGGTGAAATCTACCCCGGTACGTGAACTTGTGAGCTAAAAACAGTTTTGTAAAATTGACAGAATAAACTGCCAGGTGAAATGTTTTCTAAGTGTATAAGTATAACCATTTTCTAACATATTTAGATTTTATAAAAATCTTATTTTACATAAAAATTACTATACTTTTTAACTGAAAAAACAGTGTTTGGCAATTTGAACCCCCCCCATAAAATAAGTTTTTTCCTTTTAAAACTGAATGATGTTTTACTTATACCTCATCTTACAGTTGTTTTTATTTTTTAGTTTTATAGAATATTTTTTCTTTACAGTGTATAAACTTTTATTGACTTCTTAGTAAATGTGTAGTAAAACTTCATGTCTAAATACCATGTGTCCTTCCAGAAGTTACTTTAGTATTTTAGATGATAATTACTTTTGACATTTTTTTTTTTAATTTATATATTCGTACATAAAAGAACGTCCCAGTTGTACATTTTAATAGTATCAACTGTAAGTATTGTAGCGTGTTGGTTCAAGGTCACACAAAAAGAATAACTCAAACAGTTTTAGATAAGCGTATGCGCGAGTACTGCTTTGTTATGTACAACGCCCTTGCAGTGCGACATGCGCAAAATGGCGACTCCTGAGTGTAAAGCATTATTGCTGGGCTGAAGATTTAAAAGCCGTTAGATCATTGCAATTTTTTCCTTTGGGGCTTTATAAAAGATCCAGTCTACGTCCCACCGCTACCTAATGACTTTCCAGCGTTGGGACACAGAATTGAAGAGGCTATTGCTTCCATTACTGGGGACTTGTTAACCGAGCTGTGGGAAGAATTGGACTTTAGTTTGGATGTGTGCCGTATAACTAAAGGTACACAAATTGAACATTTGTAAGAAAAAGTAGGTCAGTTTACCTGCAATTTTATGTATGACTTGTTGTAAATAGTCTAAATTAATCTGTTATAATATACCATTGAAACTGGGATGTGCTTTTATGCTGGACACCCTGTATATTCAAAGACGTTTGATTAAGCAAAGATTCATGGTTCAGCCAAAAGTACCAAATTTTCAAAAAGAATGAAGTTACTATGAGGAAATCTCTTGCAGAGATGACAATTTGCAATTATAAATTTTAAATAGCAAGGTTTTATAGGTCGATCAGACTTATTCGAGGAAGTTTATGAGTTTTTCTAGATGCCGCATGTATTCGCCGTGGTCACGTAGAACAGCCACCTTTCCTTGTCAAAATATATCGTTGATCGATGGCATGTTAAAACTTCCTTTTTTGGCATACCTGAAAAGTAGTGAAGCTTAAAAAATACTTCAGTAAAATAGATAGAATAAACTGTCTGCTGAAATATTTCTATGTAAACATAAATATATATATATTTATATAACAAAACTTTTTGTAATTGTAAACCATTTGAACAAATGAAAGAAAAAAAATTCAAAAAAATTTTTTTTGAGAAATTATAGATTCAATTTTACAGAATTTTTGTAATTTTTTTTTTTTTTTTTTTGCCATTTTTAGGTCAAAATTTGTAAAATATTTTATCAATTATTTCTTTACTTCAAAATTTCTTTTTTTGAGAAATTATAGATTCAATTTTACAGAATTTTTGTAATTTTTTTTTTTTTTTTTGCCAATTTAAGGTCAAAAGTTGTAAAATATTTTATCAATTATTTTTAAACTAGAAAGGTAGCCCGTCAAAAATGACGGAAATTTAGATATAAAGATATATACAACTCATGTGCAAGAATATGAGTTTTCTCGCTTGTTCCGCAGTGATAGATGAAAATAACACATTTTAATAACAAAACACATTTATGAAAATCTGTGTACAGTAGAAGACCACTAATCTGCACAGTTTGGTTCCAAGTGTTCTGCAGATTTGAGGCGTTTTGCGGTCATGTCTATTCAATCTTTGTTCACATTTTTTTTTAATTCATATATTGGGCAATTTAGATTGTTGAGCCTTAAAAATAAATAAATAACACACTTGAAGTAAGGTTAAAAACTATTAAATTATCGTATACGATTTCATGAAATGGTATTATATGGTATTATATGTGTGTGCTTCACGATCTTGGTTACGACGTTGGCGAAATTGGCTGCAACTTGTCATAATCCTAATAGTGTGGGCCGCTATAACAAAAAAGTAACCAGTTTTTAGTAAAATTTCTGATATTAAGTAGCTTTCAAAAACATGTGCAAAATTGCAGGCCGTTCTCGTGTTATGTCAGTCCTAGGAATAATATTTCTAACAGTGAAGATTTTCCATGTATATATGGAATTTAGAAAAGCTTCTCCAAAAGAAAGGTCCTGAAATGACATTGTAATTCATCTAACTTCAAAGTTTAATCGGTCCCTGATGTTGAGTACTGAAATCTAATAAATACAGTTATTTTGAATATTACAACAGAATTAAACAGTTAAACTTATTTAACTTAAACCCGCTGTTACTTCCCGATGTTATTTTTTAGTATTAAGAAAGAAAATTATTTAAAATTTTCAAATCATGCATTTATGATTTTTTTTCCGTCTTTAATAACTAAATAATGAAAAAATAAGCTTTTGTTCTGAGCTCATAAATATGACAATAAAATAATGTAACTAAGAGACATTGCAAAATTAAATCTTTGTGATTACAAACCATAAACAAACGATACCGCGACCATTTTACCTACTATGACGTCATTAGAATATTGCCCATTGATTGTTGGAGAACTTACTTTGTGAATGATTACCTCAATGATTTAATATTTTTGACGTTTCACGATGAATGAATCACTTGTGTTTGTTTAGGTTTATGGAATGAGATATTAAGCTGTGAAACTAATTTCTATTGAAATTATCCAAGGATATATGCATTTTTAATCGAAATTAAAAACAATGCTTTGATCTCGAAATAAAAAGTTTTAGTTTGTATAATTTGTTATTTCTGTTAATTATTTATTTAAGCACTTTTCCATTATAGCGCATTTAAAAAAAAAAAACTTGGCGCGATTCGGGCATCAGAAAGTGAGATATGTTGCAAAAATATATAAACAGCTATGAAAACAAATCTAATGAACTTTTATCTTTGTTTATATATGCACTTATATGCATAAAAAAAATCGTTTCTAAATATATATACTTTTTTATATATACAAATTACGGCACAGATTTCAGATATGAACCGGGATACCTAACTGGCACCAAAATGGTGTTATTTTGCCTGCTATGGTAACCCGGCTATTGTTTTTTATTTATTAATAAATTGTTTATTTACTTTTATTTTCTGTTTTTTAATTATATAAACTGCTTTGTTTTATAGTTATTATTCAAACTTTTATTTATTTATAGTTATTTCCTTTTCAAAATGATAGCAAATAATTGAAAAATATATAAGTAACTGGTATTCGAAAGCGAGATTTCTGCCAAATTGGCGTCATAGAAAAATCACGCCAACCCCCATGCGTATATGACATCTGTGCAAAAATTACTTCTGTTTCTTTATAAAAATGGGTAAATAGCTTTTTTTGCATTAAATTGTCGGCACAGATGTCATATACGCCCATATTGGCGCGATTTTTTTTTTTTGACGCCGATGTCATATACGCACCGGGTACTTAACTGGCGCCAAAGTGTCATTATTTTGCTTGTAATGGTAACTCGAATGTTGTTTATGCTGTTGAAGTTTTCGCCAAATTGGCGTCGGAAAAAAATCGCGCCAATATACATATGGAAAAAATTGCTTGTGAGTATGAAGAAGTAAATAGGTTGCCAGAAAATACGTTGGCAAACTTATTTCTCGCCAAGAAACTTTTCTCCGAAGTATTGTACATAAGCAATGTTTGCTAGAAATGCATTTTTAATTATGATATGCGCTTTTATGTTTCACTACATTTATGCATACTAAACTGTGTGTATAAATGTTACAGTTCATATGCAGGGCTACACAAAATAATTCGTAAGGGTTACTGAGTATGAGAGTAAATTGCTTAAAGGTGGTTTTTAAAGGAGTTATGCATTTTTACGCTGAACTGCATTTAGTTTCCTAAGAAATGTTTGTAGAATATGGATAAAATGATATACATGGTCACGCAAAGAATTGGATACATAACCGTCTATGGATGATAATATCTGGAAATGTGATTTCAGTAGTTTTAAGAGTAGTTTAAATTAAATTTCAGCTAAATAGTGGCATGGGAACAGATGTCATATTCGCCCCATATTGGCGCGATTTTTTTCTGTCGCCAATATCATATAGGCAACAGGTATTTAACTTGCGTCAAAGTGTCGTTATTTTGTTTGATGTGGTAACCCGGATTATGTTGTTTATGCTGTTGATGTTTTCGCCAAATTGACAACCGAAAAAAATCGCGCCAATATGGGGCGAATATGACATCTGTACCGTGGCATGTAATAACGGTACTATTGGCTATGGACGGTAACTGCTGAAATCAATTTTTAAATTTTTTTATGCGTTTTCTAAAATGTTTACTTAGTTATCTTGGTACTTCTTAGTTATCCCGTCGACCAAATTAATGTCGCCAAATTGTAAGATTAATTGCCAATAATGGTTGCCATTAATTAATTAATTAAATGCCAATAATGGCCAATAAAACCATTAATTCGACGTTTTATTTGTATTTTTATTAATGTTTTACTATTGATTTGGCGATTTATATAATTTAGCGAAATTGGTCGACGGGATCTCTAAGAAGTAACGTTATCTTATTTACCTTATTTCCCTAAATAACGAAGTTTTGTTAAAGCATTTAGGATGTGTTGGAAAGTGTTTCATATTCTATGCTTAACGCACGATTTTTCTTTCTTCTTTAGTCTTATTTTGCATTTATTTTATTCTTAATTTTTTAGTCCTATACTGCTTTATAGAAACTTTGGCACAGTTGTCATATACGTTATCATATATTGGAGCGATTTTTTTCCGACGCCAATATGGCGAAAACGTCAACAGCATAAACAACAACATCCGGATTACCATATCAAGCAAAATTACGACACTTTGGCGCCAGTTAAGTACCCGTTGTGTATATGACATTGGCGTCAGAAAAAATCGCGCCAATATGACATCTGTGCCGAAACTTTAATATTTAATGTTTAAACTCTTCGCTCCACTCCCCTTGCATATAGTACAAACTATAACACGGATAACGCAAAATAATAGACAGTTTGGTACTTTTCCACTGTAGGGACTTTGGCATTTTTAAAAAAAAGTTTGGTGTAATTTGGACATCAGAAAGTGAGATTTGGATACTTTTCCGTTATGCAGACACCATTGTCGCCAAGCGTAATAGTTGGCGCAAAATCGTGAATTGAAGCATTTGAAAAATAAAAGAAAAATCATTGTCGATACTAAAGTGAGCATTTAAAAAATATAACATTTGAAAATTCCAGACTTTTACGAACTATTTCATCAAATCACAAATATATACTTAAAATAAGTGAACAAATAACTGCTATAAAATAAAGCAATAAAATAAAACTCATATTAAGCTGCTGGCATAAAATTACAAATATCTTTTAGCATTTTGAAATAATTGGCGCATTAGCATACATTTTGGCATGGTGTCCGTATAACGGAAAAATATCGAGATTTGTTGTCAAATCATATAAACAGCTATGAAAACAAATTTGATGAGCGTTTTTGTTTGTTTTATATGTATATTATTGATGTTTCTATGTACAAATTACATCTGTTTCTGTATAAAATTAGAGAAACGGCTTTTTTATGTTAAATAAATTGTATAAATATCGAAAAAATGCGTGTGCATATAAAATGAAACAGTGAATAGGTTACCGGAAAATATGTTACCGAATTTCCTTTTTCGCCAAGGCCCCTATACTGGAAAAGTACCTAAAGCACATTAAAATTCGCCAGTTAGGAGCCCACACAGTACACCGTTGTCTATTGGCGGTTATTTTATTAGTAGCATCGGGAGGAAGATGAAAAGATGTACTTTAAATTCTCACGCAAAGATTTCGAAAAAATATCTTAAAAGAGTGGAGTTTAAATTAATTTTCGGTGACCTCCATTATGAAAGATTAATGGTTTTAAATGGGAATTTCGCCAAATTAGCCAGCTATCGCCAAGTTGGCTAACATTTGGCGCTACTGTGGTAACCCTGCATTAATATTTTTCAACAATTACTCATTACAGTGAGGCGGTCCTACCGGAATAGTGAGGGACACACAGAGACTTGGATTTTATATAAATAGATTAAAAAAAAATTTTTTTTTGAAAAATTATAGATTCAATTTTACAGAATTTTTTTTTTTTTTTTTTTTTTTTGCCATTTTAAGGTAAAAAGTACTAAAATATTTTATCAATTATTTTTTAATCCAAAAATTCTTTTTTTGAGAAATTAAGGCATTTTAAATTGACTACATTCCATTGTCCGAGGGATTTAATTAAAAGAATTTTCTCATTTTTTAGCGTTCATACTTAAAAAGTAAAAACGGAACCATTATAAGATCACTCCTGTGTCTGTCCGTTTGTCCGTCTGTCACAGCCATTTTACTCGTAAACTATGGAACGTGGAAAGTTCAAATTTGGGGAAGTAATAAAGACCATTGACCCACATATTTTCAGATTAATAAACATTCATAAATATATTTAGTAAAAATGTAGAGGGTCTAATTATGCTACTTGGAAAAAAAAACTTTTCTCTCTATATCATGTGGGGTATCCTGTGAAAGCTTTCTTAACGCTGAACTCAAAAATACATTAATTTTAATTTTAGGTATTATATTTTCAAAGTTATTGTCGAAAATGTAGCGAAAAAATATGTCCCCCCCCCTATCTACTTCCGAATCTACTGAAACTAAAATTATGAAAAAATTAGAGGTAGTAGGCGTTAATGTAAACCTTGACGGAAAATTATAGCGATTACCCTAGGTCACATAGTTTTTGAGTAATTAGCATTTTTCTGTTATACACAAATTTAGATTTACGGGCGTTCAGAAAAATTGTTGAGCATCGCTGAATATACCTATCGTTGCAGAAGAATAAAAGCATTGTTGATAATGATTTTCGAAAAAAATCATCCTTAATTAGCCGAGATATTAACCCTTAAAGGTACGGCCAGTTTTGACATACACAAGGACGGGGGCGGCGTACTCTATGCCTAGTTAACAACCTTTAATAATATATATGTGTAACGTAATGTCCAGTAACAGTATGAAAGCAATAAACGTCAAATTGTTAAAAACATACTAATTTAAGGGGTCTCGGGACTCGAAAAAGTGGAAAAAAGGAAAAAAAAGACCCTTCTTCAACATTTAATCTCTTAAAATGTATATGATTTTAAAACACAGTTTTAATTGGGATAAAAAATTGCAAGATACAGAATTAGTATTTATAGGGGGCTCGAAACTGTTAGACATTTGTCGAACCAAAAATTGGCATAACAGTTTACGCGCAGGATTACAAAATAAATATTGCAACTAGAATGAAAATTTTGGTGCTTACTTATACTTCAGATTGTAATAATTTCCTTGAACTTAAATAAATTTGTATTTAAAGCATTTTTATATTTTTAATGCAATGTTGCATTTAGCTAATACAAAATTTTGAAAATTTCAACAGTAAAATCACCTAAAAAAATATATTTTTGAACAAAAAAAAGGAAATTTTAGGTTAAGTTTACACAGACTAACATGAAATATATGTTTTGAAAATTTCATGAAAAAATATTCAGAGGTTTTTGAGGTATCCTGAGCATTATGCACAAAAAAAAAAAAAAAACGCTATTTGGAGAAAAATGACTTCAAAGTTTCGGAAACCCCGCTTCACTATTGAAGGGGTATAATTATAAAAGCCATAACTTCTGTTCTAATGGGAATTTCAAGGAAACAATTATCTAAAAATATTCAGAATATATAGGAATTTAACATCTAAAAAAAAATAATTTTTTTTAAATTTTGAAGCTTTAAGAGTCTTGCTACTACTTAACCCTTTCCGGCGCGGACTAATTCTACTGATTAACTTATGAAATAATGAACTGACGCCAGAATTTATAAACGAATTTATTAGAAAATGCGAACTTGCTTATTTTCACGTACATGGTAAAAGGAAAATTTTAATTAAATATTCTTGGTGCCGTTTGTCTGTTTTGGAATTAAAATTAGGTGTCCTTTTTTTAAGGGCACCGCCCTCGAAAGCTTTAGTTAGAATGAATCGCATAAATACTGTGGGATTCGCGATACTTTGCGTTGAGTGTATCATTCAATACGCTTCGAGTGGCTTTAAAAGTTAATTAAACACCTCTCTGGAAAAACACGGCACTGAACAAGGCGGCGTTGCAACTTTGAGACCTCCTTTGGAAGCGCGCTTAGCACAATGCCAAATTTAAACTTTGAACAAAGGTTTTGTTTTAGCTTCACTGTAGAAATAAAGGTTATAACTACGCTGAATTTAGTTTTATGAAATGCCAAATGAAATTTAACTATGCATTGCTTTTATTGTCAGTACCGAATTAAGTTCATCATAAACAGATTAAGATAATATTTGAAAAAAGGGTTATACGAATAGCTATATTTGATATTATTTAGTTTCCATATCTCTTTGAACTTTCATGGTATGCCCATTTACACTTTTCTAATATATACAGTTATACCCAACCCTACGTTGTATAGTTTTTTACAAAGTCTTAGTATTCTTTTAGCAACGGTTTGTTTTTATAATTCAATTACAAATTCATATATTTATTCTACGAAACCCTCTGTGCGCGAGTAATACTCGCAGTTGACTGTTTATTTGCCGTTTTAAGGGTTTCTTTTCTTTTCTTTTTTTTTTAAAAGATAAAATTAATTCATGTATTTAAATACGATTTTTTGATACACAAACATATGCTGTTAAATTGTCTTAAAAGCAGTTCTTGAATATTTTTAATTTGATTAAGAAAATATCGTCCAGTTGTAATAATTAAAAAAAAATTAATGGTGCAGTCATCTAAGTTCTGATTGAAAAGCTTTCTTTCTTTTTAATAAAAGGAATGCATCACTACAAACTTTAATACGTATATCTTTGTGAAATCTTCAAATACAGGATGTTTGCAACGTTATTTAATGTTTTAGAAGTTAATATCTTTTGAGTTAGTTAATATTTTTCTTTACTTTTTAGATTTTTAGTGACCCGGAAAAATAGTGACAGCACTATAAAAGTGTTCTTATTAAAAAAATATATCAATTACAGAGTTTGGCGATATAGATCACGATATATATCCGATATTTATTTTCATAATATCATGATATATGATATTTTTGATATTATCAGTTAAAAGATGAGTAAAAATAATTTTTAACTTGTAATTAAAAATTAGTTAACTTACGGAGAAATTGCTAAAAAATTCGTTAAAAATGAAATTATCCTACTTCTAATCCCAATTTGAAATCCTACTTTCAGTGTACAGATACTTTATTGAAAAGGTATAATTTTAGCAAGTTATTTCTTTTTATAAAATAAACTAGTTATGAATGCTAAAATTCATCTTAATAATGCAATTTAAAACTACTTAATTGAATCAATTCTTTAAAGATGATTAAACAATTAAAAAGGTGTTAAAAATCGAGTACTCTCAGTTAATATTAAGCCATCATCAGGATTTTAAAATTTAATCAGTTCTTATGAACCCTAGTTGTTCATGAGTTACTCCTGTAAGTCAGTAAACGGAGTAAGTCATGGACAACTAGCGTTCGGAAGAACTGTTTATATTTTAAAATCCTGGTGATATGGCTTAGTATTATCTGAAAGTGCTCGATTTTTAATATAATTTTAATTGTTTAATCTTCTTTTAAGTATTGAATAATTTACGTAATTTTATATTATTTCTGTTCTGCAAATGTTGACAGAATACTTTTGTATTGCAATTTTGTTGTTAAGTACACAAATGACTTAAAGTAGTAAATAATTAAAAACAATGTTAAGTGAAGAAGTCTAATTTTTAATTTATTACCCTGTTTGAAAATGTAATAGGTAGGCTATTCTATTTAAAATATTAAATATATAATAAGTAACCAATTTAAAAATAGCAAATAAAGCCTTTGTGCAACAATATTAAAAAGCAGAAAAACCAACGTTTAAAATGCACAAATAATATATGAAAAGCAGCAAACAGCTGTTTCGAATCTACTAGCGAGATTCTTCTTCAGTGCAAAAGGAACAGCGTGCTAGAAAAAGCAAGGCTGAGCAAAATCATAGACAGAGACGCGCTGGCTTTTATACCCTATGCGGGTGGCGAAGGCGCCGAAACAACCAATGAGAGAGAAGCAGTGGAAACGATTGGGTGGACAAGTAGCGACATCTACCGGAGAAGTAGAGAAAAGAAACCAAAAAAGGGGGGAATTAAATTAACGCTTTCCAAATACTTGGAAAATCTGGAGTACTAGATAAGTCATTGACTAAAGAGTGAGAATTTTTAATGATATGGTAAGCTTCCCAAAAATCAAGATCAAGGTTAGAAGAACATTTTTGGATAATGATGGCTGAGGAAAAATCGAACCTATGTTGAGAAGACCAAGAATGTTGAGCAATAGAAGAACGTTTGAGCTCCTGATTTTTAACATAACCTTCATGCTCTTTTAAACGAAATCTAAGAGCACGTTTAGTCTGACCAATATAAGAAAGACCACACTGACAAGAGATCTGGTAAATGCCCCAATTATCTAGGCGATCAACGGGGTGTTTGAGATTTGAAAAAGGGATTTTATTAACAGGAGAAAAAATAACTTTAAAATCAAACCTTCTTAGGATTTTAGCAACTTGCTGACTGATTTTAGGAAAAAATGGTAATACAACTGAAGTATTAGAGTTGGAATTAGAATGCTTTTCAGAATAATTGGAATTCGTCAATTTCTTATAAATAGAATCGATAATATTAGAGGAATAACCACGATCGACAGCAATAGCTTTGAGGTAATTAAGTTCAGCACTAAGTAACTGAGGAGTGGAACAAATATTAGTAGCCCGAAAAACAAAAGTATTGAAAGCAGCGAATTTCTGGTTAGGGGGATGAGAAGAATACCTGTGAGGTGGGAGACTGACAGCAAAAGGTTTACGAAAGACGGTAGTCTGAAAGCCATTTTCACAACGAATAACAAGGACATCCAGGAAAGAAAGACAGTTATTGGTCTCAATTTCAGAGGTAAATTGAATGCAGGGATCAATGGAATTCATAATAGAGAGAATATGATTAATCCTGATTCTTCCGTATGATTGACGGTTTGGCTATGGGTAATCCTCTTAGTCCAATTTTATGCGATATTTATATGCACTATTTTGAGGTCAAGCTTTTTGAAATCTTAAAATTTCCGTTCTATGTTCGTTATGTTGATGATGTTTATGTCCTGATTGAAATGATTTCGGATATTAATCATATTCTCTCTATTATGAATTCCATTGATCCCTGCATTCAATTTACCTCTGAAATTGAGACCAATAACTGTCTTTCTTTCCTGGATGTCCTTGTTATTCGTTGTGAAAATGGCTTTCAGACTACCGTCTTTCGTAAACCTTTTGCTGTCAGTCTCCCACCTCACAGGTATTCTTCTCATCCCCCTAACCAGAAATTCGCTGCTTTCAATACTTTTGTTTTTCGGGCTACTAATATTTGTTCCACTCCTCAGTTACTTAGTGCTGAACTTAATTACCTCAAAGCTATTGCTGTCGATCGTGGTTATTCCTCTAATATTATCGATTCTATTTATAAGAAATTGACGAATTCCAATTATTCTGAAAAGCATTCTAATTCCAACTCTAATACTTCAGTTGTATTACCATTTTTTTCCTAAAATCAGTCAGCAAGTTGCTAAAATCCTAAGAAGGTTTGATTTTAAAGTTATTTTTTCTCCTGTTAATAAAATCCCTTTTTCAAATCTCAAACACCCCGTTGATCGCCTAGATAATTGGGGCATTTACCAGATCTCTTGTCAGTGTGGTCTTTCTTATATTGGTCAGACTAAACGTGCTCTTAGATTTCGTTTAAAAGAGCATGAAGGTTATGTTAAAAATCAGGAGCTCAAACGTTCTTCTATTGCTCAACATTCTTGGTCTTCTCAACATAGGTTCGATTTTTCCTCAGCCATCATTATCCAAAAATGTTCTTCTAACCTTGATCTTGATTTTTGGGAAGCTTACCATATCATTAAAAATTCTCACTCTTTAGTCAATGACTTATCTAGTACTCCAGATTTTCCAAGTATTTGGAAAGCGTTAATTTAATTCCCCCCTTTTTTGGTTTCTTTTCTCTACTTCTCCGGTAGATGTCGCTACTTGTCCACCCAATCGTTTCCACTGCTTCTCTCTCATTGGTTGTTTCGGCGCCTTCGCCACCCGCATAGGGTATAAAAGCCAGCGCGTCTCTGTCTATGATTTTGCTCAGCCTTGCTTTTTCTAGCACGCTGTTCCTTTTGCACTGAAGAAGAATCTCGCTAGTAGATTCGAAACAGCTGTTTGCTGCTTTTCATATATTATTTGTGCATTTTAAACGTTGGTTTTTCTGCTTTTTAATAAGTAACCAATTGTTTGATATTTTCGAAAATATCACGAGTTTTGTAATACAGTCGAATCCGGTTAAGACGCGTTTCAAGGGAGTGGACAAAAGTCGCGTATTAAGCGGGATCGCGTATTAAACGTGATTTGTATATAACGTGATAATTGGGCTTATTCACTAATTTAATCATGTAAATGAACTTTAGAGCTTTCACTCTTATGTATAAGGTCGAAAAATGTGTCTTTTACATACATTTAGATTAAAATTTAATTTTATTCTTATTTAACTCATTGCTTCTTTTTGTAGGACCGACTGAAATAATAAGGGAAAATAAATATGGATTCCAACATGGATTTATTGTTGACTAATACATTGCAACCAAAAATAAAACAAAAAAATAATTTACCTACAAGGCACATTTGTTTAAAAGAAAGAAAAAAAACATTAAATATTTGAAGCACAACTCAGTTTTTAATATCATATTCAGTACTTGTAATAATGTGTACCATTATGATCAAATCTTCTTTTTAAGAAAAGAAAAAACTATCTTTATTAATCTTTGTGTAAAATATAATGTTAGCATAGAAAAAAGTAAAGAAAACATAAAAGACTTATCCTACCGCAATCGTATTTGTTGAATCTTTACGAGTTTCATTTTTTGTTGCCTATAATATGCATTATAAAACATAGTAGTGATATAACGTAAACTTAAAAACTCACTAACAACAGGTATGATCATCTCTAATCATAATAATTTTTATCACTGATCTGAGTAACCTGAATTCGTCTATATATCTCTACTACAGTAATAACATACTGGAAGCGAAAGACAAAGAATGTAGGCGCGATCAAAGAAGAATTGCAGTTTCGCTAATTTGGCTTGTTTTTATTTTATTCAAAGTATCTACCACTATTTCCGATTAATAATTTTCTCCTTAATCTGTTATGAAATAAACTAAATAATGCTATTCAGAAAAAGTGTTTTTTATCTGAATAAAAAAAATCCGCTAAATTGGCAACACTCGAGAAGAGAGAAGGAATTAGCATCATGATCAATGAATTTACGTCTTAAGCGTGATTTTTTTTTCCCTCAAAGGACCGAAAATTTATCGTGTATTAAGCGGGATCGCGTAATAACCGTTCGCGTATTAAACGTGATATTTTTGCATTAGCCTTACGGCCGATGTTCAAGGTATCGGAAAAAATCCGCGTATTAAGCGGGATCGCGTATTAACCGTGAGCGTCTTAACCGGGTTCGACTGTACTTATTCTCCTACAATGGAGAGAATTTTTCGTAGTTTTGGGTCAAACCAAATTAAACTAGCAACACAATCAACTAGGGACTGTAAAAGCCTTCATTTATTTTTAAACATAATATATATATATATATATATATATATATATATATATAACTGTGAATTTGTGCTTTAAAATTGTTATTTAAATGGACCTGTTAACTTAAAATGTAATCCTGTACTTTTTTAGTTAGAGCAAACAACAAAATATTTTTTTGAAATATTTCCGTCTGCTGTTTTTTAATTATTATTCAATGCTAAAATGGGTTAAAAGTATTGTGTTATTAACACATGTGAAATGAGAGCTTTCACATTTAATAAAATGTTTCAAACTGATATCAAACCTGAAAAATTTTAATTTTAACAATATGCTGATTATTCTATCAAAAGTATAAAAGAACTGATATTTTTAAATTTTTCGAAAATATCACGATATGAACGAATCCTGGTCAGTTATCTTAATACAGCGTAAAGCGAGCCTAAAACAATATTAGCATTTGTACAATGTCCGTCGTTTTTATTTTGTTTTATTTTATTTATTTATATATCTGTCTTCACAATGTCTAAACTTTTTTTGACTTATTAGTAAATGTGGAATGTCCAAATACAATGTCCCAAAAGTTACTAAGAAGATGAGTAGTTTTAGATGATAATTACTTTTGACATTTTTTTTAAAAATTTATATAGGAAAAGCATATAAATTATAATGTATATTTATATACATTTTATTAAGGAAAGATGCATGGTTCACCAAAAAGAATAATTTACAAATATAACTTTCAGTTATTCCGTCTCCTAAAGCATATTGCTGAGGTTTTCATACTGGAAATTCTCTCGTAGAGACGATAATACGCAATCTATTTACATGTTTTCAATAATAAAGTTCTGTATATCGGTCAGACTTGTTCCAGGGAGATTATGAGGTTTTGCAGATGGCTCAGATATTCACATAAGTCACGTACTGCAAACAGCATTTCCTGTCAGAACATATCTTTGATTGAAAGAATTGAATTGAAAGAACTTTCTTTCTTGATATTGTTTCATAAAAAAATCCAAAATTATTAGAAAACGGAATTGCCTAAAAATTTGTTTTGTTATATTTGCTTAATCTTACCCTTTTATACAGTTATTGTTTTCATTACATATTAAAACCAATAAAAAAGTATGGCACATTTCCATAGATAATCTGACATGGCTGTAGTTTGAGTTATTCCTTATACCATTGAATAGTACACCAATAGTGCAGCAAAAATTACAATTACCACAAAATTGTAACTCGTGTTTGAAAAACTTTATGACCAGGTTTCGAAGATGTACAGATATTTATGAAAAATGCTTTAATAATGAGTACTAAGCCTAGAAGAACCAAAACATGGCGCACAGTCTAAGGTGCACAGTCTAGACTGTATACTACTTGGGGAAAAACTGACCTATATCTTTTGACCAAAAGTTTAAAATCTTTCCCAAGCGGGCTCTTTTAGGTGCAATAATTGTGATGCCATTTAGCATTTACTTTATCTCGGGTAAGCTTACTGTAGCTTATTATATCCGTGGGTTTATTTCGTATACTATTGAAGACAGCTAGTTGCGGAAAGAGGCAAATGTGTTCAGCTTTATAGTCGTTAAGGGTAGAGCCGAGGAAGATTTCCTATTGATGTGTGCTATAGTCCTTTGTATTTCTATACGGTGGTCATCCATAAATTACGAGACTTTGAGAGTGGGGAGGGATTTCACAACGTGCGTTACAGTGTGACAGGGAGGTTAACACATTGTGACGCTACACCTAAAATATGAAAATAATTAGAGAGACGTTATTTGAAAGCGGTATAATAAAGTTCATTAAAATATATGTATTTTTATACTGGTAGTAATAGATATTGCTCACCAGCAAAACAAGTGGCACAACTCAAAAGAACTTATTTTCTGTAATATTGAACTAATATATCTGACTTAGGTGATTTTTGCTACAGCAAAAGTATAAAAAGTGTACTTATACAGAAAACCGCTACATTACTCTATATGTCACTTTGCCAACAAAGAAAAGGGGCAAATTGTATAGGGGTTAAAATTGCCAAATCCTTTCATATCTCTCCTACGTCTTTATTCTTGTTTCACGTTTGTATGTACGCTTTTGCAGCTGAATACAGATAAATGTGCTACAGTCTTATGTTACAAAAAAAAAAAAAAAAAAAAAAAAAAAAATCAATCTTCGTTTGCAACTCCTGTGAAATGCATAAAGTCGCGTTTTATCGTGAGGATACCCAACTAGATGGATTACACAATACGGATTTTTCTTGATTCCTGAAATAATAAAGATATTAAGTGCTATTATTTGTTACAATGTCAGTATTGCAGGAAAGACTGATATAACAGTTATTGATGGGACTTTTTCTTAAAGAAAAGAACAAATTATACTTACGCATTATTCTCAGATTATTACGTGTAACATTTACGTAATAATGTCAAAAGACTTCTCGAAAAAGAGTATTATTATTTCCGGTTGTCTCACGAATTAGCATTTGTCAAGTAGAGAAATCGCTTTTTCCTGTAAAATATTTTGATTGATGACGGATTACAAGAAATTTCTTTGTGACTGATATAAGGATATATTTTATCGTGCTTGTTCCTGCTTTTACGTCACATTCACGGCATGAATGGTGTAAATTATTCGTATAAAAAATTACGATTGTTAAATTCTTTACTGTTAGCTGATTTATTTGAAAAATTTCCAAGACTGTATATTGTCACTTAAGTCAAGCTGAGAGGTGAATTTCCTCCCTGTTGCATTTGGTTAAATGTTGTTACGTCAGATTCAAAGGAAGAAAAAAATTTAAATTATCCATAAAAAGTATTATTTTATTTTTACACGTTTCCCTTCTTTTGTTTTATCCAGGTATATTTTATTATTTTGTTTTCTTACTAACGAAAAGTCTTATCTCCAGAAGATCTCAACGTATTTTATTCATTCTTAACATTTTCCAACAAAGTTGAACAGCGTTATTGACTTCGGTTTGTCTGTTTGTCTGTCTGTCTGTCCGCCAGTCCGCTCTCTAACTCTCGTAAATATACTCGGGTTGCCCTGAAATTTTTAGATGGTATTGACGTTTACCATAGTACGTTCCCTATTTCAAATTAAGTTTGTAGCATGTTTAGTTCATTTACAGGGACAGTCAAAAGCATTCTATTACATTACGGCCAATGGGAAAAAATCGTTTCAAATGATTTTTAATGATGTTACACGCTTTCAAACATAATAAAATTTATACGCACTTATGAAGTACGCTAAAATATGCATTCTGCAGAATATGCGGTGCAAAGAATAGTTATTATTCATTTACAGGGTCACACAAAAGAATTCTGTTACATAATGATATAGGGGTGGAGGGGATTGTTTGCTGCGTATTTTAATTATGTTAAATTATTTCATATATAATGAAATTGATATACGTCGCTGAGGTTTACTATAGCTTATTTCATGTGTAATACGAAGTGCGTAGCATTTACAGGGACACACAAAATATTTCAGATACTATATTGTATCCGGAGTACTGCACATTAGGAGGATTGCTGTAAATGCAGTTTTAATTATGATATGCGCTTTTATGTTTCACTGTATTTATACATATTATATGGTGTGTATAAATGCTATAATTCATGTACAGGGCTACACAAAAGAATTCGTAAGGGTTACTGGGTATGAGCACAAATTGCTTAAAGGTGGTTTTTAAATGAGTTATGCATTTTTACGCTGAACTGCATTTAGTTTACTGAGAAATGTTTGTGGAATATAGATAAAATGATGTACAGGGTCACGAAAGGAATTAGATACATGGCCGTCTATAAATGATAATTTCTGGAAATGTAATTTCAGTAGTTTTAGGAGTGTTTTAGTTTGAATTAAATTTTAGCTAAATAGTGGCCTGTAATAAAAATTCGAGGTAAATTACAGGGTTGTACAAAAGTATTCAAGTCTGTTTTCATCTATTAGTATAAATTGCTGATAGAGAAATTTCAACCTGTTATGAGTTTTTTTGCTAAACTAAATTTCCCTATTAGTATGTACATCAACCTACAGATCAAATACAGGGCTGTTCAAAAGAATTGGAACACATATTTGGCTATGAACGATAACTGCTGAAATCAGTTTTTCAAATGTTTTATGCGCTTTTTAAAATGTTTATTTAATTATCTTATTTACCTTATTTCCCTAAATAACGAATTTTTTTAAAGCATTCAGGAAATACTGGAAAGTGTTTCATAATCTATGCTATGTTTTTTTCTTTCTTGTTAATTTAACCAACGAATTTATGGTATCCGATATTTTAGTTTTCCAAAGGAAAACGAATCTTGACGGAAATTGAACGGAATTTATCTTTAAATAGAAAATTTTCATCGCCTAGAAAACAATATCATAAATATAACCTACTACGACGAAAATCTGCCTAAAAGGACTTTTTTTAAGGAAATATTTACTTTTTATGTTAATTTTTCACGAATATGATATAAATATTGGTTGACAATAAATATTACTTTATTTCTATTTATTTCTGACTACAGACATGTTAGATTCGATGAAATATGTGGATGAAACCCCTGTGGAAGAATTTTTTTAGCTTTTTGCGACAAGCCTCATTAACAGCAAAATTTTTCTGCAACGTGATATTTTTTAACAGAAGAAGTGAATGTCAAATTTATACATAACACAATTAGGATGAAGACACTGGAGAAATAATAGCTGGTTTATGATGCATTAGATGTTTCTATACGTAATGGTGTTATCTGTTTTTAAACTCCGTGTAAAAAAAAAAAAAAAAAAAAAAAAAAAAATCTAAATTTAATGAATTAACGTTAGAGGAATTATTCAGCCTATTTACAGCAAATTATAATAAGAAAATTGCCCCATTACTTTTCTCAAAAACATATGCTATTACGTTTTCAAAACATAATTACATAACTAACTAAGGAGATATTTAGTTGCATAAAATATTTAGTCTTCTAGAAACTTTTAGTGAAACTTTACTAAGTTTAATTATTTTTACTTTAAAGGGAAATAACAATCTTAAAAAAATTATATTTCTATCAGCTACATTTAACGGGTCGTGGATGAAAGTTTTCCGCAAGGGGCCGTTCTCTTTATGCGACAATGTCGCTGTGCCGCCGCATTTTTGACATGGAGATGAAATATACAGCACGATAAATATTATATTGAAATTGGTATTAAAAAATAGTGGATTGTACTGAATTAATTTAATGCAGTAAAACACTTGGAAACAAAATTTGTCTAGAACGGACCTTATCTTTAAATACACAATTTCTAAGTCCCGGCGAAAAGAACGGTATATAATTATACTAAATACCGGCTAGGACGAAAATATGGCTAAAATGGAATCTTTCTACAGTCTTCGCAATTCTATCTTAGAATGTTTTACCGTATTACATATTTTTTTTAAAGAATTTCTAAGATTATTTTTATAAAGTTATTTCATCAAATATTTTCTGAATCTGCCACATACTGTTTTTTATTGCGAAGAAACGTCATTTCTATATTTTCCTAATAAATACACATATAGAGATATAACGAAAAGTCAGAAGATTTTCGTGAAAAACTGCGCTATAAGGATCAGGCAGTATGTTTTATATTATTTTATTTACTTATTTCATATAAAATTAAAAAAAAAAAATAAATACGATTTATTTGCTACAATTTCCTTTTTGCTATAAACTCTAATGTAACTATTATTGATTTTTTTTTTTCGGTAAGATCTAATTATATATACAGTTTATTCTCAGATGATTACATGCAACATTTACGTGATAATGTTAACATACTTAGGAAAAAATTATATTATTATGTCCGGTTTAATCACGAACTAGCATTTTTCATCTAAAGAAGTTGATTTTTTTTCTGCAAAATGTTTTGACTGGTGACGGATTACAAGAATTCTCTTTGTGACTGTTATAAGATTTATTTTACAGTAAAAATAGCAAATAAAGCCTTTGTGCAACAATATTAAAAAGCAGAAAAACCAACGTTTAAAATGCACAAATAATATATGAAAAGCAGCAAACAGCTGTTTCGAATCTACTAGCGAGATTCTTCTTCAGTGCAAAAGGAGCAGCGTGCTACAAAAAGCAAGGCTGAGCCAAGTCTCAGCCTTGCTTTTTGTAGCACGCTGTTCCTTTTGCACTGAAGAAGAATCTCGCTAGTAGATTCGAAACAGCTGTTTGCTGCTTTTCATATATTATTTGTGCATTTTAAACGTTGGTTTTTCTGCTTTTTATTTTACAGTGTTTGTTATGAATTTTACGCCACGTTCACGGAATGAATGGTGTAAATTATCCGTGTAAAAATTAAGATTGTTAAACACATTTTTGTTGGCTTATTTATTAAAAAAAAAAAAAAAATGTGAGCCTGCTAGGTACATTTTTGCTTAGGTCACACTGAGAGGTGAAATTTCTTCCTGTTGCATTTAGATAAATGCTTTTTCGTCAATTATTTATTTTTAAATTATCCATAAAAATATTATTTTACTTTACATGTTTCCCTTTTTTGTTTTATAGAGATATTTTTTATTATTTTGTTTTCTTTTTAACGAAAATGTGATCTTCAGAAGATCTCAACGTATTGTTTTTTTCATTTTTATTTTGACTAAAACAGTTTCATATCCCATAGCTATTTTAGTGTTTCAAAGGAAGTATTTATTCTGTATATTAATTTTTCACCAATATAAGTATTTATTAACAGTAAATATTAGTTTATTTCTGACTACAGATATGTCAGATTCGATAAAACATGTGGATGAAACATATGGCACGATAAATATTACATTAAAACCTCTATTAGAAAATAGTGATTTGTACTGAATTAATTTATAATACAGTGAAACACTTGAAAACAAAATTTGTCTAGAACGGAACTTAACTTTAAACAGAAAATTTTCAGGTCCCGGTGAAAAGAACGGCATACAATTATACTGGCTATGACGAAAATATGACTAAAATGGAATATTTTTACAGGCTTTGCAATTCCATCTTACAATGTTTTACTGTATTATATTTCTTTTAAGAATTTCTCTGGATTATTTTTACAAAGTTATTTCATTTAATAGTTTCTGAATTTGCGACATACTATTTTTTATTACGAAAAACGTCATTAATATATTTTCCTAATAAATACACATAAAGGGATATAACGAAAAGTCAGAAACTTTTCGTGAAAAACCGCTCTATAAGGATAAGGCAGTATGTTTTATTTTATTTTACTTATTTATTTTATATAAAATTATAAAAAATATTAAATACCATTTATTTGCTACAATTTCATTTTTTGCTATAAACTGTAATGTAACTATTATTGATTTTTTTTTTTTTTTACTAATACTTTTAACTAATTGCATTTATAGTTTATTTTCAGATGATTACATGCAACATTTACGTGTTAATGTCAACATACTTATGAATAATGTGTAAAAAAATCATGCTTTGTTTTAAAAAATAAAAAAAATCGGATTTTTTTTATTTTTTTCCCTGTGTTAAAATATTAAACATCTATCAAGAATTAAGCATTTCAAAAATGAATAACCCTCCAATTCCTAACATAATCTATGTTTTTTTGCTTTAATTAATAAAATTTTAATTATGTAATTATAGAAATTACAAAAAACTGCAAATTAAAAATTTCTTTAGTAACATACAAAATTATGTGCATTAATATTTTGTAATAATTATGTAAACCAATATTAAATACTGCTTATATTTTAAAGTTATTGATAAATTGCATTTATTTTCAAATTGGTGATACAGATTAAATTTTGTAATTATTAAACAATTAACTGTTTAATTAAGAACACAATCTACATTTTTGAAAAAGTGGTTGAAAAAAGGTGATAAATAATAGTTTGATAAATTCATAAAGCAGCCAGTAATTTTACACAGGTTCTAAAGCGTATGTATAACAAATTGATCAAAAATTGTAGCAATGTATACAGAAAACTCACACATAATTTATAAATAGATTAAAAAAATTGTATTTTTGAAATTTAAATCAGATTTTTTCCCCCACAACATTAAAATATTTGAATAGCTACTAAATATTATAATGTTTTGAATTTATTTAACATTTAGTTAGATGTTTTTTAAATGTGTAATACTTCTTTTTACACAGTTTAATATTCTATAATTAACAATAACAAATATTACATTTTTGCAAGTGATTTAGTGATAATTTCCATTACTGATGATAATGATTTTTTTTTACACTATTTAAAAAAATCAGAAAATATGTGATTTTATCATCTGATTTAAATCAATTGATTAAAATCATCCAGCTAAACATGAACTGCAGTTTTTTTTTACAGAAATGAGGTATTTTTCAAGTTTTTCTACTGTCAACTGTATTTATTTTGTAGTGCAATATCATCAGTAAAAACACATCAGTTATTTTCCAGTTATTGACAAGTAATTTTTCAACCCCCCCCCCCCAAAAAAAAAAAAAAAAAAAAAAATAGACAGACTACAGTGAATGTCTACAGTAAAACGGCAGTTAATTTCAAGTGATTTTACAGTAATTAATTCACAAAAATTTTCGGTGATGTATCTGCAATATGACTGCAGTTACTGAAGAATTTTACAGGTCTTAATTTTTGTAAGTATGATTATTATAATAGTAATTACAGTATAATAGCAGTTACTGTAAGATTCTTTTGCAAGACACAATGTAGTATGACTGTGTGATATTTTCCAAAGTTTCTAAAGTGTTTAAAAATGTTTTAATTTTGTGAGAGTTGCATGTTATGAAACACACTTTTTAAATACTAATAATAATTAATACTCTTTCCACGACTTTTAAGGACTTAAAAGTCACATTCCTATTGGCACTCTATTGCTATGTTTATTGTATATAAAAGAATGAATAACTTGATTATTAAAAGGAAATGATGAAATTGTAAATTATATTAGATTTAAATATTATTTTAAAATTAAATGCTTTTTATGATTGTTAGATAAAAAACCATGCTTTTTACAAACTTACTGTACTTAAATTTTTCACAATACTCAAGAATTACGCTTCGAAACAATTATTTAAAGCTTTGTTTTGTGTATTCATAAGTCACAATACCTGTAGAAACTTTCCAAATTATGTTCATCTTAGATTTGAATAATTTTGTATGTCATTTTAAACATAAAATTTTTTTTTTGATTTTAATCAATGATTTTTTTTTTAAATCACTTCATTAAAATCATGAATCGTTGACACCCTACTTATGAAAAAAAGAATATTATTATTTCCGGTTTAATCACGAACTAGCATTTTTCATCTAAAGACGTTGATTTTTTCTGCAGAATGTCTTGACTGATGACAGATTACAAGAATTCTCTTTGTGACTGTTATAAGACTTATTTTGTAGTGTTTAATTTGACTTTTACGTCATATTCACGGGATGAATGGGGTAAATTATCCGTATAAAATTAAGATTGTTAAACTCTTTTTTGTTAGCTGATTTATTTGAGAAAAAAAAATCAAATCTGTTCGGTAAATTCTGACTTAGGTTACACTGAGAGTTGAAGTTTCTTCCTGTTGTATGAATGCTTGGGCTGGTAAAGCCCGTTCAGCTAAGGCAAACCGGCAAGTAGGGACCCGATTATCGGTTTGGATGGGGTAAAGCGACCTGTGACTCGCAGTTACGCGGTTCGCTGCCAGCTAAAAATCCGCCATATACGTAAATAGCGCTGGTGCATGTAAAATTCGTCGTGGGTGCAAAGTCCTCCACGTTTCCTATGAATTATACTTCTGAAGATGTCTAGTCAAGTGAAGGTTTCGTCACCTGATCAAGGTGACCTCATCAATTATGAGACCAACTTGAGTAGCGAGAGCCGCCCTTTGGGTGCTCGGTATGCTGAGGTATAGGTGTGCGATGCAGCGTGAAATTAAACAAGTAAGTCCAGATTAAGTAACTGGCCAACATAGAATTAAAACAAACTAAAAAAGAGCTGTCACTAAGACAGCATAAGTGCTTGTCCAGCAGACAGCCGCCATGCGGCGATCAGGCGATTTTGCCCTGTTTCCAGGCACACAAACCCGTAACATTGGGTTATAGCCCGGTAGGTAGGGGCCTGGTCAGCGGTTAGAAAGGACAGTATTTCCGGTAAGCCCTCAACGTTTCCATGAATTTGCTTCGCGTAGCTGTTGAACATGCTATTTTGTGATTTCAAACGGCACTTGACATTCGTAACCCACATGTTGAATAGTATTTGTCTTGATAAATCAATTCTGCTGTGTTTGTATTTTGTCAAATTATTTATAAAAAAAAAAAAAATCAATAATACGCCCTCTGGTGACCAGTTTTGAAATTATTATTTTTTTTTCTGCTAAATGTTTTTCGCATTCCTTCATTTAGAGGAATACCAAATTCCATAATTTTCTAATGAATAGTTTCGACTGCTGTCAGCTCTGAATAGGTGAACTAATTATGTTAATCAATCCCTGTATAATCAACATATGTCGTTTCTTAACATGTAAAAATTCTAAAACTGTCTTCAAGTCTTCATAGTAGAAAATTTAGTAGCATAGTAGCAAAGTTTTTTTTATGCGGTTAAATAGTTATAATAAGAAATTAAGAATTTATATTAAAAAAAAAGAACAAGAACGAAAAATCATGCGTACAGCATGGATTATGAAATATTTTCCAACAACACATTCAGGGTACTGTAACAGAACTTTAGAGTTTATTAAGGGGAGACATGAGTGAAATTTTTTGAAAAAAATGATTTTTTTTTATTGACTTAAAAAATTCTTTGGACCTTCCTGAATCCATTGGTAATACCAGTTTTTTTTCTGACCATTAGGAATAATTGTAAAAATTCAAGGAAAGACAAATCTGCTAAATCATGCCCACTCACATTAAGGGAAGACACGACTGGGACGCCACGCCCACTCACATTAATTTTACTCTAACATTTTATACTACTTTATTGTATGTAACTAAAATTTATGCAAGTGTTTTATATATATTTTAATTCACGTGTTTTATAAAACTGTAAAAAAACTTCGCACAAGTTAGAATTGTCTAATTTTTTTAGCTCTCCGAAAAATTGTACTTTTATGCTAAAACCCCCATTAACTCCCAAAGTACTCGAGCAATTTCGATAAACAAAAGTTTCTGATGGTAGAGTATAAATATAAGATCACATTGGCAGACAGTTTTTTTTTTTCTTAAAGTTAATTAGTTTCAGAAAAAATATTTCTGAAAATAGAAAATTTCTGAAAAATTGCCATTGCTCTAAAATAAAAAGTTTTAGTCGCAGGAAAAAAACTGTCTACCATAAGCCTTGAGCATAATCCAGTGAATATGGATTCAAAATTTCATCAAAATCGATCTGGTAGTTTCCGAGGAAATAGGTCTTAAGGCTGTTCTTAACTGCTTTGCTCAACAAGCGCAAAACGTTTTGACACATTTACAAATTCATTTTTTAACGGAAAGGTATAAAATTGGAAATCCTGGCCATGGAAGCGATTTGAAATTGAACTTTCCATTTTTTGATCAATCAATTACCTATTGAGTTATAAGCGTATTCGATCACGTGACAAACACGTTTTTTGGCCGCTTTTGAGTGCTTTTTCTTCCTTCTCGCGGAAATTCAGTTCAAAACGCCCACTTTGACATTATTTTCTGAAAGATCTATTGCGTTTGCATAAAAAATGGAAAAAACAGCTCAATTACATAGTTTCTGAACAACAACAGCAGGTAGTTTCATGCATTTTCGAACAAAAATAAATTAAAACTTATGTCAGAAAGTTGCCCTTTTGGATTTGAGAACACCCTTAAAGCTCGCATATTTCCTCTATGACTGCACCTAGTCTTGTCTTCCCTCAAAAGCACTTTTCGACTTTGTCATTTTGTAACACAAAGTACAAGTTCAAAAAATACAAGTCACAGTTCAACATAAAACAAAATACAAAAAGTTGACGTCATTTGATTGAACAATAAGAAGATTTTAAAGAGGTTTTCAAACATTTGACCGGCTATGGTCAACTCCCAACGTCTGTTCTCTCTATACGTAACCAGAAAACTCGATTTGTCATTCACAAAGAGTGGGAATTGTAAATATCTAAGTTTTTTGGTTCTTCTGAAATTGTACTTTTCAGGTAAAAATCCCATTATCTCATAAAGTACTTGAGTGATTTTGATAACTGTTTTGGTGGTAGAGTATAAATATAAGATCATATGCGGCAGACAGTTAAATTTTTTTTAATTAGTTTCAGAATTTTTTTTTCTTCTGAAAAATGGAAAATTTCTGAAAAATTGCCATTGTTCTAAAATAAAAGGTTTTAGTCGCAGAAAAAACTCTCTGCCATAAGTCTTGAGCATAATCCATTGAATATGGATTCCAAATTTCACCGAAATCGGTCGGGAAGTTTCTCAGGAAGCGGGCCTTACAGCTCGCATATTTCCCATGGGATTACACCCAGTCTTGTCTTCCTTTAAAGTGAAAGATGTCTAAATAAATAATTTAGAAAATGCATAACGCATTTAAAAACCAATTTTTGGTATCAATAGTCGGAAAAATGTCCTAATTTGTTTGTATAGCCCTGTATGTGTAGATTTGTATGTGGGGCATTCTCACAATCTTTTGACTTTTATGTTCCTGAATAGTAATTTTTATTTTAATACATTTTTTGTGTGTTTTTTTATTTCATATACTGGGGAACATCCCATTGCATGATTCCATAACAATATTAACAAGACAAATAAGTATTGGACGATGTTGGGGGTCCAAATACCAGGAAAACTCCTTTACCGTTCCGATGCTGATTTTTAATTTTTCAGCTGTCTGTATAAAATTGTTTCAATAAAAGTAATTCGACGTAATTTTTTTCAGAAACTGGGACAAGTATTTTATATAAATGTGTAGCAAAAAATTAACCTGCACACATTTTTACTTTTGATACTATTTTTTGAATTCTGAACCTGGGTTTTTCATTTTTACCGTCCCTCTTACTAAACTTACACAGAAAATCACTTCAGATGCAGCCACAGAATTTTTTTTTATGTTTTTTCTCATGAAGAAGTATGCTAGAGAAAGAATGTCTAAAATTCTTTGACAGGAAATTTGCTGCAGAATTTAAATCAGCATTTAAATATCAATTTCAAGATCGTGGCTTTATAGGTATAGTCTTACCGTTCCCAAGATTTATTCCTGCACTTTTTGAGGTAAATTAAAAAAACAAACAAAATGATTTAATTCAATGTAAACAACTGTTTCTAAAAATAAATGAACATTGTGGCTATCACTTACTCTTAACATGATTTGCCTAAAATAGGTGGTAATTTTCCTTACCGTTCCATCCTTACCGTCCCTTTTTTTCCCATTTCGTCCTTTTTCTCCTATACCGTCCCCCTTTTTTACCTTACCGTCCCTTCTTTAACACCCCTTTAAAACAATGTTATACAAAAATTCTGTATTAAAAGTACTATATTGTTATTATTTCTCATTTGAATGTCCTGTGGGTACTATGCAAATTCATTATAAGTAAAAATTTAGAAGAAAATAAAAAGTTATAGTGGAAAAATGGTAAGGAAAATTAAACTCGCAAGTTTAACTTAAATCTCAGTTAAATAAAAAAATTTTTCGCTGCTGACCATTTTTTCTTTATTTTGAATCATTAAGGCAGTCGTCTATCAGATTAAAATGTTATTTTAGCAAGTTTAATTTCACCAGATTTTTATTCCCGAAAGTCAAAAGATTGTGATAATGCCCCATGTATACTGCATAGTATGCCAAAAATTAGCTGAATTAAACGCATAGAGCAGTTCAAAATTCCCATTCAGCAATTTTCGTCAATAAACAGAAATGTACTTGAGATCTTTTGTGTAGCTCTTGTATATGATCTATAGAATTTATACACACCAAGTAATCTCTCTATTCTAAAAAAAAGTAAGTACCGCTGTCACCGCCGCCGCCGCCGGTTTTGAATTTTTTTGCGACCGGAGGTCTTTCTTCGTTAATATTAAGAAAAATAATGCATACAAAAATATGAAAATCGGTAGTATTATACAGAAACGTTTGATAAACACGCTGATGCAGACAGTTTTCAAATCGAAGAATTATTTTAAGAAATATTTAGTGCTAAAGTTGGACAAAATCGTTCCACTAAAGAAGTTTTATAGGAGCAAAACTATTCATGAGAATTTAATCATTTTTAGATCATTTTATACGTTTGAAGTTCACGGTGTGCAGATTGTATTTCTTTTTTTAATTTGGCTAATTTTTTGAGGTTTTATTTCTATTTTAAATTCAAATTTTCAGCATTTCTAGAGATGTTATTTACAGATTTTAGAAAGTGATATTAATTTAAACTGTTGCCAACTGTATAAACAGCGGAAACAATAATGTTTGCTTCAAAAAAAAAAAAAAAAAAAAAAAAAAAAATTATGCGTGTAATAAATTAAAAATTTATTTACACGTGACTATTATAAACAGAAAAAAACATTTGGAATTAGAATTAAATAATTATGTACAAAAAGCAGAAACTTATTAAAAATTACGTCATAAAAACTATAATTACACGTGAATTTTAAGAGAGAAAGGAATTTGTAAAATAATAAATTTATTAACATGCGTTAGAAGTCTTAAATAGGAGAAATTACGTCATATTTACGTCACATTATAGTTATTACATAAAATGAACACAAAATAATATTGCAAAACGGTTTAAATTTAGAAATTGCGCTAGACATTTATTTGATATTTTGAGCGGATACTTTACAACTATTTTTCGTAGGAAAGCGCAAGTAATATTTCATTTCTAACACAAGTATTTTCACGTGAATATTAAAAAGAGAAAGAATAGTTTGGTCAAAATTACGTCAGATTAAAAACGATTAATTTAAAATGTCTCATTTAAAAGAACTTTCTTTTCGCATTGTTAAAAAATACCGGGAGACAAAGATTCTGTTTACTTAATTCCTTTTATATTAGCTTATTTTGAAATGTTGTTACACGTGTCTACGTCATCAAGCTATTTTTATTTCGACGTTTTATTTGTATTTTTATTAATGTTGTACTAATTTATTTGTTCTTTCGTTATTTAAAATAAAAATTATGTCAATTTGTATAATTTGGCGAGTGGTTTGGCGATTTATATAATTTGGCGAAATTAGTCGACGGGATAATCCAGTAGTACCGCAGCGGATTTGGCGTTAAAATTTCCCAATCAAAGACAAATGAATAGAAATCCGTTTATAGGGAGATCGCCACTGTTTTTTAAATTATAATTCAATCTTTCGAAATCTTTTTAAAGCCGATCAAATTAGCGTACTTTTAAAGTCTGCGGTATCTGAACGGGGGTTGACGAGCGTAGCTCGTAGGGGGCAGAGCCCCCTAGTATCTAAAAAAAAAAAATAAATAAATAAACAAACAATACAAACCAATTAAATTTTAAAACGCGTATCACAATTGAAAGCGCACTTCCAGCAATTATCCTTCATAGGCAGTACTGTAACCAAAATACTTTTGTGTGTCTCTATAAATGAACGATAAATTATATACACACCAGATTCTACAGTAAGCGACTTGTAGTAATACACCTCAGTGATACTACTGGGTACTGGGGTAATTTAATTAAAATGATTTTTATTTATTGATTTAAAATTTTTAATTTTTTCGTGATGGTTAACCATATTGTTTGTAAAGAAAATCACATGATAAAACTTCTCGCATTTTTTTAAAAACTCAAAATTAAAAATTTATTAAAAATATGGGGTAATTTAAAATCGTTATAACTCGAAATATTATTTGAAGAATTTCAAATTTTTTTCATTTAAATAAACATAAATATATAAGTTTTAATTTTGATTCAGCATTTTTAAAAATATCAATTTAAATAAAAAAAAATATTTAAAGTAAAAATTTAAATACAAATGGTGTAACTTAAAAAATATATATATCATATTTTCAAAAGTAAATATTTTTTTGTAAATTTGCTAAATCAAAATTAAAGTAAAACAATTGAAAAAGACTTGTTCCATGTTTGAACCATTTACTTTAACGGTTCTTTACTTATAACAATTTAAATACGTGAAAAGGTGAAAAACCCTTTACGAAGAAAAACGTATTTTTACAAGAAGTCGTTTCTATGATAACCATTGCTTGAAAGCTGGATTTTGAAAACAAACCAAAACGAAAAAATGAATATTTCCTATTCTAATTCAGATAGAAACATGGTTTAAACGCCATTTTAAGCTGAAAAAAACAGAGAACATTTTGATGCAATAAATGTTTTTTAGAAAATTTGAAGATTTTAGTGTCTCGGACCTTCTTAAATTTCAATCTGTTTAAAATAGTGTAATATCACTAAAACACACCGCAAATCATTTTTTTTACCATAGGCCGTAATGTAATGGAAATTTTTAGAATGTCCATGTTAATGAACCGGAAATGCTACACACTTCATTCATAATACCGGACATGCCATAGTAAACCTTAATAACATGTATGAATTGCATGACAATCTGTATTTACGCAATTTAGAGCGCAGACAGACGGAAAGACAGGCAAACCGAATTCATAAACACTTCTCAAATATGTTGGAAAGTGTTAAAAAGAGAGAGAAAAACATTTGATCCAGCTTTAACGTCAGCTTGAAGCTTGAACATTTAATTACAAATTAATGCAGTGCATCACTACGTACTAGCTAAAATTTTAGCTACTTTTTAAATTGTATGAATAAAATTTTCGAGCTTCTTTAACCCTTTGAGGGGCGCTGTTTGCAGTCTGCAAACGGTTAATTTTAATGCTGAAATTAACAGAGACCAGAAAAATTTTAGAACATTTTCGATCTCATAATATACGTGTGGTTGGGAGGGGAGGGGGGGAGGGGAAGCTTTTGATTACTTTCAAATAATTTTTTTCTTAAATTGCGGCGTGAATTAAATATTTCAACATTTTTAGAGCAGAAATGTCTTGCCCCTGAAAGGCTTAAGAATTATATCATTATTAGAGATAACAAATTATTGAATTTTAAATTTCGAGTGTATTTTCCTTGGATTACTCAGTATGTGAACACATTGTAAGCTGAGTTAATAGCAGTTAAAGCTATTCATATTTCAATAAAGGCTATTTTAATACAGCTTTCAAAATAGCAATTAAAACCGACAACTGGAAACATAAAAAGATTTCGTTCTGTCAAGAATCGTGTTGCGTTAACCGGATTAAAAATAAAAGAACAATCAAACAACTTCGAATCCATTTACTAGATCGTATCTTTAAATGAAGAAAACACACAAAAAAGGACTGTGGAATTAAATAAAATGATAGCAAAAAATCTAATGAAGAAGAAGAAAAAAAAATAAATAAAAAGAAAACGGACAAGAAGTGATACGGCGAGATTAGTCATTAAAGTTTTCCTTCTGTCTTTGACAACATTCTGTTTTTCTTTTAACTTTGCTAGTGGATTTTTCCCTCAACATTTTATTATAATGTGTTTCTGTACTTCTTAAACATTAATTTTTTTCTTTGGATAACTCTATTGGCATGTAGATATATTTTAAATATCTTGATAGTAAACTATAAAAAAGGCAAATATTTCTTAATCTATAAAAATATAATGTAAGGCAAATGCACGTGATAGTGGGCCACGTACCAGTAGTGGACCACTAATTTTTAAAGTTTAAAAACAAATCCAATATGTGTTTCTGAAAAACGACTGAAATAAATCTGATTGAGTAATATCCTTAAGTGTTAACTTTCCATAAACTGTTTGGAATATATTCTTTTTTCTGCTGGTACATTTGATTATTTTCCAGAGTGTCTTCAAGAACAGATTTTTTGGCAAATTCTTAGAGATTTCATTAAGAGATAAGCAAGTTTTTTTAAACATTGTTTCTATAATATTATGTTTTTTTTTTAAATTAAACTGTTGTTGATGTATTTTAATACACTGTAAATAGTTTGTTAGATAAGACGAAAATTTAACCCTTAAATGCCGGGTGTTGCTTTTCGGCAACATACCCAATTTAGGCTCTAAAATACTATTAGAATAATATTGAAGTTATAATGCCTAATGCTGCTAATAAAATACATTCTGAAAATATTATTAAATCGATTTTTAACATGTAGATGGCAACACTTGTGCTGTTTAAGAATAAAGACAGATTTACTTTTGCTAATTGTTCTTTTTGTTTTGTTTGGAAGCTTGCGAAATACCCTATTTTGTTCCGCAGTGAGCAAGTAAAATTTATTTCTTATTATAGTTCCTAAAATTCTTGTGTGTTTAATGTTATAGAATTTTATCAAGGAAAATTATTTTTTTAATTAAAGACCAGTGTTGCCGATTAGTAATAAACTGTTTTTTAGCCGTAAACCATACTTAAAACAAAATATGATTTTTTAAAATATTTTTCCCATAATTTATTTAAAAAGTGAAAGCCGAAAAACATTATTACAATGGTTTTTGAAAAATCAGGCATTTAAGGGTTAAAAGATTTATGCATCAGAAATTTATTAAGCCCATTACTGGAACACAGAAGAAGGTCGCATTTTTTATTTTTCATTTTTTCAGAAGAATATATTTCGAAGCTTTGAAAGTTTATTCTAATACAAGAAGGCTATGAAAGATTAAAAAATATATATAAGGGTCGCTCAAATGAAAGTGGTAGTGCTGTAATAACTTCGCCATTTGAAGAGAAAGATAACTGCGCGTGCTCTTATGGAAGGCGCAGAGTGTTGGGTATACATGCGTTTTCGTCAGATCCCGCCATATGCGTGTGTGATAGCGTGGGAGCACGTTAGAAGGCTCGTTCGCACCATGGATGCCTCCAAACGGTGTCAACGCGCGGTCATACAAATTTTAACAGCGGAAAATGTGAGTGCTAGCGAAATCTATCGTCGAATGCAAAATGTGTATGGCGCGGAATTTATGTCACACAGATCGGTATTCCGATGGTGTAGAGATTTTCGTAGTGGAAGAAGCAGAACTGACGACAGGTCACGACCTGGTCAAGCGTATTTGGTCTTTTTCCACTACTAAAATGCTTACACAATCTAAAAATATTTAAAATAATAAAATTTTAACATATAACACATCATTAAATAGAGTTTAAATCAATTTTTCGGTTTAACCCTTTCCGGCGCGGAGTAGTTCTGTTTGTAAAATGATGAAATGGTTGACTGACACTGGAATTTACCAACGAATTTATAAAAAATAGAAATTAGCGTATTCTACCGCACTTTATAAAAGGCTAATTCCATGAGTACTTGTAGTGTAAGTCACATGCTACGATTTTTGGCTACCAGTATTTTTGATCGGAAAATTTTGACATATTTTATCGGAGATATTTCATTAATTGAATAAGGCGAAGCAAACTTTGCGAAAATAAGGGTGGTCAAGAAGCATATCAGTTATCAACTATGACTTACACTACGGAAACCCATGAAACTAGCCAAAAGCAAAATTTGAATTATATATTCCCGATGCCAGTACTCCTAAAATTAGCTGTCCTTTTTTGTGGACTCCACCTACTAAAGGGTTAAAAATTTTCTACATCAACGTTTATCATGAATTTCTCTATAAAACTACCAGTTTCTGTGTTCTCAGATGAAGTAGTTTTTTATAATATGAGCCGAAAAAGTGAAAATGTCTCAATAAATTCAATTACTGCAGCTGCATTAGCTATAATTTTTTAGAATGCAAAGAAAATTTATTCTGTAAATCATTTTCAAGCAAAGACCGCACTTAGTTAATAAAAAACTCTCTTTCACCGTGTTTCTTCGACTTATACTTTTAAGGAAATGAATCCATAACTTACACGGTAATTATTTTTCTCTTGGCAACATTGCATAATTCGGACACGTTATTGTTCATTGACGACTGTTAACCGAATAACGTATATATAATTAGAAGCGTACAATTAATTTTAAACGACGCACGGTGATTTACCGATTCTAGCTGGCCAAAATTATTTTTGGCATCAGTATAGTCGCATCGCCATGAAATAGAAAAATGTTATTGATATTCTCTATTGAATGTTAGGTATTGTAAAATGTAGCGTGTAGCAGTCATAATTTCGTTACAGGGACATTCAAAAGTATTTCATTATATTACGGCCTATGGGGAAAAATCGTTTGTGGTGGTTTTTAATGGTGTTTCATAATTTAAAATACTTTGAAATTTATATACATATCTATGAAGTGCACTACAAGATGATTGCTATAGAATATGGTATGGGTAGTATTTAACGATCATTTACAGGGACACTAAAAATAATTATGTTACATTACAGTCTATGGAGAAAAATTGTTTGGGGTATATTTTGTTCATGTTACACTTTTTCAAAAGTATTTAAATTGATATATATCTCCGAGGTGCTCTATAAGATGCTTACTATTGTACTTAGATGCTTACTATGTGCCATTCATCTTTCATATACAGGGGCACACAAAATAAATCAGTTTTATTTTTCACTGTATGAACAATAATTGATGGAAGTGCGTTTTCAGTTGTGGAACAGCGTTTTAAATTATAAAAATTCCATACTATTTAGTGTGTATAAATTCTATAAATCATATACAGGGCTGCACAAAACATCTGAAGTATATCACCGCTTATTGCCGGAAATTGCTAACGAGGAATTTTCAACTGTGCTATGCGTTCACTAACTGTTCTACATTTTAGAATATTGTGAATTATATGATTAATCTATAGTTCATATACAGGAATGTACAAAATTTCAGCTATTTTTTCGACTTTGGTTGAAATTTTGTTTTCAAACGTCTTACATGTTTTACAAACTATTACTTAGACATCGTTTTTCACGTTATTAAACTATGAAGTTTTATTATAGTAGTCCGGACGCGTTGAAAAAAGTTCCATAATCTGACTGATGCATGATTTTACGTTCTTCTTGGTAATTTTAATAATACTTTCTTAACGGTATGGAAGCTAATGTGATAAAACTACTTTTGTATTATTATAACAAATCCTAAATTTTCTTTTCTAAAATTTAAGGTACGAGACAAACATTCGACAGTTTTAATGAAAATTGCTGTGTTGCATATTCTGTTGTATATTTATATTTATCTTTGCACAGAGGAACGTTATGTAAAGAATGGGAATCATAAGATATCATGAGAAAATGCCTACATTATGTTTTGCATTGTATCAATCTGAATTTAGAGAATTTGTCTGGATCAATTTTGTAGCCACTCAAAATTTGCAGCCAAGTACAATAATATATTTAAAATCATTTTGTCCTGATATATCTACATACAACTGGCAATTTTTGTCAAAATTTGGTCATAAATTTGAATATTTCGCTCTTGCAAAACATCATGTGCTCTTCATTGTAATTTTCCTCTATAAACAAAATATTTTCAACCAAATTTACATTTTCGTTAAATTTTAAATCTTGTTGCCGTTGCATAATGGTGCAAAAGTTTATTTATGTGGCTAACTTAAATCCTGTTGTCTTTGATAAAAAGAGAATGGTTCTTGAACTAAAATGTCAAAAAAACTTATTTAGACTTAATAAGATAAAAACAGTTCTAAAAACTGGGGAGAGGGGGCACCTAGGGGCAGGCAAATTAAATTGGAACGAAATCGTAATAATCTAAACTATTTAATCATATCAAAAATTGAGCTTAATCGTGTTTTATCATATAACGTTTTGTATATTAAAACTGAAAAATTGTAAAAAAAAATACAGAGTTTTTTGCGACATTAAATATGAAATAACAGCTGATATGTGCAAACTTTATGCACATAAATCCGATAAAATAATGTCCATATTTTGTTTGGAAGCGTCCATAATTGAGCAGTATATTTTATTCCACTTCAAGTAATAGATTAAAGAGCAATGCTCAAATTGATTGATTTATTCCCAACTAAGAAGCACTAACTTTGCGCTAGTCTATGGACCATGCAATTATATTTAAATCAAAACCAATAGCAGGGTACAACGCCCTAACTATTGAGCAATAACAAGCAAAAAATAAATTACTTTAGGATAAACTTTTAAAAATCGACTTTTGGCTAGCTAGAATCGGTAAATCACCCACCGTGCGACGTGTGTACAGACGATGTTTATTGTATTTTGCTACTTGAAATACGATGTCAATAGAAAAGCGCAATTTTATCATAGTCTTGTTTCAACTGGTGCTTCAAGGGTAATGCATCGTAGTTTCTTTTTATCTTATAGATTTTCCATTGCACCACACTACATAGTTCAAACATACTATAGCTTATAAACTGTTATTCGGACATTATGTTGTTCAGTACATTCGGACACGTTGTTGTTTATTGACGGCTGTTCACTGAATAACGCATATAATTGGAAGCCTACAATTATTTTTAAACGACATGTGTACAAACGATGTTTATTGTACTTTACTACTTGAAATACGATGTCAATAAAAAACCTAATCTGTCATAGCCTTGTTTCGACTGATGCTTCAACGGTAATGCATCGTAGTTTCTTTTTTTATATTTTTCACTGGGCCGCATTACATAGTTCAAACATATTATAGTTTATAAGATGTTGTTATGTACATTCGGGCTCATTATTGTTTATTGACGACTGTTCACTGAATAACGTAGGGGAGATGGGGGCACATGTGAACAGGGGGCAGATGTGAACATCACAGTTTTTGAATAGTTATTATAAGTTTTTTTATTTGAAAAAAATTACCAAAGATGGCAGCAAGTGTAGACATATGATAAAAATTTTTTGAAGCTTTTTGACATTTTGTTTGTCTTCAGTAGCCAAAACACTGTTTGTAGATGTCAAATGTAAAATGTCGGTTTCAACTTTGGTAAGTGATAAAGTTTATTTATTTAGTTAGTTATTCGAATTTTAATGTTTTAACATATACTATGACTACTATTGAATATTTTGGATAAAGTTGTTTTGTTCCCTAAAATTGATAAATGTTAATTATTTATCAATTTAACTCTAGCAGCCATGCGGGGCACTTGTGAACAGACTAGTTGGGGCAGATATGAACAGTTCACAAAAATCAAAAACTTTCTCTGTTGGGCGAATAGAAAGAATTGATAATGATAAAATGTATGTTAAATTCCTGAGAAAGAATCTCAGATCCAATTCATATAATTTCCCTGAAATAGTAGACATTTCTGTCATACAAAAAAGTGATATTGTATTGAAACTTCCACTTCCACATTTGTCAGGAAGTACAAAAAGAGCAAAAAGCTCATTTGAGTTCAATTAAAATTTAAATAAATTCAATGTTTTCTAAAATGCAATAAGTGTTATGTACTATTTTAGTAAACGGTTTAAAACAATATTTTTTATGCATTGTTAATACAAAGAGTATTATCACAAATAATTTCGTAATTTTTTTATTCTTTTCATTTGTCTCAAACTTGCAGTGATGGCTTACTTCCATCTTTCAAACAACAGCTATGAATAGGATAATTTGAATTGGGATGGATATCAGTAACTTTTTTAAAATGTAAAATTTTCAAATTGATAACTAATATAATTCTTGGGTATGGTGTCAGAACAGCTTTATATATATTTAGTTTCATTTTAAAATCTTTTGTTATATCACTCATAAACTAGACAAAAAAAATTTCTTTTTCTTTATGGTGAATTCAACTGATAATATAAGTAATGGTTATGATAACAAATTAATAACAAGAGAAAAACCATGTCAAAGGATATTTTTTCCTTGTGTTCACATGTGCCCCACGAGTGTTCACAACTACCCCGCTCATGGGGCACATGTGAACAATTATTTGAATTTATAAAACTATTAAAAAATGTAAGAAAAACTGTACAGGTGATTTTTAAAAAATTACCATGTGTAAAAGAAAGTTCTGTTTACTATACTGACTAGTTTTTATTTATAAGAATTAATCCAATTATGAGAAAAAGCTATATTTATGCGAACTGTTCACATGTGCCCCCATCTCCCCTATATAATTAAAAGTTTACAATTACTTTTAAAAGACATGTGTACCGACGATGTTTATTGTACTTTACTATTTGAAATACGATGTCAATAAAAAAAGTCTAATTTGTCATAGTCTTGTTTCTACTGATGCTTCAACGGTAATGCATCATAGTTTCTTTTTTTATCTCATGGATATTCCACTGGGCCACATTACATAATTAAGATATATTATAGTTTATAAACTATTGTTCGTTCATTATGTAGTTTGAATTGTTGTTCGGTACATTCGGACACATTATTGTTTATTGACGACTGTTCACTGAATAACGTATATAATTAGAAGCCTACAATTATTTTTAAACGGCATGCGTACAGACGATGTTTATTGTACTTTACTACTTGAAATACGATGTCAATAAAAAAGTCTAATTTGTCATAGTCTTGTTTCAACTGATGCTTCAATGGTAATGCGTGTTAGTTTCTTTTTTTATTTCATAGATTTTCCGCTGAGTCACATTACATAGTTCAAACATATTATAATTTATAAACTGATGCTCGATACATTCGGACACATTATTGTTTATTGACGACTGTTCATCAAATAACGTACATATAATTAGAAGCCTGCAGTTATTTTTAAACGACATATGTACAGATGATGTATTGTACTTTATTACTGGAAACACCATGTCAATAACAAAGTCTAATTTGCTATAGTTTTGTTTCTACTGATGCTTCAACGGTAATGTATCGTAGTTTCTTTTTTTATGTCATAGATTTTCCACTGGGCCACATTACATAATTCAAACATATTATAGTTTATAAACTGCTGTTCTCTAAGTAATACGCATAAATTTAAATTCCATAATTATTTTTTTCACGACCAACTATTTTAAAACAGCATTTATTATACCTTATTTCTTGAAATATTGAGCGCCCTTTTGATTAAGACCTTAAACCATTTGTCATTGTGTTATTTTGACTGATTCTTCAAAAGAAGCGACATCTGAAATAATTGATAACTGCAGCAAACACGACAAAATACAACTAAGTATGATTATCACCATCATTTACTGGCGTGAATCACTCGCTTTTATGTCGTACATCGTTTAACATATTCACGAAAAATCGAAAACCCCCTCATTAAACAACCTTTAACAAGGTTTGTTAAAGGTTGAGAGAGGCCTTCAACAAAGCCAGAAGGCCGTCTGCTATTGAATTTGGGTAAAAGTGTATAATGAGAGCGAACTCAGGGAGAAACTCAGTCATTAAGTCCAACTAGAAGAGAAAAAAGAAGGAAAAAAAACAGCTCGACTCCACAATTCGAGTATATCATTTCAACAAAACGATCCCTTTTTTTTGTATGTGAATTTCTGTCATTCAAGGTCGCCATCTTATTTGTAATCGGAAGCTGAGAACAACTGTTTTTATGAAGATTAGGAGGTTAAGAATGTATTTACGAATGAAGATGTTAGTTTTCTAAGACAGTATTAATGAGAAACGTAGTATCGGGGTGAGGGGTGGGACATTGAGACGCCGGACAATAGAGGGACGCGACTGTGTGTCGCGACACATGTAAATGGTTTACCCAGTACGAGGCTAATCAATTCTTATTTGTAGAAATTATAAGTTAGTTTTAATAATAAGGTCATTTTTTTTCATTAAACTAGAAGAAATAATTATTGTATTTAAAGCTTTTTGAACAAAAAGAAATGAATAACATTAAGAAGAAAGTAATTATTTTGTCATTGGAATTATTAACTCATTCATTCAATTAAAGGGAATAAATACAGGGCTTTTTATCCAATAAATTTTCATAATTGATAAATTAACTTACAAGTTGCGGATTTTATTATTCAATAATTTAACGTGACAGCGCATTTAAAATTAATCTTAGTATAAAACTATATTGCAAAATAATTGGGAAAAAAAGTAGCCGTGCAGAGCTAATCAATTTTGGTTTGCAAAAATATTAATTGCTTTTAATAAGCGACTTTTTCTTTGAAATAAGTCAAAATAATTGTTGCAATTATATCTTTTGACAAAAAAGAAATTAATAATAATAAAGCAAGAAGTCTTTTGAAGAAATAAAATGGCTTACTTCATTAAGGCGACATTGGACGTTCAAAAACATTTTCTACAGTTTTTGCTCAATTGTTTTGAAATTTAATACACATATAATTTGTGCAATAATTAAGAAAATTTCTTAATTCATTTAAAAATATTAATATGAAATTGAGTAATTAATTAATAATATGCTAATTAGTGATAGAAATTAAAAATGCTCCAGGTGCATTAAATTTTGCCTCAGAAACTTATAATTTTTTTAAAGGGTGCTTTATGATATTATATCAAAAATTGGTATACATTTTAAAATTATACTTACAAGGGAACCACTTTTGGTGTTGCTCGCATCTAGCATTGCGACCTGGTGCATTTTAAAGCCCTATATTATGAAGTTTGAGAATCGATAAAATTTTTCTGTTAAAATAATATTTCTTGATTATACAGCAGCATAACTTTCTGAAAATGCAATTTTCGAGACCACTTATCGAACTGTTAACATTGAATTTTTTTTAAAGAAAAACATTAAAAAATAAAAATTAGTTAATAATAAGTACAAAATATTGAAAAAAGTTTGAAAATTCCTTCAAAAACCCACGAATTTGAATTTGAAAAATTGCAATTTTATATTCATATTTTTGGCGGGGAAACAGTTAGCGTTTATTTTCAAAAGTAGAGCTTTCCGGTAACCCTAGCCAAATGTCATAGCTGAATTTGTAATAGCTAGAAATTGCTATTTCGCCACAGTAATTTTTCTAAATTGTGTAAAAATATTAATTTACTTTATGATTACTTTTATTGAGGGACCATTTAATACAGCAACATTTCATTTTAAACATTCGAAATTTTATTTCATTCGATTTCAAAAGAAAATAGTTTGGTTATTTTGTATTTCACTAAAAAATAGTTTTCAATGATCTTCGAAGCTTTTATAGAATTATATTTATTACTTATATATTTATCGTCTGCATAGAAAAAAAATAAAAACCTAATATTTGTTTCTTATCAATTATAAAAAAAAAAAAAAAAAAAAAAAAAAAAAAAAATCGCAATCTGATATAATTCTAGTAAAATGTTCTGTACATTTTCTCTTTGGATAAAGCCGGAGGAAAAATTGTAGCGCCATATTTGGCGACTTAACTCACTTTTGGCGTAAAATAAACAAATAAATATGTAATAATAAAAAATTAAAAGTATAAAAAAGTATATAAAATATTTTAACAGAGAAATTTTTTCGGTTCTCCAACTTTTATGTATAGGGCTACAAAACGCACCAGGTCTCGATGCTAGGTGCGAGCAACACCAAAAGTGGTTCCGTTGTAAGTACCTTGGCAGAAAAAAATTATAAACATATAATATTGATCATTTCGGATAAAATTCAATGATAAAATATTACTTTTTTTTAACCCTATATGCAATACCCATATTAATAGCAAGTTTTGTTATAAAGTATATCAACAACAATATTACCAAGTATTTTGAAAATTGGTATAAAGTTAAGACGCATGGAGCATTTTGAACTTACTAAGTCGGCGAAAATTCTCATTTTGAGAAAAACTGGATTTAAAGTTTTATTTTAAGTGTAGATTAACGATTGTTTACGTTAGAAAAACAGCTGTATCTCTGCAAAAAATTGTCGGATTTGAATAATTTTTTTTTATTTGAAAGTAGAAGATTGCCGGAACATTTTTTTTCCAAAAAACAAAAAATTGATTTTTTAAATGTTTTTTTGCTATTTTGAACGTCCACTGTCGCCTTAAACCAGGTTTATAGCTTCTTTTGATAAAAGTTTCTTCAATTAATGAATTAATTCGTCAGTTGTGTAATTTTTTAACGATCTTAACATGAGTGTGTAATAAAAATTAATTTGGACATAACTTGTAATATTCTAAAATAAACTAATTTTAAAACTAACAAATCCTTATTTACAAAAATTGTAATTTATTTTGTAAAGTTTCATTATATTGCTTTGTCAGACCATGGCTAACTTGGAATCACAAATAATTTCAATATTCTAACTTATTGAAATCTAATAAAATGCCTTTGATTCAAATTCTAAACCTGAGAGCAGTCAAATTCAAACAAATATATTACGAATTAAAATTTGATTAAAATTAATCTTGACTTAACTTGTATTATTCAAAAATAATTAATTTCCAAACTGATAAATTCTTGTTTACAGGAAAAAATCGGGAGAACCAATCAATCAGACATTCAATGCTCAAAAACTAAAATAAATAAATAAATAAATAAATAAATAATAAATAAAATAAAAAATCGGTGAAAAAACCGCAACTGGGTAGCAAATTTGCCGTCTATTCCTTGCGTTATGAAATTCCCCCATTTTCAAGATAGACATTTTCTGTTATTCAAGAAGGGAAATTTCTGTTTTTAGAAATAAACTTGACCAAAGCGAAGTATTAAAAAAAATCTAAATAATAATTACTATCACAGATGCATGTTTACACGGAACAGGTAATTGTATTGAATATTAGAACACCAAAGAAATTCAGATAAACTTGTCAGTGATATCTCCTCATCTGCTTTTCTCTCTTCAGCTTGGAAATTACTTCTGTAATTCTTTTCCCCTCTTTTCTTGTGTCTTCCAGTTTAAATATATATATTAAAAAAAAGTTTTTATTTTTTTTCTTGGATTTTCTCTTTTTAATTTTTATTTATTTATTTTAATTATTATTATTTTTTTCAATTTCCGTTATTCTTTTCTTTTCTGTTAATTTTTTCTTTCATTTTGGCAACACTTTCCTTTTTTACGTGTGCTCTTCTATGATAGGTATTTTCCTTTCAGCTAGCGCCACCTGTCGCATTCTTTGTAAGTTCTTCTCTCTTCCTTTCTGTTCATTTGCTTTCGGACACTTGTTTACTTGGATTCATGTTTTCCATGCTTTGGATGATGATGGGCTGTTAAAATTTCCATCCCGAAACACGTCCTGTGTGTTATTTTGTATTTTATGGTGTTTTTAACAAAGTTTTACTATTGTAACAAATTTTTAATTAATATGTTTATTACTTTTTTATTCAATATTCTTTAAAGTTTTAAATCATTGGTATTTCTATGAATTAAAATAATCATTAGTGGTTAGTAGAAACTTAATACTGAATTTAAATAGCCAATAAAGCTTAATTTAAAGAGAAATGAGCTGCATGCTAAAACAATTAAATGTTATCCTAATATATAAAATATTGGCCCAATGAACCAATCTGTTTTCAATTTTTAAAAGGAAAATATAGATTTCCAATGCTGTGGATCGCGTAACATACTTTAATAAAAGTTTAATAAGAGTATTAATATTTTATTTTTAGCATATCATGAATATGTTTAGGAAAAAAATGAGTCCTTTAAAGGACCCTTCACAAAATTGTTCATGTAAAAACAGGACCCTTCATAAAATTATTCATCTCAAAATAGAACCCTTCACAAAATTATTCATCTCAAAACAGGACCCTTTACATAATTATTCATCTCACAACAGGACCCTTCGCAAAACGTTTCACCTAAAAACAAGACCCTTCACAAAACTTTTCATCTAAAAACAGGACCCTTCACAAAAATCTTTGTCTTAAAAATAGGCTTTTCACAAAATTTTTCCATTTCTAAATTGAACATTTTACAATCTTAATCATTTAAAAGTAAAATCTGAGCTATCACTTTTACACATATAATAAAAATGTATCTAAATTTACTTACATAAGCTTTTCAAAAATGTATAAACAAGAACCTGAATATAACGATAATTTCAAATTCACAATTAAGACTAGAATTTTCACAAATGTAAAAATCTGTTCACAACATCACAAAAACAGGACTCTGGAAGTAAAGTCTACACCAGAGTTGGACAAATTTGTAATCTCAATTATAAGCAGTGTAATTACAGGTAAAATGCATGTAATTGATTATAGTTACACACATTCAAACACAGAAATTTTATCAAATAATGCGATGGAGGCTGTTTTGGTTACAATGCTACAGGATTATTTTACGGCATGTAATTTTAACTATTAATTAATTACATACAATTAAACTATAATTACATTGCAGATAATTGGAATTACAAATTTGACCAACTGTGGTCTGAACAGATTCCTGCATATACAAAAAACAGACTTTGAATTGTTTTACTATACCAGTTAGTAAGTAGGAAAATATAAGTACAGAGAATAAAGCAGATAAGTAAAAAATAAGAAATATGATAAAATATTTGGATCTGACAGATATGAAATATTTAGTAATTCTTTTATTGTCTATGTATGTTTTCCGATTTTATGACATGTTTCTATGGGCATCAGACGATATTTACCATGACGTATTTAACCTCTTCAGGAACGATTTTTTTATGGTGAGGAAAATAGACTTATTTTTATTTATTTTTTTACGATTCATTCATTTTATATTAATAAGAATTTAAAAAGAAGAAAAAGGGGGGTGGGGAGCAATAAAAATTCACACACACACACAAACGTCCACATTTGTGCCCGCTGAGCGTTAATGGTAAATTATGAGTGAAATGGTTTCTTATAAAATAAGAAACTAGCATTAAATTTCTTTCTTACATTTCTACAAATGATTAAAACCTATTATATCTAATATATCTGATATTATTACTTTCTTCTATCTTCAATAGAAGAAAGTATTGTAATCGAATTTTTTTTCGACTTCCGGTTTTCGACGGATTTACACGTTTTAGAGGTCAAATATCCCAAAAACATGTTTATAGAAAATGTCTGTCTGTCCGTGTGTACGTCTGTCTGTCGCCATTGTACCATCAAAAAGTGTATGAAGTTATGCATAGAATTGAACCAAATTTTTATTTTAAGATTTGGCTATGGCAAGCAGATTCTCCTTGAATTTGGAAAAAAATCGCCGGTAGGGGGCACTGTAATAGCAATTTTTGTGCGATTTTGAATATTGTACCATCCAAAATTGTATGAAGTTATGCATGGAATTGAACCAAATTTTTATTTCAAGTTTTTGGATATGGCAAGTAGATCCTCCCTGAATTTGGAAAAACTTCGCCGGTAGGGGCGCTGTAACAGCGATTTTTGTGCGATTTTGAATATTGTACCATCCAAAAGTGTACGAAGTTATGCGTAGAATTGAACCAAATTTTTATTTTAAGTTTTTGGCTATGGCAAGCTGATCCTCCCTCAATTCGGAAAAAATTCGCAAATAGGGGGCTCTGTAATAGCGATTTTTGTGCGATTTTGAATATTGTACCATCCAAAAGTGTATGAAGTTATGCATAGAATTGAACCAAATTTTTATTTTAAGTTTTAGGATATGACAAGTAGGTCCTCTCTGAATTTGGAAAAAAATCGCTGGTATGGAGCGCTGTAACAGCGATTTTTGTGCGATTTTGAATATTGTACCATCTACAAGTGCATGAATTTATGCATAGAATTGAACAAAATTTTTATTTTCAGTTTTTGGTTATGGCAAGCAGATCCTCTCTGAATTTGGAAAAAAATCGCCGGTAGGGGGCGCTGTAATAGCAATTTTTGTTCGATTTTGAATATTGTACCATCCAAAAGTGTATGAAGTTATGCATAGAATTGAACCAATTTTTTATTTTAAGTTTTCGGCTATGACAAGCAGATCCTCCTTGAATTTGGAAAACATTCGCCGGTAGGGGGCGCTGTAATAGCAATTTTTGTGCGATTTTGAATATTGTACCACCCAAAAGTGTATGAAGTTATGCATAGAATTGAACCAAATTGTTATTTTAAGTTTTTGGCTATAACAAGCAGATCCTGCCTGAATTAGGAAAAAATACGCCGGTAGGGGGCGCTGTAATAGCAATTTTTGTGGAGATTTTGAATATTGTACCATCCAATAGTTTATGAAGTTATGCATAGAATTGAACCAAATGTTTTGTGTTTGTTTTTGGTCATGGCTCGAAGGTCTTTCCTGAATTTGGAAAAATTCCGCCGGAAGGGGGCGCTATAATTGCGATGTCTGTACCGTTTTCATTATTGTACCATCGAAATGTGTATGAATTTATGCATAGAATTGAACCAAATTTTTTGTGTACGTTTCTGGCTATGGCAAACAAGTCCTCCCTGAATTTGAAAAAAATCTGCCGGAAGGGGGCGCTATAATAGCGATGTTTGTGACATTTTCTTTATTGTACAATCGAAAATGTAGAAAATTATGCATACAATTGAACCAAATTTTTTGTGCATGTTTTGTGTTTTGTCCAGCAGGTTCTACTTGAATTTGGAAATATCGCGCGGTAAAGGGGCTCTGTGATAGCGATTTTTGTATACTTTTCTTGATTTTTCGTAGTTCTATTGTCCATCGGCGGCTCGTGCAAAGGCGGCAACTCACTTCCTGCTAAGCCAGCTATTCGCAAACATCTGATAACAACAGAATAAGGAAAAACTATTAATATTAACAAATATCATGTTATAGATTAACTCGTTTTTAGTTCATTTAAATGACTGAAACAAAAATGTAAGATGAAAATCAAAGTTGGTGTAGTATTGAACTAATAATATTGAAGTATTAACATGTGTAACTAGTTTTTGAAATATTAATATGTATAAGATAGAAGAAAGCTTTGGGATTGGCACATCCAACTAGTTTTTATCAAATATTAACGGTTTGTTCAAATAATTGAACAACACTTACTGCCAAAAAATTGCTTCATGCTTTTTTTATATCTCTAACTGTACATCAGTGCAGCCAAACCATAAAATTTTTGCTTCTTTTGTTGAGGGAATCTGTAGTGAATAAGTTATTATCAAATTTTTGTTCTTTTTAGTATTGTCAGTAATTATAATTATATATATAAAAAAAAAAAAAAAAAACTAAACGTCCACATATGTAGCTAAGTTCGTGAAAGGTTAAAACAAAAATAGCTGACCCGTATATAAACCATGATAAAATTTCAAATTTCAAATACAATGAAATGAATGAACTTTTCTTGCTGCAAAATAAAATTCAATAATATTTCAATTTTTGGTGCATGTAGATATATTCTTTTAATTTGTCCCAACCAGTGAGACCACTTTTTTAATACTTTTGTCAGTATTTATTCTATTTACCTAACAGATTCATATTGCTATAAATAAATTAAAAAAAATTCTGTAGCAGAAATTCAATACTGCATTTGAGCAGACACTGGACTCTTAAATAACATTTTTTTAATTATATGATAAATATTTTAAACATATGCTAATAATTGAAAAATAGTACAAGATACGATCAATTACACCCCTGAAAAGAAAAATGCAGTTTTTTAACGAGGCAAGATTGTGCAACACCGTTCATATTAATATTTTTGTCATGTTCCAAACTAGAATTCTAATTGTTTTACTACACCAATTAGTAAGAAATATTCTCAAGAAGAAAAAGCAAAGCAGACAAATAAAAAAGAAGAAATGTCAAAATATTTGGACCTCCTGTCTGATATGAAATTTAATATTTCTTTTATTGCTATTGTGTGTTATCCGGTTTCATCACCTTATATTTATACGGACATCAGACGATATTTCTCACGACCTGTGTCAAAAAGAAAATGGCTAAACCGTGTTCCATTGCAACTGATAAGACTTGAAGTGACTCAGCTGACGCCGACAGTATATAACATATTTCTTTTTATTCTACAATTTTTTTCCAGCATCTTAAGTGAAATTTCATGTTGCATGGAGAATTATTCTCTTGCTTGATTTCTCATCCATCATTTTAGTATCTTTTTTTGGCAATGGACGACGGTGGGACATTATGCAAATACAAAGCAATGGCGTCACGCTTCGTGAAATGATACTTGGCGAAGAGAAACAAATTAGACGAAATTTTATCCTATCGAGGTTCAATCGCTAATTCAGAAGACATGGAGTCTGTTTTCTAAGGTAAAAGGACGTAGATGCCTTTGTCTTGATTTTTAGAAATATACAGGGTTTTGTTACACTATTTGCGTTACTTTTCTTTTATTCTCGATTCTAGAATAGAATAACTTTGGTATGAATAACGAAGTGAGATAAAATGTGATATCAGACATGCATTATCATGTTTCAATATTCTTGTCAAGCGGAAGAATCATTTTAATCATGATATGTTTTTGATATCCCAAGAAAAAGACTAGAAATAGAACTAGCGATGAAGCTTGATTCTATTTTAACTTTAACTTGAAGACTTACAATACTTAATGCAATCTTATTAAAATAATGAATCTGACTGATTTTTTACTCTTGCTTTTTTATTCTATATTCTTTTCCACTTCTTTCTTTTTTTTTCCGTTTTCTTTTTTTTCTTCTCTTCTTTCCTCTTTTTACTTATTAAAATGAATGACTTCATCATGATATGTCCTTAATATTCCATAAAGAAGAAATGAAATAGAATTATTGATAGCTTTAGCATTTGACTATATCGAAAAAGACTGATATTAAAATAATTATCAGTACGAGGCTATTCGAAATTATTACATCTCTATGAAAGCAATCTATATAAATAATACATTTATATATCGATTTTATTTTAATAATCATTAGTCCAGAATGTTTTAAGTTAAAAGCGCGTACATGCTTTAGTCTTAATAGAATAGGCTGACTATAAAATAGAATAATTTTCGTATCAATAACGAAGAGATAAAGTGTGATATTACACTTTTATTACCGAGTGCCTGTATTCTTCTCAAGAGGAAGAATCACTTTAATCATGATATGTTTTTCATAAAAAGGATTATAAATAGAACTAGTGATGAAGCTCTTTTCTATTTTAACTTTAGCTTGAAGACTTATATTCACATTTAATGTAATCTTATTGAAGTAATGACTGTAACTGGTTTTCACTCTTTCTTTTCTTTTCATTTTCCTTTCTTTTCCTTTTTTCATTCTTTTCCTTTTTTTTTCTTTTTGATTTGATTTTTTTCTCTTCTTCTTTGTTTTTACTTATTGAAATAATTGGCTTCATCATATATTTTTAATATTCCCCCCCCCTCCCCCAAAAAAGACATAAAATTGAATTATTTATAGCTTTATCATTTTAATACATCGAGAGCGACTGATATTATTGAAAATTCATATTCTATACGAACCACTATGAAATTATTATGATATCTGTATGATATCAATTGATTTAGATATAGTTTTAGTTTAATAGAGGAAAAGGTCCAAATACCGGCTAGGGTCCAAATACCGGCTACTAGGTGTTGTGAGAACTGAGCGCAGCGCAGCTTAGCGGTGATAGGCAGAGTTTGTAACTTTAATTGAGAGAAGAAAGTTACGAAAAGTACGTCGCTTAAGTCTGTGTCATTTACAAATAGTAAATGCAAAAGTGTCGAATCTACGTAATCTGGTACATGAAAAGTTTTTCAGATATGTGTTTCTCATTTTTTAAAAATATACTGATCGTATATTGTCTTGAATTGTTGATTAAGTTATTGTCTAGGCATATTTAGCTCTCAATTGCCACGCACACAGTATTGGTATTTTATTATATGAATGAGTAATACCGGTTTTAACTTAACCATAGCAGTGGTCCGAATACCGGCTACCTAGAGTGGTCTAAATACTGGCTAGCCGGTATTTGGTCCTCTCTCGGTTGCTCTGCTTGAAGGGGAGGAAAATAAATTAATTTAAATAGTTCCATAATTAATAAATCAATTTAAATGGTTCAGAAATACTCCCCGTCCCATTTCGCAATATGAAAAAAGCAACCATGGCCGTAATTTTTCAGGACCGACACTGGTTACCGGATCACTTTCCAAAAAAGAGCTGTTGAACACTACAAAATTGCCTGTAATAAATGTGAAAAGAAAGAAAAAAAGAACTGAGTGAACTAGGCGAAAGGGGTAGAAATTTGATTTTAACCCTCTCGCTGCGCAACCCGAGATTTCCTAGGGCATCGCAAAAGTAGCAAAGTTTGCGCAACCCGATATTTCCTCGGGGATGCATTTTTTCCGTCTAATTAATCTCCTTGAGTATTTCCACCAGTTATTTTTTTACTGTAAAATATGCCTTATTTAATCGGAGCATTTTCCCGGTTAAATTAGACAAAAACATTGTTTTGAAAAACCGGTGACAAAAGAATAAAAATTCTTAAAAGAAGCTCGTCGCGAAGGGGTTAAATACGCAATTTTTGAAGCTATTTTGATAAAACAATTACACAGCGAGAGGGCTAAAAAATGAAAAAGGAAAATATCCAACAGAGGAAGTTGATAAATTTGAGTCTTCTGCATGGGTATTGAGCACAAAAGATAAGAACGTAAGATATTTTTATAAATTATAGAAAAATCAAATGCCAATTGTGCTTCTTTTTTTGTTTAATAAATTCAGTGTAGCATTATGGCATTGAATTTACAAGGTTTCGAACTAGGTGACAACACGCGCCATGCCTTACTTTGCCCATGCAGGTCTCTGTGGACAAGAATGGGGAGGGGATTCAGGGTCCAATGTTAAGAATGCGATATGTGGGTTGAAAGGGACTATACCGACGCAGAGAGTGATATTATGCTTTTGATTTTCTTCAGATAAAATAATTCTCATTTCAATCAGCAAGCTTTTTTTTTTTGTTTTACACGTTAAAAAACAAAATTAGAAACATAATGGGAAGAAGACTGTGAGAGATAGTCGTAAAGAATTTTAGAAATTTGACAAAAATACTTATTTATTAAAAATTGCGCATTTTTTCTGTGCATAAGAAATGTTCTTAATCAATACAATTTATTTAAATAATATTCTTATTGCTGAATAATTGTCATTAGCTCTGTTTGTGTGATCTATTGGAAAAAAACTTAGGTAGCCGGGATTTAGATCCCATTTTAAAAACTCAAAATTGGAAGACTTCCGGAATTTTGCTTCTTATAAACAGAAAATGCCTTTTAAACTGATTTTTTTTCTCTAAACAGGTGTAAGACGTGTCAAGGTACCCTGCTGTCACTTTTTATTTTATTAATTTTGAAAATTGTATGATCTAGATTGAAAACAAAAGTGGTAGCCGGTATTTGGACCTTTTCCTCTAATAATTAGTTCTGAAAATATGCATTCTTTTTTAAAGATTGAAGCTCGCTCATGCTTTTGTCTCTATCTAAATATATATATACACTGAGTTGCAAAATTATAGGGACGACCAGTTAATTAATTGTCTAAATTATAAATATAAATATATTATTCCACATATAAAGCATATAAACTGATTTTATCAAAATAAATGAGCGTTATTAACACAAAGAAAGCATTAAAAAATGATTATTATTGTTATTACAATATAATAAATTGAATTTTTAGTGAATACGGAATAGAAGCACAAAAGATAAGAACGGAAGATATTTTTATAAATTATAGAAAAATCAAATGCCAATTGTGCTTCTTTTTTTGTTTAATAAATTCAGTGTAGCATTATGGCATTGAATTTACAAGGTTTCGAACTAGGTGACAACACGCGCCATGCCTTACAAATGACAGATTTTAATCATGCTTTCCCGTTATACTTAACATTTAGTTATTTTGTTGCTAGGTGTTGCGCCCTATAAATACCTCAAACGTTCTCCGTGGGATTTAGGTCCCGACTGTTAGCCGGTCTATCAAGTGTGAGAATCGTATTATTTTCAAACCACTTCTTTCTGTTTTTTGCAGAGTGAATTGCGGTATTGTCTTGTTAAAAAATATAGTAAAAGCTGGCAATTTTTTCCCTCTGGTTCAACAAATGTCGTTCTAACATGTGAATATAGATATGTCTATTTTGCAGCTCGTCTAGAAAAGAAACTCTAAGCTGATGAAAAATCATCTCAAATCACTAGCGAGCCTCCATCTAGTTAACGCGGGGAAAATCCGTCCTTTACCTTTCGAATATGAATGATACTATCCGGACCATCGAAATTAAACTTATTTTCATCATTAAAAATAATTAGACCGATTCGTTTGTTACTTAAGATGTTTCTCTGTAAACTCAGTGAGAGCTTTTTAAAAGCCAGATTAGGCACCGACTTGCTTTCGCATATTTAAGGATTTCTGACGTTTTTATTTCTCTTTTTATATTCTTATAATACTGATGCCGACGTCTTTATCTAGCTTCTAATATCTTTTGCTGTCATTCGCGTACTTGCGATCGTGAGAACAATTAAATTTTCGAATCATGTCAAAAGAATTCACGGCCTTTCTGTAAACTTTGCAGTACCTCAAATAAATGTATTTTTGTAAGAAATCAAAAATAAGAGTCTTTGATGTTGTGTCTTTTAATGTCATCAATATTTTTTTGAAATTGCATTCTGATGTTGTTATAAGCTAGAATTTTGTCTCCTTCGAAGGTAGAAAGCATTTTTCTTCTCCGTTTTACAACTAAAAAGTTTTACAACTAAACGAATGCGTTCAGAATATTTTTTTAATGCTTTGTTAAACGATATGGAAAATATCTACCATTACTTTTCTTATATGTGTTAGTTTTCTTTTGTTCTCGACTGTGGAATAGGCTAAATCTGGAGTGAACTTATGTATAACGAAATGAGATATAGTTTAATATCAGACTTGCATTATCGTATTTTTGAATTCTTCTCAAGTGGAAGAATAACTTTAATCATAATGTGTATTTGGTATCCCATGAAAAATATTAGAAATAAATTAGCGATGGAACTAAATCCTAGTTTTACTTTACAGTTTTGGAGATTTATATGCACATGTAATGCAATCTTGTTGCAGTAATGATTCAGATTCACCATTCTACATTACTAATGTCTTTCTTTATTTTCTTTGTTTATTTTTTATGTTATTGAAATAATTACATTTATCATATGTTCTTGATGCTAAGATCTGAAATAGAATTAATGATAGACTTAGCATTTTCTTATACGGAGGAATATTGATATTGATGATATGATCAATGATATTAATGATATCGATGTCAATATGAGAATTTTATGAGATGGATTCATATAAACGTTGCTATAAATAAATCTACTTTATTAAATTAATGATTAGTTTAGGAAATATGTATTATGTGTTTTAATTATAGAAGGACGGATATGTTTTTCGTCTTGATTTTTAGAAATATACAGGTTTAGTTTTATCTTTTGCGTTACCTTTCTTTCATTTTCAGTTTTAGAATAGAAAACAGTTTAAAAAAAATACAGTGTTTATAGTTATACTTTTTGCGTTACCTTTCTTTCATTCTCAGCTTTAGAATAGAAAACTGTTTAGAAAAATACAAGGTTTAGTTATACTTTTTGCGTTACCTTTCTTTCATTCTCTGTTTTAGAATAGAAAATTGTTTAGAAAAATACAGGATTTAGTTATACTCTTTGCGTTACTTTTCTCTCATTCTCAGTTTTAGAATAGAAAATTGTTTAGAAAAATACAGGGTTTAGTTATACTTTTTGCATTACCATTCTTTCATTCTCAGTTTTAGAATAGAAAATTGTTTAGAAAAATACAGGGTTTAGTTATACTTTTGGTGTTACTTTTCTTTCTTTCTCAGTTTTAGAATAGAAAATTGTTGGTTTTAGTTATACTTTTTGCGTTACCTTTCTTTCGTTCTCAGTTTTAGAATAGAAAATTGTTTAGAAAAATACAGGATTTAGTTATACTGTTTGCGTTACCTTTCTCTCATTCTCAGTTTTAGAATATAAAATTGTTTAGAAAAATACAGGGTTTAGTTATACTTTTTGCGTTACTTTTCTTTCTTTCTCAGTTTTAGAATAGAAAATTGTTGGGTTTAGTTATACTTTTTGCGTTACCTTTCTTTCATTCTCAGTTTTAGAATAGAAAATTGTTTAGAAAAATACAGGGTTTAGTTATACTTTTTTCGTTACCTTTCTTTCATTCTCAGTTTTACTTACTTTTTTTTCATAAGCCCGTTTGTGATCATCTTAGTTTTAATTTATAAATATTCTCGAATTCAATAAAAATACTTAAGAGTAGCGTCCTACAACGGGTCCAGTAACTTTACAGAGGGTTTTTTTTAGGGGGTTGGAGTTAACCTTCAGGCTACCAAAAAAAAGTATATGCAAGAACTACCATTCGGGTCCATTGGACCCATATGTAAAATATAGAGGATTTCAAAATATACAAAACACCCATTTATCTACAATGAATATATTTGTTATTAATGCACCTTATACAACATATAAAAGTGATATATATAGTAATAGAGTAAGAAAGTAACACATACAGTAAGAAAGTAATATATATAGTATATTATAATGACTACAAAACGTTTTTCATCATAATAAAATTATTCTGTACATGAAGTACAAATAACGACGGAATGTTCTCCGCAAACATTTTTCGTACACTTCTTGCATAATGTTCGTGTTTTTCGATCTTTTTTAGAGGGACAAATATGACATCTTGATTTTTTTCGTGGCGGTTCAAAACTATTTGCGTAAAGTTGTTCTGAAGTAGATGTTGAGACGGCGATACCTCCTTCACCTACTAATTCTTCTGCAAGTTGAATAATGAAATTCCGCCTTTTTTTCATTTTCAGATCACATTCAGCATTCAGTGACAACCATATTATGTATGCATTCATCGCACTTATATCGATCATATTATAAAATACAATCAAAGGCCACCGACGTGTCATGCGTTTCACACTATATGCTCTTACCATTTTGTCCATCGTATCTACTCCGCCTTTGGTTTTATTATAATCTAGGATTATTTGTGGCTTTTTTTCTAAGCTGTTGTCAATATCATAAGTGTTATGCATTGTGCTTAGCAAAGTAACAATTCTACCTTTTCTGGGACAGTAAGAGATGATGTTCGACTTCTCTTGAAACCCAAATAAAGTAGAATATACAGAACGATGTTTTGGATTTGTGAACACAGCGGGTAATTCAGGTTTATTTTTTCGAATTGTTCCAATAAGAGATAATTTTTTTGAAGTAAGATGTGTTGCTAATGCATATGACGTAAAAAAGTTATCACATGTAATATTACGACCAGAATTTTCAATTTCCTTCGTCAATCTTTTAACTACATTTTCTCCCTGATGAGATTCTCTTACTTCATTTTTGCCTGTATATAGTTCCAGTTTCCAAGCATACGATGTTACGCTGTCACAAATAACCCAGAACTTCAATCCATACTTTCCAGGTTTAGATGGCATATACTGACGGAAAGGACATTTTCCACGAAAAGAAACTAATTGCTCATCGACAGTCATAGACCAATTAGGAATATAAGGGTCTTGTAAATAGCTATTCCACAATTCAAAGCATTCTCTTATTGGCTCTAATTTATCAGTTGATCTTCTTTTACGCCTCTCAGCAGCATCATCAAATCTTATGACACGTAATATACTTGTGAATCTATTGCGACTCATAATGTCCCGAAATATTTGTCTTCCATTTTTTATGCTCCAAAGTTCGCTTACTGTTTCATTTTTCGATTTATATACTCCAATAAGTAATAAAAGTCCGATGAATTTTTTAAGTTCTATAATATCTATAGGTTTCCACTCTTTATCGAATACTCTATTGCCTTCCGCGTTTGTCCATTTTACTATAATTTCCAAAAGTCTTTTTCGGAAATAGATAAGAAATGAGGATGATATGGAATCCACTTCACGATTTGCAAATCTTGAAGGTCCAGATTTTTCACGTAAAATATTGATTTCAGTACGTCTTCCTTGTGGTCTGGCAACTTCATTCTTATACCAGATCTGTGAATTATTTTTGGAAAGAAAAGTAGAATTTGAAGTACTTGTGGTTGCTACATTTACTTCATTGGAATCATTATCAGATTCTGAGTAGGAATCAGAAATTTCATTATGTATTTCAACATAATCTACTTCACCTTCATTAGACGACAGATTTTCATCATCGGTGTCGAATTCTATATCGTCCGGATTTTCCATAATTTTTTGAATTTCCTCTTGAGTCAATACTTTTTTTCTGTTCATCTTCAATTCAGTTTTTAACAAAAAATAAGTTAGGAAATAAGAAAATGATGAATATTTGTAAAATAACAAAGCACGTACAAACTACACTTATTACTTGTCTTCAAATATCAAGTCCTATTTTCAATGAAAAGACTCAAAAACATCGATAGACACCATTCGCTCACTAACTGTGTCTGTTGATAAATGACTCTCTGAACCAGAAGTAACCTTTTATATATAGAGCACGAAGTTTACTAGATCAGTCTAGAATGTTCTCAAAACTTCATTATAAAGTCGCCAAATTTGGCGAGATTGGCGCTAAAAATCCATCGCCAAATGGGCGATAAACAGCCAATTATGGTAACCCTGTTCCTCCTCATGATTTATGGCAACCCTAGAAAAAGAAAGCAACAGTATATTACGTTTGTTTTAATGTTGGGTCCAATGGACCCGCGTGGTAAACAATGAAACAAATTAAAAATAGGTAAAAAATTTCGAACAAAATTTTAATCGCAATTGCATATACATAGAGGAGACAATTGCAGGAAAAGTCATGTAATCGCGAAACTTTGAATGCTATTTTTCATGAGAAAAATTTACATTAAATATTGCTGTCGGGTCCAATGGACCCGTCTGGTAGACGGAAGGTTAAGTATACCTTTTTTGCAATATTGTAAGAGCGTTAGCAACAGGGTTGCCAGTTTGGCCGCCAATTTTAATCCGAAATTTCAAGTTCACACCAGAAATTTCGAAAGAAGAATTTTCACTTCATGTGATCGCTAAATTTCTCTCTTCTTTTTTTCTGGTATGAACTCGAAATTTATGAATGAAAATGGAGGCCAAACAGGCAATCCTAGATAGCAATATTGTTCAGATGGCATTATTTACTAAACTTATTTTTTAGCATTATTTATGCTTTTTTTTCCTTCAGTGATATTTTTTATGTCTCATGATGCTATTTTTCTTCTCCGTGCCAAATTTTCTCCGCCGTGCTGCACATTTTTTTTTCTAGAATAAATTCTAACTTTATGTATATAAATTCTATGGATAATATACAGATCTGCACAAAAGAGTTCAAGTACATTTGCATTTATTCGTGGACAGGGACTCGGAGCTGGAGCTGGACCCCGGAGCCGGAGCGCTGCGGAGCTATGTTTTCCCTGGAGCTGGAGCCGGAGCTGGAGCTCTAAAATTTCCCTTGCCCCAGGGCTCCTTTAATTTTTAATATTCTTTTAATTTTTTTTTCAGTCTTTTAAATTTCCAGGCTTAAAATATTTTAATTACATCATTATTCAGTATTTTAATTATATCATTTTTTAGGGTTTTTTCATGTTAGAGATGGAAACTGTTCAAAACATGGTAACACTACTTTTCTTCTACTTTCTACTTGAGCTAAGTTACAACACTATTTGAAAAATATGGCGGCGTGTTGTTTACATGTGTAGTTGTAAAACTTTGGTTGTTTGAAAAGGGTAGAAGAAATTTAAGAATTTTTTTTGTTTTAAATTCCGCCAAACTTTTTATTTTAAAAGCAAAAGCTGAAAGATGTCATATTTTCTGAATGAGCATTTCAAGTTTGATGAGAAGAAAAATGCATTTTGTCAGATATTTAATGAAGGTAAAGGAAGAAAGAATTTGTGAGCAAAAAATTAAATGTGCAAATTAAAATCTGCAACTCAAAAGCGCGAAGCCGAGCTGGAGCCACAGCATTTTATCTAGGAGCGGAACTGGAGCTGGAGCATCAAAAATTGTTCGGCTCCGGGTCACTGTTCGTGGAAATTGTTTAAGGGGGATTTTCAACTGTTCCTAACTTTTCCAACTATTCGTTTCCTTATTGAACTAAATTTTTGCATAGTATGTAGTATGTATACAAATCTACAGATCATACACTGCAAATTTGGATAATTTTCCGTCTATAGATTGTACTTTCAGAAATTGGGTTTTCGAATGTGTGAAGAGTTTTCGAAATTGTTTAATTAGAAATCATCTTTAACCTTATTAATCCTTTATCTACTGAATTATGAATTAATGAAAATTTTATTTACTAAAGCATTTCTCGTGAACCCTTTAAACTGCATTAGAAGATTTACATAATCATTTAATTAATTTTAGAAGTATTTTAGAAGGATTGAAGGATTTAGAAAGATTCATTTAATTTGAATTTATAGGGATTTTGTGCAATATTTATAACACCACTCAAATCTTTTGTTTTAAATATTTTTCTTAGTATTTTGTAGAATTAGGAAATGTTGTAATATAATGTTCTTACAATAGAGATATAGAAATATTTCCGAACTGAAATACCCCCCCCCCCTCTAACGCCAAGAATGCTGAAAAGATGCAAAGGCAAAAGAAATTATCCTTTTGAAAATGTTTTTTCTTTTGTGTAATCAATAATGCTTTTGGAACACGATAAAGTAATGTATCTATAGCTCATTCTAAACTGTATTACAACTAATCGATGTATTAAATGAATTTTATAGCAAGATAAATCATCTAAAAACAACGTTTAAACACACAATAAAATACATAAGGTTTGAACAGACGTATACGTCTCGTGAGTTCCAGGACTCACATCACCAGTGTATAAAATCTATAAAAACAATATTCCCCAACTACATGTACGGTGAAAACCCAAATGTCAAAACACAATACCAAAATTAATCACATTATTGACTTATTTAAAACAAAATTCATTTCAAATTTGAAATCAATATTATTTTATGGCAGATGGTTTAGCAATGCGTAATCCCTTTAGGCCTTTCCTAGCAGATTTATATATGCATTACTTTGAGGTTAAAATGTTTAACCTTATCAAACTCCCATTTTATTGTAGATATGTAGATGATTGTTTTGCGCTGTAATACCACTTTTTTGTGCCATTTTCATTTTTGTACGATCGAAAAGTGTGAATTTGAAAAAATTCCGCCGGAAGGGGGTGTTGTAATAGCGATGTGTGTGCCATTTTCATTATTGTACCATGGAAAAATGTATGAAGCTATGAATAGAATTTAATCAAATTTCTTGTGTATGTTTTTGGCTATGGCCAGCAGAACCTCCTTGAATTTGGAAATCTTCCGCCGCAAAGGGATACTGTGATAGCGATTTTTCTATATTTTTCGTAGTTCTATGTTCCATCGGCGGCTCGTGCAGCTACGGGAACTCGCTAAGACGGCTATTCGCAAACAGTTGATGTACAACAGAATAATGAAAAACTATTGATTTATATATATATCACGATCGAGATTAACTCGTTTTTATTCCGATTAATTGATCGAAGCAGAAATATAAGATGAAAATCAAAGTTGGTATGCTATTGAACTAATAATATTGCAATATTAACATCTGTAACTACTTTTTGAAATATTAAAATGTATGAGATAGAAGAAAGTTTTGGGATTGGCACATCCAACTAGTTTTTTACTTATTTTCTTTCTGTAAATTTGGAATGATATACAGATATGGTTATACATTTATTATATGCGTACTTTACGGATTTATATGAAGAGAATATGTCAGTAAAATAACACTATTATATATGAAATAACTCTATATCAAATAACACTTAAAAGAAATACTATTTAAACGAATTTAATAATAGCTTTTTGTTACATAACCCATTCAACAATAATGCTGCCTTTTTAAATTTGCCCCCCTGCCTGGGAGGTAAGCAGACCTTCTTATGAACACAGCTGGTGGACACAATTCTTCCCAATTTTTTACTAGTAAACATAACAAATACGTGCTGGAACCCGTCGAAATTCAACGAAGTAAAATGTTTAGAAAAGAATTGTTAGATCGAATTTATAATAAACTTACAAAAATAATTACAATAAAAAATCCATATTACATTGAATGTCTAATTCTTAAAACTAATAATATTTTTAACGTAAAGTTGCCAAAATACTATTTTCCAGAAACTTCAACTGTTTAAATTATTAAAAAATTAAAGTGTATTAGAATACCTAATCAAGATGAGTAAATATGATGTAGTTATCAATTGAGTCTCTTATGTTTGGTATTACGGGATGAAAAATCAGCAAAAAGAATTTCGCTTTGTCACATGATAGAATTTTTTCCACATAAGATCTAAGTATTACGTCATTTTCACATTCTCAAAATTTATATACGCGCCACTCAAATTTGTATTTACCATTTAATGGTAGTTTAATGCGCAATAAATTATTAATGAATATATTTCCAAACTTAAAGTCACGTTTGTCCGATACAACTTTTTATATGAACATTCGCACTCTTTATTTGAGGTTCTAATCTCAGTACCCTTGAATAAAAAAATAAAAAAAATTGTCTTTTAAGCGTCTTTGTGGTCAAATGTTTAGTTTTACCAAAGAAAATTATAATCTTGTTTTAAATATGACATCATTTTCACTCACTGAATCATTTCGCCTAGCGTGTCAAACTCAGTATCAGCATAACAAAAAAATGTTGAAATGTAAAACATTTATGAGTGAGAATGTGTTTTTTTAAAGGCTAATGTCATTTTCTGTTAAAAAATTTTAAAAAAGTTATTTTTAAACTTAAAATTACACTATGTGCAAATTACTTAAAATATGAAAAAATATTTAAAAAGGTGTTAAATTGCTTTATATCCTTAGTACTTTCAACTATATACATAGCCTTCGTCAGAGAATACAAAAATACAAGTGTCTTATTTTCAAATTTCGTAATTGGTGTCGAAAGGAGTGAAAGTGAAAGTCAATTTTTAGATCCGGAAAACATTGGGAAAATAAAAATTTGGATATAGAGGGAAGTAGAATATTACGTGTTTTATGATTCTTTAAGCAAACTGAGCCAAATTCGGGGTATATTGTAGGATAAAACGTCATCACAGACAGTATTTTCTTTAGTAATAATTTCTGTTGATATTAAGACGCTTGTGTATTTTTGTATTCTCTGACGAAGGCTATGTATATAGTTGAAAGTACTAAGGATATTTAAGTAATTTAATACCTTTTTAAATATTTTTTCATCTTTTACGTAATTTGCACATAGCGTAATTTTAACTTTTTAAAGATGAATTTAGCATTCTATTTATTTATTTGCTGAAGCTATTTTCATTTGTAATGAGAAAATGGCATCAATAAGGATATAAACAATAAAAATAAATAAAATTCAATATTTCTCATTACTCTGCAACAATAGAAGTAATCTAATTGCCACCATTTTGAAGAAATATCATAAAAAGCTTTAAAATCAAAGATAAACTATAAAAATGGAAGTAAATTAAAAAATATCTAGAACGGGCACATCTACAAATGAACAGCTTTCATTAAAAAAATAATTATCAAAATCGGATCAGTAGCAAGCTCAGGGTTGATGGCTAAAAAAACATCCTTGTCTTTTAAATATACTAGGGGATCGTACCCGGGCTTCCCAGGTTAAAGAATATAGGTGAAAACATTTTTTTAAATTGAAAACTAATAATTTTTTATGTGCAATAAATTTTTTAGATTGACTACTTACATTAAAAAAGCAATTTTCATATGGAAAATACGAATTATACAATCAAATAATTTTTTTAAATTTGTCAAAAGCGATATTTTCTTATTAGCCGCATGCTAAGAGTTATTTGCCAAGATTTTGCTACTTATGGCATCCTTTTATATTCTGATATTTTCAGAGCTTACACATGTCTGGTAAATTTGTGTTTTATTTATATTATTTTATTTATTTATTCATAGGGTAGTTTTTTACAATGGATATCAGCCGTAAGAAAATGATGAACTATTTATTTTGTTTTAAGGGTAAACGGATTAATCTTTCGTAATCGAGCTCCGCGCGATATAGATAAATTAAAAAAAAATATTTCATGCTTTAAAATTGTTTTTAAAACCATAGCCAATCAGTAAACTGAGATGAACTTTGCAATCAAATTCCATTTGAAAAGAAGATCCTATTTCGTGATCTAAAAATTTAAATTTTACGAATATGTTAGATTTGTGTTTTTTCAACATTATTCTTTTATTTGTTTATAAAAGAAGTATTAATTTCGTTAATTTGTCTTTCTCAAATATGTTAAATATGTGGTTTTTTTAATATTATTCTTTTATTTGTTTTGAAAGGAAGCATTAATTTCGTTATGCAAAAATAGTCAGAAACAAATGCTGCAAAATGTTTGTTGCTTTATGTGCAGAATGTTTATTATTATTATGTATTGAAACCGGCACGTGATAAGATAAACTTAAAATAAAATCATGCTTAAAAATTATTTTAGAAAATATAATACATCAGTCAAATAAGATACAGTTTTTAAACAAATTGTATTTGAAAGTAAAAATGTTTCCCCTATGCGACGAAAATTGAACATGTGCGATGGTCAGAAGATTAAAAAATTGCTGCAGCGAAAATTTGAAGACCGAAATTTGATCGTGAAGTACTGCCATTCGCAAAATGACGTCAGCGTTACGCACAGATACGTTTGTTCTTTATAATATAGATACTTAATCAGTAAAATATAATAAAGATCAGTTATTAGGATGTGGTTATCAATTGAGGCTCTTATGCTTGGGTTTCCGGAATGAAAACAGCAATTTTCACCTTCTCAAAATTTGCATACGCACTTCTCATATCTATATTCACCATTTAATTTTTTTTTATTTTGTTTGATTATTTAAAAATTATTTTAACTCTAAACACGAAGTCACGATTGTCAGCAACATCTTTTATGTGAACAGACGCACTCTTTACTTGAGATTCTAATCTCAATTCCTGAGAGTAAAAATTTCCGTAATTTATGTTTTGTAGACGCATTTCTGTTAAAATGTTTAGTCTTATCTAAGAAAATGATCGTTTTCTTTTAAATATGACTTTATTTTCACTTAAATAAGCATTTCGCCTAGTGTCTGAAACTTAGTATCAGTTCACATGCAGAAGGAAAAACGATATAGAAAATTTATGAGGAAAAATGCGTGTTTTCAAAAGCAGTATGTCATTTTCCGTTATTATGCCCCTAATATAATATTATGCTCCTAATGGGATTTTGCGCCACTAAACCCTATACAACAATTTTTATCAGAAAATAGCATGAATAAAGTTAAAAATACCTCATTATTTCTCTCTTGTCTGCAATAACGAAAGCTATCTAATTTTCATCATTTTGAAGAATTTTCATAAAGTGCTTTTAAAATTAAAATATAAAAGTGGGGATATTTAAAAATAAAACAGATAGTGCGATCACATCTACAAAGGAAGAGCTTTCAGTTAAAAAAAAAATTAGTAAAATTGGTTCAGCAAGATCAGGGCAGATGACTAAAAAAACACACTTGTGTTTTAAATATATAGATTATATAAAATTAGGAAAAATTAAATTAAGCAAATTATGTTATTTTGATAAAATTATAGTAGAATGTCCTAAAGAATAGCATTAAAATTTTATTATTCGAGAGAATTTTCGACAAAAACTTCAGGAACACGATATTATTTTAAACCCCGAATTATTTTTTTGCTTGTCTAACTGGGCGAAGCAAATCCATCCAGGCGAGAATCATCAATTTCTGCAAAATAAATTGCTATTATTTGCATGTCACCTCTCTTCTATAAAGACACTCTAAATTTTTGTGAAACATTGCGTTTTATCAGTGTGTGATTTCGATTACATTATTTTCAAAAGTGAAGCATATTCACCTGTGAAGAATTTCAAAGCAGTTGGGCTGTGAAAATGACGCACTTCTACAAAACATAATTCAGGTTTAAGAATTAAAATACACGCTTTTTTATATAATGACGTCATTTGCATCCGCTAAAGCAATTCACTTTTACAATCCAGTTTTAAATTTCGTCCATAGAAAAGTGTGCCTATGACGTCATTACCACGGAATAACAGACAATATTCGTGACATACAGCACATATTTTAATTTCAACTTTTTTTTTCTGGTTTTATGAGAAAATGGCAACAAAAAGATACAGTATCTCCTATTTTAGACTATTTTCCGTTTACTTTCAATTACTTTCAATAGAAATGAGGTAATTTTGTTGCCACGATAAGAAAAATGGTATTAAAAACTACAAAAAAATTAATATCTCAAAAATAAATTGAGATACAGCTTTCAAACAAATTGCATTTAAAAGAGAATTTTTTTTCTTATACGATGGTGTAAAAATTTAAAATGTGCGATGTTTAGATGTTTAAAAATTTGCAGCAGAGAAAATTGCAAAGCCAAAATTTTATTTCAAATTTCAAAGTGTTGCCATTCGCAAAATGACGTATGCGTTACGCACAGATATGTTTGTCTTTTATAATATAGATAGATCATTTCGAACCTGGTTTCTCTAACAACGAATCATATGCGCTTATGTCAGAAGAATAGGAATGGCAAATGTTGGAATATTCCATATTTTGGAAAGAAATGAATTTATAATCATTTATTGCTTTTAATATTCATTTTATATTTTCATTTAAATAGATAACAGACTAAAAAAAAATCAGCTTACAGACGCAGGTAGATTTCGAAGTTAAGTACTAATTTCACCAACAAAAGCTAAATGAAGATTAGAGATAAACTCAGTTTAACAATTTTATCTGGCAGCATTTTGACTATATTTTAATTTCATTGTTCTGACGAGCTGGTTTTATCAGAATCATGTTAATATGATAATTTTTTCTTCAATTGCTATATCATAGCTGCCAACTTTTACGCTTATTTACTAGTCGCGAGATTTCGACGGTTAAATAAGACAACATTTACTATAAAATTTTACTGTAGGCAGAAAGCGTAAAAGTTGGCAGCTATGCTATAAGTATTCTTATTGTGTATTTGCTGTAAGATTTGGTCCTATCAAAAACTTGTGAGTATTTAAAGTTATAGATAACATTAAAAAGATTTATAATAAATTTAAGCGGATTTGATGTCGTATGAACTGGCGAAGTTATGATTTTGATTTTCTTCAACCCCTCCCCCTTTTGTTTTCGTTTTTAATTTTTTTGGGATCATATAATGAAACGTTATGAAGGAATTTTTCAAAAGTCTCAACATGGTAACGACTGAAATAGGCAATATTTCTTATGAAATCTACCTAAAAATGATAACAAACTATATTGATGTAAAGAAAAAGTTAACATCAAAAGAAAATTTTGTTTGTATCAAAAATGATAACGATATCTTAACACAAATCCCTCTCTCTCCCTAGAGATAGATATCTTACGATATCAAGTCTCAGACCTCCATCTCCCTCGCCCCTAAAGTGATAACATTATATGTATAACCCCTAACTTTACTTTTGTTCTCGGATCCAGAACAAAATAATTATCATATGAAAAACAAAATGAGATTAAATGTGATATCAGATATGTATTATCATGTTTCAGTGTTCTTGTCAAGTGGAAGAATCACTTTAATCATGATATGTGTTTGATATCCCTACAAAAAGACTAGAATTAGAATTATGATGGATCGCGATTCCTCTTTAACTTCAGAATTTCGTAAATTTATATGCACATTTAATGGGACATTTAATGTTCTTGAAATAGTGATTCTGATTGACTTTCGTTCTTTCATTTTCTTCCTTTTTTATCGTTTTCTAATTTTCTATATTTTCTTCTTCTTATTTTTTTTTTTTACATATTGAAATAGTTACTCTCATCATATGTTTATGATATTTCGAAAGAAGACTTGAAATAGAATTTTTGATGGCTTTAATATTTTATTATATTCAGAAATATTATTTATCAAAACGAAATTAATACGAGATCTGTATGGAATCTATTGATATAAAACAATCGATTTAAATATGTTTTTGATATTCCGAAAAAAAAAGACTTAAAATAGAATTATTGATAATTTAGTATTTTATTATATTCAGAAATGCTATTGATCAAAACAAATTAGTACGAGAATGGTATGCGATCTATTGATATAAAACAATCGATTTAGATATATGTTTTTGATATTCCGAAAAGAAGACTTGAAATAGAACTATTGATAGCTTTTGTATTTTATTATAGTCGAAAATGCTATTAATCAAAACGAAATTAATACGAGATTTGTATTGGATCTATAGATATAAAAGAATTGATTTAGATCTCAATTTCATTATATAAATCATTAGTTTAAAAAATGCGTTTTCCGCTTTTCTTTTAGATAAAAAGAATGTAAAATCTGATATCCTGATTTGTATTATCGTGATGCAGTGTTCCTGACAAATGAAATAATCACTTTAATCACATATGTTAGTGATATCTAGACAAAAAGACTAGAATTAGAATTATTCATAGATATTGATTCTATTTTAGCTGTAGAGTTTTGAGAATTTATATGCACATTTAATGCAATCTTATTGAAGGAGATCTTTATGAAGACTTGAAATAGAATTATTGACAGCTTTAGTATTTTATTATATTCAGAAATACTATTGATAAAAACAAAATTAATACGAGATTTATACGGTATCTATTAACATAAAAGAATCGATTTCGATCCCAATTTCATTATAGAAATCATTAGTTCAGAAAATACGTTTTCTGTTTTCTTTCTTTCTTTCTTTTTTTTTTTTTTTTTTTTAATAAAAGAATGTAAAATCTGATATCCTGATTTGTATTATTGTGTTGCAGTGACCTTTTCAAATGAAAGACTCACTTTAATCACATATGTTTTTGATATACCAACAAAAAGTCTAGAATTAGAATTCTTCATAGTGCTCGATTCTATTTTAGCTTTAGAGTTTTGAGGATTTATATGTATATTTAATGCAATCTTATTGAAGAAATCTTTTAAAAGAAGACTTGAAACATAATTGTCGATAGCTTTTATATTTTATCATATTCAGAAATACTTATTGATCAAAGCGAAATTAATACGAGATTTTTATGGGATCTATTATTATAAAACAATCGATTTCGATCCCAATTTCATTCTAGAAATCATTAGTTCAGAAAATACATTTTCTGCTTTTTTTTTTTTAATAAAAAAAAGTAAAATCGGATATCCTGATTTATATTATTGTGTTTCAGTGTTCTTTTCAAATGAAAGAAACACTTTAATCATGTGTTTTTGATATGCCAACAGAAAGACTAGAATTAGAATTAGTCATAGAACTCGATTCTATTTTAGCTGTAGAGTTTTGAAGATTTATATGCGAATTTAATGCAATATTAGTGAAGTAATGATCTTGACTGACGTTCACTTTTATTTTTCTTTCTATTTTTTTTTTTTTTTTTTTTACTTTGTCTTACGTTTTGTTTTCTTTGTCTTTCTTTGATTTTCTTTTTCTTTATTCTTATAAGTTATTGAAATAGGCACTTTCATCGTAAAACGTTTCAAAGTACTTAGGATATGCAGGCATGTTGTATTTTTTGCACAGAATCAAAAACTATAATTTTACAATATTTTTTTATTATAAAATTATTTCGTCTGATAGTAATCAGTTAAAATAACCACTATTGTCACGTCTCTGGTGTTAATGAGACGCATGATTAGTGAAAATTATGGTTAATTCATTTTCTTTTCTTTATGTATTGTATATCATTATCTACGTACTTGAGTTATGAATACATTTTCTTATCTATGAAATTAAAATGACTACCATCGTATTCATATTTATATTGTATGAAAGGCTCTGTTGTATAAAGGGAAATATCATAAAAGGGTGTTTTATATATCGGAATGTGGATAAAAATAGAAAACTATGAAACCCTGAATGAAGAGTGGTGAACAAAAGACAATATCATGTGACGACTTGCCACTGAACAAGCGGGGAGAGGGCATGTGGAGGTTGACTGTGGAGATACAGACGACGAATTCTAAATGCGAGAAAGAAGAGAGTAAGAGAATTAGTTTTTAGTTGGACGTGAAACGTGTAGGTTAGAGAAAGTAACTTATTCGCACTGTGTGAACGGAGTACTTTTCTAGTGAAGTGTACGTTTGTACGTGTATGTTCAAGAAACTTGTGTTGTTAACTGATTGGATAAGCCTAGCAGTGTATGATTAATAGAGACAAGAGTAGTATATTTGAAGTAATACAACCTAATGCGTAGATAATATCTTAAAGTATAATTTAATGTTGGACAGGATCCGATATATCTGTGCCTATAAATAAAAATGGTGTGTTTTAATGTAAATATTTTGTAAATGAATCTTCCATTAAATAATATTTGAAGTATCTTATTTTTTAATTCCCAACCATCAAATATCGTGACCGGTATCGCAAGTCTATACCAGTGGTGGCAGCATATCAACTAAGGCATATATATGTAATGTTGTCGTTGTAATCTACGATTGAAAACTTCCAATTTAGTTAAAATTTTATTAACTATTTAATCGAAGCAGTACTGGCACGCCTGATAAATCCGACATCCACAGACTAAAGAGCGACTCTGTAAAATCAGGTTGCATAAAGAATTCAACAGCAGTGTATCGTAGTTTAAAAAATAATCCGTCAAGCCAGTACAATCATTCCATTCGTGTGCCGAGTGAAAGTAACCATTGCAATTCTAGAAATATTGGTATTTCTCGATAAATAAATGACATACAGCTGTAAATACAACTTCCTTATTACATGATCATCGTTCAGAATGGTGGATCACTCTCAAAAAAAGATGTTAGGTTGAAAATATCATAATTCGAATGGAATTTCTTTTTCCGATGTCGCAGTTACATTTCAGCAGTTAAACTCACAGAAAAAGTTCTTATGAACCAGGACAGAAAAAATTTATAGTGAGTACAAGTATTTGCATTATGACAAGGCAACTAACCAATGTCGAAAACGAAAAGCGCGGATTGAGAAAATGGTTGCGATTCGGTTTTACTTTTGACGGGAAGAATGTTCCAGAAAAGACCAATAGCAAAATATTCGAAGGGAAAATTAAAAGGGAAGAATTTAGAAACGGAATTTAAAGAAGCAAACCTGTACTGGTGCAACGGAATTATGGCCAAAATGGAAATAAATATACGTAAATTATAGAAAAGAGAAATTATTTAACCCCTTAACTGTCGCTTAATATTTGGAAAACCATCAAAAAATTACCTATTTTTTTATTACAGAAATTGAATAATTCTAAGGTTTCTATATAAAATATGCAATTAGTTTTTTTAAGGCGAAAAAAAAAAAAAAAAAAGATGTTATAGAACAAATTCACATTTGTGGAAAAGCCAGCATGGGAGAATTTGTGTTTTAATGTTTGTTTTACATCATACAAATTAATGCGAATATAACCTTTATTTTTCTCATCTTAGATCTTTATTTATCATCATCAAACAAATTTTACAAATAATAGTCGAAATGATATAATATACATTAAATTTTGTTTATTAATAATTTTTCTGAGTGTGATACATTTCGAAGCATGCAATACAAAGTCCAACATCACAATTAGCGCCAAAAACCAAATCCAAACGCTGATATTCAAAGACTTCACACCGAAATGCCAGTTAAATTTTTCTGGTTTCAGAAGATTTTTATAACAATAAATCTCCAGCCCGGAAATATGGCGGGCACGAGAAATAAGGAACGACATCACAGCCCGTGATATTGACGGGAGCGAGAATTAAGGGGTTAATGTACTTTTTGAAGAGAAAAATTGGGAAATTAAAAGGGGAAAAAATTAGAATATTCTTTAGTTAGGCTAATAATTAAAATACTCTTCACATATATATTTGTATCGTCAGGTTTAGTGGACTTAAGATCAGATTGATAGTTATCACCGTAGCGGCAGGGAAATATTATAACTATATTACTCAATTTTTTTTTTTACAATCCAAGCATTTGTTTTGATAAAAGAGCAAATTATTTAAGAAAATGGTGCATTTTCCCACTATCAGCATGGAATGGAATAAATTGCTATCGACTTTTAAATATTGAGGACTGAAAAATCTTTTCACCACTAGATATAAATCAGATTTCTTAATTGTATCTTTTCAAACAAATCACAATTAAATTTTCAACAGTAAAAACATCGTATTACATTAGCTATACAGAAATCTATTCACTGGATTCAAAAGAAAAAGAAATATGTCAATTGTAAAAACTACAAGCAATGAAACAGGCCTTTTGAATACTTCCTTTTCTTGTGAAAACTGGTCAAAGCTGTCTTTTGAATTAGTTTCTAACTGTTCGAACTTTTAGCGTATCAAGAGTTTCAATTCTTAGAATTAGTATTTTGAAAAAGAACACGTTCTAGAATGACAAGATAATAAAGGAAAGAAATCGTATCAAATTTTAAGGACTCATCAACAAAATAAAAATGACATGAGAAGGATATTGAGAAACTTTCGATACAAACACAGTGGCTTGAAAATGAAATTGAGTACAGTAAAAGAACAAGAACGCAACATAATGCATCAGGCATAGATTATGAAATGCTTTCCAACTGTAACAGAATATTATTAATAAATTTCATTTTTTTGATACAATGAAATTGGATTTCTAAATAAACAATTTTAAAAAACACATAACTCGTAAAAATCCATTTTCAGCCATTGATGTGCATATGCGTTAATATGTGCGAATTCTGTCGTGTAGATCGATATATGACCTATAAAATTTATGCACACCACGCAATACATTGGAAATTAGGCAATTTTAAAAATGAATACCGTACTGCGAAACGCATTTCCAGATATTATCGATCTTATTCACTAGGACACTGCAAGAAGTGTTACTCACACGATTTTGGCGAGATTAATATCATTGGAAAGATCTCGTCGTGGGGAGCAAAAAACTCAATAGAAGTACCCGTCGCAAATCAGCAGATTTCGATTTATCTGGCAATTTATGTCACGTAATTTTCTTATTTATTATAACGTATTTATGCTGTAACATATTTTTAACCATTTGGAAAAATAGTTATTGTTCTCGTCAGGATGGGAAATCAAAAGCATATCTGAAGGTTTATATTGGTTTAATCCGCATTTTATTCGTTTTCTGATTGGTCCATACAGTAATCTGTATTTCCCTTTACTTTCAACAGAGATGGACAACAGAGTGTTGCCACTATGACAAAAAAGTAATAAAAACTACAAAAAAAAAATTAATAACTCAGAAACATATTGAGATACAGCTTTCAAACAAATTGCATTTAAAAGTAAATTTTTTCTCTATACGACGGTGTAAAAAGTAATATTGTGGGATGTTTAGAAGTTTAAGAATGAAATTTCCTTTAAAATGAGTCGTCAGATTTCTTGGAAATCTGACGATGGAAAAGCCTTTTCCCGAACAGCCAATGAAATGCTTGGATAATACATAAGTTTCAGGTGGATAATACGTACGAGTCGCAGGCGATTTTTGTCGCTTGGAGTTTTTACGTGTAATAACCCTATTAATGTTTAATTCATGGCGTACGTAATGTATGATCAACTCCGTGCGATTTTTTATGTCTTAAATTTTAGTCTTCGAAAAAATCCTTTTCCAAATGGTCGGTGTAATTTGATAAATTGCTTTTTTTTATTTTTTTATGTAGTTAAATTTATAATTTTTGCTGCTAAATGGCTTCCTGCACTCTTCAATATAGAAGACTACAACCACTAGTGAACACTACAAATGTCCAACATCAACAAACATACACACAGCACGTGAAACAATACAGTTACAATTCTACCATTATTTTTTAATTCATCTCGCATCACTTTCTCAAATAAAAATCTTTTACATGTATTTTGACAACATGTGTAAGAATTAATGTATTACAAAATTTATCCTTTGAAAAATAGTGGTGCGAATAAAATATAAAATTAGTCGCCCCCTTGCCAGCCCTGCATTTACAGCCATTAACTTATCTTCATTTTTTAAAGTTCTTTTTTGGCATGTTTAATTTCTAAACATAAGTAACATAATTGAGTTAACAGGAGGCCATTTAACAGAAAAAATTATAAATTTAACGATATCATAAATGTAACAGCATAAATACATTGTAATAAATAAACTGTGTGACATAAAAATGTCGGATATCTCGAAATCAGCTGATTTGCGACGGGTAGTTCTATTGAGTTTTTTACTCCCCACGACGAGACCTTTTCAACGATTTCACTCTCGTCAAAATCGGCTCCTAACACTTCTTGCAATTCCCTAGTCAATGCTGTAATAGATCTTTTTGTTCGTCTTTGCAAATGGGCAATACATGCTATGCACTTCACAGTTTATTGTAAAAATATAGTACTCCACAGTACTTCTTTTTAATTTATTTAGATGAATTAACAGTGAAACTAACTTCACAAAAAAAATTCCTGCCGGATCGGCCCACAGGCTCAGGTAGATTTCGAAGTTAAGTACTAATTTCCCCAACAAAAACTAAATCAAGATTATAGATTAACTAAATTTAACAATTTTATCTGGCCTCTTTTGACGAGATTTTAATTTCATTTTTCTGCAAGAGCTGGTGTTATCAGAATCATGTTAACACGATAATTTTTCTTTAACCGCTATGTATCCTTAATTTGTATTTGTTATGAGATTTGGTCCTGTCAAACATTTGTCAGTATAAAAGTTGTAGATAATATTAAGAAGATTTATAATAAGTTTAAGCCGATTTGATACCTTGTGATCTGACGAAGAATTTCTTTTTTAAATCAACCCCCACCTTTTTGTTTTCGTTTTTAATTTTTTTGCGGTAAGAGTTGGTCCTATTAAAAACTTGTCAATATAAAAGTTGTACATAATATTAAGAAGACTTATAATACATTTAATTGGATTTGATATTATGAGAATTAGCGAAGTTATGACTTTTTTCTCCCTAAAATCTTATTTTTTTTTCGCCCCAAGAGCCTATTTTTAATTTTATCAAAAATCAGTCATACATAAATTTTTAGCCCTTTTTCGAGAAGTAATAATAACTTTAAACTGATTTGATATGTATTACAATTAAAAAGGTATGCTTTTTGTCTCGTTTCACAAAACCATTTCCTTGGGCCGATTGTGCCCATTTGCAATCCACGCCGAGATATTAACCATCTCAATATTTTCGGTGAGTTTGAAGACGATCCGTGCATAATTGCGACTTTTACCGTGCAGACAAAGTTTAGTACATACGTACACACACACACACATATATATATATACGCCGAAGAGCCATTACATTATGACCACCTTCCATCTATAACAATGAACTCGTCTAGGAACAAAAAAACGGCGCGTGCGCGGTTGATATTAGAGTATATAAAGCGCCTATGTATTGTATTTCAAAACATAGCGTGATTAGCGACTTAATGGGAAAAGCAACAGATTTAGCAGACTTTGATAAAGGTGAAATCGTTATGACTCGGCGACTGGAAACGTCGATATCGGAAACGGCGCGTTTGGTGGGCTGTTCACGTGCAGACATTGTGAGCACGTACCGAAAGTAGTGTATGGATGGTGAAACGACAAGTCTCCGAGGAGTGGTGTGTCGCCTGCGGCGCATTGATTCCGGAGGAGAGCGGATATTGTTAAGCATTATTCGTCGTGACCGAAGAGTTGCAACAGCCGAAACCACCAATAGCTGCAACAGTAGCGATCCAAACAGTGTTTCTCAACACACAGTGCCGCGTGCACTATTGCGTATAAGCCTATGCAGCCGGCGGCTAAGCACGTTCCTGTGCTGACAGCACGTCATCGCCAGCAGCGCCTACAACCGGTCCCTGAACATCGGAATTAAACCATAGAATATTGAAAGAAAGTTGCATGGTCCGGAGAATCACGTTTTCTGGGTTATCGCATCGATGGGCGCGTGCGAATATGCCAATTTCCAACGATAACCCTGGTTCCCGGACGCACAGTTGGTAGGAGACAAGCCTGTGGCGGCTATATTATTGTGTGGACGATGTTTTTATGGAGCACATTAGGACCCATAATCCCCATAGAACAATCCCTGACGTCTGTGCTCTACCTGAACATCGTTGCAGACCAGGAGCACCCATTAATGTCAAAAATGTTACCGGTGGGGTATTGCATTTACCAACAGGATCATGCACCATGTCATACGGGTCTAATCGTCAGAGAGTGGTTCGAGGAGCATTCTAGTGAGTTTCAAGTCATGTCCTAGCCTCCAAATTCAACTGACATGAATCTAAAAGAACATTTGTGGTTCCACCTGGAAATCTCAATTCGTGCTGCCACGCTACCACCTCGCAATATGCGAAAATTTCAGGACCAGTTGGTGAGCGCTTGGTACCAGATACCTCAGACTACCTATAACAACTTTGTTGAGTTGATACTAGGTCGGGTTTGGTGGTTTTGAGGGCGAAAGGTGGTCCTACGTCCTATTAAACAGGTGGTCATAATGTAATGGCTCTTCGGTGTATATATATATTTATATGTAAACTTTTTAGGTGGAGGTGATTATGGATTCCCGGGTCATATAACGAAATGTTATGAAGTAATTTTTCAAAAGTCGCACCATCGCAACGACTGCAATAGGTAGTATTTCTTATGAAATCTACATAAACTGTACCGCAATATGCTCGGCATTTGACCTCATAAGTGAAAGTGCGAGGTCGCATATATTGCAACAATGGACTGTTAATTCATAACAAAATAACTTTGTCACCTGTCACGGCATTCGACTAAATAAGCAAACTTTCCAGGCAAGGGTGGATATGGAGAATCCTCAAAGGGGGGGGGGGGGGCGATTTTAGAAATTTGAAGGCTCCAATCTGATGCGCGGGGAGAGGATAACTTTTTTCATTGCGGGTCGTGTTACTTCTACTTATTGCTGCGGGTCGGGTTTCGTTCCGGTTGATTTCTACTTTTTGCTGCGGGTCGGGTTTGGGTTCGGTTGATTTCTATTTTTTGCTGCTGTTCGGGTTAACTTATACATTTTGCTGTGGATCTGGTTGACTTCTACTTTTTGCTGCGGGTCGGGTTAACTTCTACTTTTTTGCTGCGGGTCGAGTTTAGATTCGGTTGACTTCTACTTTTTAGCTGCGCCTAGCGTGTTGGGTTTGAAGCAGATTGACATACATTATTTCGGGTTTGGCTCAGTTTCAAATTGGAATTTCGCTTTTGCGAGAAGAGTTCGGGTTGATCCGATTTTTGATAAGAGGGTCTAAATATTTTTGAAGATAAAAAACTTATACAGTAAAAGCTCCATAGCGGACACGCTCAACTAATTATTTAGGAATGTTTTTTATTCTTCAGGATTATGTTAAAAACACTAATTTGGTATAAGACTGCTTGTCTCTTTATATCTAAGATTAGTTGTAATTCAGTAAAGAATGCTTTGAAACTTATTAAAAAACGTACCGGGTGTCCTAAAATGGACTGACTGATTTTAAAAATCAGTAACTTGCAAAGGTGACAGCAATTTAAAAAAAAAATCTTGCAGGAGGGTTATGTAAGATATCAGGAGATTTTTAGTGTTATTCTTGATTTTACTTTACAATAGCAGCGATAGATGGCGCAGCAGAAAATAGTCGTTGAATCGTGCCCGAATCCTGCCTTCCTCCTCCGGGCACCGATTTAGCGCCTATTGCCTGCAGCGCCATCCATCGTTGCTGTTTTAAACTAAAATCAAGATTCGCAGTAAAAAAAAAATATTAAAATCAAAGCAAATTTTTTGAAAGGTTACAGCAGATAGGGGGATTCGCTCCTGGCACTAATTATTTTTGTTGAAGGTTAACTGTTTCGATTCGGGTCGATTTCAGGCTGAGCGTAGATTTCTGTAAACTGGGTTTTGGTTAACCCGTTTTTTTTTCAAAAGTTAGTTCAGGATATTAGTTCAGATTAAAAACTATGCCTATAATAATAAACATAGATGCATGTATGTGTTCTGTTTTCTAAAGAGGTCACTGTATTTTTTTTTTCACGCGTCTTTAATAAAATTCGCACTTCTTCGACCCTCTGACGAAATTTGTGTTATTTTTCGTAACCCTTTGACGAAATTAGTATAATTTTGCAGGCTTTTCATAAAATTCGCGTTTCTTCCCGCGACTCTTTGACAAAATTCGTGTTTTTAAAGCGATTCTTTGACGAAATTCGCTTTTTTTTCGCGATTCTTTGAAGAAATTTGCATTTTCTCCGCGATCCTTTGACTAAATTTGAGTTTTTTTTTCGGCTGCCCTTTGGCAAAATTCGCGTTTTCCGTGATCATTTGAAGAATTTCGCGTTTTTTTCCGTGACTCTTTGACCAAATTCGCGTTTTTTCCCGAAATCCTTTGGCGAAATTGAAGTTATTCTCTGCGAACGATTGACGAAATAGATTTTTTATGGAAACCATTTGTCAAAATTCGCAATTATTTTTATGTCCGAATTTTCGGATTGATGAATTTTTTAATTTTTCGGAACCGAATGCCTTAACCCTCTCGCTGTGTTTCAAAAATTGCGCATTTATTTTATTACATATTTCAAATCTGCATATATTTTCGAGTTAAAATGCACCCAAAATCTTTGTGAAAGAGTTTTTTAAAAATAGAATTAGATCATAAAAAATGATTTGCTACAGAAATTGCGGGTTGCGCAAATTTTGCTACTTTTAAGTTGGCCGTGGAAATCGCGGGATGCGCAGCCAGAGGGTTAATTTTTCGGATAATTCGGAACAGAATCATTCCTGCTCCTTACATCTTGCATAATCATCATGCAAGTAATTTTTTAATACCTGTCACCATTTGCAATTTAATGAATTTTAAAGTCCGTCAGTATTAGAACACACGGTATATTTAATAGCTATGGGATGATGGCTGAAAGAAGCGCTTAAAAAAAATTAGAGTGGCTTCAATATATCAGTTAGAGGTTTACACGGGCTTAAATTTCCAGGTCTAGCCCGCACACAGAAAAAAGGATTGGACCGGCACGGTATAAAAGCTAAAAAATCAACCCCCGCCCTGCCTGCATTTTGCATTTAAAATTATTCATAAAGCAAAATACTTATGCTCATATTTTATTTTCAGATTATGTTCGAAATTCATGAATACAGAAAAACAATAATATTAATAACTATTTAGGCAATTATATACATAAACACTACGTAAAAATATGACTTAGACAATTACATTCAAATGAAAATTCAGTAAGAAAATCTGTTTAGAATGAAAGAAACAGATGTTAAAGGAAAATGATAATTTTTAAAGGTCTACAATTAAAAAAAGATTTTTAAAAAATGCATCTCTGTAACTTATCAAATCTAATTAAATTTCTAAACATTTTGCTAAAACAGTGTACAATATAAATATAAATTTTACGAATAACAAATAAGTAAGATGCCAGACCAACTTGAGCTCGGGGAGGAAGAATTTAGAGGAATGCACGGGTCATGGTCGGTCCAATAATGCTTAGCAAACGGTCTGACACGGACCGAACATTTAGCTTTTATTCCGGGCCGAGCTAGGACCAGAAGATTTTGACCAGTGTAGACCTCTAGAAAAAATTAAGTCCAAGTCAGGCTCGATCTGGAAGAAAAAGAAGCCTGTCCCGACCAGAATCTGCAGAAAAATTTAAGATCAGAGCACGGCCCGGCTCTAAAAGAGAGAAGACCTGACCCAGTCCGAAGCTCACGGTTTTAAACTGGCGCGACCCGGGACGGGTCCCGCTGGGCTCGAGTTTCGCCCAAGTCATTTCCCGTGAGGATGCATAATGTCGTTTTGCAAACTCTTTATTATGCCCAAGGGGGGGGGGGGTCGCCCCTTCGCACCCCCCCTCCCCCCAACCTTAGATCCGCCATTGGTTCCAGGCCGTTTATTTGCGACAATGAACCGTTAAAAGTTGAAAAATAGGATAACTCATTATCTAAGATAATTTTTTTAATTTCATTTTGAATATCAGAATTAATACCCCAATCTCATGCAATCTCATGCATCAATAAAATAAAATAAATACGTATTTTTCAAAGGGTAATGAAAATAATTTTGAAAAATTTACTGAAGCAAATTCTTAATGATCAGTAATCTGAAAAGTAAATGCCAGTGAAAGGTAAGACATAATTGATAAATAAAAATCGTCTAAAAATTTGTCGCCTTATCAACGAAACAAAAATAATGTGTGAAGGAAACTAATAAGTAGCCGATGTAAGACACAGCTTCTTGAATAGAGAAACGCTATATTCAAATTAAGATGTTTTTAAAGGAAAATGTTTATAACATGAAATGTATCCTTTAAAAAAGGTGTTTTGAACAAAACAACACATTTATATTTCCTCATTTATTTAGGCAGCTTTTACCTTTTATATCATAATTTGTGAATTAACGAAAATTCCACCTTCAAAAACATTTTTATTGAAATTTAAAAAATACTTTAGAATATAGGTTTCAAGCAACTCAACCATGGGCCACGAGATACTAGTAATTTTTTCTTTGTTTAATTAATTGCACAAAATCAATTCAAATGCTGCAATTAACTACGATGGCGATTTATTTACAAATATACTAGAAACTCTAAAGTATGCGGTTGAGTTGTTGGAAACCGATACGCTAGAAGATTTGTGAAATCATTAAATTAACTAGGTGATCCAACCCGGTCTGTCCGGGTGTTACACAACATAGATGAAAACCAACTTCTTTTTTTTTTTTTTGTTAATTGAAAAATCTAATACTTTTTTTACGTTAAATATATATATAGGGTAAGTACGAGAGAGATGAACCACAGGGTGAGATAGACCAGTCAAACATTTCGTTAATGCGACCCTCCACAGAAGGCGCAACTATCTCAGTCACTCAAAGATATTTTGTATATGGCGTACAACTTTTTGTTTCTCAAAAGATGAAATTTTTTAGCTAAAAACCATTATTGCTTTTGGTAAGTCAAATAATTTTTTCATATGCTTATAGTAATGCGTTTAAAGGTTTTAGTTTACATGTAATATATCTGGTTTTAATAATGTAATCTCCAGAAACATTTAGGCTTCTAAATAACCTAAAATGGCGACGTAATATCTACAGAGTAGAGGTGTAGAGTCGGGTGGGTTATACTTCTCACCTTGGTGATCGGGAGAGATGGACCATGTGTAGACGGAATAAGAGATGGACCAGGTTTTCTGTCGGGAGGGAGGGTTATATTCTCACCTAGGCGATCGGGAGAGATGGACCATGTGTAGACGGGAGAGATGAACCAGGTTTTCTGCCCGGAGCGATAGACCATATAATCTTGAATTTCAAATATAGCTTTTAAAAGCTTTATGAAGGCTGTTCGCGTTGGCTTCATGAAAGATGCTCACGATTTGAAGTAATATGCGATAATTGTGGGAAGAAATTAAATAGGAAGAAAAAGTTACTGCAAAACAATCTTAACTCATAGTATATAAAACATTTTCATAAATAATGTTTAAATCTGTTACGATATTAAGATTTCAAGAAACAAATTTAATTTTCATGGGTATATATTAAAATCAAATAATAATTCTTAAACTTAACTTTGTAAACTTTTGTAAGTAAGTTCATTTAATTTTAATTTAATGAAAATATACTTCTATAAATTTAATATATGTGCAATTATTTCAATATTTTGTTGTGGTCCATTTCTCCCATACATGTAGTCCATCTCACTCGGACTACTCCGTGTGAGATGGACCACATCGTAAAAATATCTATCTATCTATCTATCTATCTATCTATCTATATATATATATATATATATATAAAATAAATTCCTTTAAATGTATGAACTTCTGCATTAGGACTTTTTAAAGAAACACCATACACTATACATATATACTGTGAAAACTAAAATGTATCTCTCTATTCTAAAAAAAAGTAACTACCGCTGGTTTTGAATTTTTTGTGACCGGAGGTCTTTCTTCGTTAATATTAAAAAAACTGTTGCATACAAAAATATCAAAATTGGTAGTATTATAGAGAAATGCTTGATAAACACGCTGATGCAGACAGTTTTCAAATCGAAGAATTATTTTAAGAGATATTTAATGCCAAAGTTGGACAAAATCGTTCCATTAAAAAAGTTTTATAGGAGCAAAAACTGTACATAGGAATTTAATCATTTTTAGATCATTTTATGCGTCAGAATTTCCTGGTGTGCAGATTGCAGTTAGTTTTTTAATTTGAATAATTTTTCGAGGTTTTATTTCTATTTTAAATTCAAATTTTCAGCATTTCGAGAGATATTTTTTACAAATTTTAGAAAATTGTATTAATTTAAACTGTTGCCAACTGTATAAAAAGCGCAAACAGTAATGTTTGCTTCAAATTAAAAATTTATTTTACACGTGACTATTATAAACAAAAAATATAAAAAGCAGGAACTCATTGAAAATTACGTCATAAAAACTATAGTTACACGTGAATTTTAAATGAGAAAGAATATTGTAAAATAATAAATTCAGCAATATGCGTTAGAAATCCTAAATAGGAGAATTTACGTCATATTACACTTATTACGTAAAATGAACAAAAAATAATATTGCAAAACAGTTTTAATTTAAAAATTGCGCGAGACATTTACTTGACATTTTAAGATGATCATAATATTTCATTTCTAACAAAAGTATTTTGACGTGAATATTAAAAAGAGAAAAAAAAGTTTGGTGAAAATTACGTCAGATTATAATTGTCAGATTCAAATTATAATTCAATCTTCCGAAATCTTTTTAAAGGCGGTCAAATTAGCGTGCTGTTAGAGTCTGCGGTGTCTGAACGGGGATTGACGAGCGTAGCTCGTAGGGGGCAGAGCCCCCTAGTGTATTGATTTTTATATATGATTTTTAGAGCGCGATGAAAAAACGTGGTCCATCTTTCCCGTAATTACCCCCTATTTAGATGTCCCACTAACATTACCAAAAAGCATTTTATATTAAAATATCAATTATATATTCAAATGAAGTTTTGAAATTTATTAAAATCTATAATTTCGTATTAGCCGCATGTCAGAAGTTAATAGCTGAAGATACTGCCAAAGATGTTGTTATTTACAGCAGCCTTCTAAATTTCGCAATTTCACTGGTTAAAGTGTTTAGTTCGATTACATGTCTGTTAAATTTGTATTTTATTTACATTATATTATTATTTATTAATTTATTAATGAAGTTTTAATTTCGTTATGAAATATTGGTGGGAAACAAACGCTGAACGATGTATATTGTTGCAAATACAAGCGGGTTAATCTTTTATAATCAGGCTGTATGCGATGTAGATAAATAAAAAATTATGCGTGAAAATTATTTTTAAAACTATAAGAAATCAGTAAATTCAGATACATTTTTAAAACAAATGGCGTTAGAAAGAAAATTATTTTCCTATTGAACGGTGTAAAAATTGAAATTGTACGATGTTAAAGAGCTTTAAAAGTTGCAGTAAAACTAAAATTTATTGGTCAGGTGATGGCACCGTACAAATGACGTCAGCGTTACTTACGGACATGCTTTTGATTAATACTATGTATTTTAGTGTCTTGTAAATTGTTTAAGAAAAGACAAAAACACTAAAAACTGCACTATCTTCTGCATCAAGTAATGGCGTATTAAGTGAAATATTATGTATATACATATAGCACAAAATTAGCACTAACCACTCGCCAGGCGTCGAGTAACACTTAAAACGTGGCGATTAACTTTATTGTCCTCACTCGCCAAACTCAATGGGCATCACTCGCCAAACTGAATGGTTGAAAGATCGATGCTAGGGAGGAAAGGGGTGAAATTCGTTCCGAATTTACGGCGTTCAAATCGGCGATTCTCCCGAACGTAAGAAAAGAAAGTAGCAGGAGTGATTCTGTCTCAAATTTTCCGAAAATTTAAGGCATTCGTTTCCGCGGAAAAAAAAACAATAAAAAACGGTCATCAGTCCAAAAATTCGGACATAAAAATATCGCTAATTTCGATATGGTCGCCGAAAAAAATAAATTTCAATTGTTCGTAGAAAAAAAATCACCAATTCCGTCAAAGAATCGCGAAAAAAAACCCCGTGAATTTCGCCGAAGGATCGCGTAAAAAACGCGTATTGCGTCAAAACATCGCGGAAAAAACGTAAATTTCGTGAAAAGATTTCAGAAAAAACGCAAATTTGGACAGAAAATCGCGAAAAAGAATCACAAAATTCTTCAAAGTATAGCGAAAACGCAAATTTCGTGAAAACATCGCGGAAAAAACGCAAAATTCGTGAAAAGATCGCGGAAAAAACGCAAAAATCGTGAAAAGATTAAGGAAAAACGTAAATTTCGTGAAAACATCGCGGAAAAAACGCAAAATTCGTGAAAGGGTCGCGGAAAAAACGCAAAATTCGTGAAAAGATCGCGGAAAAACGCAAATTTCGTCAAAAAATCGCGAAAAAAACAAATTTCGAGAAAAAATCGCGAAAAAATTGCAAATTTCGTGACAAGATCGTGGAAAAAAGCAAAATTCGTTAAAAGATTGCGGAAAAAACACAAATTTCGACAAAGAATCGCGAAAAAGAATAACAAAATTCTTCAAAATATCGCGGAAAAACGCAAATTTCGTGAAAAGATCGCGGAAAACGCAAATTTCGTGAAAAGATCGCGGAAAAAACGCAAAATTCATGAAAAGATAACGGAAAAACGCAAATTTCGTCAAAAGATCGCGGAAAAAACACAAATTTCGTGAAAAGATCGCGAAAAAAAGAACAAATTTCGACGAAGAATCGCGAAAAAGAATCACAAAATTCTTCAAAGTACCGCGGAAAAACTCAAATTTCGTGAAATGATTGCGGAAAAAAGTAAATTTCGTGAAAAGATCACGGAAAACGCAAATTTCGTGAAAAGATCGCGAAAAACGCAAAATTCGTTAAAAGATCGCGGAAAAACGCAAATTTCGTGAAAAGATCGCGGAGAAAACGCAACTTTCGTGATAAAATCGCAGAAAAAACGCAAATTTCGTCAAAAGATAACGGGAAAACGCAAATTTCGTCAAAAGATCGCGGAAAAAACACAAATTCCGAGAAAAGATCGCGGAAAAAAAGGTAAAATTTCGAGACAAGATCGCCTAAAAACACAAATTTCGTGAAAAAAAACAGGGAAAAACGCAAATTTCGTCAAAAGATTGCGGAGAAAACGCAACTTTCGTCAAAAGATCATGAAAAAAAAACGCAAATTTCACGAAAAGATTGCGAAAAAAACACAAATTTCATCAAAAGATCGCGGAAAAAATGCAAATTTCGTCAAATGCAAATATTTTCAAAGAATGGCAAAAAAACTCACAAATTTCGTTAAAAGATTACAAAAAAACGCAATTTTGTGAAAAAATCGTGGAAAAATGCAGATTTCTTCAAAAGTGCGCGGAAAAAATGCAGATTTCGTCAAAAGATCGCGAAAAAACGCAGATTTTGCAAAAGGTCACGAAAAAACGTGAATTTCGTCAACAGATAGCGAAAAAACGCGAAATTCGTTAAATGGTCGAGAAAAATGCATATTAGTTAGTGCCGAGGGGATGTGGGATCCCCCTCTGCTGTAACCTTTCTGAAAATTTCTGTGAATTTATTTCATTGTAATTAATCGTAAAAATAAAATTTTTCAGTTGAGTGTAATCATATCGAATGGTAAGTAATATATATTAGTAAATTACAATGTTGATAGTTAGAAGAAGCACAATTTTGTATGGAGCGTACATAACTTTGTTACTGGCCAGTGGCTAAAAAAAAACTAGCCAGTGAAAAAAATCAGTGTACTGGCCAGTGGTCAGTGGGTAAAAATGTTAATTTTGACCTATAATACATTTATCTAATATATATGCAATTATATGTAAATTGACTTTCTGAGAATTTTATTTATGGCAATATTATTTTTTGTTTTATGAAAAAAAATGTTTTAAAATTCACAGTTCAAGTACGATATATTTTTTTTCTTTTTTATAATATTTTGCATAGTTTACAAGCATATACAAAGGAAGGATTGTTTTGTGCCAGAAGGAAAAAATTATTTTCTAATTTTGTTTATTGCGCAGTAAAATACTTCAACAAATTTAAATCGTTCTTGATAATAATTCAGAATAAAATCGTATTTAAAATAGATCGCTATAAGAAAAGAGCTAAATATTGAAATCAAAACCATCTGACTGCAGATAAATATTATGTTTGAAAAAGAAGGTCAAGGTCTGCATGCATCACTGACCTTAAGATGCAAGAAGAATTATCTTAAATAAAGCATGTTTTTAATTCCTGTTGTCTTGGTGATAATTAAGAAAGTTTATTAAGCTAGACATCCCTCGCAAACACAGTCAAAAAAGCATTTATCCCGATGAAAACAGCATGTTGAATGATTTATTTTCAGTAATGGATTTTCAAAGTAATTCTAAATAAAATAGACGATAAATAGAGAAATTTTGAGAAAGAAACTGAAGTTTCTGATGATTTAAAGAACTTGTTTTTCGAACTTTTCCATTTTTTCAATTGATTTTTAATTCTTAGAGGGTTTTTTTTTTTCAAACAATAGCCGACTAGATTATCTCATTTATTAGAGTGCATTTCCGTATAAAAAACTCTAATACTTTTAAAAACATTAACATTTTCGTTTTCTTCCCCAGTTTTTTTTAAGAACAGGAAATTTAAGATGTAAAAGGAATTAGTTTTTATCATTGGTTGAAAGTATTGTATTTACTCATCTATTCATTTATTTTTAAACCTAAAGAACTTATACAATATTTTGATTTATTTCTCTTAAAGATGCATAAATGGCAAATTTAATTAAAAATTCTCTTAGATCATCTAAAGAATATTAATAAAACTACTTTATGTTTAAGATTCTTCTTTGTCTAAGCTATTTCATCATTAATTAATGGCGTATTGAATGAAATATTAAGTATACATTTTATCTAATATATGTATATAACTATAAGTAAATTGTTTTTCGAATAATTTTTAATAGTAGTATTATTTTTCGTTTTATGAAAAAAAAGTCTCATAAATCAAGTTCCAAACACAATATTTTGCTTTATTTATTTTTTTTTTATTTTCTCCCCGCAATATTTTGCACACTTGACAAGATTATACGAAGAAAGCATTGCTTTGTGTGAGATCAACCTTGTTTTCTAATTTTGTTTATTACTCAAAATATAAAATGCAGTAGAGTGTCGATTATCCAAACAAATCGGAACCGACCCTAGTTCGGATAAGCAAAAGTTCAGATAAATGGACAGAAAATTTAAGGGATGTTCTTGACTATACTAAAACCTTTACACTTTATCCAGGCTTAGGACTGTCAGCACCAGTTAGTGTTGGCGTATTTAAAAATTGTTTTCATTTTTTAATATTTTTTTGTCTTTTTATTTATTTTATTTGTTTACTTTTTCATTATTTAAAATTTTCTTTTTCTTTTTTTACCATCTTCTGAACTCCAGATATTATAATTTAAGCAAAAAAGCTTTCGATTGTTGCTTGCTTCTAAAAAGACATTCTTTTCAATTCTGCCATACACTGTAAAAAAAAAAAAAAAAAAACGGACTAAAAAACGGAAATACTACTGGCAATCTAGACGCCAGTACTATTTCCGTTTTTTTTACGGAATTTTTACCCATAAATTACAGAAAATTTTCCGTTTTTCTGATTAAAAACGGAAAATTTTCTGTAATTTATGGGTAAAAATTCCGTAAAAAAACGGAAATAGTACTGGCGTCTAGATTGCCAGAAGTATTTCCGTTTTTTAGTCCGTTTTTTTTTTACAGTGTATCTCGAATTATTCTTAAATACGTTAGTTGAATAGGATCAGCGTTCTTCTGCCGTTCGAGCCATTTCATATCTGTTTCCAAACATTCAAAGGTTTCGTTATATGATGGGACCTGGGTCATCTTCAGAGCATTCGTTTTCATTTTCTTCAATTCCTTTTTCGCTCTTACTGCTTCAAACGATACCCGATCTATGATTCGATTTTGCATGCTAAATCTAAAGGGGGAAAAATGAGAGAAACAGGGTGTTTGGATAATTGGAATAGAGGTCTGCACGGTCCGGAATTTCCAGGACCAGGCTCGGCCCGTCCAAAAATAAATGAAAACAGACCCGGCCCTATCCGGCTCAATTCCTACAAAAAATTTCGCTTTTTCTCGACAAACAATTAAGATTCATTTAATGAATACTGCATACATATTTATGGGAACATTTTACAGTATAATTTAGATTACAAGGTGTTTGCAAACCAGGAAGCACACAAAAGCAACATTCATGATTACTTACAGTGTTTTAGTCATCGTCTCTACAGACATTTCAAAATTCAAATAAGGATTCAATAAAAAATTAATGTAGTTTTGAATAAAGGGTTAAAAACATGATAACTTTTGAAACAGCATAATAAAAAGTAAATTTGTGAAAATATTTCTCTCATTTTCAACGCTTTTCACAAATTCAAAGGGCTACATTCTGACACATTTATGAATTCATTTCTTTTCGGAAACGCATAAGAGTGGCAGGTATTTTTATTCAGAAACTATGTAAATGTAGTTTTTTTTTATTAGATAAAAGTAATATATCTTTCAGAAAATACTACCAAAGTTTTGAATCGAATGTTATCTCTGTAAGTAATTTAGGAAAAATGAAAAATTAATCATGATGAAATGGCTATTCGATTCCAAATGCCTTCAATAGTCAGACCTGTCAATTTTATGCCTTTACAGTTAAAAGTGAGTCAGAAAATGTGTGTGAAACTTTCGCATTGTTGAACAGTGAATATGAGAACTACCTTAAGGTATAGTTCCAAAGATACTGTTAACTAAATTTTTATATCGGGCCGACAGGCCCGCTTAATTTTTTTTATCTGCCCAGCCCGGCCCTGCAGGCCCGTTCAATTTTTTTTGCAGGCCCGGCCCGTTTGAAAGTATGCATTCATTTCGAAGGCCCGGCCCGGCGCGCGGGCTTCTGGCCAAGCCCGGGCCCATACAGGCCTCTAAATTGGAAGCTCCATTTGAATTTTTTTGAGAGAAATAGGGTAATCAGATAATTGGAAGTTCGGTTAATTGGAATTCCCATAATCGGCGCTCTACTGTAGTTCAACAAATTTAAGTTTGTTCTTGATAATAATTCAGAATAAAGCTGAACTTGAGATTGACCGCGAGAAAAGAGCCAAATATTGAAATCAAAACCATCTGACTGCAGAGAAAAATTATTTTTGAAAAAGAAGGTCAAGGTCTGCTTGTATCACTGACCTTAAAATGCTGGGAGAATTATCTTAAATAAAGCGTGTTTTTAATTCCTCTTATCTTAGTGATAATTAAGAAAGTTTATTAAGCTAGACACCTATCGCAAACACAGTCAAGGAAGCATTTATCACGGTGAAAACAACATGTTGAATGGTTTACTTTCAGTAATGGAGTTTCGCATTGATTCTGAATAAGAAGTAAATAAATAGAAAAAAATTGAGAAAGAAACTATATTTCCTGATTATTTAAAGAACTTGTTTTTAGAAATTTTCTGCTTTTTCAATTAATTTTTAGTCCAAGAGTTTTTTTTTTCTTTTTATAAATAATAGCCTACTGGAATATCTCATTTATCAGAGTGCGTTTCCATATAAAAAAAACTTCAATACGGTAAAAAACGTTAAAATCCTCGTTTCTTCTCAAGTTTTTTACTTTCTTCTATCTTCAATAGAAAAAAGTATTTTAATAGAAATATTTTTCGATGATTTTTTACGTTTTAGAGGCCAGAGATACCAAAAAACATGTTTATATAAAAATGTCTGTCTATCCGTGTGTATATGTTCGCCATTGTACTACTGAAATGTGTATGAAGTTATGCATTATATATAACAAGATAAAATATACATTGGTCAAACGAAAAGGCCCCGTAAGGTCCGTTTGGGGGAGCATAAAACTTGTGTTAAAAACTGTGACATCAAGCGTTCCGCTATTGCTAATCACTGCTGGTCCAACAATCATAATTTTAAGTTTTCCGAAGCCACATTAATGCAGAAATGCTCATCAATTTACGATCTTGACTTTTGCGAAGCCTACCACATATGGAAAAATTCAAACAGCTTAGTTAACGATTTGTCCAGCACGCCCAATTTTTCAAAGTTATGGTTTAATTTCCTTTAAATCGTCCTCCCCCCCCCCCCCACACACACACCCATTTTCTCCGCAATGTTTGAACTCTCCCGGAGCATCTGAGCGGTTTTTGATTGGTCTCCCCAGTGTGCGCGTGAGACAGACTCCGTGGCTGTTTGTGAACTTTATGTTTTTCATTTCGCCTTTGACGGTCGGGATGTGAGGTGCGCCTTTTTGGCTGTATCTCTCCCCCCCCCCCTCTTTTATGCCTCAGTTTATTTTAATTTTATCTTTTATTTATAAGCACTGATGATGAGGCCTTAGAGGCTTCGAAATAGCTATATGCTTTTTAAAATTATTTGCATTTGTGTTTTAAATACGTTGTTTCTCTCTTTTTAATACATTGATACAAAGTACAATCCTCTTCCCCCTCCCTTTATGTATGAAGTTATGCATTGAATTGAACCAATTTTTTGTGTGTGTTTTTGGCTATAGCCACGGTTTTCCTTGAATTTGAAAATATTCTGCCGGAAGGGGGCGCTGTAATATCGATTTTTGTACACTTTTCCCGATTTTTGTAGTTGTATTATACATCGGCGGCTCGTGTAGCGACGGGAACTTCGCATCCTGTTGCCGCATATTTGCAAACAGCTGATGTACAACAGAATAACGGAAAACTATTGATTTTGTAAATGTCATGATCTATTTTAACTCGGTTTTGCTCCGTTTAACTGATTGAAGCAAAAATTTAAGATAAAAATCAAAGTTGGTATGGTATTGAACTAATAATATTGAATATTAACATTTGTAGTAAGTACTTTTTGAAATACTAAGATGTATGAGATCGAAGTAAATTTTGGGATTGGCACATCCAACTATAATTTTTTAAGAACTTGAAATTTCGAAAGTAAAAGAAAGTGGTTTTCATCATTGATTGAAGGTATTGTATTTATTCATTTATTTAAAAACCTAATGAACATATACAAAGTTTTGATTTATTTCTCTTAAAGATGTATAGCAAATTTTATTAAAAGTTTTCTTAGATCATCTAAAGGATATTAACAAAGATACTTTATCGCTAAGTTTGATAAATCTACAGTGATAAAAAGGCATACCTGCTAGCTTTTTATTTCTTAAAAATCAAATACAGTCTAACCTTGTTATCCCGACACTCTAATGACCAGAAAAAGTTTCGTCATAAGCGGGGGGTTGCGGTAATCGGAGTTGGAGAAAAATATGTTTATAAAAAGCTGTATTTGTAATTAATTTAAGAGAATTTAAAATTCATAACTGTTCTTGCAGTTTTAAGCAATAAAACGTTATTATTAAACAAGCAAACAAACAAAAACAAAAAAAAAATCCCACAAAAACAAATGGAAAAGAGTAAAAATCAGATTTATGATGACTTATTTTTTATTGTTACATGAAAAATTTATGGGATTATATGGTTTGCTTATCACTACATGTATTTCCTACAATTCTGTTTTCAATATTACACAATGAATTATAATCAATATTCGTTGTTTCAGAAATGAACGTTAGATAATTTTTTATCGTTTCAATGCAATGCAGTGGGTGCTTCGGTTTTAGTCGGATGAAAAATGCCGTGTAACAGCAAGAAAGCGTCGCCTGATCAGAACAAAAAGACTGCGAGTAGACTGATAGTGGATCATTCTTAGCGTGTGGGTTAATTTATTCAGGTAAAGGATTGAAGCAAAATTTCTCATTTATCTCAATGACTATTTTGGACAGTTTTGTGAAAAGTTTGGATAAGACATTTCTTACCGCTTAATTTCCGTGCTTATAAGATGGATTACGAAAAATGGACAATTTTTCTAAACCGTCGGGATATTTGGAGTTCAAAATTATTCAACGATGTAAAATCCGGAGTTTATTTACATTGAAATCATATACAGAAAGTCGGGACAGAAAAACTGACGTGATATCGGAGTGACGTGAAAACCGGGTGTCGGGATAACGAGGTTCGACTGTAAATATATTTTGGAACAGAAAATTTATTTAACTGAATTTGCCTTTTCTTTATGTGGCAGTAACAAAAATCAACAAATTTAAATTAACTTTTAAAAATTTAGTGTTCAATACACATCTGCCAAAATTGCACTTAAAAAAAAATCGAATAAACATACTTTGGATCGGAAAATTTATTTAATAAATAAATATGCCTTGTTTCTTACGGTTTAGTAATTTGATTTCAATTTGATTTTATTTACTGAATAAGGTTTTTAGTTCGAATATGATTTTTTGACCGAAAGGTTGACAGCTATGTTAATAATAAAGCATCTAAAAAACTACATACATACATTAGCAAAAGAGAGAAATACCTGTAATAAAAAACAGCTCACTCAAAAGAAAAAAAAAAGAAAGAAGGTCAAAGTCTGGATGTATCACTGATCGTAACAAGCTCGAAGAAATAATTTAAATGAAACATGTTTTTAATTTGTGTTGTCATGGTGAAAATTAAGAAAGTTTATTAAATTAGAACCACAGAGAGGCACATGGAAGAATTAAACTCGTCGAGAACCACGTGTTTCATGGTTTTCTTCCAGTAATTGATTTCAAAAGTCATTCTAAAACAGAAAGAAAATAAGATTAAAAAGAAAAAAAAGCTATTGTTTAATTCACGTTTACGTCTCTGATGTTTTAAGGAACCTTTTTGCATTGAACTTTTCTACCTTTTCGATTAATTTTTAATTCAAAAGGTTTTAATTTTTTTAAGAAACGTTAGTCAGCTATTTTATTTATCAAAGTGCGTTATCGTGTAAAAAAGCTTCAATAAGATAAAAGAAATTGAAACTTCGAACTTTTTCTAATTTTTTACGTTTTCGAGAAAAATAGCATGAAATTTTGGAAGTAAAAGAAGCTTTCTAACATAGTTGGAAAATGTTTAGGAATTCGGTTTGTCTGTCTGTCCGTGCTTTAACTCGCATAAATATAGGCAGATTGTTATGAAATTGACATACGTTATTGGGGGTTTGCTATGGCATATTCGCTATTGAAAATGAAGTATGTAGCGTTTACGGTTCATTTACAGGGACCAGTGACCCGGAACCGAACTATTTTTTATGCTTCAGCTGCAGCTTCACTCCTAGATAAAATACTGTGGCTCCAGCTCCGGCTGTGGCTCCAACTCGGCTCCGACTTTCCACTTTTGAGTTGCAGATTTTAATTTACACATTTAATTTTTTGCTTACAATTTCTTTCTTTTTTTACCTTCCTTAAAGACCTGACAAAATGCATTTTTCTTCTCACTTGACATTTTTCTTCAACTTGAAATGCTTGTTCAGAAAATATGACATCTTTTAGCTTTTGCTTTTAAAATAGAAAATTTGGTGGAATTTTAACCACAAATATCTTAAATTTCTTCTATACTTTTCAAACAACCAAAACTGCACAACACATGTAAACAACAGGCGGCCATATTTGTTTTCAAATAGTGTTGTCACTTAGTTCGAGTAGAAAGTAGAAGTGAAGTAGTGTTACCATGTTTTGAGAAGTTTTCCACCTCTTAAAAAACAAAAGATATAATTAAAATACTGAATAATGATGTAATTAAAATATTTTAAGCCTGGAAATTTAAAAGACTGAAAAAAAAAGATTTAAAAGAATATTAAAAACTAAAGGAGCCCTGGAGCAGAGGAAAATTTAGAGTTCCAGCTCCAGGGAAAACACAGCTCCGGAGCGCTCCGGCTCCAGGCTCCAGCTCCAGCTCCGGGTCTCTGACAGAGACACTCAAAAAAATTCTGTTACATTACGGCCTATGGGGATAGTTTATTTGCGGTGTATTTTAAAAATATTACACGCTTTAAAACATATTCAAATTTGTATATATCACTGAAGTGTACTGAAAGTTGCGAACTGCAGACTCTTGAGGGCATATAATTTAACGTTCATTTACAGAGACACATAAAAGAATTTGCCTACAGTACTGCCTATGAAGAATAGTTGCTAAAAGTGTGGTTTCAGTAGTGGCATTACGCGTTTTAAAATGTAACTATTTTTTTTTCTTTTTTTGGATATTACTTAATGTGTATAAATTCGATAGGTTGTATACAGAGCTACACAAAAGATCTCAGATACATTTCGTTTATTGACGGAAATTGCTGAATGTGAATTTTCAAAGGCGCTATGAGTTTAATTAAACTAACCTTTAGCATGCTATATAGCATACGTACAAATCTATAGATCGTGTACAGAGCTGCACAAAAAATCGGATATTTTTCCGACTATTCATAGTAATTGCAGAAATTGGGTTTCAAATGCGTTATGCATTTTCTAAATTGTTTTGTTAGACATCTTTCACATTTAATACACTTAAGTTTTTGTTATATGATATTCTGAAAGTGTTGAAAAGTGTTTCATAATCGATACTGGACGCATGATTTTTCGGTCTTGTTTCTTATGCTGAATTGCTTTCATATAATTATTCATTTCTTTTTAAATTTAATAAATTTATATGAGTTTATAACTGAGGTTTTGGCACACTTTTTCTTTTCAGATTCAGATGTACAAACTGCGACACTGATCTGAAACTTTGACATTTTCTAAAGGATAATTATAAAGCTATATTTATGAAACAAATAATATAATTCTTTTTTTTTTAAAGTCAATTCCTTCTTAGGTCATCAAAGAAAAATTTAATGCAATCCCTTAAGCTGATATTAGTTTTTATTGCATTAAAATATCTCATTTTGTTGATTTTCTACAGGCAAGTAAACCCTATTGATTTACAGTGGAAGTCTATGGGAATTTGCGAAATATTAGAGATATCGCCAAGTTGGCGATGAACGTGGCGGCAGAACAGGGTCCCCCCCCTATGGCAACCCCCCTTATAAGTATGGAGATGCATTAAATGCTGTTCAATAACGAATGGCCGCCATCTTTTCTGCCATATAAAACTAAAATTAATTAAATTTAATTATTGAATTAATATCTTAAAAATCTGTATTAACATCAAGTGTCATCCACTATAAGTTAAAAAAATGTATTTGAACTTGAGTAGATGAATAATAAGCATTTTATTAACGATTGAAAATTTTAACTATATATATACTAGGGGGCTCTGCCCCCTACAAGCTACGCTCGCCAACCCCCGTTGAGACAGTGCAGAATCTAAAAACACGCTAATCTGATCGGTTTTAAAAAGATTAGAGAAGATTGAATTATACTGAAAAAACCTGTAGCGATCTCCCTGTAAACGGGTTTCCATTCAATTCCCTTTGATTGCAAAAATTTAAGATAGAACCAGTTGCTGTTAAGACATTCAATGGTTGTTTTCGTGTTTGGTTAAAGAATATCAGTTAAACATTTGAAAATAAGCTAAAATAAATGAATTAAGTAAACAGAGTCTTTGTCTCTCGGTATTTTTTAACAGCGTTATAAAACGATTGACATAACACAATTTACTACAATTACTAAAATTTGCTGCTTTAACCCCTTCAAGGGCGGTGGTTCATTTTTAGATCACTTAATTTTAATTCTTAAATGCCACATTAGCACCAGAATATTGGGATGAAAATTTTCCTTTTATTAAGTAAGTGAACTAAACAGGGTTGTCGGCTTTTAGCCAGGCCAAAAAACGCCGGCCGGCTTTTTTTGGTTTTAACCACTTTAAAAAAGCCGGCTTTTATTGAAAAAAGCCGGTTTTTATTTTTTAAAGATGGTTTGCAGCCAATTCTTTTTAAATTTGGATCAATTAATTTTTAATACAGTTATAAATATTTTCTACTAAAAAAATTATAAATTTCTATTAAATTTTGTCAAATAAATAAGTTTTTATAACTTTTAGAAGGCAATTATGTCTGAAAAAAAATTATAAATATTGAAAAAAAATGTAAGTTAGACTCCAAACTGGTGTTTTGAAATTACATATTACATAACTCCACATATACTGCACATTTTAAAGATTACATTTAATTAAACAATGACAAAATGTAGCACATCGAAATGGAAACATTCTTATGTGTCCATCTCCATATGAAGAGATAAAGTTATAAAGGTTAAAAGAGAAATTAGAAACGATATTAATATTTGAGGAGAGTTTGGTACATAAGTGTATAAAAAATAGAGAATTTAAAAACAAGAAAAAATAAATAAAAATTCTCTAAATAAAAATTTTTATTCATGCCTATGCTATTCATAATGTTTTTAGTAATGAGAAATGGTGTTTTTATTATATGGTTATGTACCTATAATTTTAAATGTTTAATGCAAAAAAATAAGACTTGTATATTAATAGCTCTTAAAATTAATTAAGTAATAAAACATGTAACTAAATAACCATTGTCCTAAAAATTGGGGGGGGGGGGGTGTTAAAGGTCAGTGTAAACCAGATAAAGCAGTTGGTATGGCCCTTTTAAAATTTAGCTGACATATTTGCAATTCGGGCTACAAATCACTAGCAAAATAATCTAAGTTTTATTCCAGTATTAATGTCTTCATTATTGAGAAATTGGGTTAGTTATTAAGCTCTAAATCAATTAAATGTCATTAAAATTAATTTGAAACACTTTAAAAAGTGTAGTTTATAATTACAATGCTCAATTTTATACAAAAACCCCAATTTTGGCCAAAAAAGACGGTTAAAACCAATAAAAGCCGCCGACGTGGCTTTTTTTAATTTTAGCCGGCTTTTTTGCAACCCTGGAACAAAAGCATTTTTGTATTTCGAAATTTGTTTGTAAATTCTGGTGCCATTCACTGATTTCAAGATTTTACGAATAGAAGTGCCTTGTCCGTGAAGAGGTTAAACGCATATTAATGTATTTATTATTTTAAAGTTTTCTTTCCCTTTTAATATTCATGTGTAAATACAATTTTCAAGACATAATTTTCAATATTTTCCTTCTTTTAACACGTACTCATTTAATAGTAATTTTAAAGGTTTTTTTTTTCTGCTTTTAATAGTCACGTGAAAATAAATTTTTAATCATTAGGAAATCTTATTCTTTGACTGTTTTTAGAATTGAAAACAATCTCTATAATAATAGCCTAAGTCATGTGACTATCATCAACAGCTCCAGGCGGACCCCTTTGCTTTTTATATTCCAGGCGGCCATTTTGGTACTTTAATGGGCACAGATGCCATATTCGCCCCATATTGGCGCGATATTTTTTCGGTTGCCAATTTGGCGAAAACATCAACAGCATAAACAATATAATCTGGGTTACTACATCAAGCAAAATAACGACACTTTGGCGCCAGTTAAGTACCCGTTGCGTATATGACATTGGCGTCAGAATATGACATCTGTGTCCTTTAATGTTAGCCAGCTACAGGTGTGATAAGTCACCGAATATTATTCTATCGCCATTATTTCGTTTATATTATAATAATCGAAGTCACGTAACTGCCATAAATAACGGGCTGATTTCTTCGCTTTTCATAAGAAAGGTTTCTATTTTGATTAAAGAATCAAAATTATTTTTTCGAATAAAACTACATAAAAGTTATCATGATCTCAAAGAATTCCTGGTACTTTTATGTTAGCCGGGTGAAAATCTCGCCAATAGCTTTTTTTTTTTAACTCGCCAGTTAGCATTTTTTTAATTTTTTGAGTGGTAAATTAAAACGGTGCTACTTAGTTATCCCATCGACCAAAAATCTGTCGCCAAACTATAAGATTAAATGCCAATAGTGGTTGATCGTAAATGTCACATTCACTTGACTTTAAGGAAGTTACACATGTTCATGCCATCAAGTGATTTTTATTTCGACGTTTTATTTGTATTTTTATTAATGTTATACTAATTTATTTCTCCTTTTGTTATTAAAAAAATGTCAATTTGTATAATTTGGCTATTTATATAATTTGGCGAAATTGGTCGACGGGAGAAGTAATAACATTAAAACGTTGCTTTGAAGTGGAAATTAAATCTCATGATTTGTTGTATTGTCACATACGCACCGGGTTTGGCTTGTTTTTTTTTTTGTTTTTTTTACGACAATTTGGCGAAAACCCCGTTTTCAAATACCTGTTACATATGTATTTTTAAATTATTTTCTGTTATTTTTAAAATAAAATAACAATAAATAAAAAAAAATTAATTAATAACTATAGAACAAAACAATTTATAACATTCTGTGTAAATAAAAAGAAAATAAATTCAAATAGACATTTATTAATAAATAAGCAACAACGGCCGGGTTACCATGTCAGGCAAAATAACGCCATTTTGGCGCCAATTAGGTACCCCGTTGCGTATATGACATCTGTGTCGAATATTTTTCTTTTCGTTTTGTTTAAAAAAAAGAATGAAGTAAAAGTCATTTATTTTAAAGGTTTCAATTTTAAAGGAAAGTTTTGTATTAAATAAAATGATAATGAAATACAAATTGAATTATGAATAAAAGTAACATGATGCATTTCTTAGCATACATTTAAGGGAGGCCAAACTCGTCGCCAAATTAATTTAAAATAACCTTTTCTAAAATATGAAGAAATATATCTGTTATGATTAAAATTTGAGTTGTCATCATTAAAAAAAAGTATTTAAAATTAGAAAAAAATTAATATTTCGAAAACTAATTATAATTTTATAATTCTAATACCAGTTTTGAGATCTGTGGATCAACACGGATTTTTTGTGTTAATTTAATCGTAAAGTATTCCATATTTTAGGAGAAATCGCCGTGAAACGTAATAAGTTGTTTAATCAATCGTTTCATAGAAACGTTACATAAATTCGTTTCAATTCAGTCGTTTCATTAGGATTTTATATATACAGGGTAGATATATAGGGAGAGTATGAATTAATAGTAGGAATTGAATAACCCTAAAATCTACGAACTATTTATTTATAGAAAACACTGTAAAACAAACAAATGTTTCACAATCTGCGGAATTATTATGTATTCACGAACAAAACTATACAATAACCTCTTCCGAATTACCGATGATTTCAACAAGCGTTTTTTATTATTAGAAACCCCAGGATTCAATATATTTTCGAGATTTAAAGAAGAATTTATAAAAGCAAAATTTCTTTTGCTGCCACTGATTTTTTGAAATTTTTTCCGAATAGTTTTTATAGAGTATTATTCAGATGCTGCCTACTTTACAGCTTTTCCTGCCATTCCTTGGTGGGTGTCGTTTCTGGATAAGTGCTAACTTCAATTTTTTTCCCTTTTATACTTTAAATTTAGCAGTTTTCGTAACTACAGCTATACTATCAGGGTTACCAGTTTAGCCTTCATTTATATGCCAGTTTTTTTATAAGCTCTTCTTACCAAGGTCACTTCTCATCACTACTAATGAAATATTTTTAATTGTGCTGATTTACCTAGAATGTACCGAAAATATTTACAACATTAATATAAACCGTATATTTACCGAAAATCTCTGTTTCTTTTACGTTTTCTGACATAAATTTTTAATAGCGCGGAACTTTTTTTCCCCTTTTTAATCAGTTTTTTATAAGCTCTTCTACCCAAAGTAAATAAATTATAATTATGATTGCTTTATGTGTTTAAATATCTGCACGGTCATTTCTTATGGTTACTGGTAAGTCATTTTTAATGGTGTTAATCTATCGAAATTTAGAATAACTTAACAGAAAATGTCAGTTTCTAACTTTTTTTTTAACAGAAATTTTTAACAGCAAAGAATTTATTTTTCTTTTAATCAATTTTCCTTCAGCTCTAATATACAACATAAAGAAATTTTCATAGGGCTACTTTATGCATTAAATATATTTAATGTTATTTCTCATCATTTCTGATGAAATATTTTCTCTCTCGCAGACAGGTTTGATTCGGAAGGATGCAGAAGAATATTTCATTGAGCCATATTATGCAGCCCAAGCCAATTCTTCTGAAGGTCAAACTCACGTTTTATACAAAAGATCTGCCATCAAAAGTTTGGGTGCAACATCCGAAGGTACTTGTGGGATTGCTGGTAAGTGAATCTATTTAAAAAAAAAAAAAATGTATATATCTGTAAAATTGTTTTTTTGTTTAAACTTTTAGAAGTAAAATGCTAAAGTCCAAATGTGGTAAGGTGGTCCGTAAATTCCTTAAACGCCAAACTTTCTGACTTATTTTTACCCGACGGAAAAGAAGGGTTATGTATTTCACGCGTCTCTGTGTATGTGGATTTCTTTATACCCTCGAAACATCCCAACGGCTGGATGGATTTTAATAAATGAGGTCTCTATCAATTCGTCTTAACGGCCCGATGGTTATAGGCTAGGTTTTGTTTTTATAAATTCAAAATGACGGCCGTAAAATACAAAAGGGTGGTAGAGAAAAAAAACAAATTTACGCACCTTATTGAGTAGCATATCATTGGATAGGTCTTTCAAAATGAAGACGATGTTTCATTGATTATTTTACAGTCAGAAGCTCCGTTAAATTATTATACAACCTGGAAGTTGTGTATGTAGGATCTCTAGCTTTACTGCAACTCTAACCATCATAGACATCTATAGACCTCATCAAAACAGTGTTTATAGATTGGCACTAACAATTAAACACAACTTAAAAGTCACCAATACAAGTAAATAAAAAAAAATAGGTGATACAAACAAGTAATATAAGAAAAAATAATTTAAGTCAATTCCTACTTAGGTCAATAAGAGAATTTTTTTTCTCCCATTCTTCTTTCCTCTTGAGTGGCGCTTAAAATGCCTTGATCAAGAAGAGGGCTCTCTCGGTCTTAAAATACCTTGATCAAGAAGATTGCTCTCTCAACTATTGAAAATTAATTAATTTAATTTAATTATTAAATTAATATTTTAAAAAACTGGATTAACATCAAGTGTCATCCACTACAAGTTTAAAAAATTTATTTGAGCTTGATTGGATGAATACAAAGTATTTTATTAACGATCGAAAATTTGAACAAGATATATATATAGCGAGAGTGTGAGTTAATAATAGGAACTGAAAAAAAATAGTTTCACATTGATGAGAAATAATTAATTAGTTCGCTTTTTACGCAGTCGGTTTTTTTGATTTTTTAAATTTAATTGTTTATTAAAAATAAACGCATAACTTCTCCTGGCTTTGGAATCGAATGGCCTTTTTCCATTTTTAGGGTTCCGTACTTAAAAAGTAAAATCGGAACCATTATAAGATCACTCCTGTGTCTGTCTGTCCGTTTGTCATAGCCATTTTACTCATAAACTATGGGAAGTAGAAAGTTCAAATTCGGGGAAGTAATAAAGCCTATTGACACACAAATTTATAGATTATTAAACATTCAAAAATATATTTAGAGAAAAATATAGAGGGCTAATTAAGCAACTTGAAAAATAAATCTGTTCCTTGTATATCGTGTGAAAACTTTCGTAACGCTGAACTCAAAAATACATTTCTTTGAATTTTACGTATTATAGTTGCAGAGATATCGTTAAAAATGTGGTGCAAAGATATGTTTCCCCCATTTATTTCCGAATCTACTTAAACTAAAATTATGAAAAAATTAGAGGAAGTAGACGTTAACTTAAACCTTGCAGGAAAATTATAGCGATTATCCTAGGTCACATAGTTTTCAGAAAAGTGAATTTTTCCGTTGCACACAAATTTCGATTTGCAGGCATTCAACAAAAGTGCTGAGGAGCGCTAATGGAAATTTTCGTAGAAGGGGTATAAAAGCATTGTTGGTAATGATTTTCGAAAAAAATCGTCGGTTATTAGCCGAGATATTAACCCTTAAAGACACGGACGGTTTGTACATACATAATGACAGGGGCGGCGTACTCTATGTACCATCGGCTTTTAAAGCGTAGATAACAACTTTTAATGATACAGATGAGTAATGCAATGTCCATTAGCAGTATAAAAGCAATAAACGTCAAATTGTTGAAAACAGACTAATTTAATTAGAATTAACCACATAAATGTTATGGGATTCGCGAATAGTTGTGCATTGGGTGGATCTCTCAATACGCCTCCCGTGCCTTTAAAATTTAATTTAAAACTTATCTGGAAAAAAGAGGCACGGACCAATGTGGTGTTGAAACTTTGTGACCTCCTTTCGAAGCGCGCTTAGCACAATGTCAAGTTTAAACTTTGAACAAAAGTTTTGTTTCAGATACATCACAAAAATAAAAGATTGTTACTACGCTGAATTTAGTTTCATGAAATGCCAAATGAAGTTTAAATGTGCACTACTTTTATTGTCAGTACTGAATTAAGTTATACAGATTAGGATAAGATTAATAAAAAGAGTTATGCAGAATAGTAATACTTGATATTATTTAGGCTTCATATCGCTTTGAACTTTTATGGTCTACCCATTCATACTTTTCTTGTATATACAGCTATACCCAACCCTATGTCGTACAGTTTTTTACAAAGTCTTATTATTCTTTTAGCAACGATTCTTTTAATAATACAGTTAATAATTCACATATTTATTGTACAGAACCCCCAGAGGATGAGTAATATTCGAACTTGACCGTTTATTTGATAAATAAATTACTTATTGAGTCACAAGAAATTTTTGGTTACGTGACAACGGTTTTCTAATTTCCCGCACTGTTTCGTTCAGAAATTCGGTTCAAAACGTCAGCTTCGACAGTATTTTCTGTATGATCTTTTGTCCTCACAAAAAAGGGAAAACACTCTTCCATTACATAGATTATGAATAAGAACACCTGCCAATTTCATGCGTTCCTGAATAAAAATGAATTGCGAAATGTGTCAGAAAGTAACTCCTTTAGATTTGAGAGGTACACTTTTGCAGAATATTATTACAGATAACTTCTTTATAAATTTATATGCGGGTTAAATGCATATAATTGAATAATAACAGGGATTCATTTTTACCAAAATAAGTGGAATAAAAAATTAATAACTGAATCATTCAGAAAATCGCAGGAAAAATTTTGATAATTTTCTGTATATCTCTTTAAATATTATGGTTTCATTCATAATTTTAGATAGTTCTAAATATATTAATTATAGAAGAATGTGGAAATTAAACTGCATTTGATCTAACTTTAATAGATTTTAGGAAAAGTGTACCTACTTATGTAAAAAATACATTCTAGAAAGAGTTATAAAAATATGTAGTATTATTTGTTTATGAACTTAAAGGCTCTGTTTAAGGTTTTATAGTGAAACTGTATAAGCAAGTAATTTTCGAAATTTCCTAAGTTTGTTTTATATTTTAGCGCAAATTTTTAAATTAAAAAATTTGAAGCATTTTATGTCATCTTTGTCATTAAAATATAAGTTTCACTTTTTTTAACACTTTTCAATGAACTTGAAACATGTTTGTTTCTAACATGTTTTTTTTTGTCTGTCCGCCCTTCACAATGTTCAAAATAAAAATTTTAAAGGAAGGAAAGGTTCTGGGAAAAGGTGATAAAAATATGTAGTGGTTATTTTTTTATGAAATTAAACGCTCTATTTAGGGTTTTATATATTATGAAAGTATATAAATTAGTAATTTCGATATTTTCTAAATCTGTTTTATATTTTAGCGCAAATTTTTTAATTAGAAAATTTGAAGCGCTTTATGTCATCTTTGTCATTAAAATATAAGTTACATCTTTTTTAGCACTTTTCAATGAACTAGAAACATGTTTGTTTCTAACATGTTTTTCTGTTTGTCCGCCCTGCACAATGTTAAAAATAAAAATTTTAAAGCAAGCAAAGGTTCTGGGAAAAGGTCATAAAAATATGTAGTGGGTTATTTGTTTATGAACTTAAAGGTTCTGTTTAGGGTTTTATAGATTGTGAAACTGTATAAACTAGTAATTTTCGAAATTTCCTAAGTCTGTTTTATATTTTAGCACAAATTTTTAAATTCAAAAGTTTGAAGCATTTTATGTCATCTTTGTCATTAAAATATAAGTTACACCTTTTTTAACACTTTTCAAATGAATTTGAAACATGTTTGTTTCTAACATGTTTCACTGTTTGTTCGCTTCTCATGTTGTTAAAAATAAAAATTTAAAAATAAGCAAAAATCACTCCGTTTTATTATATTATCAGATTTTATAAGCTCCGAGTACCTATTTCTCAAATTTACGTACTTTTTTTTTCAAAATATATACCTTGTTTTACATAACTATAATATCATATCTACAACCAACGCTTCCATGGTAAATCTCTGTGTGAAAAGAAATATAATTTTTTACTATACGCATATGCAGTCGGACCTCGATATCTCGAATCTCCTTATCTCGAAATCCTTCATATCTCGAAAAAAGAAATTTCCCCTGCATTTCCATCAAAATTCTTAGACAATTTCCATAGTTATATCGAAATATATTTTCCAAAACCCTTGATATGTCGAAATTTTTCCCACAGAAATTAGGTTGACTTTTTATTTTTGGCTATTGTCATATGTAGAACCAGTTTGATCTGGATGCTAGTTTCATATTCTTTTACCCTTTGTTGATACAAAGAACTTAAAGAGTAAGAATGGAAGGCTTTTGAAACCGAAAAAAGGGACAACATCGTTTTTTGGAAACTTTGCTGTGAAAGTGCATCGGGTGATTCAGCTGAATCGCTTTTGGCCCGGAATTATAAGAAAATCACTCTTACTCTCATTAAAATTCTTATTCTCTTTTTTAAAAACCGTTTATTGTATACAATCTCACCACACTCAATTCCGGGCACAGCTCGGATCACAATAGACACAAAAATCTAAACTTAAACTTATTAAAAAAAACACATTCTCGAAGTAGAACTTCGAACCAAAACTAAAACCAAAGACATTGTCCTTTTCACACAGCTTAGAAAATAACTACAAATTTAAAGGGCCGTGTCTTTTTCTCACAGCTTATATATTTCTAGTACAAACATTTTGATATATCTGCAATGTAGCGACATCTGTTGGTATAATTAAAATATACACTTTATCAAACATACCGCCCCTCTTGAAACCTCTGAGGGGGGGTTTCAAACTAAACCACTACAATTAGAACCATCGCAAAGAATAAAAATTACAATATAACATAAATGAGTCACAGTTAATTTAAACTTATACAAATATTTAACACAATTAATAAAGCAATATTACAATAATACACACCTTCTTAGCAAAAAATGAATTAATTTTCCAGAGGTAATACGGCAATTTTTGACACTGCTCTTTTGAATACTCCATTTGGGGTTTTTACACTTACGACTCTTACCTTATTGTCATTGCCACAAAATACCTCTACAATTTTTCCTAATAACCATTTACAAGCTGGAAGATCATCTTCCTTTATCACAACCATATCTCCAATTTTAAGGTTGTCTTTTGCTATCACCCACTTATTTCTCTGCTGTAATGTACTTAAATAACTATTTTTCTACTTTTTCCAGATGGTCTGAACCATTTTTGTGGTTTTCTGCCATAAGTTTAATCTGTTATTTTCAACATTACTCAAATTAGATTCAGCAATGGCTTTAAGTGGGCGACCAATAAGAAAATGTCCAGGGGTCAAGACCTCCAAGTCATCAATATCTGAACTCAAGGGAGTAAGTGGGCGAGAATTCAAAATGCCTTCAATTTGGTTAATTATAGTTAACATTTCTTCATAGGTTAATTTAGAATTGCCCACTACACGTTTTAAGTGATACTTGAAGGACTTGACTCCTGACTCCCATAAACCTCCAAAATTAGGAGCTCTAGGGGGAATAAATTCCCATGCAATATTTTCAGACAACAAGTAATTAGCAAGTTTGTTGTCTGGTTTGTTTACCATATCTTGCAACTTTTTAAGCTCTAAATTAGTTTTTACAAAATTGCCAGCATTATCACTGAATATTTTTCGAGGTTTGCCTCGTCTGGCAAAAAACCTCTTTAAAGTGGCAATAAAGGCCTCCGATGTTAAATCACTAACTATTTCCAGATGTACTGCCTTAGTTACCATACAAATAAAAATACAAACATAAACTTTATGAAAAATACCTTTACGTTGACCTTTATATTTAATCAAAAATGGGCCACAGAAGTCAGTTCCTGTACAATTAAAAACAAAGTCTACATTCACTCTATCTTTAGGAAGCTCGCCCATAATTTGTTCTGATATTTTAGGTTTGGCCCTAAAGCATATAACACAGTTATGTACAATTTTTCTGCAAATAGCTCTACCGTTTAGAGGCCAAAATTCTCTACGAACACAATAAAGTAAATTTTGTGGTCCTATATGTAGATATTTTTTGTGATAACTTTCAATAATTAATTCTGTAAGTTTATGTTTAGAGGGCAGTACAATTGGATGTTTTTGAACATAACTTATCATGCTATTTTGGAGACGACCTCCAACTCTGATTACATTATTTTTATCTACAAAAGGATTTAAAGAAATCAATCGACTATTTTTTGGTAATTCCTTACCCTTGGTTAACAATGTGAATTCAGAACTGAATTCTTTTTGTTGCACAGATCTTACCATATATTCTTCAGCTGTCTTCAGCTCAGCAGATGTTAACCTACCTGAACACCTTGCCTTTGGTTCCTTGAGATTATGAATGAACCTGAAAACATAGCTAAGAATTCTAATTAGTTTAGCATAATTATTACTTAATTGCAAAAAATTGTCAATAAAAGGTGCACAGTCCGTAATTAATAATGAAGTTTCTGAAACAGTATTTTTAAGTTCACACGAATATAAGTCCTTATCACTTTGCTCCAGTTCAAAACTATTTGAAGAATGCTCAGTTCGTTGGGTTAGGAAATGGGGACCATGCCACCATAAGTTTTCCTGAAAAAGTTTGTCGGGATCCACACCTCGAGATACAAGATCAGCAGGATTGTCAGCAGAGGCCACATGACCCCAATGGTTAATGTCAGAAAGATTTTGAATTGAAGATACGCGTGATGCCACAAAAGTTTTTAAATCACATGGTTGTTTGCGAAGCCAGCACAACACAATAGTACTGTCTGAATAATAGTAGATAGCTTCTTTAGGAACCTTTAAGATTTTGGAAACCTTTACCATCAATTTTGTTAACAAAACTGCAGCACACAGTTCTAAACGTGGGATGGTAATTGTTTTGATCGGTGAAACTCGACCTTTACTGCAGAGCAACTGAGAAGTTTGTTCACCTGAAGAATTTGAAGAAACAACATACAAAACTACACCGTATGCTTTTTCAGACGCATCTGCAAATCCACAAATTTTAAATTGCACTGGATCGTTCGTAAAAATATATCGAATAACACTTACGTTGTTGATGGCCGTTAACGATTCTCGGAACTGCAACCAATCATCAAGTTCGGCTTTAGGTAGAGTATCATCCCAATCAATGTTTAGTCGCCACAGTCTTTGCAAGAAAATCTTCGCTTTCGTTAACACTGGACCTAGCAATCCTAATGGATCAAATATGCGAGCGATATTTGACAAAACACTCCTCTTAGTCACTTTAGTTTGATCACTGAATGATACACTAAAAGTAAACGTATCGTCATGGGCTTTCCAACAAAGTCCCAAGGCTTTAGTTTCACTCATTTTCTCAAAAGTGTAGTTCTCGGATTTACCCACTGGCTCCATTAATTCTGGATGATTACTGAACCATTTGTGTAACTTCATATCGCAAGTACTTAATAATTGAATAAGTTCAGTTTGCAGTCTCTTAGCCGATTCTAAATCAGCTGCACCAGTCAATACGTCATCCATGTAGAAATCCGACTGCACCACAGCTGAAGCATACGGAAATTGGGATTCACCGTCTATACCAAGCTGTTTAAGACATCGCATTGCTAAATAAGGGGCACTAGTCGTTCCATACGTAACCGTACACAGTCTGTAATGTTTCACCTCACCATTTACAGTATCTTTCCAAACTATGCGCTGTAAATCACGTTGACTCTTATCAATAAGTATCATGCGATACATCATTTTCACATCTGCCGTAAAGGCATAACGATGTGTACGAAATCTAAGTATTATGCTGAACAAGTCATCTTGAATGACACCTCCATTCAATTGTATAGAATTTAGAGATTCTCCGGAAGAAGTTACATGTGAGCCATTGAAGACAACTCTTAGTTTTGTGGAACTTTTATCTGGTCGATGGACACCATGGTGAGGAAGGTAATTTGCATGTATCGACTCATTTGGCTCCTCTACTTCCTCCATATGGCCTAATTCTCTATACTCCGACATAAATGCACAATATAACTCTAAGAGATTTGGATCTTTAACTAGCCTATTCCAAAGTGAATTTAATCTATTTTCCGCAAATTGTTTTGATTCTCCCAATGAACTAGGATCCTTTTTCAAGGGCATTTGTACTATGAATTTGCCTGATATGTCTCTGTGATGTGTGTTTATAAAGTGGGTATCGCATGCCTTTTCTTCGGTATTTCTCAATGGTGCGGTATCCTCTACTTGTTCTATTTCCCAAAATTTTCTCATTTCGAAATTTAAATCTGTTTCATTAACTAACCCACAATGTACTTGCTCCTGACCGCTACAGTCATTAACACTTCCACTCACTATGCAACCAAACACCGTATTTTGCAGTATTAATTTAGAATTTGGTACATTCATACGACCCACCTTTATCAGTTCCAGAAATACTTCCGCTCCTAGCAAAAGATGAATTTTTCCTGGCCTATTAAATTCAGGATCAGCCAGAATAATTGACTCTGGAATTTCTAGCTCTGAAATATTGATATATTTTGAGGGCATAATTTGCGAAATCTTTTCTATGATAAGAAAATCTAACTCCCGACTATAATCTCCCGAATTATTACTAATCAAAGCTGTGGTTTTATTTTTTACTGTCACTGAGGATCCACTTAAGCACGATACTGAAACATTATTTTTTTCTTTGCGAATTCCTAATCTTTCAACTAACTGCAAGGTTAAAAAATTGCTCATTGATCCATTGTCCAGTAAGGCACGCACCGGAATTTTATTTCCGAATTTATCTCTCATATAAACAACCGCAGTGGAAAGAAGAACTGTTTTAACATTACTAGATCTCACATTCGCAGTACCAGCGAAATTCTGAATTTGGTTATTTATCTCAAAGGGTATCGCGTCAGCATTTAATGTTTGCCTACCTTCATTCGCTGCCAGTGAGTTTGGCGCTTCTTTATCGCTAGAATTTTTTGTGTTTCCCATTGCAGCGGAATTTCTCTCACGCCTATCAAAACAAAGAAGTACATTGTGCCTTTTATGACACTTGGCACACGAAAATGTCGAATTACATTTTTTGACGCAGTGGTATTCTGAAAGACAATTGAAACACAAATTATGTTTTTTAACAAATTCTACTCTGTCCTGTACATTAATTTTTTGGAATTTTGGACATTTAAAAACACTGTGATTTTCCTGGCTACATACAACACATTTGCGCATATTTTTCTCATTTAATCCCGTAACCATGGAAGTCACCTTTGAAAAGCTATGCCTTGTATGGCTTTCGTTTTGAAAATTTCGTTTTGTATTTACTTGTTTGGACGCACTTAGTGTACGCGCGTGGTCTCTCAAAAATTCTAGCAACTGAGTTAAACTTGGTAAATTATCCCGCTTAAGATGTCTTTCCCACCACATTTTTGTATTTGCATCTAATTTTTGAGCTAAAATGTAAGCAAACATGGTAGTAGAAAACCCCTCAACTTTTTGTTCTAAAATCTCTAATGACCTAGTGCACTCATTTGTAATATCTATTAAATTTAATAATGCTGTTGGGGACTCATTCTGAATAACAGGAATATTTATAAAACGTTTTAAATGCGCGTAAACCTGTTCTCTCGAATTTGAATACCGTTCCTCTAAAAGCGACCATGCAACTTCATAATTAGCATCCACAATTGAAATGGATTGAATAATTCTAAAAGCATCTCCCTTTAATGAAGATTTTAAATATTGCAATTTCATTGCCCCAGATAAATTTGAGTTATCATGTACAGTGGCCTTAAATATATCTTTAAAAGAAAGCCACTCGTGCAAATTTCCCGTAAATATCGGAAGAGTCAGCTTAGGCAATTTTATATTATTTTCAGCCTTTGACGCATTTTCCAAATTAACATTCTGAAATTTTGTTTTTGAAAGCTTTTTGCTGAGTTCAAATTCTAAATTCTCTAATGACTCATTTATTTCCTCGTTTTCTTTGATAAAATCATCAATTTCATCTTCTTTACATGCTTTATAAATCGCGTCAAATAATTCAGAAAAAGTCAGAACCAGCTTATTGTGTTTCTCCTTTATGAGAAGTAGTTCACTTGGTTCTAGTTCAGAACCTGACAATCTGTCTTTTAATTTCGTCAAACTAGTTTTATTTGTCTTCTTTTTAGCTTTAAGCTCTTTCAACTCTTTCAAACTCATTTTGACAAAAAATATATAAATTAAATGGGTATACACTTACCCCTTTTGATTCTTTAAATAATCCATGCGCGAATAAAGAAAACACTAGCTCACAACACGCAGCTATGAATCACACTTAGCCGTTTACGCACTTAAACGAAGACATGTTGATCTTTATCACTTTTATAACGATCGCAGTAAATATTTATATCACTCTCCTGGTTTTTCTCTGGCAATGAAGACGGACCATAATATGAATCGCTTTTGGCCCGGAATTATAAGAAAATCACTCTTACTCTCATTAAAATTCTTATTCTCTTTTTTAAAAACCGTTTATTGTATACAATCTCACCACACTCAATTCCGGGCACAGCTCGGATCACAATAGACACAAAAATCTAAACTTAAACTTATTAAAAAAAACACATTCTCGAAGTAGAACTTCGAACCAAAACTAAAACCAAAGACATTGTCCTTTTCACACAGCTTAGAAAATAACTACAAATTTAAAGGGCCGTGTCTTTTTCTCACAGCTTATATATTTCTAGTACAAACATTTTGATATATCTGCAATGTAGCGACATCTGTTGGTATAATTAAAATATACACTTTATCAAACATCAGCTACCTGTGAAGAGTGGCTTTCCGAACTTCCTTCTCTTATAGAAGACTATAAAGCAGATGACTTATTTAACGCAGATGAAACTGTATTATTGTACCATAGTTTTCCCAACAAAACAGCTGCATTTAAAGGTGAAGAAATCCGGCGTGGCAAACCGAGTAAACTTCGTGTAACTGTGCTTTTGGCAGCAAATGAAAGTGATAAAGGAAAGCTTTCTTCTCTTACGATAGGACGATCTAAAAAGCCGAGGTGCTTTGCTAAAATTAAGTCATTTCTAATACTGTACAGGTCAAATATAAAAGCTTGGATGTAAAACGCAACTTTTGCTGATTGGCTGATAGGAATTAGTAAAAAAATGGCTAAAAGTAAATTACGCATTCTCCTCTTCATATGCAATTGTAATGCCCACTCTAATCTTCCAACTCTAAAACATATCGCTGTTAAATTTTTGCCGCCAAACACGACTTCGAAGTTTCTACCAGGACAACTATCGACAACCATTCAACCAGGAGATAATCCGTAGCTTCAGAGTTGGTGATCGAGCAGAAATTATGAGAAACTTCTGAATAATATCGGTGACGGTAAACCTTCTAGCACATCTTTAACCATCTTACAGTCAATGTGAATGGCTGACTATGTATGGAAAATTTTCACAGATGCAACAATAAGAAACTGTTTCATTAAAGCAGGATTTTTAGAATATGTAACTTCCAGTGAAACAGTGGAAGTTGATTCCATTAAGCAAGCAACTGAAGAAGGAGAACTGAATCCAGAACAGTGGATTCGATACAAAAGGCGTGCCACACTGAGATTTCATTCGAAGAATTCTTTAATGTAGACAATGAGCTTGAAACACGCGGCACTATGACGGATGAGGCGATTGTTTCGAGCATTAATGCAGAAATTTCTAATGAAGAAATTAAAGACCTACAAGATCAACAAGAGCATGAAAAAAATTACAGTGAAAGAAACCGAGAAGGCAGTTGACCTGCTGCGGAGATTTCTTGAATCAAATGAAAATATTAGAACTGAAGCATTTGGTACCATTGCCATGTAAGAGAAAACTGTGCAATTGCGAAAAGATTCTGCGAGACGGTAGACTTCAGTTAAGAACTTTTTCTTCCGAAACAAGCGAATGCATTTCTTAATGACGAATTGGATATTATTTAATCAAAACAAGTTTGTGTGTAACATAATTTTGAAATTATTAAAACTTTGAGAAGTGTAATTTGTTAATTATTAGTACATTATGTGTAGTTTTTGATGAATTTTATTTTTTACATCAAAAAGCAGTTTGTGAGATTAGATTTTTAAATTTTGTCAAAACCTTGATAACTCGAAACCTCTATATCTCGATTTTTTTTCTCTTCCCCATAGATTCGAGATATCGAGGTTGTGCTGTATACACATATGACATGCGAGCCATAGGATATAGTTTGTTGAGTTTCTAATGCTCAAATTTTATTCTTCAAACTCTTCGAACAAAATATTTCCGAATTCCACACGCACATCTATTAAACAATTTCTCTTGAACATATAATATTTAAAATAAAGTAATGGGAAATTTTATTTATATTTACTGCCAAGCTTACTTTTAAGTCTGTATAGCCGCTTATATTTGAGCATATGATGCAATTGCGCTTCAAGAAATAAAATAGGTTTAGGTTCATATTTTTGAATTTTTAACAACGTAAGTTCAGAAAACAGAACAAATCCGAGTAGGACTCGCACTCTAAAAGTTCCATACCCTTGTATCATATTGTATTACATGTCTTTTACATTAAGGGGGCTGATCACTCAGCTTCTGATTTCCCCTCACTAATGCAAAGTCTGTGGACATTTGATGCATTCGTATATTTAAAATATCTCCTCGGGAAATTAATATTTTTAACTTCTACTTTTTTGTGTACACTTCCTAGAAGATGTCTCTTATTTTCTTAGTTCTCAAAATATTTCTAAAGTATAGGATTAATTTTATATGAAGTGTTAAAACCTTACTCACAGTTCGCGCGTTTTTAACACGTAAAATATTAAATTCAGCATGGATTTTAGAAATATTTTGAAAACTAAGAAAAAAAGAGACATCCTTTAAGAAAAGTACACTGAAAAAATATGTTAAAAATATGAATTTCCCGAGAAGATATTTGAAATATATGAATGCATCAAAAGTCCATAGACTTAACATTACGGAGGAGAATTCCGAAGCTGAGTGACCAGCTCCCTTAACACTAGATTGCCCAAGGAAGTCATTTTGACTGTTTTTTAATTTCAATTAGTAAAACTATTATATATATAATGACACAATTTCTTAGAATTTTGTGACTTTTTGTACGACATATAAATGCGTTTATTATTAATTGTAGTTACCTCACCCTCTTTCATTTCCGTTATATATATGTGTCTTATACCTCTATTGCCAAAAGCAGTCATTTTGACTGCTTGGGAAGTTTTTAATAATCAAATGACTCTTATTATTGAATTGAGTACATTTCTTATATAACCAGTTCGGTTCTGTATTGAAATAACAGTTTTCATTTTTTTCGATTACCATCACATGATAAATTATCGATGTGGGCGTATACTTGATAAGTTGCAGTTGCTCAATAAGGTAAAGTAGTACTTGTTATTCGGGTCTTCATGCAGTTATACTTGTTCTAACAAGTTGTTTGTTTTTTTCTTTTGCGCCCTAAATTCATGAAAGAAATGTCGAATAGAAGTGAGTTCTTGGAAAAGCTAACAAACATAAGTGAAGAGTGCTCCGATATAGAATCATATGCAACAAATTCTGAACTATCACCTGAAGATGAAGCGAATTATATTCAAAGTGAAACATCTGACACTGAAGATAGCGAGGAAGTGCCGATAACGAATGATAAAAATGAAAGTGTCAGCAATATGCCCAGAAAAAAGGGTAGGGTGGTAAGTAGTTCATACTCTAATGGAGAAACTGAAAACACCTTTCAGGAGACAGAAACAGATGGTACTGTGTGGTCAAAATTTGACAAAGGTGGTATTCCTCGAAGGTTACCATCTACTTGTATTTTGAAGGGTGTGATTGTGAAATGGCCAATAGGCTATGCAAAAAGGAACATTATGGCAGATAATCCCATCAGTGCATTCTCGTTGATAATAGATAACTATATTATTTAAACATATAAAACAGTGCACAGAAGAAGAAGGCCGCCGAATTTTGAGGAACGATTGGATAACAGCATTACCGAAAATACGTGCATTTATTGGGATTTTGTATGCTCGTGGAGCGTACGAGGCAAAAAATTAAAAACTGAGTTATTTATGGTCAGCAAAGTGGTGTCCCAAATTTTTTAGAAAAACTATGGCTAGAGAAAAGTTCAAGCAAATCCTACGGTTTATTCGTTGTGACAAAAGAACCGAAAGAAGTAGGCGCCTACAAACAAATGAATTTGTCTTTGTTTCGGAAATATGGGACAAGTTCATTGAAAATAGTCAAGCTTGCTAACAACCAGGGCAAAATATAACAGTTGACGAACAATTATATCCGTCAAAAGCCAGATGCATGTTAATACAGTATATGCCTAATAAATCCAACAAATTTGACATCAAATTCTGGCTTGCATCAGATGTTAGTAGCAAATGTGTTTTGAACGGTTTTCCTTATTTGAGAAAAGATGAACAACGACCATTGTCAATGCTTCTCAGTGAACACGTTGTTCTGAAACGTGTCGAGCCATATACAAGCTGTGGAAGAAATATCACGACCGATAAATGTTTCACTAGCATGTCATTCGCGACAAAATTATTGGCCAAACAAACAACTCTAGTTGGAACTATTAGGGGAAAAAATGAGAACTACCCAAAGCAGCCAAACAAACGAAGGATAACATGCCTCATTGTTCCACTCTGCTATATAAATCAGAGAATTGTGTTCTTACAATATATAAAAGCAAGCCAAATAAAAGAGTAGCTGTTCTAAGTTCTTAGCATAAATTTGTGAAAATTGATAAAAGTAATAAAAAAATGTTACCGGAATCTATTCAATTTTATAACAGCACAAAATTTGGAGATGATATGGCGGATCAAATGGCTGGAAAATATACAGTAAAAGCTAGTTCTCGTATACGGCCCTTCCAAATATTTTTCAATTTTTTACATTTGGCTGCTATAAATACTTGGATCCTTTACAAAGAAACGACAGGAATACAAATACAACGAAAAGAGTTCTTGTTTCAATTAGCAGAAGTGCTTTCCACCGAATACAGAGCTGCAAGACAGAAAAATTCATCAGAACATGAAGATCCACAAAGGTCCAACTGCAACATCATCAAATGCAACCCATTCTAACAAATGCAAAATTTGTCAAGTACGACTTTGCTACAACAACAACAAAAATAATACGTGAAAAATGTCAAAAGTATGTTTACCGGAGATGTACACATAAAAAGATTTCCACTTTCAATTGCATAAAATGTACAAATAATAATGCATAGATTATTTTATTGTTAATACTTACTAATAACTTATTATATAACTGTAAATAATATAAAAAATATTAAAAATGAATTTTAAAGAAATTTCTTTACACATTAGTTATTCTTTCACAATGCAGTCATTTTGACTGCTTTTGGGCAATATAGGTATATACTAAGTTTCAGTCTTTCTAGTGTTAAGTAATGAGGCACCGGGGTTTTGAGCCTCGGCCCCATAGCTTTTCATTGCATTCCAAGACTTATTTTTCCAATTCCTGTTGTTTTACCACTTTTCTAATATTAACTTTCTCTTTAGTTCTTAATTTATTTTAATTCACTCTTTGTGGTCCCGACTCTTCTTTAAAATTTATAATATAAATATTTAACGCTATAAGACCTCCTTCTTGTCAATTTTTAAGATACCCCGTAGGTTTTGAGAGTAAATTTGTATGGGAAAAAACAAGCAAACGTTGTTTAAATGCTGAATTTTTAGAAAACAATGGTGGCGTAGACTTTATTATTTGATATTAATTTCATCTTTATACCTTCTGTCGTTCCTGAAAAAAAAAAAAAAAAAAAAAAAAAGATATGACAAACAATCGGTCAGACGAATTTGTCATGTAATAAAAACGTAGAATTATAAATTACTGATTTTTGGATTTTTATATTTTCATGTGCTATAAGACCTTCCTTCCTGCCAAATTTCAAGATACTAGATCAACAAAAAATACCCTATACACTTTGAGAGTAAGTTTGTATTAAAAAAAAAAAATCGTTGTTTTAAGACCGTAACTTTTTATTGTATTGAGATAAAAGCTGGAAATTTTTACAAAACAGTGGGGGCTTAAACCTAATTATTTGATGTTAATTTCAACTTGATAGCTCCCTTCATTTCCGGGGGGGGGGGGGTTGACAGACAGAAAGACAGGGTTGACAGACAGAAAGACAACAAACTGATCCTACATGTGCTCCGTTTTTTTCCCTTTTGCTGTACGTAACCCTAAAACGGGAGCCTACTTGTCACTAAAAACCTATTGTAAGTTGCGAAAGAAAGGGAAACATTCACGTCAGAAACAGAGAATAACGCCAGACAAATAGTATTTAAACAAAAAATTATTTTAACCTTGAAATGGTTTTACATCTTTTGGACGTAACCTTATAAGTTTTATTGAAATATATTACCAGAACTAAAGAAGACCGGCTTATTATTAAACCATTATTTGTATTTTAACTCTTTCTTAAGTCAATATAAAAAACTAACTGTGATTTAAATATACTTCCATTCGCTACGGTTGTGTTTTATTATGAAGGTCATTTTGAAGATTTTTTGAAAATAACTCTTATCTTTTAAGCGCACAGAAAATTTATTATAAAACTTTTTAAATTATGTAAGGCATTGTTTTTTTTTTTTCAATATAAAATTTTGCGTTGCACATCGTCAATGGTATATTTAAAAAATATATATTTGCATATTTTTCTTGAGTACGTTCAAACAAAACGAAATTAATCCTTCCATTGTTCCATAAATTTAAATTAACTGAAAGTACCAAAGTCACTGAATTTATTAATTGAAAAATTGATAAAATTAATGTCATTGAAAATGTAAAAAAAAAAAAAAAAAAAAAAACGTAATTTGGTAAAAGATTAATCTTTCACTAGTATAAAATTAAGCGGAATTATGAAGTATTTTGAAGTGTACTGGTATCGTTATTTTAGTGATTACTCGACTGGTCACATTTAAATGCCAATTTTGTTTTAAGATAAAGTCGTTAAAAGCAGGATGTAAGAATGACCATAATAATTTTAACATTACTAAATAAATTAAAATGAACATCCTTCTACTGAAATTGAATGTCCTTCTGCTGAAGATTAAGGCACCCATAAGGATTTTAAGAAGAGCCATCAAGTTCCCACCAATTGTGGATGAGAATGAAGTTAAAGTGTACTGCATTTCTTAGCGATTCTTTTGGTGTTTCTGATGGTGATACTGCCGCGATTGAACAAACAAGGGAACCACTTTAGACAAAGCTCGCACCTAGCGCTGAGACCTGGTGAATTTTGTAGGCTAAAATTATAGAATCTATAAAATTTGTCTGCCAAAATCGTATTATATATTTTTTTGTATACATTTAATTTTAAAGTAATGAATTTTTAATTTTTAATTTTACGTCAAAAGCGAGTTAACTCGCCAAATATGGTGGTGTGAATTTAAACTACTACTCACTTACACGCAGCAGAAGACTAGGAACTGTACATACAGTATTCCGCAAAAGTGATGGTACAGGAAGTATTTTTCAGAAAATATGCAAAATTAACCATGATAAGTGCAAATAAAATTGAAATAACAAATCAGAATTATTTAATAACAGCTTTTGCTATATTATACAAGAAAAATTCAATAACAATTTCTTTTAGAAACTTCAAAAATAAAAATAGATAAAATATAAGTTCCAAAAATGCTTCCACAAAAGTCATGGTACACGTGGAAATCTTAAAAATTATTAAGGAAAAATCTTTTCTAATATTTAGTTGCATATCCTTTCATTTTCAGGATTGCTTTAAGTCTGTTTCTCATTGATTTTACCAGATTTTACATTTAAAAAAAAATTTATTGCATTCTGCAAGTAAAACATTTTTCAACTATTTTTTATTTCTGGTATCATAACTATTCATTTGCTGCTGTAAGATACTCTATAAATGTTTAGTAGAATTTAAATCTGGAATTTGTGAATGGGTGGCATTGTAGAGCAGCCATAATCGGACAATATGAGCAGTGTGCTTGGAATGATAATCTTATCGGAAGTAACAGTCCTGCGAGGTACCTAATTTTAATACACTGTCCTCAAATTTTATTTAAAACATTTAACTATTCATATCTGTCCATGATAGTTTCAGTGATATCTAAATTTCATACTCCTGAAACCAACATACAGCCCTATATCATTACAACTCTTCCAACATGCTTTGCAGTTGTTGTCGTATATCTGGGATTCAGAGCATCCTCCTTTCTCCTCCAAAGTATAATTCGTCCATTTATGCTGAAAATATATTAAACTTAGACTCATGTGAAAAAATTATATGTTTAAGAAATGCATATGAAGATTTTCTGGCAAATTCTATTCTTTTCTTTTTGTTGATCGGCGAGATGTACGGTTTCCTCCTTACAGATTTTGATCTAAACTCAGCCTCATTAATGACCCAGTTGATAGTTTACGTATATGTTATTTAATTGCCATACTTTTTCAATTCTTCTGTTATTTTTCTAGCACTAATTGAGGGATTTGAGAAAAGAAGAGTACTATTATTCTAACATCTCTCTTGTTAATTTTTTAGGAAGACCGTTTCAACCTTTATTTAGAATCCTTATTTTATTATTATTTTTTTACCTTTCCTTTTTTTATGATGGAATGATTTCGAGACATTATTTCAGATGTTTTTTATAAAGATTTTTTAAGATTTATCTATTTTTTTCATGAAGATTAACATTTAATTTTGTTTCCTTTACTGCAAGTTCTTTTTTCGTCATTTTTAAAATTCATATCAGCTGAGATAACAACAAATGCGTTTATATGTGCTGTGGATTCTGTGGAACTATGTTCAGACTATGTTCAGTAAAATATGCAAATGAGTGAAAATTAAAAAAAAATTTACTAATGTACCATGAGTTTTGTGGAAGAATTTTTGAGCTATAATAACTTATAATATTTTTTTCGGTATGTTCAAAGGAAATTTCCCTTAACATTTCATTGTATAATGTAACAAAGGCTGCTAATTAATTATTACAATTTATTAATAATTTTATTTCTATTCACCATGGTGAAATTTGCATATTTTTCAAGAACTGCTCTCTGTACCTTCACTTTTGTGGGGCACTGTATATAACGTTATCAACTTTTTGGCAATTTTGGAAGTAAATAAGGGAACCACTTTAGAAAAACCTCGCACCTAGGGCTGAGACCTGGTGAATTTTGTAGGCCAAAATTATAGAATCTATAAAATTTGTCTGCCAAAATCGTATTATATATATTTTTGTATACATTTAATTTTAAAATAATGAATTTTTAATTTTTAATTTTACGCCAAAAGCGAGTTAACTCGCCAAATATGGTGGTGTGAATTTAAATTACTACTCACTCACACGCAGCAGAAGACTAGGAACAGTATATATAACAACTTTTTGGCAATTTTGGACCCCCTTCAACCCCTTATGATATCATACATTATCATTCTTTGACTCCCTCCCCCTTTATAATATCGTTAGCAATGTCTAAAAATCCTTTTTTTCCCCAATTTTCTTACCTTTTTTTCAATTTTTATACGTTTACAAGTATATACAGATATGGTTATACATTTATTATTTGCACGCATACTTTACTGATTCAAATAAAGAAAAGAAATTGATAAAGATCACTGTTATACATTAAATATTTTTTTTAATCAAATATAACAAAAAACAGATAATTACTATTTAAAAGTACTTAATAATTTTGGATAGATTAATAAGAAATACTACCTATTACAGTGGTTACCATGGTGCGACTTTTGAAAAGTTCTTTCATAACTTTTTATTATATGACCCCAGGAACCCAAAACCAGCCCCACCTAAAAAGTTTATGTATGTATATATGTATGTATGTATGTGTGTACTAAATTTTATCACGCTAAAAGTCGCAATTATGAACGGGTCGTCTTCAAACTCGCCAAAAACATTCAGATGGCTAATATCTCGGCGGGGATTGCAAATGAGCAAAATCGGCCCAAGAGGGTGGAAATGAAGAGGATTAAAATATTTGAATACCGCCTTTACATGATTCTGATGAAACCAGCTCTTACAGAAAAATTACTTCCATTTCATCCACTCATACTAGTTCATCGTTACTTAGGGAAACTATCAACTCATTTAACCTGAGTGCACCAATGTCCATAGGCCTTATCTTAGTTACACTAACAATGTCTTCAAAAATTAACGAATGATCTGGCAAAATGCAAATGGCAAATGGCAGACGTTATCTTCACATGTGGGAACTAGATCAATGATGGGGGCGCTTTCTGTCGAATATTATGTTTCAGGTACTTCCATTTCATCCATACTAGTTCATCGTTACTTAGGCAAACCATCAATTCATTTAATCTGCGTGCACCAATGTCCATAGGCCTTATCTTAATTGCACTAGCAATGTCTTTAGAAATTAATTAATGATCATTCAAAATGCTATGCTAAATGCCAAATGGTCTACAAACTTTCTACACTTTCGTTATTAGTAAACACAATAACTGTAATTTCAAACATATTACGCACCTAATTTCTCTAACAGTAACAGCGGATTATATGTGCATATGGTAGTACAATAAGAATGCCGAACATTGAAATTGGAGTATTCTATAATTTGGAATGAAACGATTTTATTATCCGTTAATGGCTTTAATAATAACTTTGTATTTTCATAAAAATAGATAACTGACTAAGAACAGATAAAATATTTTGATGTTAAGAAAAAGTGACAAAAAAAAAGTAAAGAAAAGAAAATTTTGTTTGGATCAAATATTATAATGATATCAAAAGTCAAACCACTCCCCTCACACTAGAGATATCTTACGATATCAATCGCCAGATTCTCCTTTCCCCTAAAGTGATAACGCTGTATATGCACGGCTCCCTACGACATTCGGCCAGGGTTTCCAGAAAAATTTCTAAGGTAACGAATAAAGCCAATTTCTCGCCGCCAAAAATGCTATTATATAATGTTGTATCATTTTAAAATGAATTTTGTAGATTCTAGAAGGAATTTTAAAATATTTTTCAATATTTAACTCTTAGTATTTAATAATTTTAATTTTAACCCTCCGAGCGTTTTGAGGGCTTTCCTGCATTTTCATAAAAATGATTATAAGAATAATCTTAAGGGGGCTGATCACACAGCTTCAGAATTCTCCTCCGTAATGTTACGCCTATGTACAGTCGTGGAAAAAAAAAAGTAAACACCCCCTACTAACTCCTCAACAAATTATCGTAGAAGAAAGTTACTGGTACTGAACGATTGGAAATAAAGTCTACTTTTAAATGATGTATATAAAATTTGCTTAGGGGGCCATCCACATATTAAAACGAACCATAACTTTGTTTTTTTTCAATAGCAGTACCCAATTCTGACAGCATAAATGAACTCTACACCCTTCAATTAGCCTAAAAACGAATTTTTATGAAATTCGTACCATAAGTTTCCGAGAAATTAATTATTTTAAAACGAGCGTATTTTAAGGGCTGTATCCAAATTGAAGTTCCGTACTGGATTGTTAACCGAGAGAGCCGCTTCCTTGATCAAGGCACCTTAAGCGCCACTCAAGGAGTCAATGAAGCGTGTTAGATTACAGTACGGCAGAATAAATTTCAAAATATATACGCACTTCCATCATAGACGGCCCCTTAAACCATCATTTTGCCGTTTTTTAAGCATAATTTAAAAACTACTTGGAAGAAAAAAGTGAAATTTTTGAATTTCCATTAAGCAGGACTTAATAAATCTAAATCCATCAAAAAAATTGTAGGTTGCAATTCATAATTTTTTCGAATATTAATTTCATAATTCATAATTCATATCATAAAATTATAAAAATTGCAAATTCAGCTTACTTATGTTTGGGTATATTAGTATTATTACCACAAAAAAAATTAGCACATTAGGAGCATCATTTCGGGAGATATAAATAAAAATATGAAAATATAATTTAACATTAGAAGCACTCAATTTTGAATGTTTATAATTCAAAAACTTATCATTCAAATGACTTGAAATTTGGTGTCTAGGCATAGTTTGAACCGAAGATTTGAAATATCTCGTTAAAATTGGGTATTGCCATTGAAAAAAATGAAGTTTGGATTCGTTTTTATATGTAGATGACCCCTAAGAAAATTTTATATACATCATTTAAAAGTAGACTTTATTTTCAATCGTTCGGTACCAGTCACTTTCTTCTATGATGATTTGTTGAGGAGTTAGTAGGGGGTGTTTACTTTTTTTTTTCCACGACTGTACTTTTGATGCATTCGTATATTTAAAATATCTTCAAATTCATATTTCAAATTCATATCTTCAAATTCATTCAGTGTACTCAAAAATTTGAAGTTAAAAATATTATTTTCCTGAGGAGATATTTTAATATACGAATGCATCAAATGTCCATAGACTTTACATTAGTGAGGGGAAATCGGAAGCTGAGTGACCAGAAGTGTTGTCAGATTGGGGACTTTTTTGTCCCTAGAATGTTTATTGTCACCGCTTTTTTGAAATAGAAATATTCAGCATATTTAAAAATAGATTAAAAATTCTGAAAAATAAGGCGAATTATTCTATTTTAAAAAAGTGGTGACAGTCAAATAATCTGAATTGAAAAGTTCCCAATCTGGTAGCACTGGGTGACCAGCCCCCTTAATTAAAATTTTCTTTCCCTGTTTGTTTCTAAAATACACTTCATGCTCCTGTATTTGATATACATCTTGATATACAATTCTCTTTAAAATATTTTTGTCTACAACAGATTAAAGCTGTTTGTGGGAAACTGAAAAATGCGGGCAAACCGCTCAGAGGGCTAGAGTACTTTATTGAAAAAAAAAAAAAAAAAAAAAAAAAAAACTTTTATATTAACCCATTTATGCCTAGCGTCCCATTTTTGGGACGTTTTAAATTTTAATGCATTTGTATAATTTTCTTCTTCTTTATAACATGAAAATTGCATGAAATCATTATTTACAAATGTCTTTATCTGTAACCGAGCGATGACAGCACAAGGTGGATATTTATTTGCTTAAATTAAGGCTTTTTTCGGTGTTTATAGATTTTTAATTTTTCAAGAGGGCGAAATGTAAAAAGTAAGTTTATTTGTATTTTTCCTATCATGGACCCAAAACCGCAAGTTATAATCTTAGCTTGCGGACTTTTTTGAAATACGTATTTTTTTAAATTGCGAAATTAAATGTTCAAGCCTATTTTTATGCATTTTTGTAATATACAAAATATAGGGTTCTAGGCACAAATGGGCACATATTTTTGTTGGAAATTTAAGAGACAGTTATTTATGAAATCTTCTTTCGAAGATATTTATGAAATAAATTGTTATTAAGTCCACAATACGATTATTCTTATTTTATTATTAATAATAGTTATAACGTTATTAGTCTCTGCAAAGAAACAAATAAATAAATAAATATATTTGTAGTTCATTAAAATACTAATTATAGTACATAATATAAAATTTAAAAACATTTTAAATATAAATATTGGCAAAATATATAATTATGCATATTATTCTACTAGAAATACTCATATTTAGTTCTTTTACATTTTATCAAATAAAAAAAAAAAAAAAAAATTAAGCTTAATTTTTTTTAGTATTTTTCCAGTTCATTTTGTAACATTTTAAAGTGATTTTAGCAAAAAATTTGAGAAATCAAAAATTCAGGCACAAATGGGTTAAGAAGGGGATAAACCCGGGCTTTTCGGGTTACAAAATATAGGAGAAAACCATCATATATATTATTTATGATGCCAGCATTCTTTCTTTTCTGCACATACCAAAAATCACAGCAATAAATGAGGTATTTTTCGAAAGGTTGTGCATGCGGCTTTTGTAGCAGTAGCATGCTTACATATCGCTAAAGCACGTTGTTTCATAGAAACAAACTGCAGTTAGTTAAAAATTAATGGAAAAACATATCAGCAAATAGTCTCAAAGATTACCGCGGGAAAACCTCGTACAGGTCTACTTTTTTTTTTTTTTTTTTTTTTTTTCTAAATTCATAACTCGGATTTTTACATTATATATATACAGGGTTATTCTAAATGATGGACCCATTTTCAAAAATTTGTATATTTATTAAAGTACAAATCCAAAATGAACAATTTTTATACCAATGAAAAGAGGAGGTTTCAAAGTTTTTTTTAAAGACATTATATATGTTCAATGTGTCCACGGTTTGCTCCACGGTAAATATCTACGCGATAGTCAAACTCGTCCCACACACGAGAAAGCATATCTGCTGTTATTGACAAGGAAGGTCTCCATACGGTCATACTCAGAAAAATCTGAAAAAAGTCCTTCCGGCGAGTGCCGGGAGGAAGAGGTAGCTTCCATTAAACTTATTTAAAAAAAGCCAACTTATATCATGCAAACACACGAAGCTCAATTTAGTGGAAACCGAATATAGGAGATTCAATACTAATTTTTATCAATATAATGAATGAGAATTTCGCGAAATTAGTCAGCTTTATCCAAGCTGCTTTTCTTTAAAGTAACTTATATTTGGCTGCCAAATTTGGCAATTTCTTAAAGTGCCTGTCATTTTAAGACAACATGGTGGATGAGGCTAAGCAGTGAACTTGGTCGAGACCTTAGTAATTGCTGTGCACATGCTCACTCACATCGGAATCGGTTAATATAGAGGAGTGCTGTCGCATGCAAAAAATCAGATTTTTCAAAATGTCACCCACAATAGAAATTGAAACTGCTATATCTGAGCCATTTCTTAAGGTAAAGACAAACAAAAAATGCTCCTGAATCCTTATATCAAGATCAAATACTTAAGAAAGAAACCTTTTTCAATTTCTAATTTTTTTGCACCTCACTTTAAATATATATATATTTTTTAATTTAATGGCTGCCATTTTGAAACAAGATGGCTGATGAATCTGGCCAGCGAACTTGGTCGAGGTGTTGATGTATACTATCCACATGCCTTCTTACATCGAAATAGGCGAATGCGTGTGTTATCGCGTGACAAATACAAGATCGTTTCAAAATGTTAGCCATGCTAGAATTTCAAAGTGCTATAAATCAACCATTTTTTAAGATATCAACAAAAGAACAAATTTTCAGAAACAAAAACTGCTCCGGAATCTTTGTATCAAGGTCAAACACATAAAAAAAATCTTTTTCATTTTCCAATTTTTTAATACCTCATTTTGAATTTTAAATTTAATTTTTTTAAAATGGCAACCCTTTTGAAACAAGATGGCGAATGAAGCTGGCCAACGAACTCGGTCGAGACATTGGTATGTACTATGTACAGACCAAGTTACATCCAAATAGGTTCATAAATACGCCTGTTATCGCGTGACAAAAATCAGGTCGTTTTAAAATGTCAGCCACAAGAGAAATTCAAAATGCTATTACTCAGCCATTTTTTTTTTAGATATAGACGAAAGAAAAACTGTTCCGGAATCTTTGTATTAAAGTCAAACACATACAAAAAAAAAATCTTTTTCATTTTCTAATTTTTTGGTATCTCATTTAAATTTTTTTATTTTTTAATTTTTTTAAATGGCCGCTATTTTGAAACAAGATGGCGGATGAAGCTGGCCAACGAACTCGGTCGAGATATTTGTATGTACTATGTACACACCAAGGTACATCCAATTCGTTCATAAATACGCCTGTTATTACGTGAGAAAAATCAGGACGTTTCAAAATGTCAGCCACGCTAGAAATTCAAAATGCTATAACTCAGCCATTTCTTAAGATATAGACGAAACAAAAACTGCTCCCGAATCTTTTTATCAATGTCAAATACATAAGAAGAAATAGTTTTTCAATTTTCAATTTTTGGTACCACATTTCAAATTTAAATTTTTCTTAAAAATTTAAATGGCCGCCATTTTTAAACAAGATGGCGGGTGAAGCTGGCCAACGAACCCGGTCAAGACATTGGTATGTACTATGTATAAACGAAGTTACATCCAAATCGGTTCATAAATACGCCTTTTATCGCGTGACAAAATTCAGGACGTTTCAAAATGTCAGCCACGCTAGAAATTCAAAATGCTATAACTCAACCATTTTTTAAGATATAGACGAAACAAAAACTGCTCCTAAATCTTTGTATAAAGGTCAAATACATAAGAAAAAAATATTTTTCCATTTTCAATTTTTTGGTACCACATTTCAAATTTTAAATTTTTTAAAAAATTTTAAATGGCCGCCATTTTGAAACAAAATGGCGGATGAAGCTGGCCAACGAACTCGGTCGAGAGATTGGTATGTACTATGTACACACTGAATTACGTCCAAATCGGTTCATAAATACGCCTTTTATCGCGTGACAAAATTCAGGACGTTTCAAAATGTCAGCCACGCTAGAAATTCAAAATGCTATAACTCAGCCCTTTTTTAAGATATAGACGAAACAAAAACTGCTCCGGAATCTTTGTATAAAGGTCAAATACTAAGATAAAAATATTTTTCCATTTTTAATTTTTTGGTACCACATTTCAAATTTTAAATTTTTTTAAAAATTTTAAATGGCCGCCATTTTGAAACAAAACGGCGGATGAAGCTGGCCAACAAACTCGGTCAAGACATTGGTTATGTACTATGGACACACCGAATTACATCGAAATCGGTTCATAATTACGGGAGTTACAGTGTGACATAGGTCAGATATATATATATATATATAGATATATATACATACATATATATATATATATATATATATATATATATATATATATATATATATATATATATATATATATATATATACATACATACATATATATATATATATATACATACATACATACATATATATATATATATATACATACATACATACATACATACATACATATATATATATATATATACATACATACATACATACATACATATATATATATATATATATATATCAATTTTGAACGGAGGGTGGTTTCGGGGTCTGGGGGTCATGATCGATAAAAATATACCAAAATTTTTTGAAATCGCTTTCCACCGAACGGCTGCAATAGGTAGCTTTTTTGTAAAGAAAGCTACCTAAAATACAGAATGTTCTTCTCCCATGGGTATATATGTTTATAAAAAAAATTGGCGGAACCTCGGTAGAACGTCCGTAAAAAAATAATGAAAATTTCGCTTATTTGGCGAAGAAATTGTCGAATACTCTTTAAGGAAAAAACTTTTTATGTTGAATTTGTTTAAATAAGTTTAATTTAAATAACTTTAGCTTTGTCATTTTTAGTTTGTTTTAGCTATAGTATTGTCGTATATATTTATATGTACTTATAACGAATTTTAACTATCATATTTTACAATTTAAAACAAAATTCAAATTGATTAAAATTGTTCCAAACTCAAAAATATGCCCCATCGAGCACTGTCTATTCAACTTTGTTGCTATGGAAACAACTTCTTCGGTATGGAAATGTATTACGGCAGTATTATTCATCTGGTGTTAAAAGTTATTTTTATAACCGATAAAGCCGTTTAAATTAAAAAAAATTGTGGATTGGAGAATAAAACAATGGCAAAATTTCGTTCAAATTGGCAACAAGCAACAAGTATAATACAAAATGTAATAACAATAATAATAATAAATTCTTTCATGGTTTATGTTTAAATTCATTAAATACCGCATATTCTCAAAATCAATTAACGAACAATTTTCAGATTCATTAAAGTCGTTTACTTTTGGCGATGCTTTTGGCTGCGTACCGCTTTCGTCTTTTCACGCCAATTATTCGAAAGTATTTTTTTTTTTTTTTTTTTTTTTACAGATTTTCTACTGTAATTCCGCCGCTAATTTTAACTGATCCTTTATTACATACATGAGTACTTTCACTAGCATTTTTTCCAACATATTCTGAGTATGTCCAGTATGGAGACCTTCCTTGTGAGTGCACAGCTTTCAAAGCGGTGATGGTTCAGAGGCGGCCGGTAGAGGTTGAGCGGCAATATGCCGCGATTTCTTTCACTGTCAGTTGTAAGTGAGATGGCTAGTGTGGAGCACAAGGTTTTCGAGACGAGTTTTATTTGGCTATCGCGTAGATATTTGCCGTGCAGCAAACGGTAGACACATTGAACTTATATAATGTCTTAAAAAAACTTTGAATCTTCCTCTTTTCATTGGTATAAAGATTGTTCATTTTGGATTTGTACTTTCTTAAATACAATTTTTTGAAAATAGGTCCATCATTTAGAATAACCCTGTATTTTTGGTGTCCACTAACAATACTAAATATCATGTTTACATTAAAAAATATAAATAATGCATTAAAATGAAGTTTTAAAACTTCTTAAGAGCAATACTTTCGCATTGACCTCGCGCCAGAAGTTAACAACCGAAGAAATCGCCAGAGAACACAATTTATAATCAGCCTTTTTGATTCTTTTAATTTCAGTGGTTTAATCGTTCACTGTAAAAAATTGATTTTATAATGGTTCCGTTTTTACTTTTTAAGTACGGAACCCTAAAAAAAAAAGAAAAAAAATCCGTTAAAATACGGAAATTGTACTGGTAACCGAGACGCCGGTACTATTTGCGTATTTTAACGCAACTTTTTACCGTAAATCCAGAAAACATTCCGTTTTTCTCAAAATTTACGGAAACAAATTCCGTTAAAACACGGAAATAGTACTGGCGTCTCGGTTTCCAGTACAATTTCCATATTTTAACGGATTTTTTTTCTTTTTTTTTTAGGGTTCCGTACTTAAAAAGTAAAAACGGAACCATTATAAAATCACTCGTGTGTCTGTCTCTCTGTCACAGCCATTTTATTCGTAAACTATGGAACGTGGAAAGTTCAAATTCGGGGAAGTAATAAAGACCATTGACCCACATATTTTCAGATTAATAAACATTCATAAATATATTTAGTAAATATGTAGTGGGGCTAATTATGGTACTTGAAAAAAAAATCTTTTCTTTGTATATCGTGTGGGTTATCGTGTGAAAACTTTCGTAACACTAAACTCAAAAATACATTTCTTTTAATTTTAGGTATTATATTTTCAAAGACATTATCGAAAATGTAGCGCACAAATATGTCCCCCCCCACATCTAATTTCAAATCTACTTAAACTAAAATTATGAAAAAATTAGAGGTAGTAGACGTTAATTTAAACCTTGCCGGAAAATTATAGCGATCACCATAAATCACATAGTTTTTGAGAAAATCGCATTTTTCAGTTTCACACAAGTTTCGATTTACGGGCATTCAGAAAAATTGTTGAGTATCGCTGGATGTGCCTATCATAGCAGAAGTATAAAAGCATTGTTGATAAGGAATTTCGAAAAAAATCATCGGTAATTAGCCGAGATATTAACCCTTAAAGGTACGGCCAGTTTGGAAATACACAATGACAGGGGAGGCGTACTCTATGCCTAGTTAACAAGTTTTAATAATGTGTATATGTGTAATGCAATGTCCAGTAACAGTATAAAAGCAATAAATGTCAAATTATTAAAAACATACTAATTTCAGGGGTCACAGGACACAAAAAATTGGGAAAAAAAAGACCATTTTCAACATTTAATGTCTTAAAATGTATATGATTTTAAAACACAATTTTAATTGGGATGAAAGATACAAGTATGTTCTTTCATTTCATGTATTTAAAAAATTGCAAGATTCAGAATTAGTATTTATAGGGGCTCGAAACTGTTAGATATTTGTCGAACAGAGAATTGGCATAACAGTTTGAAGGATTACAAAATAAATATTGCAACTAGAATGAAAATTTTAGTGCTTACTTATACTTCAGATTGTAATAATTATCCTGAACTTAAGTAAATTTGTATTTAAAGCATTTTTATATTTTTAATGCAATGTTGCATTTAGCTAATACAAAATTTTAAAAATTTCAACAGTATAATCACATAAAAAAATATTTTTTTAAACAATGAAAAGGAAATTTTCGGTTCAGTTTATACAGACTGACATGAAATATATGTTTTGAAAATTTCATGCAAAAAATATTCAGAAGTTTTTGAGGTATCCTGCGCGTTATGCCCAAAAACGACATTTGTAGAAAAATTACTTCAGAGTTTCGGAAACGCCGCTTCACTATTGAAGGGGTATAATTATAAAAGCCATAACTTCTGTTCTAATGGGAAATTTCAAGGAAACAATTATATCAAAATGTTTAGAAGCGATAGGAGTTTAACATCTAAAAAAATTAAAATTTCTAAAATTTTGAATCTTTAAGAGTCCTGCGACCACTTAACCCTTTCCGGCGCGGAGTAATTCTGTTTATAAACTTATGAAATAATGGACTGACAACAGAATTTATAAACGAATTTATTAGAAAATACAAACTTTGTTATTTTCACGTACATGATAAAAGGAAAATTTTAATTAAATATTCTTGGTGCCGTTTGTCTGTTTTGGAATTAAAATTAGGTGTGCTTTTTTTTTAAGGACACTGCCCTCGAAAGGTTTAATTAGAATGAATCACATAAATACTGTGGGATTCACGACTAGTTTGCATTGAGTGTATCTCTCAATACGCCTCGAGTGACTTTAAAAGTTAATTGAAAACCCATCTGGAAGAACGCGCCACTGACCAAGGCGGCGTTGCAACTTTGCGACCTTCTTTCGAAGCGCGCTTAGCACAATGTCAAATTTAAACTTTGAACAAAAGCTTTGTTTTAGCTACACTGTAGAAATATAGATGATTTCTAGGCTGAATTTAGTTTTATGAAATGCCAAAGGAAGTTTAAATATGCACTGCTTTTATTGTCAGTACCGAATTCAGTTCATCATAAACAGATTAGGATATTATTAAAAAATGAGTTATACAGAATAGCTATATTTGATATTATTTAGGTTCTATATCACTTTGAACTTTCATGATATATCCATTTACACTTTTCTAATATATACTGTTATACCCAACCCTTCCTTGTATAGTTTTTTACAAAGTCTTAGTATTATTTTAGCGACGGTTTTTTTTATAATACAATTACAAATTCAGATATTTATTCTACGGAACCCTCTGTGCGCGAGTATTACTCGCACTTGACCGTTTATTTATTTATTTTTTTTTACAGTTAGTTGAAACGTCTTAAATTTGCATTTATGTTTTATTGTTTCATTTATTGATTGAGAAATGTTTTAATTTCGTTATGCAATATAAGATGGAAACAAATGCTAAGTTAGTTAAATTAATTGAACGCAAATGGATTTATTGTGTAAAGTCTACACGCGATAGAGATAAATTTAAATAATCATGCTTGAAAATTATTTTAAAGACAATAAAAATTTAATAAATTGATATACGGTTTTCAAACAAATTGCATTTCAAAGCATCTTTTTTTCCCCATTCGACGGTGTAAAAATTGAAAATGTTTTTAATGACATTTTTTTGAATTGTTTAAATTGTATGTTTTACTCATCGAATGTTTATGTAAATGGAACGCTTTAATTGAAATTGTTTTTAAATTTTTTTAGCCTATCCTTATGTAAATAGGTATATATGTCACACGCAAGTGCAAGCTGGTATCGAGGTATTTAAGTTGAATATAAGGCAGTAAGATCTATGTATTTAAGATATAAGCATTAAGGGGTTCCGGGACACAAAAATCTTCAAATTTTCTATAAAACTTTTATTGCATTAAAAATTTCTTTCTTCTGCTTAAAATGATGTTTAAAGCATGTTTCTATCTTAATTGGAATAGAAAATATTGATTTTTTTTTTTCGTTTATTTTCAAAATCTAGCTTTAAGCAATGGTTGTCGTGGAAACAACGTCTTGTGAAAATGCGTTTTTCTTCATGATGGGTTTTTTCACCATTTCTCGTATTTAACTCCTTATAACTCAAGATATAACTTAAAGATAAACGCTTCAAACTTGGAACATATCTTTTTCAATTGTTTTACTTTAATTTTGATTCAGCATATTTGAAAAAAAAATTTCTTTTGAAAATACGATTTAAAAAAAAAAGTTGCACTTTTTTTTTTGAAATTTTTTTATTAAATATTTTTAATTTTTTTTAATTAACTAGGGGGCTCTGCCCCCTACGAGCTATGCTCGCCAACCCCCGTTCAGGCACACCAAAATCCAAAAAGCACGCTAATTTGATCGGCTTTAAAAATATTGAATTAAAAAAAAAACAGTGGCGATCTCTCTGTAAACGGGTTTCCACTCGTTTTTCTTAGATTGGGGATTTTTAAGACCAAATCAGCTGCTGTTAAGAGATACAATGGCTGTTTTCGTATTTAATTTAAACAATTAGTTAAACATTTGAAAATAAGCTAATGTAAAATAAATTAAGTAAACAGTGTCATTGCCTCCCGGTACTTTTTAACAGCGCTATAAGATAGTTCTTTTAAATAATTCATTTTAAATGTATCATTTAAAATCGGACGTAATTTACACCAAAGTTTTATTTCTCTTATTAATACTCACGTGAAAATACTTTTGTTGTTAGAAGGAAATATTATTTGCGCTGTCTTCGAATTCACGATAATAGTTGAAAAGATTATCTCAAAATATCTCGCGCAAATATATTTTTCAATTCAAATTGTTTTGCCATATTTTTTGGCTATTTTAAATATGACGTAATTTCCTCCAATTACAAGTTTTAACGCATAGTAATGATTTTTTTATTTTAAGATTTTGTTTCTTTTTTTTAAAATTCAAGCGTAAATATGGTTCTTATGACGTAATTTTCCTGCTTTTAACATGTAATCATTTAATTCTAATTTTAAATTTTTTTTTCTGATTGTAATAGTCACGTGTAAATAAATTTTTAATTTGAAGTAAACATTGTTTGCGCTGTTTATACAATTGGCAACAGTTTAAATTAATAACATTTTCTAAAATTTGTAAAAAATATCTCTCGAAATACTGAAAATTTGAATTTAAAATAGATATAAAACTTCAAAAAATGAGTCAAATAAGAAAAATTAATAGAATCTGCACACCGGGAACTTATAATGTATAAAATGATCTAAAAATGATTAAATTCTCATGTATAGTTTTTGCTCCAATAAAACTTTTTTAATGAAGCGATTTTGTTCAACTTTAGAATTAAATATCTCTTAAAATAATTCTTCGATTTGAAAACTGTCTGCATCAGCGTGTTTAACCAACATTTCTCTATAATACCACCGATTTTCATATTTTTGTATGCAACAGTTTTTTTAATATTAACGATGAAAGGCCATGTTTAAGCATTCAAATTGGATGCCGATCTACCCGGAATATCTACGCAGATTTTCATTGGTCCATTTCCAAATCAAAACATCAAAACTTTTTTTTATATATAGAAGGATATTTTAAAAACTGCTGCATCCAAATTAAAACTTATATATTTCTGTTTATTTAAATGGAAAAAATCTATTAATAATATTTCGAGTTATAACGACTTTAAATTACCCAATTTTTTAAATAAATTTTAAATTTAATTTTTTTAAATGATATGGTTAACCATCCACAAAAAATTCAGAATTTTAACTCAGTAAATAAAATTTATTTGAAAATGTGCCCTGGACCCCCTTAAGTAAGATAATGATGATGTTTCCATGGAGATAACGTCTTTATTTATCACCCAGTGTGAGGACTCATCATGGGCTTAGAGTCCGGGTAAATCTCTATTCCAGAGGGAAATGGATGTTTTGCTTCCAGTTAAGTCATAGTCATAAAACAACCTGCAATGTGAATTCTGAGAACATGTTCTGCGGACTTAGATATATTGAATGTGGAATATATTTAGACTTTTTTTTCACCCAAGATCGAAAGATCTCATGCAAAGCAAATGCAACACATCGGGTTGCCACTCATCTAGTTCTTATTTATTTACATATTTATCTATTACGTCACTTTTAGCAAAGACTTTTAATTGAATACGCACATTTCCTGGGGTTCAGTGACACTCTTCTAGTCAGATGTTAACAAAACAGAAATTTAAGATTTCATTCTTATGACATATTTAAAATAAATTAGCATAAAAAATATTTTCTAGACATTCTTATTACCAGGAATAACTAATTAAAGAATGTTTGAAAATACTGTGACCCTCGGACATATGATTCATTCGCTAATTTAATCGGCTTTTTCCATGAATCAGATTATTCAGGAAATATAGAATGACATTTTTACGAAAAACACAGAACATTCAGATGTATGTCTGAATTCTGAATCGAATCAGATCAAGCACTTTTCGTTATTTTTCTGCAAATGCTTTCAACTTTATATCGTTTTCCTTTTTTCTTACAGTTTTCATTTATTGTTTAATGATTAGCAACATATGCAAGTACTTTAGTCCCATAAACAGTAATTTCTAATTTGGTTTATGCCTTATATCAATATATATATATATATGTAAATCAAGAAAAAATTTCCGTTATAACAAAAACAAACCGTATAAATAATTTCGTAAAATAAAAAAAAATTCCTTTAAAATTCCTTAAATGTGTTTTGTTAAAATATATACATTGTACAACTAAAATATAAAAAACAAGTACTTTCGAACATCTGACGTGCTCATCATCTGGGTTAAAATCGTTAAAAAACAGCGGTCGAGTTCATTCATTTATTTGTACTTGATGGGCTGTTCCAAAATTCAAACTGATAATGAACAAACGTTATGCTGTTTGAGCTGTTTTAAAATTGAAACTGAAGTGGGAAGGGATTTTATGCTATTCCTAGTAAATTATACCAAGTCTTGGGAATGGTGTATTATAATATATCATTAAACGTATAAGTAGTTCGACATAGAATTTCGATTGATTCCGTAGTTAAAAACTATTGATAATCTGTAAACTTCTTTACGATCTTAGCTCTCATCTATCATAATCTCCAGCTCTTGATGCAGCCTAGAATTTGCCGTCCGATCTTGGTTTAATTTAATATCTGCAATGTGTTCTGCTAAACACTCTTTGAACTTCTATGATGTCATACCGCCCCCCTTTTTATTTTGAAGTTTTTGGAACAGTCTATCAAGTAAAAATGAATGAACTCGACCTCTGGTTTTTAACGATTTTAACCCAGATGATGAGCACGTCAGACGCTCGAAAGTACTTGGCTTTAATATTTTAGTTCTACAATGTATATATTTTAATAAAATACCTTCAAGTAATTTTAAATGGAGTTTTTTTGTTTTAAGAAATAATTTATATGACTTGTCGCAATAAGGTGAATTAAGGATTCAAATAACTTGATATAGTTTATATCATTTTCACTTAACAGCAGAAACATTTGCGAATATTTATAGAGTAACCTATATAGATGTGTCATTTGTTGAGGAACGACTCCAAAGGAACGATTCCGGCAGTGAAACTGAAGTAACGATTCCATTCTGAAAAAAGAATCGGTCCTTTTCGGAACGATTTTGAAAACGAACGACTCCTCGGAATCGGTCCTTTTTGGAACGATTCCGAAAAGGAACGACTCCTCGGAATCGGTCCTTTTCGGAACGATTCCTCGGAATCGGTCCAAAATGTACCGACTCCGAAAAGGACCGATTCCTCGGAATCGTTCCGAAATGTACCGACTCCGAAAAGCACCGATTCCTTGGGAATCGGTTCTTTTCTTGTAGACTAGCCAGTTTTAATAAATTAAAATACGCTATTTTATTTCAAAATAACAGATTTTGATTCTATTAAAGCTGACTTTATTGCCAAAATATCCTTCTAATGTCTGTCCCCCCCCCCCCTTACTCAAAAAAAAAAAAAAGAAAGAAAAAAGAAATTGAAGTGAGGGGCGGAGTAGGGCGTTTAATAAACATTACTATTTGATCTTCTTGTGCTAAATTAATCTGAAGGAAATAACTAAAAAATATATTTTATACGAATTGGATTTTTTCCACCTGAGTGAAAAAGTGGCCGAGATGGGATTCGAACCCAGAAACTTTACGTGCTTTACCGATTGAGTACCTGGACCCCGAAGGTAATGGAACACCATGTGTATACTTTAATACACTAATACTTTTTCTAATTGGTAAATGTATCATACGAAATGAATTTTTTCTAAATGAATTCTTAAGGCTGTTTTCAAATGCAAAAGGATAACTTTGTGACAAAAGTTTTAATTTATTTTTATTCGGAAATGCATGAAATGAGCAGGTGTTGTTGTTCAGAAACTATGTAATCGAGCTGTTTTTTCCGTTTTTTTGCAAACGCAATAGATCTTTCAGAAAATAGTGTCAAAGTGCACGTTTTGAACCGAATTTCCGCGCGAAAGAGGCATAATCGCCCAAAAATGGGTGAAAAACATGTTTGTCACGTGATCAAAATTGATTATAACTCAATAGGTAATTCACTGATCAAAAGATGGAAAACACTGTTCGATTCCAAATCGCTTCCATGGTCAAACTTTCCAATTTTATATCTTTCTGTTAAAAAATGAATTTGTAAATGTGTCAAAACGTTTTACGCTTGTTGAGCAGATCACTTAAGAACAGCCTTAAGAAAAACAAAGAAAATGCTTGTTTAATTAATAGTGAAAAATATTTTTTTTAAATCTGATTAGAAACAGTTTTGAATAATATAAGAAATGTATCACTAGACCATAAAAATTGCATTCTAATAGGATAATAATAACTGATTTTCAATTATTTTAATAATTGTAGAGTTACGCACTTTCATGCATATTTCACTATTTCATGTTTTTTCCTCAAACATAATTTCACTTTGAGAATCCTCTTTGTCAAAAGAAATATATGACCAGCTACGAGCGCTCGAGTACCACTTTATTTCCACAGTTTGGCGTCTTGTTTTTCTCTCCTGAAGAAGATGATTAAAAAACTCTCGAAACTCTCGAAGATTGTTGTTTTAATCAACTTACATTGAGGTTTATTACATAGAGTAAAATCTGTTAGAAAAAGGAATTTTTGTAAAACGTTTCTTTCTTTCTTAAGATAATGAATATTTCAAAAATCATAATGTCTAATAATAATAATAAGATAACAGTAACAGTGGTGGGTGGGATTGAAATAATTTAACCGCGGTTAGCTCTCTTAATGGCCATTTTGAGTATAAAACCGGGAAAGAAAAATCACGTGCTACAAATAGATTATCGGACTTTCTCCAACACTGCGACATATGTGTAAAGCTGCATATTTTATGCTTGTTTCCGTTTAATAGATTTATGTTAACCCTTCGCCTACCAGAGGGGTTCAATGGCCCCGACAGGTATTTTTATAATGATATTTCTAATTTATTTTAAAAACTGAAATTTCTGTAAATATGGGTTTTTTTTCTGGGATGTTCTATTCTTTTGAGTAGAACATTCCAGAAAAAGTCACATATTTACAAAATTTTCATTTTTTTAAATGTGAAAAATCAATTTGAATGTACCTAACGGATCTGTTGCACCGGTCTGGTATGCGGAAGGTTAATATTGCATTTAAAAAGTTTTACAATATACGAATTTAATTATTGGTTTCCAAAGAATGCACGTTGTGATTTTGTACAGTTTTTTCATTTGTTATTTTATTTCTATTTCTTGCTAAATAATTAGAATTTAAATAACTGTGACTTTGTTTTAATTCAACGTAAAATAAAATAAAAAAAAAAGTAATAAAATAGAAATAAATTTAAAAAAATCGTTTACCGTAATAATTTCTTATAATAATTCAGATTTCTTGATCGTTATTGATACTCGCAAATCCTGAAATCAATGCCACGATTAATGCCTGTTACTGTGGTGATGGATAATACATATCTGAGTTTAATTTCGATCAAAGCAAGGCTCCCTTCATGCCAAATTAAATTTAATGTTTCAAGCCTAATACCAAACTTCCGTTTTTATTGAGGTAAAACTTATTGCAAATACGATACTAAATTTTATCTATATTCCTTTCTTATTGTTATTCTTTTCACTTAGAAGATTTATTTATTTATTTTAATTTTTTTTTAATTACATAAAGTTTTCTTAAAAGTTCGAATTTAACAAAATGTTTTATCTATTTTAAATAGTTTTGACAATAAAAAGTTTAACTCCGAATAATAAATAGTCAAATTCTCAAAAAATTAAGGTTGGTATTATCTATAACACGTTTACAACAGATGTCTTTCATTCAACGGCCGAAACATCGTCAAAAGGATAGTTTTTATATTGTACTACTCTGTAATAATAATGGACATACTTTTAATTTGTATAATTTAATTAAACCAATAAACCGTTTTTCAGTTAGAATGTTAGCAAATTTCAAATTTAAAGAAATAGAACATTGAAGTTTAGTGAATCACTATATCTTTTGGCGGAGATAATATGTACTATATATGTGTATAAAATCATATATATTACTATATATATACATATTATAATATTAATATATATAATATTATCTTATAAATATCACTAGCCATAGCCATGCTGCTAATGAATCTGTTTACAAATCATCTGAAGGAACTTTTACCCTTTCGTGTAACAAGTGTTCCATGAATTCATGAGTTATGAAGCTCCAAAGATCCCAATCCAAACAAACATATTAGCATCGCAATTCACTCACACCGAACTGAGGTTCAATATATGTGGAGGGTGACGGCGGATGAGGGTGCGAAATTAGAGAAATTCCTGTAGATTCTCGTGAAATTGGAGATTCAAAAAGAGTTGTAAATTTATTGAAATTCTACGTAGTTAATAGCAGTTCACAAATCGCGACGTTAGGATATAAGACAAGACATACATCAGTCACTCATGAAAGACAGTGTGTAAAAACGTGCTTTACTTTTTAACCCTTTCCAATAAAGTTAGTTTTTATGAATGCGGTTTGTCTGTTCGTCAGACCGTCTGTTCATGCTCTAAGGCAAGTCGCACACTATAAGGCGACACATAAGACATGTCGCTTGAATTCGCTGGAAAAACTGGTTTAAAACAAGTTTGTAACAACTTCGTTCTTTGTTTCGACCGGTTTTTGCACTTCATGTTCCGCTTTATGAAGTTCTGTCGTCTCAGTGTGTGATATACCTAAATCCCGTAAATATACTCGGATTCCCATGCAATTGATATATGTTAATGGTGTTTATCATGGGATGTTTGGTATTCAATATGAAGAGTGTAGCATTAATAGTTCATTTACAGGGGCACTCAAAAGTATTTCGTTACATTATGGTCAACGGGAAAAAATCGTTTGTAGTGCATTTTAATGACATTAAGCTATTTCAAATGCATTAAAATTGATATATATCACTAAATTGCACTACAAGATGATTGCTATAGAATAGGGTGTTCCACTTCTGAACCAGATCCTGAAGGCAGTGATAATAATGTTGATGAATTATGCGAAATATCCTGTGTGCGTAAAGTTAGGGAACTGAGGAGAAAGACGATAAAGGCGATAAAGTTGTTGAAAGTATGGACACTGGAACAAAATGAACAAAAATGTAATCTACTTTAACAAGTTACATATCCAAACCAGTAGGGCCATCCAAATGATAAATGAGATTCAGAATGAAAAATGAAATTAAGATTACCTAGAGGTAGATTTTGAAGAGAAATCTATGAGACTAAAAATTCCTAGACCCTGGTGACAAATATCAGAGCAATAATAAAATTTCCTATACAGGATGTCCACTCTCAACGATGCCCAATGGCTAATTCCTAAACCGTTAGTCATAGCCATATAGTTCCAATTACAAAAAATTTTTAAATGGAGGTAAAGAAGTATTTAAAAAGTGATTTGGGTCAATAGAATCATTTCTTGAAAAATTACGAAATTTAATTTTTTTATATGGTCCCCCGATCTTTCAAGTTATAGTTAGTAAAACTTTCTTATTACACTTACAAGTAAGACAAATAAAAGTCTACGATTACGAAAGTAATTATTCTACGATTAAAACTGACCGAAGTAATGGCTGTTTAAAGTTGGAGCATATTTTTTGTTGCGAAATAGGGGTCATTTACAAATTTACTAGAACTATAAATAATCTTCAGATATATAAAAAAAATAGTTGATACTAAAATTAACATTGCATTATAAATTTGAAATCTATAATCATTCTGAAATATTAATGAAAACTATACAGCTTGTACTAAATATATAACAGGATAAAAAATAATAGAATTTTCGTTGAATAAAATGTTGAAATGCAACAGCCTCGATTCTTTACAAAATGACACATATTTTGAAATGTTATTAGATTACACTAGGATGCAAATTTGTGTTGTGTCATGTGTTTTAGCTTTTGATAATTAGGTCTTACGTATTTTGTAGCACTGAATCCAAAAATGGCCTTCATTTTTTATCACAAAGTACAGATTTTTTGCAAATCGTAAATTTGAAAGCTAAAAAGTGAAATATTTACGGAAATCTGATAGTATAAAATAGACGTGATTATTATTTCTTTAACTTTTGATAATTGATTTATATGTATTTTTTACTATTGAATCCGAAAATGACCTTCATTTTTAACCTTCACGTCAGGATTTTTCGCAAATTGTAAATTTCAAAGTTTAAAAGTTCAAAGTTTTAATTGAACCTCTTCCCTTCCCACATCATCGGATCCCCGAGCTGTTTAGCTGTAAGAATCCCAGTATAAGCCGAAAATTGAATAAATTCTTGAATTAAATAAAATTAAATTGAATAAAAGAAGTTTTACATCCATTTTATAGTATCAGATTTTAGCTATTTTTTAACTTTGAAGTTTACCATTTGCAAAAAAGTCTAACATGATGGTTAAATATGAAGGTAATGTTTACATTCAGTGCTAAAAAGCTCATACAAATCAATCGTAAAAGTTAAAAAATACAACCATGGACTCTATTTTATAGTATTAGCTATTTTTTTCAATTTTGAAATTTGCTATTTGCGAAAAATCCTGACATGATGGTTAAAAATGAAGATAATTTTCGGATTCAGCGCTAAAAAATACATAAAAATCATAATTTTAAAAATACATAATTTTAAAAATAAAAAAAACACAACCATCGTAGTCTTGTGTTATCTAATCTAAAACTTTTTAGTAAACTTGTTGGTAGTAATCTATCCGAAATTTTTTGTGTTACCCTGTAAAATAAGTACATATGGTAAGCGCGAATATCATAATAATATTACATTGTCATCTGATTTACGTCCATATGTAAAATTTAACCTCGATCGCATATTTTAAAGTGAGTTGAATTTTGAGTACAAATTTTGAACTGGAAAGACATACATACGATCGTTTCAAGTTAACCCATTACCCGCTGGTGTTGCGTTCACGCAACGGTCAAAATAATTGCTCATGCTTAAATTAATTACTTTGTCACCACTATTTTACAATAAAGAAAAATTGCCTTATTTATTGGCAGAAATTTTGATATTTTAATAAAGCGAAAATTACCTTTCTGAATTTGTGTTGACAAGCGACTTTCAACAAGAAATTTGAAAATTCCTACTTTATAGTTTTGGCGGTTAATAGGTTAAATAAACGCTTATAAAAATAGCATAATTTTTGTTAAAAAAATCATGAAAAGAAACAGCTTCAAATCCTTACAAAAATCTGTCGTAATACGATTTCTTTCAAAGCGCAGCTACACATGAAATAAATTCTTCAAATACTTTAAGCACTTTGTTTACGACCCCTAGAAGCATGGCTAAACTCATATGTATTCGGATGCAGAAAAGTGGCATAAGTCTTGCATTTCAAAGTTTCGTATAACTTCATGAATTTTAGTGTTAGATGAATGAGACTGTTTTTGTCTTTCTTTTAAGAGAACAGGAAATTTTTACTAAATATCACTTATAGGGCAGGGGGACCGTAGAGCAGGGGGACTTTTTTAGAAATATTTTTATTGATCCAAACGACTTTCAGAATAATTTTTTACCTTATTTAAAACATTTTTGTAATTGAAACTATAGGTCTATGACTAACGGTTTAGGAATTAACCATTGAACATCGTTGAGAGTAAAGACACACTTTATAAAATAATAATATAAATGAACGGTCATTTGATGACATATTTTCAAGAGAAACCAATGATTACACTTAAAATCGTATAGACCTTGCGCCGCCCTTAAATTTCCAAGAGGAATTATGCTTTATACCATTAATCATAAAGTTAGAAATAACTGCGAATTAATTGCAAACACTGATCAATGAAATGAACTCTTAAAAACAAAATCATCTGTCCAAAACATAAGAAAATTAAGGCGACTGGATGCGTAAGAAAATGGATGGATACATAAGTAAATAAATTAGTAAAAAATATTATGGATTGCATGTGGTTCTCTTTATCTCGGAAATGTTTTTTTACTCTTGGAATCCTTTATTTTTCAAAATCGTTTTTTTTTCTCGGAATCGTTCATTTTTTCTCGGAATCGTTCCTTTTTTCTCGAAATCTTTTCTTTTTCTCGGAATCGTTCCTTTTTTTCGGAACGATTCCTAAAGGAACGACTCTAAAGAACTCGTTCCTTTCGGCGAATGATTCCGGCTGGAACGATTCCTTAAAAGGAACGATGTTGCCCATCTCTAGTAACCTAGTAGTTGCACATGGTTTTGAAAATTTTCCTTTGTCTTATATTTTTGGTTTGTTATACTATTTGGAATCCACAGTGAAACGTTTCTGAAAAAAAAAAAAAAATGCCCCGCTTTACCGTTCATATTTTTCACAGAAGGCTTTTCTAGTAATTTTGAAAAGCGATTGAAAATTCTAATTAGGTGTTCATTTGAAGTTTTTATAAAAATCTCCAGAATAAGGTTATTATTATATTGACTTTTTGCAATTGTTACTCCTATATCAGAAAAGTCTACATTCGTTTCAATATATATATATATATATTATATTTACAGAACGTCAGTATATTACAAGGTGGATGTACATCCAGTTTATTATCAGAGTTATACTTATATCACTATGAACGTACTTTTACTAATAGTAATCTACATTTATATCGTTATACTGATGACATAATTTTAATTGCCAATGATCAAACTAATATTTCCCAATTTCCAATAGATTATCCTGCTAATTTAGAATTAACGGAAAAACCTCCTATCTAACAATACAATTAACTTTTTAGATCTTAAAATTATACTAATAGAAAACAAAACAATAACTGGTCTATATGATAAACGTAAAGAATTTAAATTCAAAGTTAATACATTTACTAATTTTAAATCTTGTCTTCATAATTCTGTATATCGTAATATAATCCTTAATCATTTATATAGAATAAAGTGTTTATGTTCTTCTCATCTAATTAACAATAATATTAAAAAACTAATTTATGATGTATTAAATCATGGTTTTCCAAAAAAATTTATGTATTCTTTAATATGTAATTAGTAATTAAATGATCTTAAAAAACAAATTAACATATGCGTAAAAAAATGACAAAAAAATATATAAAATAAGAAAATAATTATAAAAAAAATTAAAATTGTAAAATAAAAATAAAAAATTGTTATAGACGGTTGGGTGGTAGATGTTAGAGTACGGAGGAGGCTGGCGTTGTCTGGATTATACGCAATGGTTAATTAATTATTTTTAAAAAATGGGGCATTTGATTTATAACTACGTTGCTAATACACATATAATGGATGTTGGTGCGATACTTTTATATGTATAATGGTGTAGTTATATTTATATATATATCAATTCAGATTAAACTTATTCAGATTCATTAATATTTCATAAAGTTAACGATTAACTTGTATTTAAATTTTAGCCTACTCAGGACGATATATTAATTTCTAATAGTATACTATCTTAAATGAGAATAAAATGCATAATGTATTTGTTATACCTAATGTCGTGATAGTATGGATTTTATTTTGGTATTTTTTTCCCTCTATCCTTTTTAATCTTGTTTCATTTTGAACTTAATTCGTGTTCAATGGTTTATTTCTCTGTTTTATATATGTGGTAGTCCCAAATTCACATTCTTCAGCTAATTTATGGCTAATAAGAAGATGAAATCGCACATTTTATTTGTGGAAACTAAGGCATTTGGGACCTGATGATTCTGTCTAAGTTCTACAAATTTCCATCATTCCATTTCTGTTATTCAATTTCTGCTGTTTTTTACTATGTTTTTGGAATCTATGTAAAGTGCGTGGGGGGAATCTGTATTTATTAATGTCTTTTTATTCATAATTTCACAGTTTTTGTTGGTGGTCGGTAATGTTTATTTAATGGTGATATATATATATATATATGTGTGTGTGTATATGTTGCATTCTAGCAACATTGGATTGGCTTTATCGTTGAAAATGCTGTACTGGCTGTTACGATAGTAGTTGTGGATCACGTCCAGCGATAATGGCGTAAAAGAAGTGGTCAGAACAGATAATTCGAATCTGTTATATTAGTAGAACAAATTGTTGAAATGTAGTTGTCGAGTGAAAACAATGGAATGTATCGTTCCGTGAAGTTTCCCCAGAAGAAATTGAAACAACTCATAAGATCAGCTAAGCACTTTATTAGAACATCTTGCAATAGTGCAGTTTCCACCAAAATAATTAGCCATCGCTCCGTAGTAGTAATTAGGTTTAAACAAAATTGAAGATAATCGAATAACAGGAGGGTGACCAGGGGATGGATGAAAACTGGAAATACGACTCAAATCTGCTAAAATCCGCTGAAACACAGCGAGTATCAACTTTGTGTTCCTCACGTGTAAGGATACAAATATGACGTAGATCGCGCTCTCAACCAATGAATAATTAAGAATGTCACGTCATATAAAGAGTGCAAACAGAGCTAGCGGATGAATTTGAAGGGAAAAAAAAATAACATCAGAAATGCGTGGGAAAGTAAAAATGGAAGCTAAAAGAATATTCTCGAAAGAAAAAAGCGCGGGAATGGAACATTTAATTTAAGAATACTAAAAGCGTAATATTTAAGCGATTAAGACAAGTGAGACATTAAATTAAAGGGAATTTAACAGATTTAACGATAGATATTATTTAAGGATAAGGATTTAGTGAATATAAAGTAGTAATTTAGAATAAGATAAGGAAATCGCGGAATTAGATCTAATAATGTAAAAAAATCCCTCCCCTAAAAAAAAATGAATGAACTAGTAAGTCCCGATGACCTGCGAGTTCATTGAGAGAAAGCAGATACTTGTTTTACAATTTTTGTTTCTTTGTTTTACAATCATCTTTAAAATGATACCGCCACTTGGTCACCAAATCGCGTTGCTTAAAGCTTTATTTTCATTTTGAAAGGAAGACAAAAAAAATTATAATTAAAAATTTAAAAAAAAATTCGCGTCTTAGTGGAAACTGCTGTAATAAGTACATATCCAATAATAAAAACAATTATAATAATATTTGGTTAATATTCAAAATTAGCAGCAATTTTGCTTTCTGTGAATTAATACAGCAATATTAATATCAGTTCATTAATTAGCAACAGTGACACATTTAAAACAAAATTATATGCCAATTTTATTGGTCATTTTACAATTTTTTAACATTGGAACAATAGTAATTTAAGTTTTGTTTGCGATGAATATTTTCTTTATGTATTTCATAAATAATTGTTTTTGTTGGTTCAGAGATAAAGTGCAAATGAAATTATCCACAGATGTATTGATATTGAGTAAAAGAACTTCACAAATAAATACTTTGTTTAGACTAGTTCAGTTACTGTTAAATAACATTTTCCCATCCACTTAGTATTTTCATAAATGCATAGCTTAAAACCACAATTGCACTTTTAATATACAATATGAGAAATAAAATCAAAATTCTCAAAACATAATTCAACTTTTTTAGAAAATTAATAATTCACAAAATCACTAACATATTAAAGTTATTCTATGGGCCTAATTGTTAATCATGGTTTTTCTTGTTTTACACCCCAAAACGCATGGTAGATTTTAGAAAACAATGGCAGATTTTAAAGAGTTGATTGCATCTCCTTTTCGCATTGAAAAAATAATTTAAAACGGGAAACAAGATACCTTGACTTTGGCAATTTTGGGACAGCTGAAAATAAATAAGATCTCATCAATGGTACTTAAAGTATTAGAACAAATTCACAGTTTATGAAGAAGAATGAAATGAAATTGAATTTAGTATGGGATATTCTCAAATGGAGATAAAATAGGGCAGTAAAAGTTTTGATGAATATTAAAATTTAAACCACAATTAAATAAATCATATTATAAAATTAGCTAATACTTTAAACAAAATTGAGCTGACACGATAAAGCAAGATAGTACTGCCAAAAGTCTTAATACATTTTACAAATTTAATAAGGATTCCACCAATTTTTTTTTATTTCCAAGTCAAATTTACAGAATTTTCTATAGAAAGATTTTGATTTAATAAAATATGGGGTTGGGTTAAAATTTGAAATGGATTTTTCTCTGTATTACAGTTGGAGCTTCAATTCGGTTGCAACAACAAGTTTGTCAAAATAGTTGATAAGTAAGTATAAGGTAACAATAACTATTCAAGGTAAGAGGGGGGGGGGGGGTAGAGGGATTATAAAAATCAACAAAATCTGAAAAATTTACAAAGTTAAACTTTTGATTCTTTTTTGTTTATTTATTTTTTAAATATGCATTTAGGTGATATTATTTTAATTTTTCAAAATCAGACAACACTGACATAGTTCCTAATAGGTCAGCTAGAATATGTAATAATTCACATCCTATCCAACAAATAAGATAAATCAGCAAAGGCCAACTGTAAATATAAATGTAAAGATCACACATAAAACACAGAAATTTTATGAAAATTGTCTTATAGTTAAAAAAAGAATTTACTGCAGGAATGAAACAGGCAAAAACAATTCTTATACTTGATGAAAGAAATGATTTTATATTTCTGTTCTAATTGAGATTCATGTAAAAAAAAGAGGTATTTTAACACAATCATATTTTCTTCCTTATTTTTTAATTATTAACAAATCTAGTAATTTAATTATTAATTTATATATATATATATATATAATAATTATATAACAATAATATATATAACAATTCTAATATATATATATATATATATACATATTAGAATTGTTTAATATTATATTAATGAACATTTAAATCAAATGCCATAAAATATGAAATACAGTAAAAAACATAAAACAAAATCAAATTAAGAACGGAGTAGTGAAAGAAAAAAAAGTAACTGATGGCAGATAACTGGGTAATCAAACAATATACAGTAGACTCCCACAAATCCGCAACTCTAAAATCCACAAACACTTATAATCATCATTGTAGACATAAACGAAAAACAAATACAGTTAAAATGTTAGAGAACATTCAAGACCTTTTTTTAAAAAAAATTATATGATTTTGTATACATTTTAACATATAATTTTGGTTATTATGACTGAATTCATGCTTTATCATGAATTAAAAATAAATTTATTTCTGGAAAAATTCAAGATTGTGCTATATATGCTGATTACAATCTTTTTACCAAATGCATTTATGTATTAATCTTTTCTGGTTATTAAGTTTGACACTAAACATGAAATAAAGTTTCATTATTTTATGGCTTCAATGTAAATTATTAGTGTACTTTTATGAAGCGAGTTTCATTGAATAATTGAAGAAAAATGTATCTCACCATTATTATGCGTATTTTTATATGCATTATTAATTATTTAATTGATCTCTACTTCTAATATTTTAATCATTTATTAACTTTTCTTGATTTTTATTATTTTATTTTATTGTTTTAATATTTCACTATTTTGTGTAAGCATTCATTATAATTTCGAATGCGTTATTACATTCAAACTACTGTTTAAAAATGTAAACGAAGCAGTGAACAGAAATCCGCACAACCTCTGGTCCCTAGCTATACGGATTTCAGGGTCTCCACTGTATAACTTAATTAAAACGACGAACATTAAAACGGTTCTTAAACAGTAAATGATATTAAAAACACTACAAACAAGCTAATGCAAAGAATTTTTCCAATACTTTGACACAATAGTCTAGAAAAAAAAAATTATTATTATTTACATTTTTACGCTTAGAATTTTTAGTAAATTTACTAAATAAGTAGGTGTTGATTATGAAAAATGTAGCGATCATCGAAAATTTTAACTTAAGTTCCGAGATCAAATATATAGTAAGATGCAGATGTAATATAGGAAATAAAGAATTACTTGAAGTAGTTTCAATACTTTTAAAATCATTTTTAAGATTTTATTCGTAAATTTTGGCAGAAAACTTTGAAAACTCGACTTAAAAAATACATGTTCTTAAAATTAAAAAATCGATTTTTTTTTCTTACAGTTGCTTGCTCTTTTATTTCTTAGATACTATAAAACCTCCCTAAAGTGACCACGTTCCGTTCCAATAAAAATTGAACGCCCCTAGAGGTGGTTTCATAGTGGAGGTCATGTTTAAATCTAGATTTTAATTGTTGAAAAAAGTAACAATTAAAGTTACTAAAATTTATTTTTCACATTAGGAAAAAAATATGAAAATTTAAGTATCAAAACAAAAGTTAATTGCATAAGTTAATTACTGCAGAGTTAAAAAAATTAATATAATGACGTTTGCTTTGATTTTACGGTTTTATCTTTTATAACTTTTATTTCCAAGTCCTTTCGAAGTTCAGTAAATAAATGCAATTTTTTTGGACGGGAACAAATAATGATGATTTCATTAATTTATCTATTTCTTTGAGAGTTTCCTGACAGAATGTGGCAGGGGAGTTGACCGTCATTCTTAATTTGTCATCAGAGTTAAATTCATTGCCTAAAAAAACCCAAAGTAGTTTAACCACTTAAAAGTTACCGGAATAAAAAAAAATCTAAACTTATTTTAGAAGTTTGATGAATAATGCGCTCTCCGGAATTATTTTTGTAATAAAACCTTCTTCAAGCGACCAGAAAAAAAACGAAATTTGTTTCGTTTTCTACAAAGAAATTGGTCGCTCATGGAGGAAGTTCAACTGGGATGGTCTCTAAATGGAGGTAAAATTAGTATTAAGCCTATGGGAATAAATTTCATTCCATGAAAAAATGGTCGTTCAGGGAGGTGATCGCTTAAAGGAGGTGGTCGCACAAAGAGGTTTCACTGTATAGGTTGATGCAAATTAAGTTGCCCCTGTTTAAAAAGTTCTGGCGATACAACCCAGATTTAAAACCTCCTGATTTGAAAGAATATATTTCAAGACTATGCGGAAATAATAGATACAATAAAAAAAATGGCACATACACTATGACGCAAAAGTTTAGACAATGAAGAAATTCTTACATACTTTGAAAAATATTTATTCAATTTTCAAATCACTGCTTGAAATTAATGTGCTGTACATATAAACAATATTTATAACAAAGAAAAGTGGAATTGTGCATATTGCAATAAATTAAATGGTAACAAAAATAAACTGCTGTCTCAAAAGTTTAGACACAAATTAAATAAAATCGAAATAAACAATTTTTAAAACCTGGTTGCGCATCCATGCTTATGTATTACGTCATATACACGAGATTGCATGGAAGAAACTAAATCTTGCATAGTTTGTGGATCGATATCGTACCATGCATTCTCAATAGATGTCTTAAGTTCCTTTTCAGAAGAGTATTGTCTAGCGTTGCTATAAACTTTGCGACACATGATGCTCCAAAGGTTTTCTATAGGGTTAAGATCTGGGCTACATGCTGGCCAGTCGAGAACTCTTATATTATGGGAATTAAACCAAGATTTTGAATGTTTTGCAGTGTGAATTGAAGCATTGTCTTGCTGAAATTCCCACTGAGGACCCCCTAGAAGCTCAGCAAATGGCAGTAGGTTTTCTTCTAATGTCTGTGTATAATGCTGTGAAGTTTGACGACCACTGGTGAAGGTCAGAGATACTTGTCCATTATAGCAAAAGGCTGCCCAAACCATCACCGAGCCCCCTCCTTGTCTGCGACTAAAAAAACGTCGAGGTTCCTTCCGCAAGTCATGCCAATACGATAAACAACCATCTGGACCATCCAGATTCCACTTTTTTTCATCGCTAAATATGACTGACTGCCATTTCTCTCCATATGACATATGCTTTCGAGCCCACATAAGTCTTTGTAACTTATGATATGGTTTCAGAGCTGGTTTCTTCTGCATTTTGCTATAAACGATTGTTCCTTTTTCCAAAATTCGTCTACGAATCGTATCCTTTGATACAGAGAGTCCCGATGAGCTTTGAACTCCACGTACGCTCATTTGTTGAGTACTCGCTAGTCTTTGTATCAGGCGATCCTCTCGTACATTTGTCACACGTGGCCTCCCAGACCGACATTTTGCTTTATATTCGGAACCACTCGATAAAACTCGATAAATAGATTTTTTTGACCTATTAATAATAGCAGAAATTTCAGAAACGCTCTTCCCTTCACCTTTCAACTGCCAAATCCTTGAAACCTCATTCACTTGAAATTCTTTAGCTCTCGGCATGTCGACTATGAAGCGCAATCGTTTGCAGAACTTAAGTACTCCAAATTTGTGACATCATCGATTCTAAATTTGCATATGCCAGCGAATATTCAAAGAAATTTAGAATAGTGTCTAAACTTTTGCGACAAGCACATTTGAATTTTTATGAAAAAAATTAGTATTATAGCAAATAAAACGACTGTCTTTTGTACATAGCATTTTAAATCAGTTTTTGAATATATTTACAGGTTTTTGTAATTCTGACGTCATAATTCTACATTTTAAAGCTGAATGACGTCATTGTCTAAACTTTTGCGTCATAGTGTAGGTGAAAATTTGACGCTGTAATCATAGTCAGGTAATGAATATAAAGCTTGGCATTACCGATGTAGAACATCATATGAAACGTCATCCTACCAATTTATTGATTCACACCATATACACATAAACTCTCGAGCACGGAGATATTTGCATAACCCATCAATCAAAACACACGTTACTAATATAACAGCAAATAAAGGCTGCTAAGGGGCTGTTTCAGACTTATCTCACAAGTAGTATATAATATGCCGTAGAGCGGTGACGACAACTGATGCCCTATTCCAACATAAGGGTCAGTTGGGATAACTAAGATCATGGGGTAATTCAGAAGAAGCGCCACAAATACTCGTGTGAAAGTATCTGATATGAAATATAAGTCAAAGTTTTACATATCTGTTGACAGGATGAGAGTATTCCGGCCTTTTTTGCTTCATGAGCTTCTCGAACTTTATGTATGTGTATATATATATATATATATATATAACCATTAATTAAACATAACCTACCACCATCAAAAACCGTAATATTATGAATTTATATACAGTCTGATACAAAATTATAAGACAACTCAGAATTTCACTTTTTTTCAACAAAGAAAATATTAGTTTGAATTTAAAAGTAGTTATATGAAAAGAAATAACTCTATAATCTTTATTTAGCTCAGGGAAAAAAGTTTGAATAATTTTTTGTTTCATGCCAAACAGTTTTACGCAAACCCGCTGTTTCATAAATATAAGACCACTCTTATATTATTAATAACGCAGATGATTTTATTTTGAACTCAGAGTTTAACTGTAACCTAAACAATCTGTAAAACTTAAAAAGAAGAATAAAATGCAGAAGTTCTGAATTGTATCTGATTCTTTGAATTTGAGTAAAATGTCTCGTCGGAGTGAGCTGTCTGAAATAGAAGTGGGTTGGTTGGTTGATTGGAGTTTTATGGCGCAAGGTCCCTTTAGGGACACAAATAGAAGTGGGAAGAGTGTGGTTCTACAAAGGAAACGGAAAGGCTGAACATGAAATAAGTAAGATTCTTAATTGTTCTAAAATTGCGATTCGTAATGTTTTAAGTAAAAAAGAATTTTATGGAACGCATAAACGATCTGGACGTAAAAAGAAGTTATCAGATCGTGATAATAGGCAAATTGTCAAACTGGCAACGAAAAAATACCAGTCGACTCGTAAAATAGCACAACAGATAACTAAAAAGGTGTTACATGCAACCGTGTGGCGAAGCTTGAAATCTAATGCTGGTGTTATTTGTCGCAAATTAAAAAGTAAACCACTATTACTGAAATGTCACAAAGAAGCTTGTCTTAAGTGGGCAAAGAATGCCATGTCCTGGAACTCTGATTGTTTTCAGACGAGAAAAAAATCAATCTTGATGGACCAGACGGCAATAATTACTACTGGCATGATTTAAGGAAAAGATCTCGCGAGTTCTTCAGTAGGCAGATGAGAGGCGGTTCCGTTATGGTGTTGGGCGCATTTTCATATGCAGGAAAATGCGATCTCCAAAGAGTTGAAGGGAAAATGAACTCTAACAGTTACCAACGGATGCTATTTCGAAGTCTGATATCCTTCGGACTACTTTTAGGGGGCACAAAATGGAAGTTTCAACAAGGTAATGCTTCCAGTCATTCATCGAAATCAACAAAAGAGCGGCTTAAAAGCGAAAAGATTGATGTTTTACCTTGACTAAGTCGAAGCCCAGACCTAAACTCCATAGAAAACTTGTGGGGTTATTTGTCTCGCCAAGTGTATGGAAATAACAAACAATATTATTCAACATATGAATTAGAAATGGCCATAATGGAAAAATGGGACAATATTCCCGAATCGTTCCTTAAAAAATTAATTGACTCTATGCCAAATCGTGTGTTTGAAATTATTCAGAGAAATGGTGGAGCAACATCTTACTAAATTTGAGAAAACTGTTCTTTACCAGAGGTGGTCCTATAATTTTGTAACAGTTCTTTTTGACACTTTTTTGTTATATTGATGTTTTATTTTTTCCGAATTAATTTTATTTGTGTAAGTTGCTACATTTTACTAAAAACTTGATGTACTAACATAAAATAGTCTTTAATTTGATTGAAATATTTCTTTAAATACCTAAATAGCAAAATACGTTGTGGTCTTATACTTTTGTAACATACTGTATATATATATATACATATATTGCAATGTACCATCGCAACACAAAAATAAATTTTCACAATTGCCGCATAGTATTTGAGGAGCAATTATGAACGTCTAGGATAATTGTGAACAGGCCATTTTAGGTACTTAATTATCATATCACAGCACCAGTAACTATTTGTAATTGAAGTAGAGGTGTAAAACAACAGCTTGATGGCATTTTTACAAGGTTTTACATGGATCATGTGCCCCTTAAAGCTGCCAGTGTGTGAAACAATAAAATTTGTTCACAATTGAACTTTTATACAGAAGCACATAACTGATATGTGGAGATATCAAATACGTACAATGTTACATGTCTTTTAGAATCCAACAGAACATATTATAAAAAATTCTAACTTATCATAACTTGAAATATCATCTTTTCCCAAAATTTCAAAGAAAGCAAAATGGCAGTGTCATTTTACACTAAAATTCTTTTGAGCCCACTCAATATTTTTCAAAAGTTGGCGCCACTGCATATCAACAACTGATAATGATTATTATAATCATCCAGATCCAATCATCGGCTTTAAGATCATAAAAGTTTGAGAATAACTACTTTTTTCAACGTGGCTAACATAAAAATTATTTTTAAGTACATATTAAATAAGTTAACTTAAAAATGGAAAAGTAATTTATTTATTTTCACCATTCCTGTGCTTAAATAATATCTGCCAATAAGTCATCTTTTTTATACTTATCTTGTTTTTCTATTTAAATATTTAGTCATATTTAATATGTAAAAAAAAAAAAAAAAAATGGTTGACTGAATACACTGGTTGATAAAAATAAACAGTTGAGTAATTATTAACTTTAACTTACATAATCATCAATATTAAATAACTTATAACTCCAAATTTATATTTTTTAACCTCGTGATTTTCAGCTGTAGAACATTGTTGAAATTTCTGCATAAAATATTAACGGATCATATTGCCTGATCAACTAGTATCAAGTATAAAATGAATGAAATTTTTCTTATATATCATAATTACATAACTAACCTTAGTTTAAAAAATATTTAATGAAATCAATCTTAAAAAGACAAAAACTTTACAGAATGCATCAGTTAATAAGAATAAATCATTTAATAACAGTAAAAATTGCTATCGTTAAATTATGTAACTAGTTATTTATTTTGGTAATGTAAATCTTAAAAATCTGAGAATTGTTAGTTTTTAATCTCGTGACTGTATACAGTAGAATGCCATTAAAATTTCTGCATATAATATTAACGGATTGTATTCCCTGATCACATAATTGCAGAGCATGCACGTGCACAAAACTATTCATTAAATATGATTTTAAATTCTACAAATGATTTTCACCTTGAATGAGAATATTTTCTTTGTATGCGAGTTTCATTTGCTTTTTAAAAATCATTAAGAGAGAGAGAAAGAGAGAAAGAAAGAACCGTATTTTCTAATCACAAAATTGTGGGAGAAAGACACAAAAAGTACTACTCAATTTGGAATTGTGCCTCCTAAAATATTATTTATAAATATATAAACATAAGCGTAGGTAGCTATCGCCATAATGAAATAGTGACACATTTAAAATTTTTCAACGGCAATATTCAAATTTCCCTTCATATTATTTTAATTCTAAGGAACATTTTAGCTTTATATACTAAATTTGAAGTTAATCTGTGGTGAAACTTACGTATGTAAACTTTTGATCGCATAATGTTAAATTTACATTTAAAATTTTCTATAAAAATTAAATTTATATATTTTCGATGTAAGTCTTCATTTCTTCTTTTAATATGCGCAGTTGTTCAAAGAGAGAGAGAGAGAGTGAGAAAGAGAGAAAGCCCTATATATTCTAATCACCAAATTGTGGCAGAAAGACTAAAAATGTACTACTCAACTTGGAATTGTGCTTCTTATAATACTTAAATATTATTTATGAATATATTGTACATAAAATTAGGGAGCAATCTCCATACTGAAATAGGGCAATTCCACAGAAAATCATCTTTTTTTTTTGGGGGGGGGGATCAGATTTATAATATGTTTTATTTAACGGTATGATTGGAAAACTTGATATTTTTATATTCTATAGAAAAATCCTAATAAAAAGGCATTGCAAATTACTGTTTACAAACTAAGTTAAGTACCATTATTGTCTTTAAAGTCATAATGTTACATCAGTTACACAATAAAAGTTATGTCAGTTACACGTGTAAATGCCATTTTTTTGTTTGTTATTATTCAGAAATTAATTAAACAAGTTACTGTTATAATTTGGCAATACTTAGTGTTGTTCAGAATCAGTTAGTAGTGTTAAATCACCTTTTTAAACTGAATAGTTTTGATAATTTTTACACTTCAATGAAGGCAGAAAAAATGTTTGTATATTTTATGTTACGTCAGTTACAGAATTTTGAATTGCAATTTTTGGGACTCAGAGAGAGATTTTAATAATATGCAGGTATTTGGGCATTAAGTCCTTAGTAAGAAATATTTTAATTTGTAAAAATTTGTTGTAGCTTTATTAGTAAATTTTCTACATAGATTTGAAAACAAAATTCGATGATAAAATGTTACGTCAGTTACGATGGAATTGCCTAATAGTGACACACTTAAAAATTTTCAACAGCAATATCCAAATTTCTCTTCATATTTTGATTCGAGGGTACATTCTAGATTAAAAAAAACAAATTTAAATTTATTCTTTGGTGAAACTTAGAGATGTAAACTTTTGACCTCATAATGTTAAAATCAATCATTTTAAAAATTTTCAATTAAAATCCAATTAAATTATTTTCGATGTAAGTCTTCATTTGAAATTTCATATGCGTAATTAACCAGAGAGAGAGGGAGAGAGTTGTTCTCTCTCAGATATGAGAAAGTTGGGATAATTATAAACATGGGGTAACAGAACAAGCGCCATAAGTACTCGTGTGAGAGTATCTGATGTGAAGTATAAATAAAGATTTACATCCCTGTTGACAGGATCAGAGAATTCCCGTCGTTTCAACTTCACGGTGGCACTATTGCATATTAAATTTCTTATCAGTTAAAAAGGACAAACAGTTTTTTAGTGCCTGTGAATATTCTTCGTTTCAATCAGATAAAATCAAGATAATATTTTTTTCTTAATCAATAATTGTTAAGTTAATCAATAATTACTGTAACGGAAGATCACCAAGTTTTTGCTCCAAATAATTTTCAAGGACTTACAGAATCATGTTCATAATTACCCACACTTTTTGTGATATGGGGTAGCTATGAAAAGTTTTTTTTTTAAGTGTTTTGACCCATAGTAGGTCACATTAAACCTCATATGAGGTCATAACAAATCTTACTGTTGAAACTTTAGATTTTCTTACAAACTTTTGTTCAAGTTTAATACATCTGAGTGGCAGAGAGAGAGGGAGAGATAGAGACTATAATTTCTAATCGCTAAATTGAGGAAGAAAGATATAAAAGGTACTACTCAACTTGGAATTGTGCCTCCTAAAATATTATTATATACATAAAATTAAGGAGCTATCGCCATATTGAAAAAGTGACACACTTAAAAATTTTCAACGGAAATATTCAAATTTCCCTTCATATTTTGATTCTAATGTACATTTTAGCTTCATAAACCAAATCTGAAGTTATTCTGTTATGAAATTTAGAGACGTAAATTTTTGACTTCATGTTGTTGAATTCCCTCTTAAAATTTTCAATTAACATTTTATTAAACTATTTTCAATGCAAATCTTCAATTCTTCTTTTAATATGTGTAATTGATCACAGAGAGAGAGAAAGAGAGAACTATAGTTTCTAATCCCCAAGTTGCAGCAGAAAGACTCAAAATATACCACTCAACTTGGAATTGTTCCTCTTAAAGTGTAATTTAAGAATAACACAAGCTTAGTGAACTATCTCAAGATTGAAATAGTACTACACTTTAAAATTTTCAACAGCAATACAGAATTAAGTTAAATAATGCTATAAAAAGTGATAGAGTATCTTTATTAAGACTTACGATCGTTTCATCGCACAATCGGCGACATTTTCAAAATCAATCATAATAGAAAATATTTTCACATAACTTAAAAACAATAATATAGTAAACAATGTCACGAGACTTGAAGCATAATGAAAATATTGCAACCATAAAATAAAATTAAAATTAAATTAGCTATTTGCAAGCGTGGATTAATTTTCACATAATTTAAAAACAACATGGTAAACAATGTCACGAGACATCAAGCATACTGAAAAACATTGCAAAACATAAAATAAAATAAAATTAACTTGGCTATTTGCAAGTGTGGATTAATTTTTACTATTGTTTCTACAATTACTTAGTATCTCTTTCCGAATTCTAGGTAAATCAAGGGACACAGAATCATTGCAAATATTCTCGTTGCGTAAAAATATTTCTATTGATTCTCGGACTATGGATGGTAAATAAAATCTTGATGGATAAATTAACTTGCTATTTTTAAATTCAATCTGTAAAGGTTCTTCGCTGCATAATCTGGCCAGATTATGCCACCAGATAACTACCATGAATTTTGCTAGATAGAGCCCCTATACGGTCTCTATTGCCTGGATTACCAAGAATCATTTAAATTTGTTTAGTATATTTAATATGTTATGCCTATATTATTTTAAAAAATTATAATATAAACAAAAACATGTGTCACATAACTAATGGAAAACCCTTTAAATGTTCGTTGGTAGAACAGAATAAAACAAACTTTTCTTTCTTGAGAATGTGCGGGCTGAACTGAAGCATTAACTTGCTAGAGGGCGGTTTCTGTTTTTAGCAAGGATGAGAGCGCTCAGGCCCAAATGGCCGATTACTTCCACTAAATTTTAATAGCATTTCAAGCATTATTTAATGACAGAATTTCTGAGATTTAATAAAGCAAAGCATGCTATTAAAATTTAGTGGTAATAATCGGTCATTTGGGTCGGAACGCTCTCATGTCTGTTATAGGGAAAGGCCTGCTTACTAGCTAGTCTCTTTTAAATGATACATGTATTTGCTTGAATTTAAAGTTTTTGATAATGAAAATGTTAATATGAATAAAAAGTAAAACAAAATGAAGTAATCTTTAAAAAAAAAAAAGATATTATAATAAAGAATAAATAAAATTAAATGTTATTGTTTCATTTAACCAAGATGCTTCGAAAAAGAGTGGGATACAAAAAAAAAAAAAAAAACAATTATTGTTAAACTAGAGAACAGGAATTCTGCTTTTTCAGAATTTAGTGTCGCCCCGGCATTTCCATTACTTCACTTTCTTCTGATGGACTGATGGCTTCTATTATTATGAAACAGCCATTATAAATGAAGTATTAGGTGAAGATGAAAGAGCAGCCGTAAAAAGTTAGAACTCTGATTTTCTGGTCAGAATGAGGGGGGGGGGGGGGATGACCATATATTTTTAGGCTGCTCTTTCATCTTCACCCAACACTCCATTTATAATGGCTGTTTCATAATAATAGAAGCCATCAGTCCATCAGAAGAAAATAACTCGGTTAAGCGGGACTCTACTGCAGTACAAAACATATTTCAATTTTAAGACTTAAAGCACACGTTTTATTTTATGTAAAATGACGTCATTCGCATCCGCTTAAGAATTCCAGATTTACGATCTACTCTTAAACATCTACAGTAAAGCATGCATAGCACATCACTATCGCGAAATAATGCACAAATGCAGCAAAAAGATTCAGCCATTCAAGAAAATCGAAAAAAAAAAAACGGCTATCTAATGATTCATAGATACTTACAATTAAGTATAGCATATAATAGCTCCATTGTTTTAACAGAAATCATTCGTTTATATATTTTTCAAAATAACACGTATTTTAGTTACATTTTCTTTCGGTTGTTACGAGAAAATGGCAACAAAAGTATATAATTACTATTTTAAAACTATTTTTCCTTTACTTTCTATAGAAATGGCGCACTTCAGTTGCCAATATTAAGCAAATGGCTCCAAAAACTACAAAAAAATTAATATTTCAAAAATAAATGGAGAAACAGTTTTCAAACAAAATGCATTTAAAATAACTTTTTTTTCCAATACGACGGTATAAAAATTGAAAATGTGCGATGCTTAGATGTTTAAAAAATTGCTAAAGAGTATTTAATCGTAATGCTTTGTTTTACGTTTAGCTTCCGTAAGGTAACGTTATTTTTTGGACACAAAATAAGCTGGGAGAAAGAAATAGCATACCGTTTCCGGAGGCTAATAAAACTTATCATATCGAAAATTAATAATCACTTATAAACAAATTTTAAGTTAAATAATGCTATAAAAAGTGATAGAATATCTTTATTAAGATTTACGATCGTTTCATCGCACAATCGGCGACATTTTCAAAATCAATCATAGTCCGAGAATCAATAGAAATATTTTTACGCAACGAGAATATTTGCAATGATTCTGTGTCCCTTGATTTACCTAGAATTTGGAAAGAGATACTAAGTAATTGTAGAAACAATAGTAAAAATTAATCCACACTCGCAAATAGCCAAGTTAATTTTATTTTATTTTATGTTTTGCAATGTTTTTCAGTATGCTTGATGTCTCGTGACATTGTTTACCATGTTGTTTTTAAATTATGTGAAAATTAATCCACGCTCGCAAATAGCTAATTTAATTTTAATTTTATTTTATGGTTGCAATATTTTCATTATGCTTCAAGTCTCGTGACATTGTTTACTATATTATTGTTTTTAAGTTATGTGAAAATATTTTCTATTATGATTGATTTTGAAAATGTCGCCGATTGTGCGATGAAACGATCGTAAGTCTTAATAAAGATACTCTATCACTTTTTATAGCATTATTTAACTTAATTTGTTTATAAGTGATTATTATACATGTTTTTATAGCAATACAGAAATTTCCCTTTTTATTTTGACTTCAAGGTATATTTTAGCTTCATGTACCAAATTTGAAGTTATTCTGTGTTGAAGTTTAGAAATGTAAGTTTTTGACCTTCTAAATATATTAAATTAACTTTTACATCTTCCATGCATTTTTTCTCTAAAAATCAGTCTTTCAAGATAATTTTTTGCTGTCATATTGAAATTAAATATTCTAGACATATTTCTAGTTACTTATATACTTTTCTTTTTTTTTATTTTTATGGAAAATATTTGAATTAGAAAAATAATAGTTTAAAAAATATGAGTTGTATTTACAAATGTTTTAGAAGAAATAGATATCTGAAGTCTAATATAAGTATGCAAAATTTCACATCATTCAATTAAGTAGTTGTTTGAGTTATATCTAAAAAACCACCAGCGCTGCAGTTTGACGAGCCGTTTTGTCATTGTAAAAAGTTTTACAAATATTATTCATAAATGCAGCAGCAATTTCAATAGTTTTTTGGCTTATTTAAATGATTTATTTAGCATTTTTCTAACACGGGTGATATTTATGATTGAACAGTATTAATAATTTTTGTATATTAAATGTAAATCTTAAAGTAAAGAACGTCACCTTTGCGATCGCTCCTAAAAGTATCTTAATTTTTGATATTGAAAATCTCTAGGCCTGCTCATAGAGATTGGATATAAAACTATATTTTGTCTAATTTAGGACTCTAGAAAGATATTCTGGGGTCAAAATTAATTGAAAATTTTAAGTTTATCCACCTACGAAACTTATCTTTTATATATAAATAATAAAAAAAATAATAATAATTCAAAGGCGAATGCTCTCTCTTTTGTGTATGTTTGGAATAATTTAGCTATTAAAAATCATGGCTTTTTTTTTTTTTTTTTTTTTTTTTTTTGTCAGGGTGTACCTGGAAATTACCTTGAAGATAACTCCAAATTAATTATATATATTTTAAAAAGAATAGGTACAACTCAACTTGGAATTGTGCCTTATAAAATATATTTTATAAATAACACAAGCTTAGGGATCTCTCTCTATATTAAAATAGTGACACACTTGTAAATCTTCAATTGCAACGCCCAAATTTCTCTTCATATTTTGATTATAGGGTAAGTTTTAGCCTCATATACCAAATTTGAAGTTATTCATGGTGAAACCTAGAGATGTAAATTTTTTACGTTCTAATATTAACTTTTACATGTTTCATTCATACTTTTCCTAATAATTATATTCAGGGCTCGAAAATCGGAACGCTGGCTGTTTCAAAATTATTGTTGACTATCTTTTTAAGTATAGACCAATTTATTTCTAACGATACAAAAGAATTTTTAAAAAATGCATTCAAGATTTTAGATGTTACAGAGAGCACAATAAGTTAGTAGGATGAGCGAAGTGAATCTTCTACTAGGCTACACAAATTACATTTTGTCGTACTCTGTACAAAAAAAACTATTCAGTATTTTGACTTGAAATTAAACTTAAAAATAAATTGTGATCTGTAGATTTGCACAATATTATTTTTTTTTTACAGAATAACATTAAAAAATTATTATTTTAATTAATTTATTTTACATGTTTTTCCATTAAGGACGCATTTTTTGCAAATAAAAAATGAAACATGTATATTTTCAGAAGAAAAAATAAATCACGGAGTTAGTCATTATAGATAGAATCATGATTAATTAAATAAATAAAATATATTTTCATTATTTCGCCAAATTATCTCAAAAACTTTTTCTTCACAATTTATTCTTGTTGTGAAATCATTTACGCAGACGATACTTACGCATTTTAAAAGAATTATATTATGATTTTTTTTTTTGTAAAGTGTTGTTGAATTGTAAACGAATAAAATTAATTGTTAAATTCGTTATATAAAGTGTTATTTGAATTCGAAGGATGAATAATAACAATAATATAATAAGTTAGTAATTCTTAGTATCAACGAGAGCAGATTTCAAATGTTTTTCCGGAAATGAGATTTTGAAGAAGTAACTTTCTTCAAGCCTTCTTCGAATATATTATTCTAAGATTGCCATCAAAGATTATTTGATGTGAATTACAAAGATTGGAAACATACCTATTTCAAACCATTTGAGAAAACACCAGAGGCTATTGGAAAATGTAAAAATATTTTTAAAAGAGCTTTTAGTTGAAAATTTAAAAATATTTTGTAAAATTTTGCTTCGAAAATATTTTTATTTATACCAGTGTTATACCATAAATAAAAAAATCCGAGGCAATTCTTAGTTATTCGGCTGAATTTACATTTCTAAAATTAAAATGTGCGAAAACATAAAATAACATTTTTGCTTAATGAAGATGCAAAAATAATATAAAAAATATTGTTACTTTCAAATATTTATCTTATTAAATGATGTTTCGCGAATCCAAACAAAGCATGGCTTTTGCTAGTATATATATAACACTACATTTACGTGACCGAATACAGTGACTAATCTCTCTTTTGCCGATAGCAACAAGCAGAGTGTAAACAAACTCCGTGTTCTGCGCAATTCTATCCCTTTTTTTCGCATGAACCTGAACTGGAACGGAAATATTAATGTTTTTCAGGAACTGTAACAATATGTTTTAATAATTTTACGAACCGGAACGATATTTACCATAATTTCACGAACAGGAACAATATTTGCCATCATTTCATGAACTGGAATATTGTTTCGATTTGCTCCAGTACATTTCAAGCCCTGATCAGGTTTCAAGATGATTAAATAATTTTTTTCTGCCGTATTGAAATTAAATATGCTAGACATAGTTTCTCCTATATTAATAATAATTGGTACTACATAACGATAACAATTAATACTACCAAATTACGTTACTAATTATAAGTATAAGCATAAATTTCATATTCAGAGGACTGGTCATTTTTAATCCTCCAACTTTATGTAGTTGGATGAAATTTCAAAAACTTATTTAAAAAATCCCTCCACCTTAATTTAAATAAATGGGTTTTTCATGCAGAATTATTCGATTTGCTCCAAATTTGGTATACCGGTTTATTATGTTAAGAAGATGCATTGATTAGATTTGGAGGTTCATTAGTTAAGTAAGTATAAAAGAGGGAAAGCGGGATTAGACACCCCCCCCCCACTTAATTTAGATAAATTTTCATGCAGAATTATTTGATTTGCTTCAAATTTGATATACCGGTTTATTCTGATTTGGCGCTTCTTTCATTAGATTTGGAGGTTGATTGGTTAAGTATAAAAGGGGGAAAGGGGGGACAAGTCCCCTCCCCTTAATTTATATAAATGAATTTTCTTGCATAATTATCCAATTTACTTTAATAGTTTTTTTCTATGTTCATTTTGATAAGGAGCTTTCCTGATTAGATTTGAAGGTTCATTAGTTAAGTATAAAGGGGGGGAGGGGGTTAGACCCCCCCTTAATTTAGAGAAATGGTTTTTTTTTCATGCAGAATTATCTGATTTGCTTCAAATTCAGTATACTGGTTTCGGTATATTGTTTATTGCTGAAAACTGAGAATTTATAAGTCCCGTAAGAGGACGTCTCGAGTTCCTCTGGATTGAAAATGTGAAGTGAACGGAAGAGAGAATAATGTTGTTGTGAAGTAAGATGGCGACCAGAGTGTTCGCTCATCGTATTGTGATTTAAATAAAATGTGATACAGTCCAAAAAATAGTTGTTTAATGCGTAAAGTTTAACATTTGTGGTCGTACGAGCTCGAAGAATCCTTATAGATAAATAGTTTATTTCGTCAATATATCGTGTTCATAAAAATCTTCGAGCATTTGTGTCTATGTTTTGTGAACATCATCAAAAAGGAATTAAGTGGTGTTGATATCGGCCTTGTATACGATGAAAAAGGGGCAAGTTCTGACCTCTTTATTGCTTGATTATAATTAGTATTTGTTCTGATATATATAATATATTATTTAAATATGGAATCTATTTTAAAAGAAAAAAAAATTATAATCCAACGTAACTAAGGCTAGAAATGAGCTCACGAATAAAAGTGGTTTGGATAAATTTGAGTTAGAACTTTACGAGAAAAAATCGTCTGCGTTCGAAAAAGAATCTGCAGAGATATTTAGGAAAAATTTTCAACTTTGTGACGATAAAGATGATGATAAATATATTACTGAACAACAATCTATTCAAGAGAATATAGATAAAATATATTTAATTGTAAAAAGAAAATTATGCGAGTTAGCTCCAGCATTAACGAAACGCGAAGGAAGTGTTAGCGAAACAATCCGCTGGCCTAAATTAAATCTTTCAACATTTAGTGGGCACTTACATGAGTGGTTATCATTTAGAGACATTTTTATTTCTAGCATTCATAATAACTCAGCTTTATCAGCTTCGCAAAAACTTTCTTATTTGAAATTATCACTACATGCTGATCCTTTAAGGATCATTCAGTCGTTACCAATTACTGATGCTAATTATGCGGTAGCATGGAATCTTTTAGAAGATAGATTTTCGAATAAACGAGATCAAGTGTTTGCGCATTTGAAGCGTTTTATGTCTTTTCCCTCCATTCAAATTGACAATCCGTCTTCTATTTTAAAATTAGTGGACAATGTAACTGAATGCATTAGGTCATTAGAAGTTCTCGAGCAAAAAATAGAGGGATTTTTAGACACCATATTTGCATACGTGTTAATTCAGAAATTAGATTCGTCTTGTAAGCTTTGGTGGGAACGAGAATCCAAAAAGGTTGAATTGCCGAAAATCTCAGAGTTGATTTCCTTTCTAAAAAATCTTGCTAGAACTTTGGCAGCTTCTAAAACAAACATTAACACCGTTAGTCAAAAAAAGCAAGCAAAAGAAAAAAGCGACATCGTTTTACACTAGTGCGAAGAATTCAAAGTGCCTTTTCTGTAAAAATGATTCACATTCATTATTTAGATGCAATGTATTTCAGAAGATGTCTGTTAATGACCGCATTGAATTCGTAAAAGAAACAAAATATGTTTCAACTGTTTATCAAATTCAAACCATTCAGCGAGAAACTGTACATCTAATTATTCGTGTACATATTGCTCTAAACGTCATTCATCTCTCCTTCACATACAAAGAGACAAAATAAATAATTCTCCACCAATGGAGTTCAGCCAGCAGTCAGGAGGGTGAGATATGATTGCGAATTCATATGTTCCCACCCAGGAAGAAAAATACAGCTTAAATCTCGAAGCTAAGTGTTTTGAAAATAGGAACAGTGATTTCGCAGGCACTTCTGTAAATAATTCGTGTCAAAGGAAAAAAAAAACACTATTTTATCTACTGCTTTAATTAATATTGAGAATGTGTCTGGTGAATTTATACTTGTGCGTGCATTAGTGGATGTCGGCTCAAATTACTCATATATTTCTGATAACTTTGCAAAATTATTAGGAATTAGAAGGGAGAAATTTAATGTTTCTGTTTCGTGTTTGAATGATTCTCAAATAAGAGTCAAATGGAAAATTAGGGCCACTGTTTCGAATAAGGCTGGTTATAAGAAACAATAGTTTTTTTGATTGTTCCAAAAATAACAAACTTTATTCTAGGGCATTATTTTAGATTTCCATTTTCCGAGCTGCCTAAAGATGTGAGATTGGCAGATTCAAAATTAAATGAACCTAATAAAATAGATGTTTTGTTAGGGACTGAATGTTTCTATGAATTAATGCCAACTGGTCAAATTTGCTTAAGAAGTTCTAACGTCATTTTGCAGAATTCCGTATTTGGGTACGTGGTGGGAGGTTGCATCTCTGATTCAAATACTGATAATAATGATAATTATTGTGGATTAATATGCAATGTAGAAGTAGAATTAAGCAGATTTTTTGATTTAGAATCGATTGGAATTAGGGATGATCCTTACTGTAATGATGAAGATAAGGCATTGGAAATTTTTAAAGAAACAGTTTCCTGTAAAGATAATCGTTACGAAGTAGTCCTTCCATGGGAAAATGATTGGATAAATTTGAACGACAACTATGGAGTCTCTGAGAAACGATTTAAATATTTCATTAATAAAATGCGAAACGATGATAATTTGTTTTCTCAGTATAAAGAGATTTTGAAAGAATATCTTGATTGCACTATTATTCAAAAAGTGTTAGATTCAACTAGACCAGACAGGTCCATATTCTATTTGCCACATCGAGCAGTTTTTAGAAAAGATAGTGTCACCACAAAAACACGCATTGTGTTTGATGCTAGTTCTCACGATGTCTGTCAACTTTCTTTAAACGATTGTCTGTGGCCTGGTATCAATTTAAATTTTAGTATTTTTCATGTGCTCATTAATTTTAGATTGAATAAGATGGGAATTTTAGCGGATGTGGAGAAAGAATTTCTCCAAATTTCATTATCAGAAAAGGACAGAGATGCTGTCAGATTTCTCTTTGTGGAAGTTACCAAAGATCTGTCAGATAAGGTGTCTGATAATTTAAAAATTCAAGTGTATCGTTTTAAACGTTTACTTTTTGGATTAAATGCTAGCACATTTCTCCTAGCTGCCACAATAAATGAGCATATACGAAAATTTAAGGATCAATATCCAGGAACCTTTGAAATCCTCGATACTTGTCTTTATGTCGATGATCTGGTGAGTGGTACCGATAATATTGAAGAAGCTTTGAAGATTTCATATGAGGCTAAGATAATCATGAATCAAGCTAGTTTCAATTTGAGGAAATGGTTAACAAATGAGAAATCGTTACTAGAACAGTGGAAGAAACATGGGTTACACGAGATTTACCCATTTCATCAAAATCATAGAATTATAAATTCATTGAAAGTATTAGGAATATCGTGGGATGTTGAACAAGATTTTATTAGCATAGACATTTCGAGTTTAATAGAATTTTTGAAGAATAAGAAAAATACTAAACGGTTTGTCTTACAGACTTCTGGAAGAATTTATGACCCTACTGGTATTCTATCTCCATTTACTATAAGACTTAAATGTCTTTTACAAGATTTATGGATTCACAAGCTGTCTTGGGATACTGAGCTCCCCATTGACATCTGCGAAAAATGGTCACAATGGTGTTCAGAACTCTCTAAATTAAATCAAATTAAAATCCCTAGATTTGTTTTCCTGTCATCTGATACAAACAATGTTGAAATTCACTGCTTTTCTGGTGCAAGTCAAAAAGCTTATGGTGCTGCTGTTTATTTGAGAGTGCAAGATTACGATCAAGTTTCTGTTAGTTTCATAGCACATATAACCAGAGTTGCCCCAGTAAAGAGAATAACTTTGCCACTCCTAGAGTTGATTGGTGCTTTACTCTCAGCTCGCTTAGGATAAGAAATTAAAAAGGTAATTGATCGTAAATATACTTCTAAAATCTATCATTGGGCAGATTCAAAAATAGCTTTATTCTGGATTAAAGGATCCAGCAGAAAATGGAAGTCCTTCGTTGCCAATCATGTGGATGAAATCCAAAGATTAACTCAACCAGAAACATGGTTTCATTGTGCAGGTAAAGACAACGCAGCAGATCTTCTTTCACGAGGAATAAGTGCGGACTCCCTTCTGAACAATTCCAAGTGGTTTACAGGTCCCGAATTTTTGATGGATCCAGAATTTTCCTCAAGTTATTTGCAATCATCTTTTTCTGAAAGTGACTTACTAACTGAAAGTGAAAGTCAGAACTATTTAAGTGAAATGAAATGTTCCGAAAGAGAAAATAACTGTGAAACGACTTTCTAGCCACCGAGAATTTATCCTTTTTTGATAACTTTTTTTGTCTTAGTAATGACTATTATAAACTTTTACATATTTTTTCCTTTGTTCGCAGATTTATATACAATTGTAGAAATGCTGATAAAAGAAAGGATAACTTGATTTTTGAAGAAGTCAAGGAAGCTGAAAACATTTTGATAGAGTATCACAAAAATGTTTATGTAGTAAAAAGGCTGTGACAGATAATCTTAATATTTTAAATCCCTTTATAGATGATCAGGGAATCTTACGTGTTGGCGGAAGGCTCAACAAAGGTTCCGTATCTTATGAGCAGAAACATCCGGCTATTTTGCTAAAAAATTCTAAATTAAGTAAGATTTATTTTATTACTATGCATAAGCGTCTTTTTCGTGTTGGTCCCCAAGGACTCTTGAATTCCGTTAGATTAAAATTTTGGCCTCTAGGGGGTAGAAATTTGACAAGATAAACGGTGCATTCTTGTGTTATTTGTTTTAAGGTAAAACCAACTCCATGCTCTCAGCTAATGGCTGAATTACCTTATGAAAGAATTAATGAGTCGTCAGTATTTAATTGTACCGGTTTAGATCTATGTGGTCCATTTTATGTAACCTATAAAAATCAGCGCAAAGGTTCATTGAATAAAATATTTATTTGTGTTTCCATATGTTTTGTAACTCGAGCTATTCATCTTGAGATTCTCTCAGATTTAAACTCAGATGCTCTGATTGCCACTCTTAAGCATTTTATGGCTAGACGTGTAAAATGTTCTAAGATTTTTACGGATAATGCTAGGAATTTCGTGGGGGCAAATTCTAAACTGAAAAAGTTTTACAAAATGATACATTTTTCAGATGAAATTTTAGAAAATTATTTGAATTAATTATTGTTATGTTGTGTACATTAGTTTGCTGTGTAAATTTTTCTGTAAATTTCTATGTAAATTTATTTTATTGTAAAATTCTGAGATATTGAAATTTGTACATTTCAATCCGGGGGAGAATGATTATTGCTGAAAACTGAGAATTTATAATTTCCGTAAGAGGGCGTCTCGAGTTCCTCTGGATCCTTTCTGCCGTTGAACACAATTAAAATGTCTGCATATAATATCCGCGGATTGTATTACCTGAACATCAAAATATTTAATGTTTAGCGCTCGTAAAAGATTTTCATTCATTAATTTGATTTTAAACTGTTGACAATGACCTTTTTGTTCAGTGAGAATATTCACGCTGTGTATGTGGTATTCAAAGTTCAAATGCCATTTTCTTTCTTTAATATACTCGTATTTTATGGAAATCGCTATGAAATAAAATACCTGATAAACTAAATCAGTTGATAAAATTGAATACTTTAATAATTAAACTACGCAACTAATTATTAGCATTAAGTAGCATGCATCTCAAATACAGGAGGTAGACAGTTTTTTATCTCCTGACTTCCTGCAGTTTAACACAGTTAAAATATCTGCATATAATATCCGCGGATTCTATTACCTGACTATCTAATTATAGATCGTGGAGAGCTCATAAAAGATTTCATTCATTAATTTGATTTTAAACTGTTGGCAATGAGTTTTTGTTGAATGAGAATATTTCCTGTGGATTCAATGTCTTTCAAACGCTTCGGTGTCACCAAAACAGACACACAAGACGATCCACACCCTCGTGGCATACAGCGTGATGAATTAGCATAAAAAAGCGATTCGTTCAACCGTTCAGAGTCAAGATCCTTTTCTTTTTTAACTCTCAACTCACGTTTCTACTATTCATTCAGTTTTAATTCTCCTGTTTCAAGTCTGTTGACAGTTTGAGTTTCTTTTTTTTTAAGAAAGCAGTTTTAAAATAAGAATTAAAGTTTTATTTATTTTTTCATAGTATGTTTGAAAAAAGTTTTAAAATGCGACCTTTAATTTTATTTTTTACAGTTAATTAATAAAAAAAGAGAGAAATTTAATATTCATCCAGTTTTAATTTTTTGTTACAAATTTGTTGAGAATTTAAGTTTCTTTTCTTTCTCTTTCTCTTTCTCTTTTTCTTTTTCTTCTCTCTCTCTCTTTTTCTTTTAAGAATGAAAAGTGTTTTAAAACAAGATTTAAATTGTATTTAATATTTTCTCTTTCTTAGCTTCATTTAAGAGGACTAAAAAGGTTTGAAATGACGAAAATGATAATTATAATGTTAATAATACTTATTATAATTGAGCCTCTGTTGCAAATCTGTAGAGAGTTTGGGCTTCTTTTCTTTTCTTTCTTTTTTTTTTCTTTTTTTTTTTTTTTTTTTTTTTTTTTTTTTTTTAAAGAAAGAAAAGAGTTTTAAAATAAGATTTAAATTGTAAGTAATATTTTCTCTTTCTTAGCTTCATTTAAGAGGACTAAAAAGGTTTGAAATAACGAAAATTATAATAATAATAATAATAATATTTATTATATTTCAACGTTTGAGAGTGGTCCAATTGGAAAATTATTATAAATTACTATCATAGGAGTCTTAAAGGTTGTTTCCATGCAATTCGGCGAAATGTGCGAAGGCAAAATTTCAAACTCAATCACCCGAAAATACTGATGATTTTTTTAAGGATTTTGAAACGATTAAGTTTGAACAAGTTATCGGATTTACACGTTTCTTTTTCTTTTCCTTTTCTTTTCTATTTTTTTCCTTTTTTTATGAAAACTGAATTCTCTACAAACTATACCTGAAAAGATTTATTTTTCTTCAAGTTATAACGAAAAATGTGATAAATATGTTTACGAATTTTCAATTTCTATTGTATTTTTTGCAAATATTTTACTTTTTTTCTCAGGTGTAATCGAGAGACGCTGCATAAAAATAAATGACGACTCAAAAAATGTGGAGCCTCGACTTCAAAATCCGTGGCGATACTAGTTTTGACAGGATTAATTTTCTCGTACATGCTTAAAAAATTTGTTATTGTTTTTTACAATTGAACAAAAATTTTTATTTTAATAGAGCATAAATATAAATGCAAATAAATCGGTCAAGTGCGAGTTTTTTCTCAAGCACAATGTGCAATGTGCGTTGACTATTTACACCTATGATTCGTCTTTTTATAACAAAACAAAGACATCGCACAAAAGAATCAGAGTCTATAAGCCAAGTTTTTGGCCCATGAAATATGGCTGAAATTCGATTATGTTATACTGACTTAATTATTTCACTTTTTAATATTAGAAGGTATATATTGTACTATTATCAATAGGTTTTGTGTTTTGTTCGGGTTTATATGATTTACACGAGCTCAAAGTTCGTATAATTCGTAGTTTTGATGCAAAATATGCAATTTCTGCTATTTTTACCATCAATTTACTCTCTATTTTTAATATTTTACAATGAGCGCATCTTTGCAACACTTTTATTTTAACATATTTTGTATATTCTGAAGTGTTTTATAATATATGTCAAGAAGAAAGTGTTGCACGATTGCGCTCATATAAACAATTGAGGTAAAAATAGCAGAAAATGCGTATTTTTAGTCAAAGCTACGAATTATATGAACTTTGAGCTTGTGTTAAGTCATATAAATTCGAACAAAATACAAAAACTATTGTTAAAATCGTACAATATATATCTTCTAATATTAAAAAGGTGAAATAATTAGGTCAGTATAAAATACTCGAATATTAGTCTATTTCATGGGCCAAAAACTATGTGGTCCCTGATCCTTTAACTTTGGCGTTGTTCCAAGCGCACTTCGAAAGGAGGTTGTAACTCTGCCTTGGTCAGTGCTGCATTTTTCTAGATATGGTTTTAATTAATATCTCTAATAACAGAAAATTGTTTTCAAAAATCATTATTAACAATCCTTGGATGATTCCTCATCGGTAGATTCCTCGAGCGCCCCCAAAGTAAAGTTTCTGTGTAACGAAAAAAAATGCGATTTTCTTAAAAAGTTTGGGACCATGGATAATCGCTATAATTTTCCTGCAAGGTTTAAATAAACTTCTACTACCCCTATTTTTTTTTTTTATTGAATTTCTAAATTCGGAAATAGAGGGGGTGGGGATATATTTTTATAGTACTGAAAACAACCCCTAAATTTTAAATCAAATATATATTTTTTTTTTTTTTGAGTTCGATGTTACGATATACCCAGGATTCGTACGGGTCCTTGAATTTCCAGACTAAGAAATTCTTTGTTACCAGTATTTTCTTATAGAAAATCTCTCCTTAAAGGTACCCGTACGAAACCTCATACCCCACACGATATACAATTTTTTCGCAAGTTATTTAATTCCCCATTTTTACTAAAAATATTTTCTAACGGCTAATAATCTATAAATATGTGAGCCTTCATAATTCTACCAAGTTTGAACTTTTTAAGTTCAATAGTTCACGATTAAAAAATTTGTGACAGACGAGCAGACAAACACACGAGTGATCGTACAACGGTTCCGTTTTTGGTTATTAAGTGCAGAACCCTAAAAAGAACTACTGGTCTAAATTATTTACAGGTTTTCTTATCAATGATCAAATTTCAGTTATTTTCGTCATTTTGAACCTTTCTGGACCATTTAATAACATGCGTAGCTTTTAATTGTGTGTGCATCGTGTGTGTCATATTATTATCAATACATGCTATCATGTACATTACTATCAAGAGTGCATGGTCTTTTAAGGAAAAAAATTGTATTTATTTAGATTCAATTGTCCTTTTTCGAGTTTATTGACAGTTTTGGATTTCTTTTCTTTTCTTTTCTTTTTTTCTTTATATTTTTAAAGAAAGTAATTTAAAACTAAGAACTAAAGTATTATTGAATATTTTTAAAAATAATAGATTTTTAAAATTTATGCGATTTTTTAACATGTGAACTCTGCCAGATTTTTTTTCTCTCCTGTTAGTTACTTGAAAATTAATATTTTGAAAATATTTGATAACTGAGTTTGTAAACCATTATTCAATAGATCAACTAACCATTTTTTAATCAGTTCCCTTGGAAACAATATACATTCTGATAAGTCTATGAAGAGTATGAAGTATTTTATCAGACCTTTTTGAAAAAATAAAAATATTTTGTAATTTTCTGGCAAAAAATAAATTTTAAATAACAATTGCACACAGAAAAGAAAAGTCTTCTAATTTAAACAAATATAATATAATCAGAAACAAAACATACAATAATCTCTTCATGGTCAAACACAATTCCGTAAGGCGTTCTTTATCTTTAGAAGCCTCAAAAACTAATATATTTTGGACATTTAAAGAAGCATTTATCAAAGCAAAGATTCTTTTTGGTACCACTTATTTTCAGAAACGTTTCCTAGTAGTTTTTACAATTTATTAATAATTTTCTCAATCCGGAATACCGGTTTTTAGAACGATATTAATTCCCAGCTAAACATTTTCAGCTGCTTTATTGAATTTATGCATGCAAGAGTAACAAAATAACACCGATTTTAATGCTAATGTTTATATTGTTAATTTATCATAATTGTCTATAAAACGTGCTCGTTGATGATGAAAATACAGGGTGTTTTTAAAGTTCCGGATCCATTTTGATGTCTAATAACTCATAAAATAATAAAGATAGATTAAAATTAATAACATAAATGGTTAGATAGACTCAAAAAGTTTCATGACCCTTGTCAATGAACTTCCACGTGTGCCCCCTTCGTCGCACGGAGAATATCAAGTCGATAGTCAATTTCACGCCAGGTAGCGGCAAGCATGACGGCATCCACAGAGGCTATTGCGGTTGTAATTCTGTCTTTTAAGTCAACAATGTTCGACACTCTCCTACTGCAAACATTGTCCTTTACAAGTCCCCAAAGGAAAAAGTCCAGTGGCGTTATATCAGGTGATCTGGGTGGCCAAGGAATTCGACCTCCTCGCGCAATCCATCTTCCTGGAAAATGGTCATTCAAAGAAGTACGAACGATGGTACCCCAATGAGGTGGTGCACCATCTTGTTGCAAAATGACATGTGGCTGAAGCTCTTCTAGTTGTGGAAATACGAAGTTTTCGACATAACATTTCAATAGTTGCCAAAAACAAAAGAGAGAAAAATGCAATTAATAAATAGACGATATTTAGAAAAGTACAGATATTTAGACTGGAAAATGAAATTATCTGAAATTAACCACACGCGCAGACGATATTTACAAAAGTAAAGATATTCAAACCTGAAAAGGAAAATATATGAGTTATTCCATCAATAAATGCCATAAGTTTGTTTATATCTTCATTATTTTATGAGTTATTAAACATCAAAATGGGTCCGGGACTTTATAAACACCCTGTATATTCTTGAGATTATTTATTTAGTACTTTAAAACTTATTAAGACGAAATCTCAAGCCTCAGGATATTAATTCCGTTTTAGACAGGTTTTTGTCCTGGGAGATAAATTTGTGGTATTATTTTTTCCGCAGGAACATGAATTTTTTACATTTAAGACAAGATTACGTTATAGACAGATTACGATTTCATAGGAATTACTATATTTTTTAACCTATTTAGTAACCTATTTAGGGGACGTTGTTCGCTTTTTTTGACTTCCTGTCCGACATTTTAACACTTCCAACATATTTCAAAAATATATATTCTAAAAACACACTCAAAATATATATTAAACATTTAATTGCTAAAAAGGACGTCAAATGTTAATAAAATACATTAAAAGATCTTAATAATTTGACATGTTTCGATTGAATTTACTCAATCATCATCAGAAAAACAAATAAACACCAAGATGGAAAATGATAATAAAACTATTACAAATGAAATTTAAAAATAAATAAATAAAAATCACGCGCTTAATATTTTAACATGTTTCACGTTGCCCTATTTTATTTTCAAATTATCTAACAATTCAATCCAAATATTTGGGATTTGAAATGACAAGGAATAATTGTAATAGTTTATTACAATTGTAATTTCATTTGTAATAGTTTATTGTCATTTTCCATCTTGGTGTTTATTTGTTTTTCTGATGATGATTGAGTAAATTCAATCGAAACATGTCAAATTATTAAGATCTTTTAATGTATTTTATTAACATTTGACGTCCTTTTTAGCAATAAAATCTTTAATATATATTTTGAGTGTGTTTTTAGAATATATATTTTTGAAATATTTTTAATGGAAGTATAAGAGAACTTCTGTTTATAATTTAATAACTTCCAACATAGTTCAAAATTGCTTATCAATTCGGTTTGTTCGTCCGTCCACACTGTAACTTGCATAAATATACACGTATTTGTATGTAATTGATATATGTTAATGATGTTTACCATGGCATGTTCGGTATTGAATATGAAGTGTGTAGTTACTTTTAATAGTTCATTTACAGGGGTAACTCAAAAGAATTCCGTTACATTACTGTCAATGGGGAAAAGTCGTTTGCAGTGTATTTTAAAGACATTATGCTATTTCAAATAAGTTTCTATTCATATAAATCACTGAATTTTACTACAAGATTATTACTATAGAATAGGGCATTCATAGCATTTATCGTTTATTTACAGGGACACACAAAACAAATCGGTTACAGTACTGCCCACAGTACTGTCTTTGAGCAAAAATTGCTGGTAGTGCGTTTTCAATTTCGGTGTGCGCTTTTTAATTTAACTATTTTTTTTGCATGTTTCTCGTACTGTATAAATCCTACACCTTCGTATACAGGGCTCCACAAAAGAATTCACATACATTCTCCCTATTAACGGGAATAGCAGAAGGGGGATTTTCAACTGTGGTACGTATTTCCAAACTGAACTAAATTTTTGCATGCATGTAGTTTATAGATAGAAATCTATATATCATATAAAGAGCTGCTCATTTACAGGTAATGATAAAAAAATTCGGAAAATTTTTACGGCTGTAGTTGGGAATAGCTGAAATTTGGTTTTGAAATATGCTTTTCCAAATGGTTCAATTAGACATCATATTTAAACTTACTGAACGGCGAAGTTTTGTTACATTATTCTGAATGAGTTGGAAAGTATTTCATAATCCATACTCGACGCATGTTTTTATCTGCCTTGTATGAACCTGTCAACACTATTCACAACTATCCCCCCATAGGGAAGAGAGAAGAACGTATCTAAGTCTACCTCATAGAAAAATTTCTCTATCCTCCCTTTCATAATAACATTGTAGTTTTTCACAACAAATAAAATACCTTCGTGATTTAAACTGATAAAATTGTCGCTTTTCTGTGAGAATGTTAAAAAAATTGTGGAATCACTTTCATAGGTCAAAGTTCAGTGTATTTTTTTAATGCCCGAGAAAGTTCGGCTGCCCTTATAATGTCTTCAGAATGATGAATTGGGAGAGAAATTTGAAACACCCAAAACCGTTTAGGAACTCTGAACGTTTTTTATTCCCGCTTCTAGCTCAATCTTCAAGGCTTTGAATTTTTTTTTTCTATTTGACATTCGAAGAAATTTCCTGCCGGAAATAAGATTAGAATCAAGAGTATAAAAAGATTGTATTTAATCGCGTTTTATATAAATGATGCTAAATGATAGTAATACGTTAAATCTGTTGAAATGTCTTTCCGTTGAAGATTGATCATTTAAATGATTTTAGTAAAGTGAAATTTAATTTATGAATGATTTATTATAGTTGTAATGCGACTGGTGTTAAGTAGATCAAATTCGATTTTTTTAATGCAAGCACATTTTCAATGATCTTTATACCCATTATTATTATTATTATTATTATTATTTTAGCATTTAACCCTTTCAGGGGCGAGTAAATGTGTTTCTGAAATGTTGAATTCACTCAGGAATTTTCGAAGAATTTAATTTTAAGGCAGCTCTACAAATTTTTTCCTCCAAAGTTATAAAAGTAAAATTTAATTAAAAGTTTCTGGTGCAAATCTTGGTTGAAATCAGGTGGGATATAATATATCCCACTGCCCCTCAAGAGATTAAAACAGTTTCAGAGCCAGTTGGCCCATTTTGGTGTGCGTGGTTTGGAACAAAAATAATTCTACTGTTTTTTATTAACTAATATACATTTGTAATCATAAAAATCATTTGACAGTTTATTACCTGCAATCGGCTAACAGAAAAATGTCTTAAAATGAATTTATTAATTTATAATTAAAATTAGAATCTCGCCGGTGATCCCAGAATGATACTTTTGTAGAGGTTGGTAGCCATGTTTATTTGTCCTAAGAGGTAGCTCTATCTTTTATTGCAGTATTTGTAAAGCGTTCAAAGGACGTTGAGCTTCCTTTTCTGGGTCTTCCCAAAACATGTAAGAGAAGAAAAAAATGTGACGGTCATTAATGACCCCACCTTGTGATTATTGTCTCTTAAAAATAAGAGCCTTGTGATTCCAGGGTAAAGTTCTAAAAAAAGGAAAATGTTGTGTGCATATATATATATGTATATATAGCCATTAATTAAACATTACTGACACCTTCAATAATTGTGATAGCATGAATGAATTTACAACAATACAGTGTCCCCAAACACACTGAATGAATACCAAAAACATAATAAACAAGCTGCTATGTATAAAATAAAGTCCCTTGTACTATGTAACAAGAATTAATAATGAAGAAAAAAAGAATATGGATTTCGATAAAAATAATTGAAAAGCTTATATATTGAATTACGTTATCAAGAGTACAGAATTCAATTATATAAGCAAAATCAGTCGTTTTCTGTGAGAAAAAAAAGCTAAAAGCTGAATTTTTTTTCTTCTCTTGTACTCTAACGACTAATATAACCAAGAGAATAGTTTCAAGATGAAAACAGAATAAAATTAGATGCTATGAAATGGAAAAAGCAATACAACCTTTTAAATAATTAATTTACAGCAAGGAAAAATAGTAATATTACACAAAATACCTAATAAAATCCCAGTTATTTTATCCAATATATATATATATATATATATATTTATGTGTGTGTAATTCTAGCATATCAAAAAGTGAGAGAGAGATCGATTACAAAATTCCATTTTTACATTTTAAAAAAATCCTAGTTGAGTTGAATTAAAGAGTGTAAAAATAGTAAGCAACCAGTTTAGTTAATTGTATAGAATATAAGTTAAAATATTTTAGATGAGTAGAAGTTTCCTTTATTGTTTCTTTTGGCATTAAAAATGGTTTGTTTGGCTGTGATAGGATTTTTATCGTGAGAACGTAAATTGAATTGATGAACTGACTGATTGGCAAAATTATTACTAAAGAATTTGTTGTGCATAGCATATATCGTTCATTTACGAGTACAGGGCCGCACAAAAGAATTCGGTTACAGTACTGTCTATGATCAATAATGCCTGGAAGTGCGTTTGCTATTATAGTAACCGTTTTTAAATTTAAATATTTTTTTTTGCATAATATGTGGCGTGTATAAATTGTATAGATCATATATACAGCATTGTACAAAATATTCGAGTACATTTCTTCTTATTGAGGGAAATTGCTGAAGTGTAATTTTCAACTGTGTTAAACATTTCTAACTGAATTAAATTTTTGCATACTATGTAGCATATATGGAAACATATAGAAGTATAGATCAAACACGGAGCTGCACAGAAGAATTCCGATATTTTTCCACTTACAGATAGTAATGGCTGAAATCGGATTTTTCAATGTATTATGGGTTTTCGGAATTTTGTACTTAGACATCATATTTTACTTTATTAAACGGCGAAGTTTTGTTACATTCTGAATATGGTGGAAAGTCTTTCAGAATTCATGCGTCACGCACGTTATTTCTTTATTGTTTGTTGCTGTTGCTGAAGGTATTAGACGCGTTAACAATAATTTAAAATCTATCATCTAATGCATATAGACGAAAACCCTAAAAAGACTATACAGGATGTCCCAAAAACATTAATCTCGGCTTTTATTCCTTAAATATTGATCATAGGCATAGGCATATATTATAAATTACAAAGTAAAAAAAAAGGTACAGAATTTTATGAAATCGATTTAAATTTTCAGGGGATTAAATTTGAAGAAATTTAAAATTAACTTTTTATACAACCCCCTGTACAAAAAATTTCCCAATCAGTAAAATGTGCCCCATGCACTGATAAGGTCATGTACAAAATTGCAGCATCTTATCATGAAAAGTGGCAGAGATATGAAAATACATAAATGCTAATTTAAACCACTTTTCGATACCTGAATATGATTTCTCAAAGGCGGAAAAATCATGTTGGATGATCGCGTTTCAGGGATCGTACACAAATTACGAAAGAAAACAATGATTGGCATTGAATTCAAAACATTTATATTTTAATTTATGTTAACCCCTCACCAATTTTCTTTAAACATATTTCTGCGACTTTTTATGATAAAATGCTGAAATTTTTGACCTTATTAGTGTATATTATTAAAGACCTTATTAGTGTATAGGGCAACATTTTACTCGTCGGGAATTTTGTTGTACAGGGCCCATATAAAAATTTTAATTTTGTATATCTTCAATTTAATCCTTTAAAAATGTAATCGATTTAATAAAATTCTGTACCTTTTTTACGTAACTTTATAATTTACTAGCAAACCCCGCGGTTTTGCTCGCGTAATAGTTGAAATATGCTAAGTGATATTTATATGTCTAATTTTTTTTAGAAGAAATTATACTTTTAGGAATAATTCAAAAATTACTATTTAAAACAGAGTTTGACTGAACTTCATTATTACATTGCATTAGACAGAAATGAGACTTAAATTAATAAAAAGAAATAAAACTAAATAAATGATAATTTAGAAAATATTTTGAAACTTTTATGCTCAATTAATATGCTAATTTCAGTATTCATTTGAAGTTTTGAATATTTTAGAAACTAACATCTTACATCTTAAAATTAACTATCATGTTAAATTCCAAGTCCTACCACCTCTCTCAACATAAAGGGCTATGTTGAAATAGGAACTGTCACCATTAATTTGCCAACATTAATTTTGAAATCGGTTTGTTACCTCCTAATATTCCATAGAAACGTAATTTAGAAAGCTTTTTAAGGCATTTTTTAGAACGTTTGTTGTTCCTGTGAGCCCCAGAGGTAGAATCATCGGCATAAAATATAGCCTGTGTAGGATCAGAGACTGTTACCATTGATTCGCAACTATTACTTTTATAATCGGTTTCTATTCCCTGAAATTGCTCAGAAATCGTAATTTAGGATTTTTTTAGAACGCTTTTCGCACCTCCACTTCGCTTCACTCCTTTTTAATTCGAATTTATTTTCGACAGTCCTTCGAAGGCATTTATATTTTACAACTAACTACCATTCTATATTTTAAGTTTCTAGCCACTTCAGTATCACAGAAATCGCAATTTAGAAAGTTTTTTGCTCCTGCAATCCTTTGGTGGTAGTGGCACAGATATAAAATATAGCTTATGTTTGAGCAAGTTCTGTAACCAACGATTTGTCCCCACTATTTTTTAAATTGGTTTATATTTGATAAGATTGCATAAAAAATGTAATTTAGAACGTTTTTAGAACGCTTTTCGCTCACTTCATCCTTTTAAATTTGGATTTTCTTTCTACTGATTTTAAAAAGCAGTTACATCTTGTAGGTAAATACCATGCCATATTTCAAAATATTAGACCCGTCAGTTGTGCAAAAAACGCAAATTAGAACAGGTTTTGCTTTTGCAACCCCCAGATGGTAGTGACAGCAGCTTAAAATATAGCCTATGTTGGAGCAGGAACTGTCACCATCAATTTGCAACCAATACTTTTGAAATAGATTTGGTATTTCCTGAGATTGAGTAGAAATCGCAATTTAGAATGTTTTTAAGAACGCTTTTCGCGCATTTTCACCCCTTTTAAATTTCCAATTTTTTCGAAACTGTTATTAAAGATCATTTATATCTAATAAATATGTACTTTGCCTAATTTCAAGTTGCTAGCCCCTACCGATCACAAAAATCGAAATTTAGAACGTTTTTCGCTCTTGCAACCTCTAGGTGATAGTGACACGGACATGAAATAGCGTCTGTGTTAGAGCAGAGGCTGTCACCATCAATTTCCTACCATTACTTTTGAAATCAGTTTGATTCTTCCTGAGATTGCTCACAAATTGGCATTTAGAACGTTTTCAGAACGCTTTTCGGGCATTTTCACTCCTTTTAAATTTCAAATTTTTAAAGAAATGTTCTAGATCATTTATATCTAATATATATATACCATGCAAAATTTCATGAGTCTAGGTCCTTCCATAATTCAAAAATCGCATTTTTAGAACGTTTTTTGCTCCTGCATCTCCTCTGAGGTAGAGGAAACAGACATTAAATAAGCCTGTCTTGGAGCTTAGGGTTGTCACAATCATTTTACACCATTATATTTGAAATCGGTTCAGTACTTCCAGAGATTGCATAGAAATCGCAATTTAGAACGTTTTTTACAACGCTTTTTGCGCATTTTCACCCCTTTTAAATTTCGATTTTTTTAGGAAATGTCCTTAGAGATCATTGATATCTAATAAGTAACTACCATTCCAAATTTCATGATTCTAGGCCCTTCCATAACACAAAAACCGCAATTTAGAACCTTTTTTTCTCCTGCAACTTTCAGGTGGTAGTGATACAAACATTAGAGCAAGGTCTGTCACCATCAATTTGCAACCATTACGTTTGAAATCGATTTGATACTTCCCGATATTGAGTAAAATCGTCATTTTGAATGTTTTATAGAACCCTCTCTGCGCTTTATCACCCCTTTTAAATATCGAATTTTTTAAGAACTGTTCATAGAAATCCTTTATATCTAATAAGTAAGTAATATTTCAAATTTCATATTTCTAGGCCCTTCAGTAACGCATAAATCGCATTTTCAGAACGTTTCTTGCTCTTGCACCCCCTTTGGGACAGTGGCAACGACATAAAACATAGCCCATGTTAGAGCACGGGTTGTAGCTATAATTTTGATACCATTATTTTTTAAAATCGGTTTGGTATTTCCTGAGATTGTTAGAAACCAACATTTAGAACTTTTTTTAGAACGCTTTTCGCGCGTTTTCACCCCTTTTTAATTTGGAATTGTTTAAGAACTGTTCTTAGAAATCCTTTATATATAATAAGTAGCTAATATTTCAAATTTCATATTTCTAGGCCCTTCAGTAACGCAAAAATCGCATTTTTAGAACGTTTTTTACTTCTGCACCCCCTTTGTGGTAGTGGCACCGATATAAAATATAGCCTATCTTGGAGCAAGCATTGTACCATCATTTTGACACCATTATTTTTTAAATCGGTTTGGTATTTCCTGAGATTGTGTAGAAACCACCATTTAGAACTTTTTTAGAACGCTTTTCGCGCATTTTCACCCCTTTTAAATTTCGAATTGTTTAAGAACTGTTCTTAGACATAATTTATATCTTATATGTAACTAATATTCTAAATTTCATATTTCTAGGCCCTTCAGTAACACAAAAATCGTATTTTTAGAACGTTTTCTGCTCCTGCACACCCTTTGGGGTAGTGACACCGACATAAAATATAGCCTATGTTCTAAGTTGGACTAACACTATCATTTTGATACCATTACTTTTGAAATCGGTTTGGTAGCTCCAGAGATTACCTCTAACAAAAAAACAATTTTTACTTCTTTATAATATTAGTATAGAAGTATAGATAATACAGGATTATTAAAAATGAATCATCGGATTTTGATACGTTACTGCGGCGAACTAGGAAACGTATATGTTTCCATGACAACTCAAGCGAGAAGACGTTAACTGCAGTTTCGCGCTGCATATGTGTCATGCGCGCGTGGTTGCCATGGTTGCTGCGCGAACGTCATATTCAAAATAGCGAATGGACAGCAGACATTTTCCACACAGTTGGCTGTGGAATGGACAGTTCGCGGCTAGCGCGATTTGTTGATTTATTGGGACTACGGATGAAACTCTCTCTAACAAGGTTCACTGTTTCTTCAGTAACGCTTGGTCGGCCGGAACTTTTGCCTTTAAATAAACAACCGGTTTCTTTGAACTGTCGTTACCAGTGCAGAATGCTCTGTTGTGTTGGTGGTTTGCATTTGTATGCCTTCCGGAATGATCTCTAAACGGTTATAAGCGATTCACACTTTGAAAATTCTAGTACATAAAACGCTTTCTGCTGTCCAGTCGCCATTTTGAATATGACGTTCGCGCAGAAACCATGGCAACCACACGCGAATGACACATACGCAGCGCGAAACTGTAGTTTACGCCCTCCTGTTTGATTTGTCATGGGAAAATATACGTTTCCTAGTTCGCACGTAGTAAGGCATCAAAACCCGATGATTCATTTGTAATAATCCTGTATATTAATACGATCAATATTAAATAATAAAAGCCGAGGTCAATGTTTTGGGGACACCCTGTATATCAAACAATCGGTAGCGTTTGCAAAAGAGTATCTGAAAGTTTTCTATTCCTTCCTTATAGCCTAATTTTCAAGTCTTTCTTTCTTTTTCTTCTTCTTTTTTATTTAACATCCGTAGAAATTTCCTGCCGGAAATAATATTAGAACGAAAAGTACAAAAATATTCTATTTAGCATAAATTATGCTACATGTCAGACGGTAATATAATCTGTTTGAAAGTTCAAGATGATATTAGTAATACACGCGTGATTTGTGGTTCTAAAGAAATGATAAAACTTACTTCTGTTTTCATTTTTAAGTTAAAACTATTGTATTTAAAAATACGAAATAAACAGTTTAGTTAATTCAATAAAGTATTTTAAAAGTTGAACATGATGTAGATCAATAAAATTTGACGAATTGTTTCAGCATAAAGGATATTAAATGTCAGTCTTTATTATAGATTAGATAAAAAGTTAAAAATTAATTATTTAGATGATTTTAGTAATGTAAAATTTAATTTATAGGGTAAGGGGATGCAGGACTGCGCCCTTTAGCTATTTCATTAAACAACAATAAATGAAGAAATTTGAGGGATGATGTAATGCTTTATTTATAATCTTAGATTATTAAGCTAACAAAAACAAAAACAAAAAAATATTGCATCTTTCAAATTATAAGAAACACTTTCGGTATTACTTGCAAAAATATTATCATCCTAAATGCGCACTCTTGCTCATACCCTTGAGGGCAAGATGGACCATATTCTCCACTTGGGTTCGAGGCTACAAAAATTCGTCTGCTTGGGAATAAAATTCATAACATTGAAAAGCAATGCTATTGAAAAGCAATGTATTTAGAAAATTTATGCTTATGTTTTATTTTACACGGAGTTTTAAATCTTTTCAGGGGCAGGTATGGGTTATACATAAATTCTTTTCTCTATGTTAAAGTAATGGCATGGATATTTTTCACTTTATTTTTTAAATAAGAAATTTAAATTTTAGTTACTACGTATATATGGATTTTAATTAATATGTATATAAATATTGGTCAAAAATAATTCGTATAAAATAAATCTGCTGTATTTTACGCATGCATTTACCTATATTTCTACTACATCAAATGACGTAATAAGATAAATAAACCCTTTACACCACATGATTCCTACTGTGACGTCACGAGAAAACTGCCCATTGCGCACTTAAGTGTGCAAGAGTACGCAGTATAAAAAAGAAAGCGTTTTCCTTACAAACATCGCATTAGTAGTGACCACGACTTGAGTAGTCTGTGCATTCTTCGTGCAGCCAGTCTTTGCAAGAAATGCACTCGATCCAATCCTCTACCATATATATACTCTAGAGATTTTTGAGCAGCTTGGGCATATCCAAAGTTTTTTTTCTTTTGTGCAGTTTTTGACTTCATGAGTTTACTTTTACTCTTCTTTTTAGTAAAGGTGTTTGGATTCTTTTACGCAGCGCTATGTTCAAGCTCCCTTTTGTGTGGTGAACAGCTTAAAATTTCGAACTTTCTGCTCCTCTTATTAAATTATCACAGTACATATGATCCTGGATGCGGTGACCACTCCGTTAATTGGACGTAAGATGAAGTTGGTGAAGTCGAAGCTATACTTTACGAAACCAAAGTTGCTTTTATTTCACACTGAGTGTGCGTCTTTTCTTTACATAGATTTTCTGCCTTTTCTGAAATATCACCTTCTATTGAAAGTAAATATTTTACCCCTCTCTTTCAGTGTTCTATTGTTAAACTGACATATGGTGTTCAACAAGTTTAGATTTTAGTGGTCTTTCAGTGACGCTGCTTTCTGAAATGTCAGTATATATAAAAAGATCATTTTTGAAAGGCTATAGAACAGTTATTTTAAATCCTCCTTTAGCAACAGTAGCAATTTTTTAAAATCAGGTGCACGTTCTTGCATACTTTGGCACTGCGCACTCTCACACTGTCGTCACTAAATATCTTTGAAACATCAGTAATGCCATCTACTGATAAACAAATCCAAATCCCTTAGGTGACAGGTAGTCCAATGATAACCTAATCTATAAAAATGTAAAAAAGTAATTTAACTTTCTAATCTTTATTATGATTCTGTTAACAAAACCTTTAAATATTATAACGAGAAGGCCAAAATCACTTTTTCTCTTCTAAATCATTAAAAATTTCATCAAAATAAGCGGTTTTTTTTTTACCAGAAACTTATCATGTTATTAAATTGTTTATAACTGTAGATAAATGCAAAACTCTGTTTTTCGATTAAATAATCGCTCTGCTTCGTCTTGCTCACAATGCACTTTTGCACCACTTACACTACGTGGAATTTATAGTTCTAAAGGAATGATAAGCCTTACTTATGTTTTAATTTTGAAGTTAAAACTATTGTTTTAGATACAAAACAAGCAGTTTAGTTAATTCAATAATGTATTTCCTAAGTTATAGATGATTTTAGATCAATAAAATTTGACGAAATGCTTCAGTATAAAATACACTAAATGTCAGTCACTAATACGGATCTAATAAAATGCATCTAATTAATGGTTTAGATGATTTTTGTAAAGTAAAATTTAATTTATAAGCGTGATTCATAGTTTGAAGGTATGTTTTGACTTTTAAGTTTAAAATATTTCTTAAAAAGTAAAAGCAAAGAGTTTAGTTAATTCGTTAAAAGACTTAATAAATTGTAGATTACCATAAATCACTGGCTGTTGTAATAGCAAACAGTAAGAAGCTTATTATTTAGTCTTACAACATAGTTTCCAGTTTTTGTTTTGAGTTTAAGCCTGATAGCTTGGGAGACATTGTCGCGTAGCTGTCTAACTACCTTTTACAAATTTAGTACTTTGGAAAAAAATTTATGAAGAAGTTTTGTAAGCGAACTATTATGTTATATTAAATGCTAAATGCTTGCATACTATTCTTGAAATTTTTTTTGTTCTTATAATTATAAAGTTTAAAAGTAATTAAGATGTATCATTTGTTAACCCTGGAGAACTCGCTAGTGAGAATGCCCAATTGCTTTTCTTTTACTTTACATTCATATAATATTAACTTTTTTTGATTGGCTTAGTACTTTTATTCACAAAATAGGTAAAATAATTGTAAAACATACTGAAATTTTAATTAAAATGAAAAATGATTTAAATAAGAGTCTTTAAAAAGTACGACTGTGAGAGAAAATCTCATGCAGCGAGTTCTCACGGGTTAAAGGGAGTATGGTTTATTTACATACATACATGTAGAATGAAGCCCTATTCCAGCAAATATCAAGTAAAATTTATGACAGCCAAAAACGGTTAAGAACAAAATCCCTCAATGATTTTTATTCCTTGCTCGTAGCACAGCCTTCAAAGTTCGTTTTATTTTAATTTAATTTATTTAATATCCGATGAAATTTCCTGGCGAAAATAAGATTAGAATCAAGAGTATAAAAATATTCTATTTTAACGCGTTCAGTATATGTGATATTGAATGTCTATAAATAATATGAATCTATTGAAAAGTTAAAGATTAATAATTTAGACGATTTTTGTAAATTTAATTTATACGTGTGATTTATAGAGCTATAGATGTTTTTAGAGTCAGAAGGTTATACGTCAGAGGGTAATATTGATCGGTTTAAAAGATAATGATTAATTACTTAGACAATTTTATTAAAGTGAACACTCTAAAATTGGGAGGAGTGAAAAGTTCACTCTTTTGAAAGAGTGACAGGCATTTTTACTCTTTTTGGAGTAAATTTTATAAAAATACATTCCTTAAAGAGTGGAATTTTCCACTCTCTAGAAAGGAGTGAAATGTCTCACTCCTGAAAGGGTGACTTACGTGTGCATTGCTTATTAACCAATCAGCGCAGCAAGGCGACGACACCCTTAAAAGATAAGAAATATGATCACTTTTTCGCCCGACATCTTAGGATTAACAGATTAGGATACCATTAAAATTATTCTTTATTGAATACATGAAATAAAGGTAAGTCTTATTTAATTTTAAGCATTTATCCGTGTAGATATGCGGAATGTTAAGATTATTAGCTAAATAGTTGTATGTTGTATAGAAAAAGATTGATCGTTAGAGTGTTCAAAAGTGATTGTCTGTTATATTTCTTCATGTAGCGGTTTGAAATATAATTCTTTTAACAATTGAATAGGCACTAGAGATCTGCACGGGTCGGCTCGGGCCGATTTTCACTCACGGAACTCGGGCCGGGCCCAGGCCACACTTTTTCCTAAAGGCTCGGGCCGGACCGGGCCTAACTTATTTTTTCTGTACAAAGCTAGGACTGGTTCATTCCGAGTCTTCACGGCCAAAAAATTTCGGTCCTAATTTTGACCCAGCCCGTATGAAAATCATTGTCTCAGCGTTGCCTGGTCTATTCAAAGGTCAGTAAAATTAGGTCTGTCCAAATATTTTTGCAAAAAATTGCATTACATTTTTAAATCGCCATTATTTTACACTTAAACATTAAAATTTGTTCTTTTTAAAGAACACTAGATTTCTGCGCTTATTAAAATATAGCTAAATTAAAACATAGCAAAACATGTGAAAAAGAACCTGCGTATGACGGAACCCAGTTTTAAACTCACGTGTTGATCCATGCATAATTAATATACTAATGCATAAAAAAACAATATATAATACATTTAGACTCGCTAAGAAGGGAACTTGTCTATAACGCATTTTGTTTCTCTTTTCTATGCAATTCCGTCTTACTGTATAGCATTTTCCAGATTTTTCTTCGAAAAAAAAATAAAAAATCGATCTTTTGTTGAAATTCACTCGGGCCAAGATTTTAACTTTTTTCCGGGCCGGGCTCGGGCCGAACTTTTAAGTTTTTTACCGGGCCGGGCCGATTTTTTTTCTATGAGTCGGGCCGGGCTCTTAGCAATTTCGGCCCGTGCAGAACTCTAATACACACAATGATTATAAAAAAAAAAAAGATCAAAACTTCATTAGTTCGGGAAATGTGAATAAAAAAATAAAAATGAGTGTAAATATTTTATTCTTCCCTTTCAATGTTATGTTGCAAATTATATTATTTTTGCCAACGATCAAAACAAAAAAGTTTTATCTCTTTCGTTTGAAAGGGTGATTGACTCATAAGAGAAGATATCTGGATTTTCTCTCAATTCGTAACAGACACATTCGAAAACATTAATTTGCCGTTGTATGAGAATTTTTTTTTTTGGTTTATTACTGATTTCGGATGATACAGTTAAGAGTATTTAATATTCTTCCGGAGTTAAATATGATATTTAATGTTTATGATATTACGAAAACGTTGGTACAGTGAAACCTCCCTGTGCGACCAACTCCATTAGGCGACCACCTCCCTGAAAGACCATTTTTTCATGGAACAAAATTTATTCCCATGGGTTCAATACTAATTTTACCTTCATTCAGAGACCCTCCCAGTTGAACTCCCTGCATGAGAGACCGATTTCTTTGAAGAAAATGAAATAAATTTCGTGTTTTCCTGGTCGTTTGAAGAAGGTTTTATTAGAAAAATAATTCCGGAGAGTGCATTATTCATCAAACTTCTAAACTAAGTTTAGATTTTTTTCTTTTTTTTTTATCCCGGTAACTTTTAAGTGTTTAAACCCCTTTGTGCCTTTTTAGGCAATGAATTTAACTCTGATTACAAATTAAGAATAACGATCAATAAACATCTCTGCCCTGTTCCGTCGAAAACTCTCAAAGAAATAGATAAAGTAATGAAATCGTCATTATTTGTTCCAGTCCACAACAAAAATGCATTTTTTTACTGAACTTCGAAAGGACTTGGAAATAAAAATTATAAAATATAAAACTATAAATTTAAAGCAAAGCTCAATGTATTCATTTTTAAAACTCTGCAGTAATTAACTTATGTAATTAACTTTTATTTTGATACTCAATTTTTTATATTTTTTCCTAATGGGAAAAATAAATTTTAGTAACATTAATTGTTACCTTTTTTGAAAGTGATTGATATTTTCGAAAAATTAAACGATCGAAATATAGCTATTGTAATATTAAACAACATAAAAATAAAAATACAATAAAATCGCTCCAGTAGCTCCCGAGAAAAGGGTAAATCGGCTTATCATCTGTTTTCCACAGGATTTTGCAACTGTTGCTGTCCCCTTAAGTTGCCACCTTAATTTTTCTGTATTCATAATTTCACTTTTCCACGTAAAAATTCTTACAGATACATAGACTGCAAACAATTTTCATACGATTATTAATAATTATTTTAGCTGTAAAAACTCATCCGTATACTACATTTTTTCTCAATACAGGTTTATACTTTGTGGTTAAATAGAATTTCTTAGAAGATATTTTACTACACTAAATCAATATCACAAAAAATAAATTGACAATCTCCCCAGAAAATTTAATATATTATATTGTCTGACAGTTGGTTAATAAGCTAATAAAATGCCTCCAATCAAGGATGATTTCTAAATAGCTTATTATACTGAAGATTTATGAAAAGGTTATGGAGTTTCCAATGGGGGTTAGATAATTTGTGGATGGTGTTTCAAAATTGTCTTACAAGGGCTTCTAGAGAGGCGACTATTTTGCGACCACCATTTCTTAACAGTAATCTTCTTGGTATATTTCTATTGCAAATTTTAACTCTTAACTAGCTGTTTAACCCGTTCTTCCCACGGGAGTTCATACATTTAATTCTAAGACCAAATTAAAAACTAAAATCAGAAATATTGACTTTATAACTGATTTTTATATTCCCAAACTTTAATTTGGTTGCGTAAATACTTACTTGTATTTATTTTTTAAGACATAACGGATTTTTTGCGTACATACTTGTTTCATATTGGTTGTGAAAATACTGATTTTTATTAGACATAACAAATTTTTATGTTCATAAACTTTAGTTTGGTTGTACGGATTTTTATTTTTTATTTTGGCTTTAGAATTAAATTCATGTACTCTTGTGCGTAGAACGGGTTAAACAGCTAGTGTAAATATTAAATAAAGCAATATGTAACAGTCCGTGAGGGTTTTGTGACTGTTTTCAAAAGTAAAAAATATATATAAGTCTATGATCTCTTTTTAACTATGTTTTTAAAATTACAATCCGTAGCAAAAAGTAGTAGTATGTAAAAAATTCACATCAAATAGACGTAATAATAATAATCGAATTTGAAACGAAAATTATCATAAAAACGCAATAACAACAAACAACTTTAAAATATCTAAATAAGAAATAAGAATTCTCCTGTTAAAGTGTTGAGTTGTTCAATAACTATTCGATTTAGAAAAATATTTTTCTACAACAGGGCATTTTTTTTTAATGAAATTTAATTTATCATGTTGCTATGGCAGCAGACGATAAAACGATATCTTTGGAATAAGGGAACAAATAGAATAAAAAGTTTTGTTGATATTTGTGATAAAATGTTTTTCTTTATTTTTTTAAAAAAAAAGTAATAACTAAGCGCAATTAATTAATCTCTATTTATTTGTATGTGAGGTAAAAGAATTATCGTAATACCAGCTACACATTCTTAGTATTGCAGCGTGACATACATAATATGTATGTTTTACATTGCAGTAATATTTAGAGCTGGTTAGAACTCGCAAGATTATGGGTTGAACATAAAAAAATGCAAAAATTCGTCAAAAAACATAAAATAAAAAAAATCTACTTACAATTTTTGAATCTTTTGCCCCAATCGTTCATGGGTCCCATATCAGCAACCCGAGTGCCAAATTCCGTAGCTCTGCGTCCTGTTATTTCCAAGTTTTTGAGGTTACGTAGATACGCGCACAGATTTTAATAGGGAGGTTGAACTTTTTATTTTTAATTTAAGGGGTTTCGGGACACAAAAATCTTCAAATTTTGCAAAAACATTTTATGTCATACAAAAAATCAATGTTACAATGTTACAATGTTACAAATGTGTGTTAAATCAATACAAATGTTTTTTCCTTCTTAAAATGACATTTAAATCATGTTTCTATCTGAATTAGAAGAAAAAATATTAAATTTTTCGTTTTGGTTTGCTTTCAAAATCTTGCTTTCAAGCAATGTCTGTCATGGAAACGACTTCTTGTAAAAATGCGTTTTTTTTTTTTTTTTTTTTTTTTTCATGATAAGTTTTTCACCATTTCTCATGTTTAAATTCTTATAACTCGAAAACCGTTAAAGATACAGGGTTCAAACTTGGGACACATCTTTTTCAATTATTGTACTTTAATTTTGATTCAGCATATTTGAAAAAAAAATATTTACTTTTGAAAATATGATTTCTTAAAGAAAAGTTGCACCACTTTTTTTGAAATTTTTTTGTTAAATATTTTTAATTTTTTTATAAAATAATATTTTTAAAAATGTTGAATCAAAATTAAAACTTATATATTTCTGTTTATTTAAATGAAAAAAATTGAAATTCTATAAATAATATTTCGAGTTGTAACGATTCTAAACTACCCCACTTTTTGAATAAATTTTAAATAATTTTTTTTTTTTAATTCTGAGAAGTTTTATCATGTGATTTTGTTTACAAATGATAAGGTTAACCATCACAAAAAAATTCAGAATTTTAACTCAATAAATAAAAATTATTTTAAAATGTGTCCCGGACCCCCTTAACCTTTTCATAATGATTGTTTTAATTATCAGACAAAGGGTATCCCTTCCTATAAGACTAATTATCTTAAATTTGACCGATCACCGAACACTTGTTTTCTTTGTATCTTTATTTTGGTAGTATTAGATATACTTTATTTTCTGTTTCATTGAATTTCACCAGCTTGAAGCAAGGTTGCCAATTGGGTCTTCGTTTCTTATTCAGAAATTCCAAATTCATACCTGAAATTCCGAAAGAAGATTTTTTACTTTATGTAATCACAAAAAGTCTGTCATTAAATAAAATAAAAATAACTACTCGAAATTTATGGTATGAGTTCGGAATGTATTAATAAAAAAAGGAGGCGAAATTCGCAACCCTGGCTTGAGGTAAATGCACATATGTTCTTCGGGGTTTTATAATATTTTTATAAATTGGTAATATATATAGTATATAGCTTATAACTCTTTAAAAAATAATAATAAAATTAGTTTTCAATAGTTGCTAAATAAATAATTTTAAACATGAAGTCACAACAGGAGGGGGAGGGTATCACTCGAAACTGTAACATAGAGGAAGGCAGGAATAATAATAAAAAAAAACACAAAACAAAAGACAAAAGAAAAAAGAAAAGAAAAGAAAATTTGCCTGACGTAATTAATGGATAGAAATCCCTAATCCGCGAACGTGCGAAGGTTTCTTTTTTGACAAACACTTAGTGAAAGTTTCCGGCGTGATAAATCTTACAATTTCCTATGTAATTATCTAAAATCTTTAACATTAAAATAGAAAAGGATTGATGTTAGAATTTTGTAAGTGTTTTTGTGCAAACACTTTTAGACAGAATATCTTATTTCTTGCACCATGGAAATTTTCGTTGTCATCATAAATTCATAGTTCACTTTTGGATGCTTGCCAAACATGGCTGCCACTTTTAGAAATGTATAATGAGTGTGGCAACGACCTGCAAATTGGCTTTTGCTTTGATTTCTTCTACACGACTTCTCAATACAGTATAACTTCAAAAATCCGGCATCGTCGGGACCGAGGCTATGCCGAATTTTTGAAAATTCCTGATTTCAGAAGGAATATCAAAAATACTTCCGATGTTTCTAATGGTGTCTTTAGTCATAATTCAATTCATAACCAAATGATTATTATGTGAGTAAAAGAGAAAAACTTTTTTTTTCTATTTTCTATGTTATATTAAAAAAAAAATCTTATAAATAGTGAAGTTAGTTATTCTCGCGTAATTTCTGAAACATCAATTGCCATCTTTATTTGTTTCAATTTCTTTAGCCTTTCTTTTACATTTTTTTCGTGAATTTAATACAATCGAAGTATACCTATTTCGGAAGTCATTAATTTATATTTTTTTCCAGTGACACTTTTTTCTTCTGTCTGTCCCTGTACTCATCTTTTGAGCTTCTAGCGTTATTAGCTGTTCTATTGCGGCTAGATATTCGCAGTTCCTAATTTTCTCCGGCATTCTGTTGTGTAAGTAACTAATCGGATATGAGAAATGATGAAAACCTACATTCCGCTTTTGTCAATTATTTGTTTTTCACCCTTTCACTTCAGGACTCGGAAAGTTTTAATCCGTAAACAAATATTTTTCTTTTCCCCGTAAATTGCAAGTTTAAAAAAATGGGGAAAGGAATAATGATTTTGATGCCGGATTTTTTAAGTTATACTGTATATCATAACTTCAAATCCTACATCACCAATTACGGAAAATTGTACATTCGAATGAGATTTGTTTGAAAATATTAGCTCAATTTAGTCACTTATTAGAATTTTAAAAAACAATTTTCAAACATAAACATAGAAATCTATTTCAACAAGGCCATTTGTGGCAATGCCAGATTTGGCAATTTATTGCATAGAGCAGTAGTTCCCAACCTGTTATTGGCCACGCCCTACCAAAGCATCTATGAAATTACCATGCCCCCTCCCCCTTCATTCTGTAAATTATATTTATTATTACTGAAAAAGTGAACTCTATTCATACTGTAGAAGCGTTATAAAGCCTTAACAATTAATTATCCCAATTAAAATCTAGATTTAAACTAGGGATTGACCGAAGCAGCAATTTTGCCGAATACCGAATACCGAAGCTTCGGTATTCGGCAACCGAATACTTGAAACTTTTTAATACGCATTTTTGCATATATTAGCTTTTTTAATAAGCTTTAATTGAAATTAAATTCTCAATAATTTAATTCAGTTACATTTTTATTCTTAAATCTAATTACGCAAAAAAATTTAATGACTTCTTTCCACTCACAAATTCATTAACCCATCACTTATTTTTTTATTATTTTATCACTGGTCAATACCCAAAAATAACCTATGAAAGTATTAAACTATACAGGGTATTATTAAGGATAAGGATTGTCAGAAAAACAAAAGTTCATTCAAATACAAAGAAACAATGTTGTCATTAAGATGATTTATTGATTGTCTAAATCTAATTATAAACATATTGAATAGGAATGTTCTCAAAATACAAAAGGTATCATATCAATTTGTACATTTAACTATTTTCTGTCAAATTATTGATAGAATATTTGTATTTTGATTAATATTTTAACATTGTGGTGATGAAGAAAAGAAATTTGAGCGATTTTGATATAATGGTTATAAAAGCTATAGGATAGGCATAGGGGTATACTTATTTGATGTGTGTATTTTCTTTAATATATATCTCTGATATACTTATTTGATGTGCATATTAAAGAAAATACACATTAAATAAATTTAAATTAAAAAAACTAATGTAGAAGAAAATAAAATTAAATGATAAGGGAAAGATGCGCATCTTCCTTACTTTTTTTTTCTGTTGTAGACAGTTGTTTTGATTTCACACCTATGTAGACTATTTTAGGAAGGAAAAGGTTTTTTTTAGTAAAAAATGGCCTTTGACTTGTTTTTTGTAGTGCAGCTGAACTCCGAACTCATGCACGTAATATTGAAACTCATTGTTTAGCCTATTCTACTGCTAAGTAAAAGAGAATTCTTCTATTTCTAAGAAAATACTTATGTGCAATTATTCAGCCGAAGCCGAATATTCGGTCTACATGCCGAACCACCGAATACCGAATCAACTATTCGGTATTCGGCCAATCCCTAATTTAAACATGACCTCCATTAAGAGACCACCTCTCTACCAAAATTATTGGAACGGAACGTGGTTGTTTTAGGGCGGTTTTACTGTATATTGTTAAATTTAATGTGTATACGTGGTCATCTAGATTTATTTTTTGTGTAGGATGCCAGTAGTAGAGCTGTAGATATTTACCCATTTCCTTTTCTAATGATATTTAAGATTTATAAACTTTACAACGTTGGTAATACCTCGCTTTGATATTTCATATATTTTTAGCATAATATGTTCAAACCGTCAAATTTATAAATATATATTTTTAAGTAGTTTTGAATGTAAAAGATTCGTCATGTGATACATAGCAAAGCGAATAGAAGTAGAAAGCTCATTTAATAAATAATCGAAAGTGTACGAAAAATTGTAAAATACAACGTTAACCTTGAAAATTATAGAGATTTTTAATACAGCAAAAATATGTCAAAATATTTTAAAACATTATTTTTATAATTATTCTGAGTAGATGCTATTTTAAAACTTTGATTGGGATTTTTTTTTAATTCAATTAAAAAATAATTGTTTAACCATTTGGAAAAATGGTTATTGTCCTCGGTCAAGGTAGGAAATCAAAAACATATATGAAGCTTTTTATTAGTCGAATCCGCATTTTATTCGTTTTTTGATTGGTCTATACAGTAATCTGTATTTTCTTTTTACTTTCAACAGAGATGGATACTTCTGTTGCCACTATGACAAAAAAGTAATAAAAACTACAAAAAAAAAATAATAATAACTCAGAAAGAAATTGAGATACAGCTTTCAAACAAATTGCATTTAAAAGTACATTTTTTTTCTCTATACGACGGTGTAAAAAATAATATTGTGGGAAGTTTAGAAGTTTAAGAATGAAATTTCATTTAAAATTGGTCCAGGAATATTAATGTTTAAGCCATGGCGTACGTAATGTATGACCAATTCCGTAGAAGTTTAAAAATTTACAGTACCGAAAAATGTAATCCATGGCGTACGTAATGTATGATCAACTCCGCGCGATTTTTTATGTTTAAATTTTAGTCTTTGAAAAAATCATTTTGGTTGTTGGTCAAATGGTAGAGCTCTGCACGGGCCGGAATTTCCAGGCCCGTGCCCGGCCCGGCCCGAACGAAAACTAGCTTGGCCCGGCCGGTGTAAAAATTGAAAGTATGGCCCGAGCCCGGCCCGACCCGTTTGCATTTTTACAGTTCCCGGCCCGGCCCGTACAAAAATCAGTGAAAACAGACCCGGCCCGACTCAATTTCTACAAAAAAAATCCGCTTTTTCTCGACATACAACTAAGATTCTTTTAATGAATACTACATACATATTTATGGGAACATTTTACAGTACATTTTAGATTACTGTGTGTTTGCAAAACAGAAAACACAAAATAGTAAACATTAACGATTACTTACAATGTTTTAATCATTGTCTCTATGATGTAGTTCAGAATCTATATACACTGCTCAAAACAATTAAAGGATATTTGAAGTTTTATATAAAATAAAGATATAAACGAAATTTTTTTTGCCGAAAATAGAAGAAGAGAATCACAAATGCAAATTTTTCTGGTTTTCAAACTGTGGAGTATGCAAATTTTGAGTTCGACGTCAAAAACGTCGCTTCAGCGGCAGCGAATAAAATTTGACTTTCAACTGGATAAAAGAGAATGAAGACAAGGATGATCGGCATTCAGTGATTGCTTTGTTTCGATGAGTACGATGTCTCAGCGAAGTCATTTGACAGATTCAGAAGCTTTGAGAATTGTTGGTAGGTTAGAAGGGGGCCAAACTCAAGCCGAAGTAGCGCAAGCCATTGGAGTGTCACAAAGTGTCATTTCCAGGATCTGGAACCGTTTTTTGGAGAGTGGATGTGCAGGCCGAAGACCAGGGCAAGGTCGTAGACGGGCAACAACGCCCAATGAAGATCGGTATTTAGCGTTAACAGCTCGGAGACACCGAACCATGAACGCTACTCTTCTCCAACAACACCTTCGCTCGGCTACAGGCACCACGATTTCAACTCAGACTGTCCGAAACCGGCTCCATGCTGTAGGTCTGTATGCTCGCCGACCGATGGTATGTGTTAGATTAACATCAAGGCATCGTCGCGACCGCAGGGAGTGGGCAACCGAGCATGTCAACTGGAGGAGAAATGAATGGAGCAATATTCTGTTTTCTGACGAGTCCCGTTTTTCTGTGCATCCGGATAATAGGCGTATTTTCATCTGGAGGGACCGTGGCAGTAGGAATAATCCTGCGTTCGTGCACGAAAGTGTCAGATTTGGCGGTGGAGGAGTGTTGGTGTATGGTGGCATCTCCATTGACGGGCGCACTGACCTCTACATCATTCGAGATGGAGCTCTGACTGGTCGCCGATATAGGGATGAGATCCTCAGACCTATTGTAGTTCCTTACGCTGCAGCAATCGGAGATAACTTCATTTTAATGGACGATAACTGCAGGCCACATCGTGCAAACCTGGTGGAGGATTTCCTTTTCGAGGAAGGAATCGTTCGAATGGAATGGCCAGCGTGTTCTCCAGACATGAATCCAATCGAGCACGTTTGGGACGCTCTAGGAAGACGAGTTTCTGGCCGCCAACCACCCCCACAAACTCTCCAAGAACTGGAAAGAGCTCTTCTGGAAGAGTGGGGCAGAATACCCCAACTCGTCATTAATAGCCTCATTGAGTCCATGCCTCAAAGGTGTTCAACGTTGCTGGCCGCCCGTGGAAACCATACCCCCTACTGAAAATGATTTTCTTTGAAGAAAACACCTTTTCTTATTCTTTTTTTCTCATATGCACAAATTGTGTTTTTTTCCTTTAGTACACAAATGCGCAATAAAATGCATTTTTTTCTGCCAAACATGTGTAATTTATTCTCATATAACCTACTATGTCTGTCGACCATGTATCAATCAGCTAAACAGTTTACCAGATCCAAAATCCACCTAAAAATGCAATATCCTTTAATTGTTTTGAGCAGTGTATATATTACACTAACGTACGTGGCACAGAAATCGCGATTATTTGTTATTGTTTAATGGCAACGCCCGAGAAACGCATCTCATTGGTTACTGTGTAAAGTAATTTGGCAGGATTTAGGCGGAGGTAAATCCGGTTTATTTACGTTTCGCGTTTAGTTATTTACGCTCTCTCTTTCGCTGCAGTTATGAAACGTCACAATATCGTTAGAAATGCCCGTAAAAGATCGCGGCGAATGCTTGAATTGCTAGATTGGATCAAGAATGGCGTCAAACACACAGCATAAGCCATCGGCAAAATAGGCTTAATAACCGTCGCATGGGCGAACGCGTAGCTTCTGAAATCCAAATTACTAATTTAAACGTTCCGGAGAATAACTGTGCATCTATAGTTATATTGGCGTGGTGTGTATATGACAACTGTGCCAAATAAATATTATTCATTGTTTGTTTATGAAGTCCACTCCAGTGTTATATTTTTCAATGACAGTCCCGGCACAGTTTCTGCCCGGGCAACGCCGGGCGGGTCAGCTAGTAAAGGATTAAAAACATGATAGCTTTTGAAGGAGATTTGTGAAAATATTTCTCTCATTTTTAAGGCTTTTTCAAATCCAAGGTAGCTACATTTCGATACAGTTATGAATTCATTTCTTTTCGGAAACGCGTAAGATTGACAGGTATTCTTATTCAGAAACTATTTAAAAGTCGTTTTTCACAGATAAAAGCAATATATCTTTCTGAAAATACTGCCAAAATTGGCGTTTTGAATCGAATTTCAGGAAGCGATAGCACAGGAAAGGAAAAAAACGTACAAAACAAAAAAAAAACCGGATTCAGACATCTTGTAACCGTACGATGCGGATGTCTACGATGGACATATTACATTTCAGTATTGATGTTGTTAAATTCGCATAGGCTCCGGACGCACATTTATACTTCTCGGGAAAATCATATTAATTGAAAATGGCTCGTATTTTATCTGCTTAGCTTGAATTATTATATAGGGCCGATAGGCCCAATTAATTTTTTTATCGGCCCGGCCCGGCCCGTTGAAAAAATTGTCTTAATTCTGCCGACCCGGCCCGTTTGAAAATTCGCCTTCATTCCGCCGGCACGGCCCGGCCCGCGGGCCTCGGGCCAAGCCCGGGCCCGTGCAGACCTCTATCAAATGGTCGTTGTAATTTGTTAAACTGCATTTTTTTTTTTTTTTTTTTTTTTTTTTTAAATTTTGCATGTATTCCATTTACTTTTAGTTTCGAACATTTATTTTCTAAAAAATGTCCAAGGAGACTGATACCTAATGGATGAGTAATAAATTTGGAATTGCCTTCCGGTGGGGTAACCCCAGGACCCACATTGGGAACCACTGGCATAGAGTAAATAGAAAGAAAAATATCAGCTAAATCATAAGTACAGATTAACCCCTTTATGTACTGAATTATGAATTTATGAAAATTATATCTTCTAAAGCCTTTTTCGCGAATTGTTTAAACTACATTAGAAGATTTACATAATCATTTAATAAATTTTAGAAGGATTTTAGAAGGATTGAAGGATTTTGAAGGATTAATTAAATTTGAATTTATAGAGATTTTGTGCAATATTTATACCACCACTCAAATCTTTTATTTTTAACCCTTAAATGCCTGAGTTTTCAAAAATCATCGTAATAATGTTTTTCGGCTTTCATTTTTTAAATAAATCATGGGAAAAATACTTAAAAAATTCATATTTTGTTTTAAGTATAGTTTACGGCTAAAAAACAGTTTGTTACTAATCGGCAATACTGGTGTTTAATTAAAAAAATAATTTCCCTTGATAAAATTCTATAATATTAAACACACAAGAATTTCAGGAACTATAATAAGAAATAAATTTTACTTGCTCACTGTAGGTCAAAATAGGGTATTTCGCAAGCTTCCAAACAAAACAAAAAGAACAAGTAGGAACAATTGAAAAAATAAACCTATCTTTATTCTTAAACAGCACAAGTGTTGCCATCTACATGTTGAAAATCGATTTAATAATATTTTCCGAATGTATTTTATTGGCAACTTTAGGCATTATAGCTTCAATATTATTCTAATAGTATTTTAGAGCCTAAATTGGGTATGTTGCCGAAAAGCAACACCAGACATTTAAGGGTTAATATTTTTCTTAGTACTTTGTAGAATTAGGAAATGTACAAATATCATGTTCTTAATATAGAAATATAGAAATATTTCCAAACTGAAAAATCCCCCCTCCCCCCTCAACGCCAAGAAAGTTGAAAAGATGCAAAGTCAAAAGAAATCATGCTTTTAAAAATATTTTTGTTTTGTGTAACCAATAATGCTTTTGGAACAAGATAAAGAAATACATCTATAACTCATTCTAAACTGTATTACTACTAATCGATGTATTAAATGAATTTTATAACAAGTTATTTTAATGGTACTTATAAGTACCGTCAGTAGGTAAAGGTTTAAACATAAGGTGCCGTAGTATTTTGGCGTTAAACTTTAGTCTGTCAATGGAAAGGCAGATTTTCACTTTATATTTATCATAAAATTACCAGTATCAAGTTAAGTTACATTGTTTAAAATAAGATATGTAGCATCAAAATATTTTTGGAATTTTATTTTATTTTCTAAAATATTTCTAAGATTTCGGCTCGTTTTATAGATAATTATTACATTTATAAGATCGGTAAATTTCAGATCGTTCCATTCAGTGGCTGTGAAGTTATCCTGTATTGTAGTAGCATAATGTTTATTCGGGTATACCGGGTGTCCTAAAAAGGACTGACTGATTTTAAAATTCAATAATTTGTAAACGGTGACAGATATTTAAAAAATTCTTGCAGGAGGGTTATGTATGAGGTCAAAAATTTTTTACAATGGTTTTCGGTTTTAGTTCGAATTACAAACAATAAACGGCGCTGGGATCAATAGACGCTAAATTCAGGCTTGTTTTTATTACTTCGGGACCAACTCAATACATTTTTATCTCTTTTTTCTACATGGAAGAAGAGAAAGGCTAAAAATTCGATCCTGTATTTAGCACCTATTGCTTACAGCGCCATCTATCTTTGTAATTCGAACTAAAATCGAAAATCACTGTAAAAATTTTTTTGACCTTATGCATAACCCTCCTGCAAGATTTTTTTAAATATCTGTCACCGTTTGCAAGTTATTGAATTTTAAAATCAGTCAGTCCTTTTTAGGACACCCGGTAGTTACATATTTGTCACACTCCTGGTTTTCATAACCGGAAAAACAACTTGGAAACAGAAATTTTACTTAATGAATGAAATCAAGTAGATTTTAAATGACCACCACATAGAAGCAAGACACATTTAATTAAATAAATTTTCTGTCTAATTAAAAAAGTATGTTTTTTTAATTAAAAAAGGCGGGAGGTTGTCAGTTATGAAGTTATAAATGATACAAATTTTTAGTAAATGAAATCTTTTGGAAATGTGTGCATTATTTAATATTTTTTATAATAGTAAAGTATCAAAAACTCAAATTTGGTATAAAAATTTCCGAATTAACCCGTTGTCTACTGATAGTACTTATAAGCATAATTAAAATAACTTGTTATAAAATTCATGTAATACATGGATTAGTTATGATACAGTTTAGAATGAGTTATATATACATTACTTTATTTTGTTACAAAAGCAATATTGGTTATACGAAACAAGAATATTTTAAAAAGGATGATTTCTTTTGCCTTTGCATCTTTTTAGCTTTCTTAGCGTTGCTGGGGGGGGGGGGGGGTGATTTTTCATTTCGGAAATATTTCTATTGTAAAAACATATATTTGTACATTTCCTAATTCTACAAAATACTAAGAAAAAATATTTAAAATAAATATTTGAGTGAGTTTACAAATATTGCACAAAATCTCTATAAATTCAAATTTAATTAATCCTTCTAAATATTTCAATCCTTCTAAAATCCTTCTAAAATTTATTAAATGATTATGTAAATCTTCTAATGTAGTTTAAACAATTCACGAAAAATGCTTTAGAAGATAAAATTTCCATGAATTCATAATTCAGTACATTAAGGGTTAATTCTTTCGTGAATAGTAAAAATGCATTTTCTTTAACACGAGAAACTACTTCTAAAATTTTAAATTATTCTACTACTTCAATACACAGCTTTGTTAATTATTTTCGATTTCTATTACATAACATTGAATCTTCAGATTAGATAAAGTAATTACTTGCTTGTTAAGAACAAGCAATCATTCATTAAAGTAATATAAAACCTGAAGACTCAAGTGAAAAAAATGACAAGTTATTAGAAATGTTAATCGTGATAATCATTTCTGATTAAATTTACAATCCCTCCTTATTAAAAAAGACGCATGTATCACAGTTTAGTAAACTTGAAGTGTTGAAATAACTAATTAACATGAGGACTTGTAAAAGTTTGTTCATATGCATGCATTTGTCGACATTACGTACTATCAGTTTCACTGTCGGGTTTCTATTTTGACAACTAAGGTTGAAATAAAATATTTTGTAACTTATTTACACAGTTGAGCTTGTTTAACCTTGCAAATACAAGAGTTTTCATTTATTTTACTTTTTTTAACTTGAAAAGATAGTAAATGTGGAAAGCTTTATCTTTCCGGCCATTGCCCGGAGGAAAAGGTAGCTTTCATATTCCTTATTTTTAAAAAGCCAGCTTATATTATTCAAACACACGAAGATCAAATTAGTGGAAACCGATTATGGAAGATTCAATACTAGTTTTTGTCAATACTGCATATGAATGAGAATTTCTCGAAATTAGTCAGCTTTATCCAAGTTGGTTTTATTTAAAGTGATTTATATTTGGTTGCCAAATTCGGCGATATCTTGAAGTGCCCGCCATTTTAAAACAACATGATGGGTGCAACAAAGCTAACCAATGAACTTGGTCGAGACCTTAGTAGTTCCTGGGCACATGCTCACTCACACCCAAATCGGTTGATATATATGAGTGCTGTCGTGGGCAAAAAAAAACAGATTTTTCAGACCCACATTAGAAATTTTTGATCAGACCCACATTAGAAATTCAAACTGCTATATCTCAGCCATTTTTTAAGATAAAGACAAAAAAAATATGCTCCAGAATCCCTGTATCAAGGTCAAACACTTAAAAAAAAACCTTTCTCAATTTCTAATTTTTTGTACCTCATTTTAAATTTTAAAATTAAAATTTTTTTAAACGGCCGCCATTTTGAAACAAAATGGCGGCTGAAGCTGGCCAATGAACTTCTTTGAGACACTGCTATATATTACGCACGTGCCTAGTTACATTTAAATTGTTTAATAAATACGCGTGTTATCGCCTGATAAAAATCAGATCGTTCCAAATTGTCAGCCACACTCGAAATTCAAAGTGCTATAACTCAGCTATTTTTTAAGATATAGACGAAACAAAAAATGCTGCAGAATCTTTTGTATAATCCTTATCATTGTATCATTTAATCTTTTTCAGTTTCTAATTTTTTTGTATGTAATTTTATTTTTTATTTATTTTTTTTAATTTTAAATGGCAGTCGTTTTGAAACAAGATAGCGGATGAAGCTGGCCAACGAACTTGATCGAGACACTGGTATGTACTATGTACACAACCATGTACATCCACATCGGTTCATAAATAAGAGAGTTACAGATATATCAACATTTGAACGGAGGTTGGTTTCGGGATCTGGGGACTGACACCGGAATTTTAAAACAAATTTATTTGTAAATAAGAAAAAGCTATATATCACACACATAATAAACCGATTTTTTTAAAACAAAATTCCGGTGTCAATCATTAAATTCAACACTTTAGCAATGGAATTGCTTTGCCCTGAAAGGTTTATGCCGTTTTACAAATGCAACTCTAACCTTCCTATTCTTAGTGGATAACAAACGTGTTTTTGCTGGTCTTCTGCCATGTAAACCATAGAGGTTTAGGCGTCGTTTGACTGATGAAACGTGTATTTCTATGCCGTAATTTTCTTTCAATTCATTTTTTATTATTACAGCGGACTTACGACAATCACTTGTAGATATCATTTTTATAATACAGTTAACATTACAAGTTGTTTTTTTCGGATGGCCACTTTGAGGCTTATATTCGATGTAATTCTGTTTATTGAAAACTTTATTCCATGTAATAACAAGCTGCGGAGCCCCGTTAAAAGAACGAGCTAATTCTGCTTGCAGTCTACATTTCTTAAGTACATTTACAGCAGCTTTTCTAGAATCACTTCAATATTTTTTACATTTTGGCATTTAAAAATAATCACAATAAGTCGATATAAACACTAATCTAAGCTATAGCTCCAATGACAACTTCAACAATTAAATGCAAACTAATTGTCAAAATACTTTTGAGCTAAGGAGGAGTCGTATTTCTTCGGTGGCGCCGAATGTAAACAAACAAGTTGAAACTGGATACATTTGAACAACTGCAGTCATAGTGTTCTCAATTATAGGGAATATATTTTCTTTTAAATTTTTATATTAAATAAAATAAAAGAGAATATAAAGTTGTCAAAATACTTTTGAGCGCTACTGTAGCTATCATGTAGTAGCGATTGATTTTTTGAACTTGAGGTTAAAGTTCTCTTGCCCCTATTCAAATATTAATCCACATAGATGAGCACAGACAGTAGAATTTCTTTCTTCTGTTGAATATATTCTATCTGATCACATGAAAAACTTGTATGTTGTGGCCATCACAAAACTTTCTTCTATCTCATACATGTCACTACTTCAAAATTCACAATCTCAGTGTCAAATTAAATGGCAATCTGTGTTCATCATGAGAATTCTAAAAATATGATATTCCGTGCATTAGTTCTCGAGGTATGACCGTCACTGAAATCGTGTAAATCCAGCAAAATGCAACATAGCAGCGCCACCTGTTGGGCGATTTACACCAAAACGTAAACATCATCTATTCATGTCAAGGACTAACGGAATCGGAAGTTTTATAAAAATCCGTGCATTAGTTCTTGAGATAGAGCGCCCTCAAAATTTGTGTCACATACAGACAGACGGACAGACAGACAGACAGACTCACAGAGTCACAGACAGACATTTTGTAAAAACATGTTTTTTGGAATCTCTGACCCCTAAAACGTGTAAATCCGTCGAAAACTGGAATTCGAAAATTTTCATGAAACCAATACTTTTTTCTTGTAAAGATAGAAGAAAGTGAAAAGGGGATTTAGTCACTAATTTTCAATGTATAGTAACTTTAGGTACAGTCGTAGAAAAAAAAATGAACACCCCTACTAACCCTGCAACAAATTATTGTAGAAGAATGATACTGGTACCAAATAATTGGAAATAATGCCTACTTTATATGATGTATATAAAATTTTCTTAGGTGGCATCTACATATCAAAACGAACTCAAACTTTGTTTTGTTTCAATAGCAATACCCAAGTTTGATACCATAAATAAATTCTGGGCCATTTCTTGGGAAACGGACAAAATGTCTCGCACGTGACGCTTATATAAATACCCATATCTATTAACTTTTAATTTGAAATATATATATATATATATATTACTCACTTTATTGAAACATTTGGGCTGGGAATAGTAGAAATACAATATTAAATGAGTCATATTGGTAAAAAATAATACATTAATAGGAATGACTTAAACATTCTGTAGCATTTCTCAGCATTAACTTTTAATTTTTATCTATTAATTAAGTTGTTAAAATATAAACTATACATTAAAATTAACAAAATAACATGTATTTTTATATTAGCATAGTTGTTTTAATTTCAGGATACATTGGCATTGTTAAAACAGTAGTTATATGTAGGAAAGCTGTTTAACACGTGATATGGAATGGCCCTTTAATAGGATTTAAAAACTTCACATTTTAAACCCTTAGTCTTAATAAAGTGTCAGTTTTTAATAATAAATAAATAATAAAAATAATTGATAATAAAAATCTCCACATTTTAAATCCTAGACCTACGTAAACTGCCCGTTTCAGGGCCATTCCATGAAAAATTGACAAAATACCTTGCGCATGACACTTAGATAAATACCTCTATTTATTGACTTGTAAGATTTTAAAACATAAACTATGCATTAAAAATAACAGAAAACTCTAAATTTTTATACTGACATTGTTGTTTTAATTTGAGAATATCGTAACATTGTTAAAACAGCAGACATACAGGGTGCAATATGTTATCTATCGCCGACCTTTAATTTCTCAACCGTTGGTCGTAGACATATAGTTCCAATTACAAAAACCTTTCAAATGAGCTAAATATTCATGTTGTGGCATTATTTAAAGTAAAAAATCAATTTGATAAAAATTACGAAAACTAACTATTTATACGGTCCCCCAGTCCCTATAGTTATATTTAGTAAAAGTTTAGTGATATCATAACAGATATAACTCAAAAAGTTTGAGTTCTGGACTTACAAAAATTGACCCAGTTGTTAAATTTCAAAGTTTGAGATTTTTGCACATGATTTTGTCTTTAATTAAGGAATCAGTTAAAAGATGAATTAAAGTAATTCGAGATCAAAATCAGAGTGCAATGTCTTTTTTCCGGCGAAACCACCTTTAGCCGGTATCACCAAATAGGGTTATTTCATCTAAAAATTTGAGCTAACTTTTGTGGGTCGAACAACATTCAAAAGTACCGACGATACCGGCTGAAAGTGGCTTCGCCGTAAAAAGGACATTGCACCCTGATTTTGATCTCGAATTACGTTAATTCATCTTTTAACTGATCCCTCAATAAAAGACAAAATCATGTGCAAAAATCTCAAACTTTGTAATTTAATAACTGTGTCAATTTTTGTTTACACATGTCAAACTTTTTGTGTTATATCTGTTATGATATGTGTAAACTTTTACTAAATATAACTATAGGGATTGGGGGACCGTATAAAAAGTTAGTTTTCGTAATTTTTATCAAATTGATTTTTGACTTTAAATAATGCCACGGCATTAATATTTACCTCATTTGAAAGGTTTTTGTAATTGGAACTATATGTCTACGACCAACGGTTGTCAAATTAAAGGACGGCGATAGATAACATATTGCACCCTGTATATACAAAAGCTGTCCCACACGTGACATGGAATGACCCTTCTACATACCTTTCCATTAACCCAAAAGCAAATTTTTATGACATTCGTACGATTAGTCTCACAGAAATGAATTATTTTAAAATGAGCCTATTTTAGGGACTATAACCAAACTGAAGTTCGGCACTCGATAGGTGAAATGCAACAGAATGTTTAAGTCATTTCTATTAATGTATTATTTTTTTACCAATGTGACTCGTTACTTTCTTCTATCTTTACAAGAAGAAAGTATTGGATTCATGAAAATTTTCGAATTCCTGTTTTTGACGGATTTGCACGTTTTAGGGGTTAGAGAACCCGAAAAAGATGTTTTTACAAAATGTCTGTCTGTGAGTCTGTCTGTCTGTCTGTCCGTCTGTCTGTCTGTGTGTCTGTGTGTGACACAAATTTTGTGGGCGCTCTATCTCAAGAACTAATGCACGGAATTTAATAAAAATTCATATTCAGTTAGTCCCTGATACAAATTGATGCTGATTAGTTTTTGGTGCAAATCACTCAACAAGTGGCGCTGCTATGCTGCCTTTTTTACGATTTCCGAAATGGCTCTATCTCAAGAACTAATGCACGGATTTTTATGAAACTTCAGAGTCAGTTAGTCCTTGGTATGACTTGATGCTGATTACGTGTTGGTGTAAATCGCTCAACAGGTGGCGCTGCTATGCTGGATTTTTTACGATTTCCTCAATGGCTCTATCTCAAGAACTAATGCACGGATTTTCATGAAACTTCAGATTCAGTTAGTCCTTCACATGAATAGACATTTCGTAGATTTTGGTGTAAATCGCTCAACAGGTGTCGCTGCTATTGGGCATTTTTTGGAATTTCCGCAATAGCTCTACCTCAAGAACTAATCCTTGGATTTTCAACGAAATTCAGATTCAGGTATACCATGATATGAATTAGTGCTGTTTATGTTTTGGTGCAAATCACTCAACAGGTGGCGCTGCTATGCTGCATTTTTCAGAATTTCCGCCACAGCTGTATCTCAATAACTAATGCATGAATTTTCATCAAACTTCAGATTCAGGTATAACTTGATATCAATTAGTGCTGTTTATGTTTTGGTGTAAATCGCTCAACAGGTGGCGTTGCTATACTACATTTTTCAGAATTTCCGCTATAGCTCTATACAAGAACTAATGCACGAATTTTCACCAAACTTCAAATTCAGATATATTGTGATATGAGTTGGTACTATTTAAACGATTTAATTGACTTGATTTATATAGAAAAAAGTTTTGTGATGGCCACAACATACTAGTTTAATATTGTATTTCGACTATTTTGCCAGCCCAAATGTTTCAATAAAATGAGTAAAATATATTTTTTACCAATTATGCTTTTCTGCGTATCATAGACGGCCCCTTAAATAGTCATTTTGGTGGTTTGAAATCATAATTCGAAAACTACTTGGAAGAAAAATTTTAAATTGAGAATTCCCATAAAACAGGACATAATAGATATAAATCTATCAAAAACATTGTAGGTTGCAGTTCATATTTTTTTCAAATATTAATTTCATAATTCATATTATGAAATTTTTAAAATTACAAATGCAACGTATTTATGTTTGGGTTTTTACTTTCTTCTATCTTCAATAGAAGGAAGTATTGTAATCGAAATTTTTTTCGACTTCCGGTTTTCGACGGATTTACACGTTTTAGGGGTCAGAGATCACAAAAAACATGTTTATACAAAATGTCTGGCTGTCCGTGTGTCACCATTGTACCATCAAAAATTGTATGAAGTTATGCATAGAATTGTACCAAATTTTTTTTTAAGTTTCTGGCTATGGCAAGCTGGTCCTCCCTGAATTTGGAAAAAATCTGCCGTTAGGGGGCGCTGTAAAAACGATTTTTGTGCATTTTGAATATTGTACCATCAAAAAGTGTATGAAGTTATATATAGAATTGAACCAAATTTTTTGTGTATGTTTGTGGCCATGGCAAGAAGGTCTTCTCTGAAATTGGAAAAATTCCGCCGGTAGGGTGCGCTGTAATAGCGATTTTTGTGCATTTTGAATATTGCACCATCGATAAGTGTATGAAGTTATGCATAGAATTGAAACAAATTTTTTGTGTATGTTTGTGGCCATAACAAGGAGGTCCTCTATGAATTTGAAAAAATTCCGCCGGTAGGGGGCGACGTAATAGCGATTTTTGTTCATTTTGAATATATTGTACCATCAAAAATTGTATGAAGTTTTGCATAGAATTGAACCAAATTTTTTTTTTAAAGTTTTTGGCTATGGCAAGCAGATCCTCCCTGAATTTGGAAAATATCCGCCGGTAGGGGGCGCTGTAATAGCGATTATTGTGCGATTTATGTGCATTTTGATTATTGCACTATCGAAAAGTGTATGAAGTTATGGATAGAATTGAACCAAATTTTTTTGTATATGTTTTTGGCCATGGCAAGAAGGTCCTCCCTGAATTTGGAAAAATTCCGACGGAATGGGGCGCTGTAATAGCGATTTTTGTGCAATTTTCAATATTGTTCCATCGAAAAGTGTATGAAGTTATGCATAATTCTAATAAAAATACTAATAAAACTAATTAAAATGAAATATTGAAATGAGATGGAAGAAAGTTTTGGGATTGGCATGTATTATAACTACACAAGTTTAGTATTATAACTACACAAAAAATTATCACATTAGGATTATAATTTCAGGCGATATTAATAAAAATATGAAAATGTAATTTAATCTTAGAAGCTCGGATTTTGAATGTTTATAATTCAAAAAGTTATCTAAATAACTTGAAATTTTCTTTCTAGGCATAGCTTGAACCGGAGATTTTAAATATATTGCCAAAATTGAGTGTTGCCATTGATAAAAACAAAGTTTGGTCTTCTTTTGATTTGTAGATGGCCTCCTAAGCTAATTTTATATGCATCATTTAAAAGAAGACTTTATTTCCAATCTTTGGTACAAGTAACTTTCTGCTATTATAATTAATTACAGAGTTAGTTGAGCGTTGCTCTGAATGTGAAGGTGCGCTGTTATATTTTATGTTACTTAAATGTTCCTCATATTGTGATTTTTTTTTTCCCTTAAGGACCACATAAAAAATATTAATTCATCAAAATGGATGATATGTGCAACTAGTTAAATCAAAATAAGTGTAGATAATAATAAATGTTTGCCAAATCATTCTTACAAGGGAACCACTTTTGGTGTTGCTCGCACCTAGCATTGAGACCTGGTGCATTTTAAAGCCCTATATTATGAAGTTTGAGAATGGATAAAATTTTTCTGTTAAAATAATATTTCTTTCTTTTACAGCAGCATAACTTTCGGAAAATGCAATTTTCGAGACCACTTATCGGACTATTAACATTGAATTTTTTTTAAAGAAAAGCCTTTAAAAAAAAAAATTAGTTAAGAATAAGTATAAAATATTAAAAAAAGTTCGAAAATTCCTTCAAACACCCACGAATTTGATTTTGAAAAATTCCAACATTATATTCATATTTTTGGCGGGGAAACAGCTGGCGTTTATTTTCAGAAGTAGAGCTTTCCGTCAACCCTAGCCAAATGTCATAGCTGAATTTGTAATGGCTAGAAATTGTAATGTCCGATATATTTAGCAACAGTAATTTTTCTAAATTGTGTAAAAATATTAATTTACTTTGTGATTACTTTTACCAAAGGACCGTTTAATACAGCAAGATTTCATTTTAAACATTCGAAACTTTATTCCATTCGATTTCAAAAGAAAATAGTTTGCTTATTTTCTATTTCACTAAAAAATAGTTTTCAATGATCTTCGAAGCTTTTATAGAATTATATTTATTACTTATATATTTATCGTCTGCATAGAAAAAGAAATAAAAACTTTATATTTGTTTCTTATGCTATCAATTACATTAAAAATAAAATCTCAATCAGATATACTAGTAATATGTACTGTATATTTACTCTTTGGATAAAGCGGGCGGAAAAATTGTAGCGCCATATTTGGCGGCGTAACTCACTTTCGGCGTGAAATAAACAAATAAAAATGTAATAATAAAAAATTAAAAGTATAAAAAAGTATATAAAATATGATTTTAACAGAGAAATTTTATCGGTTCTCTAACTTTTATGTATAGGGCTACAAAACGCACCAGGTCTCGATGCTAGGTGCGAGCAACACAAGAAGTGGCTCCCTTGTTAGTGTAAAATAAGCCAACAAGCGTGCAATAAGTGAATATCAGTGTAATAATGTAAGAAAAAATACCATGAATTCGGTTTATTTTTGTAATTTCTTGTTTTAATTTCAAACTCGAATAAACGTAGCAGGTATTCTGTCTGCCTCGGGATATTTTTCGTTTAGAATTGTTTCATTGGAAAGACGACCGCAAGCTAAGTAGCACATTTTAATGATTAATGCGCGCTTTGCGGTAAAGGGGAAATTAGTCTAATAAAGATTTCCTTAATCTCGTGTAATACTACAGAACTGTGGTATTCCTTATCGTAGTAAAATGTATCACGATGCCTGACAACTCTTTGATAAGTTATTAGATTTCCAAACCGCTAAGGAATAATTGACAATTCATGACATGCTCTCTGATGTTTGATATTTTCAGAATAAGAAAGTTACTGTAAAAGCCCTTATTTTCGCGAGGTTTTAATTTTCACGATTTTCGCGAGACCGTCATAATCGCGAAAATTTAAGCCTCGCGAAATATTTTTTTTTCGCCTCAAACAATAATAAAAAATCAGAAATTTTTCACTTATCCAAAATTTAATGATTACAGTTACTTAAATAAAAAATAAGTACAAAAATTTCTTGAATACTTACGACAATTTCTTGAATACTATACAACTATTTCTTGAGTAAAAACAATAATACAACTAATAGAATGCAGCTCATTTACTCAAAATATTTATACAAGCTTCTTTGAAGCCATTCAAAATTATCTCATGTTTGGCAAAAGGAAGTTTCTTAAAACGCCTTATTCAAAAGGGGTTCGATTTAGCTAGCTTCGGGATTTTTCAACTTTTGGTTCTGTTCATATAAAATTCGCGAAATCACCGATATCTTCATTTTCGCGAAAACTACGGCTCGCGAAAATAAGTGCTTTTACAGTATTCAATTTTCATTGCTTTAAGCATACTAGCAGCAACTTTAATAAAGGATGTTTTTTTTAGAGGTATAGTTTTGAAATTGGTAACACTTTCTAGTCAAAGACAGTTTAACAGCTGACTGTTGATTTGTGCTCAGTATTTCACCATGAACAGACTTATGTCAGGACAACACTTGCAAATTGTGCCAAACACGATCAGTTTATTGCGGAAGAGATTCTGTGAGCGCATAATTTCGCGTAATGGATCTGTGAACTGGCCTCCACTGTTATGTGATCTCACACCAATGCGTTATTTTCGGTGGGAATATGTCAAGTCGCTGGTCTACGTCGATGAACTATAGATGTTGGATCCCTTGGAAATCAACATTCGCCGCGTTATTGCTAATATATGGCCCCAGCTGCTCCATAAAGTGGTCGAAAATGGGACTTTCAGATTGCGTTTCTTTCTAGCCAGCTGCGGCGCCCATGTGCGCGAAATCATTTTAATAGTCTGACATAAAATTGTTTATTTAATAAAACCAATATCACGGCCATTAACAATATTTTTATGTGTTTTATTATGTTTTAAATGTGTATACCCCTAAAAAGAACATCTTTTATTCTTGTTCTGTTGATTTTATGACGGCCGATTATCTACACGAGGGATATAGGCCCGAGGGGGAGTGCCGTCCGTAGGGATCTTTCTAAGGGAACCTAACCGGTATTTACGCAAGGATACCCAAGGTTCGAAGACAAACGCGGAAAACTGCGAACGATTAGGCCGACGGTTTGCCTTTTAAGTAAAACAGTGAACTTTTTAAAGTTCATATTACATATTTAATGAAAAATGGATGCCTCCCGGCTTTGAATATTTTTATTAGGTGACGAAAGCTGCTATATTTTGGTAATTATTGTACAGAATTTTATTGAAACTGTGGATAAAAGAAAAGCTTGTAAAGGAATTCAACTTATTATTTTCATACTAAAATTTATTTTTTGCATAAAATAATTTGTAGAGAAAAACACATTATTGAAAGAATAATATATTTATCACATTCACAAAATGAGCGAAGTGCTAATAGAGAAAATTATGTGTATCATCTTACAATGATATACTTGGATATCTCCGTTCATTAAAAAACAGACAAACAAAGCGTTAACATAATTCTATCGATCGTTCGAACCACCGTTCTATTACATATCTTTCATTTATTGATAAAAATTAACGCTTAAATAAATTTTCAGTTCGAAGTTTCCCATTGGAAGTCCTGTGGCAAAAATAAGTTATGCAATTCAAATTAATATGTTCGGGGAGTTCCTTCTTTTCTTCAAAAATAAATTACATTACTTTTTTTTAATGTTTTAGATTTTGATTTGGAGAAATTGAGGTTTCAAGATGCTACTAAAGACGCATCAGCACAGCCCCGAAGACGAAGAAGAAAGAGATCCGTCAGCACTGAGCGAAACGTCGAGACGCTGGTCGTTGCAGATAAAATGATGGTAGATTATTATTCGGATGAAGATATTGAAACTTACATACTCACCGTAATGAACATGGTAAGTCTGAGTAATATAACAACGTTCCCATCGGATATTTATAATATCACAGACCCCCCAAACTTACTGAGAGAGTTAAACAAACTCACTTAAGATAGTAGAAACTTTCTACAGCTAGAATTAGAGTCCTGCATCGGGTCGGATTACCCACTTTTAGCTGCACCCGATCCAACCCGCCGGAAGGGCCGGGTCGGTTTAGCACTATATTTTTTCTTCGTGGTTCAGGTTCTGGTCGAGTTGACTTCTACTTTTTTGTTGCGGGTCGGTCTCGGGTCGGGTTGGGTTTTGACTCTTGGGGGTCGAGTTCAGGCTGACCCGATTTTTCAAAAGAAAGTCCAAAATATTTTTTCAGGTAAAAAATCTATATACAATAAGACCTCTATAGTGGACACTCCGGAAAAGAGGATTCCTTTATTTAGCGGACACTTTTTCAATTTCCAATACTTATATAATTATACGCTTCTACCTGTGAATAGTGGTCACCTCCAAATCTGCACAGACGTAACTCCGATGCAGGATCCCGAGTTGTCCACTGTTCAGAGATTTTACTATATTTGATTATTAAAGAATATAGATAAGTCCATTTATCTATATAAAACATAAAATTAGTATTAGACTTATAATAGTAGATTATTTCTCCTAATTGCAATAAAACATGATTTACTTTCTTTCATTTCGGTTTCGGGTCGGATTGTGGGTTGAAGTGTTTCGAGTTCGGGTCAGTTGCGGGTTGAAATATGTCAGATTCGGGTCGGATTGCGCGTCGCCGAAAATTATTTTCCGGGTTCAGCTCGGATTGCGGGTAGAGGAAATTTTTCTTGTCGGGTTCAGGTCGGGTTGCAGGATGAGTTCAAATGATATTTTCGGATTCCGGTCTGCTATAACCTGTACCGCGCAGAACTCTAGGCTAGATACATCCACTACCACTTTCTTTGATCGGTTGTGGAGTTTAGCTTTAACTGATTGTCTGTTGATGCTCCTTTTAATTTATGTGCATGCGCACATTTCTTATTTGTTCAGATTAGGACTTCCATCTCAGATACAGTGGTGTTCAGTGAATTATTCTAGATGATGTGAATGGGTATTCTAATTTCGAAGCATACCACCTACAAAACTGGGCTCCGGGATATTTTAAATATCCGGTGTGGGCATTACTGTTATTTTTACAGCAACAAATATTGCAATCCTAGTCAATCCTGCTCGAACCGCGAGTCGATTCAAAATCGGATAAAATTGGTAACTCGGGCTAGAGTGAGCCATGTTTTCTATCTTAATTTTGAAATTCTAGCTAATTCTATTAATCTTTGGTAACTTTGAAAAAATCAATAGCAAAACTTTTTTTTTCCATGTGACTGTTAGTAATTAAATACTTAGAGAAAAAGCATGATTAAGAGTATTTTTTTTCTTTTATTCGGCATTGAATAATATGAATTTAACACAAAACAAATACAAATAGAACTACACAGTATTTCTCTATAAGAAAATGATTTATATTCATTTTATCTCTCTAATCTTTATGCATCTTCAAATAAAATCCCATTGATTTTTTGTTGCTATAACAATTACGGTAACAAGCTCTTTTACGACTTATCACAATATACGAGCCTTACAATCAAAAGCCAACACCCAATTTCCATAACGACGTATAACTACTACACAAACCATAAACAAGTGATAAAACTTAATAACAAACCTATCATTCCCAGTGCACAAACTAAGAGTCATTTAAAAAGCAATCAAAACCGTTTGTTCTTCGATTAAGTGCCAGACGTTCCCACCATTAATAAAACTATTAAAGAATCCTATTTGACCTTAGGTTAAACGTAGAAGAAAGGTTAAGGTTACGGTTTCTTTTGAAGTTCAGCGTTAACGGCTTCTGTCTGTAATCGTCTGATAAAAGATCTTTGTGGAAATAAGTGGGTCAAATTAAATATCTGTTTTAGATATCGAAAAAGAAAGGATTAATAGGATTAGATGTTATGCAAATGGTTATCGACAGCTGTTTTAAAACATTGAACAAGATAGCCTTATTGTTGATTGTGTAATGCAAAGAAAACATATGTAAATGTTTTAGATAAGCATTTTCATGTACAGGTGTGTGCAGGGCTAAATAGAAAGTACCACAATTAAACTTTGAATACCACTATTTTCGTATAATAATACATGCTTTAATTAATCGCAAAGCTTGTGTAATTAAATAAGGAAATTATTATTATTTGGAAGTATGGGTATATAAAATTCAGTAATGATATTCTTTTGGTAACACTGAGTTTGTGGTTAGTTGTAGAATGAAAATAGCATGTAAAGACAATAAAAGAATCTTCTTCCTCAAAGAAAAAAAACAACTTTCAAAAAATTAAAGTTTGCTGAAAAACTATGGGAACTCTTAAAAACATAAGGATAAAACTTACAAAATTTTATCAATATTAGTTAAAAATTATACTTACAGATGGATTAAAAAAATTCTTAAATAAGACATAAGTTATTATTATACAGAATATTTTCAGAAAGAAACATTTTATTAATTTCATGACGTCTAGTTTTTGCTTTTTATAGAAAATGGAATAATGTAACTTAAAAAATACAATATTACCTCTCACACTGCAAAAAAAAAGTTGTAATTTTTACAGAAAAAAATTGTTTTAAAGAAAAAATTGTTTTTTTTTTCTGTAAAAAATATTGATTTTGTAATTTTTACCGAAAAAAATCTATATTTTTTTACAGAAAAAACTGTTTTCTGTAAAAAAAAATTACAGATATTTTCTGTACATTAAACGGTTTTTCACCGCGCCAAAATTGACAGTTTTATTCTGTCAGTTTGAGAGATTTTTTAATGTCTTAATTTTTACAGTGCATGGATGGAGTTACACATTTCCAAAAGAGGCGAATTCGCATTAAGCTTTACGAATGTGCTAAACTTCAACAGGCTTCTCGAGTGAGGATATGATGATAATTATAATAACAAAAGCAATTTATAAAATCCATTTAAACAGAGAAAGAGCCTCGGAGTTACCAATTTGCTCTAAGAAAGCGTAATAAAACTATTTCTAAATTAGTTAAAATTCAAGTCCTTCATTAAACTCATGTCTTTAAAACAATTATATTTCTGAGAAAAACAATCCTTACTTAATTTTAAACAACTAATAGACTCCGTGAGTCTAAAAGCCTGTTTATTGTAAGTAAATGAAAATATTACTTCATGCCAACACACACAGTCATGCAGTCTACTGTTTACGCAAAACTTTCAGTGGTTCAATCCCGGGAAAATCCCCATGGCCGGTCTTGATTGCAGCCATTGCTGGTTCTTTAGTACCTTTCGGCGAGATCCGTTCTAAATGTGAGGTTTCCATCTAACATCTCGCTATATATAGCCGCTGCACAACCGCAGTCGCCTAATTAACATATCTTTGAAAAATAACCATGACAACCCAATTCCAGAGATCTGCATGCACTTTGCGAAACCTAAATAAATACAGAATAATTTTCATGCAAGCACAAATGTTAGCCATTCAAGACAACACGGTCACACTCAAAATCATAAAATCTCACTCGTTCAATAGAATATCCTTATAAAAGAGTAACCAGACTTTCTGCCACAAGACAACCTCAACAGCATTATCGAATTTCTCGTTTTTGTAATACAATTTAAATAAATAAAAAATACATTTATATCAGATGTACAGGGTGATTCAAAATGAATGGGACAAAAAGACAAGCAACGTTAAATTGCTCTAATGGATTTAATTAAAAAATAAAAATATAGCGTGAAAGCACAACTATACAAGTTTAATCTGGTAACAGCTAAAAGTCTGCTCTTATCGAAATCGTCACTACAGGCTCTGTTATTCAAAATGGCGACATTTCCGCAAGAGAGCTTACTGTGTTAACACACAGTGAGCAATACGCAAAACTTCATCGGTTGTCGTTGTTAAAAGACATTTCCAGGCCGAATTTTTTAATGAACAATCTCATCGTCACAACATCATAAGGAGGATGAAGTAGACGGGCTGCTTTTTTAAGAGAAAAAGCAGGGGACGACCATCTGTAATAAACGAAGAGGTGGGAAACATTTGTGAAACGTTTGTACGAAGTGCCACAAAGTCAACGATCCTTTGGAGGTACGTGAAGGACAAAGTTCCCGTGCCCTCACTTCCTGAGGACTTACAGCAATTAAAACAGCGGATAAGTGACGAATTGGACTCAATAGCACCGGATATGCTAGCAAAAGTGTGGCAGAAATTGAATTACCGCATAGAAATTTCCGTATCACGGTAGGGGCCCACATCGAACATCGAGAGAAATTTGTATAATAATTTCGCTTAAAATTTTTATTTCAAAAATAAACCCATTGCAGCAGTCACATGCATGTATTCTTTTTGTCCCATTCATTTTGAATCACCCTGTATTATGTTTTTTCAGCTGAACAACAGGATGACCATTATTAAAGTGTAGGTGTTTACAGCTCGATTATAACGAATGCACTGGGACAGAACTCAACACCATTTTGTATACATACTATTTAGATAGACCATGGAGAATCGATTTATAAAGTAAGATATAGTTTTCATTTTGGGGGGCACCAGGGGAAAAAGGGGCGTTGTAGATTGATTTGGAGTAGTCAAATACGCATATAAACATGGAAAAGAACGTTTTACGTGATTGACTAATATTGAATAGACATTTTAACGCATGCGAAAAAATTGCGTGAGTGTGAATCACATTTTACTGCTGAAAATAACATGCAGCGCCACTTTTGTTCCTTTTTCCAAAAATGTACACTTTTTTACATAAATTGTTTCCCCATAACCCAAATTGTATGTATCGGAAATGGTTTTGCATTTGCCCCAGTTCATTGATTATAATTGAGCTTTAAACACCTATACTTTAATTATGGCCACCCTGCATATTTTACTATGCTAAGACATGTTTGTAGAATGTAAATAATTTCATATACAAAGCGTCTCAAAAGACGTCTGGTACATTGCCGTTTATTGATTATGATTGCGGGAAGAGTGTATTTAGAAGTGTTGTGCGTTTTCCAACTGATTTAGATCTTAGCATAATTTGCGGTGTATTTCAAAATAATTCGAATAAATTACCGTTTATGGGCAGTAATTGCTCTGTGTTATTCATCTGTGTTATTCGTTTTTTAGCAGAATTAAACTGTGTGATAGAGATAAGATTATTATAGCCAAGTGTTCCGCGTAAATCAGGGCTCGAATTGTTTTGGACATCACTAATTTCTTGCAGTTTATTTCTCCATATTTAATCGCAGACAATTCTGCTATTAAATAAGGCGAAGAAAATGACTTTAAAAGGCTGGGGTCCAGAGCATTTGGAGTCCCGGTTTACGCAAGACACCTGGCAACAACAGATAATATTCTGTCGATCATGTACAGGGACAAAACAATTTGAATACCTATGCTTGGTAAATGCTAAAACTAAGTTTATGCTGTGTTATTTTAATTCGCTGTATCAAATGATTAAGTATCGTTACAATATTCTGGAAATGTTAGAAAACGTGTCATAATCAAGGCTTGATGAATGATTCTTCTTTCTTCTTAACTTTTTTTTTTATTAGGTATCATCCCTCTACCATGATGCCAGCATTGGAAACGCAATCAACATTGTTCTAGTCAGACTTATATTATTAGAATCTGAGGACCAAGAGGTACGATTATTCTATTTCGTTATTTTTTGTTAATTCTTTTTGCAATAATTAATTTTTACGATGAATGTAAAAATAGTTGTGATAAAAGCCTTTAGGTTTTGACTTAATATTTAGGTTTAAGGTATCCCAGTACACTTAAATAGCCAATTTCGGGTAAAAATAACAATTTTTTATGACTTTATTTAAAGGAATCACAAATAGCTATTCAAAACATTTTTTGTTTTCCTATACGGTGATTGGAAGCGTAGTTTCAGCTGTCTTTGTTTTAGCTCTCAAAACAAAAGTGCGAATTTAAGCAACAGAACGTTTCTAATTAAATGGCCTCAAAAAATAAATGGGACTACTATTACTGAAAATAAGAAAGAAATAAGATATAAAATATTGAAAAGTTCCTAGGCATTTGGCCCCAGACACCGTTAATCAGCCTCTGATAACATTTACTTTCGTACGTGCCTGAAATAGAACTTAGATGAGTTAATTTATAATTTAATTTCGATAAAAAATGTATTGGGGTTCATTTCAATTTTCATTCAAATTTCATTGAACTGAAATTTCAATGAAATACATTTTCATGAAAAAACGAAGAGTGTTGAAAGTATGATTACAAATATCTCGGCAACTAATTATCCGATTGACTTCAATCTTTATGCAAAATTTATGTTTTTGTTTGTCTTTTATATTCACTCCTTAAAATAAGCAATTTCGAAAATTTTTATATACCTTTTATTAGAACGAATATTTCGAGTGTCCGAAAAAAATAGTCCCGGATAATCGAGGTTGCTAAAATTTAATAGGCTTCTTCTCATTATTACATACTAAGTACATACCAAATTTCAAGTTTCTATCTCAATTTCTTGGGGGAGATAGAGCGTCTACAGACACACACCACACACAGACAGACGGACGGCAATTTTTTCGTTCTAAAAATATGTTTTTCAGAACTTCCAGCGTCTGAAACGTGTAAATCCGTCAATATTTTTTTCGATTTTTAAAACAATTACAAGGCTTTCCCTACACTAGGTATGAAGGGTAAGTAATAAATTTCGAATGCATCAACTAAGTAAAGTTCAGTACTGAAAAGAAATTTCGAATAAGTTATAAAATGTAATAGAAAACTTAAAGGGTCTCATATCTTTTAAAATCTCCGTCGTCTGTTCAAAAAATATATGGTTTCGAGTTCTGATAACTTTTTAAACACTTATTGAAATTACATAAAACTTTGTAATATCATTTAAGCCTTCTTTAAGGCTATAACATAAAATTTAATCTCGGCCTCAACCCAGATCACAGATTATATTTACTAAGTACGTAAGCAATCTATCGTACGGATTAAATGAGGAAATAATATATTAAATTTAAAAAATCAAAAAACCCGACTCCGTAAAAAGCGAACTAATTAATTATTTCTCATCAATATGAAACTATTTTTTATATTACTTACCGTTTTTTTATTTACTTGTATTGATGACTTTTAAGTTATGTTCAATTATTAGTTCCTATCTACAAACACTCTTTTGATAAGTCCTATAGATGTCTATTATGAAGGTTAGAGTTACAGTAAAGGTAGCGATCCAAAGTACACAACTTCCAGGTTGTGTAATATTTAAACGGAGCTTCTGACTGTAAAATGGTCAATGAAACATCGTTTTCATTTTGAAAGACCTATCCAATGATATGCCATTCAATAGGTTGCGTAATTTTTTTTTTTCGTCTCTACCGCCATTTTTTATTTTACGGCCGCCATTTTGAATTTATAAAAACAAAACCTATCCTATAACCATCGGAAGATTAAGACGAATCGATAGAGACCTCATTCATAAAAATCCATCCAGCCGTTGGGATGTTTCGAGGGTATAAAGAAATCCACATAAACAGATACGCGTGAAACACATAACCGTTCTTTTCAGTCGGGTAAAAAAAAGTGAAAATTTCGTAAATTGACATGCAATCTTTGATTTTTCAAAACAAAAACATTCTTAAAATTCCGAGCAACGCGGGGTACTTTAGCTAGTAACATATAAAAATTACAATTATCAATAACGTAGAAATATAATATAAATAGTGTAGTACATAAATGAATATCCCAACTTTACAGAGCTATTAAGGGGTCTCAGGACTCTTAAAGCTTTAAAATTTTCGAAATTTTAATTTTTTTAGATATTAAACTACTATCTTTTCTGAACATTTTGGTATAAATGTTTCCTTGAAATTCCTATTAGAACAGAAGTTATGGCTTTTAAAATTATACACGCTCAATAGCCGAAGCGGCGTTTTAGAAACTTTGAAGTCAGTTTTCTCCAAATGACGTTTTTGAGCATAACGCGCGCGATATCTCAAAAACTTCTGAATTTTTTTTCATGAAATTTTCAAAACATATGTTTCATGTTGGTCTGTATAAACTGAACTTAAAATTTCCTTCTTATTGTTCAGAAATATATTCTTTATAGGTGATTATACTGTTGAAAATTTCTAAATTTTGCATTAGCTAAATACAACTTTGTATTAAAAATAGAAAAATGCTTTAAATACAAATTTATTTAGGTTCAGAGTAATTATTAGAATGTAAAACATAAGTAGGACCCAAAATTTTCCTTCTACTTGCAAAATTTATTTTGTAATCGTGCGCATAATCTGTTATGCCGATTTTCCGCTCGTTAAATGTCTGAAATTTTGGAGTCCACTGTAAATGCTAATTCTGCATCTTGTAATTTTTCAAATACATGAAATGAAAGAACATACTTATATCTTTCATCCCAATATAAAATTTTGTCTTAAAATCAATTACATTTTAAGATATTATATGTTGAAAATGGTCTTTTTTTTCGATTTTTCCAATTTTAAGAGTCCTGAGACCCCTTAAAAGAAAGCAAAAAAAAAAAAAAAAAGTACAACCTTTTTGTTTATCGAAATTAAAAAAAATAATAATAACAGTTAAAAGTTTAAATGTAACACAGTTATAAGTGTTCAATGTGAGCCCCTCCCGAAACATGGACGATATCGAGGCGGTACGATAACCCATCCCACACTTTCTTCAGCATGTTTTTTTTTTTTTTTTTTTTTTTTAACCATTTAGAAAAATGGTTATTGTCCTCTGTCAGGGTAGGAAATCAAAAATATATCTGAAGCGTTTTATTGGTTGAATCCGCATTTTATTCGTTTTCTGATTGGTCTGTACAGTAATCTGTATTTTCCCTTTTCTTTCAACAGAGATGGATACTTCTGTTGCCACTATGACAATAAAGTAATAAAAACCACAAGAAAAATTAATAACTCAGAAACAAATTGAGATACAGCTTTCAAACAAATTGCATTTAAAAGTACATTTTTTTTCTCTATACGACGGTGTAAAAGGTAATATTGTGGGATGTTTAGAAGTTTAAGAATGTACAGTCGGACCTCTATTTAACGAACCTCTATTTTGCGATTTTCTCTAGTTTGCGAACTTTTCCTTAGAACCAAGAACATTTTGCGAATTTCTTCGTAAAATAACCTCCAAATAGCGAAGTGCGTTCTCTATTTAACGAATTTTTTCTTGTGATATAATTTTTTTTTCTCCCCATTTCTCAAAATATTTCTGGACATTTCAAACTTATTTTTTCTTTAAACACTTTTTATGATGTTCAGTGGCCTTGAACTGGTTTTACCAGGCGCCTTCTTTGTCAGCAGTGAGAATTCGGTAAGTACGGAGGACGAAGACGATAATTCCTTAGAGTAACTTTAAAAAAATGTGGATACAGATGAGAAAAAAGAAGAAATTAACTATGATGTGCTCATTGATGATTGTATTTCACTTAATTCTTAAATTGAGACCCCGGAAACACTATCCGAATTGGATATTTTCGACAGTGTGAAAAATAAAAACAACACAGCAATGAATTGCGATGAAGACGAATATGATGATGATGGAAATGATCATGATGCAGGAATTAACGAAACTTAGTATGATGAAATGCTAAAATCATTTGAAACAATCCGATGCGGATTATAGTTAGAAGAAAATACGCATGAAGGGGTTTTTGGTGCATTGCAAAGATGCGAGACAAATTATGAAAGAAAGCACTTTTTAAAAGAGAAAACTCGGGCCAAATTAACAGAGGTTTTCAGAAATTAAATTTAAGGACGCATATGTTAATGTATGGTTAAAATTATTTATTATAATAATAACAAATACGATAATGTCATTAAAATTCGTTAATTGTAATGTAAAACTATTTACTTTAAACAAAAAATACAGTGTATTCCCGGACAATGTTTTGTTTTCTTTGCAAATTTCAAGGATTTAAACACATAGAAAAAATGAATTGATGATGATATTGGTATGTAAATAAATAAAACAAATCGATAAAATTTATAAAAAAATGTGATTAATTACTTTTAGTAAAAATATTTAGTGTTTATGAATTTAAAATCTATTTTATGTAGTTTAAAGTATTTTAAAAGATGGATCTCTATTTATCGAATTTTCCATATAACGAACTTTTTTCCGGGATTTAGCGACTTCGTTAAATAGAGGTTCGACTGTAATTTCATTTAAAATTTGTCCAGGAATATTAATGTTTAATCCACGTTTAATTACGTAGTGAATGACCAGCTCCGTAGAAGTTTAAAAATTTACAGTACCGAAAAATGTAATCCATGTCGTACGTAATGTATGATCAACTCCGTGCGATTTTTTATGTCTTAAATTTTAATCTTTAAAAAAATCATTTTCCAAATGGTCGTTGTAATTTGTTAAATTGTATTATTATTATTTTTGAGAGGCCTCATCAAAGATCAAGTGTTTGTTCCACCGCTACCAACTGACGTTGACGAACTTAGGACACTCATATCTACAGAGTCACACCGGACATGCTGAAAAAAGTGTGGGATGAATTATTGTACCGCCTCGATATCGTTCGTGTTTCGGAAGGGACTCCCATTGAACACTTATAACTGTGTTGAATTTAAACTTTCAACTGTTATTTTTGATTTCCGATAAATAACATGGTTCTACTTTTTGTTTTCTTTTAAGGGGGCCCAGGACCTTTGAGTTTGTCGAAATGATCAAGAACGTCGCCTTTTTCAAAGTACCAAAACACAAATAATATGCAATTAAGATATCTTTTTTTCCCTTTCTGCCTAAAGCATATATTCTGTGCTAAAAAATAAATGTGGTCTATACAAAATTAATATTTAATATTTAAATTTAAAAATTCATCCCACAAATGCGGGAATTAAAATCATTAAGTGCTGCGCGCCTGATAAAACTCTACATTATGCATATTAAAAACAATTTTTGAACAAAATAGAATCATAAGATACCTAAGCACAAAAAAAAGCATATTTTAGCACAAAAAAAAAAAAAAAAAACAATTTTCATTTTTTTTTTTTTTTTGCAATTTTTTGGAAGTGCAAAAAAATAAATAACCAAAATATGTGAAATCGTTTGATTTTAGCTTGAAGAGAATAAAAAAACGCATATTTGGTTAATTTTTCAGGGTTTCGATCATCTGACGAAACCCTATTCGTCTCACTCCTCTGTTTGTATGTCTGTCTGTCATAGAACCCGTTCTCAGAAACTATATATGCTGGAGATTTGAAATTTTGGATTCTTATAGCTGAACACCTCACATCAAACGACAAATCATAAAATTTTGAATAAGTCTTATATTTACTCCTCTGGGCTCTAACTTGGTATTTTAAATTTTTTTTTTCTAACTGAGCCTCTAATTAAGTTGAAGACTTGAAATTTTGCACTTATAGCAGAACACTTGCAATCACACGAAAAATCATAAAATTTTCGAAAAGCTCTAATTTCTGTATTTTTAGCAATTTTTCTAACCTCCACCCTTTTCACCCGGGGTGCACTTTTCTAACTTTTGCCGACACTCCTTTGACCACTCTTTCATATTATGCACCATAACGGTACATATTTTACTTCCAATTTTTACCGCCTACCTATCTCGGGTGCTATGGGCCCGATCCCCTCGACGACCCGCCCGATATCTACGGATAGTTTGTAAAACGGAGTTTCTTTCGGATAGAGGTTTGTTTAGAATAGAGTGCGCCCCCTGGTTACGAAATAAAAAACTAACAGATTTTGCAAAAGCATAAAGTGTTTTGAAAGGAATATTAAACGAAACCCTCTGTGCGATCTGTGATCGCACTTACTCACTTGTTGAAACTGTAGCTTTTACAGTTTGAAAGTAAATGTGCGCGCAAACTTCAAATTTACTAATCTGAGAATACGCTTCTTATAGTTTCAATATCCACGGACCTTCATTTGTGCTCACCGTCTATAAATTATTATAACTCAAGAAATAATGCAGAATTTTGAATGGGGTTTTTTGCATATTGTTGTGAAAATTTTTAAAATTCAGAATAAAACAAAATTTTTAAACTGATTTTTTCTTATACTAGGGGGCTCGGCCCCCTACGAGCTACGCTCGCCAACCCCCATCCAGACACCGCAGACTCTAAATGCACGCTAATTTGATCGGCTTTAAAAAGATTTCGTAAAGCCGCTATCAGATTCACCAACTTTTCGAGCAATTTTTGAGCCAACTCTTGATTTCCTCCAACTTTTCGCAAAATGTTGGCTCGACACCCAGTGTGATAGCAAACAGCAATATCCCCAACTTTTTATCCGCATCTCAAAAAAGTCTGTCCTAGCCGCAACTTTTCCTCCCACCTTTCAACATTTCAGCGAATCAGAGATAAGCGATTGATACGAAAATGCGATAAATATTGACGGCTGGTACTAGTAGTACTGGTTTTCCCGGGTTTTCCTCCAACTTTAGCAAAGACAATTGTAACCTTTTTCTCCCTTTCAACTGGGAAATGTTGGAGTTAAAATCGGCTGTAAAGTTGGTTGCTCGAAAAGTCGGTGAATCTGATAGCGGCTTAAGATTGAATTATAATTTAAAAAACAGTGGCGATCTCCCTATAAACGAATTTCTATTCATTTCTCTTTGATTGGGGAATTTTAACGCCAAATCCGCTGCGGTACTACTTGATTATCTGTCGACCAATTTCGCCAAATTATATAAATCGCCAAACCACTCGCCAAATTATACAAATTGATGTAATTTTTATTTTAAATAACGAAAAAACAAATAAATTCGTAATGCATTAATAAAAACACAAATAAAACGTCGAAATAAAAATAACTTGATGACGTATACACGTGTAACAACATTTCAAAATAAGCTAATATAAAAGGAATTAAGTAAAGAGAGTCTTTGTCTCCTAATATTTTTTAACAAAGCGAAAAGAAAGTTCTTTTAAATGGGACATTTTAAATTAATTCTCAAAATATCAAATAAATGTCTAGCGCAATTTCTAAATTTAAACTTTTTTGCAATATTATTTTGTGTTCATTTTATGTAATAACTATAATGGGACGTAAATATGACGTAGTTTCTCCTAAGACTTCTAACGCATGTTAATGAATTTATTATTTTACAATATCCTTTCTCTTTTAAAATTCACGTGTATACTTTTTATGACGTAATTTTTAATAAGTTCTTGCTTTTTGTACATAATTATTTAATTCTAATTTGAAAGTTTTTTTCCTGTTTATAATAGTCACGTGTAAATAAATTTTTAATTTGAAGCAAACATTATTGCTTGCGCTTTTTATACAGTTGGCAACAGTTTGAATTAGTACAATTTTCTTAAATCTGTAAAAAATATCTCTAGAAATGCTGAAAATTTGAATTTAAAATAGAAATAAAACCTGAAAAAATGAGTCAAAATAAAAAAATTAATGCAATCTGCACTCCGGCAAATTCTAACGCATGAAATGATCTAAAAATGATTACACTGCCATGTATAGTTTTTGCTGCTATAAAACTTTTTTAGTGGAACGATTTTGTCCAACTTTAGCATTAAATAACTCGTAAAATAATTCTTCGATTTGAAAACTGTCTGCATCAGCGTGTTTATCAAACATTTCTGTATAAAACCACCGATTTTCATATTTTTGTATGCATTATTTTTGTTAATATTAACGAAGAAAGGCCTCCGGTCACAAAAAAATCAAAACCGGCGGCGGCGGCGGTGACAGCGGTAGTTACTTTTTTTTAGAATAGAGAGATTTAAAGGTCCTGATCAGAACCTTTAAATATAATCAGCCCCCTTAAAAGCCCTGTAAAGTTGGGATATTCATTTACTATCTACAACCTGTATTTACAAAAGTTAGAGCGTAGATAGGCAGACAGACGAATTCATAAACAATGTTCAACTACGTTGAAGTGTCAAAAATATGATTGAATCATTTTCACCTAAAAAGATATTTTTTCTATTATGATCCATTGATCAGAAAAGTGTTGAAAGACGGAACCTTGTTATTTATCCTTTGAAGTATATTTTTTTGACAAATACAAACCTTTCATTGTTCTTGAGCCATCGGGAAAGTTTACCTTGTATTCTTTCTCACACGCAGTCATCTTTATCTTGAAATACTCAAGAGCTTGCTTCTTGAAAAGCATTTTCAGCTTTTGTTTGGATTGGTGGGATTTGTATATACAAACAAAAGGATCAAAGGGATAAAGAGAGAAAGTTCCTTTTTCATGTCTATTAGTTTTATTCGAAGAAACAAAGGCATTCTGGATGTTTTTGAAGCATTATAAATGTTGGAATTGGAGATATTTTAAAATAAAAGTATTTTGATGGTAAACAAACTATAGTTTTCAGCTTGTTATGAGCATTATAAAAACATTTGAAAGTTTACGCGATTATTTTTTATGTTAGCTTTTCAAAATTTCAAAAAATTTCAAAATTAAATAAACAAATGGATATACCCGGGCTACAGAATATATGTCAAAACAATTTATTTTAAATTGGCTCTAATAGGTTTTTATTATTAGAATGCGCACTAACAATATTAAAAATCATATTTATTTGAAAAATAGCAATTATGCGATTAAATGTCGTTTTGAAATTTATTAAAATCAGGGACGATTGTTTTATGGCAAGAAAATTATTTTAATTTAATTTTTTTTTTTTTTTTACGATTCATTTATTTTATATTAATAGGATTTTTTTAAAAAAAGGGGGGTGGTGGAGGGGCAATAAAAATTCACACACACATACACACAAAAAAGTCCACATTAGTGGCTGTTTATTTTCATCAATTTCCAACTTATTTTTAAGTGCGATGGTTACTTGCGTTTCAGTATGTCATGCATTCATTTATGATATAATTGCTCTTTAAAAGGCATGTGGGTTCAGGTTTTCATTTTTCATTATTTTTTTAATAGCACTTGGAACATTATAAAAGGAAATAAAATTTCAGAAATATAAGTAAATTTTTAACCCTTTACGGCCTAACGTACACAATTGTGTAGGTGATCCTAAAGAAAAAGAAAAAACATTTTCTTCTTTTTGTGCGATTTAAAGAGTAGCCTGCTCCCACAGAATCGCATGGATTCTCCCTTGGCATAGCCTGACATGGGGCAATTTTTTTAGTATTCTTTTCAATCAAATACGATCCTATTAAGGGGTACCGGGACACAGAAATCTTCAAATTTTCTAAAAACATTTTATTATTAATAATTTCTCTATTTTTTTTTTGCTTAAAATGACTTTTAAATCATGTTTCTATTTTAATTAGAACGGGAAATATTTTTTTTTTTCGTTTTGGTTTCTTTTCAAAATGTAGCTTTCAAGAAATGGTTGTCACGGAAATGACTTCTTGTGAAAATGCTTTTACTTCATGATAGGCTTTTTTTTTTTCACCATTTCTCGTATTTAAATTGTGATAAGTCAAGAACCGTTAAAAATAAATGGTTCAAACCTGGAACATGTCTTTTTTAATTGTTTTACTTTAACAGCAAATTTGAAAAAAAAAATTACTTTTGAAAATATGATTTTTCTTTTAAAGTTACATTATTTTTTCTTAAATTTTTACTTTAAATATTTTTATTTTTTTTAATTAATATTTTTTAAAATGCTGAATTACAATTAAAACTTATATATTTCTATTTATTTAAATAAAAAAATGAAATTCTACATATAATATTTCGAGTTATAACAATTTTAAATTGATCCACTTCTTTAATAAATTTTAAATTAATATATATATATATATATATATATATATATATATATATATATATATATATATACGAGAAGTTGTTCATGTAATTTTGCTTGCAAACGAACTGGTTAACCGCCACAAAAATTCAAAATTTTTACTCAATGAATAAAAATTAAAAATTATTTTAAAATGTGTACCGGACCCCCTTAAGACGAACGTTGAACGGATGAACGAATTTGAGTAGAAACCGATCCAAAAATCGAAATATTTTTGTGCATATAATTATTATTATCCAGTTTTTTTGTGAACCATTTGTAAAAATCCGCATGCAGATGCGATCTTTTTTTTACAAAGTTACAAGCTGTTGAATTTTGTACACAAACAATTGTTTTAGCCTTTTAATATGTTTTAAATCTGTTTCTCTCAAAACTGATTTTTCAATATTTTTAGATTTTTGAAATGCTTCATGCTTCATAATTTTTGATCAAAATTCATGAAATTGATAAGGAAGACTCCTGATGTTGCTTACAAAGAAACTGTGCATGCATTTTAAAATTAGACTTCATTAAGATATTTATATTTGATTTTTAACTTACTAAAAGGCAAAATTTTGATGAAAATCGATTTTGAATTCAGAAAAAAAATCTCTAAAAAATAAACCATTTAAGGGATGAAAAAAAATCGATGCACAGATTTGTTTGTAATAGTTTTAAGGGATTAAAATGCAAAATCGAGGAAATATCTAAAAATTTATGACGCATGGAGCATTTTAAAATTTCGGTTTAAGAGGGTCCGGGACACATTTTAAAATATTTTTTATTTATTGAGTTAAAATTTAGATTTTTTCGTGATGGTTAACCGCATCATTTGTAAACAAAATCACATGATAAAACATCTCATAATTAAAAAAATATTTAAATTAAAAATTTATTAAAAAGTGGGGTAGTTTAAAATCGTTATACTCGAAATATTATTTGTAGAATTTCAATTTTTCATTTAAATAAGCAGAAATATATGTGTTTTAATTTTGATTCAGCATTTTTAAAAATATTAATTAAAAAAAAATAAAATTATTTAAAGTAAAAATTTAAAAAATGATGTAACTTTTAAAAATAATAATAATATTTTCAAAGTAAATATTTTTTCAGATTTGCTGAATCAAAATTAAAATAATTGAAAAAGACCTGTTCAAAGTTTGAAACAATTATCTTTAACCGTTCTTGACTTATAACAATTTATATACAAGAAATAGTGAAAAAACCCATCATGAAGAGAGACGCACATTCAGAAGAAGTCGCTTGCATGACAACCATTGCTTGAAAGCTAGATTTTGAAAACAAACCAAAACGAAAAAAATAATACTTTCTCTTCTAATTAAGATAGAAACATGATTTAAACGTCATTTTAAGCACGAAAAAAAAAATAATGCAGTAAACTTTTTAAAGAAAATTTAAAGATTTTTGTGTCCCTAAAAGGCAAAATTTTCATGAAAATCGATTTCGAATTCAGAAAAAAATCTCTAAAAAATAAACTATTTAAGGAAGGAAAAAAATCGATGCACAGATTTGTTCGTAATAAAGTTTTAAGCGATTAAAATGCAAAATCGAGGAAATGTCTAAAAATTTATGACGCATGGAGCATTTTAAAATTTCGGTTTAAGGGGGTCCGGGACACATTTAAAAATAATTTTTATTTACTGAGTTAAAATTTTGATTTTTTTTTTTTTTTTTTTTTTTTTTTTTGTGATGGTTAACCACATCATTTGTAAACAAAACCACATGATAAAACGTCTCATAATTAAAAAAAAATTAAAATAAAAAATTTATTAAAAAACTGGGATACTTTAAAATCGTTATACTCGAAATATTATTTGTAGAATTTCAATTTTTCATTTAAATAAACAGGAATATATGTGTTTTAATTTTGATTCATCATTAAAAAAATATTTATTTAAAAAAATAAAATTATTTAAAGTAAAAATTTAAAAAATAATGTAACTTTTAAAAATAATAATAATATTTTCAAAGTAAATATTTTTTCAAATTTCCTGAATCAAAATTTAAATAATTGAAAAAGACATGTTCAAAGTTTGAAACATTTAGCTTTAACGGTTGTCGACTTATAACAATTTATATGCAAGAAATAGTGAAAAAATCCATCCTGAAGAGAAACGCATTTTCAGAAGTAGTTTGCATGACAACCATTGCTTGAAAGCTAGATTTTGAAAACAAACCAAAACGAAAAAAATAATACTTCCCCTTCTAATTAAGATAGAAGCATGATTTAAACGTAATTTTAAGCAGGCAAAAAAAAAAATAATGCAGTAAACTTTTTAAAGAAAATTTTAAGATTTTTGTGTCCCGGACCCCCCTTAAAATTTCAATGTTTTAAAAAAATCTCAAAATCATAATAAGAGTGGAAATTTCTTTTAAGGTGTTCTATGTCCGAATGGTTAAATGTATATTTCCACAAAATTTCATATATCTATGATGAAAATTAAAAAAATTAATTTTCAACGTCCACCGCCCCTTTAATTAGGGTAATCCACCAAAACTTTTCATTTCCACCAAAAGTCTTCCGGTCTTAAAGGGATAAAATTAAAATCCCTCAATCAGTGAATTCTTCAAACTAAAACCTGTTATTTGTACTTTGAAGCATTTTTTTTTTTTTCAACGCATACAACATTTGCATTGTACTTCAGAGAACGGAATAGTTTACCTTATATTCTTTCTCACATACCGTCATCCGTATCTTGAAATACTCAAGAGTGTATTTTCCGAAGAGAACGAAAATTCCTATCGGCTTTTGTTTGGATTGCTGGATTTGTATATGCAAGCAGAAAAGATCAAAGGGATAAATAAAGTTTTCTTTTCAGGTCTATACGTTTTATTCGAAGATATCGTTGAAACAAAAAACGTATTTGTAATGCTTTTGAAGCATTGTGAGGATTTAAATTTGCAACATTTTTAACGATTTTTAACGCTTGCATTTTTAACATTTTTAATAGTTGCAACATTATAAACGTATTTAGATAATACACAAGCTTCAACTTTCAGCTAATATTTGAAAGTTTGTGGCAGTATTCAAAATAATGGTAATGAAATGTGGTACTTAAAAATAAAGAAAATGATTAGAAATTTTGAGTTTAATTTTTTAGTTTATTAGTAACACCAAGTTTTTAATTCTTAATTTTCGAAAACACACGAACTGCTTTCTAACACTTTCCAACATAGTTGAGTTTATGACTTCGGTTTGTCTATCTGCCGTCTCTTTATTTGCGCTCTAACCCTTGTAATTATATTCGGATTGCCATGTAATTGATATATAGCATTGAGGTTTATTGTAGCATGACTGCGATTGAAAACGAAATGTGTGTGTGTAGCATTTATAGTCCATTTACAGAACCACACAAAAGAATTCTGTTATATTATGGTTTGCGAGAAAAAAGTATTTGCGATTACTTTTAATGATGGTACGATACTCTAAATATAATTAGATTAGATATGACCAAATATAATGTCACTGAACGCAACTGCAAAATTCTTTCACAAGATTAAGTAATGTTTATAGTTCGTTTATGCGGTCGCACAAATAATTCGATTTCATTATGATGTATGGAAGAAAATTGTTGGCAGATAATTCCAGTGATGTTACACTATTTCAAGCATGATATAATCGCTAAAATACAGAACAACATGTCTTCTATGCATTATGAAAAACGCAGCATTTATCATTCATTTATAGGTAGACGAAAAAAAAGTGCTTTTAGGACTTTGATTACAATCAGTATTTCCTGGAATTGCATTTTTAGCTGTGATATGTTTTATTAAAACTTAAGAGTGTTAATCAGTCAACTTCCGAGTTTCCCTAGTATTATATGTAATAATATTAATAATACATAAATAATATATTAAGTCTTTGGGCGCCCATAATATCATAATAATAATGTTAATCAGTCAACTTCCGAGTTTCCCTAGTATTATATGTAATAATATTAATAATACATAAATAATATATTAAGTCTTTGGGCGCCCATAATATTAAGTTTATGGGCATGTGATGCATTCATATATTTAAAATATATTTTCAAGAAATCAATATTTTAAACTTATTTTTTCTGTGTACTCTTCTTAAAGGATGTCTGTTTTTCCTTATTTGTCAAAATATTTGTAAAATATACACTTAATTTTATGTGGAGTATTAAAATCTTACTCGTAGTTCGTCAGCTTTTAACCCATAAAATATTAAATAAAGTGTATATTTTAGAAATATTTTGAGAACATATTTTTAAAAGAAACATATTTTAAGGAGAGTACAAAAAAAAAAGTTAGTGATTGACTGACGTGTTTTACGCAGTGTTTATAAATTTCCTAGACCATATGCAGGGCTGTACAGCTCATATTCAAAATATTAGAATAATTGGGAAAAAGTAATAAAAAAATTATTTTTCATTTATTTATTTTTGATACTAAGTAAATGTAATTAAATTTCTTATAAATTAAATCTGGAATGTTTAGATAAGATTCTAACATTTACAAAATATAAAATACAGTACAATAAATTAGGTATACAGCTTTCTGAAACACATCAAAATATTAGAATAAAATTTAGATTGGTTCAAAATATTAGAATGTTTTATTTTACGCAACAATATTACCTAATGAAGTAAATGGTTGTAAATATTTTGTAGCATCCCCTTTAGCTTTCATAACAGCGTACAATTGATCTTGAAAACTATATACAAGGTATTTACAAACATTTCCATCAATATTAGACCAAATAGACTTTCTACGTGCCATTAACTCAGTTTTACTTGAAGGAGGATTTTCTTGGAGTTTTTTCTTCATTATACACCATGTTTTCGATGGAATTAAGGTCTGGTGAGTTTGGTGGACAAGGAAGTACCTTAATGTTGTGTTGGCGGAACCACTTCTTAGTTGACACCGAGGTATGCGGTGACGCTAAATCTTGTTGAAAGTTGAAATCATCTTCAAATAAATCTTCTGATGATGGAATCATGTAATATTCCTAAATTTCTTGATCTATCTGAGAGTTAAGCTTTTCGTAAGCGATGCATAACTTTCCATGTCCTTCTGCACTCATGCAACTCCAAACCATGACACTAGCAGCAAGTTTTACGGAGAGTTTAAAGCATTCTTTATTTAATACTTCTTGCTTCATTCTCCAAACTGGAATACCTTGATTACCATATGAAGCACAAAACATACCTTCATCACTAAATAATATATTTTTCCAATCTTCTTCGCTCCATAAACGTCTTGATTTACACCAATTCAATTTTATACGTTTTTGTTTTGCAGTCATGAGAGGTTTTGTTTTCAGTACACGACATTCAAACTTAAATTTATGGAGACGTCTTAAAGTTTTCGATGTGAAAACTTCAACTCCTTTTTTTTTTTTTTCGGTGCAAGAATCGCACACTTTTAAAACGGTTTTTCTTAACATACGCTTCAGTTTCCTGTCATTTCTAGCAGATGTTTTTGGTTTTGGGCCGCCATTTCGGCGATTATTTTGAAATTTTACATTTTTTTAATATTGTGTTAGTATTTTACTAACGCTTGATTGCGAACAATGTAAATAATTCGCTATATAACATTGATTTTTACCGTGCCGATACAAATGAAACATACGAAGTTTAATAGATTCAGGAATATCACTCACACGACACATTTTAAGACGAGAAAGCAAACAAACTGCAAAAAGAATAATGATTTCAAATAAAATCGTCGTAATTTAATCAATGATGCTACCAGTTATGAATTGGTGATAATTAAAGGAGAATTAATGTCAAATATTCTAATGTTTTGAACCACTTGAATAAATATTCTAATATTTTGACTTTTCAAAATAGTTTTTTTTCGAATTAATCTTTTCAAAAAGGATATTAATTTTAAGATAATAAATAAGTTTAATCAACAATAAGTTCTTAATAAAAATATATTACGCATATAATAAATATACATATTTGCATTAAAAGGCATTAAATTACCAAACGATATTTTCAATTTGTAAAAAAAAAAAAAAAATGTAATTGTTCTAATATTTTGAATATGAGCTGTGATAAAGAATTCTCACACATTATTGGCTGTAGTTAGCAATTGTTGAAAATGGATTCTTACTGCGTGTCCTATTTCATTTTATAAAAATTGCAATTTCTTGACTATATACTGATAATTCTGGAAAGTTATTTGCTCCAATGTAAAAGCATGGTACTTGCAGACGACTGAAGCTATTTGAAATCGAATGATCCTTTCCATTTTTAAATAATTAAATTACTTATCGAGTTATAAATATTTGTTATCACCCGACGATAAGCTTTTCTGCTTTCTGTCGCTATCACATCCTGAAATTCGGTTCAAAACACTAACTTTAAGAGTATTTTCTGAAAAATCATCTATTTTTACCAAAAAATGGAAACCACCACTCGATTACAAAATTTCCGTAAAAAAACCATCTGCCAAATTCATGCGTTTCCAAACAAAAATTAATTCAGAAATGTATTAGAAAGTAGCTCCTTTGGACAGACTTGAACTAATCTTGAAAAACATATTTTTTCCAATGTTAATTCATATTTAATTGCGTAATTTTTAAGCTAATGCGATATTTTCAACCTTGAAGTCTTTTGAAGGTAAATATTTCCGAATACAAAAACAAATTGGGTAATATTATCTTTTTAAGAGTTATACATACATTTTTTTCTCTTTCTTTGATGAAGCAATTCCATAAGGAAGTTTATTCTTATCGATTACAAAAACTAAAAATTTTCGAGGAAGGATACCCAGCTCATACTGGTTCCACAGTATTTTCGTATAAACAGGGTAAAATTTCACTAAAATATAGCTAGTGATACTAAAAAATAAGTCTTAGATATATTATTGAATTGTCTGTATGAATGTATTCTGTTAGTCCAAAACTAATATCTAAAACAAAAGAAAAGGTATTTTTGAAATTGTGTTAATAATAGGAAGGTGTATGTATAAACCAATTTCACAAGCGTTTTTCAAGGTATATTTTTCCTTCTTTTAACCCTCTCAGTATTAAGACGGGGTCAATTTGACCCCATCTGGACATTTTGCAGTTTTTTTCTCATTTACGTAGAATATGAGTGATAAAATTATTTTCTTCGATTTATCCTATACAGGTCTCTTATAAAGCATCTCCTATAAACCAGGATTTTATCTACTTAGTACGTTTCGCACAGTTAAACTGTTTTGTGTATTTTTAGAAATTGCGAATGGGGTCACATGGACCCATCTTAGGCAATCAGGGAATAAATGAAACCTTTCTATCATTTATCACATTTCAGTTTTTGGCATTCAACCCAATGTAATTCGCTGTGGCCATGCAAACGAGTGTAGGCCCCTCCTTCATATCTTTATTTCTTTGTTCTTGTGTTCAGTTGCGTGTAAATTTCGCTTTTCAATGAAATGAATCATCGCAGTCGCATCGTACGAACATTATAATTACTTAGGGAGTGGGTCTTACTTAGGGGGGGGGGGGGGGTAAATTACCTATAGGATCAGCCCTTTTTAAATCTTAGGCATTTAAGTAATATTTTGATCTTAGGGTTAAAATACAGCTGTATCTTAACCCTAAAAAAACTTTTAAAAAAATCTGTTGAAAATTCTGTAGGCAATTGGCCCAAAAATCTGTAGGTAATTGGCCCATTTCTGCAGATATTTTTAAGAATATCTTAAAAAATTCTGCAGATATTTTCAAGGTAAAGATAAAACTTCAAAATTTATACAGATTTCTGTAGAACTTCTGGAGAAAGTGGAGATTTCTTCAGATAATCTTAAGATTATTTTTAGTGGGATATGATTTAAATCATTTGAGTATGATTTTTTTTTCAAAAATGAGATATATATTTTTAAAATATTAATTTTAAAATACAGGCAAAGGGCGTCCGTTTTTAGTAAGTAAAAATCATTTTATTATTTAATTTTGGAAATTACAAAAATTTCTAGTTCGCTGAATAACATCGATATTATTCAATTTTAATTATTATCCGTAAATTGTGCAGCTGCATAAATAGCATAGTAAAAAATCGCTGCACACTGTTAAAAATATGCAGCGAACTGTCCATTCATTCGACCGTTTTTAAAAATTACAGTTACTTGATCACATTATGAAGCGAATCTGACCATATTATTGACCATTTTATAATCAGAATAAAGTTAATTAAGTTTATGTAGCCATTTTCTATAAAAATAATCGAATGACTCGACAGTTTCAATGTAAATTTTTATGCCGTTACAATGCAGATTTTTAATAGTGCAGTAATTTTACTGTGGAAGATAATCCAGTCGAAGTTCCACAAAAAAAAAGGAAAAGATCTTTGTTTCTAGATAAACCGGCTTTGCCCTTAGATAAATTAGTTTCGTCCATAAAAACACAAAATTTACGTGATTTGACCATTTAGCTTGAAATAGTGGCACTTCCCGTAAAATTACTGCAGCAATTCACAGTAAAATACACTTGAATTTACATCTTTTTTTTAATAGTGTATATGAAAAAATATTGATTTTTTTATGCTAATAATCCTCACAAAAATATTGCAGTTTTAGTCTGTTTTTTGCTCATTTCAAAGTTCACAGTCTCCTTAACCCAGCAGCAGTCGCGTGTCGGTCTTTTTGTCGCCATTATAAATTATCTTCTCGTAACTCATATCCCCATACAAATACAATGGTGAATTACCATGTAGCTGACTTTAAATATTTCTTCACACCACAGTGAAGTAACAAAACATCTCTGTTTTTCTTTCAGGTAAATTTTTACAAGCAAAGTTGAAATTGGTAATTGCTGGAAAAGATCACCAATGTCAGTCCATTTTTACTTTTACCCATTATTCCAAATCTCCTGAACAAAAAGTATAATTTAAGTATATTGCAATTTTATAACTTCACTGAAATGTAATATTCGAATATTAAGTGAAAAATGTTTCTCATTTTACATTTTCTGCATGCGGGGGGGGGGGGGGGCAGCAGCAAAAAGACCGAGCGTGACTAATAACGTTCTGAAAAAAGCACGACTACTGCCGGGTTAATCTGCTATTTGTTTAAAAGCTTATATAAACCCAACCTGTAATCCTATACAATAGTCCAAGAGCTGTTAAACATTTTAGGGAAGGTATATGAGGTACCCTGAAAATTTGTGCAACACTTCTTTTGTAATGGCTGAATACAAAATAGAAAGTCTGGCTGAAGGATCGTGGCCCAAAAACTGTGCCAGACACGTGTCAAGTGCCATTTTTTGACTACCCCCCCAAAAAAGGTATTTGAGGCACGCTGAGATTGAGACAGAATAATATTTATACTTAGAAAAAAATATTTTGAAAACGACAGACACTTTAGTCGGCCCCAAAACTGTGCCAGACACGTGTCAAGCGCCATTTTTTCACTACCCAAAAAAGGTATTTGAGGCACGCTGAGATTGAGGCAGAATAATATTTATGCTTAGAAAAAAATATTTTGAAAACGACAGACACTTTAGTCGGCCCCAAAACTGTGCCAGACACGTGTCAAGCGCCATTTTTTCACTACCTAAAAAAGGTATTTGAGGCACGCTGAGATTGAGGCAGAATAATATTTATGCTTATAAAAAAATATTTTGAAAATGACAGACACTTTAGTCGGCACGATCGACACTTTAGTTTAGTTTTTGGGCCACGATCCTTCAGGCAGACATTCGATTTTGTATTCAGGCATTACAAAAGAAGTGTTGCATAAATTTTCAGGGTGCCTCAAATACCTACTCAAAAATGTTTAACAGCTCTCCTACTACAAGCTTTGATACTTGTATAAACTATCATTTGAATATAGTAATTTTGTTAAAATTATTACTTGTATTAATTCAATATATAATAATTTCCAACAGCGTGCTGAAGACCTGAGCATCAGCCAGCACGCAGACGACACTTTGAGAAGCTTCTGCAGGTGGCAAAAATTTGTGAATCCTAAAGACGACACCCACCCTAATCATCACGATGTAGCGGTCTTACTCACCAGGTACGAAAGCGGTAAGCAACAATATACCCTTACATGTAAACTCTGTTTTCTATGGAAACATATTTTAAGCAACAGAGCGCTTGAAAACTGTAAATATAGGACAGGGAATCGGCATTTTTTAAAAAATTAGTGTTATGCCGAAACTGTATTAAAAAATCACTTGCAAGACGATTCTACCCATTTTTTAGGTGCGTTCGTAATTATATAAATACGTGGCACCTATAGTCGTCGTTCAGTCCGTCCGCATGTAACAGAGCAAAAACTACCCAACCGAATAGTCTGAAATTTCAAATATGTGATTGTTGCAAAATTTTGTCGAGCCATTTCGAATTTTAGGAAAATCGGATGTATAGTTTAATTACAGGGACAGCCAAAAGTTTTTCTTTACATTACGGCCAATGGGAAAAATTATTGCAAGTGCATTTTAATGATATTACAGCCTTCCGAATGGTCTGAAATTTTAAATATATAATTGTTGCAAAATTTTGTCGAGCCATTTCAAATTTTAAGAAAATCAGATGTATAGTTTAATTACAGGGACAGTCAAAAGTTTTTCTTTACATTACGGCCAATGGGAAAAATTATTGCAAGTGCATTTTAATGATGTTACAGCCTTCCAAATGGTCTGAAATTTTAAATATATAATTGTTACAAAATTTTGTTGAGCTATTTCAAATTTTAGGAAAATCGGATGTATAGTTTAATTACAGGGACAGTCAAAAGTGTTCCGAAAAAATTATTGGAAGTGCATTTTAATGATGTATCAGACTATGCACGTTATGAAGTGCAAAAAATTATACATTCAGTACAATATGGGGTGCAAAAAATAATTTTAAAACTAGTTATAGTACGAACGCACCTCATTTGCCACGTTTGACGAGCAATTTCCAACTTGTTTAGGACTGTGAAACATAATAATGAACCAATATTATTAACGTTTATAGCACCAAAACACTTTTATTTGCTGCAAACTAGTTTCGGTAGCCGAAGCGTACCGCCATCAGTGCAAAATATGATTGTTCAGAAAATATATCAAATTTTTAACTTTAGCTCCGCAAAAATTATCTCTAAACACACTTCCATTCATGAAATTGATTTTCTTGAAGCATTCCATATTTATAAAAATCTCAAAAATTTTGTTAATTGTGACTTTGTTATGCCTCCATTGTCAGATTGTTGGAAAAATTATATATACAAGTCGAAAGCCGTCGAATTCGACGAAAAAAGTGTTTAAAAGAACTGATTGACTAGCACAAAATTTTTAGAGTATATTTAGGTGATATTGAACTACGTTTAAAATTTTTTTATTTGGATATATTATAATTTAAAAAAAATTCAATGGGTCAATTTCAAAGTGCTATTTAAAATTTTTACTGTAGATAACGTTTCACTGCGCGCACGATACCCCATGCTAATTTATTGTATTTGTATAAACTTTATCTTAAATTAAAGATAACACTCTAGTCTATAATTTGAACTAGGATATTTGTAATCGGTTAATTAGATAAAGGGTAATTAACATTTAATTAGAAAAATTAGAAAAACCATGAATTTTTACATGTATTCAATCGCATAATTTTTTTCATACTGAACACAGCTTTAATTCTAGTTCATTTTCATGATAATATAAATATTTATGTAGGGCAAAAATTTTAAATATCTACTTCAAATAGTTTTGGAGATATCATGCGCGCAAGAGTAAAAAATGACATTTTGAGAAAAAGCTGTTTAAAGATTAAATTGTATTTTTTTAATATAAAATATATAATAAAGGAAACAAAACTACTAATTATATATCCTATTCTGTATTAAAATTAATATTAGATGCTATTTTAAAATGATAAATATAAAATTATTTGTAAAATGCTGCAGAATATAGGAACATACTTAAAAATTAAATATGTGTAATTTATAAAAAATTAATTTTAAACATATAACTTCATTTTTTTAAAACTTTGATTGTAAAGTGAATTAAAAGTGCACGTTTTGTAAAACTAAATTATTTAATGTAAAATATAGGCCATTTTATAGGGATTCTCGTATTTCGATATCTGATTCACATACTTTGCTGCACAAAAATCTGGATAGTTTATCTAAAAAATATATTAATGTCAATATATCCGTATTATAAACTGTCAATTGAAACAAAAATAACTATCAAATTGACTATTTTTTAGTTTTCTATAAGATGAGTTAGCACTTTAGAATATATTTATATCATCGTATTTTGTATATTACCATTAAACTGACTCCTTCTTCGATGCTGTTCTGAAACACATTTTGCATATTTTTTCATTAAAAAGCTAATAAATACTAAGAAGTAGAATACTATTACAAAGTCAGGAAAGTATTGTTCTAGGGAAAAAAAAAATATTCAGTTTCAAATTTAAGCACTTAATAGAAAATAAAGCTGCATAAAACCATGAAAGTAAATAAATTTGGCGAAAGTGGAAGTAGAAGTTAATTTTTTAAAGCTTTCTTATTATTGTTTAAGGTATTTAACCAATAACAATTGCCGCATTTTAGCATATTTCCAAAGTTACGATAATGTGAAAGGGCGAAAAAAAAATGTAAACAAACCTCCATGATAGTTATCGCAGGGCTGTTAATTCGGAAATGAAGGGGTGATGTCTATATTTTCGCTAATATCTCAGTAAATAATTATCACACAGTTAAAAGATTGGTATCAACTTATACAGAATACAATAACCTTTCTAACGATGTAAAAATAAAAAAATCGATTTTTGAAAATTTTAAAAGTGTAAAACTGTAAAAGTTTAAAAGTTTAAAACTGTCCCCTAAAGTTTAATTTCAACTTTTCAAATTATTGAAAAATCAAATTTTATTCTTATACGTAATCAGTAATCCTGTACGTATGTACAGGTATAGTAATCCGTAGTATTGAAATGTAACTGCTTTATGAGTAAAAATACATTATTTTAACTCCTGACGTCATTTTCTGTTCAAAAGTTTTTAAAAAGTTATTTTTAAGTATAATATGAAAATGGCATCCGTAATGATACGGTAATTCTTATTGTTTCCCTTCTCTATTCAACAATGGAAGAAACCCGATTGCCACCAATGCGAAGAAATTTCATAAAGGACATTTAAAATTAAAATTAAAATATAAAAAAGGGATTATTTTAAAAAACAGCGAGTGCATGTACATCCATAAATAAACTGCTTCCATTTAAAATGATAATTATCAAAATCAGTTCCGTAGAAAGCTCAGGCTAGATGACCAAAAAAAAACAGCCTTGACTTTTAAATATATTTATTAAATTTGAACAGGAACTTATGATCCTTTAATATTTTAACTTATTATATACAAATAGTAGGTAAGAAAATCAGCTTACATCTATACAGCATAAATCAAATCTCTTCTCAATCACGCAAGGTACGCGCTGAAAATACTGATATAATAAATTTTATTGTGTTTTGTATCTTGAGTTGTTAAAGGAACACCAGAAGCTTCATTATGGCTACTTTCTAGTTTAATGATACAAATGTAAGTAAATTATCAATATAATACAGAAATCTTGAATATATATATTTAAAAGATAAATAGAATTGAAATTGAGATTGTATTTCACAGTGGGCATTGGTATATAGGAGCGAATTTTACGCTTCCAAAATGAAATAAAGAGACCAAGTTAATTGAGGCCCTTATAGCGTGACCGCTATGCCCATCTACTGGTTTTTAAAAAGTAAGTTAAAGGTTTTTATATTCAGAGTTCAATCAGTTCTGTTTCACAAAGAGATAATGTTAAATCAGCGTTATTTTACATTGTCATTTCACTAGGCAGTCCATTATGAGAATTTGTAGAATTTTTAGTGTCGCAATCTGGCGGAATTGGATAGAGATAATACAAGTCAGTTTATTGAAAAACACTTATAGATTCAAATGGTTTTTCGAGAGAGTTCGGTATATCGTTGTCCTGAAAATTAGCGTGACCTGTCGGTGCGAGTATAAATTCACAAACAGATATCATTAATTGTTCACGAAGATGAAATATATTATAAAGCTATTTCCTACAATATGAAAAACTCTTGTTCAGAAATTCCATTTGCATGTTTTCACATTACATTTAATCAATATTTTATTGGTTGTTCTCGAAACTTTCCTGAATTTCTATTGGCCAATAAATTTGATTTTCAAATTCGCTTGCATTCGCGTTTCCTAAAATTTCCTATTGCAGTTTTATTGCCTGATAAACTTTATCTTTGAATACTGAATCCTTTCTTCTTACTTTTCTGTTTCCTAAAATTTCGTTTAATTTTATTGGCCAATAAATTTTGTACTTTTATCCGCTTCTCCTACATATATTTGAGCATTTTTTTTTTTTCTGAGCAATCATATTTTCCACTTATGACGGTATACATTATGGCTACCGAAACTAGTTTGCAACAAATAAATGTGTTTTAGTGCTATAAACGTCGTTGTTATCTACTTATATTGTACTGTGCCAAGTAATTTCTTATTGTAAAGTATACTGTATGTTAATGTAATCCTTGTCCTTTTATCTCTTTCCTAATTGGTCTATATCGAGTTCGTAGATGGTCACTTTTAATTTTACGACACCGACCTTCACGGCAAAAGGGAGCTCTAATTCACCGATTCACTTTCTGCTGGGACCCCATCCCACTTTCTATGAGTGCAAGTAATGAAGTTTTCTAATATTAAAAGCAAATTTTTAAACTTTACGAAATACTTTCATTTATTTGTACACCTTTTTTAGGTACGTTCGTAATTATATAAATACGTAGCATCTATAGTCATCGTTCGGTCCGCCTGTCTCTCTGTCCATCCGCTTATAACAGAGCAAAAACTACCCAACCGAATAGTCTGAAATTTTAAATGTATAATTGTTGCAAAACTTTGTCGAGTCATTTCAAATTTTATGAAAATTGGATGTATAGTTTAATGACAGGGACAGTCAAAAGTTTTCCGTTACATTACGGTCAATCGAAAGAAATTGTTTCAAGTGCATTTTAATGGTGTTACATCCTTTCGAACATAGTGAAATTGATATGCACTTATGAAGTGCACTAAAATATACATTCAGTATAATATGCGGTGCAAAAATATTTATAAAACTAGTTACAGTACGAACGCACATTATTTGCCACATTTGATGTGCAATTTTCAACTTGTTCATATTTTTATGAGCATGGCTTATCAATTTTTTTCATGTTTGTTGTTAGGCTTACATGAGATTTTATTTGACATATGATAAAATTAAATATTTGTGATAAAATTAAATAAAAGCTGTAATTTTTTAATAATTTAATTCAGTGAACATTGCAGCATCTTCGTCCTATTTTAAAAGGAAGTCGAATTTGAAAATATCTGCCCCATACTACCATAAGGGAGGAAATCGGCGTTTTGCCATATTCCCCCCCCCCCCCCCCAGATTACATGGCATTGTATTTGTAAGCTGCCCGCTGTATGCAATGTGGCAGAATAAGGGGTTATCCAAAGCGATATAAGTAAGCGTTCTATCTTAAATGGGAGAGGTAACCGCAAGATTAAAGGCGAGATCACATCAATCAAGGTCGCACGCCACATAGCGGACGGGGTGAACTACAGAAAGATGCCGAACTGTTTTCTTCTTTATGGATAATCTATTAATTGCACATCTATGAAATAACTGGGCAAGCGCAAACGTCGTGTTTTTATTTGTTTGTAGCATTTATATTCTGACAGTAATAGAATATTCTATTAATTTTTAATCGTGTTTTTTGACTTATTTATTATAGTTAATTATTTAAATAAAAAAAATTTTTTTTTTTTTAGAACTAATATTATTTGTTAAAATGGCAAAATGTTGGTCATCGAATAACTGTAGTTTTCGAAATAGTAAGAAAATTCTTTTTCTTATAGAACTCATATCTACCCTCTTCCAAAGAGTAAAACAAGTTAGTTACTTATTTTAACTTTGATTTATTAAAAAAGATAAAATATTATTTAATATATATTATCAAATGTTGTTGATTTAAGTACGCTCGATTTTAATTATTTTCTTTTAATGAAATGAAAAATGACTCATAAAAATTAGTAAGTAGTTAATGTGTAAAGATTGAATTTTGTTGTCTTATTTTTTACTCAATTCTTGATATGCTAAAGTTATAAAAAATGATATGCACGGTTGTATTCCCGATGAGAATACTTTATGAATGTTTAGAATATGTATAGAATTTAATTATAAATAAAATATTCAATTTTAAGTCCTTTTGTGCGCTTATCATGCGCAAACGATAAATTTCCAAAATTCTCTTAATCGCAGTGCACTCATCTTATTTAACTTACAAATATTTCATCCATTTAATTTAAGATTCATTTAATTTTACATTCGAAATCACTTTAATTTAAAATGCATGCATTAAATGTTGTAATATTAAATGAGCAAGTGTTGTTCATTTATTTGTTTAAATATTTTGCGAGTCTAGGCAACAACTTCAATAATTTCCCTAAAATTGCCAGATTAGATTTTTTTTTTCTTTTTGAAACAGACAAAGCCATTTAGAGAATCCCTGTTAAAAATCCAATTACGAATTTCATATTGTTACTTACTCACCGAAGATAAATCTCGTTTGCCAGATTTATTGCAAAATATTTTTGTTACAGCTTGTTTTGATAAAAATATGTGTATTTTAAAAAAAGTCGCAATGTCATTTTAGTTTAAGGGCAAAAGGCAGTAATACTTTCGTAGCATTAGTACTTTTCTCCCGCAATTAAAATGATATTGCGACTATTTTTTTTTAAATGTACAAAATTTTATCAAAACAAACTGTAATAAAAAATATTTTGCAATAAATCTGGTAAACAAGATTCATCTTCCATAAGTGAGTAAAGATTCAGGAAATATGCGCAAGAGATGCGCAGATAGTAGATATTCTGTCGTATATGACATCATACTGAAAATCCGTGTATTTGCATTATTCACCCCGTCTACCAGATGCCGCAGTTGTGTCAATACACTCCAGATTCCAGTAATGACATTGTACGCTTACTTATATCGCTTTGGTGTTAGCACTTCGTTTTATTATGAAGCTCGGTGATTTACGCAGATTTCTGAATATGCTGGTGTTATACTCCTTTATGGAATTAAAACAACCTTTATTAGAGCGTATCATGTTTGGCTTAGGTACATGGGTTCCCGACCACTGATATATGGTGTTCCAAAAAAGGACTCGCTAACATTACAATTCAATAATTTAACTGCAACAAATATAAAGATGAAGTACGAGATATTTTTATCGGATAGTTCATAAGTTTTGTATGCAGGTGAGCTGCTATAGTTCATCTACGATAGTTGACACTACTATAGAATTTAAAAAGTAGTATACGTTTTAGCGCTGGACAGTCTCAAACTGTAAGCTAGTTCAAATTAACTTCGAAATTTCAAATACAAGAACTTTTTTATTATGTTTCACAAGCTAAATAGAATTAAAAGTAAACAATGATAGACCTTTGATGCAGTTTACACATTAGATTGAGACAGCACGGCGCCATGTGTTGAACGAAAAAATTAATTTTTTTAACTACTGCATACAAAATTTATGACTTATCTCATAAGCATGTCACATATTTAACCTAATGAGTTTCAAAATTTTAAAGTTAGAGAGGGTTTTTTTTATGAAACACCCTCTAAAAAGATTGTAGCATTGGTGCTAATGATGAATTGAACGTGAATGGACTATTGAATATGAGTTGAACTCGAAAGATTTTGTAAGACTGAACGCTCTGTTTGCCGCGCCATCATATAGGAGAGGCTGGGGAGGGTTGATGCACTTTTTACAAAACGATTTTTTATTTTTTAAATATTGCACGTAGAATAAATTTTTATGTATCATTTTATTCGTTATACAATCAGTCATCAAAATAAAATTGCTACATATGTGTAATGTATAAGAAATTTGAATAATGATTAATTTTAATCATGAGAAATAATGGGTCAAGGCTCCCTACATATGGAAGGGTTGACCCACTATATGGGAGGCTTGACCCACTTTGTTTTATACTTAAATATTTGTGACGAGAAATAAAATCAGTTTAAAAAAAGCAAAATACATTTATACTGAATGCTTTAATTATTATAAAAAAAATATTGTTGAAAATGTAATGCTTAAACAAACCTGTTTAGATGCAATCGCAAGTCAGAGGAGAAAAATTTCGTTTTAAACAGGATTTTGTTTGAGCAAGTATAATTGTACAGCAGGGAAAATGAAATTTTAACATTTAAGGCAGTATTCCGTTAGAGACAGGTTCTGTTTTCATAGGGTTTCAGTATTATTATGTCCGGATTTAGGAACCACTGTCCCGTCTTTGTTTTGTCTCCTTATGTTACTTTATGTGACACACGAACTGACAACTCTAGTTATCACATAGTTTAACTTCATCTCACTGTATTCATCCTGGTGAAATTTGTCTACATACATTCCTAAAGTTTTTCGATCAATCCTATGTTCTTTTGCAGCCGCATGAGCACTTAACTTATCATTAACATCTTTTAACCCTTTCAGGGGCAAAGTACTTTCAGTACTAAAATGTTGAAATAAATGTCTGACACCGGAATTTACAAACAAATTTATTTGAAAATAAGAAAAAGGGCTATACTTCACATACATATTAAATGGAAGAGATTTTAGCAAAATTCTGGTGCCATTGTGGCGTTTGGGAATTTATTTTCTAGTCCTTTCTAGTATTACCCACTGTTTCTATTTACCTATTGTAAGTAATATTTAAATGGAAAAAGTTGCCAACAACTTTTCATTTATATTTCATTAATTTTTTCCTTGGTTTGCATATTACAGCAATTTTTCACATATTTCTTTAATCAGTTTTAAGCATTTTCTTTTCTATCATCCCATTTTACTGTAGCTTTGCAAAATAAACTTGCATTCTTTTTTGTATATAACCATTAACCTTTCATTATACACAGTGTAAAATAAAAAGATTTCCAAAACCATTTAATTAAGGGAGCCTTGAGCATCTGGTCAACCCTTCCTCACATTGACTGGGTCAAGCTTCCCCACATAGCCCTTTTCTAAAGAATAGCATATTGTTATGTTAAACCTAACTTACTGTACAATCTTTATGCCTCAAATGAAAGCTCGATATTTCTGCATTACTTAAAACCTACTTACTTAAATTTTTATGATACATTTTATCTGAAAATAGCTTACAAAAAAAAAAAAAAAAAACTTTTAGATTGAAAACGCCTCACAATTGATTTTTTTACACCTATTTCGATTATCTGTACGAAACAAAGACTCTTGTTTGAGCTTTGGTTGACACCTATTGATAAAACTCTGAAATGTTTTTAAATATGAAAACTGGTGGGTGGGTCAAGCTTTCCCTATGGGCAACCCTCCCTAATCTCCCCTACTTGATGCAATGACCGCGTGGTTAGTCACTGTATATCAGTTTATTGAGTATATTACTGAACTTTTGCACCGTATATAGTATTTATTCATGCAAAGTTTAACAGTTGTTGAGCTCTCAAAAAAAGTTGTTGCTATAGTAGTTTACCTATAGGTGTATAGGCTCATTAAACAAAATTCCAGCAAACTTTGCTTTTACTAAAAAGACAGTGTATAAAGACACTATCGCAGCTACGAAGTAACGATCGAATCGTCAATACAATGCTATGGTCTTCTTTTTAGAAATCTCCGAATCCTTATAATCCCAGGAGATATCCGAGCGACACCCGGATTAACATTTCTTACTACTAAATAAACTTAACTATCCTAGACTTGCAAACTTCTGTCTACTCGAAAATAAGGCGATTTACCGGAAACAAAAACCACTATATTATACACGTGATGTAATGCAGCAGAATGTGAGCAGTAAATAGTATAGGAAGAATGCGTCTAAAAACTGAGATTATGTAGTCTTCTTCAACCCGCAAGAACAGCCTTAAACTGATTTTAAAATTCTAAAAAGCAAAGTTCATTTTTTTTGGCATCTCAATAACCGAATTGAATAAAGAGTAAAAAGTGAGTTAATTTTAACCCAGCTTTACGTCAGTTTTACACGGTATGTTTGAATGCTCTGCTCGTCAGAATTCTTACAAGTTCAGAGAATACATTGCCATCTGTTGGCTGTAATTTTTGCTATATTAATGCGTACAAATATTACAATTTTATACACATATCGCTTGTTTCATTTTTATTAAAATTATAGTTAAGGAATTATTGATAGAAAATGAATTATGTTCGGAGTTCTTTTTTTAAGCCATCCTGAATTTAAAATACAAAAGGTGAAACTCAAATGAAAGGTGATTAAATGAAACTCAAATTAGATTAAGAATGCAAACTAATTAATTACAGTTAAAAGACAAACCCCTCCCCCTATCCTGAAATGAAATGCCTATATTACTAGTGATATTTTAACACCAAATACTTTTAAATGAAGGTGCTTTGTCATTGTAACTCATTTATAGTAAAAGTGTTAGATTTTATGTATGAAAAATACTCATTATCCACCCAGAACGGCGTCAATTTCGGATGCTTATCTATGTCAAGTGAGTCTGAATTTGTATTGATTTAGAAAAACATTGCCTATAAGCAGTTTCTTATTGTGGCAACATGAAAAAGAAAATGGCATTAGAAAAATAAGAAAAGGTTTTGTAAAATGATAAACTATGGCAAGTGTTTGAAAAAAGAGATAAAGGTCTGGCAAATTTTTTTAAGTACGAGTACACAGTAATTTTATCCATGTTATAAACGCATCTACATCAAGTTCCGTGCAAATTGGTCAAATATTGTAGATTTGTATAAGGAACATACGCTCAAACAATCATTTATGTATATATAGAATTCAAACAACGTTTCATCTTGTCGATATTAGACTACAGCGACAAGTGATACTAGAACTCCCCAAATAATCAATATCTGATAGGAATTTTCACTCTAGATGAAGCGCGAAAGATCAACTAATTTTCATCATGAATTATTTAATGTTTAATCTATTATACATTATGTTTGAATTGAATTGCAAATTCAAATACGTATATATTAACATTCTCTTTCTCAGGTATAATATTTGTACAAAGACAAATGAGCCGTGCAGTACTTTGGGACTGGCTGAAGTTGCTGGTATGTGCCAACCTCATAGAAGTTGCAACGTTAACGAAGACACTGGACTAGCTCTGGCATACACAGTTGCTCATGAAATGGGACATAAGTAATTTGATTTGTTTCTTTTATTTTCAGCTTTTGATATGGATTAACGCAAATTTAATTTCGATAAATTTATTATTACATTTAACACAAATCCGAACAATCAAAGATAATATACTTCATTAATTGCTAAAAATGTTAAATAAAACCATAAAAATAATAAAATGTTTTTACATATAAACTGCCTACGTGTTTCGGCTTCACTGAAGACTTTTTCAAGACAAATGTGAATTTTCTAAGCTTGTACGATCTATAATGTAATGGTTTGACATATCATAAATCACAATTTTCACGTTTTCTCTCACTACGTTGTTTTACTTTATTATTTAAAATTAGGAATTGAGTTATTCCATAGTTAAGGCATTAAAATAACCATCAAAGTAATAATAAAATAAAATAACGTGCGTAATCTGAGAAAGAACGGGAAAAACGTGAATGGTGGTGTTTCAGATCATTGCATTACAGTTCGTACAACTATAGAAAACTCACATTTATCTTGAAAAAGGCTTCGGTGATAAACAAATATCTGTATAGTTTATATATAAAACTGTTGTATTATTTATATGGTTTTATTTAACGCATTTTGGCAATTAATGCAGTATAAATTTAGCATTTCAGATTTATTTTGTTTTAATTTTCTTTTTCGCAGCTTCGGCATGGCACACGATGGTCCGCATAATGGCTGCCAAGCTCCCTTTGGTGAACGCCAGCACGTGATGTCGCCACATTTGAATTCGGATGCAAGTCCCTTAGTTTGGTCTAATTGTAGTCGGAACGAAATCACCAAATTTTTAGAGTGAGTAAGCACATATTTATAAAGATCATTCATTCCATTTTTTATTTGTGGAGAAGTAATCCTTTTGTTATAGAAGAAGCGTCGATTTTCTTTTATTAATTTTTTACAATATAGTTGAAAAGTGTTTAAGATTTGGGTTTGTATGTACGTCTTTCATTCCGTGCTCTAACTCACATAAATATACTTGGATTGCCATGTAATTGATGTACGTTATTGAATTTTAACATAGCATGTTCGGTATTGAAAATAAAGTGTGTAGCATTTATAGTTCGTTGACAGGGACACTCAAAAGAATCCTGTTACATTATCGCCTATGGAGTAAAATTGTTTGCGGTTATTTTAAAGACGCCATTCTACGCTAAACATATTGAAAATGATATAGAAGAGAAGGGGGCATATGTGAACATGGGGCAGATGTGAACATCACAATTTTTCAATAGTTATTATATGTTTTCATGTTTGAAAAAAAAAGTACCAAAGATGGTAGCACCTGTAGAGATACGGTAAAAAATTTTTTAAGCTCTTTGACATCTTGTTTGTCCTCAGTAGCCAAAACACTGTTTATAGATCTAAAAAGTAAAATCTCAATTCCTACTTGTAAGCGAATAACTTTATTTATTCATTTATTTAAATTTTAATGTTAATTTTAATGTTAATTTAATGGTAACATATACTATCAATACTAATAAATATTTTTGATAAAGTTTTTTTTTCTTCTAAAATTGAGAAATGTTAATGATTTATCAATTTAACTCTAGCAGCCATGTGTGGCACTTGTGAACAGACTAGTTGGGGCAGATATGAACAGTTCATAAGTGCCCTAATAATCATTATGGCATTATGTTCCTTTCAATTAATTTCATGAGAAATAATGCCAGTTCCAATATCTATAGTTTTCCTGAAATAGAAGATTTTTCCGTCATACAAAGTTGATTTTGTATTGAAACTTCCACTAACACATCTGTCAGCAACAACATAAAGAGCAACAAGCTCGTTTACGTTCAATTGAAATTTAAATAAACTTAATGTTTTCTGACATGCAACAAAAGTTATGTATTATTTTACTAAACGGTTTACAACGATATTTTTTATGCATTGTTAATGCAAAAAGTGTTACGCTAAACAACTTTACAAATTTTTCTATTTTTTATGCATTATTAATACAAAAAGTATTACGCTGAACAACTTTGCGAATTTTTCCTATTTCCTTTGTTCCAAACTTGCAATGATGGTTAGCTTCCATCTTTAAAATTGTTGTGTATATGATGCTTTGAATGGCGATAGATATCAGTAATATTTTAAGAAAGTAAAATTTTTAAACTGATAACAACCGTAAAATCCCGATTGTAAGCAACCCCGCCCCCCCCCTCTTTCAAAAGTAAAAGAAGTTAAACTTAGTCTTGGGGGGGGGGGAGGGGTTATAATCGAGATTTTTTTAAAATCATTAATTTAGAAGTAAATAAGGCAATTACAGGGGTGAGATTTTTCAGCTCGTATTTCAGCAGATTTTCAATAAATATTATCTAAATGCCCCCTACCTAAAATCTCTCCCAAACAAAATCCTCTAAGCAAAATTTAAAAGCTTTAACTTTTTTTTTTCAAATTTACTTCTTTATTTTTTTATTTTATTGCAATAATATTTAATCAGTCGTCTAAGCTTCCCACCCCTCGCCGCAAATCTACTTATTTTCAGTTTATAATCTTTTGCTTAAACATATCACCCAGAAACTAAAGAAATATATAGATGTATATATATACAGTAAAACCTCCATACTGGACACTCCCGAATAGTGGACACCTCAATTTCACGGACAGTTTTCCAATCCCCACTCCCAAAACCTAACTTTTTGTATGTTTAACCTCTGAATAACGGACATTCCGAATAGCGGACAGTAATTTTAGCGATAAAGTATGAAAAATTATTTTTTTAACAAGGAAAAAAAAAAAAGTAAAAAGCCTCTAAATTTATCAGGGCAATGTGTCACATACTTTGTGATCACAAATACATGTAGGGTGTGGGCTGGAGAAAATCTCCCTCACACTTGCAGTGTTGAATTCAGGGGTGACCCGGGAGGGACATTCTCCTCCTCCCCCTTCGCCCCCGGAGCATTGAAGGCGATAATTAAAGGCGCCAATAATGCAAAGATAGCAGGGAAAAAACTATTTCGCAATGTCGATTACTTTTTGATACTTGTTTATGATTAATATTTCGAGAATGGGCTCAAAAAGAAAACGATTAACTTTAAAAGAAAAATTTTAAATTGTAAGTCTATCTGAGAAAGAGAAATTGAGTTTACGAATACTTGCTGAACGTTTTAAAATAGGTAAAACACAGGTGGGAGAGTTTTTACGAAATAAAGAAGAAATAAGAATTTTGTATGAACTAACTCTAACGAGAATGCCAAAAATGTGAAATTGGGGGAGTCTAATTCCATTGAAATTTATTCTATAATTCTGAATTGGTTTACTTCAGTTCGTTCAAAAAAACATTCCTATCAGTGGGCCTTTGATTCAGGAAAAGCCTTTAGAAGTCGCAAGAACTTGGATTACACGATTTTAACCCTTAAATGTCTGGTGTTGCTTTTCGGCAACATACCCAATTTAGGCTCTAAAATACTATTAGAATAATATTGAAGTTATAATGCCTAATGTTGTCAATAAAATACATTCTGAAAATATTATTAAATCGATTTTCAACATGTAGATGGCAACACTTGTGCTGTTTAAGAATAAAGATAGATTTATTTTTTCAGTTGTTGCTACTTATTCTTTTTGTTTTGTTTGGAAGCTTGCGAAATACCCTATTTTGATCTGCAGTGAGCAAGTAAAATTTATTTCTTATTATAGTTCCTAAAATTCTTGTGTGTTTAATATTATAGAATTTTATCAAGGGAAATTATTTTTTCAATTAAACACCAGTATTGCTGATTAGTAACAAACTGTTTTTTAGCTGCAACCGTACTTCCGTTAAGTCTTCCAGTGGGTGGCTGAAAAAGTTCGGATCTCGGCACAAAATCGCTTTCAAAACAATATGCGGAGAATCAAAATCTGTAGATCTTAAAGAAGTGGAGAATTAGCCAATTTGTGAAGGTTATGAGGAGAGAAACATTTTTAATGCCGATGAAACCGGACACTTTTTCAGAATTTTTCCAAATAAGACTTTGTGTTTTTAAAAGGACGACTGTATCGGTGGAAAAAATGTCAAATGATGCTATAATTTGGATTTCCTCAGCTGAAAAAAACAAAACATAAAACCGGAAAGCGTATGACAATATTTCAGAAAAGCAGGCTTTATATTAAAAGAAAATGAAACACGCTTTTCCGATATAGATGAAGAATTAAGCGAAATAAGTGAATTAACGGAATTTATAAGGAGTGTAGAAACTGCCGAGAATTTCATTAATTTTGATGATGAGTTCCCTACTGAAGAAGAATCAGCTGATGTATGCGATTATATTCCTTCAGAATTTTCGACAAAAGCTGACTCTATTGGTGATGATGAAACAAAGAGTGAAACTGGAGACGCTTCCAACGATATCGAGAATTTCCAAGAAACGGCAAAATACAGTGAGCAGTTACAGAATTTTTTTGTAAAATAGAGGATTCAGAAGGATTAAAACTACTGACAGAGTTAAAACTCCACATTAAAAACAAATTACATGTAATCGCAAGCAAAAGCAAACTTTTGTAACAGATTTTTTTAATAAGAATGTAAAAAACAGTAGATAAAGGTATGAACAATTTTATTTCAGTTTTATTGCTTGAAAAAGGAATTTTAATTTCTGATTAATCATATAATAGAGGTTTTATGACATATAAAAGTCAATTAATGAAAAATTAAGCATTTCTTAGCAATTTTTGAATCTGAGGTTTTCCCAATAGCGAACAGTTTCCGCGCTCCCGATGTGTCCATTATTTAGAGGTTTTTACTGTATATGTTATTTTTATGGTGAATTTAACAGGTAATATAACTAATGATTACGATGACAAATGAATAACAAAATAAAAAGTATGTCAAAGGATATTTTATCCTTGTGTTCACATGTGCCCCAAGTGTGTTCACAACTACCCAGCCGATCACATATGAACAATGTTTTGGAATTTATAAAACTATTAAAAATAGTAAGATGAATTATAAAGGTGCTTTAAAAAAAATACCACGCGTAAGAAAAGCTCTATTTACTATATTGAGTATTTTTTTTTTAAATAGAAATTAACCCAGTTATGAGAAAAAGCTATATTTATGTGAACTGTTCACATGTGTCCCCATCTCCCCTACATTAGTGAGGTACATTACAAAATGCTTACTGTAGTATATGGTGCGCATAGCATTTGTTGTTCATTTATAGGGACACACAAAAAATTCGATTACAGTAAGTTCTATCCATGAGCAATAATTGTGGAATGCGCTTTTAAATTTAGCTAATTTTTTGTATATTACTTGGTGTGTATAAATTCTATAGATCATATACAGAGCTCTACAAAAGAATTCGAGTACATATGCTTTTATTGGCGGAAATTGGTCAAGCGGAATTTTCAAATGTGTTATCCTAACTGAACTAAATTTTTACATACTATGTAATATATATTATTTCTTTAACAAATCTATAGATCATATGCTGAGCTGCATATAATAATTCGAATACTTTTCCGTCTATTAATCAATTTTACAACTAAAAGTCAATATTTTTTCTCGATTTTTTCATTTAAAAGTATAAAATAAGACAAAAGCGAGTTAAATATATAAAATCATACGAATTTGTGATTCATTCAAGGTTATTATCATGGGCTTTGGCAACGCCTGGCGTGTCAGATAGTATACTAATAAAACGAGCAAAAATAGTAAGAGTATAGTAACCTAAAAGGTTTATAATGGTTTTGATTTTTTTTCTTTACCTTTTTCTTTTTCCCCCTCTCTCCCTTTTTTTTTTTTTTTTTTTGAGAGAGATTTTTATTACAATCAAATACAAGTTAAGCATTTTTTAGACTAGAAATAATAATTTTCCAAATGGCAACAAATAACTAATATGATTTTCCTGTTTCCTGCTGTTTTAAATAATGAATATTTATTAATAACTTCATAAAAAGCTCTCAAATTTCTGTTATTGTTTAAAATCAATTGTTCGAGATAAGAACCAGTTATCTGCCTGATTGAAATCAGTTTCCCGATCTTGTTAATAATCGTTTAAGATTTCTTTGATAAACAAGTTTTGAATTTCGTTTATAATTCAGGAAATTTCGTCTTGGTTTTTTCTTTTTTTCGCGTATTTTATTGGTCATTGAACAAATTTTAATGAGTGGTTTCGAAATTTTCATTCATATACTCTTAATAAACTTTACATGTTTTGCTCACTGTAATGTAAAGTATGTTTTAAAATATATTTCAGCTTGATTCTCTGACGTAAATCTTTCAAATCTTTATTTATTTCACTGTTTTTGATGGTCTTTGCTTAATACATATACAGGGTGTCCATAATTAAACGACCCTATTTTAAAGCTGTTTACAGACGGAACTATATTGTTCAGAATGTTGTGTGAAATTTTGTGGAGGACATAATAAAGATATATGAATTTGTTTCTTGTGAAAAAAATAATTCAAAATTTCGCCGCCAGATGGCGTTTTTTTAACGAAATAAACATTTAGTACATACATTTACGGTAGTTTCCAAATTTTATTACAACCATATGTGATCCACCTGACGGTCATCATTTTCAGCTACTATCTAGAATCGTAAGGTAGTATGTTTATTATTATGGACACGCTGAACATTCAAGCTGTGATAACATTTAACAAAACAACATTTTACGATATAACATTTTATCTTTTTTCATTTTTTCTTCTTCAAAACTTATCTGTGAATTTACTGTTCCTGTCTGCTGGTTTTTTGTTGTCTTCAGCGTTTTACAAAATTTCCAGAAGTTAAAAAAAAGACTGCAATATTAAAATTAAGATTTACTATTGATGAAGTAATTCTTACCTTGGAAAACAAAAAGCAAGTGTCCGTGATTTTTTAAATTTTTAAGTAAACATTAAAAGATCAGGGGATAATTTTGTTACTCTCAATCTTCTATCATTTTCTTTTCCATTTAAAAAAAAAATGTCTGCTAAGCTGAACCAAACTTTGGCGTTTCAGTAGTCACCATGATTAGCTGTATTGTGCAATCTATGAAATGGTATTACATTAAATCATAATTTTGTATTTTTGTTAAACCATTTGAACATTTTGTGATTAACTACTTCAGAATGGACGTCATTTTGAGAAGTTTTAATTTTTAATACCAATATTTCTGTACCGTATTTTCTGCCTTATGTAATCGAATAATTGTACGATTAGACAAATCAAAGATTACAACTAAAATATTTTGAATACACTAAAATATTAGAAAATAAAAAATAAATATCAATAAAAACCCTAAATGGAACGTATACGTCACACCAGTCCTGAAGGCACGGAACATGTTTCAAAATCTTATGGTTGCCCTTACTGCAACATCAAAATGTGACTTTATCTAACATTATATTTTAAACAGTTTATGGCAAGGTGTTTGTCAATTTTTCAGCATTTTTAAACAAACACTTAGAACTTAGAAATGAATAAGAATTAACCCTCGGTCTACCAATATGTATATATATATGTAGTGTACAAAAATTACAGTAATGCATCCAACCGCAGTTAAAATTCATTAGTTTTTATTCGGTATTCTTTTCTAGATTTTTACGAATGTAGATCTAAAAATATGAGTTTACAAACCAAATTCTTAATTTTATCGCAGTCAGCTGGATTTTACTGTATGTAAACTAATTTCGTTTTTCCATCTGGTAGGTGGAGGGTTAATAAACATTTGATCTGCTGAGCTTGTTAAAGCATTAATTTTCATCTTGCTAACAGAGTGGTCATTACATTAGGTCCATATATTCGGCCCTTATATTTTGTATTGTAAAAGTAGCAAACAGAAAATGGATTCAGCTTCAATTCGTTTCAATTATTTGGAAAAACTGTCGATAAAGAAAATATTATTTGACAAGAAAATGTTTATTTATTGTTTCGTTGCTCATGTCAAATAATAAAAATGATATGTTTTTATTCCTATAAATCAACCTCAAGATTTTTTTGACTATGTGAAAAGAAACAAATAAAAGCAATTTAGGTTACTTTACACTGCAAAAACTGTTACAGGAGAATATAGTAGACACATTTTCAAAAATTCACCGTAACCTCATTGCAGTTACATACAATTCTGAAAAACAAATTCCAGTACCTCCAAATACTTGAAACAATCAAAAACATTAGAATTCAATAGATTTTCGAAATTAGCAGAAACACTTTTCAGAAATTTCCGTCCAAAAATGAGTCGTTTTATTTCAGAACGTAAATCTCAGAAACCAGTTGTTTTAGGAGGTTCCTTATTGTTCTTCTCTAAATGGTATCTGAAGATAATGGAAGGTTTTCCGAATATGTACGTAACTACGAGATAGTGTTAAATTTTCGTACAAGTTTCTGCTAAATGAAGAAAATTATCTGCAAAGTTTTATAATGTTGCAAGGTTTCTGTAAATGACAATAAGAAATTACTTTTGTTGTTGTGTATGGGGCAATTCCATCGTAACTGACGTAACATTTTATCACCGAATTTGTTTTCAAATCTATGTAGAAAATTTACTAATAAAGCTAGAACAAACTTTTGCAATTTAAAATATTTCTTACTAAAGTCTTAATACCCAAATACTTACAGATTATTTCAATCTCTCTTAGAGTCCCAAAAATTGCAATTCAAAATTCTGTAACTGACGTAACATAAATTAGACAAACATTTTTTCTGCCTTCATTGAAACATAAAAATTATCAAAACTATCTAGTTAAAAAAGGCGATTTAATGTCCTCAACAACACTTAGTAATGCCAAATTATAACAGTGACTTGTTTAATTAATTTCCAAATAATAAAAAAAAAAAAAAAAAAAAAAAAAAAAAAAAAAAAAATGGCATTTACACGTGTAACTGACGTAACTTTTATTGTGTAACTGACTTAACATTATGACTTTACAAAGACAATAATGGTACTTAACTTAGTTTGTAAACAGTAATTTACAATGGCTTTTAATTAGGATTTTTCTATAGAACATAAAAATATCAAGTTTTCCAATCATGCCCTTAAATTAAACATATTATAAATTTGATCCCCCCCCCCCAAAAAAAAAAAAAATTATGATTTTCTGTGAAATTGCCCTATGTACAATTTTTGTTTTCAATATAACATTTAAATAGAGATTTCTCTAGATTAGCATGATTAATTAATACCACGATATTGCTTGCACTAATCGAAATATACATTGAATGGGAAAAACTGCAATAGAGCTGCAGCCAATTTTCTCTACAGTGATCTCATACATAAATAGCAAATGCAATAATATACGATATTGTTTATGATGTATGATTGTTAGAAAGTACGTATTACCGCTTGATTTAAAAATTAAAAGAAATGGTCTAATTTTCACCAATTTCAAACATAAACATGGAGCTAATTTAATAAGAAAACAATTAAATAACATCAAAAGTCAATTTTAATTTTAGTTCTGTATAACAAAAAGTCTTTAGTTATATGTTAGCTTACTTACGTTTGGTATATTTTAAAAAAATACTTAATTTGATTTAAAACTTATGGTAATACAATTTGATTACTTAAAACTCACTATGCAGTTTAATTTATTTAAGCGAAAATATCAATGACTCCAAGCATTTCTGACGTCATCTAACGTCATCCCCCTGAATAGTAGGCCTGAGCGCTAACACAAAAATGGCGGCTGCTGAAGGAGGATTTTTTTCAGCATGTGTACGTTTCCTTCAATTTTGGTACCAATAATTTTCACACATTTTCTCCGCTTTAATTTTCTGAGATTAAACAAGACAAAGAAATCTTTTATAAAATACTGGTATCCAAATTTAGGGGACCGTACAAACGTAAAAAAAAAAACTCCGCCTTCGGAAGCCGCCATTTTTGTGTCAGCGCTCAGGCCTAGAATCACGATGGCGATTCTCTTTCATATTGCTTATCAGCATCTTGATTTTACCCACGGTAAGTAGAAAACTCGGTAGAGTCCACGCGCAGGTTTCGTTTCTCCCTCTGACGTCACTGGCACCCAAGTTCAGTCTTGGGTAACACACTTTTCGCATTGTATAAAGCTTTCCGTTTCATAAAAAGATGTTCAACATTTGTTTATTACCCAGTGTATGAAATTACTGAAGTGCGTGACACTTGGAACATCTACTAATTAAACATTTTTCAAATTCAAAGTTTATATACGTACATGTCTTTATTTTTTAGAGTTTTCTAAAGCCTAAATCTTCTGTTTTCATTTGGTTATTTGGAAGTATTAACTTTCGCCGCAATTATCATTATTTTATTTAAACACATATGTAAAAAAATGTTTGTTTATGAATGTGTAATGTAAATAAAAATGTAATGAAAGTGTAATAAAAATGTAAAATAAATGTTTTCTTACCTGCTCTGTTGTGTTTCAATATTTTAGACACCGTCTTTTCATAACATTTTTGCAATTTTGCTTTAATCCAAAATACTTTGAGAAAACTCAGAAAATGTTTGCTTCAATTCATAAAACTTTGGAAAAAATGCACTTATAATTATGTTGTATATTTTCAAATATATATATTATACACTCATAAAGTTATATGCTATTAAAATTTATAATTTTATACATTTTTTTAAATCTCTATTTAATGTTCTAAAAACATAAAACGAATCTAATAATGTTTTAAAAGTTACGAGTATAACTCTGAAAAACTCTATAGTACTATGTACTTTAAAACACAGGCATTGAAAAATATTAATAGCATTTTCAGGACAACTTTAGATAAATGTAAGAAAAGCTTTTTTGAATTGATACTTGGGATTTTTTCGAATTTATAAATATTAAAAAAGAAATGTGTAATAACAAAACGAGTAAACAAAGTAAACAAAAAACTTCTTAAATAACCGTAATAGCTTAAATAACGTTTTATAGATAATTAAAAAAAGAAACTCTTTAAATTTTTTGTATACACTAATACAGAAATTTAAATTATAAAATTATTGAAAATATCAGAAGAATAGGCTTTCTAGATAGTCTTCTAGAGAACATATTGTTACGTCCACTCTTATGTGAGAAAGGATAGCGCAATTTCAGAAAGAACAACTTTTTTTTTTTTTTTTTAAATCAACAATTTACTTTATTTACAAATAATTAGAAAATAAGTTAAAATCGGTATCAAAATATTAATAAATATAGGTCCGTACAACTTTTAACTTTAGGAACAGAATAATCATCGCACACAAGTTTCTGCGATTAACTAACACGATGTCAAGTCTAAGTTATAATCTGGTATTGGGCTTCCGGTTCAGTAAATATCAAACTGTCTAACTCTCAAAGTCAAACAAAAACTAGGTTGTATAACATTCAAAATTTGAAAAAAAAAAAAAAAAAAAAAAATAGGTGTCATATTACGCTATTACGGTTAAAAAAATTTAAACAATCAAATATTTTTTTTATGATTAATATATATATACATCCTCAAATTTTTAGTACGCCCTAAAGTATTATCAGAAAAAATTTAAATTACAAATTGTGAGTGGAATATTATTTTATATGGATTATCTCAATACCTTAAAATAAATAAAAATTATGGAATATATTTTCAAATAAAAATTGAGTTTTTATTCTATTGCTATACCAACATATTTTTTTTTTCTCACAATATGCATTTTTGAAACTTCTAGATCCATGCCTGTTTATTAATCTGATATAAGTTTTTGATTTAAGGTCCCATATTGCTTACAAACCCTCACATTTCAACGAAAAAAAAAAAACTACAGTGTTTATTTAAATTTTTTTTTAGTTTTGAGTACATCTATATAAGTACTCAAAACTAAAGTTAATTTCTATAAATTTCAGGAATTGTAACACAGCGATTTCACTAGGCGAAGAATATTTAAATTCACCTCTTACATACACCTCTTCTGAATATGCAACTTTATTTTTAAAATAGAATTTTGAAAAAACTGGAATTTATATTGTTTCATAATTTCTTTACAACGAGAATTTTCTGATTTTTTACGTTCTACATCGCAAAATTTCCCCCCTAACCAGCTGATATACATATATTTTTTTTTATTTAATTTAGTTTAATTTTCTTATTTAATTTCATCTAATATCTGAATGATTTATCAACGATATATGAGTGACTGTATTGTTCTTATTAAGAGAGAAGAAATAAATCAGGATTGGATTTATCTTGCTGATCACATTCATTTTTATTTAAGAAAAAGTTTATTTCCTTTCATGTATCTCGACAACTCATTCTTCTCTCTTTGATTTTTCAGCAATATCATTAGTGAAAAGTAATACTAAAGTAGTAGTAGAGCTGAAAATTTTTATGTGGAAACTGATTTATATCTTACAATTTGGTTTGGTTTAAAATTAAGCTGTTTTTCTTTTAAATTCTTTTACAAATCTGTTCCTTTAAAGTAAATTGAAAATACTCTTGAATAATAAATGCAAAAATTATCTGATCTTTTGCATGCGTGCAGCAAATGGTTTTCATGCTATAGTATTTGTTTAAAAAGATGAAATGAAATTCCTTTGGAATATCTAGAAGAATTAATGTGTTGCTAATTATTTTAATGTCAAATCCTTTTAAAAAACTAACAATAAAAATAAGACATAAAATGATTATATGAAAAAAAAATAATAATAATAACATTTATTGTCAGGAAAAGAGAAAGAGAGCAATGCGAATAAATGAAAACACACAGGGAGAGCCTGAACGATGGGTGCCAGTGACGTCTCGAACTGGACGATCTACTGCGCATCTCGCTCGTGGACCCTGCCGTGTATTCTAAGTACCGTGGTCTTCACCGTATTATCTCCGTTGGAAGCTTATTGCGATATATTAGGAACAACCTGTATGTTTACAATCTCTGAAAATGATCGCCCTCTCCAGGCATTGATCTAGGATGCATTCCTTGTTAAGTCAAAGGAAGTGGAAAAATTATTCCTTACTGAGTTGCCGCCATTCAAAATTTGAATAGATTGTATTATTTATTTATTTTTACTTTAGTCTCTTCCTAACAAATAAACAGTATACGACACTGTAAGGTTTTCTTCCAATTTTTCACAGTTTCTCTTTGATTTTAAAATGTCTGCTTTAGAATTTAAGAAAATTTTATTAATTCGTTTTAATTCACAGAAGAAGCCATGACATTTAAAATTTTATAATTAAAAGTGTTATAAAGCAGCTTTTTTTCAGTATAAAGTTTACTTGTAAAAAGCTCTTGTTTATCCAGATGCAAATTTCTGTATTAAATGTTACGTAAAATTGTTTTAAATTTTAACATTTTAATCCCTCTAAACTTTGAAATATTAAAGTAATCGCCGAGCAGAATATTCGGTATTCACCGAAAATCTCTGTTCGGTGCATCCCTATTGTGCATGTTCTCTTGACATTCGAAGAGACGCAGATGTTTAATTCGCCACAGAATTTTTATTTATCTCTGAATGATAGATACCCAAACATTGCATGCTAAATTAACCTCTATACCTGTTGACTTTTCTTTCGCTATCGCCCTCATCTGAGATTCATGATCGTTTCTACATAAACAATAATTCGTGATCATGTTTTCATACGTATTTGTCACGAATGCACTCTTATCTCTGTTTCTTGTGATTTTCCCAGCCGTGATTGGGGTAATTGGCTTGACGACGAACCCTTCGACCACGATTTCTACTTTCTCGAACTACCCCCTGGTGCCATGTAAGAAACTGATATCAATTCCGATTGTAATATATGAAACCAGTGCTGATTTATTTATAAATATAAAATAACAGCAATGATATATTATAACTACGAATACCTCTCATTATTTTATTGATCATGTAAAAAGGAACGAATAAAAGTCATTAGGTTTTCTGTTAGTAAGAATAAATAATTAATATTATTTTTTCGAGTATATAGTTTTATGTTAGTTTTACTTACTTTTTAGCGAGAATGACTAGTTTCATTTGTTGAAAAAGTATTATTAGAAAAAATTATAGGAAATCCTGATTATGGAAGATTTTTTCAATTGAAATGTAAATTTACCAAGTCTTAATTCAATGAGGATTATGGAATATTCCTCATTATCAAGAGGTTACCATTTTACTTTCATTTGTTGAAAAAGGATTAAAGTATTTGTTGTAAAAAGGATTGTTGAATGTATTGTATGTAATATACGCACTATATAAATGTAAGATGTTGTATGAAATTTTGTATGTCTCTTGTGTGAATTATAAGATGTATAACCTCCTGAGACCCGAGAAAAATAAAATACATTATAAAACATCCATTTTAATGGATGTCATATCTCTGAAGGATACAGGTTGTATGACGTAAGTTATAAGGTTTCTGTAAGTATTCACGAAGTATGTCTTTAGGTTAGATGCATACAAGTTTGTAAGTTAGAATGTTTTTAAGTACGGGGCTTATGATTAAATATGTAGACTTACGAACCTGTAGATTTTTCTTTCATTATTACCCTCATCTTATATTTATGAATTTACGATCATTTCAATTAACAAAATAATTCATGATGATACTTTTATGCGCATTTGACACTTATCACTGGTTCTTGTGATTTTTTGCAGTCGTGATTGGGGTAATTGCCTTGACGACGAGCCTTCTGACCACGAATTCTATTTTCCCGAATTGCCACCTGGTGCCATGTACGATGCTGATCACCAATGCCGGTTGCAATACGGACCTGATGCCGAACACTGTGAAGGAATTGAGGTATTTATATTTATTCTTTACTCATGTATTTTTTTTATCTTGACGAAAAAAAAATTCAAAATATTATGCGAGTGACGTAAAATGCATATAATATGCATATAAATGCATATAAATACAGTATAACATCGATTTAACGATACCCAATTAAACGATAAATTTTAATGGTTCGGATGCACATACATTTATTTCTATGTTGAAGGATCCCATTTTTAAAAATAATTTTCCTCTATTTAACTATAATTTTCTTGAATTCTGAGCAACGTCTTTTTTTAGGTTAGAGCATTGTAAACCTTTTTCGCCCTGTTGTTTATTTGTGGATTGATGTATGACGATGAAGTATTTGATTCAGAGGAATTTGAAATTAGTTTAGTATAACATTTCCAAAAAAAAAAAAAAAAAAAAGAATTTCATTTGTAAATTATGAGAACTATGACTCACGTCCCCCTGTACTACAAATTATACAAAAATATTATTACGAAAACAAACAAATTGTGTCTGATTTAGATTATAATTCTGAGGCAGAATATAATAAAATTTCAAAAGTTACTTCGATTAAAAATAATACTGCATTATATTCAGAGATAAAATGCTTAACGCTGTTTGAAAGCGGATGGATATTTATATAATGGTTTTGGAACAACTGAAAATGATAATGTCACTGCCTCCTTAAGAAAAAAAAATCATCTAATGTTCTATCATCTATTTAAATCATCTATTTAAAGAAACTTTCAAGGGAATCTTTGTAATCTTTAAATGAAGGTTCGACTGTATTTTTAAAAATATTCTAATTTTCAGTCAAAATTTTGAATTTTATTGTTCATGGCATTAGTGCCACGCAAAGCTCAGATTACTTAAGCAATGTTAAATATATGGTACTAAGATAAGTTTTTTTAATAAACATAAGCGAAATATGATTACTATCTGGTTTACATACTTATGACTTGTGAAACATAGCATACTGCATTTAGAGTAATGGTGGTATCAATTAGACTATGTTTTCTTCATTTAACAGATCTAATTGTTACAGATGGGTAAAAAGATTGATATTCTGCAAATGAAGGAATTATGTAGCCATTCATTGACGTGCACCATATATGACACAAAATGCAGTGAAGGATTAAAAATATTTAATATTGGTTTTATCTTAATGCTATAGTCATATTAGCTAAACGCCAGTTAAATCGTCACAAGATAGGTGACTTTTGTACTTTATTGCGTTAAAACTTAAGTGCTATAAATAAAAAGATGTTTTTGTGCTCTTGAGAAAAAAAAAATAGAGGCAATATTGTGCACAAATACGAACATCATTTGCGATAGAACCTAGACATAGTTTCAACCCGCTTATTTAGTAAAAAATATTCAAATTTGAGCCAGGATTTTCGTACATAAGCTTTAAAAATAATGAAGATGTTGTAACGATATGTTTGCTTTATGCGAAATGTGAAAATACCAAAACAAATTATGAACATGCCTACTAAAGTCTTGCATCGAGGCGAGTAATCAGATTTTACCTAACCCCGGCCCGACTCTAGCTATGAATCGGGTTGGGTTGACATTGACACTAATTTTTACTTTCTTCTATCTTTACAAGAAGAAAGTATTGAATTCATGAAAATTCCGGTTTTCGACGGATTTACACGTTTTAGTGGTCAGAGAACCCGAAAAACATGTTTTTACAAAATGTCTGTATGTGAGTCTGTGTGTGTGTGACACAAATTTTGTGGGCGCTTTATCTCAAGAACTAATGAACGGAATTTAACAAAAAGTTAGATTCAGTTAGTCCCTGAAATAAACTGGTCCTGATTACTTTTTGGTGTAAATTGCCCAACAGATGGCGCTGCTATGCTGCATTTTTCACGATTTCCGAAATAGCTATATCTCAAGAACTAATGCACGGATTTCTATAAAACTTCAGATTACGTTAGTACTTGATATAATTTGGTGCTGATTACTTTTTAGTGTAAAACTGTTTTGGCATCAAACTGTTTTGGTGTACACACTGTCACACCAAACTGTTTTGGTGTACAGTTTGGTAACACTTGGCGCTGCTATGCTGCATTTTTCACGATTTCCGAAATAGCTATATCTCAAGAACTAATGCACGGATTTCTACAAAATTTCAGACTATGTTAGTACTTGATATAATTTGGTGCTGATTCCTTTTTAGTGTAATTCGCCCAACAGGTGGCGCTGCTATGCGGCATTATTCATGATTATCCCAATAGCTCTATCTCAAGAACTAATGAACGGAATTTAACAAAACTTTAGATTCAGTTAGTCCCTGATATAAACTGGTGCTGTTTACTTTTTGGTGTAAATCGCCCAGCAGATCGCGCTGCTATGCTGCATTTTTCACGATTTCCGAAATAGCTATATCTCAAGAACTAATGCACGGATTTCTACAAAAATTCAGACTATGTTAGTACTTGATATAATTTGGTGCTGATTCCTTTTTAGTGTAATTCGCCCAACAGGTGGCGCTGCTATGCGGCATTATTCATGATTATCCCAATAGCTCTATCTCAAGAACTAATGAACGGAATTTAACAAAACTTTAGATTCAGTTAGTCCCTGATATAAACTGGTGCTGTTTACTTTTTGGTGTAAATCGCCCAGCAGATCGCTCTGCTATGCTGCATTTTTCACGATTCCCGAAACAGCTATATCTCAAGAACTAATGCACGGATTTTTATAAAACTTCAGATTCAGTTAGTCCCTGATATAAATTAGTGCTGTTTAGTTTTTAGTGTAAATCTCCTAACAGGTGGCTCTGCTAGGCTACATTTATCACGATTTCCGCAATAACTGTATCTCAAGGACTAACACATGAATTTTCATTAAACTTCAGATTCAGTTAGTACCTGATGCAAATGGGCCTGATTAGTTTTTGGAGTAAATCGACAAACAGGGGCCGCTGCTATGTAGATTTTTTTACGATTTCCGAAATAGTTCTACCTCAAAAACTAATGCACGGATTTTCATCCAACTTCAGATTCAGCTGCAACTTGACATAAGTTGTTGCTGATTATATTTTGGTGTAAATCACCTAATCGGTGACACTGATATGCTTCATTTTTCAGGAAATATTAACATGTATGAGATAGAAGAAAAATTTGGGATTGCCACATCCGACTACTTTTCGTTGCGATTCGGGCTGACTTTAATAATTGTGTGGTCGAATCGGTTTCGAATTGGGATTTGACTCCTGCAGGTCCGCTTCGGTTTGACGCAATTTTTACAAAAAAGCTTACAATATTTTTCCAGATGAAAACAAAACTATATAGTTGAACATTGATGAGGTACGATGTTTAAAATGTAGAGATTTTGAAACCTATTAAATTGCCATTCCATATCACGTATGGGACAGCTTTTCTTCATATTATTGGTGTTTTAACAATGATATTGTATCCTTAAATCGAAACAAAATATTAGCTGAAATTAAAATTTAGGGTTTTTTGTTATTTTTCATGACTAGTTTATAGTGCAACAACTTATAAGTTAATAGATACAGGTATATATGTAAGTATCACGTGCAGGACATTTTGTCCGTTTTACATGGAATGGCACATTTAGGTTTTGAGTCAGGTTTCGGGAAGACGAAATTTATTTTTATAGTTCGTATTGACTTTAAATAGAATTTTCGGGTTCAGATATAATCCGACCTGGGCAGGACTCTAGCGCCTACCATCCTACTTTCAAAAACAGGGGAGGACACTTTCCATATTTTCGAATGCGGCTGACAGTACATATGGTGTCACTTGTCGAATTACTGCTCACTTCCAGAAGTTAGCATAACCACATCATGTTTCACACAGATCAAAATAAGTCCAATGGAAATATTGTTAAAATACTTCATTATTGTTAAATTTATTAGCGACAATCCGAGGTCAGCTTAGAATGAGACAATCGGTATTTTTAATACAATAGGTAAATTGTTATCCTAAATTCTACGACAAATATTGTTCGTCTTAAATGCATATTGTTAACCCCATTTCTTTTTACATATGGTCGCGTAATTTTTGAACAATTATTAAAGAAGTCGAACTTTTATGAGATATTGATAACAAATTAGAAATATTTATTATTAAAAAAATTGTTGAATTTGTCAATTATCTGCAATTAAGCAAACTATACTGCAAGTAGAGAGATGCACAAATCCTTTTAAATGTATTAGTAAATACACTACATGGCCAAAGGTGACCGGCCACTTGCGATTTTAGAGGTTTTGTTAAATATCTAGAAACATGAGGAATTAACTTGAAACTCCAGGAGTGCAAACAGTATAGTATAGGTCATATATTTCCGCGAAGGTTTTTTTCCCCAAACCTCATAGGGGACCGTCAACAAATTAAAGAAGAACGAATATCTTTTGGATAACCCTGTCAAAACTAATGTAGCAAAAGAGTTCAAACTGCAGATTATGATTAAGTGGCTTATTGTAATAATTTGTGTAGATTTTTATGAAGATAGCATGTATACTCGAAGAGAAATTCAGGTTTTCATAAAACTGTCTCAAATTTTGCCAAGTTTTTTGCTTATAATTTGCAGAGTTCTTAATATAAAAAAAGTTATTTAAAAAAAAATATGATAAACAACACTGTACACAATACCCTGCAATTAGAATTAAAATATAGTATAAATTGTATGAAAAAGGAGCAGGTTTACTAAATAATGTTTCACTGCGCATGCCCGAAAGCAATCAAAATATAATGCATTTAATGTGTTAGCTAAATGTATAGAGCAACTTTTGTAAAAGTCTCAGAAACATAGCTTGAAAATTCTGAAAAATATCGTTGATAGAATAAGCTCAAAATCCGTTGTTCCCAAAATGAAGCAAAAAGGTGAGGGGCTGTATCCATAGACCAATTGATTAGTGCCAATATAGCATACATAACATTGCACGCACTACTGTATTTGGATACAACCCCTCATCTTTTTGCTTCCTTTTGGGAATAACGGATTTTGAGCTTATTCTATCAACGATAATTTTCAGACTTTTCAAACTATGTTTTTGAGACTTTCACAAAAGTTGCTCTATACATTTAACTAACACATTATGAATTTATATTTTGATTACATTCGGGCATGCGTAGTGAATCATTATTTAGTAAACGTGCTCATTTTTCATAAAATGTTTATTATTTTTTAATTCTGAATGCATGGTATTATGTACAATGTTGTATGTCATATTTTCTGAAAAGAACTTTTTTTTATATTATGAACTCTACAAATTATGAGTAAACAACTTTGCGAAATTTGGGACTGTTTTTATAAAAACCTTAATTTCTCTACGAGTATACATGCTATCCTCATAAAAATGAACACAATTTATTACAACAAGACACTTAATCATATAATCTACAGTTTGAACGCTTTTGCCACATTAGTTTTTACAGGGTTATCCAAAAGATATTCCTTCTTTTTCAATTTGTTGGCGGTCTCCTATGGGGTTTCGGGAAAACATCCTCGCGGAAATGTGTGACCTGCACTAGCACTATTCTGTTCACTCACCTGAAGTTTCAGGATGATTCATCATGTAGTCTTCTAGATATTTAACAAAACGTCTAAAATCGCAAGCTGCCGGTTACCTTTGGCCATATAGTGCATTAGTAGTGTAACGTAAAGGTCAAATTACACTTCAAATTTCGAATTTTGCATAAAAAAATTTCCTTTTATTTTCTGATATTTTTCTTCCTTTAGGATGAAACCCCAAGTTATTGTCACCTAACCAGTAACTAGCACCTCAGCAAATATCTAACTTAAATAAGCATTTTCTTGTAAAATTCTGCAAAGTAATGTCATCTAGTGTTAACTTGGATATTTATTCTTACATCGGCATCAATTTATTCACCACTAATAGTCCAGGAACATATTCAATGAGGGAGAAACTTTTGAGAATACAGAAAGAGTCAATTTTGAGGCAACTAAAATTAGGCTTTCTAAAATTAAGGTATCGATTTGTAATGCAATCACCCTAATTTTTTTCTTAACCTCTTCAGTTCCGAAGCTAAACTAATAATACAAATGCTTATTCCTTGCTTTTTTCCAAACAAAATGACATCGTAAATGACAGAAAAAATGTCTTTGCTAAAATTAATCCTTTAGGCGCTTAGTAATTTAGGTTCAAAAACATGGATAGAAAACTACAACCCCTCTTAAAAACATCTATTTAATAACCATTAACCTAAATTAACGCAATCACAAATTTTAAGAGCTTTAAACAAGTAAATAATCTACAAATCCTCAAATTTTTTTATTGAAAAAGATTTAAGTTAAATACTTATGAAAATGTCTCCCTTTCTTGGTCATACTGTCTTTTGGGCATTTCTAGGCATTTTGCAAACTCAGATGAAAATAACATTTATTTTATGTGGGAATCAGCTTAGATGCTGCCATTTATTCGTTTGCCTTGAACGCAAAAAACATTCAGCTATTAAGAAGTGATGTGAAAATGTAAAAAAAATCGGACATTTTAGTTTTTATAAGGAAAAGAACAGAGGTCCCCGTATGGGGACCCAGGGACCGAAGAGGTTAAAGTTATGCTTGTAGTAATTAGTTAAAAGGTGCCTACGATACCTTAGTATCATGATTTACAGTTTATTGTTATTTAATTTAGCTTAAAGGGAGAGAGAGTGCCAGTTATTGATTCCAGGAATTTCATTTTACCAGTCTTCGACAGAGGTGTCAGTTATATTTAAAAATAAGTGAAATCTATTATTTGAATTATTTAAAAAACATAATGATAAATTAAATTTATCTTGTAGTAATTATTGAAAGTTATTTAAGTTATTACATCCACATTACATATTATAATGGTTACGATGTAAAACCATTAAAGTGTAAGTTGTTCTATCAGGGCTTGATAACCATTTACCAGTTACTGGTTCATTACCAGTTACTGGTTATTGGATATAAGCATTACTAATAATTTAAAACATGAAAAAGGGACACGTTCGTCTGTAGTATAATATCATATATAAATAAGTTTTATTTTGTTTTTATGATAAAGATTAAAGTATTTTTAAAGCATAAATTCCTTGAAATATAAAATACCCCTCCCCCTTTTTTTTTTACTTTCTTCTATCTTTACAAGAAGAAAGCATTGGATTCGTGAAAATTTTCGACTTTCGGTTTTTGACGGATTTACACTTTTGAGGAGTCAGAGAATCCGAAAAACATGTATTTACAAAATGCCTGTCTGTGAGTCTGTGCATCTGTGAATCTGTCTGTATGTCTGTCTGTATGTGACACAAATTTTGTGAGCGCTCTATCTCAACAACTAATGAACGGAATTTAATAAAAATTTATATTCAGTTAGTCCCTGATATAAATTGGTGCTGATTAATTTTTGGTGTAAATCGCTCAACAGGTGGCGCTGCTATGCAGCCTTTTTCACGATTTCCGCAATAGCTCGATCTCCAGAACTAATGCACGGATTTTCATCAAACTTCAGATTCAGTTAGTCCTTGACATGAATTGAAGTTTTGTACATTTTGGTGTAAATCGCTCAACAGGTGGCGCTGCTATACTGCATTTTTTACGATTTCCGCAATATCTCTATCTCAACAACTAATGCTTGAATTTTCATCAAACTTCAGATTCAAGTATACTTTGATAAGAATTAGTGCTCTTTGTGTTGTGGTGCAAATCGCTCAACAGGTGGTGCTTCTATGCTGCACTTTTCAGAATTTCCATTATAGCTGTATCTCAAGAACTAATGCAATAATTTTCACCAAACTTCAGAATCAGTTAATCTTTGGCTTGAATTTACTTTTTGTACATTTTGGTGTGAATCGCTTAACAGGTGGCGCTGCTAGGCTATATTTTTCAGAATTTCCACTATAGGGGTGTATCTCAAGAACTAATGCACGAATTTTCATCAAACTTTAGAATCAGTTAGCCCTTGACATGAATTGACATTTTATACAGTTTGGTGTAAATCGCTCAATAAGTGGCGCTAATAGGCTGTTTTCTGTGATTTCCGCAATAGCTCTATCTCAAGAACTAATGCTTGGATTTTTAACGAACTTCAGATCCATGTATACCTGGATATCAATTAGTGCTGTTTATGTATTGGTGTAAATCACTCAACAGGTGGCGCTGCTATGCTACATTTTTCAGAATTTCGCTATAGCTCTATCTCAAGAACTAAGGCACGAATTTTTATCACACTTCAAATTCAGATACACTTTGATATGAATTGGTGCTAAATTGATGTAATTTCTTGTCCTATTTAAAAGATTTAATTGACGTGATTTATACAGAAGAAAGTTTTGTGATGGCTACAACATACTAGTTTTTTTTTTACTTTGGAAATAAAGTGTCAGGCACTTGTTCTCTTTGTGTCAGTTATCGCTTTTTCAAAATAGGGTTAGCGCCAGTTACTCGAGTTATTCACCATACTTATTAAAAAAATGACTGTTTAATAATGCAATGTAATTTTTTTTAAATTTTCGTCAAGAATAATTTTTAATGTACCTCTATTACCCTTTCAAAAAGAAAGATGAGTGTAAAATAGATTTAACATTTTATGATAGTGATTTTAGTATAAAATGGATTTAAAAATTTCGTAATAGTGATTTTAACAAGAAGGAATTCTTAAGGTGTCTGTTATTAGGGGGTTTCACCCTATATTTACTATAAAAAATCTTGCAAATTGCAATTTGCAACTTGCACTGAGCAAGTACCAGAATTAACGCACACAGGATAGTTCTCAATCTCTGAGCCCGGATTTCAATGATTAGATCAGTCAAATAATCATTCTAACTACAGTAAAACCTCCCTAAAGCAACCAAGTCCCGTTCCAATAAAAATTAGTCGCTTCGATAAGTGGTCTCTTAATGGAGATCATGTTTAAATCTATATTTTAATTGTTGAAAAAGGGTAACAATTAACGTTACTAAAATTTATTTTTCACATTAGGAAAAAATATAAAAATGCAAGTATCAAAACAAAAGTTAATTACTTAAGTCAATTATTGCAGAGTTTAAAAAATGAATACATTGACGTTTGCTTTGATTTTACTGTTTTATCTTTTATAATTTTTATTTCCAAGTCCATTCGATATTCAATAAATAAATGCAACTTTTTTTGGACGGAAACAAATAATGACGATTTTATTCATTTATCTATTTCTTTGAGAGTTTCCTGACAGAATAGGGCAGGGGAGTTTATTGACGTCATTCTTAATTTGTTATCAGAGTTAAATTCATAGCTTTAAAAAGGCACAAAGGGGTTTAAACACTTAAAAGTTACCGGAATAAAAAAAAAAATCTAAACTTAGTTTAGAAGTTTGACGAATAATCCGCTCTCCGGAATTATTTTTCTAATAAAACCTTCTTCAAGTGATCAGGAAAAAAAGGAATTTGTTTCGTTTTCTTCAAAGAAATCGGTCGCTCATGGAGGGAGTTCAACTGAGATGGTCTCTTAATGGAGGTAAAATTTGTATTGAGCCTATGGGATTAAATTTAGTTCCATGAAAAAATGGTCGTTCAGGGAGGTTTCACTGTACTTAGGCAACGTGTATATTGTTGTTATTAAGAATTACAAGCTTTAACATTTATTTTCAAATTAATTAATTGCATCTATGTGTATATATTTTATTTTCTCAGGATGTTTGTCAAACTCTGTGGTGTCGCCAAGATAACAAGTGTGTAACTCGTCTCGAACCTGCTGCTGAGGGAACTCTATGTGATAGGAATATGGTAAGAAACATTGTCGCACGGCAATAATGAAAGTATTTTAATGATTTTTTGAACAAAATATTTTGCTTTGTTTCAAAAGCAACGAACTGCTGTAAAAAGTGTTCTCAGTTACTTTTCAATAACCATACCAACTTGCTAATCACCAAAGAAAAAAAAAACAAAATGAAAGTAATGTTATAGCTGGAAAATTCTTTTTGTTTGTTTGTTTGTTTTTCAGTTTTAACTAGTGAAAGTAATTGGATACTTTAACTAAATATAGACAAGAAAATAATACAGAAAACAGGTATATTATGAACAACATGAAAAATGCGTACAGTAAATGCAGAGTATGACAGAGAGTAAAATGTATACTGAGAAGTACTTAGAATTATTGTAAATAGTGTTTTTACCTAAAATATACTAATTTATGTAATGTTTTAATTAGAACGAATTAATTTATATTAATCATTTCATAGAACTCATAATTTAATTAGTTTTTGTGTAATAGAATTCCTGAATTACTGTCTGAAAAAAATACGATGTTTCATTTAAAACTTTACATTTCCGCTAATAGATGGCAGCATTACAACTCTAAGAGTCATTTCCACTTAGAAAAATAAATCCGAAATTTTAATCTTCTGAGTTATAAAAAACAGCTTTTAAAGTACAATTTTTTTAAATTAATTATTATATATATATTAGATATTTTTTAATGTATACAGGATAATATATTAATAATTATTTCTTAGTTTACAGGTCATGTTACAGCGTTCAGTGGTGCTTCTTTTAATTGTTTTAAAAAATAGCAATAGATGGCGACAGTATGGAATTTTGTAAATTAAAGCTTTTTTTTCCGTGTTCCAGCCACTGAGCTCCTTCCAGCTTGCGTTATCATTGAAATTTTGTAGACTATAGGCACCTATAGGAATAGAACCAGAGGCGTAGTTACAAAAAACTTTTTCGGGGGGGGGGGGGGGGGGAATTAAAAAATTTCCCAACTTCAATCAAATTTCTTTATTTTCCAACTGAAATGATATGGTCAATGTGTGTTTTTGATAATGATACTTATACGTAAAATATCCTTTCCATAGAAAAATACTGAAAATAAAAACATAAAAAATTATAATTATTAGTTTGTTTAATGAAAGTTTAAGCACACCACTTTTATTCAAATAAGTGCTTTTTTTAAACTTTTATTTAAATGACGAGCTACGCTCGTCAACCCTCGTTCAGACACCGCAGACTCTAACAGCACGCTAATTTGATCGACTTTAAAAAGATTTCGGAAGATTGGATTATAATTTGAATCTGACAATTATAATCTGACGTAATTTTCACCAAACTTTTCTTTCTCTTTTTAATATTCACGTAAAAATACTTTTGTTAGAAATGAAATATTATGATCATCTTAAAATATCAAATAAATGTCTCGCGCAATTTTTAAATTTAAACTGTTTTGCAATATTATTTTTTGTTCATTTTACGTAATAAGTGTAATGTGATGTAAATGTGACGTAAATTCTCCTATTTAAGATTTCTAACGCATGTTAATGAATTTATTATTTTACAATATTCTTTCTCTTTTAAAATTCACGTGTAAGTATAGTTTTTATGACGTAATTTTCAATGAATTAATGCTTTTTATATTTTCCGTTTATAATAGTCACGTGTAAAATAAATTTTTAATTTGAAGCAAACATTATTGTTTCCGCTGTTTATATAGTTGGCAACACTTTAAATTAATACAATTTTCTAAAATATGTAAAAAATATCTCTCGAAATGCTGAAAATTGGAATTTAAAATAGAAATAAAACCTAAAAAAAAAATGAGTCATTAAAAAACTAAATGCAGTCTGCACACCAGGAAATTCTGACGCATAAAATGATATAAAAATGATTAAATTCCTATGTAAAGTTTTTGCTCCTATAAAACTTTTTTAATGGAACGATTTTGTCCAACTTTGCATTAAATATTTCTTAAAACAATTCTTCGATTTGAAAACTGTCTGCATCAGCGTGTTTATCAAACATTTCTCTATAATACTACCAATTTTCATATTTTTGTATGCAACAGTTTTTTTAATATTAACGAAGAAAGGCCATGCTTAAGCATTCAAATTGGATGCCGATCTGCCGGGAATATCTTCGCAGATTTTCATTGGTCCATTTCCAAATCAAAACTTTTTTTTTATATATAGAAGGATTAAAATCTAAACTATATTAATTTCTATTTTTCTATCTTGAAATCATTGAGCATGAAAATTATAAGATACCCAATTGCTAAATGAGTAGTTGATGAAGCAATTTCAAACAATACAGTAAATGTGAGATTTAAATTTAGAAAAATTTCATATATTTAGAGTAAACCAGCATTAGTTTAAGGTTTGAAAATTTTTTGTCTTCTCTTACGTACGAGTCATAATCTCACTTCATATGAAAATACCGTCATGTTATTACTTTCTTCTATCTTTACAAGAAGAAAGTATTGGATTCATGAAAATTTTCGAATTCCGGTTTTCGACAGATTTACACGTTTTAGAGGTCAGAGAACCCGAAAAACATGTTTTTACAAAATGTCTGTCTGTGAGTCTGTCTGTCTGTCTGTCTGTCCGTCCGTCTGTCTGTGTGTCTGTGTGTGACACAAATTTTGTGGGCGCTCTATCTCAAGAACTGATGCACGGAATTTAATAAAAATTTATATTCAGTTAGTCCCTAATACAAATTGATGCTGATTAGTTTTTGGTGCAAATCGCTCTACAGGTGGCGCTGCTATGCTGTATTTTTTAGGATTTCCGAAATGGCTCTATCTCGAGAACTAATGCACGGATTTTCTTGAAACTTCAGATTTAGTTAGTCCTTGATATTACTTGATGCGGATTACGTGTTGGTGTAAATCGCTCAACAGGTGGAGCTGCTGTGCTGCATTTTGCACGATTCCCTCAATAGCTCTATCTCAAAAATTAATGCACGAATTTTCATCTAACTTCAGATTTAGTTAGATGTTAACACAAGTTGTTGCTGATTAGGTTTTGGTGTTAATCGTCCAATAGGTGGCGCTGCTATGCTGGCATTTTCATGATTTTCGCAGGAGCTCTATCTCAAAAACTAATGCACGGATTTTCCCAAACTTCAGATTCAGTTAGACTTTGACGTAAGTGGTTGCTTGGTAGTTTTGTTTAACATAGGTTTTGGTGTAAAGTACCCAATAGGTGGCGCTGATACGCCGAATTTTCCTGGATTTACACGATTTCGGAGATAGCCATATCTCAAGAACTAATGCACGGAATTTCCAATCTATAGAATCCTCATGATGGGCATAGATTGCCGTTACATTTTGATAGTGTGATAGCAGATTTTTAAGTATTAACATGCATGAGATATAAGAAAGTTTTAGGATTCGTATATCCGACTAGTTTTGATAATGGAACAAAGATTTGGTAGAAAAAAAAAGAATAGATTAGAGACACTGTTGATGGACAACAGTAGGGAAATTCAGGTCTGGATATGATGATATTTTCGTAGCACAGAAAAGTACAATGACAATCTGAGTCTTGCTGCTTTTTGTACTTGTTTTGATAATTTAAATTGTTTACTACTACTGAATTCAGAAAAGCAGTTAGAAAAACAATAAAAAATTCAATTTTTTTACTATTATTTTTTTTAAAAAAGAAAAAAGTCTTTCAAAAATCTATAATTTCCCAACTCTAAGCTCAAATTTCCCAAGTTCACATATATTGCAGGGGGAGGCTCCCCCCCCATACCCCCTCCCCCCCATCGTGACGTCTCTGAATAGAACTACAATTTATCACGCATGATAAATAAAGCGAGATAGTTCCATGAAAGTATCATATAATATTTTCCATATGGAAGAAGATGATAAAAATTAATGCGTATAAATGTACAAATATATGTAAATTAGTGCATTCGATCCTCTGATCTGAATTGTGTTATTTTGGCGTCCTTTTAAACGAACCTACACTGTAAAAAAAGAAATATATATATATAGGAAAATATGATATAACCACCAAAGAAAATATATAATAGCCTCTTCTGAGTTACCTATAATTCCAAAAAAATTTCCTTGTCTTTAGAAACTTTTGGAACCAATATATTTTCGAGAGTTTAAAAAGCATTTAGACAAACAAAATTTCTTTTAAAAAGAGAGAAACAACGTTTTCAAAACACAAATGTAAATAATTTTAAAAAGCATATAGCTATTTCGAAGCCTCTAAGGCCTCATCATCAGTGCTTATAACTTAAATTAAAATAAAAATGTGGAATAAAAGGGGGGGGGGGGAGGAGAGACACAGCCAGAGAAGCGCACCTCACATCCCGACTGTCCAAGGCGAAATGAAAATCAGTGTTGAGAAACAGCCACGGAGTCGGTCTCACACGCACACAGGGAGACCAATCAAAACCGCCCAGATACTCCGGGGGAATTCAAACAATGCGGAGACAATGCGGGGGGGGGGGGGGAGAGGACGAATTAAAGAAAATTAAACCATAACTTTGAAAAATTGGGCTTGCTGGACAAATTGTTAACTAAGCTGTTTTAATTTTTCCATATGTGGTAGGTTTTTTTTGTAGTCACTGACTTTCGGAAACGTTTCCGAGTAGTTTTTAAAGTGTATTAATAATGAGTTTTCTAATTAAAACCCCAACCTGCCTAATTAAATTTATACATGCAAGAGAAACATAATAATTTTAATGTTAAAGCGGTTAATTTATCATTTTTGTCTGTAAAAGATGTTTTTTTGAAGATGCAAATATTTACCTGAGAATTGGCAGTACTGGAAGTCTACGCTATAAAAACTACTCCGAAAATGAGTGGCAGCAAAGAAACTTTGCTTTTATATATGCTTCTTTAAATCTCGAAAATCTAATGATTTCTGAGGTTTCTAAAGATAAAAAGCATTTTTTAGAATTGTGATTATCTCGGAAGATTATACTGTATATTTTTGTTAGTAGATAAACGTTTCTAAATTATTATTATTATTATTATTATTATTATTTTTTTTTTTTTTTAGAGTACGCTATCCTTTATTTTTCAAAAGATATTTAGCTCGGGAAAGATTTGACTATTTCATGGCTGCAACAAATATGCTGTAGTAAAGTAAAATATTTAGTATGATATTGGTATGATTTCATACAGTTCATAGTAACGACAATACTAACAACGGGCTATACATATACAAAGTTATCAACTTTTTGGTAATTTTGACCCCCCCCCCCTTACGATATCATACGTTATCATTCCTTGACCCCCCACCCCCTTCCCTAATGATATCGTTATCACTGTCTAAAATTATTTAGATTTTTAATTTTTTTTCTTTTGTTTGCTATGATATACAGGTATGGTTATATATTTATTATTTGCATACTTTATTAGTTCAAATAAAGAAAATAAAATATCACTATTATATATAAAATAATTTATATCAAAGAAAATAATAGTTACTATTACTATTTGAAAGTATTTAATAATAGATTTTTGTTACATAATACATTCAACAGTAATAGTGCCTTCTTGCAATTGCCCCCGCACGGTGAGGAGGGGGGGGGGTCATTTCAAATGTACTTCACACCTGGTTTCTCGAATACCTGATTATATATACATACACATATGCCAAATGTTGAGGTATTCCATATTTTGGGATTAAATAATTTTATAATCGTTTAATGATTTTAACAATAATTTTGTATTTTCATAAAAACAGATGACACACTAAAAAGAGATTGCAGACTATTTTGAACAAGTATAAGTAATATAAAGAACAAGTTACAAATAAAAAAAGAAAATTTTGGTAGGATCTAAAATGATAACGCTATCAAAAGACAAACCCCTCCTTGCCCTAGAGATATCTTACGATATCATGTGCCAGCCCCCCCCCTCCCCACCTAAAGTGATAACATTATATATGCACAGCCTCGATCAAGTACAGTAAAGTTCACTTTAGCCGAATTCCAATTAACAAAACTTCCAATTACCCAATCCTCTATCGACCTCTTTTTCTTTCTTTTTGTCCTTTTGATGTTCTTTATTTGAGGCTTAAACATAGATTATTTTCTTTTATTATCTTTAAAAAGGGAGTAATGTATAAAAATTCTAAAAAAAGATAACAACACATCTGAAATTTTATAGAAAATTTGATTATCGGTTTAAAATTCCATCGTTAAAATGTTAATTCAAAATAAATTTTGTGAGATGCAAATTCATAAATGTAGTATAAAAAGAGCGAAAGGCTCTTCATCAAGTCACTTTCACACGGAAAAAACATTAAAAAACCTTCTTTACTATGTGCCAATAATTGCCGGAAATTGATATTTAGCTACACGGACATTAGGATGAAAGGAGAAGAAAAGTTCTCAGTTAAACTGATGGCATTCAGCTCACAGGCTATTCACACTAATTGTATATTGTACTCTTATTTCAAAGAATAATGCCCCACGAAAAATAAATTAAAGGGGGCGGGACTAGCTCCCTAATTCCCCCCTTTATACTTAACCAATGAACCTCCAAATCTAATCAGGGAAGCGTCTTATCAGAATAAACCGGTATATCAAATTTGAAGCAAGTCGGATAATTGAAAAACCCACTTATCTAAATTAAGGGGGAGGATTAGCCCCCGTTCCCCTTTTATATTTAACAAATGAACCCCCAAAACTAGCCATCAGGGAAGCGCCTTATCAGAATGAAACTATTTACAAAATTTGAAGCAAATCAGATGTTTCTATTAGGAGTTATCGCGTTACGTACGTACATACATATGCACGTATATACAGAACCTGCGGGCACATTAGCTGTCAAGCTTTGAAAGCCCGTGAGCTAAAAAAGTGGGCACTGGAAGTACCACTTTAATAACCATGCACATCAAATTTAAAGAAGCCTTTTTATATGATAGAATTTTTTTCTTTTATCTTATAAGGTGTTTATAACCTACACTGTAAAAAAAGTCAAATGTTTCTTAACCCGGGATAATACAATATAATCACATACGAAAAAAAAAAACAATAAACATCAAATCAATAAACATCATCCAGATCCTAGTTACCCACGATTCCGAAAAGCCTGCTTTTACTTCAGAAACCTCAGAGACATATATTTTCTAGATTTAAAGAAGCATTTATGAAAACAAGGTTTATTTTTCTGCCACTGATTTCGTTGTTGACTTCTTTGTTTCCTTCAACTATGTCAAGTAAAAAAATAATGCGTTCTAGATTCAAATAACCTTACCAAAGCTTAATGGTTTTCAATTATGCGAAGCATAAGCAGAATTTGTATTTATGTGCAACTTTACTACTTAAGAAATATACTTTGAATGTTTCTTCATTTGATAGAAATTAACTGGGATGATGAAAATAATCCATTGCGTAACTACCGTGGAGCGCTTGGAGCAAACTGCTCCCGGCGCGCAAATACAAGGGCGCAAAATTAGGAAAAGCGACTTTAACTACGAGTAGTTTAATTACGTAAAATATAACATAGATGTGATGGCATTCAGATATCTTTACACTGAAAAAAATGGGTACTTAAAATTGAGTAAAAAGTACTCAATTTTAAATGCAAAATAATATTAAAATCAATACTCAAAATAGCTCCGATCCAAATGTACTCAAGATTGAGAAACACATGTACTCATTTTTGGTTTCTTGGTCGTGTTCAAATATGAATCGTTATGTACTGCCCCCTTAAACCTAAAAATTAAAGTAAAAATGTACTGACATTTATCTTCCGCTCAAAGTTGTTAACAAGAAACGTTTATTTGATTATTTATTAAGGAAAACAGCAAAATTATTAACAAGATACTAAATCGAATATTTTTATGACAAGAGTTATCGTTTTGTTTTGTTTACAAAATTATCGTTTTGTTTTGGTTTGATAACATGTGATTTTTTTAAATTGAGAAAGCATAGGCTCATTTTTTATCCAAAAATACTCAATTCGATATGAGTACATCGATTTACTCATTTTTGAGTACAGTGGAACCTCTTTTAACCGAAACTCGGTTAACCGAAATCCATTTTTAAAGTTTTTATGTTTTCTAACTATCATATTCCTTGTGTTCAAGCGATCCTTTCTAAGTTACTACATATAAATATTTTCGCCCCCCCCCCCGAGTTTCTTTGAATTTAACTTGAGCTCCCGTAAGCTGCGGACGAACAAAGTAGCAATTCTGAAGCTTTTGAATGTTTTGCAAAAGGTTTGGCATGGCTGGAGAGGCAGAAAGACTGCGATACTGATAAACTAATAATATTAAAAAACTCCGTGATAGAGCTTCAAAGCAAAGGCACTCGAAACTGCGACAAACAAAACATTTTTCAAACCCTTGTGGTCTATGTAAAATGTACTTAATTTCAAAATTAAAATTCAGGTAATTTATTCTTGTTTCTATTTTGCTAGTGCTTTATTTTTTATTAAGCACTTGTTGCCAAGAAATATTTCATATATTTCTAATTAATCTTAGAATTGAAGAATTATCGATTATCCGAAAGTGACGATTTTCCGAAAGATGGTCGGTCCCAATTACTTCGGATAATCAAGGTTCTACTGTACTTAAATTTTTTCAGTGTGCGAAACTAATATTTAGGTTTGTTTTTCAGTGGTGCCAAATGGGTCGATGTACAGAGATCGGTGAACGCCCGGAGGCTATCGATGGAGAATGGGGAGAGTGGGGTGAGTGGTCACCTTGTTCAAGATCTTGCGGAGCCGGTGTCACTCTCTCCCAGAGACACTGTGATAATCCCATGTGAGTGATTATTTTGTTTTCCTATGGTAACTAGAAACATTGTATACAGTAGGGCCAACTTATATGGGCCCATGGGCCACGAGCCCACCCAATAATTTGATCTCTCCGCCCACTCAATTTTCATTCCTTTATTTCGTTATTAGCCCCCGGTACGGTATGCTATTTCTTTCTACCAGCTTATTTTGTCTCCAAAAAATAACGTTACCTTACAGAAGCCAGAAATAAACAAAGCAGATGTATCATTGTACGATTAAATGCTTTATAGCAATTTTTTAAATTTCTAAGAATTGCACATTTTCAATTTTTATACTGTCGTATTGGAAAAAAAAGTACTTTTAAATGTAAGTTGTTTGAAAAATGTATCTCCATTTAATTTTGAAATATTCATGTTTTTGTAGTTTTTAGCAACATTTGTTTAATTTTGGCAATTCAAGTACTCCATTTATATAGAACGTAAAGGGAAAATAGTTGAAAAATAGAAATTATATCTTTTTGTTGCCATTTTCTCATAACAACCGAAAGAAAATGTGATTAAAATACGTGCTATTTTGAAAAAATATAAGCGAATAATTTCTGTTAAAACATGGAGCTATTATAAACTATATTTAATTTTAAGTATCTGTAGACGATTTCAGTGTGACGTCAGTCATGACGTTTTGGTTGGAAATTGACTCCAAACAAACGGTTGCTATGCGTCATTTCTTTTTAAATATAAATCGTGGAAAATGTTACCAGTACATATCAAGTATTAAAACACTTAGATGTGAGATATAGACATAAGATATAGCTGCAACACACAAACAAAATAGAAAATACAACATAACAACCATTTGTTTGGTGTCAGTTACCAACCAAAACGTCATGACTAACGTCACGACTGAAATCTCCTATATTAATGTTACAAACAAATGAATGCCTATGAATCATTAGATAGCCTTTTTTTTTTTGTCAGGTTTCTTTAATGATGTTTCTTTTTGCTGCATTTGTGTATTATATTGCGATAGTGGCATCCTATGCATGCTTTATTGTAGATTTTTAAGAGTGGATCGTAAATGTGGAATTCTTCAGCGGATGCGAATGACGTCATTTTACATAAAATAAAAGTGTGTGCTTTAAGTCTTAAAATTGAAATATGTTCTGTACTATTATATATATATATTTTTTTTTCATCCCGGGCGACACTAAATTCTGAAAAAGCAGAATTCCTGTTTTCTAGTTGATTTATTTATTTAATCACTGGAGAAACAAATTGGTTTTACTGACGTCTTCAAAATAATTTGTTTGAAAAATAGTAAAGTCATCAATTAGACTTACAGGAGCAATAACATGTATAATTGAATTCAGCGGATGTATAATTAAATTTTTCTCAAAAACAAATTTCCTGCATATTTTACAATCTGTTTAAATGTCTTGGATCGATAAAGCACTTAGGTGACTAAAATATATGTTTTCTTGATATTTAGTTTTTTTGCACTTTCAATAGTTAGCAATTTTTATGATAAATGTATTTCTAACAAAGAATTTATGAGAATTTAATTAAATTATTTACCAAATTATAATTAAATTTTAATAGTTTTATGTTTTACTTAGAAAAACTATAATTTGACTTCGAATTATCATCTTTAGTCATTGGCTCTCACTACACGCACACTAACGTAAGTGGGAAAAAATGTATGTGTTATTTTAAGGGGGGACACAAAAATTTTCAAATTTTCTAAAAATATTTTATTGCAGTAATAAATTCTCTTCTTATTTCTGCTTAAAATGACGCTTAAATTGTGTTTATATCCTTATTAGAACAGAACATATTAATTTTTTCGTTTTAGTTTGTTTTAAAACATCTAGCTTTCAAGCAATGATTGTCATGCAAACGACTTCTTGTGAAAATGCGTTTTTCTTCAAGATCGGTTTTTTCAGCATTTCTCGTATTTAAATTCTAATAACTCAAGAACCGTTAAAGATAAATAGTTCAAACTTGAAACATGTCTTTTTCAATTAGTTTACTTTAATTTCGATTTAGAAAATTTGAAAAAAGTATGTACTTTTGAAAATATGATTTTTTATTTAAAAGTTACATAATTTTTTCTTTAATTTTTACTTTAAATATTTTTTTTTTTTTTTAAATTAATATTTTTAAAAATGCTGAATCTAAATTAAAACGTATATATTTCTCTTTATTTAAATAATAAAAAAATTGAAATTCTACAAATAATATTTCGAGTTATAACGATTTTAAATTACCCCAATTTTAATAAATTTTAAATTAAAAATTTTTTTTGAAAAAATTATGAGAAGTTTTATCATGTGATTTTGTTTACAAATTAACCATCACAGAAAAACTCAAAATTTTAACTCAATAAATAAAAATTATTTTAATGTGTGTCCCGGACTCCCTTTATCAAACATTTTTGAACCCACCTAATATTTTTCAAAGGTTGGCGCTACTGATTGTATACAAGGTGTTTCACTACCAGACCGACAAACTTGCAAGGGGTGTAGGGGGCACAGAGACGAGTCGGAATCACATAGCAATGCCGGGAAATGTAATCCTAACGAGATAGAAGTGTTGTTAGGGGCTGAATCATCGCGATCAAAAATTGACATTTAAGGGGTCTCAGGATTCTTAAAATTGGAAAAAATGAAAAAAAAGGACCATTTTCAACATTTAATATCTTAAGATGTATTTGATATTAAGACACAATTTTAAATGGGAATGAAAGATACAAGTATGCTCTTTCATTTCAAATATTTGAAAAATTGCAAGATGCAGAATTAGCATTTACAGGGGGCTCCAAGCTGTCAGACATTTGACCAGCAGAAAATCGGCATAACAGCTTATGCGCACGATTACAAAATAAATTTAGCAATTAAAATTAAAATTTTGGTGCCTTCTTATACCTCAGATTATAGTAATTACGCTGAACCTAAATAAATTTGCATTTTTATATTTTTAATACAAAGTTGTATTTAGTTAATGCAAAATTTAGAAAATTTCAACAATATAAACACCTAAAGAAATATTTTCTTTTTACAATAAAAAGGAAATTTTAGGTTCAGTTTATACAGACTAACATGAAACATATGTTTTGAAAATTTCATGAAAAAATATTCAGAAGTTTTTGAGATATCGTGCGCGTTATACCCAAAAATGTCATTTGGAGAAAAATGACTTCAAAGATTTGGAAACATCACTTCAGCTATCGAGCGAGTATAATTCTAAATGCCATAACTTCTGTTCTAATGGAAATTTCAAGATAACAATTATATCAAAATGTTCAGAAAACATAGAAGTTTAACATCTAAAAAAATTAATTTTTCGAAAATTTTAGAGCTTTAAGAGTCCTGAGACCCCTTAAAGACCATAAACTTAAAATATGTCATGATTTTTCTATAATGAAGTTGCCCCAAGTTTCGTAACGTGGGCACCGCGTTGAATCTCGGATGTTTTAAAATACCGCCGTGCATCCGTCGGACGTTCCCGGTAGCAATGAAGATAAGTCATTCCAAAACGCTCCTACTACCTCTGATAAGCTGGAGGATAAACAAAGATGCGAGAATGAAAAACCTTCGATGAACTTCGGGGAACTTCATTATCAGGAAAATCATGACTCATTAACCATTTGGAAAAATGGTTATTGTCCTCGGTCAAGGTAGGAAATCAAAAACATATCTGAAGCTTTTTATTAGTTGAATCTGCAATTTATTCGTTTTCTGGTTGGTCTATAGAATAATTTTCCCTTTACTTTCAACAGAGATGGATACTTCTGTTGCCACTATGACAAAACAGTAATAAAAACTACAAAAAAATTAATTACTTAGAAACAAATTGAAATACAGCTTTCAAACAAACTGCATTTAAAAGTACTTTTTTTCCCTATACGACGGTGTAAAAAGTAATATTGTGGGAAGTTTAAGAATGAAATTTCATTTAAAATTGGTCCAGGAATATTAATGTTTAATCCATGGCGTACGTAATGAATGACCAGCTCCGTAGAAGTTTAAAAATTTACAGTACCGAAAAATGTAATCCATGGCGTACGTAATGTATGATCAACTCCGCGCGATTTTTTGTGTCTTAAATTTTAGTGTTTGAAAAAATCATTTTCCAAATGGTCGTTGTAATTTGTTAAATTGCATTTTCCTTTTTTTTTTTTTTTAAGCTTATGGTCTTAAAATGTCAATTTGCTATCACGATAATTCAGCCCCTAACAACCCTCTATCTCGTTAAAATTCCGTTTTCGACCCTGCATTGCTATTTGATTCCGAATCGTGTCTGTGCCCCTTACACCTCTTGCAAGTTTGTCGGTCTGTTAGTTACCCTGTATATCTTATATTATGGTGGACAAAAAAAAATATTTGGGTCTATCAGTTCGAATTTTTGAGCTGTTATACTAAGAATTCAAAACTTCTTATTCAGTATGCAAAACATTTTAATCCTCTCAGAGACAAAATACTTCTGCTAAAATATTGGAATATCGAATGATACCAGGATTTAAGAACAAATTTATTTGAAAAGCTTTGTAAAAGTATTACTTCACGTACATTATAAAAGCAAAATTTTGTTCCAAAATTCTGATATAGTTGTGGCATTTGGAGATTAAAATTAAGTGGGGTACATAATATCCCACCGCTCTTCAAGATATTAAGGGAGTTTTAACTCAGCTTAACACTGTAAAATGTGAAGAAATCAGGCGTCTGGGAATGGGCGTATATTGAATCTGAGAACGCTACATTAATATTCTCGGTTGGAGTACACTATATGGCCAAAGGTGACCGGTCATTTGAGAATTTAGACGTTTTCTTAAATATCTAGGAAAATACATGCGGAATTATCATAAAACACTAGATGTGTGAACAGAATATTACAGGTCATATATTTCCGTGAAGATTTTTTCGCGAAACCCCATAGGGGACCGTCAACATATTGAAAAATATCGAATATCTTCTGGATAACCCTGTAAAAACTAACGTAGCAAAAGCGTTCAACACAGTAGAGTTTGATTAAGTGCCTTATTGCAATAAACTGTGTTCATTTTTATGAGAATAGCATGTATATTCAAAGTTTTTATAAAAAGAGTCCCAAATTTTGTCAAGTTTTTTACTTATAATTTGTAGAGTTCTTAATGTAAAAAAAAAAAAAAAAAAAAAAAAAAAATGTTCTTTTCAGAAAATATGACAAACAGCATTGTACATAATACCCTGCAATCAGAATTAAAAAATAATAAAAATTGGATGAAAAATGAGCAGGTTTACTAAAAAATATTTCACTGCGCATGCGCGAATGCAGTCAAAATATAATGTACATAATGTATTAGCTAAGTGTATAGAACAACTTTTGTGAAAGTCTCAAAAACATAGCTTTAAAATTCTGAAAATGATCGTTGAGAGAATAAGCTCGAAATCCGTTGTTCCCAAAATGAAGCAAAAAGATGAGGGGCTGTATCCAAATACAGTAAGTAGTACGTGCGATATTGTGTATGCTATATTGGCACTAATTAATGGATATATTAATGGAAAATTACATTTTCTTTCGGTTGTTAGGAGAAAATGGTAACAAAAGGATATAATTGCTATTTTTCAACTATTTTGCCTTTACTTTCTACAGTAATGAAGTACTTGAGTCGCCAAAATTAAACAAATGGTGCTAAAAACTACAAAAAAATTAATATTTCAAAAATAAATGGAGATACAGTTTTCAAACAAAATGCATTTAAAAGAACTTTTTTTTTTTTTTCAAAAATCGAAAATGTGCGATGCTCAGAAGTTTAAAAAATTGCTAAAGAGTATTTAATTGTACTGCTTTGTTTCACAGCTAGCGTCTGTAAGGTAACGTTATTTTTCGGAATACACAAAATAAGCTGGGAGAAAGAAATAGCATACCGTTACCGGGGGCTAAAAAGGTGCGTTTACGCACCTTTGGCCAAAAAATGGGTTAAGATCATCTGAGATCGTTTCTGGAATCAGCTTAACAGGTTTGAGGCTTTGAACAGAACCTGATTACGGCAGGGGCAAAATTCCACCAGTATTTTATGATAATTTTTTTTTGTGTTACTGAAGGAATTTTTTTTTCTTTAAAATAAGGCGAAAATTTCTATGCTAAAATACTGGCGGAAGTTCGCCCCTCGGTAAATAGGATTTGGGTTTGAGATCACTTAAGGTTCTCAAATCCAAAAGGGCAACTTTCTGACATAAGTTTTAATTTATTTTTGTTCGGATATGTATGAAACTAGCTGGTGTTGTTGTTCAGAAACTATGTCATCGAGCTGTTTTTTCTGTTTTTATGCAAACATAGATCTTTCAGAAAATAGTGTCAAAGTGAACGTTTTGAACCGAGTTTCCGCGCGAACGGAGAATAAGCATTCAAGAGCGGGCGAAAAAACGCGTTTGCCACGTGATCAAAAACGCTTATAACTCAATAGGTAATTGATTGATCAAAAAATGGAGAAAACAGTTCGATTCCAAATCGCTTCCAATGCCAGGCTTTCCAATTTTATATCTTTCCGTTAAAAAATGAATTTGTAAATGTGTCAAAACGTTTTGCGCTTGTTGAGCAGAGCAGTTAAGAACAGCCTTAAAGGGTAACACCAGTTTGACGCCCTAAAATTAAGGTTTTTTTAAAGATTTTTTTTAAAATAAAGCAATACAAAATGTTTATAGAAATCTATATACATTAATTTATTATGCCTATACTAAAGTAGAAAATAGGATTTTTTTTACCCAACTGCCAAGAAGGGTTATGTGTTTCCCGCGTATCTGGGTAATGTGGATTTCTTTATAACCCTCGAAACATCCCAACGGCTGGATGGATTTTAATGAATGATGTCTCTATGGATTCGTCTTAACCGTCCGATGGTTATAGGCTAGGTTTTGTTTTTATAAATTCAAACTGGCGGCCGTAAAATACAAAATTGGCGGTAGAGACGAAAAAAAAAATTACGCACCCTATTGAGTGGCTTATCATAGGTCTTTCAAAATGAAGACGATGTTTCATTGAGTGTTTAACAGTCAGAAGCTCCGTTTAAATATTACACAACTTGGATGTTGTGTAGGTAGGATGTCTAGCTTTACTGCAACTCTGACCTTCATAGACATCTATAGGCCTCATCAAAACAGTGTTTATTAATAGGAACCAACAATTAAACACAACTTAAAAGTCATCAATACAAGTAAGTAAATAAAATAGTCTCACATTGATGAGAAATAATTAATTAGTTCGCTTTTTACGCAGTCGGGTGTTTTGATTTTTCAAATTTAATTAGTTGGTATATTAAATAACGGTGCTTGACAGGTGATGGGCAGATGCGCTTAAAAAAAGTGTCATGAGGCGAACATGTAAAATATATCTCAAAATAGTAATTTATCGAAGAGATAGTTTAAAAATAAGAATGCAATCCCAGAGATTTAACATTAGCAAGGGGAATTTGAGATCTGACTGACCAACCCCTTTAAGTCAATTTCATGTTGTAAAAGTGCGAACAAATCAGGCTAAAAAAATTGCAGGCAATTAATTCAATTAAGTTAAATATTAAACAGATTCAGCCAATAATACAGTTTTTCACTTAAAAATACTGTTGGAAATGAGAATGAAAATGAAAATTCTATAAATTGCCTAGGCCAATAAAATTGTTTCTAGAAATATAATCTGTCACTGGGAAATATTTTTTCTTTTCTTATCAAAAATGAATTAAATTTTGTGAAAAAGATTACAGAATATTTGGCACTTTTCCGACAGAATAACCATAGGGATTACAAATTAATTTACTATAATCTGGCGCTTGTTTAGTGAAGAATTTTTTTTTCTGGTAATATTAAATCCCACTCTAGAGTTTCTTTTGCTACATTTTTTTGTTGTTTGAAAATGTTAAGGTGACAATGTTAAAACATGTTATATAATAACAGAAACAACAGCAAGAATAATAATAATTCACGCTTTGCCCTTTTCAGTTCAAGAGATTTAATTAACCCCTTTACGGTAGCTTAATATTTGGAAAAAAACATCAAAAAAGTACCTATTTATTTTATTACAGAAATTGAATAATTATAATGTTTCTAAATAAAATATGCAAATAGTCTTTTTTTATAAGGCAAAAAAAAAAAAGATGTTATAGAACAAATTCATATTTGTAGAAAAGCCATCATGCGAGAATTCTGTGTCTTTTTACACCGTACAAATTAATGCGAATAAAACCTTTATTTTTCACATCTTAGATCTTTATTTATCATCATCACACATTTTTACAAATAATATTTGAAATAATATATATACATTAATTTTGATTATTAACAATTTTTTGAGTGTTACATATTTCGAAACATGCAATACAAAGCCCAACATTACAGTGAGCGCAAAAGCCAAACCCAAACGGCAATATTCAAAGACTTTACACCGGAATGCCAGTTAAATTTTTCTGGTTTCAGATGTTTTTTCCAGCAATAAATCTCCAGCCCGGAAATAAGACGAGAGCGAGAAATAACGAACGACACCTGAGCCCGTGATATTGACGGGAGCGAGAATTAAGGGGTTAATCATCTATTACAAAGAAAAAAAAGCCTTATACCGTTTATTTTTAGGTACGTTCATAATTATATAACTACATAACTTCTATAGTCGTCGTCTGATCCGTCCGTCTGTCCGCATATAACAGCGCTACAACTACCCAACCGAAGGGTTAGAAATTTAATATACATAATAGTTTCAGAATTTAGTCGAGTCATTTCAAATTTTATGAAAATCGAATCAAAACTTAAAAAGATAATAATAAAAGTTTTCTTATTCTATTAAATCCTATCATACGTTATTAATTCAATGATATCCCATGATAGGTAATGATTCTAAGTTGCCATTGTGATTACGTCCTATTTAAGGTGGAGTCCTATTATTTCAGTATTATAGAATTTAATGCATAGAATCGTAATAAATTTTGTATTCATGCATTTTTGCATAAGAATGCAACACCTATTGCACCAAGACGTGAATATTTATAAAAGTAGTTATAGTAGTACTAACTTATAGTGCTAACTAACATTTGCCACGTTTGAAGTACAATTTCCGATTTGAGATATGCGCTGGTAAGTAAATAACATCTGCAGATGAGGGAATTTTTAATGTTTTTAATCGAAAATCTTAGTAATTTTTCAAGCATTTTTATTATTTTTTTTCTTTTCTTTTTTAAAAACGGTTAATAATTGTCCCCAGTTTTTCAAATGGTTCAATTTTTCAATGCTTTTTTAATCGATAAAATAAATAACTAAATAGCTCTGGGACTCTGGCAATGATGTTGTATGTTACTTTTTATAAATACAAATTTCTCAGCAGCCACATTTTTGTCTACTACTATTTCCAAACATTAATCATCATGGTAGATTTCTACAACAATTTCGATAGAAATATGCTAGAAGGGCTTTGTTTAAAAATAATGGTAACCAACAAAGTGATTTTAGTATATTAAACCGATTCAGACAATAATACAGTGTTTCATTTAAAAAATACTTTTGGAAATGAGAATGAAAATGAAAATTCAATAAAATGTCTAGGCCAATAAAATTGTTTCTGGAAATATAATCTGTCACTGAAAAATCTTTTTCCTTTCCTTATCAAAAATAAATTAAATTTTGTGAAAAAGATTACAGGATATTTCGGCACTTTATCGACGGAATAACCATAGGGATTACAAGTCAATTTACTATAAATCTGGCGCTTGTTCAGTGAAGAAATTGCTTTTTCTGGTAATATCAAATCCCACGCTAAAGTTTCTTTTGCTACACTTTTTTGTTCTTTGAAAATGTTAACGTGGCAATGTAAAACATTTCATATAATAACAACAACAACAGCAGCAAAAATAATAATTCACTCTTTGCCGTTTTCATTGCAAGAGATTTAATTAATCATCTATCAAAAAAGAAAAAAGCCTTATACCGTTTATTTTTAGGTGCGTTCGTAATTATATAAATGGGTAGCACCTATAATCGTCTTCTGGTCTGTTGGCATATAATAGCGCGAAAACTACCCAACCAAATGGTTTGAAATTTAATTCAGTAGAACCTCGATTATCCGAAGTAATTGGGACCGACGCTCTTTCGGAAAATCGAAATTTTCGGATAATCAAGAATGCTTCAATTTTAAGATTAAAGAGAAATAGATGCAATATTTCGTATTATGGTAACAAGTGCTTAATAAAAATAAATCAATAGCAAAATAGAAACAAGAATAAATTACCTAAATTTTAATTTTGAAATTGAGTACATTTTACATAGATCACAAGAGTTTGAAAAAAAAATGTTTTGTTTGTCGCAGTGTCGATTGCTTTTGCTCTGAAGTTCTATCACGGAGTTTTTTAATATTATTAGTTCACCAGTATCACAGTCTTTCTGCTGCACCAGCCATGCCAAACCTTTTGCAAAACATTCAAAAGCTTCAGAATTGATAATTTGTTGGTTTTCTTCATTTCACTCCGCAGCTTACGGGAGCTCAAGTTACATTCAAAGGAGCTCTAAGAACTCAAAAATATTTATATGTACTCGTAGTTTTGAAAGGACCGTTTAAACACAAGAAATACGGTAGTAAAAAAGAAAAAAAAGCTTTAAAAATAGACTTCGGTTAATCGAGAGTTTCGGTTAAAAGAGTTTCGGATAAAAGAGGTTCTACTGTATATATAATCGTTGGAGAATTTTGTCGAGTCATTTCAAATTTTATGAGAATCAAATCGATACTTAAAAAGACACTAATAAAAATTTTTTCATTCTATTAAATCCTAACATACATAATTAATTCAATGATATCCCATGATAGGTAATGGATTACGTCCTATTTAAGATGGAGTCCTATTACTTCCGTATTACTGAATTGAATGTATATAATCGTAATAAATTTTATATTCATGCATTTTTGCATAATAGTGCAACAGCTATTGCACCAAGATCTGAATATTTATAAAATTAGTTGTAGTACGAGCACCTTATTTCCCACGTTTGACGTACAATTTCCGACCTGTTTAAAAAGATATACGCTGGTAAGTAAATAACATCTACAGATGAGGCATATTTTTAATGTTTTCAATTGAAAATCTTAGTCATTTCTCAGGCATTTTTATTAAATTTTGTTTCTTTTCTTTTGTAAAACTGTTAATAATTGTCTCTAATTTTTCGAACTAGGGTTTCTTCTATCTATAAAACAAATAAATAGCCGAGGGAATGTTGTTGCCTATAAATACAGATTTTTCTACGGCCATTTTTTCGTCTGCTTCTATTTCCGAGCATTAATCATCATGGTGGATTTCTACAACAATTTCAATAGAAATATGCTAGGAGGATTTTGTTTAAAAATAATGATAATCAATAAAGTTACCACTGAGATCCCAGTAAATACGTTTTGAATGCTTTAAGATTTTCAAAGCTTCAACTGTCGTCAACGGCAAAGTTAAAAGATATCAGGTATGCTGAAACAATGTTGGAAAAGTTACTTGACGCTGCAATATGATATAAATAAAAATGAAAACTGCGCCTTCATTTAATTGAGAAGATGCTTTAAGTCGAAGCAATTGAAGTTGAAAACATGGTAAAATAACATAGGAATATAACGTTTATTGTAAGTTCTTATCTATTCATAATATCTGGTTAATAATGACACAGATACTATTTAAATATTTTTACTATTTTACCATTTTATTTACTTATTCTTAATATTTAAATATACAGATCGATCGAAACGGGTTTTTAACACTGAAACCGAAACCGAATTTCGGCAATATTTCTATTTTCGGCCGAAAACGAAAACCTAAATATCCAAAAAAATATTTTAAGTAATTAATACATACATAAATATGAATTATTATTAATTAATTTTTCGTGTTCATTAAATATACATGTTGATTAATTAATTATATGTGTGGCTCAAGTTGTCTCTCTCTGCCTCTGGGCAAAACTTTTTATTTTCGTACAAAATAATATCTAATTAATTCATCAACGACATAGAAAGATTTTCTTATTATATGAATTTAATCTAATTTAAAAATGTTGGAGGTATACATACCTCCATTTATCTTTTATAATGAATTTCGTAAATGATCGTCTGTTATACTACAACTTTTTTTAAAAGTATTCAAAACGCTTCTGCGGTTTCAAACTAAAATTTTTCTATTGCTGTTAAATCTGCAGCTTTTAATGAGCAAGTAAAAAGCTTCTGCAAAGTTTAGTGATATATACATTGTTTGCTTTATAATCTACTGACGTCTTAAGTCAGCCATGACTGATAATTATAAACAGTGAATTTCATAGCAAAAAATAAAGAGTGTAGGCCATGGATTTTTCCGTGATTGGTTATTACTTTCTGTTATCGTTATCAATCCTCAAAAATTATTTTGATTTTTGCAATTTTTTTCTTTTGTTTGCGGTGATATACAGATATGGTTATAGGTTAACTCTAGGATAGATAGCCATAGTTTTTAAAGATTGAAATAAAAATTCTTAGAATGCAAATACAAGAATTATTGATGCATATTTAAAATTCTTATACATATACTCATAATATTTTATGCAAAAAGTAATTAAATATTTAAAACAAAAAGTGTTAAACAAAATTGAAATTTAAATGGCAGATGGCCATCTCTCCTTCAAGCCGAGGAGAGATGGCTATCCAATACAAGAAAGAAAAAGTTAATATAAATGGCAAAAAAAAAAATAAATAAAAAAATAAATAATAAATAAATAAATAAATAACACATTTCATATAGTTAATCATGAAAAACATATAGCAATTTGTAAAGATGCAGTTATGTGATGGAAAATGAGTAAAGAAAACTCGAATAAACAAAATTTGAAGTATAATTTCAATACTTCACTTTTCGTGAAATCTTACCACATGCTTGGCAAAGGTCTTGATAAGTTGTACACGTTTCATGGAACCACTTCATGGCACATGATGCATTGTATCCAGACATTCTTTTTGGATGTGATATTATATTTTGCACAACCAACACAGTAATCCTAATCCGACTCTATTTACTCGGAATCTGTAGAATCTGATAATTTAAACAGAGCTAGCAGTGTTCCTAAAATTTTCGCATTTTGCTACCACTAAATTAAAACGATAATCTTTGTTGTATAGTTCTATAATAGATGTTAAAGGAATCTGCCACGAAGAATACTTATTTAAAATACTGGTAGCAAAGTGCGAAAATTTTAGGAACGGTGCGAGCCCTGTTTAAATGTATTTCGTTTTTTCGCTACTGGAATTGTCGTGTTTTTTTTCTTGCGTTAATTGTAGATTTATTACGTTAATTTAGTTTATTTATCAACTTTATCAGTTTCTGTTATGAAAGTTTCCGACGTTTTTCAGTATTTTCTGAAACAAATAAATCGTTAGGTATTATTATATTATTATTATTATTATTAAAATATTTATATTAGTTAAAATTTAAATAATTATATCAATTAATGTATTTATAAACGTAAACGTTATTTATTTATTTTAAATTTAATTATATTTAGTTAAAATCATCACTAAGTATAATTTTGAAATATTGATTAAAGGTGGCCATCTCTCCTCGATTTATTGTGGCCATCTCTCCTGAAAATGAAGGACTGATGGTCGCCCAATTTAAAGGATCAATAGCCATTGTACGTCTTTGTTTCAGTCGTAGAAGTAAATATTAGATTATATACGTGCCTTAAAAGTCCATATAGTAAAAAATATATATAACGTACGTACTGCAAAACGTTCAGATACCTAAGTAAAAAAAAAAATTCAACCACTTATTTAATTTACATTAAAATTACACTTACATTTTATAATCGAAAAAAAAAAAAAAACAATTGCACGTCGCAATAAATAAACTCGTTGAACTATTTCATACAAACAATGTTTATATTACAATCTATGATCAAGTTTTGGAGATATTTAGACTGGCCATCTCTTCTCTATGGCCATCTATCCTAGAGTTATCCTATATTAATTATTCGCATAGTTTGATTCAAGTGAAGAGAAGTGAATAAAATATTACTATTATATATGGAATAACTTTATATCAAATAATGCTTAAAAGAATTAGCTGCTATTTAAAGTAAATAAAAATAGCTTTTTGTTATGTAAGGCATTCAACAATAATATGCCTTCTTGCACTTTCCCCTACATGGAGGGAGGGGGGGAAGGCAGAAATTCTGGCCAACAAAACAGGTGGACAACATTCTTTAACTATTTTCTCTGATAAATACAATAAGTATCATTTCAAACATACTTCAGACACAGTTTCTCGAATAGCTTATTATATATGCATATACATATGACAGTAGGAAAAGAATAAAAACGTTGGGGTATTCTACATTTTGGAATTAAATAATTTTATAAACATTTAATAATTTTAATTATAACTTTGTATTTTCGTAAAAATAGATAACAGATTAAAAAAAAAGATAACATACAATTTTGATGTTATCTTATCTGATGTTATCTTACAATTTTGACCAAGTTACAAATAAAAAGAGAAAATTTTGATTGGATCAAAAATGATAAAGATATCAAAAGACAAATCCCCACCCCTCCCCTTAGAAATATCTTGCGATACCATGTGCCAGACACCCCGCATCTCCCTAAAGAGATAATGTTATATATACACAGCCCCTAGTTCGTATTTAAAATAGAATGATTTCCATAATAAAAAATAACTCCAAAGTTCAAAATGAAAGAGTCGCTTAAAGTTATCGAGTCTTCTGAATAAAGGTGATTTTTTTTTTCTGTATCCATTGTCACGCGTAATACATTTACTGTGTAACTTTGAATAGCGAACATAAATTTTGTTGAATAATTGAGAAAAGTCGATTTATAGACTTCCGTTCAACGAAGTTTTAATAAAGTTGCTTATATCCATTTAATATTGGAGTAGTTTTTGTCATCTTCAGTGAACCAGTTAATCGATAAAGAAAATTGATTGAATGATTTATTACTTACTCGGCAAGTCGCGGTGTAACATTGTATTGCTACAGCGTTTTTTGAATCTAATAAATCACCCAGGAACTTAAATGGCTCTATTTCTTCTATGAGGAAATCTGAAAGATATTCATGTTCAAATTTTATGAAGAGCGTCGTTATTTGAAAAAATGTTTTAGGTGTGAATGATGAATAATTTAAAAAAATACTTATTTTACAAATACATATTAAATGTCGATTTGTAAACTTTCGTTCGAAAAGAAGTTCAATATAGTCACTTAATTTTAGAGCATTTTTTTCATCTTCAGAAAACCAGCTAATTGATAACGAAAATTCATTGTATGATTTACTAGTTACTCTGACAAGTTTCGGTGCAATGTTGTTATACTGTATCATTTGCAGGATCTTTTGGAACCTAACAAATCATGTAAGAGATCTAATACTATTTTGCCTCTGAAATAATGCAATGCATGAAAATATGTTTTTATAAATAATTATTTAAAAACGTTCCATTATAACGATCTTCCCTTGTAAAACGAAATAAGTCATTACAATAAGCGCCAAATGCACTATATGGCCAATGATGATTGGTCGCTTGCGATTTTAGACGCTTTGTTAAATATCTAGAAAAATACATGAGGATTTATCCTGAAACTTCAGGTGTGTAAACAGAATAATATAGGTCATATATTTCCGTGAAGATTTTTTTCCCGAAACGACATAGGGGATCGTCAACAAATTAAAAATGTATCATTTTAAACATACTTCAGAAAAAGTTTCTCGAATAGCGGATTATAAATGCATACACATATGAAGGAAGAATAGAAATGCCAAACGTTGGAGTATTGCACATTTTGGAATTAAATAATTTTATGATCGTTTAATGAATTTAATAATAACTTTTTATTTTCGTAAAAATAGATAACAGACTATTTTGATGTAAAGAACAAGTTACAAATAAAAATAGAAATGTTTGATTGAATCAAAAATGATAACGATATCAAAAGATAAACCCCCCACCCCCTAGAGATATCTTACGATGCCATGTGCTATGTGCCTTGCGATACCATGCATTTTCCTAAAGAGATAATGTTATATATGCAGAGACCCTAGTTCGTATTTAACCCTCCGAGCGTCTTGCAAAAGGGTAAAATTGTAATGTTGTTTTCTTTGCATTTTGTTTTAAATGCTAATAAAATATGATTCTTTCAACATTAAAAAAAAAATTCAATCAAAAATATGAATGTAATCCTTAAGAGTATTAATAATTCTTCAATGTATTTCAAATTCCATAAATCTATAGAATTATATTATCTTAAATATTGCTTGTATTGCTGTGAAACCTGGAGCTTAGTGAACGGAATAATACGCCCCAAACACTTAGAGGGTTAAAATAGAATGATTACCATAATAAAAAATAACTCCAAAGTTCAAAATGAAAGAGTCGCTTAAAGTTATCGAGTCTTCTGAATAACGGTAATTTTTTTTTTTCTGTATCCATTGTCACGCGTAATACATTTACTGTGTAACTATGAATAGCGAATATAAATTTTGTTAAATAATTGAGAAAAGTCGATTTATAGACTTCCGTTCAACGAAGTTTTAATAAAGTTGCTTATATCCATTTATTAATGGAGTAGTTTTTGTCATCTTCAGTGAACCAGTTAATCGATAAAGAAAATTGATTGAATGATTTATTACTTACTCGGCAAGTCGCGGTGTAACATTGTATGGTTACAGCGTTTTTTTAATCTAATAAATCACCCAGGAACTTAAATGACTCTATTTCTTCTATGAGGAAATCTGGAAGTTATTCATGTTCAAATTTTATGAAGTGCGTCGTTATTTTAAAAAATGTTTTAGGTGTGAATGATGAATAACTTAAAAAGTTACTTATTTTGCAAATACATATTAAAAGTCGATTTATAAACTTTCATTCGAAAAGAAGTTTAATATCGACACTTAATTTTAGAGCATTTTTTTTTTCATCTTCAGTAATAGTCCAAGAGCTGTTAAACATTTTAGGGAAGGTATTTGAGGCACCCTGAAAATTTGTGCAACACTTCTTTTGTAATGCCTGAATACAAAATCGAATGTCTGGCTGAAAGATCGTGGCCCAAAAACTGTGCCAAACACGTGTCAAGTGCCATTTTTTGACTACCCCCCAAAAAAGGTATTTGAGGCACGCTGAGATTGAGACAGAATAATACTTATACTTAGAAAAAAATATTTTGAAAACGACAGACACTTTAGTCGGCCCAAAAACTGTGCCAGACACGTGTCAAGTGCCATTTTTTGACTACCCAAAAAAGGTATTTGAGGCACGCTGAAATTGAGGCAGAATAATATTTATGCTTAGAAGAAAATATTTTGAAAATGACACACTTTAGTCGGCACAAAAACTGTGCCAGACATTCGATTTTGTATTCAGGCATTACAAAAGAAGTGTTGCACAAATTTTCAGGGTGCCTCAAATACCTACTCAAAAATGTTCAACAGCTCTCCTACTATAAACCAGTTAATTGATAACGAAAATTCATTGAATGATTTACTAGTTACAAGTTTTGGTGTAACGTTGTTACATCGTATCATTTGCAGGAGGATCTTTTGGAAACTAATAAATCATTTAAAAGGTCTAATACAGAGATAGAGAAACTATGGCACGCGTGCGACATTTGGCACACGAAAGAATAATTTTGGCACGTCATTGCTGTGGCTCTAAATCAAAATAAAGTGAGATTACACAAAATCGCGACTGATCTTTTCTAAATTTGATTAAATGGAAATTATAAGAATTGGTTATTAGACATTACTAAATTCTGATGGTAAAGTTATGGTAACTTTGAATTTATTTCAAAGCTATTCAAAGAAACTGGCCTTTGCTATTTTAACAGTTTTTCTGACTGTTTATGCTTTCGAGTCAGTGTTTTCACAATTGAAATGATATCAAAACTCAAACTGAAAACAATTGTCCGATAAATCCGGTTCAGTTTGCGTTAAAATTAACCTTATATGAAGATGCAACAACAGAAATCAAATTTAATTATTATAGTGTAATACCTACATGTATGTTCTTGATGTTCTTAAAATCTTTATAGAAAATTTTAAGTATTTTTAAACCATTATTCTTCCACCTACTAAATTTGTTTTTTAGTTGGCACATCATGGTCACGTAAAATATTTTTTGATCAAATTTAAGCACGCGGCAACAAAAAGGTTCGCCAACTCTGGTCTAATACAATTTTACCTCTGAAATAATGAAATGCATGAAAATATATTTTTATAAATAACTATTTAGAAAAACATTCCATTATAGCTACATTCCCCTGTGAAACGTAACAGGACATTACAATAAGCGCCAAATATATGAAAGTACAGAGTAATTCGCTACCGCGTGTTCATACTTTGAGTGGGGTACAACTCAGTAAAACAAACATTTTTTACTTTCTTCCATCTTTATAAGATGAAAGTATTGGATTCACGAAAATTTTCGACTTTCGGTTTTTGACGAATTTACACATTTTAGGGGTCAGAGATTCCGAAAAACATGTTTTTATAAAATGTCTGTCTGTGAGTCTGTGACTGTCTTTCTGTCTGTCTGTATGTGACACAAATTTTGTGGGCGGTCTATCTCAAGAACTAATGCACGGAATTTAATAAAAATTATATTCAGTTAGTCCTTGATATAAATTGGTGCTGATTAGCTTTTAGTGTAAATCGCTCAACAGGTAGCGCTGCTATGCAGCATTTTTCACGATTTCCACAATAGGTCAATCTCCATAACTAATGCACGTATTTTCATAAAACTTCCGATTCAGCTACTCCTCGAGATGAATTGACGTTTTGTCCATTTTGGTGTAAATCGCCCAACAGGTGGCGCTGTTATGCTGCATTTTTCACGATTTCCGAAATAGCCCTATTTCAAAAACTAATGCATGAAATTCCATACCCTTAGAATCCTTACGATGGACATTGTCATTTAATTTTGTCCCTCTAATAGCGAATTTTGAAATATTAACCTCTATGAGATAGAAGAAAGTTTTGGAACTGCTACATCCAGCTAGTTATCTACTGTTGCCAGATTGTTATAAAACTAAATAATAGTATATCAAAACACTTTTCAATTCAAAAAATATATTTACACATGAACAATTAGGAAAAAAAATAATTAAATTTTTTCACACGAAAAACATTTAATGTTAAAAATTATGTCATATTTTAAAACAATATATTTAAAACGCTTTTCTTATAGCGTCTAAAAGAAAACTTGTCTTCTATACATTATACAAGTCCGTGTAGCGGCGACATTTTTACATAATCATTTTCTACTAGCTGATTGTCAAATATGTATTTGATCTTTTTTAATAAATTATAAAAACAGTCATCAGCTGTCGCGAAAGCGGTGGATGCATCTTTGGGAACTGAAAATCTTTTAGTCATAGGAAAATGAATGGTAACCAGATTACAGAAGTTCATCACTGGTCGCGATAATATCATTCAATCTTCCGTAATCAGATAATCATTTTCAAACAGAGGAAATCAGCTAGTTTTTAGAGCTTATGAGTTCTGGAAGGGGGTTGGTGAGCGTAAATCATAGGGAGCGAGGCCTTCTAGTAAAAGGGATAATTAAAAAACATATTTTTAATTAAAGTTATTAAAAACAAATTTACAATGAGAAACTCGTTTAATTTAGCAAGTCTTGAATAAAGATATTTTCGCTTACACATTGCAAAGTATAATACATTTATTGTATAAGTATGAATAGAGAACATAAATTTTGTTGAATAATGCAGAAAGTCGATTTATAGACTTCCGTTTGGCTAAGTTTTAATACTCTTGCTTATACCCATTTAATATTGGAGCAGTTTTTGTCATTTCAAGGGAACCATTTAAACGATAAGGAAAATGGATTGAATGATTTACTAGTTACTTTGACATGTTGCGGTGTAACAATGTAGTTACAGCGTGTCTTGTGTAACGTGATAAATCACTTGAAGGTAATAGCTCTATTTCAGATATGAGAAAATCCGAAAGTTATTCGTGTTCAGTTTTTGGGAAGTACGATATCATTTTGTTTATGGAATAAATGATATATGCAGTGTGTCCACTCTCAATGGTGTTCAATGGCTAATTTCTAAACCGTTAGTCATATACCGGGTGTTTTAAAAGTTCGGTGCAAAAGCATAACGCGGTAAAAAAAAAGATCTATGGGTCGGAAATAAATACATGAGGTTTGCAGATAAATATTCAGCGTGGTACGGGATTTTGTATGAACTAACAAAAAATTTAGTTCAAAATCTCGACAATTGAGGGCGTTACTGCATATAATTGCATGGAATAATTCCATATTCCTCACACGACGCCAGATTTCGATACAAAAAGGTGTACAGTCGTGGAAAAAAAAAGTAAACACCCCCTACTAACTCCTCAACAAATTATCGTAGAAAAAAGTTACTGGTACCGAACGATTAGAAATAAAGTCTACTTTTAAATGATGTATATAAAATTTGCTCAGGGGGCCATCTACACATTAAAACGAACCATAACTTCGTTTTATTCAATAGCAGTACCCAATTCTGACAGCATAAATGAACTCTACACCCTTCAATTAGCCTAAAAACGAATTTTTATGCAATTCGTACCATAGTTTTCCGAGAAATTAATTATTTTAAAACGAACGTATTTTAAGGGCTGTATCCAAATTGAAGTTCCGTAGTGGATTGTTAACCGAGAGAGCCGCTTCCTTGATCAAGGAACCTTAAGCGCCACTCAAGGAGTCAATGAAGCGTGTTAGATTACAGTACAGGAGAATAAATTTCAAAATGTCTACTCACTTCCATCATAGACAGCCCCTTAAACCATCATTTTGCCGTTTTTTAAGCATAATTTGAAAACTACTTGGAAGAAAAATATGAAAATTTTGAATTTCCATAAAGCAGGACTTAATAAATCTAAATCCATCAAAAAAATTGTAGGTTGCAATTCATAATTTTTTCGAATATTAATTTCATAATTCATAATTCATATCATAAAATTATAAAAATTGCAAATTCAGCTTATTTATGTTTGGATATATTAGTATTATTACTACAAAAAAAATTAGCACATTAGGAGCATAATTTCGGGAGATATAAATAAAAATATGAAAATGTAATTTAACATTAGAAGCACTAAATTTTGAATGTTTATAATTCAAAAACTTATCATTCAAATGACTTGAAATTTGGTGTCTAGGCATAGTTTGAACCGAAGATTTGAAATATCTCGTTAAAATTGGGTATTGCTATTAAAGAAAATGAAGTTTGGATTCGTTTTAATATGTAGATGACCCCCTAAGAAAATTTTATATACATCATTTAAGAGTAGACTTTATTTCCAATCGTTCAGTATCAGTAACTTTCTTCTACGATGATTTGTTGAGGAGTTAGTAGGGGGGTGTTTACTTTTTTTTTTCCACGACTGTACATGCAGTATTGTCTAATGTTTTTGTATCCAAAACTTGCCTTTTGTAAGCAACATGAAAGTATTCCGTGGAATTATCTGTAGTAGCTCCCTCTATTGTCGAGATTTTAAACTATTTTTTTGTTGGTGGTGGTGGTGGTGGTGTTATACAAAATCTCGTACGACGCTGAATATTTATCTGCAAACCGCATGTCTCTTCAACCCATAAATCTTTTTTTTTTTTTTTTTTTTTTTTTTTAAATCGCGTTTTACTTTCGCACCGCACTTTTGAAAGACCCGGTACATATAGTTTCAATCAAAAAAAAATGTTTTAAATGAGATAAAAAAATATTTTAAAATTCTTTTTGAACAATAAAAACCTATCTTAAAAGTTATGAAATTTAAATTTTTATACGGCTCCCCAATCCTATAAGTGATAGTTAGTAAAAAATTTCCTATTACACTAACAAATAAGACATAAAAAAAAGTCCCATTCAACTAACACTAAAATTAACCGAGTTATTGAACTTTGGATTGCATGACTTATGCCAATTTTCTGCATCTGAATACAGATTAGTTGGGCCATGCTTCGAGGAATCGTACACAAAGTACTAAATTTCTGCATTGCAACCGAAGAGAGTCACTTCGAACAAGTTTTACAATTACTTCAATTTTTATTAATTAAGTGTTAGATTAGATAATTTAATAGCCTTTTAAAATATTTGTCATTTGGTAAAGAATTGCGATTGCAGGGCTCGCAGCGTTTCTAAAATGTTCACACTTTTCTACCAGTATTTTAAATAAAACTTCTTCGTGGTAGATTCCTTTAAGATCTATAATAGAATTATACAATAAAGATTGTCGTTTTAAAATAGTGGTAGCAAAGTGTGAAAATTTTAGGAACACTGCGAGCCCTGCGATTGTTACTTTTCGTCATTTCATTTAACAAAAATTCTGTTATTTTTAAACTTATATTTTTAGTTGCATATTTTTCTTTACTATGCCGGAATGAAAATAGATTTCACATTTATATTGTAACATTAATTTTACTCTCAACTATTATTTTTTTATATCTGACGATTACTTATATTTCTAGTATAGTTGTAAATGACCCCTATTTCGCAGAAAAAAAAAAAAAAAAAAAAAAAAAATTCTTCACCTTTAAACGGATATTACTCGGTCAGTTTTACCCGAAGAAGAATGGGATGTTTTTTGCCTTACTTCTTAGTGTAACAGGATATTTTTACTATATAACTTATAGAATCAGGGGACAGTATAAAAATTTAAATTTCGTAATAAAAAAAATTCTCAAATCACTTTTAAAATACTTCTTTAACTGATTTAACCCTTTATCTACTGCATTATGATCTATTGCAATTTTTTCACGTATTTTTTTTCAGTTACTACAATGAAAATTAAATGAACATAAAAAAAAATACTCACCCGTGAGAAATTTAATTCGTTAGAGGTAATTAATTAAAGTGGTATTTTAAAGTACCGTCAGTACACTGTGCCTAAATTATTCTCGTAACAGAAAACCCACAAGATATTTCAAATAAAATTCAAACCCTTAAAAATGCTAAATAAAAAGAAGACACTCGAAAGTTAACAATAAAAAAATATTGACATAGTTTTATTTTACACATGAAAAATGAGTAAAAATTAAAATTTGATGGCATTAAAAAAACCTTTTTTTTTCTTAGGTTTCGATCTTGTTAGCAGTCCTTTAGTTATGCGACGCCTTTATTCCAGGGACAACATGTTTTTTTGCATCTCCATATATGCAATATATGAATTAACATATGCAATTTCCAGCATAGCAAAAAAGAGCAGGTGACATAACTTTTCCGATTTCCTATAAAAAATAATAATGAAACAGAAAAGAAATACAAGGAAAACATTACTACGCTACAAATTTAGTAATTACATTATAAAGCAGATAAAAACTCAGGATAGCTACACAGACGAAAAGTAAACAAGAAGTTTTTCTCCAACACCCAGTGTACTGGCGGTACTTATAAGTACCGCCGAGTAATTCAATTGTTAAATCAAATAAATACACCGTACACTTAAAATAGCTAGTCAAATTGCATTCTAAGATCATGATGAACACATAAAAAAAAAAATTTCATCACTTATCTTATGTCCTTTACTATGTTTGCAGCAATAAAAAGACAAGATGACAATTTGCACAAAATGTCGGCACAAAACACATTGACTGTTTCAAAGATAGTCTCCTTTCTTGATAAAATAACGAACCTAGAACAAATGCTGCCATGTATTCTGAAAAAGTACACTTAAAAGAGTGTTTTTTTTTTCAAAGTACCATTAGAATATTAGTAATATTCACTATTGGATGAAAGTGTAAAGTGACTGGTACCGTCAGTAGATAAAAAGTAAAATCATTATTTGATTGAAACTGTATGTCTATTCTTAAAAGTTTAGGAATTAGCCATTGGCCACCGTTGAGAGTGGAGAGGAGGAATATTTGGAAAATTACTTATTTTGAAAATTGCTTATTTTGAAAATAAACATTACACATTGGTTTATAGATTTCCGTTCAAAAAAACTTTTAATATAGTTGCCTCCATTAATTTTGGAGCAGTTTGTGTCATCTTGAGTGAACCGTTTAATCGATAAGGAAAATTGATTGAATACGTTACTAGCTACTTTGACAAGTTGCGACGTAACACTGTAGTTAGAACGCGTCTCGGAATATAATAGATCACTTGGCACTTAAATGGCTACATTTCTTCTATGACATTTTGCGATTATTGAAGATCAATTTTTTTGGTAACAGGACCTTATTTAATAAACATTAACTGGATGAAAACGGAGGTGTTTTACTTGTATTTATGAAATTTTTTAAGTTTTAAAAAGGAGAAAATAATTAATATTATTTTACACAGAAAAAAATTTATAACACCCCTTCAAATTGTAAGTCAAATAAAAACTACATTTTGAATGTTACGGATTTGAATATTACACTTTAAAAAACTTTGCAGTTTTTTAAAGTGATTTTTACAAAACGTTTCAGTTTTCTCTTTCAATGAAATTGCATGATGCAGTCAAAAGCATTCAACCTTTGGATCATGGAAAAATGGTTAGATTATAGAAAAGAAACAAAAAAAATTATAAGGAAATTGCCAATTAAAAAATTTATCTCATCTGCTGATTTTTTTAACAAAAAATTGTGCATGTGTGTAACATATATCTTTTAAAATAAAAAGCATTTGTTAATCATAGTCACTCAGGCACATAAACAAATTTCTTCCATAAGGCAGTTTTCTAATACTTAATATTTATTCTTTATTGTTCAGTAATTTTATCTTTATATCTTTATTCAGGCCTGCAGGAGGAGGACGCTATTGCATTGGAGAAAGGAAAAGATACAAAATGTGCAATACTGAGGTTCGTACCGATTTTATGAATGTACCTTCATATTTTTATTAATCCGGTTCACTAATTTTGTAATGGGAGATATGTTTTTAACACTTTATATCCCGACAGGACATTATTAAAAATGTCTTCAAATTCTGTAATTTTTTAAAAAATATATAATGGCTCTTTTTAACGCTTTCCAACAAAGTTGAAAGTGTTTATGAGTTTGGTTTATCTATTTGTCCATGTTCCGACCCGCGTAAATATACACAAATTGCCATGCAATTCATATGGAGTTTAATACGGCGTGTTCGGTACACTGTTAGAAATTTATGTAAAAACACAGACTCTCTATAAGTTTATACTAGTTCTAGGTTATATACATTTGCTTGAGGTTCTCGGTCATCATTTTAAGATGATCTCTTTTCTTATATCAAATTTCTTGTAGGAATTTCCATGTATTTATTTAAATATATTTTTTTCTTTGTTATAACATGTAATTCAAAATACACACTTTTAAATTTCTTTTTCTAAATATTAAAGAATAAAATTTGGTTTAAAAATGTTTTATTATAAATTAGAATATTTTAGAAAAGGAAAATTCGTCTCTGCAGAGTTAGCGGAGATTTTTGACGACAATCACTTTGCAGTTGTTTCATTCACCATGTGTATGAAGCTTGGTAATATTAAAAGGAATACTATGTTCGCACTGAGATAGTTGAGTCACTTAACTTTAAGTTTTTTCAAGCGGACGTACCCGGAATCAAGATTATGATTTGAGCAAGTTTCTGAAACTCACTTAACTTTTGAACGAGCCGTTAATTCCCAAATTGGCTCGACCGAGCCCAGCAATCTGATTGGCTAAAACTGATTTTTATATAGTAGATAATTATATTTATTTTCTTATGAAGTAGTGTAATGTAAAATAGAATGCAATTATAATGATTTAAAGTGATTTATTTTGTTAAATTTGATCAAAATCACAGTTAAGTAATCCAAAATATTAATATTAACAAAAAATCAGATTGCTGAGATCGGATGAGCCAATTTGGGAATTAACGGCTCGTAACTTTTGATACTCTCTTAACTATGAGTTGAGTGGAAATCTACCTGCTGAATTCTTTTTCTTATTTGAAACTGTTATTAAAATTAGAGTTGAGTTCTACAAATAATTATTCAACTTTTTCGAATGATCTTTTGAATCGTTTATTTAATTAACACGCCGCAAAGAATAAAAACAATAATAAACTCTGCATAGATAGAAGTTGTAATTACAAATTTAACATAAGTTAAGTCTCTTAAAACTTTTTACAACGTGAACAGGTGAAGCCTAATTCCGGATATCCCATTTAAAAAAAGTTATGTGACTAAAAGTTAAGTGACTCAACTACCTCAGTGCGAACATAGTATAGCAGTATTTCACCGCTGAATCATAAAAGACATCCTTTTCATACAGTAGTAACAGCTTCTATAGCACAGTCACTAAGGTATAGTTCGTTTCCGACTCGTAAGGTTCGTTTCCGACTTAGAGGACTCTGAGAAAAAATTAAATGGTGGAGCAAATTCAAATTCACTTAAATTTTTCTAATTTTTTCTGTGTGTTCTTCTGTAGGTTTTTTCTGTGTTACCCATTAAACATTATCTATAATTTTCAAATGTTTTAAAAGCAATTCATTAACTTTTATTACTATCAATATTTTAATTAAAAATTTTAAAAATAATAAAATTTAAAAACGTGAATTATTATAAAAAATTATTGAGAATATTAAGTAATAAATACTTAGAACACACTTCTTTCTCGATAAAATAAGGAATATTACATATATACACATACAGCTTCTCCCTTTCATATTTTTATAGATATTTCTTAAAACATCCCATAGATATTACACAGACTTTTTCTTTTGATGATATACCATTGTAAATGATTCTACAATAGATCCTACATGGAATATGTCGTAAAACAGCGGGAGATAAAAGAAATCAGAAATGTAGAACATGTTAAAAAATAAGAACTTATTGAATTTTGGTTCTCCTATCGTTTTGTTTAGTTGACAGCTAAACAAAAGGAAAGCACAAAAAATAGTGTTTTCCTTAATGATTTTGAAATGGAAATAAATATTTTTATATGTTATATTTTTGAAGTTTGTTTAAATCTAGGTCTAGGGAATTCGTGCTGATTTTTTTCTTTCGATTTGAATTTTAATAGCCATTATTATTACTATAAAAATGTCTACCAACATTTTGATCTTTTATGAGAGCTAATATTTTTTATCTCAACATACCTTTTTCTATGCACATACAAAATGATAAAGAAAGTATCATACGAAAGGTGTGGAACAGGCTTTTAATATAGTATACTCGTTAAAACATGTCATTTGATTGAAGTTTGAGTTAATTAAAAATTAATGTGAACAATTTATCAGCATATAATCTCTAAGATTGCAGTGTGTCTTGTATGTTTTCACTGGTTTTATAGTGTTAAAATTAACTTTAGTGTTCAGATCCATATACACAGTCGAACCCGGTTAAGACGCGTTTCAATGGAATGGACAAAAGTCGCGTATTAAACGTAATTTGTATGATGATGCAGGAAATATGCTTATTTATAGATTTAATCGTCTAAATGAACTTTAAAGCCTTCATTTATATGTTTACGATCGAAAATTGTGTCTTTTATGTATATTTAGATTAAATTTTAATTGTATTGCACTCATTGTTTCTTTTTATAAGACCGACTAGAATAATAACGGAAAATAAACACGGATTCCAACATGGCTTTATTGTAGATTAACACGCTGCAACCAAAAATAAAACAACAAAAATAATATTCCTACTGGACCAATTTTTTTAACAAAGACAAAAATCATATTAAATTACTGAAGCACACAGAGTTTTTAAAATCATGTATAGTATTTGAAATAATGAGTACCCTTATAATCTGTCCTTTTTTTTAATATAAGGAAAACCTATGTTTATTACTCCTTGTGTAAAAAAATATTGTTAGCATGACAAAAAATAAAGGAAACACAAAAGAATAACCCGACCGCAGTCGTATTTGTTTAAATTTTAAGAATTTCATTTTGTGTTGCCTATATAATATGCATTATAATACATAGTAACTTTAGTACTCAAATCCATATATACAGTCGAATCCTCTGTTAAGAAGCGTTTCAATGGAATCGTGATATAATGCAGACGTAAAATCTCACTAACCACAGGTATGATCATCTCTAATCATAATCATTTTTATAACGCATCTGAGTAACCTAAATTTGTCTGTATCTCTCTACTACAGTAAAAATATACAAGAAGCGGGACACAAAGAATACTAGGAGGATCTCAAAGAAGAATTCCAGTTTTGCTAATTTAGAGGTTTTTTGTTTTGTTCAAATATCTACCACTATTTCTGATTAGTAATTTTTGCTTTAATTAATCTGTTATTAAATAAAGTAAATGATACTATTCGGAAACAGTGTTTTCTATCTCCATAAAAAGCATCCGATACATTTACAAGACTCGAGAAGACAGAAATAATTCGCATTTTGATCAATGAATTCGCCTGTTAAGCGTAATTTTTTGCCTGGTAGGATTGAAAATTTATCGCATATTAAGCGGGATTGCGAAGTAACCGTTCGCGCTTTAAACATGCTATTTTCACATTGGCCTTCTGAGCGATGTTCAAATGATAGGAAAAAATCCGCGTATTAAGCGAGATCGCGTATTAAGCATAATCGCGTATTAACCGTGAGCGTCTTAACCTGGTTCGATTGTAAATACATAAATATATATATATACATATATATTTTTTTTTTTTGGAGGGGAGGGGGGAAGGGAGTTCATTGTCACACACAAACAATATTTTGGTAACTTTCAAACATTTAAAAGTAACCTTTAAATTGTTATTATTAGCATTATTATAAACAAAAGTTAGAAATGTTAAACAACTTAAAACATAATTTGTGCAAAAATAAGATCTATTATGTAATAGATGCTTAAAACAAATTAATTTTTAAAACTATTTTTTGTATTAGAAAATTCATACTACATATGTATCTTCCCAATTTTTATTTTTCGGTATGAATAGAAAGATGAGTACACTCTGTGAAATTTTCAAGGAGTTTATCACCACTGTTTAAATTTGGAAAATTTCTACTTAATACTTAAATAGCACAATTTGTAATCATTGCTTTGAATAGTAGGATTTGTAATAGTTCCGGAGCTGGCGACATCGAAAGCCCTGTGATCGGAGAATTGAAAAATTTTTATGCAAATCGACAATAAAAAGTCATATAAACTGAGCTAAGTATAAGCTAGGTATAAATCTATAGTAAAATTCATACGAACAAAATCAGCGAGGTATGACTAGTTTTGACAAGCCGAAAATATGTTTCATTAAATTAATTATTATTATAAACCTGTAATGTTTTATCACTATTACGGATATTGATCATTCTTAAAGCATTTTATAGAAAATTTTGTGCTCTTTCAGAAAAACTGGGTATGACAAATTTTATTAGAACACCACCGGAATTCGCGGAGCAGGCGATCGTGCGTCCGTTAAACGTCTTCATACACCTTTGCCGACACTTGACCAGCATAGACGCTACCGGTAAAAATTCAAAGCAAAATAACGCTGAAATTTTATCACCGACCGCTTCTTTAAATTAGGTATGACAGACTTCTCCGGTAGAATAACGTTTGTCATACCGAGTTTTTCTGAAAAAGCACTAAATTTTCTATACAATGCTCTACACTGTTAAAAATCTGCAGCAAACTGTTCAGCAATTTGACCGTTTTTGACGATAACAATTACTTGGCCATATTCTTAAGCGCAACTGACCATATTATTGACAATATTACGGTTAGAATAAAGTTTCATGATGGTTATGTAACAGTTTTCTATAAAAACGGACGAATTGTTGGACAGTTTGCTGCAGATTTTTAACAGTGTAAGAGTGATCAATATCCGTGATAAAGGAAGAACATTATAGTTTCTTAATAATAATTAATTTAATTAAATATATTTTCGGCTTCTCAAACCTAGTCATACTTAGCTCAATCTTTTCGTAAGACTTATTACTATATTAATACGTGGAAATTATTCCAGAGAGAAACATTCGCCTTGAATACAATATTTCAAATGAAAATCAAATTTCAAGGTAATTTCTTAAGAGGCGCAAAGGCCAACGTAGTGAAAAAGTTTCCATGCCGAGACTCGAACCCGGGCCATCAGTATAGCGCACTGACGTTCTACCGACTAAACCACATGGAACAATACCCAGCCTGGAAAATTTCTCACTATCATATGTTGGCAAGGCTACAAACGCAGCACAAGATGGAATATTTATCGTGAGCCACCGACCTGGGGCGAACACGAAACTTAATTAAATCGATGCGCTATACTGATGGCCCGAGTTCGAGTCTCGGCATGGAATCTTTTTCACTATGTTGGCCTTTGCGCCTCTTAAGCAATTACTTTGAAATTTGATTTTTATTCGAAATATTGTATTCAAGGCGACTGTTTCTCTCTGGAATAATTTCCATGTATTAACACAGTATCTATCGTTGCTGGATTTAATTAAGTTTCGTGTTCTCCCCAGGTCGATGACTGACGTTAAATATCCCATCTTGTGCTGCGTTTGTAGCCTTGCCAACATATAATAGTGAGAAAATTTCCAGGCTGGGTATCGTTCCATGTGGTTTAGGCGGCACAACGTCAATGCGCTATACTGATGGCCCGGGTTCGAGTCTCAGCATGGAATCTTTTTCACTATGTTGGCCTTTGCGCCTCTTAAGCAATTACTTTGAAATTTGATTTTCATTTGAAATAAGACTTTTTACTATCGATTTACATAAAAAAATTTCCATTCCACGATGACGGAGCTTTCAATATCACCGGCTCCCTACCTATAATAATTTTCTGATATTAAATAAGGCGAAAATTTGTATTAAAAACTGTACCCGCCGAGCAAGAGTGACATAAAAAAAAACAGCAACTATTTTCGAACTGCGTATTTCGCCACAACAATGATGATTCACCCCTTTTTTAGGCTTTTACAATACGTTAAAAACACTAGAGTTGTTTTTATTAAAATATCTTGGATCTAACGCGAAATATGTGGTAAAACTATGGAAGATAAATAAAATCGAAAATGTTGAAGATTCATGAAGATAAGCACTTGTTGACTTTTCGCTCTCATATCATAACATTTTATTTACCTGACAGTGAAAAAAAAATTGGAAAGTAGATTCACTAATGCTTGTAGAAATAGGTGACGCCATTATACCTACTAGGATATCCAACCCGGACTTCCTGGGTTACAAAACATAGGTAAAAATTTTTGGTACTTCTTAGTTATCCCGTCGACCAAATTACTGTCGCCAAATTGTAAGATTAATTGCCAATAATGGTTGCCATTAATTAATTGTAAGATTAAATGCCAATAATGGTCAATAAAACTATTAATTCGACTCTTTAGTTGTATTTTTATTAATGTTTTACTAATTTATTTGTTCTTTCGTTATTTAAAATAAAAAATTATGTCAATGTGTATAATTTGGCGAGTGGTTTGGCGATTTATATAATTTGGCGAAATTGGTCGACGGGATAACTAAGAAGTACCAAATTTTTTGTTTCTAACTCTAGTGCGTTTTTCATTTTTAAATTGCTCATTAACTACACCTGAAAACATTTTTTTATGGTTAAAATATCACTCTATCGACAGAAACTTTTGAAATTTATTTAAAGCGATACTTTCGTATTAGCCACTTAGCCAGAGGTTAAAAGCAAAAGATTTCGCTACTTGATAGTCCAGCCCATTTGATTATGATAATTTCAGCGGTTTAAGCTCATAATTCGATTGCATGTCTGTTAAATTTTTGTTTGTTTATAATATATTACTTTTTATTTATTGATTGATGAAGTTTTAAATTCGCTCGGGGATATTAGCCGGAACAAATGTTGAGCTATATTTATTGTTTTAAGTGCAAATGGGTTATTATTTTTTTGTAATGAAGCCTGAACGAATGGAGATAGATTAAAAAAATTCGCGCTTGATTTTTTTTTTTAACAACTATAAATGAGTAAATTGCGAAACAGTTTTCGAAAAAGTGCATTTGAAAGTAGAATTTTATCCCTATATGACGGTATACAAATTGAAAAAATGAAGTTTAAAAAATTGCACTAGGAAAAACTGGAAAACCGAAATTTAATCGCCAGATGTTGTCAATCTCAAAATGACGTCAGCGTTATGCACGGATACATTTCTCCCTTATAATATGGTTACTATATTTTTTCAGAGCTTTTTGTCTAGGTTTAAAAAATTCATGTTGAATTAATTTTATATTTTATTTATTTATTTATTTACTAGCTGACCCGACCGGCGCTAGCCCGTGAACGTGATATTAACCATAAATGAACCTCAAATTTGTATGATTTTATATCTTTAATTCCATTTTTTCTGAATTTATATTTTTAAAGGAAAATACCGCGAAAAAATATTGAATTGAAAGTATATGCTATATGGTATTTGAATCGCGGTGAAACACTCGGGTTTTTACTGATTTCATCGAAATTTTTCCACACTTTATTTTGTAAAAAATATTTCCACACGTCCGAACGTTTCAAAATTTTTGAAGGTGATGTAAATCTGGTCTATTGAGATGCTCTAAAAAGATTGTGTTAAAATGCGTACATTTAGTTACTTTTAGCGTAGAAAAATTATCGTATCCGTGAGGCGCAAAGTGACTTGCGTTCGCCGGTGTATTTGAAAGGCATAAAATTGTATTTTTTAAAACCAATTGCACCATCGATTAGAAGAAAGTTTCTGCTTTAAGGCTTAAGCTTTTATTTATATTATTTAATTATATTCATTTTATATATTTTATTTAGATTATATTTTTGGTTTGACGGCACCTATAAAATTGCGCCCTGGAGGGATATTGTCATTAGGGAGAAAAACGTTTTTCGGAAAAGTGACCCTTTTTGGAATATTTTTTCAAAATGTTAACTGCGATATTTTTTCGAATTGACTGCTGCATTTGAGACGTAAGAGTATGATCTTTCGGAATATATCTTCCAATTTTAACTGTACCGAGTGTTTTGGTCGATTAAGGTTAAATCAAAACTATGAAAAACCACAAACAAAATCGAACGTTCGGTTTTTCTGTATGATGTTTGCTTCCCCCGATGCGTAAAAGGGTTTCCGGGTATGCGCGAGCACTTTTCCCATCTCTCAATGAAAAAATGGGATTTTTTTATGAGAGTTCATTATCTTTTTTCATTAACATCTCAATTATTTACCAAAATATTAAAATTCTGACCCCCAGGTGCACCAGGAGAGGTCTTAGATTACCCTCACAAACGTTTTCACCTTTGTACATGCGGTAGATTTCGTTAGCCATCGCAGACAGACACACACATGCAAAGCGAAACTTTCTTTTATTAGTATAGGTTTTAGAAAGCGCGTATTTGATCATTATTTTTATTACGAGAAAATGCTCTTTGTTACGACTGTGACACATTTAAAACTCTTATGAAAACTAATTATTTTACATTATTAAAATCAAATTTGATATTCAAGCCCACATATATACATACAAGGATTATTTATTAGTAAATATTTGAAGGAATATTAATAAATACTTGAAATGAATATCTTTTTTTTACACATTATCTCAATAGAAAATGTTGAAATATAAGTTTACAAATTATCACTTTCATATTTTTATAGATATTTTTTAAAGTACCCTACATACAATAATACAGATTTTTTTATGATGACATGCCATTTATTATGGCTCTAAGATACTTTAAAAATATTCGCGTTCATTTCAATAAAAGTTGTTGGCTTCATCGTGTTACATGTCGTAAAACAGCGAGAGATAAATGAACTCGGAAATGTAGAATATGTTTGAAGATAAGAACTTATTGATTTTAGGCTCTCATATCGTTTTACGTATTTAGATGACAGTGAACAAAAAATAGAAAGGATTATTAATGGGGTTTTTTTTTTTTTAAATGAATAGAACAGTTTTTTAACAAACTACATATGATTATAAAGTTTATATTTATTTATAAGGAGAGGTCGATCGAGAGTTCATTTACGTTTTCGTGTTCGGCAAGTTTCGTGCTAAAATCTAAGTTACGACGAACATTCGGTTTCGGTGGAAAAACAGCCGAGAATTTGGCGCAACCGAAACCTTAGTTGGATCTCATAGGAATTTGCAGGTATAAGAACCCATGCACAACCCATAGTAATTTCAGTTATTTTTCATGCATATTATCACAGTTTGGCGATTCAAATAGTATTGATGACAATAAAGTAAAAGTATTGCAATAACTTTTATTTTTGTTGTTGTTATAAACAACACAACAACAAAAAACACGACTAAAATACATTGATATAATTATAAACTTGTTTACAAAAGGAAAACAAAAAGATTTCAGTTCCTTTATTTTATATTTAATTAAAAAATTTGCCAAGGACTTTTGACTCATCCTCTATTGACGTACAAATCCCTCCACCGTAAAAATATAGTTCTTGAAATTAAACGACTGTACCTCAGAAGTCTTGGGTAGATTTAAAAGCTTTACAATTTTGATTTTTTTTTAACTGATTGTTTCATAAAAGTATTTAACGATTAAAACATTGCTTTTGGGTTTTCCCTACAACAAGCCTAGAAATAAAAACGTATAAAGAGGGAGGAAAATCGTCGGGTAGCGACCTTCTCGCCAAACGTCACGATGAAAATTGTTAAAAAATGAAATATTTTAAAGATGTTTATTTATTTAAATTTCTAAAAAAGCACTGAACAAATTTTGATGAAATTTAAATGCGACCAATTCAAGAGTATCCACTTTCAGTAAAAAAAAAAAAAAAAAAAAAAAAAAGAAAAAAAAAAAAATCATATGAATCGGTCGTGTAGTTTCGGAGTAATCAGTGAACATACATAAAAAAAGAATACATACCCGTCGATTTGAGAATCTCCTCCTTTTCTTGTTAAAAAGTGAAAATTACGCCGGATCTGAATGCCAAACATATAGGGTAAAGTGCCCATATTTCGTCCTCCCAGTCACTTTTAGGCCCTAAATATTGTAATTTTCAGTGAAAACCTACCAAATTTGGATTTTACATAAACTACCCACGCACATAGAAACATAGGCAAATACCGTACAAGAAAATTTTAACAATGCGAAAAATTGTTTTTTCAAAAGTATCTAAATTGCAATTGGTCCCAATTTCGTCTCCCCAAAAAATCCAATACGCCGAGGCTTAACTTATAACTAAATCAAAATTTATTTCTAAATGAGTAAGTGATTTAATTTACATTAAAGTAGGGCACAAAGAAATGTATTAATTACCAGTGGAAGAATAACATAACGAAACATTAGCCATCCAAACATGAGGAAAAAATTGAAAAAATTGTCATGGAAAGCGTTCCTAATTTCGCGTCCAGGACGAAAATAAGAACTGCAAGGGGACGAAATTGCGACCACGCTACTTCCCAATATGGCGGAGCTTCAGTTCCCGTAAGATGAACTGATCTTCCTAAAACTCACTGTATGCTACTTTCAGCATCTGACCTACGTAAAATACATGCAATAAATAAGAAATAACTACTTACAGTACAGTAAATAATGTTCTACAAACGACGTAATAAGAACTCAGGTCTTCTAAAAATAGATAATTCGGCGTTTTTAATTTATGTATGCATCTTGGCGAACGAAACTTTCAATATTGACCCCTTTTACCTTCCGGTCCCTCTGCCTTGTATCATAAGTTGCGCCACTTTCGCAGAAGCGGAGAAGTTAAGGGGAACGAAATATGGGCACTTTACCCTATACACTGTAAAAAAATTATGTAACGTTACTCCATAAAATTCGTGACAACATGCTATCTCCAATTTTGGAGTAATTTAACTTATATGATGCACTGGAAGAACAAAAATATACCGCCTTCATCTGAAACGAATAGGTAGTCATTTTCTAAATCCGTTAACTAGAAATACAGATTTCCGAGTAATGCGAATAAGGTAAACAAATAAACTGAACAGACGAATGGATCGAGAATTAGTCTATAGTTTTCTAGGTGATGAAACGATACATTATATCGTGAGTCGTTTGAATTGCGAGAAATTATCACTTGATTTTTAGGATTAGTTCATAAACTTGAATTACAGTTACTAAAACTCACTCATCTTGTTTTCGCATTTATTTGCAAAGATTTTTAAATACGGTTTACCACGATAACATAGAAAAACGCCCTTGAATTCTAATAGGGATAACTAGAACCCTCTAGCAAATTGAACTAAAATTTATAAGGATGACATGGAACTATTTTTTCTAGACCCACAATTTATTTTCTAGATGCCAATGGCAGAATTTATTTTCAGTGTGGTGTAATTTAAACTGATATAAATGGTGTAATATTACACATTAATGTAACGTAACACTAGTTATATCGGTTAAATTACTCAATATAATGGAGGCAGCAAGGTTGCCATCAATTTTATGGAGTCACGTTACATAAAATTTTTACAGTGTATATTCGTAAAGAGTCATATATATATTCGTCGACATACCATTTATCATGTTTTTACGATACATAAAAAATACTGGAGTTGGTTTTATTAAAAGTTGCTGATCCAACGTGATACATGTCGTAAAATGGCGAAAGATAAGTAAACCAGGAAGCGGATGGAAAACATTCGAGTGTAAGAATTTCTTGGCTTCCATATCGTTTTATTGAGCTGACAGCGAAAAAAGAAATAAGAAAGTGTTTTCACTAATGGTTTTGGAGATGAGGAGTATTTTTATACATTATGTTTTACAGTTTTTTGTTTAGAGAATTAGTGTTGCATTATTTTATGAAGTAACCTTCAAATTATTGTTGTTATGTGTAAAGAAATATCTTCCGTCACTACGGTTTCCTTAAAATAAATTTTTATGTTCAATATTATTATATTGATATTTTAATTATTAATATTTATCCGGAGTAAAATATTGTATCATTATTAATTCATGTGTATGGATTAAGCTTATCCAAGGTTTTCTAAACGGGAGATCAATGGTCAATTTAAAGCCATTATAGTGAATATCAGTACTAATTAATTAGTAATCATAAGAAAAAAATGGAGACACAAAAACACATATTTGAACACAATCACAAAACAAAATACATACCGTTTTCGCGCATCATCAACTCATTACCATAATAATTATAAGTTACATTCATGTCCATAGACATTCTAACAAATTCGTTTGTCAACAAAAACAAAAAAAAATCGTCTGCGCGAGGCGCAAATAAAAGCGATTACGATTAAGATCATGGAAACGACGATAAAAGCAACAACGGTTAGCGATTTTGGACTTTCAATCCGAGTAATTATATTAATACAATTAACTTAATATTACTATACTTAGTTACTTTTAAAGCACTTAACACGAAATCTATCTATACAAGAAAGCATTGGGGCTTTTCTTAGAACTCCTTAACGGAATTCCTTTAATAAAACGCACTCTTTCTTAAAACCCCTCTTAATAAAGGAACTCACTTTTACGAAATTCTATTCCATAAAAGCGAACCCTTTACATTAAATATTTTTTGTTAAGATTTAAAATGTATAATTTCCAAAGAAAACAAGTTCATCAGAAAAGAAAGCTTCATCAGGAGAACTTAAAATTGTTTGTATTAGTAAATGTTTAGTTTGAATTCGAGTAATTGGATTCGTTCTTTCGAAAAATGTAATAAATTTCACCATTTTTTCAATTAAAAAAAAAAACAAAATGGCGACTGAAGAAGAAACTCTGCATTGAACCCTACCTACGTATTATTTGCACCAAACTCTCAGTTTCTTAAATACTATTTTATGAACTGTCATAGCAGTAGATGAAAAGATTTTTAACTAAAATACTAAATAGTAAAGAAAAAAATAGAAAGAATCTAGTATTAAAAAAATTTTAATTTCAGATTTTTTTTGTGCATGTTTTTAACATTTTGAAAACACTACACGCTTGTTGAATTATTTTAAACATGTATACATATGTTAAAAACTTTCCTCTATTCACTCACTGGTAGAAGACACATATATATATATATATATATATTTTATAACAAAAGCAAGTGCTTAAAGCTATTGCGTCTGTTAATAATCAGCGATAGTTAAACAAATGGAATTCATAAGAATGTATTTGTTTTCCAGTCTTGTCCTGAAAACTCTCCAAGTTTCAGAGCGTCACAATGCAGTGCATATAATGATGTTCCCTACAAAGATGAACTCCATACATGGCTTCCAGTTGCTACACCTAGTAAGTTAAAATTTTAATTGTTATGGTTAAAAATATTGAAATGTATGAAATTTGTACAGTTTTCTTTAAAGTTTTTTGAAGTGAAAACTTCTTTAGGCGCTTTGAGCTTTTTTTGAGATGGGGAAAAACCACTGATTTCGAGACACTGTAACGTAACGACATGCTAGCATTTTGACACATAGACACTAGCGCGCCAAGCGGTGAATGACAGGAACTTTTCCCACTTCAGCTCAATCCGCAAAAGAAGAAGGAAGCTAAAACTCACTTTTTCTCCCGGCGTATTGCTAAAACAAATTATTATTTTGTTTTTCGTCAGTTAAAATGAATTATACCGTATTCGTGACCTACCTATTTCGTGTAACTAAAAACCGATAACGCTGTATTTTATCGTGTTGATGGTCTGGTCAATAACCAACAGTATTGGCGGGAATTTCGATTACGGAAGATAAAATACGGGGCACAGATGTCAGATACGCACTTGGGTACCTAATTGACAGCAAAATGGCGTTATTTTATTTTACAAGGTAACCCGACTACTGTTGCTTATTTATTAATAAATTGTCCATTTACTTTTATTTTTTTAAATTGTACAATTGTTTTGTTCTATAGTTATTAATGAAATTACCGTTTATTTATTGTTGTTTACTTTTTTAAACAATAGAAAATAATTTAAAAATATATATTGTAACTGGTATTGGAAAACAGGCTTTCGCCAAATTGACGTTAAAAAATCGCGCCAAACCTGGTTCGTATATCACATTTCTGCCAAATTCTCGTTTTTTTTTTATTTTTCGACTTTTTATCCAAATTTTCCGGATTTTTTAAATTTTCCCTTTCGTTGTATCCCAAACACTACCTTCGCATACCAAATTTCCAGATTCTAGGGATACAGGACGTACCTCTGAGTTTTGATGATCGGTGAATCAGTGTAGAAACGGGGAAAGTTTAAGTTCATATATCTTCTGAAATAAAAAAGATAGAAACGTGAAATTTCAGCATTTAGTTCCATTTCCACATTACTTTAGATTTACGAAGTTTCAAGTTGCTGGGAATCACCAACACAAAGATATTGGGGGTCAAAAGTACCCTGAGTTGCTTCCAGAAAAAGATGATGCTTACGGCTGTGCTTTCAAGACTTGGCAGGGGCACTGCCGTGTCCCTAGATGCTTTCATTAGTGCTGCTACACAATTCAACGCATAAAACATTTCCTGACGATTAAAAAAACACACACGTAATTGTTGAAGTTTTCACTTCTATTGGCACTTCCGGAGTGCCACTGTTGTTATAGCTAACACTGTCTAAGCTAAGTTCTATTTTCTGCCTCATCTCGCCACTCTGCAAATGTGTTTCATCTCTTACATTTCGGGACAAAACAGCCGAAGGGAAACCAAGTTGCCAAAATGTTTATGAATTATAACTATACATTGTAGCTATAGGGTGATCGAGGTAACCGATACTATGTACCGAAAAATTGTCCTTTTTATCTTCGTGTGTGTATGAAAATAGAACTGGTACGAAGAATGCAGTTTTATCACGCGTTTTATTAGTGTAGTTGCGCTATTGATTTCGATAACTCGACAAGTAATAATTTTCTTTTTCTTCCAGTGACTCCTTGCCAATTGCATTGCAAACCAGAAGGGAAATTTTTCTCTGTCATGTTGTCGGATACAGTCGCAGATGGGACAGAGTGCAATCCAGGAACCAGAGATGTCTGTATAAATGGCAAATGCAGGGTATGTATTTGCAAATTGTTCTCGCAAATAAAATTCAAATGAGAAATTTAAGAATTATCACTTGAATGTGTTGTTCAGTGTGTATATAAACTAATTATGTAACCATGGTTTTCACTGTTCCATTCATAATACTCAATTTTAAAGCATTAGAATATTTATTACAATTTTTATTGACTTCTTAAATGAGATGGAAATATTGTGGTTGTGTGACAAGAAAACTTGGAGTTTACTGTCCAATTTTTACTCATTTTTTTTCGTTAAATTAATTTATTTTACTTTATGGTTTGCTTTTTATGGATTTATTGCAAATATGTTACAGTGATATACTATGAAAAATGAACTTTATAAAGACAATGTATTTCAAATTAAGGTTAAACATAATGGAAGCTACCCCACTAGCGTAGCATAAGTAAAAAATAGTAGAATTATTTTATTCAAGTGTAGGGTAGACCGGGGCTAGTTGGCCATAGGGGCACGTTGGCCCAGTCGCGATATTTTTTAAACTTTGCATTAGATGACATTGTCAGTCCAGCCAAATATGCGTTGCTTCGCTTTCCTCCTCCAACATCAGCACCATTGAAGTCGGAGCGTCCGTTAAAGAATTATTGAGAATTTTCTAAATTTTGCAAAGGTGAGTAAATTTCCTCTGTTATAAAAAATCGTTTTTTATCTGTTTGTAGATTACATTTTAGGTTTTGATATATAATAATTCAGAAAAATAATTGTTCGTATTTATTGTAGGGCATGTTTGTTTTATTGAAATACTTTCAGAATAATTCCTTATAGTCATGAAAAACAAAAATATCAATACGGGGTTAGTTGGCCCATTTGGCCCGGGCCAACATGCCCCGTAGGAATTTGGCTCTGGGGTATTGGAATTTTGATATATTTAATGAATTATTTTAATAAACATTTATTATTTTTTAATTGATTTATTATTAATTAATAGTAAGGAATTATTTTATTAATTGAATTCCTGGTTATTTCACTCAATCTTTTTAAAAAATGAAGTTATAACGTTATTTACCTCCTCCCCAAATTAAATCAGCTGCTCCTGTTGCACAAAAACATTTATAACTTTCATAATTATACAAAAATCTCTGTCGGCTTGGCTTACAGGTACAGATAGATTTCGAAGTTAAGTACCAATTTCACGAAGAATTTAACGGATTAAGGGAAATGTAATTTTTTCCTTATACAACATCTCCCCCCCCCCCCCCACACACACACTTTTTTTTTAGTTTTTAATTTCTTTTTGCTGTAATAGTTGCTCTTATCAAAAGCTTGTCAATACAAAAATTGTAGATAATATTAAGATGATTTATAATAAATTTAAGTGAATTGACGAAGTTGGTAATTTTTTTTTTTCATCTGAAAACCTATTTTTTGCACTCTTTGAAGCCATTTTTAATTATATCAAAAATCTGTCATGCATAATTTTTTAGCCCTTTTCCTAGAAGTGTTGAAAAATATGTTATCGTGTCCATAGAAAAGTAATATATATATATAAAGTTTCGAACTGGGTGTGATTTTGGGATCTAGGGGTCATGATCGGTGTAGATCTGCAAAAGTTTTTCAAAAATTCCAACATATGGGAGATTGCAATAGGTAGTATTTCTTACGAAATCTACCTAAAAGTTCGGCCTCCTAGTGTTACATACTACCGCTAAAAGTAACAAATCTAACAATCAAAATCTATCCGACTCTGATATTTCTCAATTATTAATAAAATCCCCTTGTTCCCCCGTCCAGAGAACAGTTTGCCACAAATAATCCTTTAATAACATCACATTTTATGAAGTGAAAACCTCTTACCTGAGTACTTATTCGTTGAAACTAAATCATCCTTTCCCTCTTCATAATCCATAAAAAGGGTAGTTTCAGGAGAAAAAAAAATTAATTATTAAAAGCTATACTTTCCTTTAAGAGACATGTTGTCCCTTCCACAGACACAGAATAGAACTACACTTCCCTATCCTTTGATAAAGATCAGTAGTTCAAACAAAAAATATAAAAATGATATCATCCAACATAATTATATCAAGCACATTGCTATATACTAACTTATTAGATTATCTAAATCTCATTATACCAATAATAGATCATGAATGTAATCACTAATATGTATTTCATGATAAACAAACTGTGTTTTTTAATACTTAATTAGGAATTAAATTTTATATAAACGAAAATTATCATTATTTCACAGAAGCTGGCATTAGCCAAAGCATCATCAAGAAATATTACATTTTACTGACGGAAATTTGAAGGAAATGATGCGCTAGAGAAACATAATAAACGAAAGAAAAGAATTATTGCACTTAACAGATGTACAGAGGCCTTGATACAATTTATTTCTCATCTGGTGTTTATAATAAATCACCTAATTAAGGATGAATGATTTTTTAAATTAATGTACTCTAAGATTTACGGTGTTTTAACACTTAGCATGCCCTTATTAAAATTTATTACTGTTACGTAATGTTTTAAAGACATTTTTTATGAGAAAATAAATTTAAATTTTAAAGCAATTTTTCGTGGAAGTTAATAATTTGAATAAGTCACAGTTTTAATATTTAAAATTTTTATTTTAATTTTGGAGGCTATATTGTGTTTTCGTTCGCAAGAAATAAAAATTAAGATTTGGTAAAATTTTGATCATTTCTTAAACTTCTACACTATCAGAACATTAAAATTAGTCGTCAAAAGTGGCGCCCAAGCGACTTGGTGTCAGTTTGAGCTTCTTAACTAATACTTATTGTTAATATTTTCAAGTTTTATTATTGTGACTTCTTCCTGAAAGTACACTGATAGTGGTAACATAAAAAGAAATTTAAAATGTTGAATTGTAATTTTTAAAAAATTATTAGAAGAAAAAGCTGGCCAACTAGCCCCGGTCTACCCTACTAGGTCAGAAGCACATATGTCCAAGCCACACATCTTCTCTACATAGAATATTAAGCAATAGTCGTACATGCGTTATACAAAAAGTGCCATAAAATGTAGAAAAGGCCTGAACACTGAAAAACTTTGGGCTCATAGAAATAGAAAGCTCAAAAATACATGAAGAAATTTGAGTATAGCATTACTGAAGATTACTACGGAAATGAAACATAGTCAGAATAGTTTTACGATTTTTTTCAAATTTTTTTTCAATTTTTTTTCAACTTTTTATTCTTAAACTATAACAAAATATTGTATTTGTCACAATGTATTCTTAAAGGAACGTTCCAGCCAGTTAAAAGATAAAAACGAAATCAGAGCCTATTTAGAACCAGAATTCCGTGGCTCAAGATCAACGAGTTAATTGAAAATATAAAGGAGAATACCTTTAGAAAAGGTATCAACGCCTTGTGGAAATAGTTTGTCGATCGCTCTGGAACCCTCAGTGGCTAACCGTGCTTTATTATTAAAGTTTTTTTTACAAGAATTTCTTAAACGCTTCTGACGCTCTTCCGGAGCGTAGGTGTGTGAAATCGTTGCGTTCAGATCCTCTGACAGCCTGTAACGCGCGGAAAATATTTGAATGAATGTCTCGAAGTGACTTGAAACTTCTCAGAACGAGACCGAAAACATGTCCCAATGCAAATAGCTAAGATGTTAACACGAGATGCATGAATTAAATTGACATTTGTGGGTCTATGGATATTGTCAATATTTATCACAAATTTATGGCACTTAAAAATTCGTAAGTAATATGCATCGAGTCTTCTAAGCTGTTTCACTGAATTATATTTTAATTCGGCACTATGATCGCCTTTTTACCCTGGGAGGGGGGGAGGGGGTGGTCAACTTGATGTTGAAGCCAAGCCAAGAACGATTCCAAGTGTGACTGGAAATTCTCAAGACGAGACAGAAAACATGTCACAATGCAAGTAGCTAAGATGCTGCAACGACTGTTCTTGAGACGACCAGGTGCATGAATAGAATTGACTTTTGTGTGTTTATGACTATCGTCAATATCTATCACACGCTTATGGTACTTACAATTCGTAAATAATATGCATATTAGGCTACTAAGGCTTTTCACTTCCTTATGGATCTGACTAATCCTAGCTGTTCCTAGCTGTTCTGCATCTGCACTCCTAAGATTCGCCCGTTGTCGCGTTAGAGCCTTTGTCGAGCTCCTGGCAGTCCTATCGCCCCTTGTCGCGCAGGAGCAGGTCTCTGGCTCACTTATCACCTCGTTGATGTGGTCCTTCAACCTGATACTATCCCCAAGTTTTCTTCTTTCATCAATAGAAATTTTTCTCCAGCATTAACCCACTGCTGCCTGTCGCGAGGGAACTTTGAGCTCCAGCGGCTAGGGTAATTGTTTTATGTTTTTGTTTTCTGTCCGCATGTGCCTTCCCTGACCGAGGACTGGAAGCTCCTGTAGTGAATACCCGCATGCCGGGGAACTTACCGGGTAGAGCAAATAGGGTCTACACCGGATCCTAGCGATATGGTAATCCTGCTCTTCTTAGGCATAAAGTTATAGCCCATATTACAATATCGAATACATAAGTACGTAAAAGGTAATGCAATGACGCTTTCTATACCCTTTTACAATATTACAGCTTTAATAGAGACTGTTCTCAGGGCTACCACATAGCTTGTTGGTCATTTTAGGAACTATTTTTGTAACTCGTTTATTTTCGCTTATTCCGAAATGCATGCCACGCAAATTTAGCGATGTTATGATCATTGATTATTCCCCTACAGTGGTCTGAAAAAGGATATTTTACTTATAACCACTCGGTATTTGTGAGCATTTAAAACACTTCTCGATTTTCTTATTTTATTCCATTTCGTTTTATTTTTTATAAAATAAAATTAGCTGAGACGAGATTTTATATTTGTTTCGCATAGTAAGACTTTGTAATCTTAGATATGATTGCAAATATTGTTTTTTTTAATGCAACTTGATTAACTTTAACACAATCATCCTAATTGCTAAATTATTAATGTGAGTTGTAGTTTTCCAACTGAGTTAAAAAGTGTCCAGGTCAGGATCTGAATCGAGGACCATTGGCTTAAGCTGGCAACTGAGCTAGCTATCCTGGACAAATCTGCCTCGTCTAATTCTGTCAGATAACCTTTTGATAAGGCATCTGGTCTGTTTTCTAAAGCAACTCAACAGAATAAATGGTTGGTACTGGAACTCCAAATATAAGCTGTATACGTAATTACACTAGGATAGCTGTGTTGTCCTAACATTAAACCAAAACTGTTTAAACCAAAGGATACTTTTTCATTCACTTTGAAAATTGCAACTCTCGTGATTTACGACGGCCATCCAGAAAATAAGTTTCCAACGACCCGTAAAAAGAAACAAAACATAATTACTTCGAAAAATTTAATGCAAATGATGCAGCAATATTTCAGCTACTTCTTAACATAAGAACCAAAAGAATTATAACACTTGTCATAGCGGGGGACAAGTTTTTGTCCCACACTGTCATAGAATTTTACTGCGGGAATGGAGCCAGCTTGTCACAGTTTGCTACCCACGTCTTATCACCTGTAGCGATCCTGTTGAGACAATCGTTGCCCTCTTCAGGGTATCACTGCAGACAAGTGCAGAAAAGTTCGGATATGCTTGAAATCATCACGAAACGCTTGTTTTTCCAGAAATTGTGAGACAGGTAGGTGCCGAAGAACCTTATACCTTAATAGAAAACCAAAAGCATCGGAGCAGCGTTGAGTTTTCTGCAGCGATACCACAATGATGACAACGAGTACCTCAACAGGATCGTTGCGGGTGACGAGACGAGGGTTGACAACTGTGACTAGGTGTCTTCATTCCCAGGCGGCTGACTTCTGTGATTCTGGACTACAAAAACTTATCCCACGCTATGACGAGTGTTACACTTCCGGTGCTTCTTACGTTGAGAAGTAGCTGAAATATTTTTGTATCTTTTGCAATACATCTTTCCAGGTAATTTTTGTTTGGTTCTTTGTTGTTGTTTTGTTTCTTTTTACGGACCATGGGAAACACACTTTCTGGATGAACCTCGTATGAATTCCTTCAATCATTTTGTATGTTGAATGAATTTACGGTCATTTTGCAAAAAACTGTATCGAAAATGAATCCTCTTTTTTCTTCTTTGTAGCACGTAGCATGCGACTGGGCAATTGATTCCGAAGCTCAAGAAGATCGCTGTGGCGTGTGTCATGGTGATGGAACACAATGTCTTACCATTCGTGGCAACTTCACTCTCAAATTGGGATTAGGTGGGTCAGTAAAAAATGTTCAGTATAATCTATGTTAGTATAATCTAAGTACCTTGTAAAAAATTTGATAAAGTAAAATAAAGCAGAAACATTTGCAAAATTGTTACAGAAGTTAATTCTCGAATATGTTTTATTTATTATTAAATTTTATTATATTTATTTGTGAATAATGATACATTATTAATTTTCTTCTAATGATACAGTTTTTATTTTAAAATATGCATAAAATGAATAAAATCTACAATATTGAGTTTAAAAGCAGTATAACATGCATTTATTTATTACGAATCAAAATTAACACAATATTATCTAACTCTTGGCACATTATTTAGCTGATTTTGTAGTATATTGGTTCAATAACGAGATGTTGAAATACATAATAAATATTTTTTAGCAATATTTAATATTTACCCTAATATTAGTAATATGTTAAGTAAACTTTGACATTCCTACTTTTTGAAATAAAGTTTAAAAACTACAAAAGAAAAATTACAATTGTTCCTTAATATTGTTATACATATATTATCAAAACAGAAATAACAGACAATATTGCCAAGTATTTATCATAGTAGCTATATCCCGGCCAATATGGAAATATAGGTATAAAGAAAATGCTCCAACATTGAAGCATTTTTCTAATATTTGAAATAGTATTGACCAAAAAAATTTTTAATCAGTCCATCATTAGTATTTAATTACTCCATCCTTAGTATTAGTAAAGCCAATAGAAGCAATATCAGGACTTTTTTTGTTACATTGCAAATATATACAAGATAAAGCGAATATTTCTATAACAGTCATATTTCACTGCGAATATTTCCAATGTAAAGCCTTTATGAAATCAGCATTACTATTGACAATACACCCGAGGAATATAATTTTGGGTCCAATATAATCAATATTTATTTGATATTAGGAAATAGTTCCAATTTATTGCTGTATTTGTTTTACGGCTATTTTGAAATTGTTGAAGAATAGATTAATGCCACTAATTAGATTAAAATCATGATATGGGCTAATAATGTTCTAGGTAAAGATTCTAATTAAAATTTTTAAATAAATATCATTTAATAATTACTAAAGATCATTTCAGTGATATTACTGTTCTCATATACAGGAGTTGTATTAATAAAAAATTTGATATTGTAAGTCTTAATTTTTATAAAGGTTAAATTGAAGTTGTTATAAGTGAAGTCAATGTAGGTGAACCGTAGACTAATATCAGTAAGATTAAATCATGATATTGATCTAATAATGTTATAGGTAACGATTCTAACTAAGAATTTTTAAATGAATTTCTTTAATAATAACTAAATATCATTCCAGTAACATTATCTTTCTCATATAAAGGGGTTGGATTAATAAAAAATTTGATGTTGTGAGTCTTAATTTCTATAAAGGTTATATTGAAGTTGTTATAAGTGAAGTAAATATAAGTGAAGTTAATATAAGTGAACCACAGACTAATGGCAGCAATTATATTGAATCCATGATATTGGACTAATAATGTTATAGGCTGAGATTCTAATTAAAAAAACATAGTTTAATAATTACTAAAGATCATTTTAGCGATATTATAGTTCTCATATATTTGGATTAATAACATATTTGATGTCGTGGGTCTTCTATAAAGGTTATGTTGAAGTTGTTATAAGTGAAGTAAATATAAGTGAAGTTAATATAAGTGAACCACAGACTAATGCAGCAATTATATTGAATCTATGATATTGGACTAACAATGTTATAGGCTAAGATTCTAATTAAAAAAACATACTTTAATAATTACTAAAGATCATTTCAGCGATATTCTCATATAATTCTCTCATATAATTGGATTAATAAAATATTTGATGTCGTGGGTCTTAATCTTCTATAAAGGTTATGTTGAAGTTGTTATAAATGAAGTCAATATAGGGGAACCACAGACTAACGTGAGTAATTAAATTAAATCTTGATATTGGGCTAATAATGTTCTAGTTAAAGATGCTAATTAAGAAATCAAAAATAAATTTCTTTAATAATAACTAAAAATCATTTCTGTGATATTATTGTTCTCGTATAAAGGAGTTGGATTAATAAAAAAAAATTACGTTGTGAATCTTAATTTCTATAAAGGTTATATTGAAGTCAATATAAGTGAAGTCAATATAAGTGAAACATAGACTAATGCCAGTAATTAGTTTGAATCCATAATATTAGGCTAATAAAGTTCTAGGAAGAAATTCTAATTAAAATGAAAAGTAATTCTTTAATAATTTCTAAAGATCATATCAGCGATATTATTTTTCTTATATACAAATAACGGATTAATGAAAATTTTTTTGTTCTGAGTCTTAATTTCTATAAAAGTTATCTTAAAGTTTTTATAAGTGAAGTTAATATAGGGGAATCACAGACTAATGCAAGTAATTAGATTAAATTATGATATCGGACTAATAATATTCTAGGTAAAGATTCCAACTAAGAATTTAAAAATAATATGTCTTTAATATTAATAAAACAAATCATTTAAGTGATATTATTGTTCTCATATAGAGAAGTTGCATTAATAAAAAATTTGATGTTGTGAGTTTTAATTTCTATAAAGGTTATGTTGAAGTGGTTGAAGTCCCAAGTGGTGCAAGAAATGTAAGAATTGACGAAAAAAAGGAGGCCATAAACTATTTGGCTGTGCAAGGTTTGAACGGAGATTTCTATCTAAACGGGAGGTGGTTTATCCAATGGAGCGGAGAATATCGAGCTGCGGGCACTACCCTCTATTACCAAAGAGATGGAGAAAAAGAATCTCTTCATATTCCTGGTCCCACAAAAGAGCCCTTGAGAATACTGGTAAGTACAGGAAAAATAATAGGAAAATATAATTTTATATTATACAGTAGAGCGTCGATTATCCGAACACGTCGGGACCGACCCTAGTTCGGATGATCAAAAGTTCGGATAAATGGACAGACAATTTAAGGGATGTTCCTGACTATACTAAAATCTTCACACTTTATCCAGGCTTAGGATTGCCAGAATCAGTTATTGCTGGCGTGTTTAAAAATTGTTTTTTATTTATTTTTTTATTTTTTTGTCTTTAAAAAATTTTTTTGTTTACTTTTTTATCATTTAAGATTTTCTTTTTTCTCTTTTTATCATTTTTTGAACTCCAGAGATTATTATTTAAGGAAAAAAAAACTTTCGATTGATGCTTTCTTCAAAGAAGACGTTCTTTTAAATGTTGCCATATCTCGGAATTCTTCTTAAATTAGTTAGTTGAATAGGATCAGCGTTCTTCTGCCGTTCGAGCCTTTTCATAGCTGTTTCCAAACATTTAAAGGCTTCGTTTTGTGATGGATCTGGGTCATTTTCATTTTCTTCAATTTCTTTTTCATCTTGAATCTTATCCACAATCTCATCATCATTTAAAATCTGATATCCAGGGTCATGTTACATCATTATTTAAGCAGTTGTTAATTTAATTTTCTTCATAGCATAGGATTCGTCCCATCTATTTTATTGTTTTACATGCCTTATTTTCTGATCCACTATCGGTTTTTTCTTTATTTAAAATTTTATTCCAAGCCTTTTTTAATGTTGAGGATTTTTCTGCATCCCAGGTATCAGCAGCCATTATACAACAATCTTTCAATTCAATTTTTATGGTATCTTGGGAATAAGGCTCTTCTGTTCCTTCTGATAAAACGAGCATTCTTAATGTTTGCTTTCTATAAAGTCGTTTGAATGATTCTATAACATTTTCATCCATAGGTTGGATTACCGATGTAACATTAGGTGGCAAGAACTTTACCCGAAAAATGAGAGAAATAGAGTGTCTGGATAATTGAAAGTTCGGTTGAAAAATTTTTTGTTGAAAGAAATAGGCTGTTCGTATAATTGGAAATATTCAAAAATTTCTTTGTCTCAGTGGTTTTCTGTGGTTTTGTCGAATCTATTATTTTGTTAAAAGATAATTGAATGTATGAAAGTTTTAGAGTAAAACCATCATTTGTTTCAAAATGTTTTGCCATTTATAGATGATGAGGAGAACGTATCTTAACAAATAGACAGATACCATCAATTCAAAATAAATTCTTAGCTACAAACAACACGATTGTACTATAAATGAACTATTGCATGAACAATGGACTTTTGAACTTTTGTATATAATTATATAATATTCATCAAAATTATTCACTATTTTATAGATTCTACATTTTTTTTTAAATTATGAATCTCTTTCTAATTTAGTATACAGATACTTAGCTTTTATTGTATTTTTGTAGAACGCCCAGCTTTGCAGCGTAATCGAGTTTTTGCTGTTCCAACAAGTTAAAAAATCCTATTATCTATTATTTCATGATTTTATTAATTACAAACATCTAAATTTCTCTCGTAGGTGTCCAGAAAAAATTTGGCTTTCCATTGTGTATATATTGTATTTATATTATATTTAATCTTTAAATTCTGAATTGGCTTTCCTGTAGGTCCCCCCGGGTCCTTTTTATTTTGTGGTGGTGACGGCGGTAGTAGATGCAAACCGCTGGGTGGGGTTTGTGAGTGCTTAAGCCATTTGGTAGGCCTCCCCACCTAGCTGACCCTGTTCGGATAATTGGATGTTCGGTTAAAAACAATTTCTGAGAGAAATAGGCTGTTCGGATAATTGGAAGTTCAGTTAATTGGAGTTCCGATAATCGGCGCTCTACTGTACTTCTCACTGATGCCTTATCATTTGTATCTACTAGAACTAGGTTGTTCTCATGTTCCGAGCTCAACAACGCTAAACTTTCTGACACATTTTCTGACTCAATTTTAAACATGAAGGCGTAAAACAAGGTACTTGCAAGGAAAGCTGGCTATTGAAGTAATTTAGAATCGAAATTAGTTTCCCACTTTTTGATAAATAAATAACTTATAGCGTTATAAATGATTTTTGTCACTTGATGACTGTTTTTTCTCATTTCTCGCAAAGACGCGACAGGAAATTTGGTTCTAAACGCAAGCTATGACAGCATTTTCTGAACAATCTTTTGCGTTTATCAGAAAATGGGAAACGTCTTTCGATTACTTAGTTTCTAAATAAGAATATCTGCCAATTTTAAGCGTTTCGGAGCAAAAATGAATGAAAAAATATGCCAGAAAGTAGCTCTTTTGGATTTGAGAAAAGCCTTAAAAATATATAACAGCTGCAACCACATGCACAAGTGAGAAATATGTTAAAGATTAGAGTTTATCAAAGTTCTAACCGAATTTAATTGAAATGCTTCATTAAGAAAACTTCTTGTCAGTTGTAAGTAACTCTTTGATTCACAGTTATGTAGTTTTTGTGTTCAGTGACAAATTATATATACGTAATTTGTAATTTTCCAACTGGGAGAAGAAGTGATTCAAACAAGCGACCTTTAGCTTAAGCTGACATTGTTCTGCCAGCTGAGCTATCCTGGACAAATCTTACGGACACAATTCGCCCAGTTAACCTTATTGATAATGGCATCTCTTCTGTTTATCCGAAACAGCTCAACAGAATAAATCGCAGTTAATGAAGTCCACGTACATGTTGGTTACTAATTAATTAAATGCTATTAATAATTTAATAGCAATATTTATTATGTCTATTTAATAATTTAATTACTCTTCATTAATTTAAGATATTTATTTTCACTCTCATGGAAAATTTCAACTCTTATAATTTATTTAACCCAATAAATCTAAAAAACCATAATAGATATATTCTCACAGTGAATGGAAAAAATTAAAAAGTCATTAAAAATAACGCTTAATGTTAGAAATTTAAAAAAATCTCCACTTTTCCGCTTACTTTAACCATATGAGCAGGACCAATGAGCATTAAAAACACATGAATAATTTACATGATTTTAATTGCTTTCTTTACGCTGTTTGTTTTCACTTTCACTTCTTGTTATTAAACAAAACCGAAATCAATAACGTTTCTTAAATTTAATTTTATTTCAAGTAAATTTTCTTTGAATGATCATTAGTTATCTTAACGCGATCTTTTTTTTCTTCCTTTTGTAATGCGTTTGAAAACTATTTACTACAGGAAAAGTACATCTGAATAAACAAAATACAGATAAATTGTCTTTTACGTAAAAATTCAATATTTTTTAATTAACACATTTTTTTTAATTCTTTTTGAATGTGTGTTTTTAATGTTACTGTCATTAAATGGAGCTTTGTTTTTCAAAACGAGCAGGAAAACAAAAATGCCTTACTCTACTGTCGAAGTCTTCTAAAATATTTTTAGAAAAAAAAACTTCCGTTACTTTTAAAGCATAGCTATTCACTAAATTGATATATTTTTTTCTTCCTATAATGCACCGTTTCTTTAATTGGCAGTCTTTAAAATGAGAAGGTAGATTTTTACTTTTCAAAGTCAGTTAGTTCAATGGATATATAAATACGGAAGAATGTCTTATTTAATTTCATTTGCACACTTTATGCATTACTTTATTTTCCCTCTTTATTATCAAACGGAATTAAAATCAACAACAGTCTTTAAGTATGAATTTATTTAAAGTAGCATCTTCTAAATGATCATTAATTATCTTTTAATAAATTAATTTTTACCGCTTTATGATGCGTTTGAAATAATATTTACTGCCAGATCTGAAGAGATACGTTAATAATAAACTATTTTTTAGTTGAAAATGTAGGTGTTTTTAATTAACAAATTACGGAAACATTTTCATCTTAGTAAATTGTGCATTTTTAATGTAACCTCAATTAAATGAAACTTCTTTATTTCCTATACTGTAATATAGACAAGCCAGAAATTGTACGTGAAAACAGCCAAATGAGGTGCGTTCGTACTAATCACTAATCACCCACTCGTGCAGAGTCAACCTTTCGATATTGGAGCTGATTAATCCGCGAGGGGAAAACACACATCCACCTTCCCGTGGAGACCCTAGTACCCGCGAACGAGCCCGGAAAAGCCTGTTTAATGATTATTATATGATTATTACAGGTAATTCATAGTGGGTTGCACTATTGGGCAAACCCGAGAAATTTTACAGTCATAGTTGATGATCAATAGTTAAAGTTATAAAGTTAATATAGGTACTTAATTACAATAACAAAATGCGTTCAAAACACAATTCCAAGCATAGGGATAATAAATTTCAATACCATTTAAATTAACTCAATTTAAATAAGATTAAATTTCCCCTCCAAAGCACCAAGATGAGAATTAATGAAAGTAAAAGGGCTAGCTAAAATAATGATATATGAGATAAATGAAAATTTTTGGAGGAGGAAATAAACAAGTAGATCAGTTAAATCAAACTAGTTTCTTAAAAACATGTAGTAGGTTAATTTAGAAGTCTGGCTTATTAGCAAAGACCTATTTCTATCTATTCCAGTAAGCCCGACCAGTTGAAATACCATCTACAATTCTCCAATCGCTTAATATTTTTAGGCTTAATTTAAAGATCTTATACAGCTTTAGGCTAAATTAAAGAATGTGCTATTGCTTGTTAAAGTGGCCTGGTTTTATCAAGACTCTTTTGAATTAAGTTTAAATACAGTATATCTTTAGTAAAAAGTAGATAAATTAAACAAGAAAGAAAAATCATGCATCAAACATAGATTATAAAACACTTTTCAACACATTCAGAATAATGTAACAAAACTTCACCGTTTAAGGAGTGAAAATTTAATGTCTAATTGAACCATTTTGAAATGCATAACGTATTTCAAAACCAAATTTCAGTAATTCCCATTTACAGTAAAAAAAAATAATCCGAATTTTTTTGAGCAGCCCTGTATATGATATATATATATAATGTATCTATTAACTGCATGCATGCAAAATTTTAGCTCAGTTAGGTAATGCATATCTGAGATGAAAATTCCCCTTCATCAGTTTCCGCTAATAAGAAGAATGGTACGTTAATTCTTTTGTGCATCCCGTATACGAGGTATAGAATTTATATACAACAAGTAACATGCAAATCACTTGTTAAATTTAAAAGCGCATACCGAAATTGAAAACGAAATTCCAACAATTATTGTCCAAAGACGGTACTGTAAACGATTTATTTTGTGTGTCCCTGTGAATGAACGACAAATACTATGCCTATTCTATAATAATCATTTTGAAGTGAAATTCAGTGATTTGTGTCAATTTCAATACATCTCAAATAGCATAATGTCATTAAAATATTCTGTACACGATTTTTTCCCAATGACCATATAATATAACGGAATTCTTTTGAGTGTACCTCTAAATGAAATATGGACCTTATGCAGTAACGTCAGACGCCAAAGGTGGCGGTATGTTGATTTATTATTCTAACCACTGTACCGCCAGAATGCCAGTATGCGCAGGCGAAAACACCGCTAGCAGACAGACGATTTCAGCCTCTACCCAGGTTGAGTGAATACATTTTAACCCACATTTTACAAATTTAGGAAATTTTCTCGCATACTTTTATATTATATATTACAATATATTAATTTATTAATGAATTTATATCTACCCTATATATATAAAATCCTAATGAAACGAATTTATGAAACGGATATTATGAAACGACTGAAATGAAACGAATTTATGAAACGATTCTATATGAAACGACTGATTAAACAACTGATTATGTTTCATGGCAATTTCTCCTAAAATATGGAATACTTTGCGATGAAATTAACACCAAATATCCGTATTGATCCGCAAATTTCAAAACTGGTATTAGAATTTTTAAATTTGACTTAGTTTTCGAGATATTAATTTTTTTTCTAATTTTAAATACTTTTCTCTATGATGGCAACTCAAATTTTAATCATAACAGATATATATATATTTAATACTTTAGAAAAGGTTATCATTTTATCTAATTTGGCGACCAGTTTGGCCGCCCTTAAATGTATGCTAAGAAATGTATCATGTTACTTTTATTCACAATTCAATTTACTTGAACGATCTTTCGCCAAATCGAAAGATTCTGATAGCAAAATCAAGAAATCGGTATTTTTACGTTAGCGGGACGCAGGTGATAAATCGCCAAACATTTTTCCCGTCGCATTTTTTTGTATTTCATTAATTTCATTTTTAAAATATAATCCTTTCATTCATTTTATTTAAAATACAAAACTTTCATTTAAAACTGAAACATTTAAAATTGATGGCTTTCGCTTCTTTCTTCTTCTTCTTCTTTTTTTAACAAAACGAAAAGAAAAATATTAGGCACAGATGTGATATACGCACCGGGGTACCTAATTGGTGCCAGAATGGCATTATTTTGATTGACATGACAACCCAGCTATTGTTGTTTATTTACTTTTATTTTTTTTAATTATATAAATTGTTTTGTTCTATAGTTATTAATTTTTTTTGTTATTTTCTTTTAAAAATAATAGAAAAGAATTAAAAAATACGGTACTACTTAGTTATTCCGTCGACCAATTTCGCCAAATTATACAAATTGACATAATTTTTATTTTAAATAACGAAAGAACAAATAAAATAGTATAACATTAATAAATATACAAATAAAAAACACTTGATGACGTAAACACGTGTATCTGGCTTAAAGTCAAGTGAAAGTGACATTTACGATCAACCATTATTAGCATTTAATCTTATAGTTTGGTGATAGATTTTTGGTCGACGGGATAACTAAGTAGTACTAAAAATACTGGTATTCGAAAACGAGGTTTTCGCCAAATTTTCGTAAAAAAAAAATCACGTCAAACCCGGTGCGTATATGACATCTGGCCAAATATTAAATAATGCAACAAACCATGACATTTAATTTCACCTTCAAAGCAATGTTTTAATTTACCACTCGAAAAATAAAAAAAAAATGCTAACTGGCGAGTTGGAAAAAAGCTATTGACGAGATTTGCACCCGGCTAGCGTAACAGTACCAAGAATTCTTTGCGACCATGGCAACTTTTATGTAGTTTTATGCGAAAAAAAAATTTTGATTTTTTAATCAAAATGGAAAACTTTCGGCTCAGATGTCATATACGGCCCCATATTGGGGTGATTTTTTTCTGACATGCATATACACAACGGGTACCCAACTGGCGCCAAATTATCGTTATTTTGCTTGATATGGTAAGCCGGATGCTGTTGTTTATGCTGTTGATGTTTTCCCCAAATTGGCGTCGGAAAAATATCTCGCCAATATGGGGCCGTATATGATATCTGTGCCGAACTTTCATATGAAAAGCGAAGGGATCAGATCGAATTTATTTATGGCAGTTACATGACTTGGACTATTATAATATAGATGAAATGATGGCGATAGAATAATATTTAGCGACTTATCACCTGTGCCTGGCTAATATTAAAGTACAGAAATGGCACCAGGAATATAAAAAGCGAAATTGTCACCCGGAACTGTTGATGAGAGTCACATGACTTAGGCTATTGTTATAGAAATTGTTTTAAAATACCGGGAGACAAAGACTCTGTACACTTAATTCATTTTATTTTAGCTTCTTTAAAACCGATCAGATTAGCGTGTTTTTAGATTCTGTGGTGTCTGAACGGGGGTTGGCGAGCGTAGCTTGCAGGGGGCAGAGCCCCCTAGTTACAATATATTAAGTATATACTGCTACAACAAAGAAGATTTTTGCGGTATTTTTAACAAACAAGCTTTAATAACTCAACTCCATAGACTGCTATGCTAATATTCAACAGTAAATACCGGCCAGCAGACGAATTTTAGTCTCGACCTCAGGCAACGCCCTCTAGATAAGGGAGAAAGTCTTGACACGCGTCACGAAAACGTCAACCAAAGCAGGGAAAACAAAGAAAAAAATCCAAACAACTTGCATGTTTCGTTTTTTTTTTTTTTTTTTTGGTTCGTGAAATTTAGGTGGCTTTGCCTCAGGTTGCGTGTGTAATGTCCATTGAGGCTAAACACTTCATATTGAATATTGAACATGCCATGTTAAACATCATTAACATATATCAATTTCATGACTATCTGAGTATATTTACGCGAGTTAGAGCGTTTACAGACAGACGAACAGACAAACCGAATTCATAAGCCCTTTTCAACGTTGTTAGAAAGTGTTAAAACGACACGCGTCATGAAAACTGCATAAAGAAAAGCTCTTGTTATGAACATCGAATATAAAGTCGAATATAACTGCTTTTAAATTATACATTTCTTTTTTTTTTTTTTTTTTTTTTTTTTTTTTTTTTTTTTTTTGCATTGAATTTTTCTTTTTTAATTCGCAGTTTTAAAATGCAGAAAAGCTTTTATTTCGAAAATGTAATTATTTTAACGGATTTAGAAGTACCTTAAAAAAAACTGTTTAAAATTAATTACTCTTTTTATGCATTATCTTACATTATTCTTTGTCGAAATAAATTGAAATCTATCATATTTTTTGAATAAATCTCATTTAAAATAGCATTTATCGGAATTATCATTAATTACTTTTTAAATAAATGATTTTTTGTTTGATAATGCTCCAGAGAGTAATTATTTATATCAAGAAAGATAAATATGGATAATTAAATTAAAGATAAATTGTCTTTATCGAGAAAATAAAGCTTGCATGATTAACACATTTAAAAAGTTTTTCTCAATGAATATGAATTTTAAATATAGATGTCATTAAATATAACTTCGTTTTTTGAACAAGATGTAGTTCAAAATCATTCTCAACGGTTTTAAATATGATAATTTCAATAAAGCTATAGCTAATTTAATGAGGATTTCATGGAAAAGAATATTCTTAAAATATATTTCTTAAAGAATAAATGTTATAATAATAGAAATTTTTTTTTAAATAATTCTCTTTATCCATTTGTCTATTCCTAAGGGTAAACTAGTTGGAAATTGTACGCTAAACGTGGCAAATGAGGTGCGTTTTTACTGTAACTAATATTATAAATTTTCATATCTTGGTGCAATAGTTGTTGCACTCTTATGAAAAATTGCATGAATACAAAATTTATTACGATTATATATATATATATATATATATATATATATATATATATATATATATATATGTATTAAATTCTGTAATACGGAACTAATAGGATCTTAAATAGGACATAATCACCATGGCAACCTAGAATCATTGCCTATCAGGGATATGATTGAATTAATTACGTATGATAGGATTTTACAGAATGAAGAAAACATTTATTAATATCTTTATAAGTTTCGATTCGATTCTATAAAATTTTAAATGAATCGACAAAATTCTGCAACGAACATATATATTAAATTTCATACCGTTCGGTTGTATGCAGTTTTTGCGCTGTTATATGCGACAGACAGACGGGCGGACCAGAAGACGACTATAGGTGCTACGTATTTATATAATTAGGAACGCACCTAAAAAGACGTATTATGAACATCCAATATAAAGTGTAATTGCCTTTAAATAATACACTTCTTTTTTTATTCAATTTTACTTGTTTAATTCGCAGTTTTAAAATGTAGAAAAGTTTTTATTTCGAAAATTTAATGATTTCAACAGATTTAGAAGCACTGTAAAAAATGCTATTTAAGTTTAATTTCTATTTTTATGCATTATCTTGTCATTACTCGTTGTCGAAATAAATTGAAATTCATAATATTCTTTGAATAAATCTCATTTAAAATAGCATTTATCTGAAATATCATTAATTATTTTTTAAATAAATGTTTTTGTTGTTTTGATAATGCCCCAGAGAGTAATTATTTATATCAAGAAAGATAAATATGGATAATTAAATTAAAGATAAATTGTCTTTATCGAGAAAATAAAGCTTGGATGATTAACACATTTAAAAGTTCTTCTTAATGAATATTAATTTTAAATATAGATGTCATTAAATGTAACTTCGTTTTTTGAACAGGTTGTTCAAAATCATTTTTAAGGGATTTAAATATAACAATTTTAACAAAGGTATAGCTAATAAGGGCCATTCGTAATTATGTAAATACATAGCACCTATAGTCGTCGTCTGGCCCGTCCGTCTGTTGGCATATAACAGAGCAAAAACTATCCAACCGAATGGTTTTTTATTTAATATATATAATTGTTGCGGAAAATTTGTCGAGTCATTTCAAATTTTATGAAAATCGAATCAAAACTTAAAAGTTATAATAAAAATGTTCTCCATTTTGTTAAATCTTATACGTAATTCAATCATATCCCACGATAGGTAATGATTCCAGTTTGCCATGGTGATGACGTCCTATTTAAAATGTAGTCCTGCTATTTCCGTATTACTGAATTTAATACACCGTAATACCGTATAATCGTAATAAATTTTGTATTCATGCATTTTTATATAAGAGTGCAACAGCTATTGCACCAAAATCTGAATATTATAATTCTATAGATTGTAAAACTAGTTATTGTACGAATGCATCTCATTTGCCACGTTCGATATACATTTCTGACTTGTTTAATGAAGATTTCACGGAAAAGAATATTCTTAAAGTATATTTTTTTAAGAATAAATGTTATAAAAGTAGAAAATATTTCTCAAATAATTATCTTTATCCATTTGTGTGTTCATTAGGGCAAAAAATAAAAAAAAAATAAAAAATAATAATAATAATAAGTTTTTGGAGAAAAAAAAGAAACTAGCACTAGAGTGTAATAGTAAAACTGTAAAATTGAGCATATTCTTACTTAGCGGACGATCGCTGATGCAGTAATATCTTTATTTTGATTATTTGCTGTCAGATAAAATTGAAATAAATAGAATTAATTCATTTCAGTGTTACTTGAAATTGGTTTTATCTTTACCATCATTAACTTTTTACGCGTGTATTTCTCGAAGTTTATAATGTAGGCTGAGGGACAAAAATGCTAGGAACACCCTGTTATGCTTTACTAATGTACTGGGTGAGTCAAAATTTCGTTAAAACTTTAAAAACTTATAAAAAAGGAAGAAATTATGATAAAAGAGTGCGGTTTGCAAGAAACGCCTCACAAGGTAGCCAGATTTTTTTTAGCAGAAAAAATATTAAAGATACACCTATATCAAGACAGACTATAAATACAATTAAATACAATAAACCCAACTGGAGTGAAAAATTAGCTGGGGCCAGGACTCGAACCTGGGTTGACAGCGTAACGTGCTGTTGCTCTACCGTTAAGCTACTCTGGCCGATGTCCTAGCCTGGAAATTTCTCAGTAATAAACCAAGTTGGGGAACGTCACCGTCCATCCATCAGATAGCAATGGATGACGCGACAAGGACAACGATGTGAAAAATTTTCCGGGGCCAGGACTCGAGCCTGGGTCGAACCTGCTATCTGATAGATGGACGGTGACGTTCCCCAACTTTGTTTATTACTGAAAATTTTCCAGGCTAGGACATCGGCCGGAGTAGCTTAACGGTAGAGCAACAGCACGTTACGCTGTCGACCCAGGCTCGAGTCCTGGCTCCGGCTAATTTTTCACTCCTGTTGGGTTTATTGTATTTAATTGTATTTATAGTCTGTCTTAATGTATGTGTACCTTTGATAATTTAAAAAAATGGAATTCAGACGTTAATTTATATGCTTTAATAATAATAAAAAAAATTAGTTAAAAAATCACATGGAGAGAGCGCTGACAACCCGATGCACAATGAACAGGACAACAATACGCTCAATTTATTTGTTCTTCCAATAACAAATGTTCAACATGACCTCCAGAACATTCAACGGCACAACTGTTGTCCTGTTCATTCTGTTTCAGGTCGTTAGCACCCTCTACATGTGATTTTTAAAATAAATTGTTTTTGCTGATAAAAAAAAAAATCCGACTACCTTGTGAGTCCTTTCTTGCAAACCGCACGCCTTAATCATAATTTTTTTCTTTTTTACGAGTTTTTAAAGTTTTAACGAGCTATTGGCTCATACGGTACATAAAAACTACTAAATAAATACTTTTCAATTATGTTGAAAAGCTTTAAAAAAAGAGGGGGTAATATACCTAATACCACTCGGATAAAAATGCATATTTTTCATGAAGTTTTTTTCTTCTTGCAAATAATGTCATTTTCATATTTTAAATTTGACATCGCAACATGTTATCGACCTCCACCCCTTTCTCTCAATGTCACACCGTGTCACACTTTGTGGTCTCCTTACTCCCTATTAATGTGTGACATAATTAACGGACGACTAGACCTGAGCGTTGACACAATAATAACGGCTTTCGAAGGCGGATTTTTTTCAGTATGTTTATGGTTCCTTCAATTTTTGCACCAATAATTTTTAAAAGTTTTTCAGCTTTAATTTACTGAGATTGAATAAGACAAAGAAATCTTTTATAAAATACTGCTGTCTAAATTTGGGGCGGTGGATGAAGCCATATGAGTGATACTATTTTTCTATTTCTTACGTTTAGCTGCTGTACCAAACTGAAAATCCTGGCATAACGTATGAATATACCATTCCGAACGAAAATGCCACCAGAAAACCTGAATTTCATTGGACCTATGGAGATTGGACAGTGTGTTCAGCATCTTGCGGTGGAGGTAATTTATTTTCATTAAACCATTTATTGTAATTTATTGAGGTGTGCATTATCATTATGATTTTTCTAATTCTTCTTATTATTAATTTATTATTTGTGTGTGTGTGTGTGTGTGTGTGTGTGTGTGCGCGCGCGCGCGTGTGAAAAGTTTTATTCAATTTTTTTGTACAAAATTGAGAGTCCGTATGCTTGGATATAAATATTACGGATGTACAAACATCCTCGCGTTTGTTATTATATAATGTATTAAAATTACCGTTTTCTTAAACAGTGAATAAACACATAAAAAAATACAAAAACTATCATACGTTAATGTATTTTCTTGAAAAAAAAAAGGAAAACTATGCATACATATAATTATGTTATTAATTTTATGACAATACTTTTATGAATTTTTCTATGTGATAATTATGTAAATCTTCTCTTTTCTATGTCTTCGCACTTATTTGAGATGTCGGTATTATTAATTATATATTTTTAATGAGAAATAAATTTATTAAGTAAATATAGATAAATTAATAAATGCTAGAGCAGCTCAAGAATTTATTTCCTCATCTGTATCCAATCAGATGAAAATGTCATTCTTCGCACAGATTCGCCTAAAATGAACTCATGGTTTTTAAATTTGAAATGCTGGAAAACGGCTTACTAAAGTTAACATAGGCATATTAGACATAGCATTTTGAAGTTAACATAACAATAAAAATTTAAAAATTTATTTATTTTATTTTTCATTTCATCTTTGTAATAGATATTATAAATTTTCTTTTAATTTCTTTTGCTTTTCTGAATCTGTCCTTTTATTCAACTTGATTCGCGTTTCTCCTTTTGTTGTTATGTCTTCTTCTGAATGGTAAGTGCTCTCTGCCTCATTGGCTGATGCCTTATGCTTTCCTATAGGTGGTTTTCCTTTTTTAGTGGTGATAACTAGCCCTTTTCTCTTCCATTTGTTTTTAGTCTTGCTCATGCTTTCAACCTGGCAGCTCACCTGCTTTGCACTTTCTGAAGAAAGGCAAAGTGTTTTCGAAAAACCTTGCTCATTTCTTATTTTTGATGCGTTATTATTTCTCCCTTATTTAACATAACAAGCTGTTAAAGTTATTCTTGCAGGATATTAATCTTAACAGTTGTAAATTTCCAAGTGGGTGAAAAATGTCCGGGCCAGAATTCGAACCACAGATCTCTTAGTTGAAACCGACAATGCTCTACCAACTGAGCCATCTCGGACGAATCTGGAGGACCTAATTCACCCATCTAAATTTAATGATCACAGTATCTGGTCTGATTTCCGTATCAGATACACATAGACTTTTCACCCACTTGGAAATTTACATGTTATTATTTGTTTTATGACTGAATAATTGTGTTAAAAATTAATCTATTATAATTACGCGTACAGCTTTACTGGAATTCCATAACTTGTGATTTATTCTGTTGAGCTGATTCAGATACCAGACCAGATTTTGTGATCATTAAGGTTAACTGGGTGAATTATGTCCTACAGATTCGCACAAGATGGCTCAGGTGGCAGAGCATTGGCGGTTTCAGCCAAGAGATACCTGGTTCGAAGCCAGGCCGGACAGTTTTCACCCACTAGAAATTTACAACTGTTATGGTTTATTTACTAATTGAATAACTGTGTTAAAAATTAATCTATAAGGAGAATAGTCTGCTTTATTATTAAATATGTCACCAACAGATAGTGCTAGACTGTATCAAACTTCAAGAAGGTTCAAAATATTCTCACAATTTCAAAACTCAAACATTTTTCGTCGCATTTGTTGCTAAACAGAATGAAGGGTAAAAACTGAATTAACGTTGATTCATCATTATATATCAGTCTCAGCAATTGTCGGAAATATCTGATGCTAAAAGCAAATACAGTAGAATCTCTTTTATCCGAAACTCTTTTAACCGAAACTCTCGGTTAATCGAAATCCATGTTTAAAGCTATTTTTGTACTATTACATTCCTTGTGTGCAAAATCCATTTTGAAAGCCTTTTTTAGGTGCGTTCGTAATTATATAAATACGTAGCACCTATAATCGTCGTTCAGTCCGTCCGTCTGTCCGCATACAACAGATCAAAAACTACCCAACCGAATGGTCTGATATTTTAAATATATGATCATTGCAAAATTTTGTCGAGCCATTTCAAATTTTATGAAAATCGGATGCATAGTTTAATTACAGGGACAGTCAAAAGTTTTTCTTTACATTACGGCCAATGGAAAAAAATATTGCAAGTGCATTTTAATGATATTAAAGACTTTCGAATGGTCCGAAATTTTAAAGATATAATTGTTACAAAATTTTGTCGAGCCATTTCGAATTTTATGAAAATCGGATGTATAGTTTAATTACAGGGACAATCAAAAGTTTTTCTTTGCATTACGGCCAATGGAAAAAATTATTGCAAGTGCATTTTAATGATATTAAAGCCTTCCGAATGGTCCGAAATTTTAAAGATATAATTGTTACAAAATTTTGTCGAGCCATTTCGAATGTTATGAAAATCGAATGTATAGTTTAATTACAGGGACAATCAAAAGTTTTTCTTTGCATTACGGCCAATGGGAAAAATTATTGCAAGTGCATTTTAATGATGTTACAGCCTTCCGAATGGTCTGAAATTTTAAATATATAATTAATTGCAATATTTTGTCGAGCCATTTCAAATTTTAGGAAAATCGGATGTATAGTTTAATTACAGGGACAGTCAAAAGTGTTCCGTTACATTACGGGGAATGGGAAAAAAATTATTGGAAGTGCATTTTAATAATGTTACAGACTATGCATTTTATGAAGTGCAAAAAATTATACAGTCAGTACAATATGGGGTGCAAAAAATAATTATAAAACTAGTTATAGTACGAACGCACCTCATTTGCCACGTTTGACGAGCAATTTCCAACTTGTTTGTATATACTATCATATTCCTTGTGTGCAAGCGATCCTTTGCGAACTACGAGTACATATAAATATTTTCGATCCCCTTTCTTAGAGTTTCTATGAATTTAACTTGAGCTCCCGTAAGCTGCGGAGTTGAACGAAGTAAACGAACAAATTAGGAAATCTCAAGCTTTTGAATGTTTTGCATGAAAGGTTTGGCATGGCTGGAGTAGCAGAAAGCTTCTGAACTAATAATTAAAAAAGACTCCGTGATAGAACTTCAAAGCAAAAGCAATTGAAACTGCGACAAACAAAACTTTTTTTCAAACCCTTGTGATATATGTAAGAGGTACTTAATTTCAAAATTAAAATTCAGGTAATTTATTATTGTTTCAATTTTGCTATCGCTTTATTTTTATTAAGAACTTGTTGACATAATAAGAATTATTGCATATATTTCTCTTTATTCTTAAAATTGAAGCATTTTCGATTATCCGAAAATTTCGATTTTCCGAAAGATGGTCGGTCCCAATTACTCCGGATAATCGATGTTCTACTGTACTAACAAAATTGTTGACTTCACACATTAATCTCCTCAAGAATAATTTCGATAGTTTTCAACTTTTGCTTATAGTACAAATAAAATAGACAAAAATTGAGTAAAATACAACAACTGATGGTCCTTCACGAAAATTTGGTAAAAACTTCGCTTTGTCACTAGAAATAAAGATCAGATGAGCCCCCCAAAAATGAGTCCCCCCCCCCCCCCCTTTCGAGGACCACTTCCAGATTTCCGAGTTCTCCGATTCTCGTCAGTCCACTGCTTCCTATAAACTCGCATCACTGTGCTGCTCTTACGCTGCACACGAGCTGCTATTGCACGATAAGAAAATCCTTCTTCACAAAGGACGATGATTCCCCACTTCCTTCAAACTTCGTCAGTTGTTGAAATTGCGCTCTCTTTCTTCGAAGAGGCATAGTTACGTCTCATCTAACTTTTACTCACTAGCAGATAACCACAAACTATTTTCAACGTGCCGCTACAGCCCTCTATTTATGCGGTTTCAGCAGCAGTCCAAAAGGCACTGCTCAGCCCTCGCATATGTGGTGACACTGAAGTTTGAATAATTTGCATAACACACTATACTTTGCATTCGCTGAAAATTTCAGCTCAATCGCGTCATTCCTTCACGGTGTTGCATTTTTTACAAACAGAAGTATATAGAGACGTGTAAATATAGTAACACCATTTAAATAAATGTTATAATTAAAATCATATTTTGGAACACTTCATTGAATATCTAGATACCATGACGACCGGAGTAGAGAAAACCCAAAATTTATGTAGTATGAAGCCTCCATCTGAGGAAACTTCTCATATGGTCCGCAACATAATCATCGCATGGTATTTTTGGCCCACTTTAATCGGACTGTGCACAGATATTGCATGCCATATCAAAAGTTTCCCCAGATAGAGGCTTCATATCAAAATGATTGTAGGTAACGATCCCCAATAGGAGTACTATTTTTTCATGAAACAAATCCCAAGTAGTCGCTCATTAACAATACGTACGCGTCAACAATTGCTCACAACGAAAATCACGTGTACCACGTATAACTAACTTATCTCAATCATCTAGTAATATCTATAAGCCCTTTTTTTTTAACATTACCCATTGGGTTGCTCTGTATGAAACCCTTCCAATAGTATAATGCCGCCAGTCTGTGAAATAAAAATGAGCAAATTAGGGTTTTTATGGCTTTTAATTACTCACTTAGGTATCCAAGTTTCAAAGGCGAAATGCATGGAAAAAGAAGCTGGGCTCGTTGAAGACAAGTACTGTGATCCTTCCACGAAACCGACGGAGAAAAACAAACCTTGCAACAAGCACCAATGTCCAGCTAAGTAAGTGTTAATATGATTTTGATGAATTTCAAATGAATGGCAATTTAAGTAAATTGAATATAGGGTGAAACCCCCAGTTTTTGACGCTATGGATTTTCTAATTTCAATTTAAAATGCATAGATGGCAGCACCAAACCATTTCGCCCGTACTCATGCTAAGTAAGTATCAGAGTAAATAGAATATTCTGTTCTATGATGTCTTGTGTAATGTAACGGGTGTTTGTTTTGTTAAGTGTTAATTAATTGTTAATTATGTATTTACTGCTACCTCTTCAATTATAGTCTGTGATAATTATTAATTAATTAGTTGTACAGACACTTTAGACACCTAACCTGTAACTGACACTTCAGCAAAAATATAACTCAAATAAGCATTTTATTGTAAAATTCTGCAAATTAATGTCCTCTAGTGATAGTTCAGACACATAATTTTCAATTGAGTCAATTTATTCGCTACTCTAGGGTCAAGAATGAGGAAAAACTTTGAGAACACTAAAAGTGCCATTTTCAAGCAACCATCTTTCTTCTAAAATTAGTGTTTTTTAATTATATTTGTAATGCAACCATCCTAAACTTTTTCTCAAAGATATACCTGTAGAAATTTGTTAAAAGATGCATATGATACACTAGGGCTATGATTTATACTTTACAATTATTTAATTTAGCTTAATGAAGGTGTGCCAGTTATTGATTTCTGGAATTTCATTTGACCATTCTCTGGCAGATGTGTCAGTTATTGATTAGTTACATTGTGATGTCTAGGGTACGGGCTGGCGCGGCTCTTGTCACGTGACACGCGGGCGCTGGTAGGAAGGGAAGAGATTCTGTTTTGAGAGTGAAGGGAGAGGTATTTTTTTATGCCGTGCGTGTGGCCCAGCAGGTTTTTTGTGAGAAACCAAAAGTTGGTTATAAAAATCTTTTCGGGTGCTACGGGCACGAGAAAGTGAAGAAATTTAACAGTATAGTGAAGGAGTATAATGTGCGTAAGAATAATATGAAGGTGTTGTTCATCAATGTGAAATTTACACGTATTTGTATATAGTTTAGTTGTCATCTGTGTGATCATCACAATGTATTCGTCCTGTACTGTCTGTCAACATAGATATTTAATAAACATTTATTTGTTATAAAAAAGGAGTGTTCTGTTCGAAAATTGGTAGCTTGGATATACAAAAGTCTTTAAAGACATCACATACATAATGACGCTTTGTTTTTGTTAAAATCCCGAATATCATATTTCTCAAAAAAAAGGAAAATTCTTGAATAACAGTGCAATTATTTTTCGAGAAATTACAGTAGCCTACATTATATCTGACGTATGACGGAAGTCAGAAAACAAACAAAGAAAAGTCATGTGTCAAGCATAGATTATGAAATACTTTCCAACACATTAAAAAAATGTAACAAAACTTTCCCGCTTAATAAGGTGAAAGATGATAGCTGAGTTAACGAATTTGAAAACCCAATTTCATTATTAGTAGCGGAAATATCCAATAATTGACATTTATGAACCAGTAATTGACATATGGTGTCAAACACTGGTTGAACAACTTTCTTTAATGTAACCAATAACTGACACTAGATGAAACAGCACCGAAAAACTGACGACATAGCACAATGTAGTAATGAAGCTTTGTATAAATAATCATAAAAATATAAAAACACAAAAGACGCGTTTCGAGCAAGAAAATTAACAGCTCGTAAATTATCAGCTACTGTAAACACGTGTCCTTAAGGAAATTTTAGAAATCTCAAAATCTTCTATTGTCTCTCACTGTTGGACTTCAGTCACTATTTCAATTTCTCTATGGCCAGAATATTTTTTTCTGCTGTCTCTCCCACTCACTTGGATTTTCACGAAGCTTATTTTATTTTTAAAAATTCTGATAAACTTGTCAATTATCTTTCATCATCTCTTTTCTCTCTTCAGCTTGGAAATTACTTTCGTAATTCTTTCCCTTCTTTTCTTGTCTTATTTCATTTTTATTGTTAAAAAAAATCTTTCTTTTGTTTTTCTCTCTCTTTCTATTTTATTATTTATTTATTTATTTACTTATTTATTTTATGTATTTATTTTTTATTTATTTATTTATTTTCGAATTTACTTCTTTATTTTATTTAAATTTTGTTTATTTCTTTTATTTCATTTTCTCTTTTCCTTTTGGTAATTTTTTTATCATTGTGGCAACACTTTCCAATTCTGCATGTGCTCCTCTTTGGTGTTTACCTTACCACTAGCGCCACCTGTCGCACTCTTTGTAATCCCCCCTCTTTCCTCTTTCTGTTCAATTGTGACGTTGTCCCCTTATGGACAGGTGTTTACAATAGTTGATGACGAGCTGTTAATTGTCTACTCGAAAAGCGTCCTGTGTGTTTTTATATTTTTATGGTGATTTATGCAAAGCTTCATTATTTAATTCTGTTTTGTCGCCAGTTTTTCGGTGCTGTTTGTGTTTCATCTAGTATCAGTTATTGGTTATATTAAAGAAAGTTGCTCTATCAGTGTCTGACACCATATGTCAATTACTGGTTCATAAATGTCAGTTATTAGACATCTCCACTACTAATAGTGAAATTGGGTTATCAATTTGTTAACTTCGATATCATATTTCACCTTATTAAATGGGAAAGTTTTGTTACATTTTTTTTAAGGTGTTGGAAAGTATTTAATAATCTATGCTTGAAAAATAAATTTTCTTTCTTGGATATTTTTTTCTGACTTTCGTCATGCGTAAGGTATAACGAAGGTATTGTAATTTCCCAAAAAAACAATTGCGCTGTTATTCAATATTTTTCCTTTTGTTGAGAAATATGATAATCCGGATTTTAACATAAAAAGCGAATGATATGTGTTATTAACATTTTTGTGCATTTTTGTAACCGATAACATCTTCTAAAAATTTATTATTATTTTTTTAATTTTACCATTATCAGGAAGCAATCAGAATATTTGATTAACAAAAAATGTGAAAAAGAAATTGAAGGATCAGGTTTAAAAACGATGATAGTCCACTTCTTTGTTAAATTTCAGATGATAGTGCCATTTGTTAGCTTGAGAGGCGTGCTATCGTTTGGAAACCTTGCATAAAGGCAAAAATGGAGGTAATCATTTGAAAAATACATTTGATTATAGGTCTAAAAGTGGAAGAACAATAAAAATCCTTTGAGAAAACACAGTGCAAGATTGATATGGAAGGGGAAGATCGTTAAAAACCTTTGAAAAAACAACTAAAGATAGGTTTGTAGAAGGAGAATAACCATAAAAATCCCTTGAAAAAACACAATTGAAGACTAATAATAAAGGTGGAAGAACGACAAATATCCTTTAAAAAAACACAGATGAAGATGGGTACAAAAGAGAAAAACGATTAAAATCCTTTGAAGAACCAGAATTGAAGATTGGAAATAAAAGTGGAAGAACGATAAAAATCCTTTGGTATAAAGGGGGAAGAGCGATAAAAATCCTTTGAAAAAGCACATTTGATGATTCGTATAAAAGCGAACAACAATAAAAATACTTTGAAAAAACACAGTTGAAAATAGGTATAAAAAGGAGAGAACGATAAAAATCTTTTAACAAAAACACAGTTTAAGACAGGTATAAAACGGAAGAACGATAAAAATCTTTTTTAAAAAAACGCAGTTGATGATACATATGAAGGGGAGAACAATAACAGTACTTTGAAAAAACACGCTTGATGATTCGTATAAAAGGAGAGAATTAGAAAAATACTTTGAAAAAACATAGTTGAAGATAGATATTAAAGTGGGAGAAAGATAAAAATCCTCTGAAAAAAAACACAAGTGAAGATTGGTATGAAAGGCAAGAAAGATAAAAATTAACACAGTTGAAGATTGGTATAAAGTGTGAAGAACGATAAAAGTCCTTTGAAAAAGCAGCTAAAGATAAGTATAAATTGGGAAGAACGATAAAAATTCTTTGAAGAAACACAGTTGGAAATTGGTACAACGGGGGACGAGTGAATGACGATCAACCAAACTGCAAACTTTGTATTCAATTTTCTTTAATTTTGAAATTAACAATGCTATTTTACGAAAGTCGATGCTCGTTAAAAAAAAAAAAAAAAAAAAAAAAAAAAAAGTAATTATGTAAAGTATAAAGTTTTATGCTTACATGAAAATAATTGAAAACGTAGTTCATAAAAAATGTTAAAGCATTTGATAGAATCTTTTAAGCATCAGATGGGATAAAAGATGTTTAAAAAAATTGCATACAATTATCCTTCGCTAAAATAAAACGAAAGAGGATAAACCTATACAAAGAAAAGTCCAGATTCATTATAAATTCTTTCCAAAAAACAAACATTCTTCGGTCGCTAATGCATTCTAGTAAAAGAAAAAAAAATGACAAGATGTTTTCGCCGAAATATTTTAATTAAAAATAGTGTTTAAATTGACTTCAACTAAAGTAAGTAGCTTGATGTTTTGATCCTACGTAGAATAAATTCAATAATTTTCGAAGGTTAAATAAGAAAACTTGGAAATAAAATTATTTTCAGTAATCTGCAGGCTTATTTTGACACAGATTTGAATATGTATATGTGCCAATTATGAATATTTAACAAGTAAATTGGTGTTCATGTAATAATTAGAAAATAAAGCTTACAAAAATTTGTAGAACACGTGATAAAAGTGAAAAAAATTGACGAGATGTTCTCGCCGAAACATTTTAATTAAAAATAGTATTGAAGTTGACTTCAGCCAAAGTAACTAACTTGATGTTTTGATCCTAAGTAAAATAATTTCATTAGTTTTGGAAGGTTAAGTAAAAGAACGTAGAAATAAAATTATTTTCAGTAATCTGGAGGATTTTCATCATAGATTTTAATATTTATCAGTGCCAATTATGAATATTTAAAACATAGTTTGATGTTTAAGTAATAATTAGAAAATAAATGAAAACGAATCTTGCAAAAAAATGTAGAACACACGATAGAAGCCTTTATGCGCGATTTAAGAAAAAATATACTTAAAAAATATATTATTCTTCAGTATAGAATAAAAAAAGTGTTTAAACGAATGAAGAAAAGTTTATACAATAAGGAAGGAAGGTGCTGCTGCATATTAGTAAGAAAAGAATAGGACAAATAATCTGTCAAGGGCGAGTTTTACTCACGCACAGAGGATTCTGTACAACAAAGACTTTGTACAAAGCTTGAACTTGGTATTGCGTTAACTGTTCTTTGAAAAGAGGGCTCCAAGTTACAACACCGCCCTGGTCCGTGTTGTTGCTTTCTAGGTAGATTAAGTATAATTCTCTGGGCTAATTACCAACAAATCTTTTCGAAATTTACTATAAACAATACTTAGATGATTCCGCCTTGATAGGTATATCTAGTGCTCCTCAACTTCCCCCACTGAACATCCGTAAAATAAAGTTTGTGTGTAACTGAAAAATGCGATTTTTTTCACATACTGTGTGACCTAGGATAATAACTAAAGTTTCTCCTGAAAGGTTTAAATAAATTCCTACTACCCCTAATTTTTTTCAGATTTTTTGTTTCAGTAGACTTTGAAATAGAGGGAGAGAACATATATTTGTAAGTGCATTATCTATGAGATCTCTGAAAATATAATGTCTAAAATTAAAAAAATATATTTTTTTTTGAGTTCGGTGTTACGAGATCTTTCGAACGATATATCACACGATATATATATATATATATATATAAAATTTCAAGTAACTTAATTAGCCCCCCAAAATTTTTCCTAAAAATGTTTGTGAATGGCTAATAATCTATAAATATGTGGATCATTAGCCTTTATAATTCTGGCAAATTTGAACTTTCCACGTTCCACAGTTTTTGTAAAAAGCGTCTGTGGCAGACGGACATACAGACACACGAATGATCTTATAACGTTTCCATTTTAAGCCTTTATATACGGAATTATAAAAAGGACAAGAATTTTTCTTCGGGACATTTTAATTAAAAATAGTATTTTCCTTAACTTGAGATAGAGTATAGTTTAGTATATTGATCTTATGTAGAATAAATACATTAGTTTTAATCGCGTAAAAATGAAATTATTTTAAAAAATCTGAAAGATTTTGAACACAGATTAGGGCATATGTTTGTACCAAATAGGAATGTTTTAAAGGTAATTAATATTTGCATAATAATTATAAAAATTTTCGAGACGAAATTCATGAAAAATATTTGAGCACTTCATTGAAGCCTGTATGTAAGTTAAGAAGTTTGGTTTACTGAAAAAATTATCCTTCACTGGAATAAATAAAAAGTACAAGTATGATAAAATAAAACAGTTAAGAGTACAAACCCTCTAAGCGGTTTGCCCGTATTATTCCGTTTCCCTAAAACAAATTAAATAAGTTGTAGATAAAAGTAATTTTAGCAAAATTGTATTTTAAGATGCGTGTCAAATAAAGGGGCATGAACTATAGGGGAGAGTAGTACACAGTGAGACATGGTAGACATGGTGCACAGTGAGACAGCAACCACTTTGACATATAGTTGTAACTTTTTCTTCAAGCTGGCACACACACATAACGACCTCATCTCATGCAACACAACACGTGGATGTAGTTTCGGCACTTCAGTTACTCGTCCGACAAAATAGTAAATAATTCTTTATTTTATAGTGGTTAAAGTTTCATAAACGTCTATTTTAGAGTTTACTTTTTTCAATATGACATATATTTACTTAACAAAACCTAGCTATATCTGATAATAGACTATTTTGACAAAATGGCATAAACTTTTTAAAGAGATGAAATTGATGTAACGGATGTGGCATCCATTTTATGTGGCACTTTGTTACAACGTAACGAAAGTACACAGTGAGACACGCAGTTGTGGTACACAGTGAGACGTGTATCACTGTGTACCTACTATGTGGTTCTGATGTTAAAAAAAGTTATTTATTAATAAAAGAAGTATTTCTCTCTCTTTCTATGTGTATGTGTGGGCGTGCGATGCCTAGGGAAATCTACTAAACATAAGAGGCTGAAAATTTGCATGAAGGTAGCCCAAGGTCTGCCATTGTCCGCCCCAGGCTCATATTTTTAATACAGTCGTCTCCACTTAATCGGGTCACGGATAATCGAATACCCCGCTTATTCGAATAGAATCCTCCGGAACCGAATTTATTCCTATTGGTTCTATGTTATTTTTCCCCGCTTAAACGAAATACCTTTTTACGAACGTCCCCGCTTAATCAAATAATAACTGTGTGACGATGTTTGGAAAGCACGTTTCAGCTGGAATTTCCTTCCATCTTTTGTCATTTTCGGTTCCTTTACGCTGAAAACAAATTTTCAGTTCTTCCTGCAATGGTTTCTGCCGGCAGGTGTATAATGGACATGTCAAATGATTTCCCCACCATCACATCTTGCTGTTAACCAGGCTTTAATGGCAATGTGCCGTCACTTCGAGACTCGAGACCGTTGTTGTGATATTTTGCACTCATTCGAAAAATAACTAGATATTTACTCCTTTAAAATTCCACTTAAACAAATTACTTTAAACGATTTTTTAACGCAGTATAAGTAACGTAAATTAGAAGTAGCAAAATTTTGACCAAATTCAAACGAGCTGCATTAAGTGTGATGTAAACCATATAAATATAAATGTATGTACTGACATTAAATTATACTTGATTCCACCTCAAGTTGGCAGCATTGGTTATACTACGAATGCCGAATCGCAGCCGTTGCCGTAGCAACCAGGGTTTGCTTGAAGAGCAAAGGATCGCTAGTAACCAAGGAAAAGCGCCATTTTGGCGGAAAAGTATAATGCGTGTGCAAAAATCTGTACGTTTTGAAGTTCCTATGAAATTAATTATATAATCTATTAAAATAACGAATTGCATTATTATTCTTTTCTTATTTTTACATTTTTTAGACTGATTTTAGAAATATCTTATATTATATTAGCTGATCCGCCCAACGTCGCCCGGCTCGCAAAATGCGAAATTTTTTTTTAAATAGCGAAAATTTTAAAAAAGGGTGCACGAATTGTGGAAAAACTTTATTGAAAGAATGTCAAAATTTACTGTTTTAAACTAAAAATTTGAAGCCGAATTCCATGTACTGATGTTGAAAAAATCACATCGGAAAGAAAAAAATCGCTTCGAAAATTGTCTAAGAAATTTAAAATCGTGAAGGGCAAAATTTTCTATATTTAAGCTCCAAGTTTAAAACAGAATTCCTCTTACAAATGTCAAAAAATTGCCGCAAAAAGCAAAAAATTAAAAATCAGATTAAAAAAATCGAGAAAATTTAAAAAATCGCTGGACGAATTCCGAATTAAATTTACTGAAAACAAAACAGTATTATCTATATTGGGTTAAAAGATTAAAACCAAATTATCCAGAAATCTATTTAAAACAGAAAATTTGTTATTTATACCAAAACCTCTGGCAGAAATTCGGAAAAGGCTAGATCTCACACTGAGCCCGTCTCATTTTTAATGTACATTTTTAATTATAGATATTAGGGTGTAAAAAAGTCATGATTTTTAAAAATCGAAATAAGCTGATTTTAAATAATTAAAAACTGCATTTAATATTAAATTGTTAACACTGCTGAAAATTAAGGGGCTATTTCACTCACGCAAAAACACCCGCTTGCTAATTCTAATCCTATGGAGAAAAAAAAATAATATCTCGTTTGCATTTCAGTATTTTTAAATTATTTTTTTTTCTTTTGCGTTGGATAGTTGAGGTCGATCTCCACAAATAACCTTTTTTACCTTTTCGATTTTGTTTGCAAGATTTTTTTTTGGTGGTGGTGGTGGGGGGGGGGGGGGGGAGGTCTCTGAGTATGCCCTTCATTTACCCATGTTTCATCAAGATAATAAATAGAAGCATTTTTTTCCCCTTATACTCTGTAATTTTTTTCAAATAGTTTCTGCGCCACAAAATAATATCTTGCCTCTCAAGAAGAGCTGCCTCTCTATTTCGTTTTTCAAAAGAGAATACCAAATCTTTTAATATTCTGTACAATTTAGTCCGGCTAATATTTTTCGAAAAAATTTCTTTATCATCGTTTACAACTTGTAAAACTTTATCCAAAGTTGGTATGTCATTTCTGAGAAAAAAAACTATGGATTTTTCGTCGAATGCAAGATAACGTGAATTCGTCATATTTTCCCAGCCTTCTGTGTTTACCCACTGCACCAGGTCGTTTCTTTCCGGGTGTACTTAAAGGGCTAAATGCCTTTTTCTCTTTTTTCAAACGAAAAATTGTTCTTTTCGAAACACCTGTAAGTTGGGAAACTTCCTCTACAATTTCATTAATTGAATGTTGGGGATTTTCTTGACGAAGTCTGGAATAAACATTTAATATATTTCTGCGAGCTGCACTTTTGATTGGCTTTCCTCGCCTTGAAGGTGTGTAAAGCGTGGATGGAGATAAATGCTTTATCAATCAGACATGCTATAATTCAAATAAATTTGATTCAAATAAATATTTAACTAACAAATTTCTATGTTATAATTCAAATAATGATAATAATGATAAATTTCTATGTTATGATTCAAATAAATATTTAACTATGTAACAAATTTTAGAAATACTCAGTTAATAAACGAATAAATATAACAATAATTAACAGTAAAAATAAAAAACTATAAACACGTTAAAAAGAAAAGTAAAAGAGAAAGCAAACAGCGAGTATTATTAAAACTATTCATAAGAACAATAAGAATGCGCGGAGTGGAGTAGCAGAGCATTAAAGCGCGCCAGATATTTAACCTTGAAGATTTCTTCCTCGCCAAAGGAGAGTTTTTTACGCCAAGATTTTTACTTTATACGTTCGCTTTAAATACAAAATACTTTTAAATTAAATACTTTTAACTGAGAAATTACATTAAATATATGCTTCAAAATACCGAAATTCGTAATTTATAAACATAATCATATAAATTTGTATGCATTTTCACCATTTAAGATTAAAAAATAACGGAGAACTACTTTTCAAGGCGGAATGTTACTGTTTCTACCTTTCACAGTGCTGCCAAGTTGAGTTGGAATAGAGTGTAATACGTATTTACCTTATATTAGCATTTGTATTTATTTTAGTTTGTGTTATTCTATTAACGATTTATTATGCTGTTAATTAAATATACAGTAGATGGTTATTTTGCCTTTTTATTACGCATTAAATATTACAGTTATGATTCCCCGTTTAGTAAAATAACCCGCTTAATCGAATATTATTTCTGGAACCGTCAATATTCGTTTAAACGGGGACGACTGTATTTTGAAAATTTAGAAATATTAATTTGAAATCATAAACTTCATAAAATTATTGATAGCGTGTAAAAATGTATGATTTATGAAAATATATACATTGTCTCACTGTGTACCACTTGTAGTACACAGTGAGAAAATTTCCGATACTCCGTTATGCTGCTTCTGTGCTTTTATAAATCTTTTAAAACCATTTATACATTAATGTGTAGCGTATTTCTGTAGCTTAAAGATGTAGCATTTTTTACCCAAAATAATAAAAATCGTCACCATTCGTTAAATAATAATAATTTTCGTCTCACTGCGTACTACCGTCCCCTATATTAGAAACAAACAGAGAACGAAAATCTAAATTAATATTAGTTTTATAAGCATGTTTATGAAAATTCAGGAAAGCCCTCAAAACGCTCAGAGGGTTAAAAAATGAGATCATTGTATGTAAAAATAAGTCCATGTTCACTAAATATTTTTTACATAAGATTAACATTCTTTAGTTGATGCTGCATTCTAGTAAAGAGAAAAACGAGGCAGAATATTTTCCCCAAAACATGTTAACCCTTAACCGGAAACGTGGAAATTCCGTGCACAAAAGAACACTTAATAATTTACCAAATAGTGAGCGTAAACATTTAATTTTTAATAGTAATGCATTAACCTGACCAATTTTTTAATATAACAGCATAAAAATACGTTTTGAATGTCGGAGAGAGAAAATATTAAGGGCAGATATGTAAACGCAACCGTCTCACAGACGGCACGTTTCCAGTTAAGGGTTAATTAAAAGTAGTATTTAAGCCGACTTGAGCTGAAGAATGTATAGTTTAATATTTTGATCCTATGTAGAATAAATATATTAGATCCGGAAGATTAACTCAGAAAACTTGGCAGTAAAATTATTTTTGTTAATTTGAAGGATTTTCCCTTGGATTTTAATATTTGTATCAGATATAAATGCTTTTAAAGTAATTAGTGTTTACATAATAATTACAACGTAATGACGAAGCCTACAAAAAATGTTAGAATACTTAATAGAAGACTTCACTCATGTGATGAGAAGAAATATTCATAAAAAAATACAGGGTGAATAGTAAAGTCTATTTATTCAGATATATCTCTTAAATGGATAAAGCTGAAATTGTGAGACAAGTAGGGGAAGGTGCTGTACCTCTGACCATATTGTTCCTTTGACCAACTAGGCTGTAGCGCCATCTAGCAGCATTTTATGAATTTTGGTGTAATTGGTGCATAGTTCCTTCACTAGAGGGCTTGTGCTTCCTACTGTGGATTATTCAAGTCAAAGGGCATTCCTGTGAATAATAGTAATCCATTTCAATCATAAAAATGTAAGTATTTATTTGTTAATGTTTTGCCTAATAATATATTTTGTGCTATGTCTTTGTTGATAGAAATAATTTGACATGGTAGCTATAGACTTTTATAAATATGGTGCGGCTTGTGAAAATGATTATTCTAACCCTAAAACTGTAGCATGCGTTGTAATTTACACTAGTATGGTGTTGTACCTCTGACCATGATCAGTTGTTGTTCCTTTGACCAGGTCAAAGGTACAACACTCTTAAAAAAATTTCTAAACATTTAAACTTTTATCACTTACTTACTACAACTGTCTTGAAATTAGTTTACGATATTTGCAACTGTGCTTACCCCAGTCTACATATATTTTTTTTATTATCTATGAAAAACTGAAGTAAAAAAAAAATGTAGACTGGGGTAAGCACAGTTCATGTACCTCCTAAACTCATAGCCCTCAAAGGAAAAAAATAAGTTAGAGGGATAATGTCTGCCGAAAGGGAAACAACTATCACTATCATTACTGCTGTTAGTGCATCCGGAAACATCATCCCCCTTTGTTTGTTTTCCTGCTGTCTATTTTAAACAATTTATGCTTCACAGAATGCCTCTTGGATTAATCGGGGCTCCAAACCTGTCAGGCTGGTCAAATGAGACCATATTCCAACAGTTATTTCAACATTTTCTGAAAAATGTTAGACCTAGTACTGAAAAACCAGTATTGTTATTATTTGATAACCATGAATCTCATATTACCATACCAATAATTGTTTTAGCCAAGGCTAGTGATGTGACTAATGACGTTTCATCCACGCTCTAGCAATAAAATACAACCCCTTGGTAAGGGTATTTTTAAGGGTGTGCTAAGGGTGTCCTTTGAAAGCCTTTTATAATCAGGCTGTAAATAATTGGATGGTTGCTCCAGGAAATGTTAGAAAGCCTGTTTCAATCTACAACATTGCTGGACATGCGGGCACAGCAGATTCTAATGCCGTAGTTCCAAACAATATTATGAAAGGTTTTAAGGTTACAGGGCTTGTGCCTTTCAATGATAATGTTTTCTCTGATGGCGAATTTCTTGCAGCTACTGTAACAGACAGACCGGTGGTGAATGAAACTGATTTTGATAAACCATCAGCGAGTGGCGCAGCTCAAACTGACAATACCATTCCTCAATGTAGCAGTTTAAATTTATCGCCACTTATCATAACACCTGAAACTGTGAGACCTCATCTAAAAGTGCAAGCAAGGAAAATGTCAAATAGGGGACGGCATAAAGGGACAGCTCGTATCCTGACTGATACTCTTGAAAAGTATTGAAGCTGAAAAAACAAACAAAAGCAACACCCTGCCTAAATGCAATAAACAATGATATTGAATAAAATGATTTTTTTCTTCATTGTTGCGTTGTCTAATTGGCTGGTTAGAGGTACAACAACCCATGGTCAAAGGTACAACTATGTGTTGTACCTTTGACCGCATTGTTATTATATTTTTAAAATGAAATTAAACATAATAAAATTAATTCTAGAAACTTGAAAAAATTACATATGATAAACCAGATGATACAGATTATAATAAAACAAAGAAATTAAATTTAGCCTTAATAGTTAAGCTACGAAAATTAAAATATTGCAAAGTGGTCAAAGGAACAACACCTTCCCCTACCTAGTATGAAAATGACTATTAACTGTCATATGAGAATGACTGCAGTGCCCCCCCCCCCCTTAGTGCCGAAATTTCGAAGTTATAGACATTATTCTAAAAAACTATGAGAAATAGCGAACGAAAGTCCATCATAAGAGTGTAAGGCGTCCTTGATTTACTATGAAATAATTCCTTTCATATTAAAATAACTTTTGTTTGCGATAATCAGTCATCACCCATATTTCATTCATAACTATATCAATGAATCTTAAATACGTCAATTACCGCTTGTAGAAGTGTTATGTTATGAGGTAGATGAATATTTAGTAATGATATTAACATATTTACGAAAGGTACAATTTATTTTAATAAGAAAATCAAGTTAAGTATGCATAATGTTTGACGATATTCACACAAATGCTATTTAGAATATTTATTTACCCGCAAGCATACACATGCAAGAAAAATCCGTAGGCGGCCATGTATGCATTATTTACATAGCCTGTATATGATTTTATTTATATACTACAAACATATCTTAGTATATTAAATGTAGTTCAGCTTGAGAATATATAACTCAATTAAAAACAATATTTAAGCAATTCACACCCATACTCACTAATGATTATGCTTTTGTGTGTGTGTGTGTGCGTTGCCCTATATACTAGGGTGGGCCGAAAATTTTGTTCTTCGATTTTCAATGCTAGGTAGTACAGATAAAGTGCATTAGTGGCACTTAGTTCACACAAAACGCTAATTTTCGCACTTTTTTAGCAACATTTTTCTAGATTTTAAATTAAATTTATTTTGGTTGTTTTTATCTGTATAGTCATGTTTCAGTGCACCAAATGCCTAAAGGAGCTCTGATTACATATTATTTAGGTGCTATGTGCTTTAAAAATGTACGGCGTTTATGTTCTTTTGCGTACGCGACAAACGCAAAACTACACAAACTTCACCACGAGGTTTACAGCGAGTTCTGCCCACTGAATGTTGTATTCAAAATGTGTATCTTTTTAGGTTACAAATATATATATTTTTTCCTTGATTGCAGCTTTGCTCTGGTGATGGCCTCTTATTTGTGATACAGCTTTTGTCATAATTTTAATGGGGCTTTCAAAAGCATGGGGTTGACTAGGAAAGCAAACCAATGGTTCTTCTAATCTGAATCATAAATTTTTTGTTGTCTGTTTTGTTGATCATAATTTTTTTTTATTTCTTCTGAGCAATGACTTTTGGTAATTGGAGGCTTGCAGATTTTGGTGGAGACCCAGATTGTGCAGCCATAGTACTCCTCAGTTGCCTTAAAGTGCAGCTTTGGAACCTGGAATCTTGCACAATATTGGTCTTTTTCTTTTTTGAATTGCGCCATTTTTAACACTTCTCCAAATTTCTTGGTTATCTTCAGACTATATCTGTAACTTAGGTTTAGATAGCTTTCCTTCGTTGAGTGCCACTTTTTCAGAGCTATTACCCCTTGTTGAACTTGCATGCCCTTTTCATTTTCCGTGCCATTGTCAAGAAAGAGTTTTACTCATTTTTTATTAGCTCACAGACAATTAAAGCCTGAGAGCTAATGTACCGGCAGGTTCTGTATGTACGTACGTATGTATGTACGTGACGCGTTAACTCTTGATAGAAATATCCGATATACTTCAAATTTTGTACATAGGTATAATCTGATAAGGCGCTTCCCTGATTAGATTTGAAGGTTCATTGGTTAAGTATAAAAGGGGGAACGGGGATAACACCCCCCTTAATTTAGATAAATGGATTTTTCATGGAAAATTATCAGATTTGCTTCAAATTTGGTATACCGGTTTATTCTGATAAGGCGCTTCCTTTATTAGATTTGGAAGTTCATTGGGTAAGTATAAAGGGGGAAACGGGGGGGGTTAATCCCAGCTTAATTTATTTTTCGAGGGGCATTATTCTTTGAAATAAGAGTATAATATACAATTAATATACAATTAGTGTGAATAGCCTGTGAGCTCAATGCCATCAGTTGAACTGGGCACTTTTCTTTTTATTAGCTCACAGGCTGTCAAAGCCTGAGAGCTAATGTGCCCGCCAGTCCTGTATCTACGTACGTACGTACGTACAGGGTATGTTCTCAAAGTTCCACGACTGGTCTGAGAATACGAAATTTATTAAACTTTTTGTACAGCGAACTAAAATTCTTCGGAATTTGATTTTTGGGCATCAACACACCTCTGCCAGCGTTTTCCCAATTGTTCATACGTTCCCTGTTAGTCTTCGCGCGCAAGTCTGTTAAGAGACCTCGACCTGGATCGCTGGAATCGTGTCGAATCGCTTCCCTTTCATGTCTTTCTTGATCCGGGGGAACAAAAAAAGTTGCTGAGAGCGAGGTCGGGGCTGTAGGGGGCTTGCGGCAGTATTGCCACGTTAAACTTAGCCAAAATTTCGGCGGAGGCGAGCAGCGTGTGAGAGGGCACATTGTCGTGGTGAACATTCCAAGGGGGTGTGCCACTCTGTACTTTGAGATTTCGTTTCAGGATTGTACCGGTAGACCCAGGTTTCATCACCAGTAACAAATTTATCCAAAAAATTGGATTTGTCTTGTAAACGACTCAACTAGTTTTCGACGGGGATCAATGACATCCACTCGTTTCACTAGCGATCTACTCACTGCAAGGTGTCAGAGGCAATTGACGCGCATTTGCTCAGTTAGCTGACACCTCCCACTACTTCGCCCTGTCGGTGGAACGGGTGTGCGCGCGCGCCCCTATTCAGTGAACAATCAGTCTTGACACTTTATGAACACACCCTGTATATGCGTATGTATGCACGCAACGTGATAACTCTTGATAGAAATATCCGATTTGCTTCGAATTTTGTATATTGGTTCATTCTGATGAGGCACTTCCCTGATTAGTTTTGGGGGGTTATTTGTTAAGTATAAAGGGAGGGGCTAATCCTCCCTTAATTTACATAAATGGGTTTTTCACTCAGAATTGTCCGATTTGATTCAAATTTAGTATACTGGTTTATTCTGATAAGGCGCTTTTCTGATTAGATTAGGAGTTTCATTGGTTAAGTATAAAGGGGGAATGGGGGAGATCATCTCCCTTAATTTATTTTTCGAGGAGCATTATTTTTTGAAGTAAGAGTATAATATACAATTAGTGCGATTAGCCTGTGAGATCAATACCATCAGTTTAATTGGTCACTTTTCTTTTTATTGAATATTGCAGATAACCATTTTTCGAACAGTTCTTTTATCCTGCGGGAACTTCATCTCTTGATGTGGAACTTTACGCGTGATGTCGCAGCTACAATTATTGTAGTCTTTACCAACGTATTAACGTTAAAAGTACGCAACAGAAATCTCGTTGTTAAAGAAACACTTTAATTTAAAGTTGAATTTAATTTTATATAAAATAAAATATGTACTTTAATCTTCTGTTCTTGAATTGAAAAAAAAAAAACAATTGTGAATGTTTAAAATATTTTTCAGAATGACATATAAACACAATTTTTAATTACGAAAATTTAACTTGGAAATTTTATACTCAAGGTATATAATTTGCAAATAACTACGAAAATAAATAAAGGATGGTTCACTAGAAAAATAAATAAATAATAGTTTTGTCTTTGTTTTTATATAACCTTGTTTCAAAATTTAAAAAAATCAGCATTGTTTTCTTTTACCTTTATCCTTAAGTAAACAAAAACATTCTTTGTGAAGATAAACTAGAAAATTCTTTACTAACATTTAAATGTAGTCAATAATTTTATGTGCGATTTTATTTGTTTACATGGGAATTTTTCTTTAAGTTTATTATTTGATATTTTAATACGTTTTTCAAGGATTTAAATTTAAGACATTGTTTGATTATTCGGCAACGTAAATATATTCATATATCGAGATAATAAAAGCTCATTTCTGTTTGTCTTTTTTTAGCTTTTAGACTTTTTTATACAATTTCAGCATCTGCTGTATATGTATCCTTCAAATTATTGAAAAATTGCCTTTAACTGAAATTTTTAATAAATTTAAGGAACCGTAAAGCAATAGAGGGTGACTAAGAAAAGGTGAAAAATAAATTATTTAAAAAAAAAAACAGTAGGAATAGCATTAAATGTCTTTCCAATATGTCTGTACAAACTATAAATGTTTTGAAAGTAATTTAATGATAATGTAATAATTAAAAAAAATTAAAGAAAAAAGGAAAGAAATGAGAAGAAAAGTTAGCTTACAAAAATTGTTAAACACTCTATAAAATCATTTAAGCATGAGATAAAAAAAATACATGCTCAATAATAATAATAATAATAATAAATCCTTTAATTTTACATTAGGCTTTATGGTAAGCTGTCGCATTTCTTGTAAACTAAATAAGCAGAACGATAAAGCTTCATTTACTAAGTTTTTAAATACAGCCAACAATTTTATGCACGATTCTGGAATTTTCATTGGACAAAATTTTATTAAGATTTATTATTTAAAATTTTAATAATATTTCCATGAATCATGCACAATAAGTATATTCTTTGAATTTTCGATATAGCAAATTTATTGATAAATAGAAGTATCAAAAGCTCATATATTCTTTTTTTTTCAATTTTCTTTCTTTATGTAACTTAAATGTCCTTTAGAAGTGAATGTTTAGACATTAGTTTAGTTTAAACTAATAATATTGTAGACCGGAATAAAGAAAGTGTTGGGTCATATTTTCACGCTTTTTCTCTTTTTTCTATGGGTGAAGCTGTAATCGATCAAATAGTAAAGATAGCATACTGAGGTTCCAATTATTCTTGAAAATATTTATCGTTTAATATTTAATAATGCTATATTTAATAATTTAAATAATAAGTGTTAATATCTTAATACGGTAATTTTAATAACTTTTTCTAAGAAAGTGCAGTATGACTTCGAGTTGTAATTCTTATGACTGAGTGAAATTGTGTTCAGCTTGGGATTCGAACCCAAAACCTTTGACTTTAATTGTCAATGCTCTGAGCTATTTGGAAGACGTCCATCCAGCACAATATTCTCTCAAACGATTTACCAATCGGTTGATTGCATAAAGATTAGTACTACTTCATAACCCTTTGAAGGGTGGTGATATATTATTTATACCACTTAATTTTAATCCCGAACTGCTAAAGTTGTACCAGAGCTTTATTTAAAAAAAAATTTGCTTTTATGATGTGCGGGAAGAAAAGCATTTATTTATTTTCACGTCAATTTGTTTATAAATTTTCACAGTCAATCGTTTCAACGGTTTAGTAGCAGAATTACTTCGCCCTTGAAAATATTAACGTTTTAAATATACGCTAACGAGTATAAAAAATTAAAAAAAAACAGCAAAAAGCTTTTTGCTAATTTTTTATTAATTTTAACACGATTATTCTATTAATTTCTAATTGCTAAAAGGTGTAAGATTAAAACTTCAAAACCAGTAAAAATACGTTTACTTTGACTGTTTACATGTTTCAACTTTACCCGAGTCATTTTCAAAACAAATAAAAATATTCTAAGATTGCACGGTCTATGAAACGCATTCATTCAATTTTTCACGTACTCTTTCACATTATGCACGTTATTTTTATTTTACTTGGATGCTTATTTTATTTTCGTAACCATTGAGTAGCTCGAGATATAATTTTGGTATGTTGAATGATGGTGTGTCGTTACATATTGAATTTTTGCCTGTTACAATTTCTATGATTTCTCTTATAATGGATGGATTCTATAGACTGGGGGGGGGGGATTATCTTACTGTCATTGAAATTTTTTTGGATGATTTCTTCTTGATATACTCTTGATAGGGCTGTGGTTTTATCTATTACTAGGGGGCTCTGCCCCCTGCAAGCTACGCTCGCCAACCCCCGTTCAGACACTGCAGAATCTAAAAATCAAAAAACATGCTAATCTGATGGGTTTTAAAAATATTAGAGACGATTAAATTATACTGAAAAAAGCTGTGCAGACCTACCTGTAAACGGGTTTCCATTCAATTCCCTTTAATTGCAAAAATTTAAGGGCGAATCAGTTGCTGTTAAGACATCCAATCGTTGTTTTCGTTTTTTATTAAAGAGGATCAGTTAAACATTTGAAAAGAAGCTAAAATAAAATGAATTAAGTATTCAGAGTCTTTGTCTCCCGATATTTTAAAACAATCTCTATAACAATAGCCTAAATCATGCGACTATCATCAACAGTTCCCGGCGGAACACTTCGTTTTTTATACTCTAGGTGTCATCTTGATACTTTAAAGTTATCCAGGCACAGGTGATAAGTCGCCAAATATTATTCTATCCCCATCATTTCATCTATATTATAATAGTTCAAGTCATCAAATGCCATAAACAAATGCGGTCTGATCCCTTCGCCTTTCATATGAAGGTTTGGCACAAATGTCATATATATTGGCGGGATTTTTTTTTTCCAACGCCAATTTGGGGAACGCATCAACAGCATAAACAACAACATCCGGCTTACCATATCAAGCAAAATAACGATATTTTGGCGCCGGTTATGTACCCGTTGCGTATATGACATTGGCGTCAGAAAAAAATCGCGCGAATATGGGGCCGTATATGACAATTGTGCCGAAAGAAAAAAAAGCCGGGTACAAATCTCGCCAATACCTTTTTTGCAACTCGCCAGTTAGAATTTTTTTATTCTTCGAGTGGTAAATTAAAACATTGATTTGAAGTTGAAATTAAATGTCATGGTTTGTTACATAATTTAATATTTCGCCAGATGTCATATACGCACCGCATGTTTGGCATGATTTTTTTTTTTTTACGAAAATTTGGCGAAAACCTCGTTTTCGAATACCAGTTACATATGTATTTTTGGTACTATTTAGTTATCTCGTCGACCAAAAATCTATCGCGAACAATAAGATTAAATGCCAATAACGGTTGATCGAAAATGTCACATTCACTTGACTTTTAGCAAGTTACACATGTTTACGTCACCAAGTGATTTTTATTTCGACGTTTTATTTTGATATTTATTAATGTTATACTAATTTATTTGTTCTTTCGTTATTTAAAATAAAAATTTTGTCAATCTGTACAATTTGGCGAGTGGTTTGGCGATTTATGTAATTTGCGAAATTGGTTGACGGAATAACTACGTTGTACCGTATTTTTTAATTATTTTCTATTATTTTCAAAAGGAAATAGCAAAAAAATAATTAATAACTATAGAAGAAAATAATTTATATAAATTAAAAAAAAAGTAAATAAACATTTATTATTAAATAAACGACAATAGCCATGTCAATCAAAATAATGCCATTTTTGCTCCAATTAGGTACCCCAGTGCTTATATGACATCTGTACCTAATATTTTTCTTTTCGTTTTGTTTTTTTTAAAAAAGAAAGAAGTGAAAGCCATCAATTTAAATGTTTCATTTTTAAATGAAAGTTTTGTATTAAATAAAATGATAACGAAATACAAAAAAAGTATTGTTCTTAACATAGATTTAAAGGAGGCCAAACTGGTCGCCAAATTAATTTAAAATAGTAAACTTTTCTGAATTATGAAAAAAAAAATATCTGTTATGATTCAAATTTGAGTTGCCATCATTAGAAAAATGTATTTAAAATTAGAAAAAAATTAATATTTCGAAAACTAATTCGAATTTAAAAATTCTAATATCAGTTTTGAGATCTGTGGATCAATACGGATTTTTGGTGTTAATTTCATCGCAAAGTATTCCATATTTTAGGAGAAATCACCGTGAAACATAATCAGTTGTTTAATCAGTCGATTCAAAGAATCGATACACATTTCAGCCGTTTCATATATTCGTTTCATAAATTCGTTTCATTAGGATTTTATATATATAGGGTAGATATCTATATCATCTACTCTAGCTCCTTTTTCTAAATTTAAATTCCCTGCTTGCCATACCAATGTAGCAATTCTTTGATCCGCTGTTCTAATAAATGGTATTTCATAAACTCCTGAGTAATTCTCAAAATTAATTAGGTCAATTTTAGCGCAAATGATATTATTTGATTTATAAGGTGATTTCGCTACTAAGCAAATATTGAAATGCTTAAGACTGTATTTAATTTCTCAAAAAAGCATGGAAAATATTGAATAGTATAAAGTTTGTGTTTTTGTGAATCAAACTTATGTTCAGGCTTCTTATGATTGGCAATATCTACCATTAATTTATTAATATGTTGAACTTTAAAACCATTATTACGAGCAATTCTGTGAATGTTATTTAACTCATTATCCAAATTGTTTTCTGTGTATAGTAAAAAAGACCGTGCAAATAAAATAAGCATAACGTGCATAATAGAAGAATACGTGAAAAATTGAATGATGGCATTCCATAGACCATGCAATTTTACAATATTTTTATTTGTTTTTAAAATAACACGAGTAGAGTTGAAACATGTAAACAGTAAAAATAAACGTATTTTTACTGGTTTTAACGTTTTAATTTACACCTTTTTAGCAATTGAAATTAATAGAATATTACAAGGTATTAATTTGTTATATATTTACAACTAGCCGCCCTTGGCGACCAGTTTGGTCTCCCTTAAAATTTATGCTTGGAAAGCATGCTAAGCATCGTATGATGTTACTTTTATTCATAATTTAATTTACTTGGGCTCCCTTAAATATAATTGAAGAGATAAGTGGAAGAACATGTTAAGTAACAAAAATTACATTTGAAGAAATTTGATGTGAAAGATTTCGTTGTCAATTTTAATGATTTATTTTCTGTTTGATACCATGTGTTTAAAATATTAACAGGTGTGGTACTGAACTCTATCAAAAAAACTTATTTATATTTATTTTTTAAATATTAAAAAATATTAATATTATTTGCATTATTAAATATTAAAATATTAGATATTAATGAATAATGTCTGAAATCTTCAAGGTTAATTAGAACTTTGGTATTTGACCTTTACCATGTGATAGAATACCTGATAACACCTTCCTCCAAAAGATAAAATAATTTTTAGGAAAATGTACCATAACATGTTCTTCCACTCAGCTCTTCAATTAGTATAATCCCTTAAGCTAATATTAGTTTTTGTTGCATTAAAATATTTCAATTATTGATTATGTATCAGCAAGTAAACTCTATTGGTTTACAATGGAATTCTATAGGATCTGTTCAATAACCAATGAGATGCGTTTCAATCGTGCGTTGCCATAAACACTTAACAAATAATCGAGATTTCTGTGCCATGTACGATAGTGTTATATATAGAGAGATTATTCTAATTGGTAAATAAATCATATGAGTTGTAATTTTCCAACTGGTCGAAAAAAGTCCAGGCTAGGATTCGAACCAGGGGTCTATTGGCTGAAGCTGCCAATGCTCTACCAATTGAGCTATCCTGAATGAATCTGGAGGGCCTAAATCACCCATCTAACCTTATTGATTATAGTGTCTGTTTTGACACATGAAGCAGCTCAGACAAGAGATCCCTGGTTTGAATCCTGGCCTGGACATTTTTCACCCTGATAAAAAATTACAACTAATATGATTTAATAATAAAAGAGCTGAGCATTTACATCATTGAAAGTTCAATTTTAACACCTTGAAGGGCACCAGTATATTATATATACCACTTAATTTTAATTCATAAATGCCACACTGGCGCCAGCATTTTAAAACTAAATTTTGATTTATACTATATACTCGGAGAAACTCTTTTAGTTACTTTCATATAAATTTTCTTGTAAATTCTGGTATCAATCAATCATTTTACCATTTTAGTAACCGAAGTACTTTTTCCCTCAAGGAGTTAACTTGAAAACAAAACATCACAAATTTACTAAATGGTGTATAAGTCGTAGGCTAATTGAGAAATCCGGCTCTTTGCAAACAGCCTAGGCTGTTTGCAAAGAGCCGGATTTCTCAGATTTGGAGAAAGAGTCGGATTTCTCAATTAGCCTACGACATATACAAGATATTGTAATGTTAAAAATCTAAACAAATATTAAAATAAATTTTAACAATCGATTTTTCGGTTATCATCTAAGACCATCTTCAGGAAAGAGTAGTTACAATGCTTTTAAAGTTTTAAAGAAGTTTATTTACCAATTAGAATAATTGTGTTAAAATTAATCTAGTATAATTACGTATCCATCGCTTACTGGAGTTCCAATACCTGCTATTTTTTCTTTTAAGCTGATTCATATATCAGACCAGATTTTATGATTGATAAGATTCGCTTGGTGAATTAGGTCCTCCAAGATTAGTCTGGGATAGCTTAGTTGGCAGAGCATCGGCAGTTTCAACCAAAAAAAAAAAAAAAAAGCTTTTTACTTCAATTTTCTCGAAGCGGCACATTCTACTCGTCTCTTAATTTACTTTCAGATCCAAATAAAAACAAGCTTGAAAAAAAAAATCAAAACTCTTTTGAACAAGCATTTAAAGTTGAGATAAGAAAAAAAATATTTCTAGAAAACTATATATTTTAATTAACCTTTAAAAGAATTTTAAAAACTTTTCACTGAGAAGAGGGTTAAACAAAAGATCAGATTCATTAAAAATTCTTCACACAACCAACATTACCGTGTTGCTATTATCATTCTAGAAGAGATAAAATACGCAAAGAATGTCACCATTGACTATGTTAACCCTTTATGCTCCTTATTAGTAATCTATAAACTGCTCCACCTCAATAATTATCTTTCTTAATGTCTGAAAATTTTATATAAAAAATCGATCTATATATTACGTTATCGTACGTGCCACAGAAATCGCGATTATTCGTTAATTGTTTAATGGCAACGCTCAAATGAAACGCATCTCATTGGTTATTGTGTAAAAGTCATTGGGCATGATTTAGGCCGAGGTAAATCGGGTTTATTTACGTTTCGCTCTTTCGCTGCAATCTCTTTCGATGCAATTATGGAGCTTCAAAATATCATTAGCAATGCGCGTAAAAGACCTCGTAGAATGCTTGAAAGTGAAGAAGTCGAATTAAGAAGATAAAATCGTAATTTTGTCTCCGTTATCAGAAACTCCCGATTTGATAAAAGGTTTGTCGTGTCAAAATTCACTTGAAACCAAAAACTATAGACAGCATATTCGGCAGTATTTGCCTCAATGGGGGCAAAAATCAAATTGCCTTCTGGAGCAGGGCCATGTTGCTTCCGGATACACGGTCAGATATATCACAAGATTTTTCCTTATGTACGTTAATGATAACAGGAATACCGGATATGGACAGCTTTTTCCTGACTGTTTCATTTGTTAAATTTAACTGTTATATTTTTGAAATTTTAGGTCTTAAATTTTTTTACAAGTTTTTAGTATAAATAAATATTATTGTCTTTTTTTTTTTTTTTTTTTTTTTTTTTTTTTTTTTTTTTTTTTTACGAAGTCCATACCACAATTATATTTTTCAATGACAGCCTGCCCGGGCAACGCCGGGTTGGTCAGCTAGTAATATGAAATTTAGATAAGTTTATTCATTAAAACTGATTTTATAAATCGGTAGATAGATAAAATAGAAGGTAGTTATAGCTCTTTTTGTAAAATATTTACGAAAATAATTGAATGTATTAGGAAAAGATATTGCTGAATGAAAATTATGAATGAAAATCATGCTGAATGAAAATTATCCTGGTCAAAAGATTTAACTTTGAATTACATAAAAGACTGAACATTAATGAATTAAAAGGTATATTATATTAATTTAGTCAAGCAGATGAACAATTAGCATTATCTGTTAACAATAACAGAAATTATAAGCAACTATTAAAAAAATTCCCCCTTAAAAATTTAAATCTAACCCGACAAAATTTTTAATTTATTAAAGGAAATTAATATAGAATATAGTTTAGCAATAGATATTATCCCGATCATTAACCCTTTATCTACAGGCGATACTTATAAGTACCATTAAAGTAACTTGTTATAAAATTCATTTAACACATCTATTAGTAGTAATCCAGTTTAGAATGAGTTATAGATGCATTACTTTATGTTGTTCCAAAAGCATTATTGGTTACCCAAAACAGAAATATTTTTAAAAAGATGATTTCTTTTGCCTTTGCATCTTTTCAGGTTTTTTGGCGTTGATGGGGAATTTTTCTATTCGGAAATATTTCTATATTTGTAATGTAAGAACATTATATTTGCACATTTCTTAATTCTACAAAATACTAAGAAAATATTTAAAATAAAAGATTTGAGTGGGGTTATAAATATTGCACAAAATCCCTATAAATTCAAATTTAATCAATCCTTCTAAATCTTTCAAGCCTTCTAAAATTTATTAAATGATTGTGTAAATCTTCTAACGCAGTTTAAAAAATTCACGAAAAATGCTTTAGAAGATGAAATTTTCATGAATTCATAATTCAGTACATAAAGAGTTAACATCCCAATCTGATTCCAGAACTCAAATATAATTTCAAAAAGACAAACATTTAAATACTTTTTGCATTTATGGGTATATAAATTTTAAGCTCACATATAACAAATATAACTTTAAATTCATGCTAGATTAATAGTTTAACCCCTTAGGCCCTGGCGTCCTACTATTAGAAAACATCTTTACATTGCTCTAAATCATTCGTTTTTAAGAATTTTAAGTTTAAAACCCAGTGTACTACTAATAATATATTGGAGATTAACAATTTAATCTCATTTGTGATCACACATGGCAGCACATGCCTCAGTAAGCAGTAACATGGAGGCTTCTACCAGTTTAAGGGCAAAACGTAAGCACACATTTTTAACCTTCTCAATAAAAATACTAATATTAATTTAGTGATATTATGTTAATTATATTTTATGAATTAAGGCATTTTCTACCTAAATTAGTCATCTAACTTAGAAAATAATGTTAAATCACATTATAACTAAGAAAAAAACATTTGTTCTAGTATTGGGACATGAGGCCTTATAGGACTAACAAAGTGTGCGTAAAAAGTACCCAGAATTGCTATATAAAACACACAAAAAATATTATTTTTATCAAAATTTATTTTGCCATCTTCAAAGTAGACCCTACTGTTCAATACATACAATAGATGCCAACACAGATCCCAATCTCCCATACTTTTTAGATAGGTAAATTGGGGTATGGCCTTTAGCTCCTTTTGCGAATTTTCTCTTATGGCCTCAATTGACTCAAAACATTTTCCTGGAAAAGATAATTTTAGCTTCGGGAACAGAAAAATGTCACACGAGGCCATAGCAGGCGTGTTCGGTCCTTGGTTGATGACATTAGTTGCGTTTTTGGCCAAAAACTCTTGCAGAACAATAAGAGAAAATTGAGCTCTTTCGAAATCAGTCGTGTGGCGATGCGTTTCAAGTGCAGAATATTGGTCATATCTTTATGAACGGAACCGACTTAAAAGATATGTGAGATATCTTGAGCCAACTCTCTTTAAGACACATATGATGCTTTTCAAGCACCACACTGTAAAGAAACGGGCTCTGTGAAAAAAGTAAAATAAGGAAAATTTTCCCCGTAAATTACAGAAAAATTTTCGTTTTTCTTGAATTTGCGGGGGACATTTTCCATTAAAATACGGAAATAGTACTAGCGTCTCTATTGCCAGTACAATTTGCAGTAACAATATTTTAGTCCGTTTTTTTTTAATTTTTTTTTTTTTTTACAGTGCCGCTTCTTGATTTTATTGCTGCCGGCTTTGTGGGCAGAAATAGGCTGGCAAACTTTCCATTAAAAAGTGATGCCGAATTAAAAAATATATGGACGCGGTACTTGTGACACTTGTGCCAGCAAATATGGTAAAATCGTTGTTGTAAAGTGGTATGACAATAAAGTTGCGACACTAGCATCTACACTTCTTTCAGATAATCGAAGTTAAAAGATGGAGCAAAAAAGATTCCACTTATATTGATGTATATAGGAAAAAAGTTGTGAAGTAATACAATAAAAGAATGGGGGGAGTCGACAAACATGGCTCCTTACCGTCATTGTATCGAACTGTTATAAAGTATAAAAAATGGGCACTTCGAGTAACATCTCATTATTTTAATATGCTCATTATTAATTCTTGTTTAGAGTATGAAAATGGTGTAAAATGCTTGGAAATTCCTTTGCAAGATCAAATGGATTTATTGGATTTCACATTTGAAATAGCAGAAGCTCTATCAGTCAAAGACCAGTCGCTAATCCGTATCAAACGTGGAAAGCCGTCATCAAGAATTTCTGTTTTGCCAAAGAACAAAATGAATACTGCCTTCTAAAGATATTAGATTTAATGGAATGAACCATATGATTGAAAGGAGTGAAAAGCAACAGAGATGCAAAATGGAAGGTTGTACATATAAAAGTACATGTTTTTGTGAAAAATATTAAGTACTTTTATGTTTTCACGCACAGAGAAATTGTTTTAAAGGATTTCAAATGAAATAAACTCATTTTATTCATTCTCATGTCCTTTATATCTTACATAGATATTAGATTCTATGGATAGATACGGGTTCTATGATTTGGTACGGATTAGCGACTGGTCTTTGACTGATAGAGCTTCTGCTTTTTCAAATGTGAAATCCAATAAATCCATTTGATCTTGAATGTACACAGAAAATAAAATTGCTCATTTTGCGTAATTTAAGCCCTGGTTTCCTATTATTAGAACACTTTTTAATTAGTTTACTAATTATCGAAATGATATAATACTTCATATTATAGTTATTTATGCCTCTTCAAGCTTATTTAACCTGCAATTTATTTTTTATCTGATTCCAAATTAAATCAGGGTCGAAGAGGTTAAGAATGGATTCTTAAATATAATTAGCTACTTGATCATGTTGTAAATCTTTCAGTTCTTCTAAAAACAATGTAAATAAATGTAATGTGATCCTATCTGTAAGTGAAAAAAATTTAATAATATTTTTAAATAAGAGAAAAGCTAAACCTATGTAAACGATTGACAAAATAACCACTTTAAAGGATATTTATCTTTTATTGTTTTGCTGAGCTTTCTAAATATGATTGAGCAAAATACATATTTTGTATGAAAAATAAAGTACACTTTTATCAGTGGTATATTAACTAAATTTTATATTATATATTTTTTTAATGGTACTTATTTGAACCGTAAAGGTTTAATTAAACGTAATATTTCGGATTACTTCAGCTAAAATATGTAGTGTAATAGCATTTCTTTTCAGATAATAATAATAATAATAAAAATAGTTGTTGGACATAAAAATGTTTTTACTATTAAAAGATGTAGATAGGATTTTTAATTTTAATACACACGGTGTTTCAAAAAAGTCTCTCTAAAATTAAAATTCAACATTTCATTAACTATTATAAGTTCAAGGAGGAAAAAAGCGACATATCTTTCAGGTAGCTCCTGAGTTTTGTACAAGTAAAATTTTAAAATAGTTCAAAATTTTGTCAGTAGATGGCATTACACTGTTTTAAATTGAAAAAAAAAATTCTCACATTAACTTTAAATAATTGACTATAACTCTTTTTTCATGCTTAAATACTTATATAGAATAAAGAGTAAAAGAATATCCTTTCATGCTGTTCTATAGGTAAGTTTCAGTTTCAAGCAAAACAGTGCTATTTATTGACGAACACTTAAGATATTTCTAAAATTATTGTATATAATTTTTATGATTACTTTCAGCAAAGAAATTAGAAAGAATTTAGAAAGCTCAGCAAAACAATAAAAGATAAATATCTTTTAAAGTGGTTATTTTGTCAATCGTTCACATAGGTTTAGTTTTTTTCTTATTAAAAAATATTATAATTTTTTTTTCACTTACAGATAGGATCACATTACATTTATTTACATTATTTTTAGAAGAACTGAAAGGTTTAAAACATGATCAAGTAGCTAATTATATTTAAGAATCCATTCTTAACCCCTTCAGCTCTGATTTAATTTGGAATCAGATAAAAAATAAATTGCAGGTTAAATAAGCTTGAATACTTGATAAACATGTCACTTATTACATCATTGTGTTTATTATAGTTGATGAATTATTAAATTTTAAAATTTGGAATCCTTTGTGAAATATTTCAACATGATCTTATATAAAGAAAATACAATTTACCAGCAGCAAATTTAATATTTTAGAAACGTAAGTTGTAAAATTAATGCATTGTACTTTTCCCTTTATTCCTGACTAATATTGTTGTAGTATTTATATGTATTAAAATATTATAGTTCTTTTTTTTTTTTTTTTTTTTTTTTGCTCATCTCTTTAGTCTGAATTTATCCCCCCCCCCCCCCACACACACACACATAAAAAAGACACCTACGGCATTCGTCATAATTTTTTTTTAATGTACCACCAGAACTTTAATGATTACAATTTAAAATATTTTATATTTTTACTATTGGTTTATTATTTAAAATTTTAACAATGTCATCTACAAACATATAATCAAAATACGTATCTTGAATTTTCAACATCGCAAATATATTCATAAATCAAAGTATTAGAAGCTCATTTACATCATTGTTTACATACTTTTAATTTGAAAGGTTGTTTACGTATATTTATAATGTATCAAAATTGAATGGCTTGAAATTCATTTTATTTCGTCTTAATCAGTTTTGCAATAATTTAAATGTAAGCCTGCAAAAATTTTAGAGCTTTAAAAAAAAACTCCTTATATTTCTAAATTCATGGGATAAAAAAAAATATTTCTAGAAAAACATCTTTTATAATTAATCTTTAAAAGTGTAAGAAGAAAATCCAGAAGAGTACATAATAAGACTCTGCAAACAAACGAACAGATTTGCTTAAAATTTTTCACGAAACCAACAACATTCTTTCGTTTCTGTTAGTATCCTAGATACTAGAAAAATATGCAAAGAATGTCACCACATTTTAATTAAATGTAGTCTTTAGGTTTACTTGAGCTGAGATACGTAATTTAACCTTTTGTTTTTAAGTGAAAAAAAAAAACATTAGTTGCTGAAGTTTAAAATGCTCTTTTGGAAGAGATATAAATAGCCGACAGAAAATGTCAGAGCGCTTTATGAACACGTTATAAAATCTTTGAAACACATCAGATAAGAAGAAATATACTTGTAGTTTAAAAACTTTTGGAATTTATTTTTGCTACATGCTTTATTGTAAAGTAATTCATTATATGCCATATAATCTAAAAGAAAAAGTACTAAAAATTATTTAAAAGGATTTTAAAAACAACCGATAGTTTGTGTGTGAAAATGAAGTTTGCTTAATGGAAATTTTATTATGATTTATTATGACTTAATATGATTTATTATGAATTAATGTTTTAATATTTTAATTTTTTTTATCATTTAAATACATTGTTTGAAGTTTCGGCATCGAAATTTTTTTCATAAATCAAAGTATTGCAATATGATGTCTGTTTTCCCAATTTTAGTTTAAAGCGTTTTTATGGTAACTATAATATTTTTCAAATATAGATGTTTAAAAACTGGCATGATTTTTTTCCCCATTACGTGTGCTAATTAAAAAATGTGTTATGTCACATTTTCTCAAAAAATAATTTATTTTTCCTTTGATTAATTGTCATTAGATAGTCTATTACAGGGGTTCCCAAACTTTTAGACCGACGTACCACTAAATAAAAGTTCATACTTCTGCGTACCATCAAGTGACAAACTCAAAGCTAATATAAATAAAAATTAAATGTAAAAAGCGAACTAATTAATTATTTCTCATCAATGTGAAACTATTTTTTTATATTACATACCTATTTTTTTATTTACTTGTATTGATGACGTTTAATTGCGTTTAATTGTTAGTTCCTATTTATAAACACTGTTTTGATGAGGCCTATAGATGTGTATGATGTTTAGAGTTGCAGTAAAGCTAGAGATCCTACCTACACAACTTCCAGGTTGTGTAATATTTAAACGGAGTTTCTGACTGTAAAATAGTCAATGAAACATCGTCTTCATTTTGAAAGACCTATGGAATGATATGACACTCAATAGGGTGCCTAATTTTTTTTTCGTATCTATCGCCATTTTGTATTTTACGGCCGCCATTTTGAATTTATAAAAACAAAACCTAGCCTATAACCATCGGATGATTAAGACGAATTTATAGAGACCTCATTCATTAAAATCCATCCAGCCGTTGCGATGTTTCGAGAGTATAAAGAAATCCACTTACCCAGATACGTGTGAAACACATAACCCTTCTTTTCAGTCGGGTAAAAAAACTGTGTAAAGGGAATATGTCTAAAACGAAATATTTTTCCAGTCTTTTGTGCTTCCGTCTGAGAATATTTTACTGATTTACATGATTACATTATTAAATTGGTGCTTATATTGACTTTAATATTTTTAGTGTCTATAAAATGTATCCTTTTTAGGTGACAAAAATGTATCCTTTTTAGGTGACAAAAATGTATCCTTTTTAGGTGACAAAAATGTATTTAAATATAAAACTACTGCACATAGCTTTGTTAAACCTAGAAAAAAATACACATTTGAAGTCGCCTTGATCGCCAATTTTTGTTATATGGATACTATGTTTAAATCAGTAGTAAAATACGCATAAGAAAATTTAATTAATGAATAATCTTACATAAGAAATTTACATACTTTCTGAAAGTAAACTGCTTATTAATGCGAGATCGAAGTTTGTTGAAATTGTAATATACAAACATACAGACACAGTAATAGAAGAAAACTTTTCTTAGGGGTGTATGAAAGGTCAACTCAACATCTACCGAATATTAGTTCTATTTATCTAAAAATTGTCAAAGCAGTAAACAGAGAGCAAACACCCCGGAGCCGGTGAATTGACACATCAAGAAAGAGGAGGGAGGGAGGTGGGATTGGGCTGCTTTTTGATTTCACATGCTGTAATTTTTATTTCATTTCACGTACCAGTAAACAGAGCTTCTTGTACCAGTACTGGTACACATACCATAGTTTGAGAACCTCTGGTCTATTACACAGTAAAGTTTAATTCTCAAGATTATAATTAATCTATAGGTATCTTGTTAATGTTTTATGTTAAATAATCTATATTATAATACAAAAATGTGTCCGTAAGTAACGCTGACGTCATTTTAACAAATGCAACTAAATAACCAAAAAAATTCGCTTTTACTGCTTTTTTTACACTTCTAAACATTGTACTGTTTCAGTTTTTATACTGTCAAATAGAAGAAAAAGATGTTCGTTCAAATGAATTTTGTTTGAAAACTGTATGTGAATTTACTGGGGTTTTTTATGATTTTTAAATTTAATTTCAAGCATGATTTTTTAAAAAATCTATCTCTGTTGGTTGCACCTCGATTAAAAAGATTGATCCATTTCGATTAAAACAATATAAATAGTACAGTATTTCATTCCGCATAATATCCCATAACAAAATTAAAAATTCATCTATAAATTAATAAAATAATAAAACAATATAAATAAAGACAAATTAACAGAAATGTAATTGAACTACGCGCTTAAATCACTAAAATTATCAAAATAAAAACGTCTGCTGGAAGTAGCAAAATCTTTGGTGAACTGATTAATAATAATTTAATAATTTGAATGTAAACTTGCAAAAACTTTAGAGAATTAAAAAAACTTACATTTCTAAATTCATGGGATAAAAGAAATAGTTCCAGCAAGCCATCTTTTATAATTAATCTTTAAACGTGTAAGAAAAATATCCAGAAGAGTAGATAATAAGTCTGTACAAACAAACGAATATATTTACTTAAAAATCTTTACGGAACCAAAATTCTTTGGTTGTTGTTAGCATCCTAGAAACGAGAAAAATATGCGAAGAATGTCGCCACATTTTAATTAAATGTAGTCTTTAGATTTACTTGAACTGAGATACGTAATTTAATCTTTTGTTTTTAAGTGAAAAAAACTTTAGTAGCTGAAGTTTAAAATGCTCTTTTAAAAGAGATATAAATAGCTCACAGAAAATGTCAGAGTACTTTATAAACACGCTGTAAAATCTTCAGATAAGAAAAAATATACTCGTACTTAACCCATTTAGGCTTAGCGACCCATTTTTGGGACGTTTCGAATTTTAATAATTTTTTTAAATTTTCTTCTTCTTTACGACAAGAAAATCGTATGAAATAATTGTCTTTATCTATTAGTGAGAGATGACAGCATAAGATTGATATTTAATTGCTTAAATGAAGGCCTTTTTCCGGCATTTATAGATTGTTTTTTTTTTCCTTCAAGATAGTGAAATGTAAAAAGTAAGTTTATTTGTATTTTTTGTATCAAGGATCCAAATAAATAAGTTATAATATTAGCTTGTAGACTTCTTTGAAATGCGTACTTTTTTTAATTGCGAAATTATGTGTTCAAGCCTATTTTTTATGCATTTTTGTAACGTACAAAATATAGGGCGCAAGGCACAAATGGGTGCATATTTCTATTAGACATTTAGGGGCAGTTATATATGTCAAGTTCTTTTCAAGACGATTTTGAAATAAATTGTTTTCTAGCCTCAAATACAATTATTCTTAATTTATTATTAATAATACTTATAATTTTATTAGTCTCTGTAAAGAAATATATATTTTAATAGCTAATAAAAATACTAATTATAGTATATAATATACAATTTTAAAACCTCATTTATATATATTTATACAAACATATAATTATCCATTTTTTCACATATGGATATTGCCATATTTAGTACGTTTACATTTTATCAAATGAATACAAAAATATTTTAATGTAATTTTTCTTTAGTATTTTTCCGGTTCCTTTTCAAAAATTTTAAAGTGATTTTACCAACAAATTTGAGAAAACAAAAATTCAGTCATAAATGGGTTAAAGAAGTTTTCGCATTTATTTTTGCATTATGCTTTATCGTAATGCAAACCATTATATTCCAAAAAATCTGAAGGGAAAATTTGTAAAATATATTTAGTAGTATTTTAAAAACAGCCAATAACTTTGTATATGAAAATGAAGTTTTCTTAAAAGAAAATTTATTTCGATTTATTATTTAACATTTTAATAATTTTTTTCAATCAATTAAATACATTGCTTGAATATTCGGTAACAAAAATTTATTCAAAAATCAAAATAAGATATCAGTTTGTGTTTTCCCTATTTCAGTTTAAATCGTTTTTAATATAACTTTCCTGTCTTTCAAATGTCACATTAAAAATGTCTGTGCTTTAAATACACATATCTTTTAAACTTGTGTTTAAATCTCTCTATTCTAAAAAAAAGTAACTACCGCTGTCACCGCCGCCGGTTTTGAATTTTTTGTGACCGGAGGTCTTTCTTCGTTAATATTAAAAAAACCGTTGCATACAAAAATATGAAAATCGGTAGTATTATAGAAAAATGTTTGATAAACACGCTGATGCAGACAGTTTTCAAATCAAAAAATTATTTTAAGAGATATTTAATGCCAAAGTTGGACAAAATCGTTCCATTAAAAAAGTTTTATAGGAGCAAAAACTGTACATAGGAATTTAACCCCTTAACGCTCGAATTAAATTACGGTTGAATAATTCCAATTGCTTATTGGCACCACTTTTATGAAAAAGAAATATTCACCTTATTTAATGACAGGTAAAATGATACTAAAATATAGCCAATTTCACTATTTTATAAAACTGGTGGGAATCAAACAATTTGAGTAAAAGACACAGCCCGAGAATATCTCGGGAGCGAGAATTAAGGGGTTAATCATTTTTAGATCATTTTATGCGTCAAAATTTCCCGGTGTGCAGATTGCAGTTAGTTTTTTAATTTGAATATTTTTTCGAGGTTTTATTTCTATTTTATATTCAAATTTTCAGCATTTCGAGAGATATTTTTTACAAATTTTAGAAAATTGTATTAATTTAAACTGTTGCCAACTGTATAAACAGTAATGTTTGCTTCAAATAAAAAATTTATTTTACACGTGACTATTATAAACAAAAAATATAAAAAGCAGGAACTCATTGAAAATTACGTCATAAAAACTATAGTTACACGTGAATTTTAAATGAGAAAGAATATTGTAAAATAATAAATTCAGTAACATGCGTTAGAAGTCCTAAATAGGAGAATTTATGTCATATTACACTTATGTAAAATGAACAGAAAATAATATTGCAAAACAGTTTTAATTTAAAAATTGCGCGAGACATTTACTTGACATTTTAAGATGATCATAATATTTCATTTCTAACAAAAGTATTTTGACGTGAATATTAAAAAGAGAAAGAAAAGTTTGGTGAAAATTATGTCAGATTATAATTGTCAGATTCAAATTATGATTCAATCTTCCGAAATCTTTTTAAAGGCGATTAAAATTGGCGTGCTGTTACAGTCTGCGGTGTCTGAACGGGGGTTGACGAGCGTAGCTCGTAGGGGCAGAGCCCCCTAGCGTTTAAAAAATTAGCTTAATTTTCCCAATTACTTGAATGTGTTACACCACATTTTCTAAAAATGTAATAAATATTTTGGATTAAATGTGATTAGACATTCTGTTTTACCTTAAAGCTAAATTCCTAAGATGATAATATGTCTTTGTAGACATGGGAGATTACTGCTTAATGTTTTATGTTCAATAATCTGCAATGTAAAGCAAAAACGTGTCCGTAAGTAACGTCGATGTCATTTTGACGGTGGCAACGAAATGATCAATACATTTAGCTTTTATTGCATTTTTTTAAAACTTTCTAAACATTCCACGATTTTAATTTATATAGCTTCGAATAGAGAAAAAGTGTTATTTTAACTGCAAATTGTTTGAAAAGTGTATTTCAATTTACGGTTTCTTATAATTTTCGACTTTTTATCCAAATTTTCCGGATTTTTTAAATTTTCCCTTTCATTGTATCCCAAACACTACCTTCATACCAAATTTCAAGATTCTAGGGATACAGGACGTACCTCTGAGTTTTGATGATCGGTGAATCAGTGTCGAAAAGGGGAAAGTTTAAGTTCATATATCTTCTGAAATAAAAAAGATAGAAACGTGAAATTTCAGCATTTAGTTCCATTTCCACATTACTTTAGATTTACGAAGTTTCAAGTTGCTGGGAATCACCAACACAAAGATATTGGGGGTCAAAAGTACCCTGAGTTGCTTCCAGAAAAAGATGCTTACGGCTGTGCTTTCAAGACTTGGCAGGGGCACTGCCGTGTCCCCAGATGCTTTCATGAGTGCTGCTACACACTTCAACGCATAAAACATTTCCTGACGATTAAAAAAACACACACGTAATTGTTGAAGTTTTCACTTCTATTGGCACTCCCGGAGTGCCACTGTTTTTTTTTTATATATCTCCTTAGCGTGCAATCGATGTCAAAAGATTAACTCATTTGCACTTAAAACAATATAAATAGCTCACAATATAAAACAATTTGCGCGCAATCCGCTAAAATTATCGGAATCAAAAAGTCTGCTCAAAATAGCGAAATCTTTGCTTATTTCTTCGTCTATTAATTCTTGGCTTGCGGCTTATACGAAAGTGCCGTTTTCAATGAATTTCAAATCTTTATTTGAATAAACAGATGATGTTTTTCATATAAAAATCATTTTTTATGTTGTTAGTGTGCAATCTAAAAATATATATTTAGCGTTTTAAATTTAAACAAGAGAGAAAAATCATGCATCAAGCATCGATTATGAAACACTTTCCAACACATTGAGAATAATGTACCAAAACTTCACCATTTAATAAGTTGAAATACGATGTCTAATTGAACTATTTGGAAACGCATTAACACATTTGAAAACTCAATTCCAGCAGCTCCCATCTACAGTCGGGGAATTATCCGAATTCTTTGAGAAACTCTGTATATGATACACATATTTGTATTTATAAACTGCATGCATCTAAATATTTAGTTCAGTTAGAAACTACATACCACAGTTTAACTTCAGCAGTTTCCGCTAATAAGGAGGATGGTAAGTGAATTCGTTTGTGCAGCCCTATATGATAGGTATAGAATTTATACGCAACGGGTAACATGCAGATATTTAGTTAAATTTAAAAGCGCATACCGTAATTGAAAACGTACTTCCAGCAGTTATTATTCAAATACACTAGTGTAACCGATTTTTTTCGCGTGTCCCTGTAAATGAACGATAAATGCTATGAATGCCCTATTCTATAGTAATCGTCTTGTAGTGAAATTCAGTGATTCATATCATACATTTGAAATAGCGTAGCGTCATCAAAATTAACTGCAAACAATTTTACCTATTCACAATAATGTAAAAGAATTCTTTTGAGTGCCCCTGTAAATGAACTATTTATGCCACGCATTTCATATTCAACGCCGAGCATGTCATAATATACATCATTAACATATATCCATTGGATGGAAATCCGAGTATATTTACAGGAGTTAGAGCGTGGACAGACAGACAGGCAAATTGAATTCATAAATACTTTTCAACTACGTTGGAAAGTGTAACAGTTTTCACTTATATTCTCTGGCCCTGGAAAGCGGAGTTGGATATACTTGGAGATATAATTGAAATATATTAAATTTTTCTTAACAAATATACATTTTTCTGAACTTCTATAACACATTTAAACAATCTCTAAATAAAAATAAATGAAAGAGTGGTAACTACACTATAAAAAAAATAATAATAATAAAAAAATCCCTGCCGGCTCGGGCCTACAGGCGGAGGTAGATTTCGAAGTTAAGTACTAAATTCACCAACAAAACTTAAATCAAGATTAGAGATAAACCCAGTTCCTTCACTAAGAATGAACTCTAGGGAGCTAAACATTTTGTGAAAATCCTAATATACGCGAATACACACAAGCATGTATATGGAATAGGTTTAAAAAATAGCTAAAGCAAATTCAGAGAGACTCAAAGTGTTAAAATAAGTCAATATTTCCATACTCGGTTTTTATCATGTTTTAATAAGTTTCTTCAAACTCACATGGCATTACATATTTACCTGCTGAGGTCCATTTTATTTCCAATATGACGCAATATATTTTTTTTTATTATTATTATTCGTCAAACTATTTATTTCATTTTGAGTTTTCATGCGGAAATATTGCCCTAGAAAACTTATGACGTAATATTCAATTTGTTTTCAATTCGCCAAACTATTTATTTAATTTAATTTTTCACGTGAAATTCTTGCAAAAGAAAAGCAATTGTTGTGGTGAGAATTTTATCGTTTTTTTTAATTGTTGGCAACTGCTATAACGAAAAATATTTATTTTTTCCTGTCATTGTTGTGTAAGAGCTGGTTTTATCAGAATCATGTTAAGGCGGTATTCAAAATTTTGAATCCTCCCCATTTCCATTCCCTTGGGCCGATTTTATCCATTTTCAATACCCGCCGAGATATTGGCCATCTGAAAGTTGTTGGCGAGTTTGAAGACGATCCGTGCATAATTGCGACTTTTATCGTGCGGACAAAATTTAGTACATACATACATACATACATATATATATATATATATATATATAAACGTTTTAGGTGGGGGTGGTTTTGGGCTCCTGGGGTCCTATAATGAAAAGTTATGAAGGAATTTTTCAAAAGTCGCACCATAGTAACGAATGCGATAGGTAGTATTTCTTACGAAATCTATCTAAAAACATTGTAGATTTGCCAGCACATTGTGCTGTTAATTTTACGCAACTACTGTATTTTTCATGTTTATATAGTAGAGAAACCAAAGACTGTGATCGAGTTTGTACGCGAGATGAACAGTGCTTTGTACTGAAAAAATGTCGTTTTTTTTCAGTGTACAAATCCAACATTATATTAAAACAGCCAAAATACAGAGTGTCCATAATTAAATGACCCTGTTTTAAAGTTGTCTGCAGACGAAGCTATTATTCAGAATGTTGTGAAATTTTGTAAAGGACATAATAAAGATATGAGAATTTGTTTGAGCGAAAAAAATTAGTTCAAAATTTAGGCGCCATAGGTCGTTTCTTAACAAATTACACATTTGACATACATTTACGATAGTTTACGAATTTTATTATAACTAAACATGCTCCACATGACCGTCATCATTTTCAGATTGTAAGATATCATGTTCAACAGTTGACCGCGGTGTGATCTGGGAAATGCTAAGAACATGTCGCGAAGTGCTGTCTTTAAGATCAGGTAAAGTTAATAACTAAAACTTCTAAACTATCGTAAATGCTTGCAAAATGTGTAATTTCTTAAAAAGCATCCTTTGGTGGTGAAATTTTGCCCTTTTCCTTTATTATGTCTTTCGCAAAATTTCGCAACTTTCTGAACGATAATTTCGTCAGTACACAACTTTAAAGTAGGGTCGTTTAATTATGAACTCCCTCTACTTTAGAAAAAGAAATTTGCTTTATCGTGGACCAAACATGAGTCTTATCTACACTGTTAAAAATTTGCAGTAAACTGTCCAGTGTTTCAACGTTTTTATTCAAAAGAGTTCAAATTACCTAATTTAACTTTATTTTGAACATGATACGATCAATAATATGGCCATGTACGCTTAGCAATATGGTCAATCAAACATTATCTTTAAAAACGGTCAAATGACTAGACAGTTTGCTGTAGATATTTAACCGGTCGAATGACTGGGCAGTTTACTGTAGATATTTAACAGCGTACCCTCCTCCTTTTCGGAAATTTCCTCCTTTGTAGATTTAAAACGATTATATATTTGAAATTTTGATTTGAAAAAAAAATGTTAAATCGACATTCTAATTTAGAGGTTTTTCCTATGTCACATTTGTTAAAATTCAGTTTTTTTAGTCAAGAAAATTTTGTTAAATACATAATTTCTTAAAATAGAAGTTCGGCTGTACGTCAACATCATATCAAAATTTATGTAAATAGTGACAGTCAGAACTATTTTTTTGTATGTGTGTCAATGAAATATTTTGAGAGAAGTATATGATATTCTATGGGAGAAAATATTGCTCGCACTCCCAAAATCTAGTTTATTCATCCAGTTTCTTTTTCATTTAAATATAAGGTATTCGAATACAGGAAATAGAAACGTGCTCTTATCGATAAAGTAACGCTCGTCTGCAAAATTTGGGTTGTGTCATATTTTTTAACTCTTGATAATTGATTCTTATGTATTTTGTAGCGCTGACTCCGAAAATGACCTTCATTTTTTACATCATATAAGGATTTTTTGTAAATGGTAAATTTCAAAGGTAAAAAATAAAAAAAATAATGAAAATCTGATATTATAAAATAGATGTGATTGTTGTGTGTTTTAACTTTTTGTAGTTGATTTTTATGTATGTTTTATCACTGAGTCCGAAATGACCTTCATTTTTAACCATCATGTCAGAATTTTTCGCAAATCGTAAATTTTAAAGTTAAAAATTTCGAAATTCAAAGCGACCCCCCCTCCCCTGACCCACCCCTCATAGGACTACTGAGCTGTTTAGCTGTAAGAATCCTTAGTATAAGCCAAAAAATTGATTATATATTAAATGAAATTAAATTAAATTGAATAAAAAAGTTTTACTATTTTATTCATTCAGATTTTTGCTATTTTTTACTTTTTAACTTTGAAATTTACGATTTGCGAAAAATTGTGACGTGATGGTTAAAAATAAAGGTCATTTTCAGATTCAGTGCTAAAAACAATATAAAAATCAAGTATCAAAATTTAAAAACACATCCATCAAATCTGTTTTATAGTATCAGAGTTTCGTTATTTTTTGACTTCGTAACTTTGAAATTTACGATTTTCGAAAAATCCTAGCATGATGGTTAAAAATTGAGGTTATTTTCGGATTCAGTGCTAAAAAATACATAAAATAAATTAAAAACGCAACTTTTATGAACACATAGCTAGGATTCTTGTTCTTGTTTGTGCAATGGTATTTTACAACTCTGCCCTTCTCATTATATTAAAATCACTTGTTATATCATTAAATCATCTCAGTACTCTTAAAATTGGAAAAAATGAAGAAAAAAAACCTTTTTCAAAATTTTATATCTTAAAATGTATATGATTTAAGAACACAATTTTTATTGGGATGAAAGATATAAGTATGCTCTTTCATTTCATATATTTAAAAAATTGCAAGGTGCAGAAATGGTATTTATAGGGGGCTCCAAACTGTCCTACATTTGTCGAGCAGAAAAATTGGTATAACTGCTTACGCGCAAGATTACAAAGTAAATTTTGCAACTAGAATTAAATCTTTTGTGCTTAATCATACTTAAAATTATAATAATTACTTTAAACCTAAATAAATTTGTATTTAAAAAATTTTCATATTTTAAATACAATGTTGTGTTTAGCTAACACAAAATTTTGAAAATTTCCGCAGTATAATCACCTAAAAAATATTTTTTTGAACAATAAAAATGAAATTTAAAGTTCAATTTATACAGAAAAACAGGAAACATGATTTTTGAAAATTTCATGAAAAAATATTGAGAAGTTTTTGAGATATCCTGCGCGTCATGCCCAAAAACGTCATTTTGAGAAAAATGTTTCAAAGTTTCGAAACCCCGTTTCAGCTATTGACCAGGTATAATTCTAAAAGCCATAAATTCTGTTCGAATGAGAATTTCAGGGAAACTATAATATCAAAATGTTCAGAAAAGAAAGGCGTTTAACATCTAAAAAAAATTAAAGTTTCGAAAATTCTGAAGCTTTAAGAGTCCTGAGACCCCTAAAATATTACAAACAGTTACAAAATAAGCCTCATTATTAAAATATACTTTTACTGTAATTTATTTTCTTTATCCACGTATAAAGTTTGGCTTAGAAGTTGCTTTTAGCGCAAAGAACGTCTGAAATAAAACCGTTGTAAAGCATATTTTGCAGAAAAATTTTGTCCATGTTTTTTTTTTTTTTTACTCATGCTATTTTGGTATAGTTTTACTAAAATTAATTATGACTCGTAAATTTAATTAAAACTTGATGTAGTAGAGATTTAATTAATCACGTCGATTATTTTTATCTAAGACTTTTGTAAAATGATTATTTCGTATGAGAAAGGAATTTATCTTTGACCTAAGGAGGTAGAAATTTTATGAAACTTTTTCAATTTTAAGCCAGATGGACATAAAACCCAAATTAAGCCGTAGTTCATATACTGCTGCATAACTATTTCATATTAAATTTGTAATATTATATGTGAACAAAGTAGTATATTGTTGTATAGCTATATAAATTATATGTTATTAGGTTGAGTAAAAAGTTCTGGGAAATTTTTAATCTAATAGTTAGCAGAATTTGTATCGGATATAGCACAGTTGGACGGCGTCGAAATTCTTCCACACCCCGCCTACAGTCTAGACGTGGCTCCATTCGATTATGGTCTCTTTTGATCAATGCAACCCATTTTCAAAGGCCGTCGATTTGAATCATTTAATGAAGTTGAAGAAGCATCTCAAGAGTTTTTCAATTCCAAGGAGCCGCCAAGGTACTTCCAGCAAATTCGGAATCTGGCAGAACGATGGCAGAAAGTTGTGGACTATGATGGTCTCTACTTTGATGAATAGTTCTTGTTGCTTTTGTTGTTAATTTGCGCATAACAACGAAACTTTCACAAATTTCCCAGAACTTTTTGCTCAACCTAGAATATAAATTAATTTTCCTAAATTGTGTTTATAAATATAAGATTTTTCTTTAGTTACTCTAAGACTTCATGTATTCAAAAATCTTAAAAGTAACACACCTAAAACCAAATAGATTTCTTCCATTTTTAATTGAAAATATTTGTATTGCGGATTTTGTATTATGTTTATGACAATTGTGCATAAAATGATAAGATGCATGCAAAATACAAAACTTAAAAAAAAGTCTAAGATTTATTTCGATTTCATTTGAACGGAATCTAATTTTTTAGGGTGTTTTAAGTGTCATATTGTATGAATTTTATTTTTCTTTTTTTAATCTTCAATTGGCTTAATTAATTTGTTACAAAAACTTAACATTAAATGTAGAACTAATTGAATGAAATAACTTAATATCCGTCCCTTCTCGGGCTTAAACAATGTAGGAAATAAATTTTGTTTTTTTAATTTGTTTTTCAAATTATATTTGTTTTTCAAATTATGTTTTTGTTTAATATGTCAAGTTTTTTAATAACTACTGCATTCAGACGAACTCATTTCAAAATTAATAGAGGCTATCATCATCAGGCTTAAATGTATGCGGTATTGCATCACAATGTGGGATCCAGTTTACCAATGTGTAATTCAAAATGTTTCACCACTGTAGTAATGCAGGTTGCGGTAGTTTGGACTAAACTTCTAATCTGAACGCAAAAAATCTATAATCAAAACATAAAAAAATAACTTCACTTAAATTTAGACACCCTATTTCCCACTCAGGAACGCTATGAATGTAAATGTAAATTGTGTTGAATCCTTACTGCTAATATTTAACAATATTATAGCTGTGATACAGTAAAAAATAAAAAATAAAAGTTTTACTTAAATTTTTAAACCTTATTCTCTCCAAAGGGGTGATGTAAACAGATTAGAAAATTATTACCTAAGTTTAACTTGGAGTATAAATAGTTCTCATCTCAGAAAAAAAAATACATTTTAAAATTTAAGTTATGTAATTCCCCACTAAATTCGCTACTTGCGTAAAAATAGCTATCGATTAGAAACTTTTTACTAAAATATAAATTTGACCAAAGCAAAAACTTATTCTGAAAATATCTTTTTTATATCCACTATGACGCCATATTCACCTTTTTAATTTTTGAAAAAAAAAAAAAAAAAAAAAAAAAAAAAAAAAAAAACTAGCTCAATTTAATATTTTACGTGAAAATCTTTCAACTAAAAAGAAATAAATTATTATTACGGCTTTTGAAATTTTTGCAACAATGAAGTAAAATGTTACATTTTCTATGAAAAATGTCCGTTGATTTTCAAAGAAAAAAGCGAAAATTGGAATTATTAAGATAAATATTTGAATAATGTAAAAAAAAAAAAAAAATTGGCCCATGTTTCTCTCTGGGTTATAATTCGCCCATATGCAAAGGCATTTTACCATTTGTTTTGACCCTGATGTCAGGCAAATGCTTTTACACTTTAAATTTATAATATCATTAGAATTAGTAAAGGATAAAAAATGAGTGGCATCAGGGACAAAAAGGTGGGAAGAAAAAATGAAAAAGTTATGATCTCCATAGGCTTTTCCATGTTAAATTAACATTGAGAAGTGACACTGGAAATAACGAAGTATTGCGCTGCCGCGCAATACTTAAATATATATATATTACTAAGGTGACTACACGACGCTTACTGTACAATTTGGTGTGCATAGAATTTATCGTTTATTTACAAAAACACACAAAAAAGTTGTCTACAGAAGAAATTGAACTCTAATTGAACTATTGAAGACTATGAACAATAATTTCTGGAGGTGTGTTTTCAGTGTGGTACGCGATTTTAAATTGAACTGCTTTTTTTAAAAATTACTTGGTGTGTATAAATTTTATAGATCATATACAGGGCTGCACAAAAATACATTTCCGCTTATTCATGGAAATTGCTGAAGGGAAATTTTCATCTGTGCTATTCGTTTAACTGAACTAACCTTTAGCATACTATGCAGTATACATACGAATCCATAGATCATATACATGGCTTAAAAGAAAACGGATATTTTTCCGTTATGTGCGTTATGAGTTATTAAAATTATTTATTTAGACATCATATTTCACTTTAATAAACTGTGAAGTCTTGTTACGGTATTCTGAATGTGTTGGAAAGCGTTACATAATCTATGCTGAACGCATGATTTTTCGTTCTTATTTCCTTTGTCATAGCTAAAACAAGAAACACATTAACATTATTCCAAATGTGTTGCATAATAATGCCAAATGTTTCTCATTAACTTATATCCAGATCACTTAGTGGTACATTAACTTGGATATTTATTTTCTGTTTTGCAGATATCTTCTCAGTTATTGATCCTAAAAATCAATGAAGTAGTAGAAAAAGCTATAACAGCGATTAAGATCAATAACATTACTTAATGTCAAAAATGATAGAAGCTATATACTTTGAAAAAAGTTATCAGGCCGTAACATAAAGAAATGAAAACTTTTTACTCGGAAATAGCTTTCAGAAGGGTAGTAATCTTACGTTTCATGATATAGGAAGAAATTTATAGCTTTAGGGTATAAGTAAGAAAATAAGTTTAAAATTCTTACTCCCAAAGAAATTGTAAAAGGTTTTCAATGTTCACAAATATATATATATATATTCCGAAAAAGAATTGTCATTTTTTTAGATTTTTAATTATCTTCAAATTCATTTTTAGTTGCGTTTGTAATTACATAAATACGTAGCACCTATAGTCGCCGTATGGTCCGTCTATCTGTCCGCACATAACAAAGGAAAACTACCCAACCGAATGGTTTGTAATTTACTATACATAACTGTTGCAGAGTTTTGTCGAGTCATTTGAAATTTTATGAAAATCGAATCAAAACTAAAAAAGTTATTAACAAAAGTTTTCTCCCTTCTATTAAATCCTATCATGCGTAATTAATTCAATGATATGACATGATAAGTCATGCTTCTAAGTTGCCATGGTGATGAAGTCCTATTATTTCCTTATTACTGAATTTAATATATACAATTGTAATAAATTTTGTATTATTAAGAAGTGCAATATCTTTTACAGCAAGGTGTATATATTTATAAAATTAGTTATTGTACGAATGCACTTCATTTGCTACGTTTGACGTACAATTTCTGACTTGATTTTGTTAGTCATAGGTATAGCAAGAAACACATTAACCTTATTCTAAATGTGTTGCATAATAATGCCAAATGTTTCTCATCAACTTATATATTTTGATCACTTTGTGGTACATTAACTTGGATATTTATTTTATGTTTTGCAAATATCTTCTCAGTTATCGATTCTAAAAATCTATGAAGCAATATAAAAAGCTATAACAGCGATTAAGAACAATAACATTACTTAATGTCAAAAATGATATAAGCTCTGTACTTTGAAAAAGTTATCAGGCCGTAACATAAAGAAATGAAAACTTTTTACTCGGAAATAGCTTTCAGAAGGGTAGTATATTATATAATCTTACATTTCATTATGAAGAAAGAAGTTTATAGCTTTAAGGTATAAGGAAGAAAATAGTTTTAAATTGTTACTCCCAAAGAAATGGTAAAAGGTTTTCGTAGTTCACAAATAGTTTTTTGGGGATTTGCTGCTTTTTTTTTTCTCTACGAAAAAGAAATGTCATTCTTTTCGTTTTCTAGTTATTTCGTAATTCGGTTTTTTAATTGGTTTAATCAACAATTCTTAGCACCCTCCTGTCTCTCATCAAAACATTTAATATATCAGCTTTAAATCAATTTTAAATTTGTTAATTGTAGTTTTTAGCTATCAAAAGAAGAGCTAGACTATTAATCTATACTGTAACTGTGGAAAATTTAGAAATAATTGTAAATAATATTTGCATCCGTTCCTGCCCATGAAAAATCTGAATAAATATATTTTAAATATATTAATTGTAGCTTTTGTTCATCCTAAGAACAGCTAGACCACTAATCTATACGTTAGCAGAGCAAAATTTTGAAATTATTGTTAATATTGTTTATTAATTGTTGATATATTTCCACCTGCTCCTGTCATCAAAAAATGCAATAAATAAATTTTAAATCTATTGTAGTTTTTATTTATCCTAAGAACAGTTAGACTAATATGTGTTTTAGGCGAGAAAAAATTTGATATAATTGTTAATATACATTTTTTTTCAAACTTAAAATAAGTAAAAACCAGAGGTTTTTATGGTTAATACCTGTATTATACTATACATTTTTATATTATCAACTTTCATCAGGTATTATCTCATTAAAAATGGGTCTTTTATACATGTCTGTGTTATTTTACAACTTCTAAAGATAGTTATTAAAATACTTTTTATTCACCATATAAAATACACTTTCAGTTGCTTTTCAATAATATTTCTTCCACTCTTTATCTGTAAAAACAGTATTTCGTATTGGCATAATAAAAATAAATTTTTTCAGCAATATCTCTAAAAACACATTTTTTTTAATCTTCTTTCCTCATTGTTAATAGGTTTGTTTGATTGTTAATATCTTTGCACCTGCTCCTGTCTATCAAAAAAACTGAATAAATAAATTTTAAATCTATTGCAGTTTTCATTTATCCTAAGAATAGCTAGACCGATAATCTACGCTTTAGCAGTGCAAAAATCCGAAAACACTGTTAATATTTTTGTTTTTCTTAAGGCAATTTAGGGGAGAAAATAAAACATTCTGGGGACTGTAACATAAGAAACAAATATAGGTTTTAATGATAGGAAAAATGTTCGTAGAAACAAAAAAGATACCCAGATGGTTAACGTATCTAACACTTCATTTATAAATTTAGTTAGTATGTCAAATAAAATTTTGAATCATTTAGTTTTGAAGAAAAAAATAAGAACGAAAAATCATACGACAGTCATAGATTATGAAATACTTTCAGACACTAATAGAATATTATTAAGAAATTTCAATTTCTTTCACGCAATAAAATCGATCATAATCCGTCTGGTAGCCGAATAATTTTGCGCATCTCTGTAAATGAAGGGTAAATGCTACAATCCCAATAATCTATAGAAAACTTGTTGTAGTTCCCCCTGACTGATCTTTTATTATTTTATTGTGTTTGAAGTATCACAACATTATTAAAATGAATCGCGATTGATCTTTCCCCATAGATCATAATGCAGTGGGGTTCTTTTGTACGTCAGTGTAAACGAACTATAAACTCTACTTATTCATTATTTCTTTAAAAGCATGTTTTAGTCTACCTCAGTCATGCATTTAAATTTTATTATATTTTAAGTATTAAAGCATCATTTAAATGCATTGAAAGGATATTTCCCCATAGACCTTAGTGTCACGAAATTCTTTTGAATTTCTCCGTAAACTATAAATTCTAAAAAATATATTTTCAATACCAAAACGTTATTAAACGCTTTATTATTTAATTGTGTTTTGTCGCCAGTTTTTTGGTGCTGTTTCATCTATTCTGGATATTATTAAAAAACAAGAAGGGCGGTTTATTGATTGCAGAGATATTTTGAATACAGACTTTAAAAACATTATTTCAAGAAAATAACCATGTATAAAATTTTACAACAAGTGGCACTCGCTCGTGCATCTGCGTGGCAATAAGCTCTTATCTTCTATGTATGTTTAAATTTTTTAAAAGAGGCTTCAAGGGAATTTTTATGAAATTTGGATCCTTCAGAAAATGCAAATAAATAAAGATATAAAAACACATTTTTTCAAGCCAAATAGCTTCCATAACTCAAATTTTTTAAAGCAATTTAAACTCAAAATCTGTGTTAAATGTGATTTTCATTTGAGTAAAAGATATAATTTAATTTATTTGCGTCATCTAATGATTGTGTTTATAATATTATAGATGGTGGTCGGGACCATGGCAACACTGTTCAGCTAGCTGTGGACATCATGGAGTCCGAAAGAGGACGGTTATTTGTGTTCGTTCACTTAACAGAGATCAGCAAATAGCTCTTCTGGACGAAGATTGTGAAGCCCTGCCTAGGCCACCTGATTCTGAGCCTTGTCCTCATAAGAGGCCATGTCACGAGGACAGAGAAACATGGGCAGCATCACAATGGTCAGACGTAAGTATCAGAATATGGAAACAAATGAGTTATCCCTTAACTGGAAACGTGCCGTCTGTGAGACGGTTGTGTTTACATATCTGTCCTTAATATTTTCTCTCTCCGACATTCAAAACGTATTTTTATGCTGTTATATTAAAAAATTGGTCCTGTTAATGCATTACTATTAAAGATTAAATGGTTAAGTTCACTATTTGGTAAATTATTAAGTGTTCTTTTGTACACGGGATTTTCACGTTTCCGGTTAAGGGTTAAACCATAAATTTCAAATTTTAAAACCAGGCTGAAATTCTAAATGGGTTAAATGCCAAGCTTCCATATGAAATTTATATAACACACTAATAATAATTATTCCTCCGACTACCGAAAAAAAAAAGATTATACAAAAATTACTTAATTCTTTTTTCAGTCCGACAGAGAGGAAGAGGCAAGAGGCTTTGGTAAGCTTACCACATCATTAAAACCTCTCACTCCTAATACAGTGACTTATCTAGTACTCCAGATTTTCCAAGTATTTGGAAAGCATTGATTTAATTTCCGTTTTTTTTCTTTTTCTTTCATTCTCCGGTAGATGTCTCTACTTGTCCACTCAGTCGTTTCATGTTGCACGCTGTGCCTTGCTCTCTGTCGCACTGAAAAAGAATCTTACTTGTGGATTTGAAACAACTGTTTGCTGCTTTTTATGTATTATTTGTGCATTTTTAAACGTTGGTTTTCTGCCTTTACACAAAAATTACTATTTGGATCCATGGGACACGTATGGAAATACAATCTAAGGATTATTAAAATACAAAATAAATATTGATTTATAATGAGTTGGGGGAGAAAGAAGTAAGATGACGAGCTTAAGGTTGCAAGGTTTTTCCTGATTTCACTAAGTATATTAAAAAGCTGTAATTGATAGCAGACACTTCTGACAGCCTATCTCTTCAAAAGAAATTATTTGAAATGTTTTCAGCTACCTTCAAAAGAAGAAAACAAAATTCCGAAGGAAAGTCACATATTCGTCATTTTACCCCGCTTAAGATTGTAAGATGACGAATAGATAATATCTTTATTCCAGATGTCTGCAAAACGTTGATCAATAATTTTTACAGCATTTCGAAAACAATCAGAATTTTATTCAAAACAGGTTGTAAACTGAAACTTCAAAAGCAAAAATCTAAGAAATTTGTCAATGTCCGACTCATACCAACTAGAACAATCAGCATGAACCTAAGATCTGCACACGAAGCATTGGAACAAGTGTTCATAAATTCCCCGAATTAAATTAGTGTTATATTGGTTGAATCATGTATTGTTTTATTGGGAAACATATTAAAAGTATGTAAAACCTCCAAGAAAACTAATAGAGAAATTTCAAAGGAAGGTCTTTTTATTAAGTTAAATCTTTTATCGGTTGGGCCGTTCATTTGATGTATGATGCTAATTTTAAGAATTTTTGGTGAAATTTTCCAAATCTCTTTAATACTTGTTTACTTTTTCATCAACCATTTTCAGTAAACAAAATATGTCGCCGAACAATGTGATTTAATGCCAATAATGTTTCCGCTTGACGTAACATTGAGTGTTGTTCTGGCGCTGCACACGAGGTGCATGTTCTGCGTTTAATTCATTTTTTGGATAAGCCTGGAGAAAGGAGAATATTTCTAGATTCAATCGTCAGTGAATATGTTATCGCACATTATGAATATGTTCTTGCTTCACGATTATCCATTATTGGAATTGAGTAACATTTGTTAGTGATATGCATATTGGCGATATAAGAATATTGACGGGAAGGTAAACGACTGCCAATTCTTCCTCCTTTTTTCTTATAATGTTGCTTTTAACATTGCAAAGACTTCTAATTTCTCCTCACATTTCTTTAATGTAGTATATTATAATTTTAAATGTTTAATCTCTTCATGTTACTGTACTTTTAAATGATTATCTTTTACCCTGTGATATCTCAAATGATTGTTTTATAAAGTAAATGAAAACTTTACTTATCATTTTTATGTGTCATTTTTCAAGGTTTGCAGGACTGATCCGTGTAATTTCCAGAGTCGCCATGTCTTTTGCAGCCTACCCGAAGGCCAGTGTAAAGAAGAAGATAAGCCGACTGCCCGAAGGCCTTGCGCTAACGTCACATGTGGAGTATGGGTGGTCGGTAACTGGTCGCAAGTATGTATTTATTTTCTCATAATTCCGTAATACTTCGAAACATTACTAAAGAATATCCCCAAGGGTAACTTGGATGAGTTATATTGATTTTCTTGAAGAGTAATATTTTTTGATAGGATAATTATGTTTATATTAATGCTAAGAAAGTATTTTTATTCCTGTCATATTTCTTAATAATTTTGTTAGTTGTTTTATTTATTCTAAACATATTTATTTGTCTGTCTAGTTTGTTTTACTTCTTATTTTATTTCCGTGAAAAGTTGTTTTTATTCTGTTCTGTGTAAAATGTACTTTAAGGTGTTATAATTAATTACGATTTAAAACTAGGTTTTTTGATTAACGCTAAAAATTTCCATAAGGAATCGTTTTATGTTTAGTAATTAATATTTGCATGTTTTATTTATAAACAAGGAAACAAAAAAAATTAAAGGAAATTTTAAAGTAAAATTGTAGAATCCAATTAAGCTAAATAGAAAGTAATGCCAACGCATAGGATTTCTAAATACTAGTTCATATTTATTTTGTTTCTTGAAGTTTTCGTAAACGAAAAAATTAATATCAATTTATAAAAATGGGAAACAAATCGTGTATTTTTCTCAACTACTAATTTTTTAATCGAGAAAGAATCATCACAGAATATACGGAAAATCCGCACGTAACTGCAGTATACACAAGGTGATTCAGAATAACTGCATTAATCTGTAGGAAAGTCAGGAACACAAAACTAAGCATTAATAATATAAGAATACATGGGCGCAAGTACAAAATTGGAACATGAGGTGGCGCTATGTGTCAGCCGGGGAATTGGGTAGTCGAGATTATCAATTAAAATATATGGGTTGCGATAACCCTGCCAATTCCGAAATAGGCTTGTTGACACATATCATTGCAGTAGTTGGAAATATTATTGATACACTAGACATGTTTTCCTTTTTGTAACCTTCTTACTGCCTAATAAAATGAATTAAATCATTTTGTTCATTCAACGTCTGGCTTTGTGACTATGTATCATCTTTACTTTGCATTTCCTACCTCATGCTCCTATGTTATAGTCTGGAATTTTTGTTAGTGACTATCTTACAAATTAATGAACAGTTATTCTGAATCACACTGCATAATTTTAAAATGCTCTTACTCCATGACATAATTATTTATTTATTTTTTACATTATTTGTTGCAGTGTTCTTCTACTTGTGGAGCAGGACTTCGAAAACGCAATGTAACCTGTCGTGGAGGTACACAATGTCATAAAGCCACTGAGCCCCCTGCAACGGAAAGTTGTTCAAGCGGCCCATGTCCTGCTCCCGAAGAAGATTCGAACAACATTCCTATCGACGAATCAGTGCCGAAGAAACCAGCACACAAGCACAGACATGGGCATGATACAAAACCACCAAAGAAAAGTTCTCGACCTCGATTTGTAGCCAAAGGTATCTTCCATTTTATATATCTTTTTATCGAGAGGTATTTGAAATAGTTTTATGATTTTTATAAAAGGATATTACTGAGATATGACAACTTTAAAATTACATAAAAGATCTAAAATATATTTCTATGTATACCCCAGGCACTTTAATCTATGCTCGATATTTCAGAATATATGCAATGGAAATTGCCTCTTAAGGCATTTCAAACCATACTATAAATCAAACTATTTGTTTGATTTCAAACAAATATTTTTCCACGCTAAACAATTCAAAATTTTCTGACACATTTCCAGACTCTATTTTAAAGTAAAAACATGAAACTTGCTGACGTGATTTTTGAAAAGATTTTTTATCGACTCGTATAATTTATTTTTCGTTCAATTAATTAGAACTTGATTTACAAGCAATTATTTTCTCAGCACGACCATTTTTTTTTTCGTTTCCAGCACTATTGCTTCGGGAAATTTGGTTCAAAATGCCCGCTTTGACAGTATTTTTTTTTAATATATTCTGCCTTTATCAAAAAATCGACTTATATGGCATATATAGTTTCTGAATAAGAGAACCTGCCAATTGGATGTGTTTGAGAGAAAAAATGAATTTATAAATGAGTCAGAAAATAAGCTGTTTGGATTTGAGTACACCCTTAACTGCTGTTAATAAAAACGTACTTCCAATTACAAAGAAGTATGTATATCAAGTACAACTTTTAGATATGGATTTGATTTTTACAAAGGGTATATATTAAAACACAAAATTTGATTTTTTAATGCAGACCCTTATTTCCTGTAAGTAGTATTTAGAAAAAGTTTCTCCTACATCTAAGAAGGACATTAAAATATTCCGTTCTTTGACGATCAAAACTTGCCGAGTTACGTGACTTTTAATTTTATTGTTTCGAAGTTTTCGGGCACAAAAAGAAAAATAAGGCTTTTAGCATTGAACGTTTAGTTCACGTTTTACCAGAAGTTTAGTTCTTGAGCCCTTTCCAAAACGTGAATATCTCAAAAATCTCATTTTCAAAGCTATTTTTAACTCAAAAGGCACATTACTATCTTTCAATCAATCTAAACTATATCCAAGCATCTAAATGTAGAATCAATCAAAAGCTTGTTATGCCTCAGAAGATTTATTATCAAATAAACATTTCTATCAACGAATCAGTCCCGAATAAACCAGGATACAAACACAGACCGGAGAATGGCACAAAACCACCACCAAAGAAAAGTTCTATCCTCGATTTTGAGTGAATGGAATTTTACATACAGTGTACGTTTGACACGAAAGCGCTTAACATGAAAAAAACGGTTAACACGAAATGATAGAGTGGTCCGGACAGTATACTATGCAATTTAATACCTTTTTTTTTCTTTTAACACGAAACAAAAATCGTTTAACACAAAAAAAATTCGCTTTCGATCTAATTAGTTTGAGTTGAAATTGGGGAATTAGTGTTAAAACCATTGAATTTTGGGTGAAAATCAGTGAATTTCGTGTTTTTTTTTTTGTAATTTAGCTTATGTTTTATTAAGCACAATGGCCTAGAAATTGGTGCAAAAACAAACTGCTATTTCGCTCCAAATGAAGATGAAGCTGCTTAATGCAGTTGATGAAAAAGAAGGATGAAAACAGGAGTCTGCCAAGAGTTTGGTATTGCCAATTCTACTTTATCAACAATAATATAACACAGGGATCCCATTACGTTAATGTTTCAGCGCAGTATGTTTAAGCCAGAGACAAAACGTATGAAAACTGCTAAGCACGAAAATTTAGAGACAGCTTTGCTAATTTGGTTCAAACAAGCTAGATCTCAGAATGCTGAAAAAGACACTTAAAAAAAAAATGCATCTGATTTTTTCCTCCCAAAACAACATTTTTTTACTTGCTTTTTATCCTAAAGGATGCAACTTACTAATAGTTTAACAGGAAATCGAAATAAAATTTGACGACATTGGAAAAATTTTGTGAGTTTTGTTCTTTTTTACGAATCTTTTAACGCGAAGTTCTTTTAACACGAAAAAATGTTTGGTCGCCTCAGTTTCGTGTTAAACGTATTTCACTGTATAGTTTCTTTTAGGCTATCTAAAGGTATAGGAAATGGTTTTGTGATTTTACTGGGGCGATATTATTAAATGAAGTATGTAATAATTTTAACTTTACGGGCCAATATCTGAAAACCGGACAATTTCATTCCAAAACTTTTATTTTTTAAAATTAATGTTCCAATTACCACATACAATTATATACTGTGATGCATGTTTTGTCATTTAAACGCTGTAGTGTTTTGAGATGAAGGATGTATACTTTATGCGTAGGATAAACTTTTATGGAAGAAAGTGTCTTATAACATCATAATAAGTATCTAATAATTGGGACTGATGTGATGTTTTTGTTTTAGCAGCTGTAGTACAGCCATTTTTTTTAAACATTTTGCACACATGTAAATTATTAAATATGTCATGTGACATTTGTAAGTTACATAAATAAAGTTGCAATAAGCTTTTCTTATAAATTAAAAGTTAAATATGGGGACATGAATGATGCTATAGAAAAATATTCATCCCTATTCAGAAGAAAAGCTAAATATTTCTAAATATGAAACAAAGAGAAGAACAACTTACCTTCGTCCATGGTGGCTAGTTGAACTTTAGTTGCTGTTTCCAATGAAAATAACTATGCCAGCGATACCTAGTATCTGTTAACCTAAATATGTGTTTATTTAGAGGGACTGAGATGATGGTCAACCTCAGGGACAAATATATTTACTGCAATATTTTACTATACAATCTATACTAATAAAGGATAATTATATTTTAGTATACTGTATATATATAGATATATATATATATTATAGAAGAAGTTACAAAGATTTATAAAACATTTTACAGCATACATTTAATATTGGATATTTGTACTTGGGGACAGGGGCTAAAATTATGATTTCGTTTATTTAAAGCTTAAAATTAATTATTTATGCATCATTATATGTCCATTTATCGTTGGTAATTGTTCTAACAAGTGTTACAATATATTACATTTTTTAGTTTTTCGTTTTAGTATAATTAATGAAATATTATTGGCAGTGGACGCAAATTGTCCAATTCTCAGATATTGACCCTTTCGTAGAAAATATAAAATAAAATTACTTGTAATGTTCCAGTCACTCTAAACTACAGTAGATGGTAAAGATTTTTTGACGATATATTTTCTGTCCTAAATTTTTCTGTAAGCAAAATTCCTGAATGATGTAAATTAGTAATTTGTACCCCTTTTAAACCTTAACAAAATGCAACATTAGAACAATTGAGACATATGCATAAATTAAAAATAATTCGGAAATTCCCAAAATTGCCTAAGCAAAAGTTTTGAGACGATTAAGTTTTTGTAAACTTTTATTGAAATTAAGCGTCTTAATGTAACGAAATACAGCAATACTTAATATTCAGTTGCATATCCTTTTGCTTTGAGAACTGTGGCACATCGTCTGGGCATGAAATTAACAAGGCTTTCTAAGGTGGACCAAGGGATTTTCACCCCAATTAAGCAAAATTCCTGAATGATGTAAATTAGAAATTTGTACCCCTTTTAAACCTTAACAAAATGCAACATTAGAACAATTCAGACATATGCATAAATTAAAAATAATTCGGAAATTCGTAAAATTACCTAAGCAAAAGTTTTGAGACGATTCAGTTTTTGTAAATTTGTATTGAAATTAAGCGTCTTAATGTAACGAAATACAGCGATATTTAATATTCAGCTGCGTATCCTTTTACTTTGAGGACTGTGGCACATCGTCTAGGAATGGAATTAACAAGGCTTTTCTAAGGTGGACCAAGAGATTTTCACCCATTCCGATTAAAAATCCTGACGGAATTCTGTCTTTGAAGAATGCTTCCATGTCCCGAATTTTCTTCCGATGTGTTTGTTCCCAAAGATGTTCAATTAGATTGAAGTTAGGTGACTAACTCGATCCAGTCGAGAACTTTAATTTTCTTAGCTGTAAACCAATTTGTACCATTTTGGAGGTGTGCTTGGGATCCTGCTGAAACATTCATCCATGAGGCATTTTTTACTAGCATAAGGCAGCATATGATCTTCTAAAATGTTTTTATAAACATTACGATCCATAATCCCATTAATGTGTACGAGGGGGTTGGCGCCATCATCATGGAAAGCTTCCCAGACCATTACTGACCTGTTTCCGTGCTTCACTCTTGGATATTGGTACAAGGGGTCCATTCTGGTGCCTTTTGGATGGAGAGTATAACGTCTACCATCACTTCCAAACAAATTGAAATTGAATTCATCGCTCCAATGGACCTTCTTCCAATCTTTGATTGCCCACTTTAGGTGCTCCTTAGGGAATTTCAATCGGATTTTCCTATTCTTTGCCTGAATGAGAGGGTTTTTCTGGTAGGAACCTGTTCACACAATCCAGCGGCATCCAGATGACGTCTTATGGTGTCCTTACTCACTGTGAGTCCGCTCTTCGGTGGCTATCTCCTTACATATTTCAGCAGCGGATTTTTTAGTATTTTACATGTTGAAAAAAAAGTTTTTGTAAAGATAACTTATAACATCCAGGGACCGTTTAAAAATTTATATTTCGTAACCTTTTTCTGAAAATAACTATTTTGACGTAAATGGACTTTTGTATGATGAAGACAACATTTGAAGCATTTTTTAATTAGAACTACACCTTAAAAACTAACGGTTTAGGAATTATCTATTGGTTCACAATAAGAAAAGGCATCCTGTATATAAATGTTTTCAAATTTGAATATATCTTTCGAAATTTTGTTGTATTTTTGAAAAATCGAACATGGGTGACTACTATATGGGCAAAGATTTCATATGTTTCTGCTATTTTTCTACTTGAAAACTGATCTCGAATATTTATAGAGTCTTTCAAATATTGTTTGAATTTCAAATTCTACATATTCTAAAATATTCCGAGAAATACGAATTCTACCATTTCACAAATATTTCTTTGTACATAGATCCATTTCCATTTTCCTAATAATGTGAATTCTAAAATTTTCGGTATAGATCGAATGACATCAACATATTGCTTCGAATTTGAATAAAGTTAGCTATTTTATTTTTCAGAGATTCGTGTTACTTTGCTTTCTGAATTGCTTTTGAATGTACGGGTGAATCGAAGAATTTTTCGTTTTTTCAAAAACCTTCAGTTATTGCTATATTCAATTTAAGGGAATATTTCTACTTGTTGATTAAAAAATTAATAATTTTTAAAAAATCCATGAATATAGAATGATAAATTTGGTATACAGAGTATCCAGTTTCATCAGTGTCCAATGGCTAATTCATAAACCGTTCGTCATAGGCATATAGATCTAATCACAAAAATGTTTTAAATGAGGTAAAGAAATATTTCAAAAGCGACTTGGTCTATAGAAACATTTCTTAACAAATTACGAAATTTAAATTTATGTACGGTTATAAGTTATATTTAGTAAAAATAGCCTATTACACTAAGAAGCATGTCATGTTCAGCAATGATTATAAAAAATAAATTGTACAAAAAAGTTAAAGCGTGGATGTCCCTCCACAGGTTTATTTTATATTTGTGACTAATAAGCAAAATTGAAACTGAAATGTTTAGAAGAAAGACATCCTCGATCTATCGAAGCAGTGGTATTTCGCGTGTAGCCTAAAAGGCATGCTTTGTTATACACTGCTCAGCAAAAGTTTAGACACTGGTGATTTTTAACCTTTAAATAAAAAATACGAACACTTGGGTTATACAAATGACTGTGCTTATTTTTAAATACATTTTAAACGTTTTAGAAAAGAAATAACGGTTTTAATGTAGGATATTATTTAATTTAACTAAAAAAAGTGAAATTTGCATATTGCAAAAGTTTAGACACTTTTGTGATTTTTTGGCAATTGTTCATGGAAAAACGCATATTTCAAACTTATGACGTCACATGCATGAAGTATGTAAGTGCACCTCGCGATAGCATCTGTTAGTGTAGATGCCGCGAGCAAGAAATTTTCAGTCAGATGAAGTAATTAAAGCATGGAAGCTGAAATCGAAAGGGAAGACTGTTGCAGAAATTTCAGCTACTTTGAATCAGCCAAAGAAGTCTGTCTATTAAGTACTATCAAAGGGTGACTCTTTCAAAGCAAAACAAACATCTGGAAGGACTCGTGTGGCCAGAAAACGAGATTATAGAAGGATCTATGAACTGGCATCTAGACAAATGATGACTGCTAATCGCATTAAAAGTGAGTCAGAGCTTTCTGTGTCAGCGGATAATTTCGTAGATGCATTAAAGAAAAATGTACATTAGTTTACATGAAAATGATAAAAAAACCAGCTTTGAAATCTCACAACAAATTGACCCCTTTCCTGTCGCGGAGTAATTTTTTTTATAAACTGTGGAAATAATGGACTCATACCAGAATTTATAAACGAATTTATTAGAAAATACGAAATTGCTTATTTTCACGTATATTCTAAAAGGAAAATTTTAATTACATATTCTTGCTATTAATGGAATTAAAATTATGTGTCTTTTGCCCTCGAAAGGGTTGATGACTTGGGCCTCACTTTGTTTTAATTCTCAAGTATCTCTGGAGTTTTTCAATGGTCGCCAAGCTGCGTAAGGCTACATACATACATTGGAAAGCAATTTACAGCCATTTGGTGAACTTTAATCTCTTCCAAAGTATGTATTTGAGCAAGATAATGCGTCTATTCATGTTGCATACAAATAAAAAAATTGGTTTAACTCTCAAAATATTACTATTTTCGACTGGCCCGCGTGTAGCCCTGATCTGAACCCAATCAAAAACTTTTGTGGCATCATATCTTATACGGTTTATGCAATTTTTTAACAATACTCCTCTGTAAATGAACTTCGATCAGATGTTGAACGTGTTTGGTACGAAATAGACCCCCAAGTGATGCAGGATTTAGTTTCTTCGATGGAAAGTCACATTTTTGCATTAATAGCAGACAATGTAGATGCAGTTCGATTTTAATTTATCGATGTTTTTCTGTTAACAGACAGATTGTCTATACTTTTGCAACAATGTTAAATTTACTTTTTTGTCATTATATATTATGTAAAGTGTATAAATTAAAATTTATTGTTTATGTATGAAAGATAAGTCCCCAGTAATATATGACAGTTGAATTACAACAATTCGTTACATACTTCTCAGCACAGAAGCATAATCGATCATTGTCTAAACTTTTGCTGAGCACTGTATTAGATTAAATTATACTTTATGTGTATTCAATTTACTTTTCTTTGTCCCATGTTTATCCCTAAGCGGATGACGTCATCCTCTAATGCAGTAAAAATTAGATTATTTATTTTTTTCTTGCTATTGCCTTTTGTTATCTTCGATCAGTTTTTACCGTAACTTTGATGGAATAAATGAGATCATATTTTGGCTTGACGAATGTTTATTGCAGATATTTTTATTCTTAATTATTCTTTAGAAGTTTAAACCTGCATCTAAAAAATATTGGGTATTACTAAAAAATATTAGCTTGCAGTGTGAAATCCTTGCAGGTCCACCTTTTTATAAGAATTTTATTAAAAAAATATAAAAATATTCCCTAAGTATAGCAATATAAAACTTGGTATATATATATATATATATATATATATATACACTGACGGAAAAAAAAATTCCCAACACCAAGAAAGACTTGTGTTAGATAAACGAAATTTGGTAGGCGTGTTTATACATCTGAAAGATGACATCGATTGGAATTTCGCGCTTCGCGCATACCCAGAGCGCATACCCGGAGTGGAGAACTGTTATGTTTTCTGATGAAAAAGAAACACAACAAATCTCCACTCCGCACACCAATGAGCTCTGGCTTGGCACAAATGGCTTCGCAATCGGCAATGGTTTGGAGTCAGTAGAATGCACGCTACTGGGGGCCTGGCTCGGAGCTGCCCTTGAAGTAACCGATTTCTAACAGTTCGTTGTGTCACTGTGGTACCAACTGCAGCTCGAATTTCTTCCGCAGACGCAGTACGATGCGCCACAGTCGTACGCCGAATACGGCGATCTTCCCTCTCAGGAGTGCCACGTGGCCGCCTGGAACCCAGTCTTCTTGAGGCAGTACCATCCCTTGACCACTGCTTCCAACAATCATGCATAGTGGATACATTCCAGCCAAGTCTTTCTGCAATATCGCGGAAAGAAAATCCACCTTCTCGTAGCCCGAATATGCGATCTTGTTCCAACTCGGTGAGCTGTTGACAGTGGCTTCTTCGTCTTGTTAAAGGCCTTCTTGGCTAACATCAACTCAATACGTCACATTTCGAATCTAAGTAACGCCTACGAACTTTACAGCACGCATTTAAAGTAAACCTGATCTGCAAGTTCTGAGTGGCGCTACTAGCGCCACACTTATGCGCGAAGCGCTAAATTTTAATCGATGTCATCTTTCAGATGTATAAACACGCCTACCAAATTTCGTTTATCTAACACAAGTCTTTCTTGGTGTTGGGATTTTTGTTCGTCAGTGTATATATCAAACCTCCGAGTAAACAACTATCAGATTAGCTGAAAATAATTCCACTGAATAGACTTTTTTTAAATACGTAGGCATCAGAACATGTTGTCGAAGAAATCAAAGTGTGGTTGTTTTCTATATTTACAGTTCTGCATTTATAATGTTGGTCTCACCTTTTAAACTTCATCTGATAAAATATACTATATTAGTCTCTATTTGTTTATACTGTTATTAGTTGACAGCCTTACAACTCTAGAATTCAGGGTGGCCTGCTCAAAAAATGAAAAGGGCTAATATGGTTCTAGCGAAAGATAATTTCAGTTATAGAAAATTTTAATTATGGAATATTTTAATAAAAATTAATGTGTAACATGACACATACACATAATTGTTATTGAAGGCGTAAAAAGGGAATGGATGGCTTCAATGAAGAATATGTTGGATTGCTTACGGATAAATTCTTCCATGGCGTTCTGTGTCACAAGCGAATCGTTGATTTTTCACTGAATTTAAAAAAATATGAAGTCTTATGTGGAGATATCGGAACTGTACGGATGTTTGAGAACTTTCCATTTAAATGCTTTCTGCTCTGCGCTTGTGGCATGTTTAAGTTTCAGTAAAATGTTGTACTACCACAAAAATAAAAATCGTAACAGGTTTGGCAAGGATATGGAGAACTAAATCACACATACAACTGCGCAAAACAAGTTCCCCCATCTGAAGAAAGAGAAGACAGTCATAGCCACTTGTTGCTATTGAAACTTGGAAAAACACCACTTCACCTACCTACAAACGTATATATCCATTAGATACAACACCTCTACTGTAAAAGCTTTCTTTTCATTGAGGAAACCCATGAAAACATAAAAGACAAATATTTATAAAACTGAATATGAAAATATCTTAACATTCCGTAACATTTTATTGACTATTGTAATACAAAATGCTTTTGAAATTTAACATATTCTTTGATACTGCTTAAGTTGTTTTGAAGAATAAGCTGCCGTATACTTCAACTCATAAGTAGGTGTTGAAAATGTAAAATCGATAAATAAAGCATATTCCTTTAACAAAATATGAAAATACTTCAACTTTCTCAAAATCCTAGCGTTAATTTACAATTAATTTGTTGCAGAAAATTTTGTTGGTGGTGGCGTCTTTTTATTTGCTACTCTCCATGTTTATCTACGCCAAGGACGGCGAACCTGTGGCACGTTGCAGATTATTTCTGTGACGGCATAGATTTAAGTTTTACATCAAAATATAGTAGAATTTCACAAAATGCATTAATTAATATAGATGTTGTCTGTGTCACTTGAATCCGATTAATTCGGTTGGTTGTGATTGTCACATAGATTGAAGAAATTGAAATATAACTTAATTTATCCGAATCTAGCTCAATATTGGCTCAGAAAATTTTGAGAATTAGAAGATTATCGCTAAACAAAAATTAAAAGTGTAATAAGCAAAAATGCTGATTTTAAAATTATAACAACCAACTTGGAATTCAATTCCATACACTAAAAGCTATAGTTTCTGGCGCTTGCTATTTTGACAATTTTTTCTGCAAGACATTCTTTTAGTAAAAAAAAAAAAAAAATGAAAAATTCAACTAAAAACGTCTTGTCAAGTGAGTGCAATTCAACTTGCATTCGATCGAAAATAACTAAGTACAAAGCGGATATAAATTATTTGGCATTCAAGATGAGACAACAGAAATAATATTTTTTAAATAAATTTCTACAGTATAACATCAAATATCACCTGTATTTTTTAATGCTAAAAACATAATTTTAAGTAGTTTTGATTTATTATTATTTGATCCATTAAATTTTTTTATTGTTGGCACGTCATGATCACGTAAAGTATATTTTGGGGGAAATTTGGCACATGGACGTGAAAAGGTTCGCCATTCCTGATCTACGCATTCATTGCATCTTTAGTTGTTCGTCATAACTAGTGAATGAATCTTGTTAGAGATGAAGGAATTCTAATACTGCCAAACTGTTGGGGCTCGTCTAGTGACGCTTCTTTAACCGGAGCAATAAAAGTGTTTAGTGTGTTATACTATTCAAGATTATAATTGCATATAGGGTAGATTGGTTGAAGATGACGTAGTTTTTTATTTAATTTTTTTTTATATAAAATCACCTGTTGTTTACATATGTTATTCATTGTTGGCACGTCATGATCACGTAAAGTATATTTTTGGGAAGTTTTGGCACGTGGACGTGAAAAGGTTCGCCATCCCTGATCTACGCATTCATTGCATTATTAGTTGTTCGTCATAACTAGTGAATGAATCTTGTTAGAAATGAAGGAATTCTAATGCTGCCAAACAGTTGGGGCTCGTCTAGTGACGCTTCTTTAACCGGAGCAATAAAAGTGTTTAGTGTGTTATACTATTCAAGATTATAATTGCATATAGGGTAGATTGGTTGAAGATGACGTAGTTTTTTATTTAATTTTTTTTTATATAAAATCACCTGTTGTTTATATATGTTATTCATTGTTGGCACGTCATGATCACGTAAAGTATATTTTTGGGGAAATTTGACACGTGGACGTGAAAAGGTTCGCCATCCCTGATCTACGCGTTCATTGCATCATTCGTTTTTCGTCATAACTAGTGAATAAATCTTGTTAGAGATGACGGAATTCTAATGCTGCCAAACTGTTGGGGCTCGTCTAGTGACGCTTCTTTAACCGGAGCAATAAAAGTGTTTAGTGTGTTATACTATTCAAGATTATAATTGCATATAGGGTAGACTGGTTGAAGATGACGTAGTTTTTTATTTAATTTTTTTATATAAAATCACCTGTTGTTTATATATGTTATTCATTAATGTCTTGTTAAAATCGATACTTTTAAGTATGATTTAAAAATTTATTTAATTTTACACCCTTATGTTTGTACCCTTATGTATTATTTAAAACATTATTTTATTTTACAGATGTTATATAAAGCATCGCAAATTTTGCTTTTTTAAACACTTGCACTTCGGCAACTTACCCCAATCTACGGGTAAGATGGCCAAAGACATAGGGGTTAAGATGACTTCTGGAATTTCAATAGAAACAATAATTTTTGTTAATCAGTATAACACATAATAGGACAAACAAAAGTAACTTTAATATTTTAGACATACAAAAGTTGTTACTTACTTTACAAAAATATGAATGTAACAAACATTGGCAATTTGATAAAATCAGACAAATATTTGCAAAAGGTTCTTTTCTATTTCACATTTAAAAGAATTATGGCTCTTAACTATGCCAATTTTAAAAACTTTATAACAATTCGAAATGTGCAAAGTCACTTTGATAAAGGGCTTTATAGTACAGCTGTTAATAATAGAAACATGAGTGAAGGAAAAAGTAATTCAAAATATTTCCAAAGTATTTCTGTTGTGTTCTATACAAAAATGATATCTTCTAGTAATGTTTTTGTAGACATTGTGGAGTTCTTTGCTACTAATAGATAGTAAGTATCAACTATCTGTTTTTTAATGTCAACTGCATATATATTAACATCTGTATTTCATGTTTCTTCCAATATTTCTGGTGCAGCATACCCCTAAGAGGACTTCGCTCCGTTAAACCCTATATAACAAACCAATTAACTTCAAATATAATTTGATATATGATTCCCATATATAATGGTCATTTTTTAACCTTCTCACCACCGCGAACTGATATATCCTTTCACAAAACTGCAGGTTTCACTGCAACAGAATCATTATTTAAATAATATAATTCTACAGATAAAACCCAGTTTTAAAAAATTTAATTATGATTAATACACTCGAGTCTTATATACCAATACGAAAAAAAAAAATCTATATCCTGTTGGTAATCAACGTTTTATCAATGGTAAAAAAAGATGTTGGAAAAAACATCTTTTTTTACCATTTTTAATAAATTACAGAGGAAAAAATCGGACATATTTGCCCTTTTGCTCCGCGGCCAGGGAGAAGGTTAATTAAGCATTACTCATTTAATTTTAAAGATAGAAATATGCAGTTTTTTGTAATGACCTTGATGCAAAAAAGAAAAAAAAAAGAAAATCTAATTTACCACTTTTGTTTAGAAGTGCCGTATAAAAATTTAAAAATTAGTATAACTTTTTGAAAATTAGCAGCAGGACTGTTTTATGAATATAATTTATTAATATTTTCTTTATTAATATAATCTGATTGTCTGCCTTTTTGTGAACATATTTCTATCTATCATTGCCTACTTATCTCCGACAGATAAAAAATTAGCCAGCGTTTCAACCATTTTGGATACCCCGTGTGATACATTTGACCACGGTAAGTAGAAAACTCGGTAGGGTCCACGCGCAGGTTTCGTTTCTCCCTCTGACGTCACTGGCACCCAAGTTCAGTCTTGGGTAACACACTTTTCGCATTGTATAAAGCTTTCCGTTTCATAAAAAGATGTTCAACATTTGTTTATTATCCAGTGTATGATATTACTGAAGTGCGTGACACTTGGAACGTCTACTAATTAAACATTTTTCAAATTCAAAGTTTATATACGTCTTTATTTTTTAGAGTTTTCTAAAGCCTAAATCTTCTGCTTTCATTTGGTTATTTGGAAGCATTAACTTTCGCCGCAATTATCATTATTTTATTTAAACACATATGTAAAAAAAGCAGTTTTCTTACCTGCTCTGTTGTATTTCAATATTTTAGACACCGTCTTTTCATAACATTTTTGCAATTTTGCTTTAATCCAAAATACTTTGAGAAAACTCAGAAAATGTTTGCTTCAATTCATAAAACTTTGGAAAAAATGCACTTATAATTATGTTGTATATTTTCAAATATATATATTATACACTCATAAAGTTATATGCTATTAAAATTTATAATTTTATACATTTTTTTTTAAATCTCTATTTAATGGTCTAAAAACATAAAACGAATCTAATAATGTTTTTAAAAGTTACGAGTATAGCTCTGAAAAACTCTATAGTACTATGTACTTTAAAACGTAGCCATTGAAAAATATTAATAGCATTTTCAGGACAACTTTAGATAAATGTAAGAAAAGCTTTTTTGAATTGATACTTGGGATTTTTTCGAATTTATAAATATTAAAAAAGAAATGTGTAATAACAAAACGAGTAAACAAAGTAAACAAAAAACTTCTTAAATAGCCGTAATAGCTTAAATAACGTTTTATAGATAATTAAAAAAAGAAACTCTTTAAATTTTTTGTATACACTAATACAGAAATTTAAATTATAAAATTATTGAAAATATCAGAAGAATAGGCTTTCTAGATAGTCTTCTAGAGAACATATTGTTACGTCCACTCTTATGTGAGAAAGAGTAGCGCAATTTCAGAAAGAACAACTTTTTTTTTTTTTTTTTTAAATCAACAATTTACTTTATTTACAAATAATTAGAAAATAAGTTAAAATCGGTATCAAAATATTAATAAATATAGGTCCGTACAACTTTTAACTTTAGGAACAGAATAATCATCGCACACAAGATTCTGCGATTAACTAACACGATGTCAAGTCTAAGTTATAATCTAGGTATTGGGCTTCCGGTTCAGTAAATATCAAACGGTCTAACTCTCAAAGTCAAACAAAAACTAGGTTGTATAACATTCAAAATTTGAAAAAAAAAAAAAAAAAAAAAAAAAAAAAAAAAAAAAAATTAGGTGTCATATTACGATATTACGGTTTAAAAAAATTTAAACAATCAATTTTTTTTTTTTTTTTTTTTTTTTTTTATGATTAATATACATATACATCCTCAAATTTTTAGTACGCCCAAAAGTATTATCAGGAAAAATTTAAATTACAAATTGTGAGTGGAATATTATTTTATATGGATTATCTCAATACCTTAAAATAAGTAAAAATTATGGAATATATTTTCAAATAAAAATTGAGTTTTTATTCTATTGCTATACCAACATATTTTTTTTTCTCACAATATGCATTTTTGAAACTTCTAGATCCATGCCTGTTTATTAATCTGATATAAGTTTTTGATTTAAGGTCCCATATTGATTACAAACCCTCACATTTCAACGAAAAAGAAAGAAAAAAAAAACTACAGTGTTTATTTAATTTTTTTTAGTTTTGAGTACATTTAACTATATAAGTACTCAAAAACTAAAGCTAATTTCTATAAATTTCAGGAATTGTAACACAGCGATTTCACTTGGCGAAGAATATTTAAATTCACCTCTTACATACACCTCTTCTGAATATGCAACTTTATTTTTAAAATAGAATTTTGAGAAAACTGGAATTTATATTGTTTCATAATTTATTTACAACGAGAATTTTCTGATTTTTTACGTTCTACATCGCACAATTTCCCCCTAACCAGCTGATATACATATATTTTTTTATTTAATTTAGTTTAATTTTCTTATTTAATTTCATCTAATATCTGAATGATTTATCAACGATATATGAGTGACTGTATTGTTCTTATTAAGAGAGAAGAAAATCAGGATTGGATTTATCTTGCTGATCACATTAATTTTTATTTAAGAAAAAGTTTATTTCCTTTCATGTATCTCGACAACTCATTCTTCTCTCTTTAATTTTTCAGCAATATCATTAGTGAAAAGTAATACTAAAGTAGTAGTAGAGCTGAAAATTTTTATGTGGAAACTGATTTATATCTTACAATTTGGTTTGGTTTAAAATTAAGCTGTTTTTCTTTTAAATTCTTTTACAAATCTGTTTCTTTAAAGTAAATTGAAAATACTCTTGAATAATAAATGCAAAAATTATCTGATCTTTTGCATGCGTGCAGCAAATGGTTTTCATGCTATAGTATTTGTTTAAAAAGATGAAATGAAATTCCTTTGGAATATCTAGAAGAATTAATGCGTTGCTAATTATTTTAATGTCAAATCCTTTTAAAAAACTAACAATAAAAATAAGACATAAAATGATTATATGAAAAAAAATAATAATAACATTTATTGTCAGGAAAAGAGAAAGAGAGCAATGCGAATAAATGGAAACACACAGGGAGAGCCTGAACGATGGGTGCCAGTGACGTCACGAACTGGACGATCTACTGCGCATCTCGCTCGTGGACCCTACCGTGTATTCTAAGTACCGTGCATTTGACTAACAGGCTTAATGCGTTACTTATTATTTTTCACCTTTAAAATAGATATAAAATATTTATAGAACCTTTACAATATCATTCCAATTTAAAGTCAGTAAAAAAAGCAATATTAAACATCCTAACATCAGGCATTTTTTTATCCATATTGTATTTCCACTTTTCGAAAGAAAATGCATCAGGAGGAAAATTCTAAAATGTTTGATGTGATAGAATTTTTGGAATTCATATTCTCATGATATCAGAGAATTACTTCTAATTTTAGTAAAGTTAAATATTTGAAATTGCAATAAATCTTTTAGAGTGTAATCGAATAGTTAGCTTATAAAAGTAATATATTTTAGTGTTGACTCCAATCTTGGTTATTTTTATCTTAAATTTAAATCACTGTATTGTAAAATGTATTGAATTTGTTATATCATAATAAAATTAAATGCTTATACATACCACAATTTCTAATAAGAATTATAATATAAAATCAACAAATCATGGATTTAGAGAAAGAAATGTTTAAAACGAATTTTCAAATTAACACAATAAATTAAAGTACTGAGTTAAAGAAGATGATATGTAACAAAAATTAGAACTCTCGAAAATTTAATTAAATTTTTGTTGCACTATAGTTATTTATTTAATTCCTTCTTAGTAGCATATGTGTGAATGTTAATAGGTGACACTAAACTCTCAACCCGTGGGCGCCATTTCGCTCTTTGGTGGATATTTTGGCGCCCTTTCAAATGTTTTCTGTTACTAACTTTAAAAAAAAAAGAAAATCCGTTTTAAATAAAGCCTTAAAGTTTTAAATAATTAATATTTTAATGATTTTTATATTGTATGCAGTATCAAGGTTTTAACTCTTTACCCTGTCAAAGTTTTTGAGATGAGTTCCTTTAAATTAAATACAATAATTCTACATTTATGATATTTATACATTTTCTGCCATTTTTACATGAGCATGACTATCCCTATGAGATGCATATGGGGCATTCTCAGAATCTTTTGACTTTCATGTCCCTGAATAATAATTTTTATTTTAACCCCTTCGGGACGGGAGCCTTTTACGAAAATTTTAATCTTTTGACACCGTTTTTTAAAAACAGAAATTTGTGCCTTCTTGAATCGAGAAAATGCACTGATTAAATAAGGCAAATTTTACAGTAAAATTTTACTGGTGAGGAAAAAAAAGGATTCTGAGCGCTTCATGCGACACGTATACGTGTCGCTCGTCCCCAAGGGGTTAATACACTTTTTTGTGTGTTTTTTTATTTCATATACTGGGGAAAATCCCATTGCATGATTGAATAACGATATTAACGAGATAAATAAGTTTTGGACGATGTTGGGGGTCCAAATACCAGGAAAATTCCTATACCGTCCCGCGTCCCTCTTGTTGATTTTTAAGTATGGAGCTGTCTGTATAAAATTATTTCAATAAAAGTAATTCGATGTAATTTTTTTCCGAAACTGGGACAATTGTTTTACATAAATATGTAGCAAAAAATTAACCAGCGCACATTTTTACGATTGATATTATTTTTTGAACTCTGTCCCTGGGTTTTTCATTCTTACCGTCCCTCTTGCTAAACTTATACAGAAAATAACTTCAGATGCAGCCACAGAATTTTTTTCAAGTTTTTTCCTCATGCTAGAGAAAGACGCTAGAGTACGCTAGAGAAAGAATGTCTAAAATTCTTTGACAGGAAATTTACTGCAGAATTTGAATCAGCTTTTAAATATCAATTTCAAGATCGTGGCTTTATTGGTTGTCTTACCGTCCCCAAGGTTATTCCAGCACTTTTCGAGGTAAATAAAAAAAAAATTAATTTCATCCAATGTTAACAACTGTTTCTAAAAATCAATGAACATTGTGGCTATCATAATTAACACAACTTACCTAAATATAGGTGGTAATTTTCCTTACCGTTCCATACTTACCGTCCCTTTTTTCCTATACCGTCCCCTTTTTTTACCTTACCGTCCCTTCTTTAAGACAATGTTATTCCAAATTTCTGTATTAGAAGTACTACATTTTTATTATTTCTTATTTGAATGTCCTGTGGGTACTATGCAAATTCATTATAAGTAAAAATTTAGAAGAAAATAAAAAGTTGTTGTTGTAAAATGGTAAGGAAAATCAAACTCGCAAGTTTAACTTAAACCTCACTTAAATAAAATATTTTTCGCTGCGGACCATTTTTTCTTTATTTTGAATCATTAAGGCATTCGTCTATCGGATTAAAATGTTATTTAAGCAAGTTTAATTTCACCAGATTTTTTTCCCGAGAGTCAAAAGATTGTGAGAATGCCCCATATATGCATTGTATATGACGTGTGTATGACTTCCTGATGTATCATGTTACTAGTTTAATTTAAACTAAAAGTCCTTAAAAAATGTTTTAATTTGAATATTTACATATTTTTATAGTGTAGGCAGCCTTAAGATTTTGGCCCTTATGCTACAAAAGTTTTTGAGATAGGCTCAGGGAAACGTAATTCTAAATTTGCTTTGATTCATATTTCTTTTTTTTTTCAGTCTATTTTTACATGAACATGACTGGTCCCTATGAAATATATATGAATCGATAAGACGTGTGTGTGCGCGCGCGTGTGACTTTCGAATGTTTCCTGTTGCTAGTTTTTTTTAACCTAAAAATCCATTTTAAAAATGTTTTTTCTTTAACATTTGCATGTATTTCTGTGGTAGGCAGCATTAAGGTTTTGGTCCCTTATCCTACAAAAATTTTGAGATAAGCTCCGCTCAGGGAAATGTAATTCTACATTTACTACGATTTATACTTCCGCTGCAGTTTATTTTTACGCGGGCATAGTTATTTCTGTGAGATGTATGTGCAATTTATAAGCCTTTTCTAAAAAATAAGTTGGTAAAAAATAATGGAAAAAAATAAAGAAAAATAAGAAAAGGCTTATATTCCCTTTTTAAAACTGATTTTATCAGATTCTAGTTTCACTATTAAACCAACGGAAGATTTTATTCGGAAAATCAATCACATACAATTACCAATTAATTATATTATGGCTGGTCTTGATATTGTTTCATTATATCCGTCAATTGACACGCATGATGTTTATAATAAAATTTGTGATGATATTGAACAGATGATCTAGAAGACGATATGAAATTAACAATAAAAAGAGGCCATAATCTGATTTTTCACAATAACTATTTCACATTTAATTAAAAATATTATAAACATAATCATGGAGCCCAAATGGGTTCCTCTATTTCGGGTTTATTAGCTGAATATACTCTTCGCTCATTAGAAACGGAATTTTTTAGCACGTTTCAATTAAAGCCCCACACTTGGCTTAGATATGTTGATGAAATTTTTATAATTTGGCAGTATAGTATTGACGAAATTAAAATATTTACAGATCATCTAAATTCAATGAAAAAACACATTAAATTTACTATTGAAACTGAACATAATAAAAGTCTTCCATTCCTTGATGTAATGTTAACAAGAACAAATCAATATATCGACAGATGTGTTTTCACAAAAAGGATGGCTAACCAGGCTACCATACCGAAGGTGTTAATCGAATGATGCATGTTCTCTATTTACGTATAAAATTTCAACCTACAAATTTTTCGTAAGACGGGCCTTTCTAGTACGCACAGAAAATAATTTGGATGATGAATTAAATAACATTCGCTGAATTGCTCATATTAATGGTTTTAAAGTTCAACATATTAATAAATTAATTCTGGATATTGCCAATAATAAGAAACCAGAAGGCAAGTTTGATTCGCAAAAATACAAACTATATGCTATTTAATATTTTATAAGATTTTTTAAGAATACAGTCTTAAGCGTTTCAAAATCTGCTTAGTAGCAAAACCACCTCTGAAATTAAAGAATATCATTTGCGCTAAAATTGACCCAATTAATTTCGAAAATTACTCAGGGTTTATGAAATACCATTTGTTAGAGCATACGGATCAAAGAATTGCTATATTGGTATGACAAGCAGGAAACTTAAATACAGAAAAAGGAGCATATAGCTGATATTAAATAGTATAATAGAAAAACCACAGCCCTATCAAGAGTATATCAAGAAGAAGCCGTCCAAATGCATTTCAATGACAGTAAAATAATTTTCCCCTTCAGCCAATAAGGTCCATCCATTATAAGAGAAACAATAGAAATTGTAACACGCAAAAATTCAATATGTAACGATACAGCATCATTCAACATACCAAAGTTATGGATCGAGCTACTCAAGATTTGCGAAAATAAAATAAGCATCCAAGTAAAATAAAAACTAGTATGTTGTGGCCATCACAAAACTTTCTTCTATCTCATACATGTCAATGCTTCAAAATTCACTATTTCAGTGCCAAATTAAATGACAATCTGTATTCATCATGGGAATTCTAAAAATATGAAATTCCGTGCATTAGTTCTCGAGGTACGACTGTCACTGAAATCGTGTAAATCCAGCAAAATGCCGCATAACAGTGCCATCTATTGGGTTATTTACACCAGAACCTAATTATCATCAACTTATGTCAACGTCTAACTGAATATGAAGTTTGAGTAAAATTCGTGCATTAGTTCTTGAGATAGAGATATTGCGCAAATCATGACAAATGCAGCATAGAAGCGCCACCTGTTGAGCTATTTACAACAACACATAATCAGCAGCAATATTAATCGTTGTACTTAAATCTGAAGGTTGATGAAAATTCATGCATTAGTTCTTGAGATAGAGCTATTGAGGAAATAGTTCAAAATGCAACGCATCAGCGCCACCTATTGAGCGATTTACACCAACACGTAGTCAGCATCATTTCATATGAAGGACTAACTAAATCCGAAGTTTGATGAAAATGTGTGCATTAGTTCTTGAGATACAGCTACTGCGAAAATAGTGTAAATCCTGTAAAATGCAGCATAGCAGCGCCACCTGTTGGGCGATCTACACCAAAACGTAAACAGCATCCATTCATTTTAAAAACCAACGGAATCTGAAGTTTTATAAAAATCCGTGCATTAGTTCTTGAGATAGAGCTTTTGCGGAAATCCTGCAAAATGCTACATAGCAGCGCCACCTACAGGGCGATTTACACCAAAAACTAATCAACACCAATCTATATCAGGGACTGCCTGAATATAAATTTTTATTAAATTCCGTGCATTAGCTCTTGAGATAGAGCGCCCACAAAATTTGTGTCACATACAGACAGACACACAGACGGACAGACAGCCTCACAGACAGACATTTTGTAAAAACATGTTTTTTGGAATCTCTGACCCATAAAATGTCTAAATCCGTCGAAAACTGGAATTCGAAAATTTTCATGAAACCAGTACTTTCTTCTTGTAAAGATAGAAGAAAGTAATAAAGTGCATAATATGAAAGAATTCGTGAAAAATTGAATGAGGGCGTTTCATAGACCTGTGAAATTTTAGAATATTTTTATTTGTTTTGAAAATGACTCCGGTAGAGTTGAAACATGTAGAAAGTCAAAATAAACGTATTTTTACTGGTTTTAAAGTGTTAATTTACACGTTTTAGCATTTAAAATTAATGTAATATTACAAGGTGTTAATTTGCTATATTTTTACCATATTACTTGGTGTGTATAAATTCTATAAATCATATACAAAACTGAACAAACGAATTCGAGTATATTTTCGTTAGTTAGTATAGAAATAGCGAAGGGGTAATATTCAACTGTGATTTGCCCTACCTAACTGAAATAAATTTCGACATACTATACAATGCAGCATCGTATACAGAGCTAGACAAAAAGAATTTGGATATTTTTACAAGTATAAATGGTAACTGCTGAAATTAAGTTTTCAAGAGTGCTATGAGTTTTCCAAATAGCCTACTTAGACATCATATTTCACATTATTAAATGAAAAAGTTTTGTTACCACATTCTGGATGTATCGAAAAGTGGTTCATAATTTATTCTTGACAGCTGATTTTTTTCTTATGTTTCATTTTGAATGTTTTAATGCTTATGTTATCTACATTATTCTGTTTTAGATATTATACCTATACCGTTGGTAGAGATCGACGACCATGGAAATGAAGAAGATGAGGATGAACAAATTGACAATGAGCTCATACCTCAAAAGATAACAAAAGAACCAGCTCTTATACCATATGTTTTCGAAGATGACGAAAATGATGATGATGACGATGATGATGAAGATGGGAAACAGGGTAGAAATAAGTATTCTTGGAAAGTGAGCGTCTGGTCAAAGGTAATAATAAAATTTTACTTCGAAAGGATAAATCAGAGATTCTCTTTTATAATAATGCAATGCAGAAAAAAATTAGCTTTTAAAATTAATTATAAAAGGGTTTTTAAAACAATGTTAGATTTGATAGTATGTGTCAAGAAGTACTTATTATTTAATCATTCAAAAAGATACTGCGGACTCTCGTCAATGCAAAAATCTGGTTACTGACGACAATTTCGTTTTCCCCATCATTTCATATTTGCAATTAATGTGTTAGATATCATTTAAACCGTACTATAAATCGGATAGTACGGACAATGTTTGCACAAACTGACCCAGCAGATTCAAAACTTCTTTTGTACATTATTTTTTCAACTAATTGTCTGTGACAATAATGAAGAGATGAAAAATTTTTTACACCAAAACCGTAAGCAGTTCAAAAATTGCTAATGACTGTTCGTCGATATTACCAATCAATATTACCAACTTTTCAAATGTATTTCATTATTGGAATTTGGTGTAGTAAAAATATCACCTTTTTAAATAATGCAAAGTGAGATAGATATTTCTTTAATTACAGTTAAATTATATAAGTACGACAATTTCCTTTCATAATTAGTTTGTCCTCAGTAATTTATTCTTTTGTATTAAGAAATTATCACTAACTTGTCTTTTTAACTAAAATTACTAAATTAAAGAAAAAGCTGTTTATTTTAGCATTATGTTATGAACCATTTTAATTTTTGACTTAAACTGAATTCAGTTTATTCAACGAAAGACATCATTTTACACCATTTAAATGAACCTTTACCATTACCTTTACAGATCGATTTTAAAAATAGCAGAGTAATTTATCCGTCAAGATTTTATTTACCATCCATTATCTGGGAATCAATAGAGATATTTTTACTCAACGATAATATTTGCAATGATTCAGTGTCCCTTGAGTTACCTAAAATTTGGAAGGAGATGCTATGCAATTTTAGCAACAATAGTAAAAATTAATGCACGCTCACAAATATATAATTTCATTTTATTTTATGTTTGCACGGATTTTCACTATGCATGAAATCTGTTGACATTATTTACCAAGTTATTGTTTTTAAATTTTTTTGTGAAAATATTTCTATCAATAATGATTTTGACAAAATGTTGCCATTTGTGCGATGAAACGTACGTTAATCTAAATAAAGGTATTTTATCTCTTTTATAGCATTTTTTTAGTTTAGTCTGTACCATTTAAATGTTTACACCGTTTAATGCAGTCTTCGGTCAGTGGCGAATAAAACTGGCCTCATTTAGACGTCCGTACTAACAAAAGTTCACTGTATTTCTAATAGAAGTGCCTACAGAGGCTACTTCACATCACAAAAAATACCCACTTGCTAATGTTAAGAGGCCACACTAGCCACGCGGAAAAACTCAAACGCTAATGCTAAGTCTATGGGAGCGTTTCTTTTTTTTTCAAATATCTCGCTTAGATTTTAATATTTTTGAATGATTTTTTTCTTTTGCATTGGATAGCTGAGGAAAATCTACAACCGGGCTAGTTTTTACTTTTTTCGATTTTGGTTTAATTACTTTCGCTTTCGGAACCGGTTCTGAAATTGAAACTATCCTAATATTAAAAAAAACTATAACCAAAATCGAAAAAGTAAAGTTGTAGATCGTTCTCAGCTATGCTATGCAAAAAAAATCATTCAAAAATTTTAAAATCAAAGCGAGAAATTTAAAAATAACGTCCCCCATAGACTTAACATTATAGTTTTCCTTTCTTCCCATGACTGAAGTAGGCTCTTAATCTATGGGAGAGATTTTTTTTAAATAACTCATTTGCCTTTCAATATTTTAAACAATTTATTTATTTATTTATTTTGCATTGTATATCTGATGTTGGTCTCTACGAATGAAGTTTCTTACCCTTTTAATTTAACTTACAGGTGTTATATATATATATATATATATAATACTTTCACTTTCGGGACAATGCAAACAGGATATTTTTTAAAAAACTTTCCATGGGGTTAACATTAGCGAGCGGGGTTTTTCGCGTAAATAAAATAGCCCCTTAACTATAACTTGGAACAAAAACTCGAGAAATTAGTATAATATCCTACCATGCTTTTATTTGATATCTAATCCAAATAAAATTTTAAATGAAGATTTAAATTTTTTGCTAAGCAGATGTTGATCAGCTGTTTATGAAGAAAATTAAAAATGTGTTACGGTTTTTATTCACCGTACCTTTTTTTTCAGTGTTCTAGTCGTTGTGATGGTGGTTCACGGAAAAGAGATGCAGTATGCCTCGACACTGTCTCAAAACATGTCGTTGTTGAAGAATTATGTGATCCGTTCAAAAGGCCATCTACACTAGAAGCCTGCAACACCGAACCTTGCCTTGATTGGGTTATTTCGGAGTGGAGCGAGGTGACTGTTATTTATCTTTTAAAACATTAAGGGGTCTCAGGACTCTTAAAATGGGAAAAAATATAATAAATTGAAAGAAAAGTGCCCAGTTAAACTGGTGGCATTGCTCGCAGGCTATTCACATTAATTGTATATTATACTCTTATTTCAAAGAATAATGTCTCTCGAAAAATAAATTAAGGGGGTGGATTAGCCCCCCCCCCTCCGTTTCACATCTTTATACTTAACCAATGAGCCTCCAAATCTCATCAGGGGAGCACTTTATGACAATAAACCTGTATACCAAATTTGAAGCAAATCGGATACAAAAACCGATTTATCTAAATTAAGCGGGGGTGGAGGATATCTTTCATCCCAATAAAAATTGTGTTTATAAATCGTATACATTTTAAGGTATTAAATGTTGAAAATGGCCTCTTTTTTAGCTCACAGTCTATCACAGCCTGAGAGCTAATGCCCAAAGTTCCCCCCCTTTATACTTAACCAATGAACCGCCAAATCCAATCAGTGAAGCGCCTTATCAGTATAAACCGGCATACTAAATTTGAAGCAAATCGGATAGAAAAACCCATTTATCTAAATTAAGGGGGTATTAGCCCCCCCGTTTACCCCTTTATACTTAAACAATGAACCTTCAAATCTAATCAGGGAAACGCTTTATAAGAATTAGCTGGTATACACAATTTGAAGCAAATCATAATTCTGCATGAAAAATACATTTATCTAAGTTTTGGGGGGATTAGCCTCCGTACCCCGCTTTATACTTAACCAATGAACCCCCATAACTAATCAGGAAAGCGCCTTATCAGAATGAAAAAAAAATTGAAGCAAATCGGATATTTCTATCAAGAGTTATCGCGTTATGTACATACGTACATACATACGTACATATAGAACCTGCTGGCTCATTAGCTCTCAGGCTGTGATAGACTGTGAGCTAAAAAAGAGGCCATTTTCAACATTTAATACCTTAAAATGTATACGATTTATAAACACAATTTTTATTGGGATGAAAGATATACTGTATATACTCATGTATAAGTCGACCCCAAATTCGAAAGGAATAACAGGCTGAATACCAGTATTAAAAAAAAAGTTATCGTCGTCTTATATAAATGCAGAATTTGCTGATATTGTCATTTAATATCAGCAAATTCTGCATTAAATCAAATTCTGCATTGAAGATGGCTACGAGAAAATATAAGTATGGAACATATTTTTTTCACGAAATTAGGGGTCGACTTATACACGAGTACATACGGTAAGTACATTCTTTCAATTTATGTATTTAAAAATTTTTAAGATGCACAGTTACCATTTACATAGGGCTCCAAACTATCAAATATTTAACGAGCAGAAAATCGGTATAATAGCTTACGCGCACGATTAGAAAATAAATATTGCAACTGGAATTAAAATTTTGGTGCCTACTTATACTTCAGATTATAATAATTATCTTGAACCTATATAAATTTGTATTTAAGGCATTTTTATATTTTTAATACAAAGTTGTATTTAGCTAATACAAAATTGTGAAAATTTCAACAACATAATCACCTAAAAAAACATTTTTTTGAACAATAAAACGGAAATTTTTTTCAATTTATACAGATTAACATGAAACGTATGTTTTCAAAATTTTATGAAAAAATATTCAGAAGTTTTTGGATATCGTGCGCGTTACGCCCAAAAACGTCATTTTGAGAAAAATGACTTCAAAGTTACGCCGTTTCAGCTATTGAGCGTGTATAATTATAAAAGCCATAACTTCTGTTCTAATGAGAATTTCAAGGAAACAATTGCATTAAAATGTTCGAAAAAGATAGGAGTTTGATTTCTAAAAAAATTATAATTTTGAAAATTTTGAAGCTCTATGAGTTCTGAGACCCCTTTTAATACTGCTTTAGCAGATTCTATGTAAAAAATTCATATTGAAAAGATTGTGATAACGTTTCTTTTATTTTCTTTTTCTTTTCTATAAAAAATAAATCTAAATCCTTCCATATTTGCTAAATTTGCGGAAATAGTATTTTCTGAATTATACAGAGAGGGGGATAAAATAAATAAGTCTATTCCCCGCAATGTTAGCTTAAGTTTTAGACAAGATAGCACCATGAAACTTGATACCTGCATGATATAGATATAGATAATATGGAAATGTTTACTAATTTTTAAAAAATAGTTCACATATCAGTCGCTATTGTGATATTTGATGCTACTTATCTAAAAAACATGGCTACTTATCTAAAAAGTTGGCCTACAGTGCACGTTTTCATTTTATATTCGTGTACATATGTTGTACTCTTATATTATTGAGTATTTTTTTTTATCCTATCCAAGCTTTTAAAAAATAAAAAAACATTCTTTACTTCCACTTTTTTTTTAATTCTAACTTCTGCACGTTCTCGCGGCATTCATCCTGTAATCCGTAAAATTTCGTTATCCAGTATGTTTCAATTTTCGAAATTGTAATAATTTTCGAAAATAAAATCGGTTCGGATTAACGAGGTTCTTCTGTATTTAGTACAAATTAGCAAGTTTCAAATCGCTGACTCGAACATATCCTGGATCGTTAATAAATAAAGTTATTTATTTTATAACCATTCTGTTTAACGAAACTCGATTAACATCATGGATATAATATGATAGACAACATCATATCTTATTAATATTATATTTTTTTGTTTACAAAGAAAAAGAGATTAACATTAAGATGGTTCTAATTATATATATATATATATGCATATATTTTCCTTTTTCAGTAACGTAAAACTATCTGATATATTTTCTTCATTTCATAATAATTTCATTTTTAACACAAAAGCATGACACTTGCAGGTGTGAATATTGAAGGGATTTGTCGAATTGATTTTCGTTTTTCGATAAATAAATTACACCTTGAGTTGTAAGAAATTATTGTTTCACGACATCAGCTTTGTTTCTTTTTCTGCGCTGTCACGACCGGAAATTTGGTTCAAAATGCTAACTCTGAGAACGTTTTCTGAAAGATCTACTTTTACGGAAAAATGAGAAGCCGTTTACAAAGTTTCTGAAAAGAAAAACCTGCCAAATTCGTGCTTTTGTGAGCAAAACTTCTTTTTAAAAAAATTACAATTCAACATTTTAAATTTCTTTTTATGTTACCACTATCAATGTACTTTCAGGAAAAAGTAACAATAGCAAAGTTTGAAAATATTAACTATAAGTATTAGTTTAGAAGCTCAAATTGACACCAAGTCGCTTGGGCCAACCTGCCCCGATTGCGGAGTAAGTTGGCCCATGTCACTTTTTAATGTTCTGATAGTGTAAAAGTTTAAGAAATGATCAAAATTTTACCAAATCTTAATTTTTATTTCTTTCGAACGAAAACACAAGATAGCCTCCTAAATTAAAATAAAAATTTTTGTCAATTCACAAGATATCAAATTCACTTAAGTTTATCATAAATCCTCTTAATATTATCCACAATTTTTGTATTGACAAGCTTTTGATAGGAGCAATTTTTAAAGCAAAAAGAAATTAAAAACAAAAAAAGTGTGTGTGTGTGGGGGGGGGGGGGGGGGCAGGGAGGTTGTATAAGAAAAAAAATCGCATTTCCCTTAATCCGTTGCGGGCCAACTAACCCCGTATCGCCATTTTTGTTTTTCATGACTGTAACGAATTATTCTGAAAGTATTTCAATAAAAAAACATGCCCTACAATTACTACGAACAGTCATTTTTTTGAATTATTATATATCAAAATCTAAAATGTAATTTACAAACAAATAAAAAACGATTATTTATAAAAGAGGAAATTTACTCACCTTTGCAAAATTTTGAAAATTCTCAATAATTCTTTAACGGACGCTCCGACTTCAATGGTGCTTATGTTGGAGGAGGAAAGCGAAGAAACGCATACTTGGCTGGGCTGACAATGTTATCTAACGCAATGTTAAAAAAAAATTGCGACTGGGCCAACATGCCCCAATGGCCAACTAGCCCCGGTCTACCCTACTCAAAAGCGCGATGATGCAACGCTTGTACGTGGTAAAGTCGTAGACTTCTCTGGAAATGACCATTTTCCAAAATGATTTTTTCCCTGCTCGAAAATATTGCACTATAAAAGAGAGTTCCAATGATTGACAGTACAGTTTCAATATTTTTATATTATTTTTCTGATGAAAGAGATTTCGTCAATGAGACAAAAGTATTGCGAACATGGATTTTAAACTATCCATGACTGATAATTCTGTTTTTTTTTCTAAAGTTGTAAGATTTATTTTTATTAGACTGCAAAAGAAAAAAAATCCATAAATTCTACTGTCGAAAAACGGAAATTCTTTTTAGAATGTAAAAATATAAAAAATATTAATTCTTTAGCAAAAATGACAAATTAAGCAGACTTTTAGCACTATTACATGTGAAGGGTATTCTTAAATCCATATTACCTACTTCTGAATCATTCACAAAATCATTTCATCCGAGAAAAAAAAATCCATAAAATATGGAAACTGTACTGGCAATCAACGGAATTGTTTTTGCAGTGTGATAGCAATTCATTTTCCCAAGATATTACTTTCTGTCTACAAAGAGAAATTTTAAGTATTTCGAATTAACTTATAATAACGTATTAAACATTGTATGTAATATTTTATATTGAGATGCGCAGTCTGAATTTTAGCGTAAATTGATTGCCATCTTTTGCCTAAAAATGTTGATTACAAAATACCCGTGTATTTTACTTTTAAGAACATAAATTTTGGCAACTGATGTTTTAAATGGTGTACAATAAGTAGTATGGTAATAGAAAATCTTTTACTGGGAATATTTTGTTATAATCTCTGTATTTTTTTTTCAGTGTTCGGCAAAATGCGGAGAGGGTGAAATGCATCGTGATGTAAACTGCCCTAAGCCGAATCATTGCAATCCTTCGACGAAACCGGAAGAAAGAGCAAGTTGTGTTTTAAAACCTTGTATAGATTGGGTGGACGGTCCATGGAGTCAAGTAAGTTATTCATAACAACAATCTTGAAAAGTTTTATACACTTTGTTTGCAATTAGTTTTTACAAAAACGTAAAAATTAGAGAAAAAAAACTTCAAGGTACTATAATTTATTAAGGGTCAGTTCAGATCACATTTTCAAATTTCGTGACAAATAGTCAAAAATTATTCGTCTGTACTTTCTTTTCCAAAGGCTCCGTAATCAACAAAACAAAAAGGTGTCTCAACAAAAGAAAAGAGTGCGGATAAACCTGCCAGTGATTCCTCTCTGTGGCCATCTTCTCCGTCGCAGCGCGACTGAAGACTCTCCAAGTCAAAGAGCCCGAAAAATCACCCACATCAAAGACACCGGAACGAGCCGTTGTCGCAGTTTATATACCATGTTAGGTTGACATGCTATAGACATCCCAGTGTCGATGGTCAAAACAGTGTTGGGCACCATGATCCCTAGGGATTGTAGCGCCATAGAGTTTAGTTTAGTATTAACTTCCTATTTCATATGAAATATTTAAAAAATTCCAGTGAATCAAATAGCTATGCACGGTATACTTAATCGTGATGTAATTAATACTACAGGATGTTTAACTCGAATGTAGCCCAGAAAATGTCAGTTTTAGAAAATAGCAGGTGGTGAAAAAAATTTTAATGATTACATTTCGTGCCTGCTTATTTAAAAAATGAGGTCGTCACAGGAAATATCCTCCAGAGTTTTCATACACAGCTGAACAAAACTGACTAAAGTCGATTTTTTTTTCAAACAGGGTATCTTCAGGAAGACAATGGCCTCCAAGCAGTGTTGAATTCAGACACTTTACTCCGGGAGAGATTTTTGTGTCTTCTCCTGGTGGGACATTATAGAGTTCCGGGTGGGGGGGGGGTTACCCTTTTTGACCATTGAAAACACAAAATCTCAAATCTTCCGGGGGGACATCTCATTGCTCCAGGGGTCCCCTCGGGCCACCCCCTGAAATCAAGACTATCCAAGAACACCAAATTGGATCCAAAAATTTTATGGAGTCACTTGAAAGGCACGTGTCTACAGGAATAAACCACGTTGATGCGTTATTCCAATACATCCTGTGACAGATCCAGACACTGACACTGGAACTTATGGTAGTTCGAATACCGAATATTTCGTAAGCAAACAGTATATACAGGTTGTTCCAAAAATGACGGGTGCATTTGGAAAATAAAATAAAGAAAAACGGAAAGCAATAGAAATGCACTGTTTGCTGCATTCTACTTAAGAAACAAGTAAATTTTCAGTCACACAGAATTTCAAATTTAGTTAAGAAGTTTGTCAATAGATGGTGCTGCTAAGTAGCAAAAGTAAACAAAATGTTTAAACATGCGGAAAAGAAGTCTGCAAAAACTAAATAAGAATACTTTCAGTCTATCCATCATTTGCAGCAACAATATGGCGTAGTCTGAGAACAACATTCTCTACAACAAATGTCTCAAAATTTCAGATACTCTTCTCTCCACAGAAAAAACTCAAAGAAGTTCAAATCTGGCGAACAGAGAAGTCAATCCCTGCCGCTTCCTGTGTTCTTACAATAATTCAGAACAATGACACGATCATCAAATTCTTTGTGGAGTAAATGCCTTAAACCATTCGATGTGGACGGGCACCTTAGTACCTGAACCACTAGATGTTCCCATATGGTCCCTCAAAACTTTTTGTACCACCACAAATCCATGTAGAATGTCCAGATTGCGCTTTGTATCATTTGGCACCGGCAAAATAGAATTTTGGCAGCATCCTGCAAACTGCTGCAGCATAGCGTTCGCGAACGTCACACGTGCATTAATGTGAGCAATTATAAGGGGTTGGCGAGTTTCAATTCTGTAGGGAAACAAATGGAAGCTGTGGCGCATGATACGATGCGTGGAAACGTATCGTAGTCCAGCCTGAGCTGTTACACGGTAAACGGAAACATGGGGTCCCTGTTGGATCACATGCTGAATGACTTCAAAGTTCCCCTCTGAAACTGCCACACGCGGGCATACAACGTTCCCAACCCCTGGAAATTTTTCTAACCGAAACTTTTTATTGTATAACTTTTTGGTCTTTTTTTTTTTCATTAAAGTTCCTCTGAAAACTGCGATTCGTTTCATCAATGTTGCCGTTCCGCCGATAAAAGTCCAAATCACTAAATATCCGCTGTTCCTAACGAATGAACCATTTTTGCATGGGAAATTACAATCACTGAGCAGCACACACTAGCAGCACGATGATAAAATACAGAAGAGGATCCGACGAAATGCGTTTCCCTACAGCGCTTGCAGATCTCTTGCAGTGATATCTGTTAGTGAACTTTGTAACTAAAATTAAACTTTTGTCTGACTGAAAATTTACTGGTTTCTCAAGTAGAATGCAACAAACGGTGCATTTCCTTTACTTTCCATTTTCCTTTATTTCCTTTTTCAAATGCACCGCTATTTTTGGGACATAGTGTATGTATATAGTATATATAGTTATACATATATATATATATATATATATACATAAACTCCATGTACATATTTAGTTTAAAGTAAAAATACAATTAAATAGAAATTAAAATTAATGTTTTGTTGTTATTTGTATTCTTACAAGTTTTAATAGTTTTATGTAGTTTATTAACATTTCAAACAACTTCATGCTAATAATAACACATAACATTTACTAAGTCTAAATTACTAATAGCATTTTTTTTTATCGAGAAATACTCGCAATTCATGTGCATGTTATTTAATATAAGAACTCATTTACACTTTTAAATGTGCTTTTTAAATTTATTATAATTTTTATTACTTGAAAACCTTCCTTTGTCACGAAAAAGTAACAATTTGAATTTTATTCTTTTATGCTTAAACATATCAAATTGACTTTCTGAAAGTCAGGAGGGTTAATTAATATTTCCATTAAAATACAAAGGAAACTCTCCACTTCTACATTTATTCTTTCGTACATTAACAATTAATGAGCACAATGTTTACTCTCCCCATGATTCTCAATTAGACTCTTCCTGAAATAGCCCTACATTATGTTATTGTGAGGAATTTGTGTTACTATTGCTGAACAAATATTTAAAAAGTAAAAAATGCACATTTTTTTTTAATTTTTAACACTTGAATCAGCATATGCATAACGCAGAAAGGTCTATAACATACTGAACACAAATCGAAAGTACACGCAGAAACTAAGATCCAGGGCCGTATGAGAGACACTGAAAATATTACGTAGACTTTATAATTTCTGAAAATATTCATTTTTTCTTTAATAGGGGAGGGTAGGGCACAGTGAGACGAAAAATATTAAAACTTAACGTATGGTGACTATTTTTATTCTTTCGAAAAATATTTTGCTACATCTTAAAGCAACACAAATACGCTATGCATTAATGTAGATATGGTTTTTAGAAAGCTAATTATAAAAGCATAGAAACATGATAATAGAGTATCGGAAATTGTCTCACTCTGTACCACAAGTGGCACACAGTGAGACAATATATATATTTTCATGAATCATACATTTTTACACTCTATTCATAATTTTTTTCAGTGTAATAATGTCTTAACTACTGCCTGAAATCGTGTTTATCACTTGGAGTTTAATCTGACATTTTTGTTGTCGAGCAGTTTTGATAGAGCAACAGTAAAAATGCAAAGGGAATTTCAATAGCTACAGGTACACATATTATTAACAATTCAACCACATTTTGAGCTTAACTGAACATCTATGGTGGATTGTGATAATTAAGCCATTGTTATCGCTCTTAAATAAAGTCTTAAGGGTATGCCTAACACTGGCAGTGTGTAGTTGAACGTACATCCAAATTTCTGAAGTAAATCGGAAAACGGTGGTATCCTGATAGTTGCTCTATTATCATAAATTGTAGTTCTGGTTGTAGCATATAAATGTCTGATTCATTAACAGACACTATATCTGGAACATGAGGCACGAAGCCTACCGCTTTTACACTGTTTGAAGATAAATCACTTCAAAACCACTATCTTCATCTTATCTTCATCCTTACAGGTTAGGATTTTTCCTACATAGAACACGCTATTTGGAAACCTCACAAGAACATCACTGTGTACCACAACTTTGTGTCTCACTGCGTAGTTTCATTACGTTGTAACAAAATGGATGCCAGATCTGTTTCATCAATTTCATCGCTTTAAAAAGTTTGTGTCGTTTTGTCGAAATAGTCTATTGATAGATATAACTAGGTTTGGTTAAGTAAACATATGCCATAATGGCGGAAATAAACTCTTAAAATAGACGTTTATGTAACTTTAACCACTATAAAATAAAGAATTATTTACTATTTTGTCGTACGAGTAACCCAAGTGCCGAAACTACGTCCACGTGTTCCATAAGATGGGGTGGTTATGTGTAAGTGTCAGCTAGGAGAAAAAGTTATTACTATATGTCAAAATGACTACTGTTTCACTGTGTACTACTCTCCTCTATTCCTTTTTCGAAATCTAAAAGCAATGATTGCATTATTAGTACTGAATGTGAAGATGAATTTTATATTTTATTAAAATAATATTTCAGACTGCAACGAATATCATTCAGAAGCAATCAAATAAAAGGGCGTTTAAAATGAAATAAAATTGTTTTTAATTATTATTCCTCTTGATTTAATTAAATAATATAAAGAATATAAAGAAAAAAACATTTTAGAATATTATACAAATTACTTCACATTTTGCCTTTATAACTTAATATTTTCTGCATAAAGTATATGAGTTGAAAAATTATCGTAATTTCTTTCATTTTACAGTGTTCTACCACTTGCGGAGGCGGTGTTCAAATTCGACACGTAAAGTGTGTTAATATGACTTCTCAAGAACCTGCTACAGGTTGTTCATTAGATTTGAAACCCAATCATAGGCAACCTTGCAATATGGATCCTTGTCCCGATAGCAAAGCAGGTACGTCGACTATTATTTTTGATTTTTTTTTTTTAACAAGAGAATAAAGCCGAGCTTCCCGGATTACAGACACAGGTCAAAACCGTCATATATGTTATTTCTGATGTCAGCATCTCTTTTTCTCTTGATATACTAAAGGCACAGCGAATAAAAACAATCTTCTTAATCTTTATAGTTTAGAGAGAGAAGAAAAGTTGTAATATGTAATCAGATATTGCGATAGCTAAGTAAGCTTTGCATATGTTATTTAAAATTTTAAATCACACTTTGTAATGGTTTAATAGAAAGTTATTTATGCCATAATTTTACGATTGATAGGTGTGCTGAGTATTTACGATTTAAGTAGAAAATGCCTTTGAAGTCTGTTAAATAATTTAAAAAGTAGTAATTACTGATATTTATTTTGTCTAAACATGCTTTTTGGCTTAAACAACTTTGAATTTTGAACGAATTTAGAATTAAAATTTATTTTTCGTAGCAAATTTAAAGCATTAAATTTAAAAAATAAACTAAAGGTTTAATCTTAAATGTGTTAAGCATAAGATAATTTTGTTTAAAGTATTTAATTTGCGTAAAATTTGCACTAATAGAAAATTCGGTCAATAAAACCAACAAATACTTTGTAAAAACTTTTTCCTTTGTCAAAATTAAGTCATATGCATAACATGTTGATACATTTATGTAATTCAAAGTGCCAGGATTATGGAATATGATTTAATTATATGTTATTTAAAATTTTAAATCACACTTTGTAATGGTTTAATAGAAAGTTATTTATGCCATAATTTTACGATTGATAGGTGTGATGAGTATTTACGATTTAAGTTAATAGAAAATGCCTTTGAAGTCTGTTAAATAATTTAAAAAGTAGTAATTACTGATATTTATTTTGTCTAAACATGCTTTTTGGCTTAAACAACTTTGAATTTTGAACGAATTTAGAATTAAAATTTATTTTTCGTAGCAAATTTAAAGCATTAAATTTAAAAATAAACTAAAGGTTTAATCTTAAATGTGTTAAGCATAAGATAATTTTGTTTAAAGTATTTAATTTGCGTAAAATTTGCACGAATAGAAAATTCGGTCAATAAAACCAACAAATACTTTGTAAAAACTTTTTCCTTTGTCAAAATTAAGTCATATGCATAATATGTTGATACATTTATGTAATTCAAAGTGCCAGGATTATGGAATATGATTTAATTATATATAATATAACATAAATAGGGATACAAAGCTCTTCAAAATGTCGAAACTAAAAATATTTGTCGATCTCTGTAATAAAATAATTAATAAACATATTCGAAATGAAGACCAGAGAGATTCGAGAGATATTTCATCTATTTTTATGCATTCATTGGAGTCACGTTTCAATAATCATATCCAATAATTTTATGCTTCTCTGCATTTTTATATTTGCATGCCTATATCGGTTTCAGCTGACTTTTATTATAAAAATTCTGCCAAAATAGCATTATAGACACGCTATAGTAATTGAGTTAAAATATGTTGTTTTAATTAGCAATACAAATTTTATTTGTAATAAAATAGAAGTAACTCCTTCTTAATTAATTTTATTATGAGCTGATTTAACAAGCGTTGATACCTGGTAATGTATATCAGTTTTAGTTATAAATTCTACTGTCGTGTTAAATCATGTACTTGTTAGAAATATCAACTTATGTCAAATCGCAATTTGATTTTTCACACGTTTTTAATAATTGTTCTTTAAATTATTTCAATATCAATATCTAATTAAGCAATAAATAATTTAATTATGCTAAAAATTGGGCGCGTGAACACTTTTACGATTGTAATAACAGTTTTTACACACTGTTAAAAATTTGCAGCATTCTGTCCAGTCATTCACCGTTTTTATCGAAAGCGGTTACACAACTATAATTTAACACTATTCTGGCCATATTATTGACCATTATAGTCAGAATATAGTTAAATTACGGTTATACAACTGTTTTTTTTTTTTTTTTAACTGTCGAATGACTGCACAGATTGCTGCAAATTTTTAACAGTGCAACGTTATGTTTGACGGCGGTGTTTTAACAAAACTACAAGAAAAATACCAGAAAATATAAATATATATATATATATTTTTCACAATTTTTTCTTTTTAAATTCTCTTTGATATAATGCATTTAAAAATCATATTTTTATTCCATATTTATTTACTTTAATGGGACACGATGATTGATTTTCACTAATAGAATATTCTTTCTTTTAAAAGAAAATTACAAAAAATTGCTTATTGAACACAGTCGAAATTATTTTTATTATTTGTTATCTAAACTTTCGAGCTAAAGCATGGAGTTGAATAAAATTTTACATTATACGTTTATTAATGAACATACACGTAAATGTACAAACCTACTTTATTTTAATTTCTGGAGTAAAATGATTGTCATTAACTATTTTAAAACCATTATTTAACTTATTCTACTGATGATTAAATAAAAAATTTAAAAAAAAATGAATTATTCAATTAACACGGTATATTTAATTCAATTTTTGAATAAATGTTGATATTTTGATTATCTTTATTTTAATTTCTCTAATAAAAGGACTGTTATTAACCAAAAATTTTTTTGTGCTGTTTAAATATGATGTTTTAATAGTAATTCAAATTTTATTTGTAATAAAATAGAAGTAACTCCTTTTTAATTAATTTAATTATGAACTGACTTAACAGGAGTTGACACATGGCAATGTTTATCAGTTTTAATTACAGATTTAACCGTCATGTTAAATCATGTATTTGCTAGGAATATCAATTTATGTCAAATCGTAATTTGATTTTTCATACGTTTTTAATAATTGTTCTTTAAATCATTTCAATATCAATATCTAATTAAGCAAAAAATAATTTTATTGTGGTAAAATTTGGGCATGTGAATAGTTTTACGATTGTAATAACAGTTTTTACAACGTTATGTTTGACGGCCGGTGTTTTAACAAAACTATAAGAAAAATACCAAAAATATAAAAATATAAAAATATATCTATATTTTTTTCGCGATTTTTGTTTTTTAAATTCCCTTTGATATAATGCATTTAAAAACTATATTTTTATTCCATATTCATTTACTTTAAAGGGACACTAAATAACGATAGATTTTCACTAATAGAACATTCCTTCTTTAAAAAAAAAATTACAAAAAATTGCTTATTGTACATAGTCGAAATTATTTTTATTATTTGTTTTCTAAAATTTCGAGCTAAAGCAAATAAAATAAAATTTAAATAAAATAAATAAATAATAAATAAATGTTAAATAAAATTTTACATTATATGTTTATTAATGAATATACACGTAAATGTACAAACCTGCTTTATTTTAATTTCTGAAATAAAATGATTGTAATTAACTATTTTAAAACCATTATTTAATTTATTCTATTGATGAATAAATAAAAAAAATGAATTATTGAATTAACACGGAAAGTTTGTTCAATTTTTGAATAAATGTTGATATTTTGATTATCTTTATTTTAATTTTTCAAGTAAAAGGGCTGTGATTAACCAAATTTTTTTTTTGTGTGTGTTGTTTAAATATGTTGTTTTAATTAGAAATACAAATTTTATTTGTAATAAAGGAGAAGTAACTCCTTCTTAATTAATTTTATTATAAGCTGACTTAACAAGAGTTGACACATAGCAATGTATATCAGTTTTAATTACAAATTCAACCGTCATGTTAAATCATGTATTTGTTAGAAATATCAACTTCTGTCAAATCGCAGTTTGATTTTTCATACATTTTTAACATCATATACATTGCCATAACAATTTTTCTTTAAATCATTTCAATATGGAAATCTAATCAAGTAAAAAATAATTTTATTCTGGTAAAAGTTTGGCACGTGAAGTCTTTTGCGATTGTAATAACAGTTATTACAACGTTATGTTGGTCGATGGTGCTTTAAAAAACTATAAAAAATACCAAAATCTATAAAAATAATTGTATATTTTTCACATTTTTTTTTAAAGAAATTGCTTACTGTACATAGTCGAAATTATTTTTATTATTTATTATCTAAACTTTCAGCAAAAGCATGAAGTTAAACGAAATTTTACTTTATATGTTATTAATGAATATACACATAAATACACAAACCTGCTTTATTTTAATTTCTGAACAAAAAATGATTGTGATTATCAATAAAAATTTTATGTATATTTATTTTTATTATTTAAAGTTTATAATGCTAAAATAAAATTTCGTTATTACATTAACATTACAAATATAACTCCAAATAATATTCCCTTCCATTTTGTGTCCTATTTTAAAACCATTAATTAACTTATTCTTATTATAAATAAATAAATAAATTTTAAAAAATGAATTATTGAACAATCACTGAATATTTAATTCATTTTTTTAATAAATGTTGATATCTTGATTACTCCTTTCATTTTGATTATCTTTATTTTAATTTCTGAAATTAAAAGGACTGTGATTAACAATATTTTTGTATGTAATATTATTCTGAGAATTTAAAGTCGTTAATGCAATACTTTAAATTAAAATTGCATTATTACATTAACATTACAAATATTACTACAAATAACACCCTATTCCATTTTGTCTCGTATTTTAATACTATTATCTAACTTATTCTATTCCTGAAGAAATAAATATTTTTAAGAACAAAATGAATTATTGAACTACCACGGAATATTTAACGCATTTTTACATAAATATTAATATTTTGATCCTTCCGACAAAATTTGTGCTCTAAGAATGAAAAGCTTCATGATCTACTCGATTATAATTCAATAACTGGAATAAATTGCATGGAAATTTAACTACTGTCATGTTCAGCTGATCTTTTCACATGATTTTCAGATCTTTTGAAATTGGATTTTATTATATAATTATTTTGGACGTCGTTTGCCCACATCTTTACACTTTATTTGGATTTGATAAAAGATTCAAAGAAGGAAAATGTATTTCCCACTTTAATTAAGAAAATAATTAGTTTTCTTTAAAGATAATAAATTACTTTTATCATGATTATCAATCTAATTTTTATGTTTTGCGTTAAATAAAAGAACTGCTAATATTTTGATAAGAAATTTATGTTTCTTATGTCATTTTATTTTAACAATAATTAGGCAAAATATTAACGTTACTAGCCACCCTCGGCGACCACTTTGGTCTCCCTCAAAATTTATGTCTGGGAAAGCATGCTAAGCATTGTATCATGTTACTTTTATTCATAATTTAATTTACTTCGACTCCCTTAAATATAATTAATATAATCCCTTAAGCTAATATTAGTTTTTCTTGCATTAAAGTATCTCACTTTGTTGATTTTCTGTTAAGCAAGTAAACCTTATTGGTTTACAATGGAAGTTTATGGGAATTTCACGAAATATTAGAGATATCGCCAAGTTGGAGTCACTTTCGGCGACTAATTTTGGTCGCCAAATTTGGCGATATATTTCCAAGTTGGCGACAAGCTTGGCAGCATTTGGCGACAGAACAGGGTCCCCCCTATGGTAACCACCTTATAGATATGGAGATGCATTAAATGCTGTTCAATAACCAATGAGATGCGTTTCATTCGGGCGTTGCCATTAAACAATTAAAAATAATCGTGATTTCTGTGCCACATACGATAGCGTAATATGTATGTTACGGTCAATATGATGAATTTGGTTATTATTAATAATAACCGCTTCTTTTGGTTAATTTGATAAATATTGCATTTTAACCCTTTATCTACTGACGGTACTTATAAGTACCATTAAAATAACTTGTTATAAAATTAATTTAATACTTCGATTAGTTGTAATACAATTTAGAACGAGTTATAGATACATTACTTTATCTTGTTCCAATAGCATTACTCGTTACACAAAACAAGAATATTTTTAAAAGGATGATTTCTTTTGCCTTTGCATCTTTTCAGCTTTCTTAACGTTGGGGGGGGGGGGGGGCGGTGGATTTTCAATTTGGAAATATTTCTATATTTCTATTGTAAGAACATTATATTTGTACATTTCCTAATTCTATAAAATACTAAGAAAAATATTTATAATAAACGGTTTGAATGGGGTTATAAATATTGCACAAAATCCTTATAAATTCAAATTTAATTAATTCTTTTAAATTCTCCAATCCTTTTAAAATCCTTCTAAAATTTATTAAATGATTATGTAAATCTTCTAATGTAGTTTAAACAATTCCCGAAAAATGCTTTAGAAGGTAAAATTTTCACGAATTCATAATTCAGTACATAAAGGGTTAATGATATTGACCGGTTATTATTAATAATTACCAATGAAGTTTGGTCAATATGATTAATTAAGGTTAATAACGAATATGTTTTATTGGAACATGTACTATCGAGCGATAAGCGGCTAAAGATGTTTATTTTATAATTGCTGAGTCAATATATATAGATTCTATGCATTTTCCTTTAAAACAAAATGTTAATCTATTTTATCTTGGAATACGAATTTTGGTAGTTTAAGCTATATACGTTAAAATACAAATGCAAATATGTATGCTGAAAGGAATTGCAGTAGACATAAAGGCTAAAAACCTTTAATAAAATAGATCTACACTGTAAAAAAACCACTGTAAATTTGCCAGCACAACTCGATCACAGTTGAATGTACGCATTTGGACCACAGCACAAACTACTGGCGTCCAAATTGCCATTGTGGTGTTAATTTTACGCAACTACTGTATTTTCCATGTTTAAATAGTCAGGAAACCAAAGAAAGATACAGTACATTCAACTGCGATCGAGTTTGTGCGCGAGATGAACAGTACATTGTACTGTAAAAATGTCGTTTTTTTACAGTGTACTATTTCCGTACACACAATTGACGACATTATCAAGATCAATAATGATAAATAAACTATTTTCATAATAGTAGTAACAGTTTATTTTATCATTAATTAGTTTATGTTATCGAAAATAATTTATTTTAGCATTATTGATCTTGAGAATGACGCCGATTGTAGGGAAGACTGGGGATGAAAGGAACACTCAGAATTTCAGGAAGAAAATAAAATGTAGAAATTTTGAACTTTGGCTCAATCGAGGGCGATACCAGTTCTGTCTTAATAATCCTTATAACTAACGTCAGCAATTGTAGCGTTGTAGGTGGTGAAAGCAAAACCTGTTTTTGATATAAAAAAGTAAATTTTTATCTCGCTTTTCTTTTTTTTCTAAAAAATTAATATAGTGTTTAGTATTATAATATTTATTTTATTTAGCACTGTAATGCATGCAGTTTATGTGAATACCAGTATATTTTGTTAGCTCAAATACTGTCATGCATGAATACATTTTTTATTTCGCTAGGTGGGTATGGGGTTGAAAGGGACATGGCTCTTTCAACCCCTCGTTGTTCATAATTATTTCATCAAAATATTATTTACGTTTAGTAAAATTTAAGTTATGATTTTTAGTTTTGTATGTAGAAAGAATGAATGTATTATTATATAGAACAAAAATATGCAAATATTACAATAACATATACCTAAAATTTAAGTATTTTTTCCTTTTCCAAAAATTATAAAAAAGTCAATATGCTTCGAAAATATAAAAGGAAAAGTAAGAAAAATCGAATTACTGAAGAAGAAATTATGAGCGCTATATCTGAAGTACATGAAAAAGGATTGCCTGTAACGTCAACAGCTAAAGCCTGCGGCATTGAAAAGTCCTGGTAGAAAGAATTGTTCTAAAATTTAAGAATTCACAAGCAGATGAATTTCAAAACATCCATTTGGTAATAAAAAGAAGTTTTTAGTGATGGTGTATAAAAAGAGTTAGCTTCAATTTTGCTCTAAGCATCTAATATGAACTATGGTTTAACAAATGTGCATATGAGTATTCAATTTCTTTGAATTCTCGAAATATGTTCCTGTCTTGGGAAACAAACAAGCAAGCTGGAATTGATTGGTTCCAAGATTTTAATCACCGAAATTTATTACTTTCTCTTAACAAAACCTATAGCCATTAGTTTAACAAGAAGTACAAGTTTGTTGATATTTTTTAAAAACCTTTAGTCAGTTACCAATCGCTAAAAATTCACACGGAATATAATATATAACTGTGATGAAACAGGTTTAATGACAGAGCACAAGCCACCAGATATATAGCAAAACGTGGTGAAAACAATTTTCTGACGTAACATCAACTGAACGTGGTAAACTTGTCACACTTTTGTTTCTGCATCAAGTAAGTCTGTTCAACAGTATTCGTTTTCCCAAGGAAGAATTACAAAGATTTCATGCTCAATGCTGCACCATTTCTAAGGCTTGGACTTGCTCAACAAAGGATGACCGCAGAATTTTTTTAAAGCAATTGTTCATTAGCTGGATATTCTAGTTGTTCCAAAACTGATCCTACTCTTCTCTTATTTGATAATCATTAAAGCAATATAAATATTAAGGCAATAAAATTTGCGAAAGATAATGGAATAATTATGGTAACATTTCTGTCTCATATTATCCACAAACCCCTAAAAAGCACTCGAAAGGAATTCAAAGTACATTTTTCCAGAAAAAAAGGGATTAAAACCACTTTGTATTTACTGATACTATTGACATGAATGACGTGAATATCAATGATATTGTGATGAAGTTACCTAAATCCGTAACTGGTAGAGAGGCAAGTAAAGCTAAATCTTTCTTAACATTTTTGATTTAAACTTGTCTTTTGTCAAGTAGACCTAAACAAGTTATTTTTCTTGTTTTTGTTTTATCATATGTTGCAATATATTTCATTTTTATTTGTGTATTATTATCTTTTCGCAAAAAAAAAAAAAAAAAAAAAAAAAAAAAAAAAAAAATTCATAAAAATGTTTTATTTATGTGTGTCCCTTTCAACCCTGCATAGTGCCCCTTTCATCCCCTACAATGGGGTTAAAAGGGGCATTTCTCCCAATTTATAAAAATGCGTACAAATTTTAAATTACTGTATTTGAGGATAAAAGGTTTTACTAGTATTAAATCAAAGGTTTTAGACGAAACTTAGGCGCAATCATGATAGTGGTATCTTTTAATGTCATTATTTTATAAGCTTATAAAGACAAAATGTCCCTTTCATCCTCACTCTCCCCTATACGCGAAACTAGTAGGTCTGTTTCATTAAAAGTTTTTAAGCTTTAGATAATTTTCCAACAGAATAATCTGCTTTTTTAATGCCCGTCTTGTAATTATATGTTAATTTATATACCCTGCTACCAGGCCTTAACTATTATTGTGGAGGGCAAGATCAATATAGACCTTTTGCTAAATGTCATTTGGCTATAAAAAAAAAAACAGTATTTTTTTTTAATACAAAATCCTTCTATATTTAATTATGATTGTGGAGAGCAAGATCAGTACAGACCCTTCATTAAATGTCATTTTAGTTATTAAAAAAACTCTATTTTTCTTTAAAAATCCTTTTATATTTGTATAATATAGAAAAATTTTTTAAGAAAAATAGTGTGTTTTTAATAACCAAAATTACATTTAAGGAAGTGTCTATACTGATCTTGCTCTCCACAATAATAAGTTTTTAAGCTTTTATGTGTACTATAATCGCTTCTAGCATATATATATATATATATATTTTTTTTAAAGATAATAAGTAAATTTTTTTTCTATAGGTTAACAATATTTTTACAGAAGTAGGCAAAAAATTATTTTGACTATACAGGGTGTCTACAAAATAGTTGGACAATTTCGTAAGTTAAGAACTATAATAACCGAACTATATGAGAACTATAATAACCGTAACCGAAATATTAAAGGAAATTAACTAGATGAAAGTCAGAGTAGTAGTAATATTGCCGAAGTTTATGCATAGATGGCGCTATGTGTCATAACTGACACTATCGCTTAGCGAGAGTGACAATCATTCTTGTTCGGCATTACGATAATGGAGACGTACGACGGTGCTGAAAAAGTGAAAAGCTGTCTTTGGTTTCATGAAACTCATTCTGCTGCGCATGTACGACGAAATAATGGTGATAATGGTAAACTTGAAATATTTTCCTATCTTACAACAAAACAATATGTACTTTAATTTTTTTCCTGTCAATTCCATTCAGTAAATCATTCTTTTTTCCCAACTAATTTGTAGACTATAGTAATTAGTGTCTGTATTTAAAATTATTTTATTCAAGTAAATTTCCGTGGATATACCGGAAACAGAAGTTAACGTTCTTTTTAAAAATAAAAAATTTCGATCATATGCCTGTTACAATATTACCAAGCAATTTAACCTGTTTAACCCGGGTTACAGATGCCCCATATATGCGCAGGTGAAAATAATTTTTAATTGGAAACTCTGATAGATCTTTTTTCTTTTAGTATTTTTTACTATTTTCTATCTTTACAAGAAGAAAGTATTGGATTCTTGGAAATTTTTGACTTCCGGTTTTCGGCGGATTTACACGTTTTAGGGGTAAGAGATTCCAAAGAAGATGTTTTTACAAAATGTCTGTCTGTATGTGACACAAATTTTGTGGGCGCTCTATCTCAAGGACTAATGCACGGAATTCAATAAAAATTTATATTCAACTATTTCCTGATATAAATTGGTGCTGATTAGTTTTTGGTGTAATTCGCTCAACAGGTGGCGCTGCTATGCTGCATTTTTCAGAATTTCCACCATAGCTCTATCGCAATAACTAATGCACAAATTTTCATCAAATTTCAGATTCAGGTATACCTTGATATCAATTAGTGCTGTTTATGTTTTGGTGTAAATCGCTCAACAGGTGGCGCTGATATACTACATTTTTCAGAATTTCCGCTATAGCTGTATCTCAATAACTAATGCATGAATTTACATCAAACTTCAAATTCAGATATACTTTGATATGAATTGGTGCTAAATTGATGTAATTTCTTGTACTATTTAAATGAATTAATTATTGTGATTTATAGAAGAAAGTTTTGTAATGGCCACAACATATTAGTTCTTATATTGCACGCGAACTACATCCAAAAGGTTTTTTTGGAACTTTTCTAATAAAATCATAAGCCGAAACGCAATTTTTCACCTTGATTCAACATAACTCAATGAAAGAATAAAAGAACATAAAGCAGGTATAAAATTTTATCGTCAATCCACAGCTCTCTCTCGTTTAAATTTCAATCAGAATATCGCAATAGATTTGATCATGCAAAAATCATATTCCCAGCATCCAATTATTACGCATCCACTATAAGAGAATCCATAGAAATCCTGTGTAAAAACAATCAAGTGTGTAACGACACCCTGTCGTATAATATACTCAGTTTATGGTTCAATAGCATGAAAATAAATCCTAAAAACTTGAGCAAAGTGACGTATTAAAATTTAAAGTACAGCAGTTAAATATTTTCTTCTACCCATGAAAAGTGACGTATGAGAACAGAGTGATGTCATGAAAATAAATGGAACTGAAATTAATAATAATATATATTTCCTCTAATTGAATTCAATCCAAGAAACTGCTACTGCTACTTCTACTTTCAATTCTAGTAATTATTGGCTCTCTCATTTTCGAAACAAAGTGACGTATTTGTATAAATAAACAACATTTAGTTATTAAAATATTCTCTGATGATGAGCTTGGAAAGCTTGAAAGTACTAAGAAGTTTTAAATAAAATGTATATTTTAAACTTGTAACATCTTTTTCATTACTTTAGTCGCCTTTTAAGTAAAACTGTGGCCGTTTTAAAGTTCACATTATGTATTTTATGAAATTTTCCTTTTATGTGCGTGTCAGAAGTCAATCGCGAAACGTTTTACTATTTATACCAAACTTTGTGACTCTGATTATTTCAGTTTTTAATCGCATAGCTCGATTACATATCTCTTAAATTAGATTTTTTCATTATTTATTTATTTATTTGTGAAATTTTATTTTTGTTTCCAAATTCGGTTTATGATATTACAAAGAACCAAACAAATGCTGAATTATTTACATCTGAATTTTACTGCTGAATTATCTGAATTTTGTTTTAAGTGCAAAAAAATTACAAGCGGTAATTTAATTGTGACCAATAATAAAACTAGAAACCTCTTTTCAGCGAATTAAAATTTATCAATATGATAACTAGCAGAGCGTTTCTCTTATCAATTTTCCTCAGAGAATTTAATGTTTTTAAAGAAATTTAGTTGCGTAATTTAATATTAAGTTAAAATTCCTACCTGTTTAATGAAAATTAATGGTATTTTTAAAACGTTAAAGTTTGATTTATATCGCTATTATTACAATATTTAAAAGTTGAACGGCATGAACAACAGTCCAAAGGAAAAGAAATTTTGTTCGTTCTTACTCTAGCAGTTCAAAGATTAAAAAGATTTACATTAGAAAGCCCAAATGATTGACGGCTACAAGAAAAGAATTTCGATATTGTACGCTGACTGAATGTTATTTCCGGGAAAAATATTTTACTATAAGCTGTAAATTATAAACTGTGATAAAAACTAAACTGGAAATTCACTTAATAAAATTTATCAGTTTACGATATCCAGTTAATTTTTTACCTAGCTTCTCGTTCTTTTAAGAATTTAAGTTGCGCAATTGAATTGAATAATAAAATTAATATGTCTTCAAAATTTAAGCGAAACTTTAATTTTATTTAATGTTTGTTTTACTGCAGGAAATTCACTTCTATGTGAAAGGTATTAAATTTAATATTATTTTTAAAATTATAAAAGTTAATTTTACAAGGTTCTTCAAGCTGTGATAAAAATAGGAAAGTCACTTGATTAAATTCATCAGTTTATGATAGCCAATTTCATTTTTCTGTCTTGTTTCACATACAATTTTTTTAATAATTATTGCGTAATTGAACTGAATAAATAAAAATTAATATGTATCTTCAAAATTTAAGCAAAATTTGAATTCTATTTAAGTAAATTCTCTTCTGTATGCCAAAGACTAAACTTAATATTACTTTTTTTTAATACAAAAGTTAATTTTACAAGCTTATTATAAACTGTTAATTATAAGTTTTGGTAGAAACAGGAAATTCAATTAAGTTTATCAACTTTCGATAGTCAATTGAATTTTTCTGTCTTGTTTCAATTTTTAGGTGCGTTCGCAATTATATAAATACGCAGCACCTATATTTCTCGTCTGGTCTGCCTGTCCGTCTGTCCACATATAACACCGCAAAGACTGCCTAACCGAATGGTTTGAAAGGTAATATATATAAGCGTTACAAAATTTTGTCGAGTCCTTTCAAATTTCAAGAAAATCGATTTAAAACTTTAAAAGATATTAATAAAAGTTTTCTTCATTTTATTAAATACTATTATACTTAATTAATTCAATGATATCCCATGATAGGTATTGATTCTAGGTTGCCATAGTGATTACGTCCTATTTAAGATGGAGTTCTATTATTTCCGTATTATTGAATTAAATATATATAATCCTAATAAATTTTGTATTCATGCATTTTTGCATAAGAGTGCAACAGTTATTGCACCAAGATATGAATATTTATATAAAATAGTTATTGTACGAACTCACCTCATTTGCCACATTTGACGTATGATTTCTGACCATTATTTAAGAATTTACGTTGCGTAATTGAACTGAATAAATAAAAATTAATTCATCTTCAAAATTTAACACTAAACATACTCAAGTTTTATAAAAAATAATTTCACATCAGAATTTTTATTTTAAATTATTTAACTTATTTGTTTAACATTTCTGCATGGTTGATATTTTAATTTATTTTACGAAAAACTTTCTGGTTGAAATCAAAATATTTTTATTTGGCATCGGTCAAATGTCTTGTTGGTGGTATATTTAGTATTGAGTGAAACTTTAATTTTAGTTAAAGTTTATTTTATTTTATTTAAGTAAATTCTTCTGCATACCAGAGATGTTCTTTTTAAAAATACAAAAGTTAATTTTATCAGTGCTGTCTAAGTGATCTCAGTTGTATGGCATAAATAAGAGTTTCTTAAACTTTGGGTTCCCGCGCACCCCCTTTGATATGATGTGCATTTCGGGGACCCCCAACAAAATATTTCTTAATGTCAGATTTTAAAGACCTTATTTATTTTTAATTACAGATATTCCATGTTTAGTTGTTGAAAATATAACTTGCATTAACCCTTTATCTACGGCATTATGATCTACTGCAATTTTTTTCATGTAATATTTTTTTTCAGTTTCTACAATGAAAATTAAAGGATAAATATAATAAAATACTCACCATCGAGAAATTTAATTATTTACAGCTAATTTATTAAAGTGGTACTTTAAAGTACCTTCAGTACGCTATGACTAAATTATCGTAACAGAAAACGCACAAGGAATTTCAACTGGCACCAGAAAATATGTCCGATTTAATAAGTATGTGAAATATAGGCTTTTTCTTATTTACAAATACATCGTTTGGCAGATTCCGGTGCCAATCATTCTTTTGAGTACTTTAGAATTGAAAATGCTTTGCTCCTGAAAGCGTTAAAAAAGCAATTTTTTTTTTTTTTTTTTTAGGTTTTGATCTTGTTAGCAGTCCTTTAGTTATGCGGCGTCAATATTCCAGGGACAACATGTTCTCTCGCATCTCCACATATGCAATATATGAATTTACATATGCCATTTCTAGCATAGCAAAAACGAGCCGGTGCCACAACTTTTTCGATTTCCTATAAAAAATAACAATGAAACAGAAAAGAAATACCAGGGAAATCATTACTACACTGCATTTTAGTAATTATATTTTTAAACAGAGGAAAACGATGGATAACTACACAGACGAAAAGTAAACAAGAAGTTTTTCTCCAACACCCAGTGTACTGACGATACTTATAAGTACCACCGAGTAATTCAACTGTTGAATCAAATAAATACACCGTTCCCCTGAAATAGCTATTCATATTGTGTTCTAAGATCATAATGAACACATAAAAAAATCCAACACTTATCTTATATCCTTTACTGTGTTTGCAGCAATGAAAAGACAAGCGTGGCAATTTGTACAAAATGTCTGCTCAAAACACATCGACTGCTTCAAAGATAGCCTCATTCATCTCTAAAATAACAAACCTAGAACTACTGCTTCCATGTATTCGGATAAAATGAAGTTAAAAGAGCGTTTCTTGCAAAGTACCTTTATCATATTAGTAATATTCACAATGGTATAAAAGTTTAAAGTGAGTGGTACTTATAAGTACTGTCAATAGATAAAGGGTTAATAAGAAAAATGGTACACATTTTAAGACAGTTAAAATATACATACTACTATTTCCCGTGAGAAGAATGATGCTGTTTTTTTTTTCTTCTTCGAGATGTCTGGTTTAATGTTCGAAAATTGTATTCACAAGTCTGGTTCGACAATCAATCGATTTCTATATTTTATTTTTCATGTACACAAGTCTGGAGAACGTCTTTTCACACAAATATGCTGCACAGAAGGGAAGTAGATTCTTGGTAGTTTTATCTGCTAGATTTGTATACTTATTTCTCACGCCATAAATTAAGAAGGCTATTCACTTGGAAAACAATTTTCATGGAACCATCGCATGACAATTACGCAAGTTGTTCCTGCTCTAAAACTGTTAAGGATTCCATTTTACTAATGTCTTGGAAATGAAATTGATCTCTCATCCACTTATTTTCTGACTTTGAGGGGGGGGAAAATAAAGTCGGAAAGCTTCTTTCAAGTTCTTCATATGTACAACGAAATTTTCAATAATATCAGGGGATATCGTATCGCCAGAGGCTTGTAAGAAATCGAATAATGTTGGGAATGATTCAAAATTATTGTTTTCAAGTTTATTTGCCCACAAATAATTTTTTTGTTGCTTCTACTTTGTCCTGGACTTTGAAAATTAGTATCGACGTTTCTTGTAAGCTTAAATTCAGCTCATCCAAAAAACTAAAAATATCTGTCAAATATGCCCCTTGACAAGCCAGGAGAAAACAGTTGTTCTTTCAAATTTCATTTGGAATCCGATAAAAATAGCCTTACTTCATCACGCAGTGAAAAAATGCGATTTAAAATTTTTCCTCGTGACAGCCACCTAATTCCTGTATGCAAAAGTCATTGTTTGTGTTGACAAACCAATTTCTTCGCACAAAATTTTTAAAGGTCTAGAATTTAATGGACGATCCTTGATGTGATTTACTACTGAAATAATTTCGTTGGATGTAGACTTCAAATCTTCAGGCATTTTTTTCTCGATCAGTGGTTAACGTTGAATACAACAGTGTGTCCAAACTGCATGTGGTGTTTTATCTTTAACCAAGCTAATCAAACCATTAATAGGTCCACACATAGCTCGAGCCCTATCTGTACTTATTCCGACACATTTTTATCAGTTTGTTTCTTTTTTCTGTATGAAACCGTCTAAACAGGTGAATAGCGCTGCACTTGATGTGTGAGGTGGGATGTATTTGCAAAACAAAAAATCTTCACATACCTTACTACCAAATTCATAACGAACGAAAGCTAACAAATTCACGTTATTGGAAACTTCTAAACTCTCATCCACCTGTAATACGAAATAAAGACATATTTTTACACGTTCAATTAACTGGCTCTCAATATTTTCATATATGTCGATAATTTTGTTCTTAAAAGCAATCATTAGGTAATGAAATTAATGTAATATCATTTTCTGCTTTTCCTCCTAGTATTGTTGTGACCATTGCTTTACCAGGAATTAGAATTAAATTATCTGCAATCGTATGAGATTTTACAGATTTTGCTAACATCAAAGATACCTGATACGAGGCAAAAGCGGCCTTTTCATTATTGGAACCAGTTGCGGTCTTTTCAATTAATTTCTTATTGGTTTTCAATTCTTTTAACTTGTTTTTAAAAAAGCCAATTAATTAGTTTAAATACTCTTTATGTTTAGTTTGTAAACGTCGACGGAGTTTTGCCGTTTTCATACATTCATTTGGCAGTATATCGTGACAAATAACGCAAACAGGCTGTTCTTCATTATTAATACATAGTAGCTTTTAAATCCCAATGTTTTTTCTTCAGATTGCTTTTTTATTGGGGAGGGGGGGGGGGTTAATTTCTTCTCTGTTAAATTGTGAGTTATTAAATCATTACCATCTATATCTGACTCCATGTCTTCTTTACGTTTTATTGTACCGATCTTTAACCACTCATTCATATCTTGAATTATAAAAATGCAGGTATGTAACAAGAGAAACTAAAATACGATCAGTGCACTTAAAAATGACAATGGCTGGGATTCACTCACTACCGTTTTCATCTTACTTTCGCGGTTTTTTATAAGATGCCATTTCCATTCTCCAGTATTGAAATGTCTCTCTCGAAAGATATAGATTTAGATGTTTATTTATGCTTATTAATAGTTCTATATTAGAAGTTCTAGACCTGCATTTGTCCACAACTGCAGCTACAGAAATTCCTGTTAAAGAAAAAAGGTCTGAATTCAACACTGGACTTGAGGACCCCCGTCTGTAAGCTGTCGGACTCCCAGGGATCCGCGAACCACAGTTTAAGAAATACTGGCATAAACTATACAGTCTAAAGCACAAAAAGTTTATTCGCCTACAAAAATTCGACAATATAAAACTAAATCAATGTTCCATGAACAAAAAGGTATTTTACAAAGTAATTTAATTATGAACTGTTATAAAGGTAGAAAACTGTGTAAACAATAATTCCAACATAACTTTACTTTTACTACATTTAAAATTCATTTTATTCAAGTAAATATACCAAGATATTCCAGAGATATAATTTATTGCTCTTTTTAAAATACAAAATTTTATTTTATCACTAATGTCACATTATTTGAAAGCTGTATGACATAAACAACAATTTAAAAGAGAAAGAAAATGTGGTCCTGCTTTCTCGAGTAGCTTCAAAATTAATGGAACTGACATTAGATAGCCCAAATGATTGACTTTTACAAGAACAGAATTTCGATACTTATAGGTTAAAATAATGTCCTGCTTGAAAAAAAAAAAAGTATTTCTCGAGGTAACGATTAATAAGTTGTGATAAAACTAGGAAAATGTATAGCTAAATTTTATTTATCAATTTAAGATATTCAGTTGAACTTCTGTTTGTCATGTTTTCCTTATATTTTTCAAAAGAATTTACGTTTTGAATTAAACTCAAAAAATTAAAATTATTAACTGGTCGAAATTTAAGCAAAATTTTAATTTAACAACATTAAAAATCTATTTTATTGAAGTAAATTCTCTTAATGATAAGAGCAAAAACCAAAATTGATATTTTCTTTTTACCCGACTGAAAAGAAGGGTTAGGTTTTTCACGCGTATCTGTGTATGTGGATTTCTTTATACCCTCGAAACATCCCAACGGCTGGATGGATTTTAATCAATGAGGTCTCTATCGATTCGTCTTAATGTCCGATGGTTATAGGATAGGTTTTGTTTTTATAAATTCAAAATGGCGGCCGTAAACTACAAAATGGCGGCAGAGACGAAAAAAAAATTTACGCTCCCTATTGAGTGGCCATCCAATGAAGACCTATTGAGAGACCTTTTGAACGCCTACCCTTTTCAACCCTTTTGAACCCTTTTCAACCCTTTGACCCTTTTCAACCCTTTTGAAAGACCTATCCAATGATAGGTCTTTCAAAATAAAGACGATGTTTCATTGACCATTTTGCAGTCAGAAGCTCCGTTTAAATATTACACAACCTGGAAGTTGTGTACTTTGAATCTCTACCTTTACCGTAACTCTAACCTTCATAATAGTCATCTATAGGCCTCATCAAAACAGTATTTGTAGATAGGAACTAATAATTAAACACAACTTAAAAGTCATCAATACAAGTAAATAAAAAAAAAGTAAGTAATATAAAATATAGTTTCATATTGATGACAAATAATTAATTAGTTCACTTTTTACGCAGTCGGGTTTTTGCTGTTTTAAAATTAAAATATTTATTATTTATGCTATCACTATTATCGCATTATTTAATAGATATGTGAGATAAATGGCAGTCCAAAAAGATAAAAAAAAAATATGTTCAGTGTTATTGGAGTAGCTCTAAAATTAATCGAATTTTCATTAAACAGCCAGAGTGATAAATTTAATTTATCAATTTAGGATATCCAGTTCAACATCTTTTTGTCATGTTTTCCTAACTTTTCCTTTTAAGAATTTACCTTTTGAATTAAACTAAAAAAAAATAAAATGATTAACTGGTCAAAATTTAAACGAAACTTTAATTTAACAACATTAAAAATTTATTTCATTGAAGTAAATTCTCCTAGAGATACCAGCGAAAAACAAACTTAGTGTTCTTTAAAAAAATATATTTTATTGTTATTATCGTATTATTTAAAAAGTGTTGTGAGATAAACGGCAGTCCAAAAGGAAAAGAAAATATGTTTAGTGAGTGTTATTGGAGTAGCTCTAAAATTAATCTAATTTCCATTAAGCAGCCGAGTGATAAATTTAATTAGGATATCTAGTTGAACTTCTTTTTGTCATTTTTTACTGACAATTTTTTAACGAATTTACGTTTTGAATTAAACTAAAAAAAAAAAATTATTAACTGGTCAAAATTTAAGCAAAACTTTAATTTAACAACATTAAAAATTTATTTCATGGAAATAAATTCTCCTAGAGATACCAGCAAAAAGCAAACTTTAAAAAAAATATTTTATTGCTATTATCGTATTATTTAAAAGATGTGTGAGATAAACGGCAGTCCATCTAGTAGCTCTAAAATTAATCGAATTTCCATTAAGCAGCCCGAGTGATAAATTTAATTTATCAATTCAGGATATCCAGTTGAACTTCGTTTTGTCATGTTTTACTAACAATTTTTTAAGGAATTTACCTTTTGAATTAAACTCAAAAAATTAAATTAGTAACTGGTCAAAATTTAAGCAAAATTTTAATTTAACAACATTAAAAAATTATTTCATTTAAGTAAATTCTCCTAGAGATACCAGCGAAAAACAAACATAATGTTCTTTTTAAAAGTTTATTTTATTGCTAGTATTATCACATTATATAAAAAGTTTTGTGAGATAAACGGCAATCTAAAAGGATAAGAAAATATGTTCTGTGAGAGTTTTTGGGAGTAGCTCTAAAATTAATCGAATTTCCATTAAGCAGCCCGAGAGATAAATTTAATTTTTCAATTTAGGTTATCCAGTTCAACTTCTTTTTGTCATGTTTTCCTAACAATCAAAAGAAAAAAAAATGAATTTGAGATTTGAATTAAACTCAAAAGATTAAACATATTAACTGGTCAAAATTTGAGCAAAACTTTAATTTAACAACATTAAAGTTTGTTTCATTGAAGTAAATTCTTCTAGAGATACCAGCGATGAACAAACTTAGTGTACTTAAAAAAAAATTATTTTATCACTATCATCGCATTATTTAAAAGATGTGTGAGATAAACGGCAGTCCAAAAGGATAAGAAAGTATGTTCAATGTTATCGGAGTAGCTCTAAAATTAATCAAATTTACAGAAACCCATGTAGTCGACTTCTGTAAGAAAAGCATTTCGATACTTTACATTGATTCAGTTTTCTTGCACTGTAAAAAATACTAATGTTTCTTAATCGGAGAAAATATAATATAATCACGAACGAAAATGGGCCATTTTATGTCACGTGTGGGACAGCTTTTCTACATTTTCTGCTGTTTTAACAATGTTATTATACCTTCAAATTAAAACAACTATACTAATATGAAAGTCCAGGATTTTTCCTTATTTTCAACGTATGAATTGATAAAAACCCTTTTAAAACTCAAAATTCAAATTAAATTTCAAAAAATTAAAATAAAATCCGAAGTCTCTTTCTTCTAACTTTAAATCTCATTCTAAAACTAGTAAATCTGCAGATCAGGAGCCTCAACGTCAGCTCTGCAAGTCATTGTTTTTAGACTCACTTTGGTAATATTCAGTTTTCTGCAAACCGCAATTTAAAGTTTTCAAATTATGTAATTATTTATAACAATAAAAAATACGAAGTTTTCAGACATTAGAAGCATTAAATTAAAAACGTTATGGAAGGATATTTCAAAATTATCATGAGCTGTTAATTCTGGTATAAAAGTAGATTTCTTCAGGGGGGCTCCGCTCCCCCGAACCCCCCGTGGTCTTGTTAATTTACATACGTAACTTTTTATTGATTGCGCTAATGGTTAGCGCAAATCTTAGATTTATTTTTACACTTCCGAACCTTATTTTTCAATACTGGTAACACAGAAGATGATTTACATTGACGCAATTATATTAAACGTTTAGGTTTTATGAATGAAAATGTAATTTCCTTTAAAAATAAAATAATTTTCATTCATATTTTCTGAAATGAGGCGGCATTAAGAAGTAACACCCGTCAAAACACATTTTTTTCAGGCAATCTAGTTAATGCTTGGTTTTTAAGAATGAAAATATTTATTTCCCGATACAATGACGTCATTTTCGGCAACGATAATTTTTCGGTGCATAATTTTGATATTTACTATATATTTGCTTTTCAAAAGTTGTTTTTTTTCTCATTGGAATTTTCGATTAAGAATTAACATTTCTGTTAGCTGTGTGCAGACGAAAAACCATGAGATATTAGTAACATTTTTTTTTTAATAATAAGAATTAATATCATAACACAAGCCCCTTTTATTTCAACCTCAAAGCGTATTCGTTTTATTTTTGATATATGAGATCAAATTCACCTTCTTTTCGTATTTTCACTGTATTTCTAATATGAAGGCGTATTCATGTCTATTTTTTATTTCATTTTCCTCTCGCACATAAAAATCTTTCAAATCAAAATTAACTGTTTAGGATAAATTTTTCTTCCGGGATTGAATTTTCTTGGCAACGGCAAAAAAAAAAAGAAAAAAAAATGATTGTTAAATTTCATAGCAAATGTTGATTTATTCCTTATGAAAATAATGAACTTTTTAATTTAAAAGAAAAATATTTGAACAAAATAAATAGAACATAGTCTTTCTTTATTTCTGTGGTAAATTCCATCTATATGTAAAGAAACAAAGGCATTAATTCGTCCCTTTTGACTTTGATCTAACTTCAAACAATCACAAATACTTTCACATTTACGATATTTTTAGGTGTAGTTCGCTGCTAGGTAACAGTTAAAAGATAACAAAAACAATTAAATATGTGCTTAAAAAGAAAATTTATAGTAAAAAAAATATTTTATATTATTGAAACACATATATAAAATCCCTCCATAAAAGTTATACACCGAATTTAAAAACTCTGACAAATGTATACACAAAATTTCAAACTAATATGAATAATGTATGGTTCTAATTAGGAAATTTCATCCTCCTTAATTTAGCATTTAAATCCTTCAATCATATGAGCCATTTCTTTTCAACAAATAAAAATGGAAAAATCGTCTGAATTGCTATAGGAAAGCATTAAGTCGCAAAATAAAAAGTTCTATATATTCCGAACGAATGAACCAAATTTAGCCAAAAACTATACAGCTAAATCCGGGGATTTCACCAACATGCATCCTTAATTTTAAGATAATCGGATGCTTTTTACGGCAGTTATCGCGGAACAGACAGACAGACTAACGGAAACCAAAACTTTTCGTGTCTCCACAGTAAGCCTTCACTGACGTTTCGGCAACTAGTAAATCTGCAGATCAGGAGCCTCAACGTCAGCTCTGCAAGTCCTTGTTTTTAGACACATTTTGGTAATATTCAGTTTCCTGCAAACCGCAATTTAAAGTTTTCAAATTATGTAATTATTTATAAGAATAATAAATACGAAGTTTCCAGACATTAGAAGCATTAAATTAAAAACGTTATGGAAGGATATTTCGAATTTTTCATGAACTGTTAATTCTGGTATATTTTTTAAATAATAAAGTAGATTTCTTCAGGGGGGGTCCGCCCCCCTGAACCCCCCGTGGTCTTATTAATTTACATACGTAACTTTTTATTGATTGCGCTAATGGTTAGCGCAAATCTTAGATTTCTTTTTACACTTCCGAGCCATATTTTTCAATACTGGTAACACAGAAAATGATTTACATTGACGCAATTATATTAAACGTTTAGGTTTTATGAATAAAAATGCAATTTCCTTTAAAAATAAAATAATTTTCATTCATATTTTCTGAAATGAGGCGGCATTAAGAAGTAACACCCGTCAAAAAACATTTTTTCAGGCAATCTAGTTAATGCTTGGTTTTTAAGGATGAAAATATTTATTTCCCGTTACAATGACGTCATTTTCGACAGCGATAATTTTGCGGTTCATAATTTTGATATTTACTATATAATTGCTTTTCAAAAGTTTTTTTTTTTTTTCTCTTTGGAATTTTCGATTAAGAATTAACATTTCTGTTAGCTGTGTGCAGACGATAAACCACGAGATATTAGTAACATTTTTTTTTTTAATAATAAGAATTAATATCATAACACAAGCCCTTTTTATTTCAACCTCAAAGCGTGTTCGTTTTATTTTTGATATATGAGATCAAATTCACCTTCTTTTCGTATTTTCACTTTATTTCTAATACTAGCAGGCTATGCCCGCTGCGCTGGTCAATATTTCCAAATGGACTTTGGATTAAACTAAATGGTGAATTTGAACTTGTATTTTAAACAATATGGATCTTCAGCTTGACCTTGCTCATCACTGAAAACGATGCGAACGCCATTGCGATATAATGTTATCTTAAGCGTTGGACAAAATTTAGCAATTAAGAAGTAATTGTTTTAGTTGATTATAAACAGCGCACTTATGGTCGGGTAATGAGACCGTTATGACAACAGGAATTAATACCTCTGTAACTAATCAACATATAATGAAATCGTATATACTAACACCATTCCTAAAAGTCATGCAACAGGGCCACTTGTAACAAAATATGGTCTGTAGATTTTTTTAAAAAGGCTAAACTTTCATAATCAGGTTCACTTAATTTTTGAACTTTTACTGTTGCTCTATAACTAAGTACCCTTGAACAATATGTATACACTAAAACCTTTCCAAAATTATTACCTAACTAATTGTGGTATATCCTACGATAGTATTATAAACAATCGGAATGAAATACAAATTTCCGTTGTAAATATATAGTAGATGATGATGATGCGATTTTGTGTAATAGTAAAGTTTTCGCTTCAAACATAAACGATGCTTTCAACATTAAAGCTAATACACCAATATGTTAAGTATCCGAATACGGAAGGTTAACTTAAATTCTCATGAGCAACTACTCGAAGAAAAGTGAATATGTGGCTTTTGTGATATTTTTATGTCAGCCGGGCGCAGATAATAAATCAATAAAGATTGTTTTCATAGCATATTCTTATTTTATTATTTTCATTTAAAACACAAACCTTTCACTCATTTCATTTAAAATGCATGCCTTATACTAATTTCATTTAAAAAACTGAAAAGATAAACAATAACAGGAAATAATGCCATAATTAAAAACAAAAAAATATTTTTAATTTACATACGCAAAATGTAACTACTGCTACTGGGAATTTTAAAAATGCTATCAGCGAAATGTGCGCACGGTTGTTATAAATGTAACCATTTTTTCTTCTTATCGAGGAGCAATTTATAAATCGCACAATATTATTCCAATTCCAATTTCTTTCATTGAGGAACCTATGACCGGAAAAAATGGAAAAAGACTTTTGTAGATTCTTCGGATGACGGAATCTGACGCCATAAACCGAGTTTATATATATGAAAATAATTTTTAAGTCGTTACAAACATTGCTTTCATACTTAAATATTTTCATTGGTACTACTTGTTATCCCGTCGACCAATTTCGCCAAATTATATAAATCGCCAAACCATTCGCCAAATTATATAAATCGCCAAACCATTCGCCAAATTATATAAATTGACATAATCTTTATTTTAAATAACGAAATAACAAATAAATTAGTATAACATTAATAAAAATACAAATAAAACGTCGAAATTAAAATCACTTGATGACGTAAAAACGTGTAGTTTGTTTAAATTCAAGTGAATTTGATATTTACGATCAACCATTATTGGCATTTAATCTTATAGTTTGACGATAAATTTTTGGTCGACGGAATATCTAAGTAGTGCATTTTCCATTTTTGTTTTATAACGCTAAATTCTCAGTAATTTTTTTCCTTTTATTTTACATAAAATCACTATTTTTTAAAAAAAAATTAAGATGCTTGCATTTTTATTTCAAACTCATAGAGCCGTTTTTATTTTTTAGCCAAAAGGGTTGATTTGAATTTTTTCCGTTGCTAGAGTAACGGATGTAATGATAGATAGTTTGAGGTTTAGATGCCAAAGTCACCGCCAAATTAGAAAAATATGAAATGTGTCATGAACTGTTGGACTTATAAAAATTTATTTGGTAGCATTCGATTCAGCATACAAAACTACATTAAAATATGCTATCATTTGACGCATAATTTTTATATTCGATATTTTTCCCCTCCACGTGCAAAAACCATTAGGGGTGACACTTTAGAAAGTCCTTTCTTAGCAGAAGTCTATGTCATAAGAAGTATTTTTACCACGATTTTCAAGATTTTAGGTTCAGTAGTTTGCGCTGTGCGTTAATTAGTCACCTAATCCAGACTTTATTTTATATACTATATTAGATATTCCATTTTGCGGTGAATCGATGATCGAAAATTAGTCCAATATCATTTGAAATATTACATAACAGAGGAGAAAGTACGAAGAAAGACGAAGAAGAAATGACGAATTACAAAAGACTTGTATTTTTTTTTCAAAATGTTGAATTTTTCGATAGTAATAACGTATTAAAACATAAATTTCCTTAAAAATTATCTTTATTTCCTAGATTTCGAATCTGTGAATTTTCCTATAAATGAAATTGGCGATATGACTTGAGAAAAAATGAAATAAACAATAGATAATATTTGCTTTTATAAAATGGGTAATATTCGTTGATCTGAGTTCGAGTTTATAAATATCACATGCTTTCGGAATTACGGCGAAAAACATTTTAAAAAGTATGAAATTATTTTACAATATGTATGTGTGGCAGAGATTCACACTGAAATTTAAGCATTCGATTCCATTGTATTTCTTTCAGGTTTTGATTAAATGTTTCCGTTTTTTAATATTATCACTCATTGAAACGGATTTTCTTTTTCTTTTTTTCTTTTTTTTTTCATTTAAATAAAATTAGTAACAGTTTTTCTTTTATTTTTCGAGGTTTAATAGCCGTTTCAATTTTTTTTTATCAACGATGAATTTCGCCAAGAAATAAAATGGTAACCTTATCGCCCAAAATAACAGAATTTTCCGTCATAATTCTAAAACTAATATAGGTAGAATAATGTGTTATAGCTTAAAACCTTCCCTGAAACAATACCTATCTAACGGTATAAGTTCCGTAAAAATCCATGCAGTAGAACTCGAAATCTAGGCGTTCGGAACGAAATTTCCGTTTGGATTTTATATATATAATAGATAATAGAATAGATAATAGATTTTATATATATATATAATAGAATAGATAATAGATTATGTGTTATGAACTATCTCAAAGTTTAAAACAGATCGCATTGTTAGATTTCCCAATTTTAACAATATCGCGTTATGTTAGTTCCACATTCCACCACCAGGGAGCGCACTCTATTCTTAACGAAAGCGTATCCGAACGAAACTCCTTCGTGCAACCTTTCCGTAGATACATGAATCGGGAGGGTGGCGGTCTTAACGAATAATGTAAGATAATTGCTGAAATTACTACGAAAAATATGTTAAAGGGGCCCTACGCGGGCCCCTAATAGAGTTAGAGGAAATCGGAAGACGGCAAAATAATCGCGGGGAAAAGTTTGCTTGGGTGCTTCGGAGCTACTTTTGGCGCGAGATCTAAGCTCTACGACCAATAGGAGCCCAGATATTTAAGGAAATATGAAGTTACAAAGTTCAATATAAAAGAATTTTCCGTAATAATTCTATAACTAATCTAGGTAGAATGATGTGATATAGCTTAAAACCTTCCCTGAAACGATACCTATCTAACGGTATAAGTTCCGTCAAAATCCATGCGGTAGAACTCGAAATCTCGGCGTTCGGAACGAAATTTCCGTTTGTATTATATATATATAATAGATGAAGGCGTATTCATGTCTATTTTTTATTTCATTTTCCTCTCGCACATAAAAATCTTTCAAATCAAAATTAACTATTTAGGATAAATTTTTATTCCGGGATTGAATTTTCGTGGCAACGGCAAAAAAAAAAAAAAAAAAAAAAAAAAAAAAAAAAAAAAAAAGATTGTTAAATTTTATAGCAAAATGTCGATTTATTCCTTATGAAAATAATGAACTTTTTAATTTAAAAGAAAAATATTTGAACAAAATAAATAGAACATAGTCTTTCTTTATTTCTGTGGTAAATTCCATCTATATGTAAATACACAAAGGCATTAATTCGTCCCTTTTGACTTTGATTTAATTTCAAACAATTACACATACTTTCGCATTTACGATATTTTTAGGTGTAGTTCGCTGCTAGGTAACAGTTAAAAGATAATAAAAACAATTAAATATGTGCTTAAAAAGAAAATTTATATTAAAAAAATATTTTATATTATGAAACACATATATAAAATCCCTCCATAAAAGTTATACACCGAATTTAAAAACTCTGACAAATGTATACACAAAATTTCAAACTAATATGAATAATGTATGGTTATAATAAGGAAATTTCATCATCCTTAATTTAGCATTTAAATCCTTCAATCATATGAGCGATTTCTTTTCAACAAATAAAAATGGAGAAATCGTCTGAATTGCTATAGGAAAGCATTAAGTCGCAAAATAAAATGTTCTATATATTCCGAATGAATGAACCAAATTTAACCAAAAACTATACAGCTAAATCCGGGGATTTCACCAACATGCATCCTTAATTTTAAGATAATCGGATGCTTTTTACGGCAGTTATCGCGGAACAGACAGACTAACAGAAACCAAAATTTTTCGTGTCTCCACAGTAAGCCTTCACTGACGTTTCGGCAACTAGTTTTACCCTTTGTAATTTGTTCGCCAACAACACAGCTTATTACTTTCAGATATCATTTTCGGTCGATCTTTAAGATTAAAATAGTTGAGTTGCAAATTTTGTAGCTGTTTCTGGTTAGATGATTCCCGGTCTGACCAAATCCAGTTCTGGCATCTGAGCCCGGATAATCAATCGAAAGCTAATCAACCAATTAAAGAAATGTTTCTCCCAAGTTTACATCTCTGCCCTCTGCTGGAAAATATGACAAGCCCCAAGATATTTCCTACAATGCGCACCAAAAAGTGGAAAATTTGCACTTTTGAGATGCCTGCAAAACCTATGGCGATGTAACTCCTAAAATCATCAACGTAAGTGGCTCGTGAGACCTCCGATCGGACTCGCGAATCGAGTTGTAAGATGGAAAAAAACTTGTCGCGATCCCTTACGGGTCCGGGACGCGATATATTACATGTATAGTTTACATTTTAACAACTTATAAGTTAATAGATATAGGGATTTATGTAAGTGTCTCGCGCCGGATATTTTATCTGTTTTTCATAGAATTGCCCTGAAACGGCCAGATTACTTAGGTCTAGGGTTTAAAATGTGGAGATTTTTAAACTTTTTAAAGAAGGGCAGCTTACTTATGTCCAAGTTCTAAAATGTGGAGATTTTTTAAACCTGTTAAGGGGTCTCAGGACTCTTAAAATTGGAAAAATCGAAAAACAAAGACCATTTTCAACATATAATATCTTCAAATGTAATTGATTTTAAGACAAAATTTTATATTGGAATGAAAGATATAAGTATGTTGTTTCATATCATGTATTTGAAAAATTACAAGATGCAGAATTAGAATTTATAGGGGGCTCCAAAATGTCAGACATTTGACGAGCGGAAAATCGGCGTCACAGATTGTGCGCACGATTACAAAATAAATTTTGCAGGTAGAAGGAAAATATGCTTCACATTGTAATAATTACTCTGAACCTAAATAAATTTGTATTTAAAGCATTTTTCTATTTTTAATACAAAGTTGTATTCAGTTAATGCAAAATTTAGAAATTTTCAACAGTATAATCACCTATAAAGAATGTATTTCTGAACAATAAGAAGGAAATTTTAGGTTCAGTTTATACAGACTAAGATTGAACATATTTTTTGAAAATTTCAGAAAAAAAAAAATTCAGAAGTTTTTGAGATATCGTGCGCGTTATGCCCAAAAACGTCATTTGGAGAAAATTGACTTCAAAGTTTCTGAAACGCCGCTTCAGCTATTGAGTGTGTATAATTCTAAAAGCCATAACTTCTGTTCTAATAGGAATTTCAAGGAAAAATTTATACCAAAATGTTCAGAAAAGATAGTAGTTTAATATATAAAAAAAATGACAATTTCGAAAATTTTAAAGCTTTAAGAGTCCTGAGACCCCTTAAAGGGTCATTCCATATCACATGTGGGAGAATTTCTCTACTTATTACTACTGTTTTAACAACTAGGGGGCTCGGCCCCCTACGAGCTACGCTCGCCAACCCCCGTCCAGACACCGCAGACTCTAAATGCACGCTAATTTGATCGGCTTTAAAAGATTTCGAAAGATTGAATTATAATTTAAAAAACAGTGGCGATCTCCCTATAAACGCATTTCTATTCATTTCTCTTTGGGGGAATTTTAACGCAAAATTCGCTGCGTTACTACTTGATTATCCCGTCGACCAATTTCGCCAAATTATATAAATCGCCAAACCACTCGCCAAATTATACAAATTGACATAATTTTTATTTTAAATAACGATAGAACAAATAAATTAGTACAACATTAATAAAAATACAAATAAAACGTCGAAATAAAAATAACTTGATGACGTAGACACGTGTAACAACATTTCAAAATAAGCTAATATAAAAGGAATTAAGTAAACAGAGTATTTGTATCCTGGTATTTTTTAACAAAGCGAAAAGAAAGTTCTTTTAAATGAGACATTTTAAATTAATCGTTTTTAATCTGACGTAATTTTTACCAAGCTATTCTTTCTCTGTTAAATATTCACGTGAAAATACCAGTTGAAAAATATCCTCTCAAAATATCAAATAAATGTCTAGTGCAATTTTTAAATTTAAACCGTTTTGCAATATTATTCTGTGTTCATTTTATGTAATAACTGTAATGTGACGTAAATATGACGTAATTTCTCCTATTTAAGATTTCTAACGCATGTTAATAAATTTATTATTTTACAAATTCCTTTCTCTCTTAAAATTCACGTGCAATTATAGTTTTTATGACGTAATGTTTAATAAGTTCCTGCTTTTTGTACATAATTATTTAATTCTAATTCCAAATGTTTTCTTTTTCTGTTTATAATAGTGACGTGTAAATAAATTTTTAATTTATTTACACGTATAAATATTTTTTTTGAAGCAAACATTATTGCTTCCGCTGTTTATACAGTTGGCAACAGTTTAAATTAATATCACTTTCTAAAATCTCTCTATCTCTCTATTCTAAAAAAAAGTAACTACCGCTGTCACCGCCGCCGCCGCCGCCGCCGCCGGTTTTGAATATTTTGTGACAGGAGGTCTTTCTTCGTTAATATTAAGAAAAATATTGCGTACAAAAATATGAAAATCGGTGGTATTATAGAGAAATGTTTGATAAACACGCTGATGCAGACAGTTTTCAAATCGAAGAATTATTTTAAGAGATATTTAATGCTAAAGTTGGACAAAATCGTTCCATTAAAAAAGTTTTATAGCAGCAAAAACTGAACATGGGAAAGTAATCATTTTTAGATCTTTTTATGCGTTAGAATTTGCCGGTGTGCAGATTGTATTTCTTTTTTTAATTTGGTTAATTTTTTGAGGTTTTATTTCTATTTTAAATTCAAATTTTCAGCATTTCTAGAGATATTTTTTACAGATTTTAGAAAATTGTATTAATTTAAACTGTTGCCAACAGTATAAACAGCGGAAACAATAATGTTTGCTTAAAATAAATAAATAAATAAATAAAATTATACGTGTAATAAATTAAAAATTTATTTACACGTGACTATTATAAACAGAAAAAAACATTGGAATTAGAATTAAATAATTATGTACAAAAAGCAGGAACTCATTGAAAATTACGTCATAAAAACTATAATTACACGTGAATTTTAAAAGAAAAAATATATTGTAAAATAATAAATTTATTAACATGCGTTAGAAGTCTTAAATAGGAGAAATTACGTCATATTTACGTCACATTACAGTTATTACATAAAACGAACACAAAATAATATTTCAAAACGGTTTAAATTTAGAAATTGCGCTAGACATTTATTTGATATTTTGAGCGGATACTTTTCAACTATTTTTCTTAGGAAAGCGCAATTAATATTTAATTTCTAACACAAGCATTTTCACGTGAATATTAGAAAGAGAAATAATAGTTTGGTCAAAATTACGTCAGATTAAAAACGATTAATTTAAAATGTCTCATTTAAAAGAACTTTCTTTTCGCTTTGTTAAAAAATACCAGGAGACAAAGACTCTATTTACTTAACCCCTTCGGGACGAGAGCCTTTTACGAAATTTTTAAGCTATTGCCACCGTTTTTTGAAAACAGAAATTTGTATCTTCTTGAATCGAGAAAATGCGCGGATTAAATAAAGCAAATTTTACAGTAAAATTTTACTGGTGAGGAAAAACAAGGATTCTGAGCGCTTTATGCGGCACGTATACGTGTCGCTCGTCCCCAAGGGGTTAATTCCTTTTATATTAGCTTATTTTGAAATGTTGTTACACGTGTCTACGTCATCAAGTTATTTTTATTTCGACGTTTTACTTGTATTTTTATTAATGTTGTACTAATTTATTTGTTCTTTAAAATTTTATTATTTATTATTTATTAAACTTTATTATTTGTTCTTTCGTTATTTAAAATAAAAATTATATCAATTTGTATAATTTGGCGAGTGGTTTGGCGATTTATATAATTTGGCGAAATTAGTCGACGGGATAATTAAGTAGTACCGCAGCGGATTTGGCGTTAAAATTTCCCCAATCAAAGAGAAATGAATAGAATTCCGTTTATAGGGAGATCGCCACTGTTTTTTAAATTATAATTCAATCTTTCGAAATCTTTTTAAAGCCGATCACATTAGCGTGCATTTAGAGTTTGCGGTGTCTGGACGGGGGTTGGCGAGCGTAGCTCGTAGGGGGCCGAGCCCCCTAGTTCTAAGAAAAAGTAACTACCGCTGTCACCGCCGCCGCCGCCGCCGCCGCCGCCGGTTTTGAATTTTCTGTGACTGGAGGTCTTTCTTCGTTAATATTAAGAAAAATAATGCATACAAAAGTATAAAAATCGGTGGTTTTCTACAGAAATGTTTGATAAACACGCTGAAGCAGACAGTTTTCAAATCGAAGAATTATTTTAAGAGATATTTAATGCTAAAGTTGGACAAAATCGTTCCACTAAAAAAGTTTTATAGCAGCAAAAACTATACAGGGCAGTGTAATCATTTTTAGATCATTTTATGCGTTAGAATTTGCCGGAGTGCAGATTGCATTATTTTTTTTATTTTGACTCATTTTTTGAGGTTTTATTTCTATTTTAAATTCAAATTTTCAGCATTTCTAGAGATATTTTTTACAGATTTTAGAAAGTGATATTAATTTAAACTGTTGCCAACTGTATAAACAGAGGACGCAATAATGTTTGCTTCAAAAAAAAAAAAAATATTTATACGTGTAAATAAATTAAAAAATTATTTACACGTGACTATTATAAACAGAAAAAAAACATTTGGAATTAGAATTAAATAATTATGTGCAAAAAGCAGGAACTTATTAAAAATTATGTCATAAAAACTATAATTACACGTGAATTTTAAGAGAGAAAGGAATTTGTAAAATAATAAATTTGTTAACATGCGTTAGAAGTATTAAATAGGAGAAATTACGTCATATTTACGTCACATTACAGTTATTACATAAAATGAACGCAAAATAATATTGCAAAACGGTTTAAATTTAAAAATTGCGCTAGACATTTATTTGATATTTTGAGAGGATATTTTTCAACTGGTATTTTCACGTGAATATTTAACAGAGAAAGAATAGCTTGGTAAAAATTACGTCAGATTAAAAACGATTAATTTAAAATATCTCATTTAAAAGAACTTTCTTTTCGCTTTGTTAAAAAATACCAGGATACAAAGACTCTGTTTACTTAATTCCTTTTATATTAACTTATTTTGAAATGTTGTTACACGTGTCTACGTCATCAAGTTATTTTTATTTCGACGTTTTATTTGTATTTTTATTAATGTTGTACTAATTTATTTGTTCTTTCGTTATTTAAAATAAAAATTATGTCAATTTGTATAATTTGGCGAGTGGTTTGGCGATTTATATAATTTGGCGAAATGGGTCGACGGGATAATTAAGTAGTAACGCAGCGGATTTTGCGTTAAAATTCCCCAATCAAAGAGAAATGAATAGAAATTCGTTTATAGGGAGATCGCCATTGTTTTTTAAATTATAATTCAATCTTTCGAAATATTTTTAAAGCCGATCAAATTAGCGTGCATTTAGAGTCTGCGGTGCCTGGACGGGGGTTGGCGAGCGTAGCTCGTAGGGGGCCGAACCCCCTAGTCTGTAAAAAATATCTCTAGAAATGCTGAAAATTTGAATTTAAAATAGAAATAAAATCTCAAAAAATGAGTCAAAATAAAAAAATTAATACAATCTGCACTCCGGCAAATTCTAACGCATAAAATGATCTAAAAATGATTAAATTCCTATGAACAGTTTTTGCTCCTATAAAACTTTTTTAGTGGAACGATTTTGTCCAACTTAAGCATTAAATATCTCTTAAAATAATTCTTCGATTTGAAAACTGTCTGCTTCAGCGTGTTTATCAAACATTTCTGTATAAAACCACCAATTTTCATATTTTTGTATGCATTATTTTTCTTAATATTAACGAAGAAAGACCTCCAGTCACAAAAAATTCAAAACCGGCGGCGGCGGCGGCGGCGGTGACAGCGGTAGTTACTTTTTTTTAGAATAGAGAGATGCTTTTATATTCTCAAATTTAAACAACTATGCTAACATGAAAATCTAGGGGGTTTTGTTATTACTTTCTTCTATCTTCAATAGAAGAAAGTATTGTAATCGAAATTTTTTTCGACTTCCGGTTTTCGACGGATTTGCATGTTTTAGGGGTCAGAGATTCCAAAAACATGTTTATAGAAAATGTCTGTCTGTCTGTGTGTCCGTCTGTCCGTCTGTCTGTCGCCATTGTACCATCAAAAAGTGTATGAAGTTATGTATAGAATTAAACCAAAATTTTATTATAAGTTTTTGGCTATGGCAAGCAGGTCCTCCCTGAATTTGGAAAAAATCGCCGGTAGGGGGCGCTGTAATAGCGATTTTTGTGCGATTTTGAATATTGTACCGTCCAAAAGTGTACGAAGTTATGCATAGAATTAAACCAAATTTTTATTTTAATATTTTGGCTATGGCAAGCAGGTCCTCCCTGAATTTGGAAAAAATTCGCCGGTAGGGGGCGCTGTAAATGCGTTTTTTGTGCGATTTTGAATATTGTACCATCGAAAAGTGTATGAAGTTATGCATAGAATTGAACCAAATTTTTATTTTAAGTTTTTGGCTATGGCAAGCAGGTTCTCCCTGAATTTGGAAAAAATTCGCCGGCAGGGGGCGCTGTAATAGCGATTTTTGTGCGATTTTGAATATTGTACCGTCCAAAAGTGTACGAAGTTATGCATAGAATTAAACCAAATTTTTATTTTAAGTTTTTGGCTATGGCAAGCAGGTCCTCCCTGAATTTGTAAAAAATTCGCCGGTAGGGGGCGCTGTAAATGCGTTTTTGTGCGATTTTGAATATTGTACCATCGAAAAGTGTATGAAGTTATGCATAGAATTGAACCAAATATTTATTTTAAGTTTTTGGCTATGGCAAGCAGGTCCTCCCTGAATTTGTAAAAAATTCGCCGGTAGGGGGCGCTGTAATAGCGATTTTTGTGCGATTTTGAATATTGTACCGTCCAAAAGTGTACGAAGTTATGCATAGAATTAAACCAAATTTTTATTTTAAGTTTTTGGCTATGGCAAGCAGGTCCTCCCTGAATTTGGAAAAAATTCGCCGGTAGGGGGCGCTGTAAATGCGTTTTTTGTGCGATTTTGAATATTGTACCATCGAAAAGTGTATGAAGTTATGCATAGAATTGAACCAAATTTTTATTTTAAGTTTTTGGCTATGGCAAGCAGGTCCTCCCTGAATTTGGAAAAAATTCGCCGTTAGGGGGCGCTGTAATAGCGATTTTTGTGCGATTTTGAATATTGCACCATCGAAAAGTGTATGAAGTTATGCATAGAATTGAACCAAAATAAATATTTAAGTTCTTGGCTATTGCAAGGAGGTCCTCCCTTAATTTGTAAAAAAACGCTCGTAGAGGGCGCTGTAATAGCGATTTTTGTACAATTTTTGTGCCATTTTGAATATTGTACCGCCGAAAAGTGTATGAAGTTATTTATATAATTGAACCAAATTTTTTGTGCATGTTTCTGGCTATGGCAAACAAGTCCTCCCTGAACTTAAAAAAATTCCGAAAGAAGGGGGCGCTATAATTCCGATCTCTGTGCCATTTTCATTATTGTACCATCGAACAGCGTATAAAATTATGCATACAATTGAACCAAAATGTTTGTGCTTGTTTTTGGCTTTGGCCAACAGGTTCTCCTTGAATTTGGAAATATTGCGCGGTAAAGGGGCTCCGTGCTAGCGATTTTTGTATACTTTTCTTGATTTTTCGTAGTTCTATTGTGCATCGGCGGCTCATGCAGCGGCGGGAACTCGCTTCCTGCTATGCCGGCTATTCGCAAACAGCTGATAACGACAGAATAAGGAAAAATTAATAATTTTAACAAATATCATGATATAGATTAACTCGTTTTTAGTCCGTTTAATTGACTTGAGCAGAAATTTAAGATGAAAATCAAGGTTGGTATAGTATTGAACTAATAATATTGAAGTATTAACATGTGTAACTAGGTTTTGAAATATTAAGATGTATAAGATAGAAGAAAGTTTTGGGATTGGCACATCCAACTAGTTTTTAATGTATAGTTTATATTCTAACAACTTATAAGTTAAAAAGATATGGGTATTTATGTAAGTGTCACATGCAGGACATTTTGTCCGTTTTTCATGGGATGGCCCAGACATACAATAATCTCTTCTGAGTTACCCACTATTCCGAAGAGTGTTTCTTTATCTTTAGAAATGTCAGAAATCAATGGATTTTAGAGATTTAAAGAAGATTCCTCTTCTCCTTGACAATGGCTTAAGGTTAGCCGAAAGCGCTCGGAGTAGCCTGTTATCATTTTAACATCTAGTGTTTTTAATTTTAAAAAAACATTTGTATATATTTTATCACACCTATTTAGTAATGTGTTTTAAATGAAGCATTTGAATGTTTCCATGTTTTTATATAATAAACAAAGGTGAATCTGGCGTTCAAGATTGGACTATTTTATTAAGTCAATTTATTAATTTAAAGAAGCATTTACAGTCGAACCTCGTTATCCCGACACTCTAATGACCAGAAAAATGTGTCGTCATAAGCGGGGTCTCGCGGAACCGGAGTTGGAGAAAAATATATTTAAAAAAAGCTGTATTTGTAATAAATTTAAGACAATTTTAAATTCATAACTGTTCTTGCAGATTTAAGCAATAAAAAATTATTATTAAACAAAATAAACACAAAAACAAAATTGAAAAGAATAAAAATCAGATTTATGATGACTTATTTTGTTATTGTTACATGAAAAATTGATGAATTAAGATTTGCTTATCCCTAGATGTGCTTCCTATAATTATTTTTTCATTATTACTTAATGAATTGTGATCAATATTCGTTGTTTCAGAAATGGATGTTAGATAATCTTTTATCGTTTCAATGCAATGCAATGCTTCGGTTTTAGATTGATGAAAAACGCCGTGTAACCACAAGAAAGCGCTGCCTGACCAGAACAAAGACCGTGAGTAGACTGATACTCTATCTGGTGCTTAAGTGGGTTATTCATAGTGTGTGGGTTTATTTATTCAGATAAAACATTGAAGTAAAATTTCTCATTTATCTCAATGGTTTATTTTAGACACTTTTGTGAAAAGTTTGGATAAGACATTTCTTACAGCTTAATTCCCGTGCTCATAAGATGGATTATGAAAAATGGACAATTCTAAACCGTCGGGATATCCGGAGTTGAAAATTATTCAACGACGTAAAATCCGGAGTTTATTTACATTAAAATCATATACAGAAAATCGGGACTTTGGAAAACTGACGTGATAAGCGGAGTGACGTGAAAACCGGGTGTCGGGATAACGAGGCCCGACTGTATAGACACAATGTTTCTGTTGCTGCCACTCACTTCCGGAAGCGTTTCTGATTCGTTTTCATAGTGTATAATTGAGATTTCTAAACGCGGAATGTTGATTTTTGAAAGCTATTCATTCTCAATTAAACATTTTCATGTTCAACAAACATGTTTCACAAAAAATTAACAACATTAAGATTAAAATTAATATTATTTTGATTTTCTTCCCTGTATAAATTCAACTACCCTGCTAAACATTTTTAATAGGGAACACTGAGCTCCATATATTACAGGAGATCTGTTTTTCTATTTCCCAACATGATTTTCAGAGATCAGCGCGGAAGGATACAGTGACGATAATTTTAGTTTGCATTCACTGAAAAAATTGCTGTTTATCGCATTCCCTTACTACATGATTAGAGAATCATTTAATTATTTGATAAGTATAACTTAATTAGTGAACCAAAAATTAGGATAATAGTAAATGAGAACAGTAATATCTAATATTGATAACGAGACTATTTTTTACCTTTACATTGCATGCTTCATTTGAATTGCAAGCTTCTGACCGCCGACTAAGAACACTTATTATATAGGAAGCTCAGTGATAGAGAATTGGTAGCATCTTAAAAACTGGTATTCTGGTTTGAAAGAACTAAGTAATACACTATAAAAACTACTCCGAAATGTTTCCGAAAATTAATGTCAGCAAAAGAAACTTCGTTTTATAAATACATCCTTAAATCTCGAAAATACATTGGTTTCTGAGGTTTCGAAAGATAAATAATGATTTTAGGAAACATGAGTAATTCGAATGATGTATTGTGCGTTTTCGTTTGTGGGTATTATATTTTCGTAATTTAAGAAACATTGTTTCTTTTACAGTGTGCAATGGGAAAGTTTTTTTTCCAAGATTACTTGATTATGAACCTTGGTAAAAATTACAAATCCATGTAAGTAAAGGGGACGTAGGATAATTCCAGGAGAGATGGATCACGTTTTTCTTTTTGCGCTTTACAAGCCATATATTTACATATATTTTACTTTTCACTGTATAAATGTATAGTGTATGATGTTCCTTTAAAAAGTCCTAATGCAGAAGTTCATATTTTAAAGGATTTTGTTTTATATATATTTTTAATTTTTACAGCGTTATCCATCTGACCCGAACTACTCCGGGTGAAATGGACCACAATAAAATATTGAAATAATTGCTTATATAATATTAAATTTATAAAAGTTTGCTTTCATTACATGAAAATTAAATAAATTTACTTTTCAATAATTTCTGTATATAATTAATTTATGATTAATTTCTGTTCATTCCCTTTGCTCGAGCGACTGACATGCTCTTTGCTTTCCTTATTAAGAGTGTTGGATTTCGAACAAGGAATGGTTGTAACTAGTTATAACCAGCCTTTTTGGCGTCTTTATTAAAAGTAGACAGCATCTTAAGTTTTTCAGCTAGTTCGTATGCCATAGACCTTACAGATTCTCTACATGGTGTAAAACCCCGGTTCTGTAGTTTATTTATATGAGCAAAAATTTCGATTTTGTTTTCTCATTTTCACTCTCTTCTATCTTCAATAGAAGAAAGTATTGTAATCGAAATTTTTTTCGATTTTCGGTTTTTGACAGATTTACACGTTTCAGGGGTCAGAGATCCCAAAAAACATAGTTATACAAAATGTCTGCTTGTCCGTCTGTCACCATTGTACCATCGAAAAGTGTATGAATTTATGAATGAAATTTAAGCAATTTTTTTTGTATGTATTTGGCTGTGACAAGCAGGTTCTCCTCCAATTTAGAAATATTCTGCGAAAAGGGGACGCTGTAATAGTATTTTTGTGCCATTTTCGTTACTGTACCATCGAAAAGTGTATGAAGTTATGTATAGAATTGAACCAAATTTTTTGTGTCTGTTTTTCGCTATGACTAGTAGGTCTTCCCTGAATTTGAAAAATTTCGCCTGAAGGGGGCGCTGTAATAGCGATGTCTGTGCCAATTTCTTATTGTACCATCAATAAGTGTAGGAAGTTATGCATAGAATTGTACCAAACTGTGTATGTATTTGGCTGTAGCCAGCCGTTTCTCCTTGAAATTGAAAATATTCTGCAGGAAAGGGTTGCTGTAATAGCGATTTTTGTGCCATTTTCTTTATCTTACCATCGAAAGGTGGATAGAGTTACGCATAGAATTCAACGAAATTTTTTGCGCACGTTTTTGGCTGTAGCCAGCAGATTCTCCTTGAATTTGGAAATATTCCACGGGAAAGGAGCGCTGTGACAGCAATTTTTGTATAATTTTCTCGATATTTCGTAGTTCTATTGTCCATCGGCAGCTCGTGCAGCGACGAGAAGTGCCGTCTTGCTAATCCGGCTATTTGCAAACTGCTGATGACAACAGTATAAGGAAAAACTACTGATTTTTATAAGTATATGATGATGTAGATTAACTCGTTTTTACTCCAATTAATTGACCGAAGCAGAAATTTAAGATTAAAATCAAAGTTGGTATAGTATTGAGCTAATAATATTTAAGTAACATGTATAACTACTTTTTAAAATATTAAGATGTACGAGATAGAAGAAAGTTTTGGAATTGGCACATCCAACTAGTTCTCTTTAAAGTAGTTTTAGGAATGCTGAAAGACTTTTCTGCTTGATTGACACCCGTATTCGTTTCTTCAACGACTTTAATAGCATTTCACAAATTATTTGCAGTCGATTCCCCGCCTGTAGACGAACCTTTTCTAATATAAGTATTTGGCATTTTCAGAAAACAGAATACATAATCCCTTAGTATTTTAAATTCAGCTCTTCAAAAACCTAAATTTGAAATTCAAGATTACATGCTCTATCCCTCCCGGACAGAAAACCTGGTCCACCTCTCCCGTCTACATGTGGTCCATCTCTCCCGATCGCCTAGGGGAGAAGTATAACACCGTCTGCCTCTACACTGTAGATATTACGTCGCCATTTTGGTTATTTAGAAGCCTAAATGTTCACCGAAATTACATCATTAAAACTAGGTAGATCACATATAAACCCCAAAACCTTTAAATTCATAACTATAACCATACGAAAAAATTATTTGACTTACCAAAAGCAGTAATGGCTTTCAACTGAAAAATATTGTGTTTTTTGAGAAACAAAATGTTCCACGCCATACAGAATATCTTTAAGTGTCCGATTGAGATAGTTGCGTCATCAGTGGGACGTCGCATTAACGAAATATTTGACTAGTCCATATCTCACGTAATTATGCTATATGTTTACGATATCCAGTTGAGTATTCTTTTTTATTTCTTCATTCAACAATTTTTCAAATAGCGTAATTTTATTTTAACTACCTTTAAAATTTTCTTTTGTGCGAGTAAGTAATTTTATTGAGAAAACCAGACAAAACTTCTCCCTTTACAGAAATGCAATCTTTAATTTTATTATAGTTACCAGATTAACTAAAGATTATATGGCATAAACAACAATCCAAAAGAGAAATAAAATATACCCTTTCTTACTTGAGTAAATCTAATATTAATGAAACTGACATTAGACAGCCCTAGGCATTCACTTCTACAAAAAAAAAAAAAAAAAAAAAAAAAAAAAGAATTTCGATAACCAGAACTGAGTCAGTGTTCTGTGCTATAAAAAAAGTGCATTAAAAGCTAACTTAACTATGAATTACGATAAAACTAGAAAGTCGTGTAAGTGAATAAAATTTGTGTTAATTTCTTAAGAACTTACATTTCATAATTTAAATTAATAAATCAAAATTGAAATCTGTTCAAAATGTAAGCAAAACTTTATTTTAACAGCATTTAAAATTTATTTTATTTGAGTAAATTCTCCTGGATATACTAGAACCCTAGTGATTAACTTCTACAAGAAAAGAATTTCGATAACCAGAGCTGAGTCAGTGTTCTTTGCGATAAAAAGGTACATTAAAAGCTAACTTAATTTTGAACTGCGGTAAAACTAGAAAGACGTGTAAGTGACTTAAATTTATCAATTTACGACAACGAGTCGATAGTTTATGTAATGTTTGTGTTCATTTCTTGCGAATTTGCATTTCGTAATTTGAGTTAATAAATCAAAATTGAGATCTGTTAAAAATTTAAGCAAAATTTGGCATAAAAAGCAATTCAAAAGAGAAATAAAATATACTCTTTCTTACTTGAGTAAATCTAATATTAATGAAATAAGCATTAGACAGCCCTAGCGATTGATTTCTACAAGAAAATAATTTCGATAACCAGAGCAGAGTCAGTGTTCTGTACGAAAAAAAAAAGTACATATAAAGTTCACTTAATTATGAACTTCGATAAAACTAGAAATCGGGAATAATTCGTGCAAGTTAATTAAATATAACGATTTACGACATCGAGTCGATTGTTTATGTAATGTTCTGTGTTAATTTCGTAAGAACTTATATTTCGTAATTTGACTTAATAAATAAAAATTGAAATATGTTCAAAATTTATGCAAAATTTTATTTTAACATCATTTAAATTTTTTTTTTATTTAAGTAAATTCTCCTGGATAAAATAGAGCCCTAGTGAATGACTTCTACAAGTTTCGAACACCTGAGCTGAGTCAGTGTTCTGTGCTATAAAAAAGTACATTAAAAGCTAACTTAATTATGAACTGCGAAAAAACTATAGAAAATCGTGTAAGTGAATTAAATTTATCAATTTACGACATCGAGTCGATTGTTTATGTAATGTTCTGTGTTCATTTCTTAAGAACTTACATTTCCTAATTTAACTTAATAAATCAAAATTGAAATCTGTTCAAAATTGAAGCAAAATTTGATATAACAACAATCCAAAAGAGTAATAAAATATGCTCTTTCTTACTTGAGTAAATCTAATATTAATGAAACTGACATTAGACAGCCCTAGTGATTGGCTTCTACAAGAACATAATTTCGATAACCAGAGCCAAGTCAGTGTTCTGTGCTATAAAAAGTACATTAAGAGCTAACTTAATTATGAACTGCGATAAAACTAGAAAGTCGTGTAAGCGAATTAAATTTTTCAATTTACGACGTCGAGTCGATTTTTTATGCAATGTTCTGTGTTAATTTCTTAAGAACTTACATTTCGTAATTTAACTTAATAAGTCAAAATTGAAATCTGTTCAAAATTTAAGCAAAATTTTGGCATAAACAACAATTCAATAGAGAAATAAAATATGCTCTTTCTTATTGAATAAATATAATATTAATGAAACTGACATTAGACAGCCCTAGTCATTCACTTCTACAAGAAAAGAATTTCGATATCCAGAGCTGAGCTCTAGATATTTAATTTTATTTTAACACCATTTAAAATTTATTTTATTTAAGTAAATTCTCCTGATATATTAGAGCCCTAGTGAATGACTTCTACAAAAAAAGAATTTCGAACACCAGAGCCGAGTCAGTGTTCTGTGCTATAAAAAAGTACAATAAAAGCTAACTTAATAATGAACTGCGATAAAACTATAGAAAATCGTGTAAGTGAATTAAATTTATCAATTTACGACATCGAGTCGATTGTTTATGTAATGTTCTGTGTTCAGTTCTTAAGAACTTACATTTCGTAATTTGACTTAATAAATCAAAATTGAAATCTGTTCAAAATTTAAGCAAAATTTGACATAACAACAATCCAAAAGACAAATAAAATATGTTCTTTCTTACTTGAGTAAATCTAATATTAATGACACTGACATTAGACAGCCCTAGTGATTGACTTTTACAAGAACATAATTTCGATAACCAGAGCTAAATCAGTGTTCTGTGCTATAAAAAAGTACATTAAGAGCTAACTTAATTATGAACTGCGATAAAACTAGAAAGTCGTGTAAGCGAATTAAATTTATCAATTTACGACGTCGAGTCAATTGTCTATGCAATGTTCTGTGTTAATTTCTTAAGAACTTACATTTCGTAATTTAACTTAACAGTCAAAATTGAAATCTGTTCAAAATTTAAGCAAAATTTTGGATAAACAACAATTTAATAGAGAAATAAAATATGCTCTTTCTTATTGAATAAATATAATATTAATGAAACTGACATTAGACAGCCCTAGTCATCACTTCTACAAGAAAAGAATTTCGATATCCAGAACTGAGTCAGTGTTATGTGCTATAAAAAAAGTACATTAAAAGCTAACTTAGATATGAACTGCGATAAAACAGAAAGTCGTGTAAGTAAATTAAATTTATCAATTTACGACATCGAGTGCATTGATTATGTAATGTTCTGTGTTAATATCTTACGAATTTGCATTTCGTAATTTAATTTAATAAATCAAAATTGAAATCTGTTCAAAATTTAAGCAAAACTTTATTTTAACAACATTTAAAACTTATTTTATTTGAGTAAATTCTCCTGGATATACTAGATATAAGTTCTATTTTTAAACATGCAAATAATTAATTTCATTGAAATTATCACACTACGCAAATTAACAATAGTTTAAAAAGAAAATGTTTCTTACCTTAGTAGGTCTAAGTTTAATAGAATTTACATAATACAGATTATTCATGCCTGCAAGAAAACAACTTCGACAATCTAGGCCAAAATTTCTCAATCTGTATTAAACTTCGGCGCACTTAGAGTTAAGCTTCCACGGCAGTCTAAGTTATGACGCTTAAACAGATAACATTAATTTAAAGATTTTAAATTTTGCTATTGTTTTAAGAATTTGCATATTTCGTAATTTAACTTAATAAATCAAAATTGAAATCTGTTCAAAATTTAGGCAAAACTTTATTTTAACAACATTTAAAATTTATTTTATTTAAGTATATTCTCCTGTATATACTAGAGATAAGTTCTATTTTTTTAACATGTAAAAATTTATTTCGTTACCATTATCGCTATCGTCATACCATATGATATAAAAATAGTTCAAAGAGGAAAGTAGAAGGAAAAAGACAGATCTACCCCACCAGCAGCCAAGATTCGAGGAGCGAGAGGCAAAGATGATTGACAGGTGGACGTGGTTCAGTGATAGACAGGTTGGGAGAGATAAGAAAGTGGTGGGCAGGTGGGTGGAATCGAGACAGACTGGCGCCCACCCGCTCCTGTCGACATGTTATAGTACAGGGGTTAGAGTAAAGAAGCGATAATGAATGAAAAGTGTACTGTAGCAGAGGGGTTAGAACAAAGGATAACGTTAACGTTAATGAGGATGATTAATGAATGAAAAGTTTACTGTAAGAGGGGTTAGAACAAAGGAAAGATTAGGAATGTTTAGGTGATTAATGATGAGGTCATTAGAAAAGATCGCATGCAATGAGTTTAAATAACTTACCACGGAGCAGCGCAGATATACGCCCGACCTCTATGAAATCTACCGGGCTAATGAGTGAAGGGATGTGCAACAACCGGTTTCATGAAGATAAGAAGATGGCTTCTGATTGGCCGAGAGTCGAACCTAGGTGGCAGCACAATCGTTTTACCTGAGGGCATGAACACGAGCTCCCTCTCTTCATAGGATTTTTAACTCAACTGTGATGACATCAGCCTATTTTTAGGAGCTGTTTGCATAAAGAAGTTAATACATTTAATCATAATGTAATTTGTTAGATTTTTTTTAACGAAATAAGTTGTAATTATTTTTAGTTTAATCATTTGTTAATTTCCGAATCAAGTTTTAAATTATTTTTCCATTTAGTCATTGCAAATAAAGTTTTAAATAAATTAGTTAATTTTCATTTAGTCATTTGTTAATTTTGAAACAAGTTTTTTCAGTAAGTCATTTGCAAATAAAGCTTTTTGTTCAATAAGTTAATTTCTATGTTAATACATTAATTTCCGAAACAAGTTTTATTTTCATATTAATAATTTTTTTAATTATTATTGTTTTAATTATTATTGGCCCCATTGTTTTATCATATGAATATGCTTTTTATCTTACTTTTTTAACTACTTACTTTGATATATATTTTTTATATAAAAGAATGCATGTTAGTTTTAGTCTTTTAACTAAGACATTTTCAGTGACTAACCCAGTAAAACTTTCTTTTTTAGAAAAAGTGGTATTTTTTTATTAGTTACTAATGAAAGAAAATATATATATATATATATATATATATATATATATATATATTCAAATTTCTGTTAACTGTTTTATCTAAAAGAATGCGAATCAGTTGTAATCGCTAGTTTTCTCTCATGTCTCCTACGAGACAAGTGGTTTCTATATATATAGTGAAAGCTTATTCTGTCTGTAACCATACAGTTGCGCATCAACGATGTTTCTTGCCGGTATTGTATCAATTAGTATTTTACTGAATGTGAAAATGACTATTAACTAAGATATTTCAATGATTGACAACGCAAAGTTTTATTTAATTTTTTATTTTTAGAAAAAGTGATTTGAACTTTATTTATTTATTTTATTATTACTATTAGTTACTAATGAAGGAATATATTTTTTCAAGTTAACAGTAAATTGATGTGAAAGCTGTGAATTTTCTTAAGTTTAAACTTAACCACTAGTTTGGAGAAATAACTTGAAATGCGCGAGCTACTGAACTCTTTACAAATAGAACGAACAAGTTCTTTTGATAGTTTGAATCTTATAACAAAAAAGGTTAATGATAATATATTTTAACAAATACCAATGCAGACAATTAGATAAATGTTTTTTAACTAGTAAAATAACTATTTTTAAAAACAGAAGTTTTAATCTTTAATTTTTAGTAACATATGTTTTAAAACAAAATTTTCCAACACGTGAAAACAAAAACTTACTTCGTTAAAATTGAAAATCCTCACTTGAATTCCTGGTCTGGAAAACACAGCAAAAGATTTAGAAAATAACAGCCCGCAAATGATTTCCGAATGAATTTTTGCAGTGTTGTGATATTATTTTGTTTTCAATGACATCATTTTTAGACCCTCTGATTTGCTGAAACTGACATTGCTTTGAACGAATGAAAGTCTCGGAAAATGACGTATAGTTTTTTTCTGTTTACCTCATATGTAAGTTTTAAAATAAGTAACTTTCTATGAAATTTCGATTGCACTCACATTATCGAGCCACGAGATCCCCCATGCATGCATGTTTCTTTTGCAAGGCAATCTTTTCATATAGGGAGATCTGTATCTTACGGTTGCAGACACCCCTCTGCAGGCAGATAACAAAAGCATGAAATGTCCGTTCCCTTACAGCGTATCCTTCTGCTACAACTATAATACTATAATATGTATAGCGACCCAGACGTGATTTGAACACGTTACCTTCTAGTAATTTTGTTGTATTATAATTAGTTGCAGAGTTAGTAGGGGGTGTTTACTTTTCCATGACTGTACTACATAATTTGTTTTATGGCTCTAGCCAGTGACCCGGAGCCGAACAATTTTTGATGTTCCAGCTCCAGCTCCGCTCCTAAAGAAAATACTGTGGCTCCAGCTCAGGCTCCGGCTCCAACTCGGCTCCGACTTCACGCTTTTGAGTTACATATTTTAATTTACACCTTTAATTTTTTGCTCACAAATACTTTCTACCTTCATTAAAGATCTGACAAAAAGCATTTTTCTTCTCATCAAACTTCAAATGCTTGTTTAGAAAGTATGACATCTTTTAGCTTTTGCTTTTAAAATAGAAAGTTTGGTGGAATTTTAAACACAAAAATCTTAAATTTCTTCTACACTTTTCAAACAGCCAAAATTGTACAATTACACATGTAAACAACAGGCGGCCATATTTGTTTTCGAATAGTGTTGTCACTTAGTTCAAGTAGAAAGTAGAAGTAAAGTAGTGTTACCATATTTTGAGAAGGTTTCCTTCTCTAATAATAATAATAATAAAAACCTAAAAAATGATATAATTAAAATACTGAATAATGATGTAATTAAAATATTTTAAGCCTAGAAATTTAAAAGACTGAAAAAAAAAAAGATTTAAAAGAATATTAAAAACTAAAGGAGCCCTGGAGCTGGGGAAAATTTAGAGCTCCAGCTCCGGCTCCAGCTCCAGGGAAAACACAGCTCCGGAGTGCTCCGGCTCCGGGCTCCAGCTCCAGCTCCGGGTCCCTGGCTCTAGCGTATCAGGAAGTGTGTGAAAAATAGATTATAAAACTCCATCTTTACATACAAAAACCAAGTTGATTTAAATAAAACAGTGTTGAATGTAAAGAATCTCAAGAAATGAGTCTCGGATCAAATGAGTCTAGAAAATAATGAAAACATAAGCTAATAGGCATTTTTCTAAATAAATATATATTTTCTCCGAAATCTTTTTATTTATTTATATTTTACGTTAAAGTCTTAATTATTTTTCTCTTCTAAATTTCTCGGGCTGCTTTTAATTTTTTATCTACTGAAAATTTTATCTTCTAAAGCATTTTTCGTGAATTGTTTAAACTACATTAGAAGATTTAAATAATCATTTATTAAATTTTAGAAGGATTGAAGGATTTAGAAGGATTAATTAAATTTGAATTTATAGGAATTTTGTGCAATATTTATAACCCCACTCAAATCTTTTGTTTTAAATATGTTTCTTTGTATTTTGTAGAATAAGGAAATGTACAAATATAATGTTTTTACAGTAGAAATATAGAAATATTTCCGAATTGAAAAATACCCCCCATCCTCCCCCAACGCCAAGAAAGCTGAAAAGATGCAAAGGCAAAGGAAATCGTCCTTTTAAAAATATTTTTTTTTGTGTAACCCATAAAGCTTTTGGAACAAGATAAAGTAATGTATCTATAACTCATTCTAAACTGTATTACAACTAATCGATGTATTAAATGAATTTTATAACAAGTTATTTTAATGGTACTTATAAGTACCGTCAGTAGATAAAGGGTTAAATTAATATTTTGATTAATCACCTTCGTTTGTCACTAATGAATAAAGCGAATAAATAAAAACAAATTGTAATTATTTCAGATACGTCTCTGCTCCTTTAACTTTTGTAATAATTTTAATTAATGACTAATGTCTAGTCGGATGTGCCAATCCCATAACTTTCTTCCATCTCATACATGTTATTACTTCAAAATTCTCTATCACCGTGCAAAAATTAAGTAATCATCCGCATTCTAAAGATATGAAATTCCGTACATTAGTTCTTCAGATATGGCTATCACTAAAATCGTGTAAATCTTGCAAAATGGAGCATAGCGACGCTACCTATTGTGCGATTTACACCAAAACCTAATCAGCAGCAACTTATTCCAAAGTCTAACTGAATGTGAAGCTTTGTGAAAATCCGTGCATTAGTTTTTGAAGTAGAGCTATTGCGAAAATCGTGCAAAATCCAGCATAGCAGCGCCACCTATTGGTCGATCAACACCAAAATCTAAATATCAACAACTTGAGTCAACGTCTTACTGAATCTGAAGTTAAAGGAAAATTTGTGCATTAGTTCTTGAGATTGCGTAAATCGGGGGAAATGCAGTATAGTAGTGCCCCTTTTTGGGTGATTTGCACCAAAAACTAATCAGCACCAATTTATATCAAGGACTAACTGATTATAGATTTTCATTAAATTCCCTGTGTTAGGTCTTGATATAGAGCACCCACAAAATTTGTGTCACATACATACTGTTGGCAAAAAAGCCACCTCTGCTCTGCACAGTAAGTTACGCGCGCTAGTACTTAGATAAATAAATAAATATTATTTTGTTTTTGGCCATGAAAATATATTTAAATATAATAATAATATAGGTAATTTCTTACCTTTATCTTTCTTCAGCAGCAATCCTCATTATACAGCTTCGCATGAGCGTTAATCCGTCAACACGTATCCTTTCTTAGCTGTAGAGAAAATATTTGTTTTTCTAATTAATTTTATGAACACTGAAAGAAATGAAAACTGACGAGTTCTTCGTGTTTTTTAAGAAACATTTTAAAACTATATTCTATCTTAAAAAATACAAATGTTGCTGCTTCCTATTGCAGCTTTTTCTTATATTAATTTTACATGTTTTACTTCGAGAAACTAACAACCAACTAACTAAAAAATAAGAAAAAAAGTTTTTTTTTCAGTCAGAGTTCTTTGATGACGATGATGTTGACGTCAGACAGCTGCAGCATGCGTGGGTTGATATATGAACAAATTTCACGAACATATTTTATTTATTAATATCATTATTTATTTGTAATTGTATAACTTGAGTAGGGTAATTTAGCTATAATCGGAAAGTTTGTTTATTACAGAATGATTTATTATTACTTAACGTATTTATTTAAGTGTTCAAATGTTTGTATTCTTGAATGGTTTCCTGTTTTGAAATCAGTTAATGATATCTGAGATGATTACGAATTGATTTATTGCTACTAAAAAAAGTTTAATGTTTCTAAAGTAGTTTTCTGTCCATATCTGAGAGGGTTATAAATCCATCACCCTTCCTTAACCATCTCAGATGCATCCGGTAATAGTTGCATGGATTCACGATGTTTCAGGAATTGAGGCTTGGCCAGTGGCTTGGTCAGCGCGTCTGCTGTCATGTCTTGTGTTGGGCAGTAACCAAGATCTAGTATTCCATCTTCTTTCATCTGTTTTATTGCGTGATAACGCACGTCTATGTGCTTGGTGCGTTTTGAGAATTTTTCGTTCTCCACCATCTTGATGACGCTCTGGTTGTCTTCATACAGTATTACTGGTAAATTTTGTGTTAAGTCCAGGTCTGCTAATAACTTTATTATCCAGGCAATTTCCTGTCCTGCACTAGCTGCAGCTACGAATTCAGCTTCTGCCGATGATTAGGCAATGCAATTTTGCCTTTTGGTGATCCATTGAATGGGACTATTTCCCAACATGAATAGGTTTCCAGTAGTCGATTTTATCGTTTTTGTGTCCCCTGCCCATTCGGCGTCAGAAAATCCGATTAACTTTGGTTCGTTATTTGCGTACAATGTCAAATTTAAAGTTTTTGTAATGTTCAGGTAACTTATTACGCGTTTCACACCGTTCCAGTCTTTTAGGCGTGGATTTTCACATCTTCTGCTGAGTATGTTAACAGCGGCTGATATATCTGGACGCGTAGTGGTTCCTATATATAACAACGATCCTATCGCTTGTCTGAATTCTGTGTTGTTATGTAATAAATTTTCTTCGTCTTCTAATTTGTGAAAACCGGCATCCATGGGAGTGCTTACAGGTTTTGCGTTTTCTAAATTGAATTTTCTTGCGAGCTCTTCTATTTTTAATCTTTGATTCAGTTTATACCCATTTTTTGATTTGTTTATTTCCATGCCTAAATAGTGAGATACTTCCCCAAGGTCCTTTAATTCAAATTCTTCCTTTAAAGATTTTATTATGTCTTCAATCGTTTCGTTTTCACCACCTATCAAAATGTCGTCAACATAGACTATTATGTAAGTTGAAGTTTTGTTCTCTTTTCGTGTATATAGACATGAGTCCACGGTGCTTTGTTGAAAGTTTAAATTTTTCAAAGATTGTGCGATTTTTTTATTCCAGGTTCTGGCTGCCTGTTTGAGTCCGTAGATGGATTTTTTCAGTTTACACACTTTGTTTTCTGAGTTTTTCTCAATGTACCCCTCCGGTTGTTTCATATAAATTTCGTCTTCTAACTCAACGTAGAGAAACGCTGTGTCGATATCTACGTGTCGCACGTTCAACTTCTTATGTGCGGCTACTGTCAAAAATGTTCTCACAGTTGTTTGTGACACTACTGGGGCGAAAGTCTCGTCATAGTTTTCCCCATATTTTTAACTAAACCCTTTGGCTACTAAACGTGCTTTGTACTTTTGAGTGTTCCCTTGACTGTCTAATTTCTTTTTGAATGTCCATTTGCAACCTATAACCTTTTTGTTAGGTGGAGGATCCACTAATTCCCATGCGTTGTGTTTTCTCAGCGAATTGATTTCCACTTGTGTGGCTTTAAGCCAATTTTCCTTTTCTTTGGGATTATGTATATCCAGTATTTCATTCCAACTAGTCGGTTCTGTCATATTATCATTTTTTACATAACAGGCATATCTGTCTGGTGGTAAACCCTGTTCGATATTTCGGATCTTCTTGGTTCATTGGTCGGTTGTTTGGACGCGGTTGGTTCTTCGGTTGTGTTGTTTATCTCCGTTTCAATGTAATTTTTGTCGTCATATGAGTTTTCTGTCTCTTTACTTTCTTTTAGGTTAATTTTTCTATTTTCTATGAATTTCACTGTTCTGCCAATTACAATTTTATTTTCTTTAGTGTATACGCGATATCCTTTTGAGTTGTTATCGTATCCTACAAAAATCTCTTCCTGAGCCCTGTCGTCCAATTTTCCTCGATGTTGTTTATTCACGTATACGTAAGCTTTACATCTGAATGTTCGCAAATAGTGTAAATTCGGTTTGCGATTAAACCATAGCTCAAATGGGGTTTTATTTGTCGATCTTGTTGGTAAGCGATTCTGTAAATGATTCGCGGTGTTAATTGCTTCTCCCCAAAATCTTTGTGGCAGATCTGCTTCTCTGAGTAGGCTTCTAGTCATGTCTAATAGCGACCTATTTTTTCTCTCCGCAATGCCATTTTGGCTCGGGCAATACGGCACGGTTAATTGATGTTTAATGCCCCTTTTTCTTAGGTAATCCTCTATCCCACTATTTATGTACTCTCCCCCGTTATCTGATCTTATTGCTTTCGGATATATCCCGAACTGGTTTCGAACCATAGCTATATAGTCGATCAGTTTATCCTGTACTTCATCTTTATCAATAAGTATATTACAGTAAATCTCGAGTAGTCGTCAATGAAAGTTACAAACATTGTTTTACCACCTATTGTGGGGGTTCCTATCGCTGTGCATACGTCCGGGTACACTAGATCGAGTACTCTACCTGTTTTGTTTCTATACACTGTTTTGGGATAGGGAGCATCACTTGTTTTTGTTTGTATGCATGTTTCGCATGTTGTTCCATGATTGCAATTATTTAGTTTTATGCCATCTTTAACCATTTCCTTTATGGAATTATAATTTCTATGCCCTAGGCGTTTGTGCCAAAGTTCCAGGCAGTCTTTACTTTTGGATTCATATGCCATATTTGCTATATTCCTATCAGCATTTTCTAATAATTCAACTTCATATAGGTTATTTTTCATTTTTGCCTCCAAATAGATTTTCCCATTTCGGGACAGCGTGCATCGATCTTTATCAAATAATAATTTATACCCATTCTTTGTGGCTTTACTTACTGAAATTAAATTAGATTCTAGCTCAGGTACATATAACTCTTCTTTCAACGTAATTTTATTTATGCCTCCATCGGATGTTTTCGTCGTGAATGTAGTTTCTCCTGTACCTAGCGAGTTTAGTGTTTTGCCGTTGGCAATTATGACCGTTGTTTTTTCGGTGTCATTTAATTTAGTAAAGTCATCTTTATTGTTTAGGATATGTGAAGATGAACCAGAATCAATAATCCAGGTTTGTTTTCCTGCTTTGTCTATTAGAAAGGCTGCGTCGCTGACTTGATCTGGTTTTGCTTCCGTTCTATAATTTCTCTTGTCTACTGATTCGCGGTCAGTGTTTCCTATCTGGTTATCAGATTGTTGATAACACAACGATGATGAGTATGATGTTTATTTTTGTATGTTTGTTGTTTTTGTGTATTTGGGTGATTGTTTCGATTTTTCAAATGCCAACATTCTCTGTACGTGTGATTTTTCAATTTGCAATACGTGCACTGTTTATCTTTTTTAAGGTTATCATTAGAAAATCTTTTCTGCGTTTTAAACGCTTTTGTTGAATTTTCACCCTGGTCTGTGTTTTCGACCCTTCTATTGTACTCATCTGTTAATTTACTTCTAATAAATTGTGGTGTAATCTCGTCTTCATTTCGTGATTCAAGTGCAGTGATCAAAGTATTATAACTAGGGGGTAGCGAACACAGCAATAAAGCTGAAAGATGGGAGTCGCTAATTGTTTCCCCAATCGCTGAGAGTTTGTCTATTAGTTCTAGAATGTATGTTATGTGTTTGATTAGGTTCCCGTTTTCTTGGAGCTTGGCTCCATAAAGCTTTCTTAACAAAAATAATTTACTAGATAGGTTCGCCCTTTCGTGTATCGTTTTAAGAGCGTTCCATGTGTCTCTGGCTGTGTTAAGCCCTTTTACATGGGCGATTTGTGAATCTTCAATTGACAGGTTAATTATGGCTCTGGCCTTCCTGTCCTTTTTCTCCCAATCGGTTGTGACTGGCGTGGGCCTATCTTCGCTAATTACGTTAAAGAAATCTTCTCTAATCAATAACATCTCAGTTTTAAATTTCCAATTGTTGTAGTTACTCGCGTTAAGTTTTTCTACAAGCTGTATCTCACGTGATGCGGCCATTTTACTATTTATTTTAGTTTTGTTGGTAAAGAGGAATTGCTGTTTTTATTTTATTCTATATAAAACTTCTTATATATTTAATTTTCTTCAATTCTTTAACATTTCATATATATCAATAAAAAAACAATGCACAATAAGCAATAATTTTCATTTTCTTTTTAATGTGCATACTTTTATGGCCAGTAGTTTTTTTCCACAAATATTATTTATCCACTAAAATATAGACTCTTTCAGTCTCGGAATCAAATTGTTGGCAAAAAAGCCACCTCTGCTCTGCACAGTAAGTTACGCGCGCTAGTACTTAGATAAATAAATAAATATTATTTTGTTTTTGGCCATGAAAATATATTTAAATATAATAATAATATAGGTAATTTCTTACCTTTACATTTCTTCAGCAGCAATCCTCATTATACAGCTTCGCACGAGCGTTAATCCGTCAACACGTATCCTTTCTTAGCTGAAGAGAAAATATTTGTTTTTCTAATTAATTTTATGAATACTGAAAGAAATGAAAAGTGGCGAGTTCTTCGTGTGTTTTAAGTAACATTTTAAAACTATATTCTATCTTAAAAAATATAAACGTTGCTGCTTCATATTGCAGCTTTTTCTTATATTAATTTTACATGTTTTACTTCGAGAAAATAACAACCAACTAACTAAAAAATAAGAAAAAAAGTTTTTGTTCAGTCAGAGTTCTTTGATGACGATGATGTTGACGTCAGACAGCTGCAGCATGCGTGGGTTGATATATGAACAAATCTCACAAACATATTTTATTTATTAATATCATTATTTATTTGTAATTGTATAACTTGTGTAGGATAATTTAGCTATAATCGGAAAGTTTGTTTATTTCAGAATGATTTATTATTACTTAACGTATTTATTTAAGTGTTCAAATGTTTGTATTCTTGAATGGTTTCCTGTTTTGAAATCAGTTAATGATATCTGAGATGATTACGAATTGATTTATTGCTACTAAAAAAAGTTTAATGTTTCTAAAGTAGTTTTCTGTCCATATCTGAGAGAGTTATAAATCCATCACATACACACAGACAGAGTTGCAGACTCACAGACAGACATTTTTAAAAAACATGTTTTTCGGGATCTCTGACTTCTAAAGCGTGTAAATCCGTCAAGAACCGGAAGTTGAAAATTTTCACGAATCCAATACTGTCTTCTGGTAAAGATAGAAAAAGATAATAATGAAAACATAAACTATTGTGCATTTTTCTAAATAAATATATTTTTCTCCTCAATCTACTTATTTATTTATTTTTTTAAGTTAAAGTCTTAATTATTTTTCTCTTCACAATTTCTAGGGCTTCTTTTAAATTAATCCTTTGATTAATCACCTTCGTTTGTCACTAATGAGTAAAGAGAATAAATAAAAGTAAATTGTAATTATTTCAGATACGTCTCTGCTCTGTTAACTTCTGTAATTATTTTAATTAATGACTTCAAAAGCGAATGTAAAAATATTTGTACTTCTTTACACAATGTTTAGTTAAATTAATTCTAAACTGAAAGAATTAAATAAAATTTTACAGACAATTAAGATTGTTGTTGTTTTTAGGTGCGTTCGTAATTATATAAATACGTAGCACCTATAGTCTCCGTCTGATCCGGCCGCCTGTTTGTTTGTCCGTCTGTCCGCATATAACCCTTTAAGACCCGGAACATTTTCATATTTAAATATTACATTCTTCTGATTATTAACTCTATACTGATCCTAATGACACTTAAAAAAATAATTAAAAAATTTTTCGTCACCCCCTGGAGCGTGGAGAGTACCCGCACGAGTATCCGTTCGCGCGGGTTGGGCTTTTTCTGAGAAAGCCAAACCCGCACGATCATACGGGTTGAGCTTTTCCTGTGAAAGCATTACTTATAAGATGATTTGGGAAGTATTGGCTGAAATACTGGAATGGAAATCCTTACTGGCTCTAAAAGCCTAAAAGAAAAGAAAAAAAGTTAATATTCGAGATGTACTTATCGACTTCTAAAAATTCATGTTTTAATTAATTTAAAAATGTTTGCCATATTTTTAAAGCTTTTTTATAATATCGGTTTTATTTTTTCTATAAGTCTACAACTTTTTAAAATTAAAATTTAAGAAATGACAGACATACCTGCGATTGCGTGAAATCTAGGATGAGGTACAGAAATGAACTTCTTAACATCCTACTTGTATTGTTTTTTATTTTTATTTTTTCTTTCTATTTGGTTTGGATGTAGAATTTTGGGGAATGAGTTCAGAAGACTTTGATGAGGAAAAATGATCCAAAATTCTCATTTCTTTAGAAATATTTGTAAATTTTTCTTCGTCGAGCTCATCTGAACTTGACTATCATTCTAATAAATCTTTTTCAAATGTTTTGTCCGCAACCTCGTCATCATCCGAGAGATCACTAAATCCAAAGTTCATCATCAATTATTCATCATTATCAGTTTATTCATCAATTGCAATATTTCTTCTTGTGTGAGAATTCTTTTCGGTTTAGACATCTGAAAAAGTGTTTTATTTTGCTTTGTTAAAAGTTAACAAAGTATTCCATAAAAAATAATAGTATGTATTAGAAAATTTTATTAATTGAAAAGGAAAAAAAAGTAAAAATTAATTGAAAAACAAAAAAGAAAAAAATAATTCATCCATGACAACACCCAAGAAAATAATATGGCATTAATTATATAATAACATACTTCATTTTTATTCTGGCTGTCAGCAAAATTATTGAAACAGAAATCAAGATGAACATTCAGAAAGCTCATACCTTTGCTGTAGCACTGACTGACGTAACGTCCAAGTCGCACGATCGTGCGGGTAACGAAATATTGAGTCCTACGAGCAACATAGTGTATAATTAATGTTTTTTATTATATTAAAATTATTTAGACATTAAAGCAAAAATATTTATCTAAGCAATTTGAAATCTACTGATAATTACCTTTTTACGACAGATAAAATGATGAGCTGTATCCGTTGTACTTGTAAACAAATCTAGTCATGCCGGCTAAAAGTAAAACATGTACTACAACCGTCATCTGTTGATAAAAAATGATACTTTATTCTTTTTGCAAACAATAACAATCGTCCGATTCGGTTTTTTATAACATACTACTGTTTCAGAAGCAAAAATCTACATGAATGTCTAACCCGCACGATTGTGCGGGTTGGGTCTTAAAGGGTTATCAGCGCAAAAACTACCCAACCGACTGGTTTGAAATTTAATATGCATAATCGTTGCAGAATTTTGTGGAATTACTTCAAAATTTATGAAAATCCAATCAAAACGTTAAAAGATATTAAATAAATGTTATCTTCATTCTATTAAATCCTATCATACTTAAGTAATTAATGATATCCAGTGATAGATAATGATTCTAGATTGCCATGGTGATGACACCCTATTTAAGATGGAGTCGTATTATTTCCGTATTACTGAATTTAATATATAGAATCGTAGTAAATTTCGTATTCATGCACTTTTGCATAAGAGTGCAACAGCTATTGCACCACGATCTGAACATTTATAAAACAAGCTATAGTTCGAACGCACCTCATTTGCCACGTTTGACGTAATATTTCCAACTTGTTAAACTTTCATGCGTTGCATTTCAATATACACACAGTTTTCAGTTCGCATCATTTACTTATAAAATTTATAAAATGTTATTAATAGTTCTTAATTTAAGACTAAATGAACTCACCAGGTGTTTTTAATTTCTCAAATTTGTATTAACTTTTTTATTCAATATTTTCTTTCATTTAAAGAAGATGATACATTTGCAGTGAATAAAATAATAAAAATTAATTTAATTTAATTTACTTTAATTTTAAATCATGTGTACTCCTGAAATTTGATGAAAAGTGCTTTTTTTTTTTTTTTTTTTTTTTTTTTTTTTAATCAAACTACCTGAACATTGTCTGCTTGAATATAACTTTTTATGAAAATCTCTCACTTCAGTGAAATTTGAAGTGTTATTTATTTGCATAAAAGTGTAGTACATGTGTAACACATATTCTAAAAGAGGTTGCAGTAAACCTATAGTCTTAAAAAAATCTTTTAATAATCAAACCGACTAGTTTCGTATAAACAAAACCGAATGACATTCTCGCTGTAAATAAAATGGTGATCTATAAACATGGTTTGTTTTATCTTATTAAGTGCATATGCCTTGGTTTTTGTTTATCAGTTTGCCTGAACGTTGTCTCCCTGGCTACAACTTTTTATGAAAAATCTCTCACTTCAATATAATTTGAAGTGTTATTTATTAGGATTCGCTTCGCTCATCCTCTACTAGGCTACACAAATTTAATTTTGTCATACATTTTACGAAACAACTATTCAGTACAGTCGGACCTCTATTTAACGAACCTCTATTTTGCGAATTTCTCTATTTTGCGAACTTTCCCATGGAACCAAGAACATTTTGAAAATTTCTTCGTAAAATAACCTCCAAATAGCGAAGTTCATTCTCTATTTAACGAACTTTTTCTTGTGATCAAATTTTTTTTTTCTCCCCATTTCTCAAAATATTTCTGGACATTTCAAACTTATTATATCTTTAAACACATTTTATGATGTTCAATGGGCTTGAACTGGTTTTACCAGGCACCTTCTTTGTCAGCAGTGAGAATTCGGTAAGTACGGAGGACGAAGACGATAATCCCTTAGAGTAATTAAAAAAAATGTGGATACAGTGAGAAAAAAAGAAGAAATTAACCATGATGTACTGATTAACGATTGTATTACACTTAATTCTGAAATTGAGACCTCGGAAACACTATCCGAATTGGATATTTTCGACCGTGTGAAAAATAAAAACAATACAGCAATGAATTGCGATGAAAACGAATATGATGATGAAGATGATGGAAATGATCATTACGCAGGAATTAACAAAGCTTCGTATGATGAAATGCTAAAATCATTTGAAACAATCTGACGTGGATTATAGTTAGAAGAAAATACGCATGAAGGGGTGTTCGGTGCATTGCAAAGATGCGAGACGTATTATGAGCCAAAGCACTTTTTAAAATAAAAAACTCAGGCAAAATTAATAGAGTTCTTCAGAAATTAAATTTAAGGACACATATGCTAATGTATGATTAAAAGTATTTGTTATAATAATAATAAATACGATAATGTCATTAAAATTCGTTAATTTTAATGTAACACTTTTTACTTTAAACAGAAAATACAGTATATTCCCGGACAATGTTTTGTTTTCCTTGGAGATTTCAAAGATTTAAACACATAGAAAAAATGAATTGATGCTGAATATTGGTGGGTAAAATAAATAAAACAAATCGATATAATTTATTTTTAAAAATGTGTTTAATTACTTTTAGTAAAAAAATTTAGTAACTAAAAATAAGCTGTTTACTAAAAAGATGCATAAAAATTTATTAAAATATACCGTTACAAAATGAACTGGTCTTTAAAAACTTAAAAACCATTGATGTTAAAATCATAATGAAACCGAAAAAGATGATTCCTGGGATCTTTCGATCGCTAACGCGATCATTTTCTAAGGATACTTTCACTGGAATGTCGCATTCACTGAGCTATTTATACACCAGTCTGGGAAAAGGGTCAGTCTATTATTTGTTAAGTTTGCGACTTCTCTGTCCAGCCTTAAACATTCGTATTTGTACCTTTGTTTCAAAATATTGCATTCCATATTCATATCCAGTATCGATTATTATCTAATTGAAAAACATAGAACTCAAATGAGCCCAGAGTGGAATGACAAATTCACCTTGCGTTAAAATAACTATAAATAATAATAATAATAACTAAAATAATAATAATTATTATTTTATTATTTTTAGTTATTTTAACGCAAGGTGAATTTGTCATTCCACTCTGGGCTCATTTGAGTTCTATGTTTTTCAAAATATCTAGTGTTTATGAATTTAAAATCTGTTTTATGTTGTTTAAAGTATTTTAATAGGTGAATCTCTATTTAACGAATTTTCCATATAACGAACTTTTTTCCGGAATTTAGCGACTTCGTTAAATAGAGGTTCGACTGTATTTTGACTTGAAATTAAACATTAAAATAAATTATGATCATTATGTAGTATGTATGATCATTATGATTATTATGTAGATTTGCACAATATTTTTTTTTTTACATAATAACCTTAAAAAAATTATTATTTTAATTAATTTATTTTACATGTTTTTCCATTACAGACGCATTTTTGCAAATAAAATATGAAACACGTATATTTTCCGAAGAAAAAATAAATCATGGTGCTAGTAATTATAGATAGAATCGTGATTAATTATATCGTTTCACGATTTCTTTTATGAAATTTTTAAAATACCTTTTTTTACGAAATTTATAGTATATTTTTAATGAATTAAAATTTGTGAAAATCTACCCTATCTATATTATAAAGGACAAACATATCTGTGCGTAACGCATACGTCATTTTGCGAATGGCAACACTTTGAAATTTGAAATAAAATTTTGGTTTTGAAATTATATCTACGGCAAATTTTTAAACTTCTAAACATCGCACATTTTAAATTTTAACACCGTCGTATAAGGAAAAAAATGCTCTTTGAAATGCAATTTGTTTGAAAGCTGTATCTCAATTTATTTTTGAGATATTAATTTTTTTGTAGTTTTTAATAAAAATTTTTTAATCGTGGCAACTGAAGTACTCCATTTATATTGAAAGTAAAGGGAAAATAGTCATGGTTTATTATTTTTATTGATTATATCCGTATTGATGACATTTTCACATTATAAATAAAAGTAGCTTTTTTATCATATTTGAACAGAAAATGATGTCATACATTAAAAAAAAAAAAAAAAAAAAAAAAAAAAAAACACGCATTCTTCTTCGTAAATCAGTTACATTTCAATATTTTTAAATTACGCTGATACTGAGTTTGAGACGCTAGGCAAAATGATTCAGTGAGTAAATATTATGTCATATTTAAAACAAAACGATCATTTATTTTGATAAAACTAAATATTTGACCTATACTAAATGGCCAATACTTTGACAACTGAAGGCAAATTTCTGAATTTTTTTTTTCGCAGGTATTGAGATTACATTAAAATTTGTGCGAATGCTCACATGAAATGTTGTATCGGAAAAACATGACTTTAAGTTTGGAAACACATTCATTAATAATCTATTACGCGTTAAAATACTTTCAAATTGTGAATTTGAGCGGTACGTATGTAAATTATGGGAATGTGAAAATAACGTACAATTTACATTTCATGGGGGAAATTTTATGATGTGAAAAAGCGAAATCCTTTTTACTGATTTTTCATCCCAAAAACCAACATAAAAGCCTCAATCGATAAATTCATCATAATTACTCATCTTTATTACGTATTCTAATAGGGTTTAATTTTTCAATAATTTAAGCAGTTGAAGTTTGTGGAAATAATATTTTGGTAATTTTAGGTTAAAATATTATTTGTTTTAAAAGTGAGACAACCAATGTTAGATGAATTTTTTATTGTAATTATTTTTGTAGGTTTATTATAAATTCGATCTGACAGTTCCTTTCTAACATTTTAGTTCGTCGAATTTCGACGGGTTCCAACTCGTATATATAAAATCCTAATGAATCGAATTGAAATGAATTTATGTAACGATTCTATGAAACGACTGATTAAACAACTGATTACGTTTCACGGCGATTTCTCCTAAAATATGGAATACTTTGCGATGAAATTAGCACCAAAAATCCGTATTGATCCACAGATCTCAAAACTGGTATTAGAATTTTAAAATTAGAATTAGTTTTCGAAATATTAATTTTTTTCTAATTTTAAATACTTTTTTTTCTAATGATGGCAACTCAAATTTTAATCATAACAGGTTTTTTTTTTTCAAATTTTAGAAAAGGTTATTTTAAATAAATTTAGCGACGAGTTTGGCCTCCCTTAAATGTATGCTAAGATAATTCATCATGTTATTTTTATTCAGAATTCAATTTGTATTTCATTATCATTTTATTTAATACAAAACTTTCATTTAAAATTGAAACCTTTAAAATAAATGGCTTTTACTTCATTCTTTTTTTTAAAACGAAACGAAAAGAAAAATATTAGACACAGGTGTCATAAACGCAACGGGGTACCTAATTGGCGCCAAAATGGCGTTATTTTGCCTGACATGGTAACCCGACTATTGTTGCTTATTTATTAGTAAATGTTTATTTGAATTTATTTTCTTTTTATTCACAAAAAATATTATAAATTGTTTTATTCTATAGTTATTAATTATTATTTTTTTATTTATTGTTATTTCATTTTAAAAATAACAGAAAATAATTTAAGAATACATATGTAACAGGTATTTGAAAACGAGGTTTTCGCCAAATTGTCGTAAAAAAAAAAAAAATCACGCCAAACCTCGGTGCGTATGCGACAATGCAACAAATCAAAAGATTTAATTTCCACTTCAAAGCAACGTTTTAATGTTATTACTTCTCCCGTCGACCAATTTCGCTAAATTATACAAATTGACATATTTTTTTATTTTAAATAACAAAAGAACAAATAAATTAGTATAACATTAATAAAAATACAAATAAAACGGCGAAATAAAAATCACTTGATGGCGTGAACATGTGTAACTTCCTTAAAGTCAAGTGAATGTAACATTTACGATCAACCATTATTGACATTTAATCTTATAGTTTGGCGGCAGATTTTTGGTCGATGGGATAACCAAGTAGCACCGTTTTAATTTACCACCCGAAAAATAAAATAATGCTAACTGGCGAGTTAAAAAAAAAAAAAAAAGCTATTGGCGAGTTTTTCACCCGGCTAACATAAAAGTACCAGGAATTCTTTGTAATCATGGCAACTTCTATGTAGTTTTATTCGAAAAAATAATTTTGATTCTTTAATCAAAATGGAAACCTTTCTTATAAAAAGCGAAGGAATCAGCCCGTTGTTTATGGCAGTTACATGACTTGGACTATTATAATATAAACGAAATAATGGGGATAGAATAATATTCGGCGACTTATCACACCTGTGGCTGGCTAACATTAAAGTACCAAAATGGCCGCCTGGAATATAAAAAGCAAAGGGATCCGCCTGGAGCTGTTGATGATAGTCACATGACTTAGGCTATCATTATAGAGATTGTTTTCAATTTTAAAAACAGCGCAACGAATAATATTTCCTAACGATTAAAAATTTATTTTCACGTGACTATTAAAAACAGAAAAAAAAACTTTAAAATTGCTATTAAATGAGTACGCGTTAAAGGCAGGAAAATATTGAAAATTATGTCCTGAAAATTGTATTTACACGTGAATATTAAAAGGGAAAGGAAACTTAAAAATAATAAATACATTAATATGCGTTTAACCCTTTCACGGACAAGGCAATTCTATTCGTAAAATCTTGAAATCAGTGAATGGCACCAGAATTTACAAACAAATTTCGAAATACCAAAATGCTTTTGTTCACTTACTTAATAAAAGGGAAATTTTCATCCCAATATTCTGGTGCCAGTGTGGCATTTAAGGGTGTATTCGAAAAAATATTTTTCCACCTTCAACAGCTCGAAATTTTCTGAGACATTTTCAGACTCATTTTTAAAAGTAAAAACATGAAACTTGCTGGGGTGATTTCTGAAGACATGTTTAACATGCCGTGTGATTTCATTTTCAACTGAATTAAATAGAATTCGATTTTTAAACAATTATTTTCTCAGTAGGACCATTTTTTTCATCCCCAGATCGCCCGTTTCGGAAAATTCGGTTCAAAACGCCAACTTTGACAGCATTTTTTACAGTATTTTCTGCATTTATAAAAAAATTAAGGAGCACCGCACATTATATAGTTTCTAAATAAGAGAATTTCCAAGTTTGATGCGTTTGAGAGCAAAAATGAATTTTAAAATGAATCAGAAAATAAGCAGTTTGGATCGGAATACACCCTTAAAAATTAAAATTAAGTGGTCCAAAAATGAACCTTGAAAAAGTTAAAGCAGCAAATTTTAGTAATTGTATTATGACGATCGTTTTATAACGCTGTTAAAAAATACCGAGAGACAAAGAGTCTGTTTACTTAATTCATTTTATTTTAGCTTCTTTTCAAATGTTTAACTGATCTTCTTTAACCAAACACGAAAACAACCATTGGATGTCTTAAAGCAACTCATTCTACCTTACATTTTTGAAATCAAAGGGAATTGACTTGAAACCCGTTTACAGGGAGATCGCTACAGGTTTTTTCAGTATAATTCAATCTTCTCTAATATTTTTAAAACCGATCAGATTAGCGTGCTTTTAGATTCTACAGTGTCTGAACGGGGGTTGGTGAGCGTAGCTTGCAGGGGGCAGAGCCCCCTAGTTCAATTATAAAAATACTTTTCAGTGTTAAGAATTCAAATACATAATTTATTCTTATTATGTGAAATCATTTGCTCAGACGATACTTACGCATTTTAAAAGAATTACATTATGATTTTTTAAGTGGTAACAAAGGAATTGTAAACAAAGAAAATTAATTGTTAACTTCGTTATATCATAAATAAAAAATTCCGAGGAAATTCTTAGTTATTTGGCTGAATTTACATTTCTAAAATTAAAATGTGCCAAAAAATAAAATAACGTTTTTGCTTAATAAAGATGCAAAAATAATATTAAAAAAGCTTTAAAAAATTTATCTTATTAAATAATGTTTCGCGAATCCAAACAAAGCATGGCTTTTGGTAGTTTTATTAAAAGTGTATTAATAAAATAAATACATATTCTAAAAAAGATTGCAGTAAATATATAGACTTACAAATCTTTTAATAAACAAACCGACTAGTTTTGTGTACACAAAACACACTGACATTTTCCCTGTAATCAATATGGTGATTCATAAACGTCATTTATTTTATCTTATTTTTAAACATCTTTAAAAATAAGATTTGTTTTATCTTGTTTCAACATCTCGCCAGCCAAACTCTAGATAACTTAAGGGAGGTGGATTCATGGCATATACCGGGTGATTCTAAATTCATGGTACATACTTTAAGGATTGGTACAGGACACTATAACAATCATTTATTGTATAGGAATGTATGGGCGCAAGTGACGAGTTGAGGTACAAACACCAGGGGGACAATTTAGCCCTTTTTTTATTTCAAAATTTCTCATTCATACCAGAAAATTCTTATACTATTCTTTTCGTTATTTAGGATAGACATTTCATGATTACATAAAGACAAAATTCTTCTTTGAAAATTTCCGGGATGAAATCGAAATTTTTGAATAAAAAAAAAAAAAAATCTATTTCTTTTCATATATTTCCTGTGTTTGAGAGATATACCAGTTTTGCGTTTTTTTAAATTCAAAAATTTCGATTTCATACCGGAAATTTTCAAATAAGAATTTTTTCTTTACGTAATCATGAAATGTCTGCCTTAAATAAAGAAAAGAATAGCATAAGAATTTTCTGGCATGAATGAGAAATTATGAAATAACTAAAGGACCAAATTGGCCCCCTGATGTTTCTGCCTCAACGCGTCACTTGCGCCATACATTCTTATACAATAAATGATTGTTACAGTATCCTGTACCAACCCTTAAAGTTTGTACCATGAATTTAGAATCACCGTGTATGTTGTCGTTGTGCATACAGAGTTCGATTGATATATTTGCGCGGATAATGGACTTGGAATAAAAACTTGATGGATAAATTATTTCACTATTTTAAAAATCAATCTGTAAAGGTTCTATGTTGCTGTTGTTGGCTAAAGCTATGGTTTTTCTTGTATTTATTAGCCATCCTTATTTGCGAATCTGTATTCCCAACGAAAGCAAAGAAGTCGAGCATAAAAAATGACATATGAACCAATAAAATTTGTTGGGTTGAGAGAATTTTGAAAAAAACTTGGAAAACCTACCATCATCGCCAAGCTAATATTAGTTGACTGTCTCGCTCATCTAGTTGAACTTGTCCAGGCAGTTTCTGGGACTTAGGTTGTCGTAGTTCATAGATAAACATACAAGATTTGACATTATCACAGAGAAATTATTTTATTTGACTATATACGCAACAAAAACGCATAAAACTCAATTAAAGCGTAAAAATTACATGAATTTTATGTCAAGGAATAGAATCTCCCCTTAAGGTTTGTCACAAGATCACGTCCAAATTTCAATCTAATATTACACAAGCCTGTGATGGTTGGGTTTTTTAACTTTTGATTATTGATTTTTATGTATTTTTGACAGTTTAATACGAAAATAACCTTCATTTTTAACACTTTTCCACAAAGTTGAAAAGTGTTTATGACTTCGGTTTGTCTGTCCGTCTGTCCGACTGTCCGCGATCTAACTCTCGTAAATATACTCGGATTGCCCTGAAATTTTTGGATGTTACCGACTTCTACCATAGCACGTTCCCTATTTCAAATGCAGTTTGTAACACGTTTAGTTCATTTACACGGGCTGTCAAAAGTTTCCGTTACATTACGGTCAATGGGAAAAAAATCGTTTCAAGTGATTTTTAATGATGCTACACGCATCCAAACATAACAAAATTGATATGTATTTATGAAGTGCACTAAAACATGCATTCTGTAGAATATACGGTGCAAAAAATAGTTATTATTCTTTTACAGGGCCAAACATAAGAATTCCGTTACATAATGATAGGGCGGGGAGGGGGAATCGTTTGCGGGGGATTTTAATTATGTTAAACTATTTCATATATAATGAAATTGATAATGAATACGAAGTGCATAGTATTTACAGGGACACACAAAATATTTCAGTGCTATATTTTATCAGAAGTACTATACATTAGCGGTGATTGCTGGAAATGCATTTTTAATTATGATATGCTCTTTTATGCTTCACTATATTTATGCATACTATGTGGTGTGTATAAATGCTATAATTCATATACAGGGCTACACAAAAGAATTCGTTAGAGTTACTGGGTATGAGCGCAAATTTCTTAAATGTGGTTTTTAAGTGAGTTATGCATTTTTACGCTGAACTGCATTTAGTTTATTAATAAATGTTTGTAGAGTATAGATAAAATGATATACATGATAACGCAAAGAATTGGATACATATCGTCTGTGGATGATAATTTCTGGAAATCTGTTTTCAGTAGTTTTAAGAGTGTTTGAATTAAATTTTAGCTATATAGTGGCATCTAATAAAGGTATTAGGTAAGCTACAGAGCTGTACAAAAGTATTCAAGTATTTTTTTCAATTAATTGTATAAATTGTTGAAAGAGAAATTTCAACCTGTCATACGTTTTCTTGCTAAACTTTTTCCCATTATATAGTATATATATCAATATACAGGTCAAATACAGGGCTGTTCAAAATCTTTTGAATACTTATTTGACTATGGACGATAACTGCTGAAATCAGATTTTTAAATGTTTACTTAGTTATCATATTTACCTTATTTCCCAAAATAACGAAGTTTTGTTAAAGCTTTCAGGGAGTGTTGGAAAGTATTTCATAATCGTAACCTTGACGTGAAGGTTTTTCGTAAACCGTTAATTTCATAGTTAAAAAGTAAAATAACAGCGAAAATCTAATACTATAAAATATATGTAAAACTTTTTTTCATAGTAATATATTAAATTTCTTTTTATTATACTGGGAATTCTTACTTCTAAACAGTTGAGATGTCTGATAAGGGGAGGAAGGGGGTTCATTGAGCCTGGGGAGATATGTAGTATTCCATTTTAGAGGCGATTGGGAAACCACCTTAGACGTAACTGGCCTTCACGAGATTGTAGAGGTTATTCCATTAAATATCTAACGATGATGGAGGACTACTGCTGGATATTAGGCCTAGATGAACTCTAAAGCGATCATAAAGTAAAAGCCCAAAGCAGAGCATGAAAGATCCATAGAAACTTCCACACATGAAATAAAATTGTAAGGATTTTTAATTAAACAATATTTTACACGTTTAGCTGTAAAAATACATTGCATAAGCCAAAAGATGAATAAATTATTATGAAAAAAAGGTTTCACGTCTATTTTTATAGTATCAGATTTTCACAATTTTTCAATTTTTTTTAAATTTAATTTCCAAAAATTCCTGATGTGCTGGTTAAAAAAAAAAAAAAAAAAAAAAAAAAAAATATATATATATATATATATATATGAAGGTTTTTTTCGTATTCACCGCTACAAAATACATAAAAATGAATTATAAAAAGCACAACCATCACATCTATTTTATAGTATCAGATTTTCGCTATTTGTTTTTTACTTTTCAACTTTCAAATTTACGATCTATTCTTCTTGATGGTTAAAAATGAAGGTCATTTTCTGATTCAGAGCTACAAAATACATAAGAAACGGTTATTAAAAGCTAAAAAACATGACACAGCCCCAATTTTGCAGGCTATTTTATTTTTTGTCACCATAAAAATGTTTAGATTACTGCGGTATTTGAGTGAAAAATTGATACTTTAAAAACAATTATCCTACGTAGTTGAATCATAAGATAATAAATATTTTTTTTTTTGTTTCGACTAGACTAAAATTTAT